>JAMYCR010000015.1:7844634-9094634 GCA_028830335.1 Eucera pruinosa | reverse complement strand
ACGTATAATATTTTGGCCGTTTAAAATATTCCGATGATTGAAACTAGTTTTTTTTAGAGTCTAAATTTTTATATAAGTCGTATAAGAGAACGTAAAAGAAATAGGAAGTTTAATTAATTAAATTAAGTAGTCGAAGATTTTGATTTTGCCAGTGAATGGAGAATAATACTATACAGCATTTTTCTATTCGTTTTTGTTAACAGCTTAAAATAAGAAGTTGAATACGATACACTTTATGTCAAATTAATTTTTGCACAAATTGTATTCGTATTACCTTTGCATTATATTGAACTCGAGTTGAGTATAATACACTTTATGTAAAATTAATTTTTATACAAATTGCATTCGTATTTCTATTGTATTATATTGAATTGAAATTGAATATAATACATTTTATGTTAAATTAATTTTTACATAAATAGCGTGCGTCTTTCCATTGCATTGTACTGAATTGAAATTAAATATAATGCACTTTATGTCAAATTTATTTTTAATGTTATTGGTTTACCTTATAAAAAATATTAAACAACTTTGTTTTCAATTTCAAGATTATATGAAAGTTTTATTCAATACAAAGCAGGGAATTAGTACAGATCAAAATTTAAATATTTGTTTTTTTTTTTAATAATTCATTTTACTCGCTTTTATATTTAATGTCCATTCATTGGTTCATTTACTGGTGCATCTACTATATCTAGCATACCGAAACACCCGAGAAGATTAAAGTAACTTCGATCCAAGCATACCGTTCATCTTTTACAGTTGAGAATTACTAGGAAATATGTAAATGTGTACATACATAGATCTTGTCCCGAAGCGATTTTACCCTTTATCTTTTTTTATAGCATGGAGAAAAGGTTAGAGAGACAAGCTTATGACAATTTGCATGTTAGACATTACTTGAACTATGCAGCCGGCAAACTTAAATAATGAAGATAGTGTACCCATTAAATTATGTACGGGTGTCGCAATGTTTTTATATAATTGGGTTCAATAATGAAAATTTTTCCAATCTGCGTAATATTATCAGCCGGTTATTCTTATCAAAAAATTGAAGGCTGTAAATGATTGAAATAAGCTTTATAAGATTTTATTATAGTAATTTAGATACGTACCAATCTTCTAATTAAAACGTCGCACAATATCGAGTAATTATTTTGCAAAAGTGTCTTGCATTTTTGTAACCCTTTCAGAGTATAATAAAATAACTAAAATTATGGGGAAAGCGATATAGAAAATATTTATTTTCTGTATTGCGACATCTTTTGTGCTTTGATTTCCCGATACGAAGAATACGTAACTTCATTTATTTGTAGGTAATACATTTTAATAATTATGTTACGTATAATAGAACTTAGGATACAAAACTTATAGTGTCGTATTTGATAGCTTGCCCGAGCTTATTTCGTACTCAGCTGCGAAAGGGTTAAAGCTACTTTCAATTAATCAAATCAAATCGAATCGAATTAGACCAGTTATGGTAATTTAAATTTCGTCTTTGAGTTCGCCATTTCACATGCAACAATTTAACCCCTTATCCTACAATTTGTTGACTACTATAATTATGTAAGCTACCATATTAACTGATCACAGTTCTCATATTTATTGAAACTATTAAAATATTCTGCACAATTTGTATTTAGTGATCCTTTGAAATTAAAGCTGAAATAAAAATAATACTGTATTGCAAACAGAAGTAATCTTTAATAAATCTGTCTATAATTTTTGTCATAAGTGTGACTCGTCTTTGTAAGCCAAGGGGTCAATAAAATGATATCAATTCTCAATTGTTTCTCACATTTCTGCATACATTAAATTTCCCGTAAATAGAACTCAAAATTTTGAACACGTTGATTGATGTTTGCTCCACCATTGAGCCACGTTAAATTTTATACTTGTTCCTCTTCTTTTTCTGTAGTTTCTTTGTCTTCTCGTTAGTACTTATTTCTGTAGTCTCATTGATATTACAAGACACCTTTTAAAGATATATAATAGCCGTCACAACGTAAACTATCGGTGGTCAAACCAGCGCGAATAGAAAGTTACATGTCTTTATTGCTTTTCTGCTTGGATTACAAGTGTTCCATTTCCATTTCCTGCAGTCATGTCACCTTAATTACTATGTTTTACCTACCGCTATACGCTATACAGTAACTTTGGCTCGAAGCTTACATTGCACAAAAAACTAAACAACTTCATTCATATAATATAATATAATATAAATTAATAATATGTACACCTGTTACAAAAAGTATCAGCAAACCACTGTATCTTTATACGTAAGTGCTGCTTAATCGGATTTAATTGTGGTAAATTTTCTGTTGTTTAATAGCACCTTATATAACCACATTTACGTTCAATGATAAAAATATTGGTATAGATGAATTTAATTAAGCGTTACTTAAATGCAAAGATAAGAGTGTACGAATACTATTTTTAGCCACTGTAAATATATAAACACACTTAACACGTTGAATCTCTTAACCCTCTATAACCACGTGTAACTTAAAAGTTACGTTTTCGTACACTGAAATTTGTTCAACTTTATTTTACTTACTAATCAATGGATTTACTATTATATTGTACTTCATTGCCATTGTATCTATACAAAGCCATCGAACAGTAATTATTAATTACTGGTTTTCAAACTGAGCTGAAAATTGTACCGGAATTATAATTTTTTTCATCGAATAAGTAACTAAAATTCGTGTTGTAGAGGGTTAATTATACATAATAACTTTTCAATAATGTTACACTGTTAGTCAATTTGTACTACTTATCATATTCCTTTTCCGTATTCTTACTTCCCTCATCGCTTTTCTGTTCATCCCTCTTCTTACATTTCTTCATCTTCTTCTCCTACTTTTCTATGTCCAAATTTTATCGATAGAAAAGTTACTTACGAAAAACTTAACAAAATAAAGTTATAACTTGCAGCGCAGTACTCAACGCGTTAACCCTTTGATCTACAATTATTTTATTACTTACGTGTGGTAGCGTCAGCTGATCACTGCTCTTATATCACTTCACGTTCCAATCCTTTGAATATTATTAGAAATTTGTATTTAATAAGCTCTGACCTTATACGGCAAAACTAAAGTTGGAGTTTAAATCAAATATCATCCTTAACCCTTTGCACTCCGTTAGCATTGCTATGGTGACACGCGTAAATTTCCTCACATGTTAAAATTTAAGGTTTCAATCTACTTCTGTCAATTCAGTTTTCGTTTCTTTTAAAGGTAACCTTTCCTTCCTTTCGAAAAACATAACTCTTTAAACTCTCACAGGAGACAGAAAAGTGTGTTGGAATTGTCGATTATTATAGCTATTAAAAAAGTTCTGGAACGCAAAGGGTTAATAATATCCATTATTGTTAAATCTACGTCACAATTTATAGAACGGGTGTGACTCGTTATTGTAAGGCACAGTATTAACCGCGCTTCCCCAATTAACCCGATCATCCCCCTTAGCAAACCGCATTCAATTCGCGCAAATATCGTCGAACGCCAAAAATCGAAATTCCCTAAGTTGCCCTCGGAATCTTCGGAGCATCGTTGCGCAATCGCTACGAGAAAAGAATGGATTCCCATGATTTCTCCGAGAACGGGCGATCCACGCCACTTTTTCCCCCGGTTGTCGGCTTTGATTAGCGAAGCGATGTGAATGAGCCTTAAGAAGGAGGATGCCCCGATGGCTGCGCCGCTGAAAGGTGGCTAGCTGGCGGCTGGGATCGGCGAAAGCGGTCAGTGATCGCTGGGGCCTCATGCTCGGGCCCCTCGTTGCTCACGATCGCCCCCCCCCCCCACTATTTTACCATGTCTCCCTTTACCCCTTCCCTTAACTCTCCCGCTTCTTTCCCTTCCTCTTCGCCCTTCTACCTCGCATTCTCCTCCTACCATCGTTCGAACTCCCCACCAGCTCGCCTCTGGGCCTAGTCTCCTTTCAACGGTGCAGGTGACGGGGCATTCTTTTAAATCTAATCAACTACCGAACCTCGGCCCGATGTATACAGGGTGTTACCGAACTGGCCGGCCTGACAGCATCCTTAAAAATAGGATACCGGTCGAGTCCTGACAAGGTGTCCACTTATCGAGGCGGCCAAGGTGGCCGCGTGTAATTCATGGGTTCAGATGGAAGAGAAGGAAGACTGCTGCTTTTGCCTCTTCCTCGAACCGCGCAACACTTTCTTTCGCCTTTCTCCGTGTATGTACACAGTTATCGGTGTTAACACGGTATCGAGATGGAATTTACGAAATTTCAGAATTCGCGTGCAAGGTTGCGAGATACACAGAGGTTTCGAAAAGATGCTTACAAGTACTTCGATATTATGGAGGAACGAATCTTGTACAAGCAGTACTCGAATTTTTGAACGAACATATTTGATATAATGCTTGTAATTGAATTTTCTTCATCGATGTACTACGTTATACGTATTATATGTGTGTATGTAGAAGCCAATGATGATGTAAAGTGCAACGTAATTTCTTTTTACAAGTAACGTGAAGTTTCGTTACTTAAACTTTATGGGGCATTTATTGAACACAATATTAAATATCCAGACCGGGCCTGGAAGATACATATAAATCTATTAATATAAATAATAATATATAATAGACCAAGGACAAAATAGATGTAAAAATGTAACTATATGCATACGTCGTTTATACATTATAAAAATGATTATACTAGGCTTGACGCCTTCACATAATAATAAACAATACATACACGTCGATATATATTAAATATCCTGACATTTTCGAGATCCTGAGATTCTCGAATGGTAAGATACTTTCGAGATCTCTTCTCGTCTCGAACATCGAGATCTCGAAAGTTTCTAAATTTCGCATACCTGTATCGCCAATCCTTAGCTTCCAGAAATGTAAAATAACCGTCTGCGTAGGCCAACAGTATTGAGAAGGTTAAAAAAAAAAAAAAGAAACGCTACGAACTTTCTTTCCAACCCAATATCTCCGACATCGTTTTATCCTACGTTCGATTTTCGACGCGTTTAAGGGTAGAGTTCCAGTTACCAAATACTCTCTCACAGGAAATCGACGCCCAAGATCGATCGTGGCTCTCGCGCGGAGGTTAAACGGCCGTCGAAATAAAACCCTCGACAGCGGGCCGATCTTTTCAACGAGACTTCGCGATGTGGTTTCGAGTAACGTTTTATGGGCTTTCTTTGGCCGAGATGAAACGTTACTGCGATTGAAGAGTTCGCGTCAAAAACAATCCCGGTGAAAATTAACAGCGTTGGTCGTGAGGTGCTTAACATCGTAATATCATTGGATATAGTTGTCTCAGCGATGCAATTACGAGCGGTAGCTACAACATTCTGATACGATGAAAACGTCTTGTTAAAAGAATTGAAATTTACCGAAGAATAATTGAACATTTTGTTGCAAGTGCTTCACGTGCTTCCTAGAGAGAAAATTGGCTTTTCGAATGGGGAAATTTTGGCATTTCTTGCGACAGAAATGTTGTATTGAAAATCTACTTAGTATAGTACAATATGATATCCAAATATAAAGGGTTATCCAAAAGTACCTTTAGGATGTTGAATGAGAATATCTGTTTGTATTAGAATGTTTGTTAGTAGAATAGAGGTGAAAAAAATATAAATTGAAAACGAGAACGAACGAAGATAACGGAAATAAAAAACAGATTAGAAAAGGGTAAAGCAGAAAGGGAAAGAAAAAAAGTGAAGGTAGGTGTTCCTATAGTGTATTTTGGATAAATCTATAGTAGTATAATATAAGGTAAACGTTGGTAGTATGAAACATCTAGCTCTAAAACATTGCCAAAAATAGAGGAATCTTTTTTAATAAAATCATGTCACAATGTGACAAATGAACTAATACACAATCATATTCAATTAGCTATTGTAAGTATAGAACAATTTAAATGATTTGAAATTACAGTGAAATCACTAACAAGTAAATGACGACGAAAACACGTTGATATTAAAGATTATACAAAAGGTACCATTCGTGAATGTAAATTTGAAAACGCGTCGATTTCGTCAAATTACTTAGCACTGAAAGGGTTTAAACGGTTGCTCAGTGGATTTGAATCGTAAGTCCAAAACCTTCGCCTTTTGTCTGCATTTAAATAGTTCCCTAAATTTTGGGGGCACAGTTATCTGAAGCGACTTTGGAATTTACACGATCGGTCTTTTAATCGATTACGAACGGATACTCGGCGCATTTCAGAGTTTCTACTTTCTCCAAGACACGAATGAGCCTAGCAGAACTTCCGCTCATTAGCTGGCGACCAGAGAATCAATCAATCTGGGTTGTGGCGTACAATGCTTCACGAAACTACCGGATTCCGATCTTCGTTTTATCCGTCTCATAAAGACTGATGCGCACCAATTATTTACCAGCCTTCGAAGCTGTAATTTATTAATCCAGAGAGCATCTTCGAAAGCTTGAGAATTCGAAAGCTTGAAATATAGAAGCTTTCACATTCGTGGGCTTCGGTACTCGAAGACTTGAAAATTGAATGGCTTGGAATTTTAAAGGTTTGAAAATTCGGAGGCTTGAATACTTTAAAACTTGAAAATTTAGAGGCTTGGAATTTGAAACTTTGTAAATTGAAATGCTTGGAGATTTGATGGCTTGGAATTTGAAAATTCACAATCCAAATGCTTGGAAATTCGAAAACTAAAATATTCAAATGTTTGGAAAGTTAAACCTAGCAAATTCGAAGACTCAGAGATTTCAAGACTCAAACGTCCAAAAGTTTTGAAATTCACAGGCTTGAGAAACGGATAGTTTTGATGATTAAAGTAACTTTGTAACTTTGGAAACTTGCAAATTTAAGATATACAAATTCTCAAGCTTGAAAATTAGAAGAATAAAAACTTCAAAGGTTTTCTCAAACTCAAGGCTTCGAAACTCCGAACTTAATAATTCTCAAGTTTGCAATTAGCGAAGCTAAAAATACAACGATGCAAAATTCATTTCACTCGTCCAATAAAAGCATCAAAAACATTTTCCTTGAAGCATCTCAGCGCGCCTTTTGAAATTCCATATGCACCAACCGAATAATAAACCATTCCACGACAGCTACAAGGATATTAAAAAATCGTCAACAAAATCTTCAAGGATGATTCGTTGGTAGAGATACTCGTGTCGCGAACACTCAGTACATCGAAAAGCAAACGTGTCGTTTCGGATTGAAAGTGTCCACAGTGCTTGACGCTTTTAATGAACGTATGTGTACGCCGACGTTCAAATGGTTACCCAATTCGCGTGATCGCGTAGGATCCGCGCCTACTCGACATTGTCGTTTTGTCGGAGTAATCGTCGGCCGAAGATTAGCATCAGCCCTAATGCTGACCACACGCGACGCGTTTCGCGTATGCGGAGAATCATCGTCTGACGAGGACACTTGGACGTGTTTCCAACGCCCCAACGCATGCCCATACCCTGTATGGGTTCAATCAGTCCGACCATACGTCGGTTACACTGGTATTCGTTGGCCAGGAGAGACGTTTATAGGTGGTTCTGATGGGAATTGACAGGAAAAAATATGGTGTTCGGTGAGGTTGATTGCTTAGAGGAAGTGATTTTGTGTAGGTAAATTTAGACGCCTTTTCTTCGTTTTCTCTGGTAACTTTGCTAGATGTTCGGAGTGTGATTAGGCGCCTCGGATGACTTCGCAAATGGAGCCACTTTGGTGGTCGAGCGTGTAGACTGATGAAAAACGAACAAGATAATTACACGTCTAGCGAATCCACTTCTTTGATGAAAGTTTCCTAAGTCTATGGAAGATTTATGTAACACGGGATGAAAATATAACCTTTCCTCTATGAGTTGTCTACGCGTGCGTCTATGAAGTTGTGAGTTTGCGAGCTTGTGTTTCACGCGGGGTGCTATACCGAAATGTAAAATACCGGTATTATTGCCAAATGATATAATACCGTAATGATCGTGGAAGTCTGCAAAGCGAAAGTTGTGGGTTGTAATTATGGTAAAATTAATTTTAGGTTTGCGGACGTTGATTGTATAATTTGACAGGTTTCCGGAAAAATAGATATACTGTATACGTCAAGTTGGTACATGCGAAATGTCGTTTTTCGGAGTATCAATTTTGTAAAATCCTTAAGTGTAACGAAGCACATTGAAGAAGAAGAAATTAGTTCTAATATAGATAGTGTTCGATATCACTCTAGCGTTTGATATCACGAATAATTGAAGCATTTAAGCAATTCCTTATAGAATTATAAATGTGACAAAATATACCGTAAAACTACTGACACTGGGATTTGGAAAATAGTTCATCATTAATGTACAAAATTTAAGATTTATCATTTTTCAGTGGACAGTAAATCAGGAGTAAGATCACAGAATCCTGAATTTGGTGATTTTTATCATTATATAGTAATGAAACCAATTAATTGTTGGAAAGAAGTGTATAAAATCATGTAAAACATATTTTAACCCTTTCATTACGGTAGCTTAAAATTCAAAAGTGTTTCCGATGCACAAACGACGATAATTTTTATTCATTTAGAAGCAGGGTGAGCATAGATATATAGATACTTTGTATTATTGATTGAATTGTAAAATCATACGAATAATAATGGAAATATTATTGTGATGTAAAATAAAGTATAGTCGTATTTTAGCAAACAACTGCCCAATTTTTGATGGCGTATATATACGTTGTTCGTATCGAAAGGGTTAATCAAATGTATATGCGTAATATTTTAACGAACCTACTTATGCTTAACGTTGTTACTTCAACTTTAACGTTTCACATGCACCAACCTAATGTAATGCACTAGGCGAGTGCAAAGGTTTTAATTGCTTTCATGCAACGCATTTCATATGAAATTCGCCAAACTTATTCGTGCAATTTTTTTATTTATTAACATTACTTCGGTATTGAAGAGCTTGGAAATTCAAAAGCACAGGAATTCAAACGCTTCGGAATCCAAAAGCTTGGGAATTCAATCGCTTATCGATAGCTTCTTAAAGCACGGAAATGTAACTATCCCAGTTTTACTTAAAGCCACCGCAGTTTGCCAGCATAATACCGGTAGTGAGTCGCCGGTTTTACGCGAACGATTCACAGCCGGGGATCGCGAGCTAATTAAACCTCGACTGCAACCGCGAATTATCGCGTTCGGTTTGGAAATGCAAGAAAACGGTTCATGATCCGAACCGTGGAGCAAACTTGCGAGATTCGGTCGCACAGAACTGGGATGCTGCACTTTCACTCGGGCGCAAGTTTTCACGTTGCCGGGAGCTCAGCGACGGTGTTGTTTATTGTTGCGAGGCAGGCACGAAATCACGAATCCCGAGGCAATGCCCACGACGATCACCTGCTAGTTTCGTCCTACATTCTTATCGTTCGTGATACCTCTCTCTTTCTCCTCGCCTTTTTACCAGTCACTTTATTGCCGCCGTGGCCAACAATGGGTCGTAACGATAGCTGGCTGAGCCAGATACGTGGAATAATGTTAATTTAGACCGCGTGAGAAAGAAGGCGATCGAGGTGACTTGCAACCCGGTTTCGCGTACCGATACAGTTTCGAAACACAGGAAAGGGAGGGAAAATGGCGAAGGAAAAGCACGAGGGGTGTAGACGGTGTCAACTTATCATTAGTTCTCGTAAAATGAACAGAGCGGAAAGGCACAAATTGCATCGAGAATTTTATTACAAAGCAACAGAGGTTGACTCAATTACCTTACGTCCTCTTTTGGCTCATTATTATTATTGTACCGCGTTTAGCGTGTTTTAATGCAACACACCCGACTGTTTCTCGTGCGCCAGTTACAGCACCGTGCAAAACACGAGCAAACTGGCTGCAAAGAATTTTTGAAAACCCTTCCGTTTTCAAAATTTGTCCCCACTTCCCTCTAAATTATTTCAAGTTCGATCTGCCATTCCGTGGGACATCGAACGCCATCGAACTTTGAATTTAACTTTTTTTCTATATCATATATGGTTTTGAAGATATTTATATTTTCTTTGCGGGGATGTTTTCACCCCTAGGTCAAAATAAAAAGTGGATCCATTAATAGGATCACTTGAACAACGTTCGTGCAAAGTTTCCGATTTTTTTTAACGGTCCTTGTAAGTATCCTTGTGAGATAGGAAAACATATCGTTTGTCAGGTGGCCTAAGTATTTTGCACAGTACTGTACGCGTGCATTTTACGCGCGGAGCAGTCCATAAAGCGAGTCCCCTTGAACTTAACGGCAACCCCTCAATTTCCCTCCAATCTACACGTTTATTTTAAACGTTTGAATTAAACAAAATGAGAGCTTGAAAGCCGTAATTGACCGGCGTGTGATAGTAGTCCCCGAAGTGAAGGGTGAATCGAAATGCACCGCGTAAAAGATGCAGACGACACGGCGATTGTTGCGTTTTCTTTTGCCAATTAAATCGAATATCTTCAGAAAGCCCGCGAACACGAGTGCCCGTAATATCTGCGGCCGCGAATATTTATGTAAATTTGTATTTTTATAAACAGAAGCGAGGTGATGAAACCCGAATAGAGTTTTGTTTCTCCTCGTTAAATATTATAATTAGATCGAGGATATATGTATATACATATGCAAACGTAAGTCCTTTTTCTACAAACAAAAATAAGGAAATGGAATTTAAATACAAATTGGTTTCTTCACTTAAATATTGTAAGGTGCATTCTGCTCTGCATGTTTTGCATACTTTTGCCCTTCGTTTGTATCCCGCATATCTTTTGTTTTTGCATATTTAAATTGGCCATAAGTGCACGAGGATCCGCACTTCAATTACAACAATCGCTTATGTTGATGTTATAACTGTATCACTCGATAAATTATGAAAATTCGTAACGCGTGTAGGATGTAAAATGTTTGAAGTTTTAGTAGTTTGAAATTTTCTTTTTTGCTTTTGTTAGGTGCACCAATAATTAATCCACTTCTTCTGTTAAATTCAGTGTCTGTTATAAATAAAATCAAATAATTGCCCTGTCTTAATTGTCGCACAATTTTTGGATTTATGATCGAAAGGAGATTTAACATTTTGATAGAAAAAATTCATTCAATTATTAAACAAACAGTGGATTACTTATTGAAAAACATTTAATACAATTTTCTGCAGGTATCAATTTTTACTTCAGACTTTAAATTTAATTATAAAACGAAGCTTGATTCATCTCTTCTTCTCTATTTTATATTTGTACTCTTTAAATATTGTAACAACCCTTTGTTTGCCAATATTATGACTAGATTACGGATCCATATACATTTATGGCAAATTTAAAAAGAACAGATTCCGTATGCAGCATAAAGGTACACAAAACATTCAAAGCAAAGAACAAGTCCAAGCTAGCGATGAAATTCAGTTTCCAATCTAATAAAACACCATCGGAGTTGATCATCAATCAAGCATTATTATCCTACAAAACTCTATACGGTTGTGTTTTACCTCCGCCGATATTTGAGCGGAATAAATCGATTTCATCATTAAACGCATTCGCATTATGATCGATTAATTTTTGCATCTGCCAGCTGCAATACAAGTTCCTATTCAATTATCCATGCAAAGATCCACGGAGCGAGCATGTGTGTAAGCAGACGTCGATTAAATCAAATCGTAATCGCGCGCAAACATACAAACACACAAACACAGCTGCTCGAAGTTATGCTAGCGCGTGATAACGGTACCGATCAAATAAATATAAATTCCCGCTTAAGGAACGGACAAAACCTGTATTGCGTACATTTAAATAATCCCCGTATCCGTAATAACCGCGTGCATAACGAGACCACGAAAAGTTCCTCCGGTTTTGCCCGCCTTTTCCGATCCTTTCGACGGCCACTCGTCAACCATCGTTACTATAAACTTTATCATCGCGGTTCACGGGTATAATCGCCGCGTATCGATAATCGGCGTGGAAAATTTATAGCCGAGCCGCGCGATCACGAGAAGTTGTTTTCCGTGTGTAACCGTCGTGGCGGTTGCCCAGGCGAGTTGAGTGAGACGATTGAAACGCGCTGAGAGAAGAAAAGAGAATTTGGAAGATGAAACAGGACGGTACGAGTTTAAACTCGCGTGGATTAGAAGCACGATTCTTCTCGGTGAGGAGAGAGAAATCGAAGTCGATCCAGCGGTTCGAAGAGAGACGAAACAGATGTGGGATCGAGCCAAGCGGGTAGGCAGGAAAAGAACACGTATATACACGCATCTGTACACGAGGTGAAAGAAGAAAAAAGACAGAGCTACACACGCGTGCGAGTCGAAGAGAGAGAGAGAGAGAGAGGTGGGATGAGAGACTGGACGATCGTCTATAATCGAGTTGACCGTGAAATTTTCATTACACCTTTTCTGAGTTATGCATATAAATAAGGAAGGGAGCGGGTCGGTGCGCCGGGAGCGAAGAACGTGGCAATGCCTTTGTTAGCGGAAGGTTAATGGTAAGGGACCTCCGGCTATCTTACCACGCTGACAGCAGTCTCGTTAACGATTACGATAACTCCACGGCCTCCTCTGGGGATGCTGGCTGCGAGCGATCGGCCAACGCGCCAAGGTAGTCCAGAATTCACCGACTGGTCTGGCTGCTGTCGAACGTATGACGCGCCATCGCGTAAGGAAAAGTCTGCCGGACCTTCTTATTCTTCGCTTTGTGCACGTTCCCTAACTCTTCTCCGGCGTAGAAGTTCCAATGGTCGATCGATCGATTGCTCGTGGTGGTTACACACCGGGCAACAATGTTCGAAAGAAAACTTTGCGCTTCGGTTAACGAGCGTTGTAGTTTGGAGAAAGTTTGGCGATGCATTGTAAGCAATAGTGCTAAATACAGGGAGAAAAGGTTCAAACACGGCTTGTCAACTTTCTCAGAAGTGTTACATACAAGCTACGGACTCATGTAAAAGAATGTTAGACTTTCTGAAAGATACTGAATATCAACGTTTGATATAAACACTTATCTAAAGTTTAATTACTGACTCCTTCATCCGTAATCTAGCTATTGGTGCATCTATATTTATATTATAATTTACAGTGAAGTTTAATTGACACCGGAGCTATCAAAGTGGTCAAAACTTGCTTGCAATTTGTCATAAATATTATACAAACTTACCCTCCACACATTTTTCCAAGTTTGCCGTAATTTAGCGTAAAGAAGACGAGTAAAGATTAATCTCCATTCCATTATAAATTTTTTCGAGCATCTGTCGCTTTAATTTCCTCGATATAAATTAGCGCACATTAATAATCGGTAGTTCTAGTATTAAGGAAAAATGACGTTACTTTCCGATACCTCTAATATTTTCTATAACCGCTATGGAAATTTGCAGATGCTCCTAACTTATGGATTCCCGAGAAAGGAAAAGTAGTCGCTAACAAATGACACGTACGCTACAGCGTTGGATAAGTTTCTCCTAGAACATTTTAATTGCTCGTAATAGCGTCTAGTCTAATAATTCATGGAAGATGATTCCACCACGGTTATTGAGTTCGCTTCTTCTTTTCGTTCTGCCTTTTTGTCCACTGTCCGGTTCTCCCTTTTTTCTTTTTTCTTTTTGTTCTATTCGAGTTTCCTGCTACGATAATTCAGTCCCGTGGATCGTTTAATAACGCGTGAAACTTTGACATCTTGACTGCTTTTAATAAGCACCTTCGACCAAAGGGAAACGAGAGACTGTTAACTCGCCCCGTCGGAAAATAATGTTTAGCCGCCAGTTGAAAAGCTTCTACAGTGAACGAGGCATTTCCGTTTTTCTTCCTCGGTTCAGCTGAGACGTTCGGGACCGTTGACGGATAAGAAAACTATGAATACTGTGAGAAAATCTTTCGAACGTCGATACACACGCTGTTTTATTAGGCGCGCGAATGATTTCTTTGCCATAACTGGCGCCTTGGTCTCGATAAAGTCTTCGAGGCCTTAAAGATAAAGGTGACGAGTTAATCCTTTCAGTAGTTGATAATTTAGGGAAATCGGTGCATTTCTGCGTTTATTTTACAGATAGCATATAAATCTAGATCTTGTTTCTATGTGTGCGAATCAAAATTTACATATGAGTTAAGGAATTCAATCAATCGCGTTCTTAACGATTTGAACATTCTCGACAATAGCATTGATTTTTCCCCAGGATCTTCGCATACTTTCAAACGTCACTTGAGAAAGATTATTAATTAAAACTACAGTAGAAACTCCCGTATCCGACCAAATAAGAACACAAAAGTAGTCGGATGATAGAACAACCACTTTCCTTTGTAATAATCTTCATTTATTTAAGTAGAAATTACCAATATGGATAATTTATTTCAATGTTTAACGATCAATAAATAAAAAAGGGGTGAAATTGTATTCCAAGTACAAGCTACAGTTTTTACCTGTTTCTTATTAAAAGAGTAGTGAATTATTCATTGGCATACCTAGGATGTACCAATTAATAATCCACTATTTTTACATGGATTGATAAATCGATTTTATTAAAAAAAAAAAAAAAAAGAATAAGCTTCCTCTCGAATAGGAATCTATAGCTTAAATACAGTGAATAACAACTGCAATTTAGAATAACTACTGAATTAAACAAGATAAGAATTTTTACACAATTTTCACGTTAGATTCGTCGGTTTGTTTGTAAGTGTCGCGGATCTATTTTCTACGAAAACAAAGAGTCGCAACGGTTTGCAGATTGCGAGGCTTCGAAAATTCGAGAGATTTCTGTGGGACGCGGATGCATTCTCACGTTCTCGCGAATCTAGCTTCGAAAAGCAACGAGCAGGCCGAGGTAGAAGGTAATCTCGGGTTCAAAGACTCGTCGGTGGGCGAGAGACGTATCCCACCGGCGGCCACCCGAAAATTAACGACCTCGCGAACCGGCTAAGACTCGGTAAACGAAAACTGGCCAATTTTTTTCAACCCGGTCGTTAAAGCCCCGTCCACACGCCGCGGTACCGAGCTTCGAAGCGGACGCGTGCGTGAGCGAAACAGGGGCGCGTTTCGTTGCATACTTTCGCAAATTTTACCATTTCCATCCAATCTTCCTTTCATCCCTCTTCTCTTCATTATTCCGAGAAGCGAGGGAAATTATGCTTTAGGGATTTACCTGCTTCGCGAATTATCAACTGCACACCACTATATTTATTTTCGTATTTAAATGCTAATTAATTAGAGTCGAATATATTTTGCGATTGAAAATATTTGAGGTATTAGTTGTGGGGATTCTGTTACGAAACCGAGAAGAAACTTTCTTCTTATTTTTAACCTTATCGCGTATTAATGAAATTAATTTAAGTTTCCGGTTTAAATATTGGTACGCGTTAAAGATACCAGAAATTGTCCGTCTGTAAGAGTTAACGTTAAAACTACCAAACCGGTGAAAATGATCGGTTGCTACGTTATCGTAACAATCGTAAAAACTTACAATGGTGTATTTTTAAGAATATTACACGAGTTTCTGTACAAAGCATAAATAAAGATTTACTTTACATGCAGCATATATTTTTGTAAAAAGTCTATAATTTTTATTTCTTTGATACAAATAAGTATACTTTAGTTGCTGGTAGTTTTAGTGTTAATTTTACCGTCATTTAATTTTACCATTAAGCAACTATAGAAATTCACTGTTATGGAAGTGAAATGTAGAATCTAATCAAAGGGCAAACTCATTACAAAAATGAGGTATCTGCGAATACTTTTTCTAGACACTGCGTATTAGGTTGGCACATATGAAATGTAGTTTTTCGAAATGAAATTTTAAACATATGTAGAGAGTTTTCATTACGCCATACGCATACTTAATTAAAGTAGTTTCTACAATGTTCCAGCAGTTATCTAGTTTCATTATTCTACATTTATAAATACCAACAATTTTTAAATTTTCCGATCTTCTGCCGGATTTTTATCCAGTGAAAAATGATCATTATTGAATTTTACTAATCAACGTTGAATTATTCTAATGTTTATATTATAAGCTTTTCCAAACGTTAGGTTTATATTTCCAGTAGTTTTTGTGGATATTCTCGAAATGTTTACTTCTATAAGGAATGAGGCTAAGAAAATATTCCCTTTTATTTTTAATATTCTACATGTGATCACAACAGCAGATTTCTTGTTCTTTAATGTGGTTGTTACACTTGACAGTTGAATAATATTAAAAGTATAACAACCATGTGCTGATCTCAAACATTAAGAAACGTCATTTCATATACACCAACCTAATACATATATCAAATATTTGACACGCAAACGAAACTTTGTCTACATTTTCATTTTTCACAAGCTCGATAATTTCGTGTTTGATGCTAACGAATTTTCCACCAAACCTTCCTCAAAGCACCCGATAGTCTTCGAATTATTCTTCGTCTCCATTTCCATCAGCAGTACTCCGAATAATCGCGAAACTGACTACTCGCATAATTCATAGAGACGTTGAATCCCATTTTCTATGCAGGGAGCCAAGCTGCAATAAAAATGCGGCGCAATTATACACATAATATTTCTTGCATTCGTAGCTGGTCTTCTGAAGCAAGGTCCCCTAATTACTCGGCGCGTAGCAGGCAGAAGGTAGAAAACTGGAATACGCGTTTATTTTTCTTCCGCAAGGAGGAAACTGTGTACGCGAAAACGAACGAACGTATGTATGCGCGTACAAGGGAGAGCCGCTCTCGCGTAATTATCCTCTGCGAGGAGAAACAGGGGAACAGACGGCGGCGGACAGCATGATTAATAAATTTATAGTTTTATTTCGCCACGCCGCTCTCGGCCCCGGCCGATCAGATACGTGGCGAGATATCGTTACGCGCTATTGTGCTGCTAGATTAATTCGCGGCAATAAATTCTTCATACACCCGGCCCGGTTAAGTGATACAAATGAGTTCGATATTCAGTTAAATATCCGCTAACCGTTTCGGCCAGCCGCAGTCCGCCCCTGAATTCAACAGATCGCCTTGAAGAATGGCCCATCGCGCATCGCCGTTTAATGGAATTAATGTCTGCGTTGCTTAAATTAATTTTTATATCGTGAATTATTAACCGTTTGCATTCCCGGTGGCGTTGCTATTGGAGACACGTATAAATTTCCTCGAAAGTCAATATTTAATATTGTTATTTGCTTTCGCTATTTCAGTTCTGATTTCTTTCGAAACAAAGCAAATTGAAGATAACTTTACCTATTTCCAAAATACAGAATACTTTAAATTTTCCGAAATGTGTCAGACGTACAGCTAGATCATGTTGTTTGAAAGGTTTTGGAGTTATCGGTTAA
Organism: Eucera pruinosa; assembly: GCA_028830335.1. NCBI lineage: Eukaryota > Metazoa > Arthropoda > Insecta > Hymenoptera > Apidae > Eucera > Eucera pruinosa. The sequence goes on along the minus strand of JAMYCR010000015.1, from coordinate 9,077,418 downwards.
AATTGGGAGGATTTTTTTTTATATAATTGCAATGTTTCTTGCGTTTGTTTGCGAAATACATGCAGAGACTGAAAGTTCGATCATTTCGTTATTTTCACGATTCGAAACTCTCGAAACTTGAGTAAATAGTAATGTACGGAACTTTTAGTTTGTATATTCTGTCTATTTGTTTTTACATAAACATTCTGTGAATACTATTTTACGTATATTTTACAAATATTTCACAAATATTAATAAATTCCTCCCAAAAATCTACCTTGAAATTCACCAAATCTTTTCGCTTCTTCATTTATTGAAACTGTACTCAATTCCAATACATTTAAGCTTCATTTAATCGTATAATTATATTCAATACATAGATTGATTCTCTAAAATAGTTTATGATTTCAATCTCCTACAAAGTGGAAATTTCTCATCGAAACTCAAGGAAAAAAAATAAGTACTTAGAGTTCTGAAAGTTTTGAAATCGCACAAAGTTTCGGATTCGAGTTACGCGAGTCTAAAAATTAGTTTTCAACCCACCTCTATTTTCCCCCTAATTTTATATCATCGCCAAAAATTCGTCCTCCGAAAACTTTTTTCCCATGGGATAATACAACTTTCTTACGCTGTATTCGAATAATGAATACCCGGATAACGGTAGCTTGCCTCTGCAACAATCAAATTCCCGAAATCCCCGAAACGATTTTTAGAATCATGAAATCTCGCGTTCCCGCGTATCTGCTACGCCTTGCCAGCCTTCTTAAGAATTTAACCGGAACTCGCGAAACGACGTTTCCGCGAAAAGCATTTCACGTTCGACGGAACCCTGTAGGCAGGATGGTTCGGAACGCCGCCGCCTTTCTGTTGGTTTAACGCGATCAACCGCCACCGCGATATCCACGGTATTGCTCAGAGGCCGGATCACGGGCCAGAGAGCGCTATGCATGCGTGGGGGCAGGCTCATTTATTTACCGAGGATCAGTATTGGCAGGTTGTAATTTACAAATGCTGGGACTCGCTGGATTTATCGGCGCTCCGCTACCCTCTCATTACAACCCTCTGCCCTCCGTCATCTTCTCTTTCGCCCTTCATCCTTTCCTTCCCCCTTGACCCCTCTGTTCCCCTTGGCACCCCGACGAACTCGTCTCCTCGGGCTCGTTACATTTTCACCCTCCAATCGGTCGGCCTTGGATATAACTCCGCTCGTGATTATCGTCAATTGACCTACACTCGATTGAAATACGTAATAAAAGAAGGTAGAGCGGCCCGAACCCGTAGATCCGATCGGTTTCCTTCGAGATCCAACGTCCAGCCACCGGCTACGCTTCCAGCGAATCACCCAGCAGCCGCCTTTTTCTCGTTCTTTGCTTTTCCTTCTCTCTCTCTCTCTGCGTTTCGCTTCTTTTATGCGCCGAGCAACCATCGTGACCTTATCATTGATAATTCGAGTTGGGGATGAGGGGATCCTGCGGGGGTTTGCGTGCTGAGTTTTGAGATAGCATTATCGCGACTTGGATGATGATACGAGGTAAAAGGGGGGAGGTAGTAGGTCGATGATCCCGTGTTAGGTTGTTGCATGTGAAATGGACGATTTTCTGTGATTTTGCGTGAATCAACCAACCCCTTCTCCAGACGATTATTTTATTACGTGTGCTAGCATTAGTTGATCACTGATTCCATATATTGTTGCGTACGAGTCTTTTCAGTATTATAGGTAATATTTGTTTAATAACTTTCAATCTTGCAACACAACGCCAAAATTAGGGTTCGAGTTGTGTTTCATCCTCGATTTGTGTATTAACCTTTTCGTTCTAATGATTCATCGTAAAATCATCATAAAAATTCATAGCGAAAGGGTTAATGTTGTCCAATAGAAAAAGTTGCCTTTGCTTTTAACTACAGGAACTTCTAACAATAGAAACTTCATCATCAAAACAATAGAAATAGAAACTTCTAACAAATAGGAACAGTATTTGTTCAAACCAACAAAGCTATTATTTAACTAAAGCTCATCAACTATAATCCCCTTTCACTTCGCCAAACACTCAACAAACGTGAATATTATTAAAAGTGCTACGAATTATCCAACTTAACACACACATACGTACGTGAGTTATTCTGTATTCTGTATTAAGCAGAATTCGAATAATCGACGTTCTACGAAAGCTAAAAAAGGAGCAACAGAAGGGAAGCCCCGTAAGCGTTTGCTCGTCGATCATCATCGAAGCTTTTGACAATGTTGTGGATCGGAAGAACCGGAAATTCCAAGGCATTAACGACGTTGGAGTCTGGTTACAGCCTCGGTAATTATAGACCGCGACGACGGAACGACGCGAGAACTATCTGACCTCAACTTTGCAGCAGAGCTCTCGATCAGCCTGTCACGAAGCATAAACGCGGGCCAGCATTTGAAGAAATTAACCATGGCTATTATGACCGTGGGGCCGCGGAAAGAATTCCCTTGCGAACAGCTGGATCATTATAATTATTCCCCGGTACCGGACGACCAGCCCCTCCGTTTTGCAAAGAGCAACCACGAAAAATTGCTTTCGGGATAATTCCCTGCCGATAAATGAATCGCCGAACCATGGCCACTCAACGGCGATCTACGGGCGATCAAATTTCTCGGTATGAAATTCGGAACGTCGATATTGGGGGATATTATTTCAATGAGTAATTTGAATACTCTCCTCTCGATTCATAAGTATAGACTGCTACTATTATTAATAATTACTACTATTACTAAGCATAGGCTATTACGTTTCTGGAAACATTGTATCGTAATTTGAGATATAGTGGGACAGAATTACTGATTTTGGCACGAATAAATGTTCCAAACTACATTGGGTGCTTAGCCCTGCTGCATTCTTCGAAATTGTGGTCGATTCAGTCGCAAACTTAATTCGATTAGGAAGGTGTTATAATTCTGAGAGAAAGAAGCTTCAGCTTAGGAATTGAAACGTAAATTTACGTATGTTAACAACGATTCTTTTAGAGACGTTTCAAAATTGAGAAATTTAGTAGAAAAATAAGAACACGATTGGGTCGAAAATTGGGGGTTGTTTCCTAACACGATTAGAGAATTGCGAAAATTTCTACTATAACACGGTATCTTTATAACATGAATTCACTCTAATACGGTTAAACAATTGAGGAAGTCTCGGTATAATGCGACACACGTTGATTGTCTTTTAATAATGCATTATAGGTAGTTACAAAAATAAAATAGTAGTTTCATTAGTTTCTGGACTCTAGTTTTGCTTCTTGTTCTTAGTAATTCTTAGAATAGTCCGGTATAACACTATTTCATACAACACGGCATTTTCTAGGAACGTAACTATCGTGTTATACGAGAATTAACCCTTTGCACTCCAAAACTTTTCTAATAATACAATATAATAACAACTCCATAAAATACAAAATACACTTCACTGACTCTTGCGAGAACGTGCTATATATTTCGATAACGGAGAAATTTACCGTGACGTTGAAGAAATGCGAAGTTAAATTTGCCAAAACAGTATTGAAGAAACTTAACACTATTCTTACCCTCGTTTTACACGTATTTATTCAATAGATCATTCTAAGGAAAACAAAATGTGTGAAACTGACTAAGCAAACAATAAAAGAATTGCCATAAAGTTGAATAGACGAAAGGGATAACAATGAATGTAGAATCTTAAACCAAATATTATAAAACCGGTCATTTAACCGGGCGTGGTATGAATAGTGTTAAACCTTAACTTTTGATGAAACTTACGCGTGTCTCCGTAGCTGCTCCATTGAAGCGCAAAGGGTTTTAACCGTGCCTCAAAATTTCAGCTGCAGGCTCTCGCGCAACTTATTACGCTTCCATTGTAACGGGCTCCCGATTTGTGACGCATAGTCAAGATCTGCGGTCTGACGAGAGTCTGAATACCGTCGCATTTTAAAGAGTGTGTGAGAATTTTTAAAGCCGCGTGCGATCGGATAGAAGAGAAAAAAAAGAGAAATGGAGAGATGGGTTAACATAAAAGTTGGGGTTGCCGGGAGACGATGAGAAAGGATCCAAAAAGGAATCGTTGGAGACTAACGATCTGACTGGTTGGTTCGTGACTGTGGTAAATAGATGGAATATCCTATAAGGCAAGGCTTTGTTAATGAAGGGCCCGCAGAGGCCACGGTATTTCGCGACTCGCGTGCGTTTCCAGCAACAGCAGGAAGATGCCACGGCCAGATTCACCACGGCTGCTGCCTGCCTTTCTTGCCCGGGGATATTGCTCCGAGGTGGCCTCGCAGGAACGAAACGAGGGGCCCTTCTCGACTTCCTCGCGTCCGATCCGGCCACAGCGGTTGTCTTTAAATTCCCAACCGTACGGAATCCCGCGAAAGAGTAATGCCGACATTACGCGGCCCGTTCGCGAACCATCCAAGACTTCTCCGAGGCCCCCGATTTACGCTGATTCAATAAAGTCCGGAGCACGCACAATGCTGCTTCGCTGGCCACTGCTTCGATCTTGGATCCGCGATTTTGCGATCTCTGCCCGCCGAGCCGGTGTTCGATTTTTCTACCCGCCGTTTGCTACATCTTACAGATGTAGGATGGCAGAGGTATTGTTGTGAGGGAATATTTATAACTGTGTAACGCTAAAAATATCAGCGACTAAAATATACTTATTTAACGATATTATGATAATAATTTAATGATACTGATAAAAATGATAGACACTTGAAGGGAATATATGTTGCAAGTGAAATAATCTTTGTTAAATTCTGGAGTATTTTCAGATGTTTACAACTGCTAGTTTATATCATTTTTATGAGAGATTATTAATTGGTCATTTCGACTGGATTGGTAGGTTTAGTGTTAAACACAGTGGCGATAAAAAGTTTTGGTATTCTTGCGTTTAAGTGCTATTTGATTAGGCTCGACTGTATTAATTCTTCTCTTTTATTAGTTAAGTCTCTGTAGGCAAATATATGTGTATTTGTTCATATTAGAGAGACAAATTCTTCTGAGTCTAGTTTTTTTAAGTTCTTAAGAAATGTAGAACAGTTCAGAGGTATTTAATAACGCCTCTACTATTATCTAAAAATGTTAAACTAAAAGGTTTTCGAGGTACACAGTGCTGCGTTTAAATAAATGTGAATAGACAACAGAGAGCAGAATTAAAGACAATTAGCTTGGAAATTCAAAGTCTCGGAAATTTGAAAGGTTTAGAATTCGAAAGCTTCGAGTTCGAACGCTTCGAATTTCAAAGACTTGAAACTCGAAAGCCTGAAAATTCGATAGCTTCGATTTCGAACGCTTCGAATTTCAAAGACTTGAAACTCGAAAGCCTAAAAATTCAAAGGCTTGGAATTCGAACGCTTGGAATTTCAAAGACTTGAAACTCGAAAGCCTGAAAATTCAAAGGCTTGTAATTCGAACGCTTGGAATTTCAAAGACTTGAAACTCGAAAGCCTGAAAATTCAGAGGCTTGGAATTCGAACGCTTGGAATTTCAAAGACTTGAAACTCGAAAGCTTGAAAATTCAAACACTTTGAATTCGAAAGAACACTCCCTTAAGCATTACATATTATTCCGCGCCCGGAAAGGATTAAACTTGTAGCACATACAGGGCTTTCTACAAAAGAGTCTTCAATTCTGCTGGAAGACTTGTTACCTAAAAATAATTTACGATCGCGTATCCGGTATTCCGTGTCTACATCGGCTGAAAAAGAAATCGCGAGTAGTGGCATAAAGGATGCATCGCGACCTGGTTTCCTTGGTCGAAGGGGAATAGAAACGTTGGATGGAAGGAAAAATGCGGATACAGTTTCTACTAGTGCAACGCGGCGGCGGCTTCCGCAGCAGGCGTAATAACAGTGATACAGCGACACCATTTAGGATCCAGTTGGCGATATACTTCACACAAAATTGCACCATGTACGCATACTGCTTCTAATGCTTCGCAATAATAATCTCCGTCCTGAGCCTTCTGGGATTAACTCTACTACAACTCTGCTCGATAATTGGACAACTCGTTCCTGTGAATGGTATTTTCTACCCTCCTCTTTCGAAGACCAACAAAAAAAAGAAGGCAAGACGCGTCAAGCAATAAATCAGGAAACACCTTGCAATATGTACAAAATCGATGCAAATAGGCGATGCGAGGCTATTTCAGAGTATGTGTTTCCGGGTTTGCAATTCAAAGGCCACCACCTACGAGCTGAATTTCCTCAATCTCGTGGCTGATGTGCATGAAATCGCGTAAGAATCGATATCGTAACCGTGATAGGGAAGCTTCCCGAGGTGGGTAGCAAGAAGAAGACGGCCACGTTAGCGCACGCAGCGAAACTGGACACAGGCTCACGGTCGAGTAGCTGAAACGACTGGATGCCTCGTGCAGGTATTCTCCGACGGCGTTAAGCCCTATGTTACGCCGACAGTTCGATCAGACGAGGAAGCAAAGCGAAGAAGAAAAGCTGAAGCGAGATGAAGTGTCCGCGGCGCAGTGGCGTAAATAGGCGAGGTAATCGGGCGCGTTCGATTTCATGGGACTGCAAGGGGGGTTGAAACGGTTCCGAAAATAATTGTTCCAAACGGTTAAGTGAACAGAGTGAGAATAGTTTGTCAGTCGTTCGGCGCACAAGATTCTTTATTAGAGAATTTAATTTCTTGCTATTAGACTGCGGCGGAACTTTATGCATATTCAGACTTTTACAAGTAAAATTAACACTTTGCACTCGAGAAGTATAAAAACTGGTTCATTTTACTTATTTATTTATTCATAGGAGGGAAGGAAAATACTCGATTTCATATAAAATTAATAAACACGACCAGTAAAGGTGAAGAGACGAAATTTACAAATAGCAATAGAAGATTAGAAATCAGTTTACGATAGGTGTGTAAAACGTGGAGACAAAACAATTTTGGGGGAAGCTTTTGGAAGCCTTTCGGGTTCAAAGGGTTAAAGAAACGAAATATAAGCAAAGGGTTGCTTCATTCTTTCAAATACTATAATTTGTATTTTACCATGAATATTTTCTGCTCTTTTAAATACCATTTGCATTTTGTATCTCTTTACATATTTAAGTTTCCTATAAATGCATAAAGATCTGCCGTCTAGTTGTAAGTAGACAAGTATATCTTCTAACGAGTATCATATCAGTTAATCCCTTGTCCTACGATTATTTTATTACTTACGTACACATATGTTAGCTAATGCTGATCACTGATTCCATATCGCATCGCGTATAAATCATTTGAATACTGTAGGCAATATTTGTTTCATATCTTTCAATCTTGTAACCTAAAGCCAAAATTAGGGTTCAAGTTAAATTTTGTCTTCAGTGCTACGCGCTTTTGTTGATTCTGTGACATAATTCATGGCACGAGTGTGACTCGTTATCGTAGCGCAAAGTGTTAAGGGTTAATAGTCTGTAATACGCAAGATAATAACGAGATTTATATGTAATAAGTACACAGAAATAATACTTTATTGTACGATCATCTTTATAGAAGTGATGTTAATGAGCGATTAACTGAACGGAACAAGATCGATTTACTTATTGATTCTGGATTCTAATAGATGGGGATATTGACTCTCTCGGCAATTGAATGATCTGTTATGATATATCATATTACCTTTATTAAGAATGATAGACCTTTACTCTAAAATAAGACAAGTTGTATGTAAAATATTACGAAAGCTTTTATTTCAAATTAAACTACATTCAATACCATTAAACATAAAATCAATATCTTTCAAATGTTCTTTATGGATTAGCTTGATAGCCCATATTCGAGAGAGCCAATTTATTATCACATTTTCACATAACTAAAGCTTTATTTCACCAATAACGGTGTAACGTTGTTTTAAAGCTGATCAGTTTTTCTTTGTTTATTGGCATAAACGTAGCCCCATACAAAACATTCGAAATCATACTATCTCGGCGTACAATTAATGTCAGTAAACGCTAAACTCGTTGATAAGCGAACTTTAGTGATTAATTCAAGCTTTTTCCATGCATTGTTCCATCGTATAGCGGTTCGAGGTTGAATGTCAAACACTACAGTACACATATGCAAAAGATGATCGATTAGCAAAGATGTAGCACCCATATCGAAAAACTCTATAGATAACTACGTTGTCATCGTTGATTTGTTATAACTCCTTTTGAAAAGCTCTATAGGTATTTAAGTTGTCGCGACGTTGATTTGTTATAACACCTAGGTTCTACACATACCAACCCTAATCCCTAATCATCTATAAAGAAAACTCGTGACGAATGTGGAAAATTCGGGTCCGTTCCGAAAAATTCGGGACGTATGGTCACCTTACGTTTAACCCTATAACCGCATGCCCATGGCGGATCCAAAGAACGAGTCTCTCCACCTAACCTCCTTCTCTCTCTTCCACATATTTCCTCCTCTCGTCTGCCTTCTCCGTGTGGCTCCTTCTGGACTCCTCCTTTCTTTCTGTTTCTTCTCTTCTTACGTTCGCGCTACTCCCCGATCCCAGTCGTTGGTCCCCGTTCGTTGCTTCTCTCGCTCGTTCACGTTCGGTATCACATGGCGCACATGCATGCATGCATGCATGCATTTCGAAGACCGAGGATGGCTCAACTCGGTTCAGGCCAGGGTCTCGGCTTTCCTTCTCTTCGCGGAGAAGAGAACCGCAGCTCGTTAAAAAGTTGCCCGACCGGTTGGGCGCTCGGAGAGCTGACTCTGCTGTGGTCTACGACCCGACACCCAACACACTCTCCGACTTACCATGGCCCTCGTTCTCTTGTACACCCCGCGTGCACACGCATACACAAGCGTATACTGGACCCGTGTTCCTCTGTATGCAGGCTAAAGGCTGAAACTCGCAGAGAGCCGCGCGCCTGTGTATTCCTGCCACACCGATGGAGAGAGCCGGATATTCACTACACGCGGATGAACATCATTGAAGGCTCTCCTCTCTCTTCTCATCTCTTTTCTTATCCTCTTCCTCCTCCTCCTCCTTCTCTTCCCCTTCGTTCTTTGGCTTTCTTCTCTTTTTCTCTTCCTCCCCACCAATTCCGTTTCTCTTTCTGGTATCTTTGATTCCCCATGCTTTACTTCTACGTGCATTTGGACTATCACCAGAGTAGGATATCTTGTCGTACACTTGCCTTCACCGGTATTCGACTTTCGGCTCTCTTCGCTCTTTCTCACTCTCTCTCTCTCTCACCGCGATTTCGCTGTCTCGCTTTCTCTAACGATTGAAATACGGCCATGCCATACGCGAAACCTCCTCTTCTACTCTCTTTCTCGAAACTCCGCAGTTCGCCGCTTCGTCGCTCGTGTTCACCGTTTCGTTAAACCCAGTACACTTTTCTGATGCCTGTTTGCCCGTGTACTTCGTTTTCGCAGCTTCTCCACCTCCTCCCGAAGGAGGTCCACAAGGATTTCTCTCCCTTCTTCTTCCTCTTCTTCTTCTTCTTTAGCATCAGCTTCCTCTTCTTTCGTTTCGCGCCCCCCCCCCCCCTCAGTTGTCTCTTTTCGCGAAACGAGTTTCCTTCCGTCGCCTTTCCGTCTCCTCCCACTCCCTCTTCAACTCTCCTCGTTGTTCTTCATCTTCTGACCCGGCTGTTTTTGGCCCCCTCTGCTCACCATCCTCCCCTCCCCCCCATCCGCTTTCGTCCCCCTATCTCTCTTCGGGCCTTTTTGTCCGCGGTAACCTTCTTCGCTTATCCTACCGAGAGATACCGATGATCATACGCTGGAAATTCCACGCGGACGAGCATCCTCCGGAGAGGAGGATTCTTTTGTACTTCTTGCAGCTCGTCGCTTCTTCTTGCCACGCGCGTATTATATTGTTTGATTTGTTCCGGCCGTTTCGAACCATCGGCTCTCGTTTTCGATCGTTTCCGCCACTCTCGCGCTCCTCCATTTTATCCCTCTTTCCTCCGATCGTCGAGTTAACCCTTTTGCAATACGAACCCTTTTTTGAACCCTTTGAGTGCTGTTACTAGACCGCAGTCTAGTTTTTTATGCATTTGTGGGATGGTTAAGTTTACGAAGCTTTGAACAATGCACGCGATATGCAAAGTTATATAATGTATTCGAAGTAGTCGAAAAATTGGTAGATTTAGAAGGTGAAACGAATCCTTGTTGAAATCCCATTTCTTTAATTGCATAATACACGTGAGAATATCTTTGGTTTAATATTTTAATGTTCTGTTGATTAATACCGGTTTTGCGGAACCTTTCAATTTAACTTAATGTTACAGACATTAGAAATATTATTTTGTATTAATTCATGTTAACTTTGATTGATGCAGTAATGTGAATACACATCGTAACCCATTAACTTCGAGTATCTATACACAATACAACTATTCTTCAGAAAATCTCTCAAATTATGCGATCGCAGTCCGTAAATCTAGTGTTAATAACAAGATGATTTTTATATTTTAAGAAAGGCCGTAACTCTACTATGTAATTTACTAAAAAAAACTCTGAATGTGCCAATGCAGATGTTCTTAGTTAGGATTAATCATTTAGGTAGATTTCTCTAGAATTGACGATGCTCATCATTATCCGTATAACCCAACGTTTGTTTAGAAACTGTATTAATTATTCTCGTATCACTTCCCTCCGACTTTCCTAATATAAACATCATTTTTATGCAAAAAAAATATTGTTTTGGATGAGCGGCACTTTCAGCTTTTTTCATTTCGATTCTTCAATTAAGGTTGGAATTATTCGGGTTTAATTGGCGGATTATAAAGGATTCGAATTCTGGAGAATGTTTATCTAATTAGAATGGAATTCATTAGGCCCCTTTCGGTCTATTTATTCTACCAGGATTTCGACAGCTCTTTGACGTCACTGCTTTTTGTGTGGCTAAGCCTTTAACACCTACTAAGCGACTCTCACCTGTAATCAGTCAAACAGATGAGCAGAAAAGAACACGAAAGAGACCCAAACCGTTCTCCCTGTCAACCGATGAACGCGCTCGCCTTCTGCTTCTGACACCACTCCACTTTCCAATCACTTCATTTTTACCTGCATTGCGTAACGCGACATCCCCGGCATAACTCCCTACTTTATAATATTCAGTTACGCGTCATTTCGTTTCTGTTCCTGGAATTTTTGCTTTAGAAATTTCAGAGCCAATGGACATTAATTCCGTTAGGTGATTTTGTAAAGTGGTACTTTAAATGCGAAATGTCCACGCATTATTATGCAAATATTTTCCATTGATTAGATTCATTACCGTATATTCATTCTATAGAGTCATACTATAGATTCATTACTAATATATTCATAGCATAGATTTATTTTTATATATATATGTAAAAATAACCGGTTTTAGAATCGCTTGGAATTATATTTTAAAATTCTATCCGCGGAAGCTCGGTTTTTTTTTTATGAAACTAATAAACATATCGATGTGAAACTTCGGAACATAATGTTTCAATGTTTAGATAGCGTGTGCAATTTTTTCGCGTCAAAATTTTGATAGTTTCAAAATTTATGGATATTCGTTCAGGATGACGCATAAACAACTTTTGCATATCCACCGCATCGCTTTGAATCACTTCAGAAATTATTTTTCACGAAACTAATAAACATATCGATTTCAAAGTTTATGATATAATTTTTCAATGTTTGAATAACGCGCACAAGTTTTTTCGCGTCAAAATTGCGATTCCTTATACATTTATATCGATTCTTCGCGAAATTATAGCAAGTAAAATATCAGGAATTTTTCGATATGCTAAAAGTACAACAATCCTTTTTATGTTCAAACAAGTGATAATTTCGAAGTGATAATAATAATTTGATCACCCATTATAATTATTCTGCTTTATTTCTATAAATTGTTAACTGTAGAACACAAACGTTATTCAATGACAATTTTACGACTCCCCAAATCTTTTTTCTGTGTATTATAACATTACACATTTTATTTTTGAGCTTATCCTTTATAAAACCTTATCAATGAAGTGATCTGTTGCAAGCTACACTCAAATATCGTTCACATTAAAAATTGATATAATAAATTACATTATAACGATTGTCGCAAAATTTACCAGTCCCAAAGTGGCGAACCTTTGGGTACCAGAATTAATATTAAAAGCAAATGCAAACATTTATGTAACAGTATAGAAATTATTTTTCCCCTTCACTTAAATCGAAACATTATCTTTATAAAGCTCACCAAACACAACAAATATTAATCTACATTTTACTTTCATAAATCGTCGATATTAGAAGCAAATGCAAACATTTATGTAACAGTATAGAAATTATTTTTCTCCTTCACTTAAATGGAAACATTATCTTTATGAAGCTTACCAAATACAACAAATATTAAACCACGTTTTACCTTCATAAATCGTCAATATTAGAAATAAATTCCAAACCCTTGTCGCGGTAGTGCAGAAATCGTTTTTCCCCTACGCTGAAATGGAAACACTAGTAAAACCTATCGAGCCCTAAGATATCCGAAGACATGCGGACGAGTGAAAGCACAGGTTGTCGTCGGTTGCTGGTGGAAGTTAGTTAGCGAAGATTTTCCGCGGCCGCGGCGAGTCGAGCGAGTTTTTGCGGCCGATCGCGAACCGTCCAACAAATCAATTCGAGGGGTCCGGCTTCCAGCGGCGGAACAACGATCGGCCACGATAAGTACAAACATCGATGAACGGCCGCGGTGCAGAGTATCCGGTGACTTTTTATCGTTCGCTGCTTCGTTCCCGACATTTTTCTTTCCCTCGTTCGAGCCTCCCGTTTCCTTATTCTTCTCTTCGCGAGCATCGCGGTTCCTCTTGCTACTCGCGCAACGACCGACCACAGCAAAAACTCATCCACTATGAAGCTATTTCTGCGTGTTCGACAACGTTCGTTAAGACGATGACCCTTTTAACACGTTCGCCGCGCGACGCCGTTTGCGAAACTTTTTCTCCCATTGTCAGTCCTTTACGCGTAACGCCGAAACAGCGGGGGGTTGGATATATGCAGGACTGCTTATAATTCCGCGCTTGTACGGCGAAATGATGCGAGATATATACAAGTTTTCACTTTCGAGACGTTGCGTACTTAACCCACTTTGCATCGTACGACAAAATGAAAAGTGTATCTTCATCCGCGAATTTTTTTTCTTTTTTTCTTCTTTTTCGTTGAATCTAAGTACGGTGATATTTGAAATATTATTTATTTGAGATACCCTTTAGTTTACACAAATATGTTAACAAATATGCGTAAGTAGTATTATTAGTAAGTAGTATTATACCAAATGTAGGATGACAACAGTGGTAAAAATTGCACGTTTCAATGCGCATCGCGAGCCGAAGAAATCGATTGTTTTGTCATGGTTTTTAACAGTTATAAGAATATGCACTCTCTTTTTAAAATTCTCTTTTGAGATTTAAATTTAAATAAACACATAGAACGTATATTATTTTGGGCAAAGCTTTCATCTGATATATAATTTGCGTAAAGTAATATAACCTTAGAGCAATCGTTACTATTTTTATGAATTATTTATTATTCCATGACCAGAAATATTTTTCTCATTTCATAGTGTCAAGTACAATTGTTATGGTAATTTATTTTAATTATAAAAAGTTAAGCATCGATCAAGTGCTTTGGGACTAAAATTTTAAAAAAATTTAAGAGGTGAAGTTAATCACTTTGGCCTGTCTGCTGGTGCCCCATTTCTTTAATTGTGTTTATAAAACCATGAATTGCACAAAAATCCGCAGTCCAGTCATGGGTACTCGTCAAACAGTTGCCAGCGCAAGTAGTTTAATTTTAAAGCACAGCGGTATGGAAAATATCCCAACTTACACGGTGGGATTTTCTAAACCCATTCGCAAATTTTAAAATTACAAAAATATCTTGCGCCTCAAAGCGTTGATCGTATGAAGCGTGAATTCTAATTTTTCAAAAACGCGACTTGCGTCATTTTGCCTTGCGACTGCAGAATCATGTTTTTCTCTCTTCGTCAATGGCGTCGCGAAGCAGTTAATACCGCTGTTATAACTTATCTTCGCCCGTAATTCCAGAACTACATCCGCACTGAACAAGGTGCTAAGTAGCATCGATTCAAATCCCTTCGCTCTTTTTCCGTCACTGCTCTTAACGTTAATAGTAAAGTTGTCTAATTGGCAAAATTATAAGACGAGAGAAAGAGAAGGACAGATTGATACGATCGAATGATCAAGTAGTAGAATATTGCATAGTCGATTGCTGGAGTTTTTTGCCGTACTTCGCGGCTGTGCAATTTGCCTTCCGTTTCTGCAGCTCGCGAAGTTCCAGAGGTAGAAATTTTGGAATTAACGAGGAATTCGTGCTTTTTGTTTCAGGTACGTAATCGAGTAGGCGGGACCTTTTTGCCCGGGCTTCGTCCTCGCTGAGTATTCCAGTTTATCCTGTACAGGGTGTCCATGAAACAAGTATCGTATAGAAACGCTTCTAACTTCTTTTAAAAAAGGCGATTAATTTAGGAGTTCGGGGGAAAAATTGATGCGAGTGACGGACTCTTTAATTGGAGATCTTTAACCCTCTACATTTGATTGGCGCTGCTATGGCGACGCGCATGAGAATTCCCTCAGAAGTTAAGGATTGAGATTTTTATTTGCGCCATTTTTTTTCGGTTCTTTCGTAGCAAGACAAGTTAAAGACACTTTGCCCCATTTTTAAAATACATGACACTTTCTAATTTTGTAAGGACCGGGAAAGTGTGTTAAAACTATTGGTGAATCATGCAGTTAAAAAATAAACTTGCAAAGATTTTGGGACTATTTTGGGAAATTAATCCTTTGACTGTGAAATGCATAGAAAATAGATTTTGTGTAATACAACGTATGCAGATCAATTTCATAACTTATCATTTCGTAACTATATTTGGACGTTCAATTTGACGGCAATCTAACATTTTGTTGTCTTAAACTTTAGACAATAACGATCCGCAGTCTAGTCATAACTCTGTTTGCAATGAAATCAATTCAACAATGAACACTTTTCATCCTCCGCGTAACGTTATCAGCCTGTTATTCTTATCAAAAGTTCCAAGTCCCTAAGTGATCACGATAACCAAATTCCACTGTACTTATGAACGGGAGTATATATACACGTTCTCCGCATCGGAAAGGTTAAACAAAGCACCGTCAAGAATCTCTGTCCCCTGAAAAAGCAATCGAAAGAAGCGGGAGATAGAAAAAGTGTTTAAGCAGCTAGAAAAAAGAAAGATCTCTAGTGCTTAACGTCAGGCAGCGCATCGCGGCCGATAAATAGACTTCATCGCGGCCACGCAAATCATCCGAAATCCTCTTACACTGGAATAGAATGCGACGCGGCGTATCAATTCAATTCACCATTTCACGGAACGTAGACAGTTAACGGAAGGGAGAGCGAAGGCTATAAGATAGAAAGAGCGAAAGGGAAAGAAAGATGCCAGGCATCAGCGTCTTTCCGGTCGTGTTTGACAGTAACGAGGAAGACGTCCAGGCGCCGTAGTCCCCACAAGAGCCTGGAACTAATCCTCCGTAGAGCCAGTTAAGGTATTTGTATTTTAATTAGCTCCTCCTTTTCGATAGCCGTTTGTTCTGCCCACACTGTGTTCGCGCCAGCCCCTCCATCCCCCTCTCCTTTTACCCCGTCCCTCCTTTATTCTGCCCTTCGAATCGTTTAATCATAATCTAATAACCGGCTGACACAAAAAACTAACTCGATAAGTGCACGCCGTTAGCTTAGCGCGAGAGGGTTACGAACACAAAGAGAGAGGAATCTGTGGTTCCCCGCGTCTGTATACAGAATTCGAAGCGTGTGGTGGAAGCAGTCGGTGATGTTGGGAATTCAGTGAGGGTTAAACGTGTACAGGTAAGGACGATGTGTGCGTGGAACACGCGTGCACCCCGGCGAACGCGAGTGGGCCGTGTGTGGAAGTCGAAGCGGAGAACGTCTCTCCAGATATTATCTATTGCAGTCTGTCTGTCAGACGGGGCCGAAAGTCAGGCTGGCCGCTACGGGATGAAGTGTCTTCTGCATAGTCAGCCTCTTTTTATGCCGATGCCTCGCTTCGACCATCTCGCTAATTCCGTCGTAGCACGCCAGGCACGCCAAACCGAAGCTTTCCGTGCGACTCCCGATGCTCCCTTTATTTCTCTTTTCATTCACCGTCTTTCGTCTTTCTCTCTCGATATATATATATATATGTATATATATATATATACATGGCCCTCTTTCCTTTTCGCCCCTTTTCGTCTTCTTCTTCTTCTTCTGCTTCGTCCTCGCGATCCTTGCCCCCTTTTTTCTCCGTCCTCCTTTTTCTCCGCCGTTATCTTTACTTTGTAGTCCTGCTGCTGCCTCTCATTCTCGCGATAGTGTATCTGCCTCCATCGTACGGTGATATTTCTTTTTCTCTTTCTGTGCGAAAGCAAAAGGAATAACGGCTCGCGAATATGCGGTTGATTCGCGGAAACCACCGGGAATCGGAGAGTTACAGGAAAGTTGGACAAGGTGTGCCGGCAGACATTTTTGGGGAAGATTGATTGCGCGAATTAAAGTGAGATCGAAGCGATGGATAGTAAGGAAGTTGCGGTTGAGTCTCGAATCTATTAGGTTTGCAAATTAATTCGGAACCTTTATTTGTATACCGTTGGCATCTTTATTAAGTCGAAATAGTAACTTTTCTATTATTCAAGTGACGAATTTGCTTGACAAGTGGGAAAATGCGGAAAATTTTCTGTTAACTCGGCTGATAAGTAATCCGCTATCTTTAACTAATGAGTTTATTTTATCAAAAAAAGACGAGCTTCCCCTCCGATGCTTCCCGTCCGAAAAATGCAGCAAATACCAACAATTATATTATCATGTGTAAAAATTAATTCGGTGCCTTTGTGTTTAACCTATTATTGTTAATGATTTTTTTTACTTAAAATCGTCACCATTTTCATTATAATAAAATTTATTAGTTGCATATAATGCAGATTGAATTAATGGGCATTTTTTTGAGCATCAAAATTGTACTTGATGTTTCATAAATACATATCGAATTTTGTGAAAGAGCATCGAATTAATTTGTACTCCTAATAAAATTACGGATAGAGTAGATATTTTATTTTCTTAAAAATATATGCCGAATTAAACGGAAGAAGTAGATTACTTATTGGTACACCTAATATATTATACAAATGTTGCACAGTATGATACACTCTCCAATTTAGTTACCATTAAAAAGTTACTTAAAACCAGAGGAATAGTCGAAAATCCGGACAGAAAATAAGAAAAGTCTGCCAAAGCTTCAGCATCACATTTTCGCAACGAATCTTCATCGTTTCTCTCTCAACTCGTCTGGCCATGTTTTCTATCGATCACTGGACTTTTATCAGCGACATCGCGGCTTCATCAGCGAGACGAACCTTTGCGTATAGCCTAATATCCGAAGGACACACAGAGCCCGGTTCATTGTGAAAGGAACAAAGCGTTGCTGTGTACGGTGGCCCATAGTTCTCGTATATTGGTCCAGGTTCTCTTCTTTGCTTGCCATTCTTTCTCATAAAACTTCATACCGGCCGCTGTAGCTCTTCATATTCCTCCGCTATATCGCCCGTGCGTAGTGGAAAGGAGACGAGACAGAAGAATCATCTACAATTCCGTGCGTCGGTGGTGCACCAACACCAATCCGCCTGTAAATCTTTCCGCCTCTAACGAGGTGTCGTAAAACGCGATCTTATTAGCAAGCGTGGCTCTGCCTTTAAAATATGTCGACTTCCCGGGCTCTGGGTATCGGTACGCGTCACGTGGGAGTCTTTGACAGCCCCTCCTCTTCTTTCGGCTCGTTTCTAGAGGCAGAACGCGAAGGCCCCTGCGTCCTCGTCTCTTCTAGAGATCCTCAGCTTCTATTTGCTCAGACTCATCTCTGTGCGCGCCGCGCGCGCCTTTCAATCTGTTTTTCGCGCACTTCGCGAGCTTCGTTTGCGTTTTTCGTACCCTCTGCACTCGGTCCCGTGGAAGCTAGCGCTCCTTCACTACTTGTTTTTCTTCTTAACTTTAGCTGGCCTCCGCGAGGCTACTTTGCATCTTTGCGCTGCGTTCTCATGCAAGCTTGCTGGCTCTTTTCTTTTAGGGTTATTCAGGTTTTTAGAACGCGACGGTGTTAGTAGTAGATGGTATTTCATTTCCCTTGGGTGTAATTTCTGCTAGGCTTAAGATGAACACAGTGTTAATTGTTTAACGTTTAATTTGTGACAAACTGAAGAATTCGTTGGAAATGTTTGAGTTTAGCGATTTTTTAACGAGTTCATTGATCTTCAGCGAGATCATCGACCTTTAACCCTTTTACGGTGTAATAAAATGATGAATAATATCGAAAAAGCAGCATAAGAAATATTTCTTTCCTTTATTGTAGTTTTTCCTGCATTTTGATTGCTAGACAGGCAAAATATATAATTTGAAATATTCATATGTAACACATTTTACCACGTTCCGTTCCACGTGTATTACTGGTGGTACACGCTGACGTATTTATTTAATGCGTTAAAACCATATATTTTATAACAAGTTTAAGACTGTAGAATATATTTCCGCCAAAAGAATGAGACATTATAAAAAATGCAGTAGAGAACAAAGCACATAAGTTTGTTTAATAATTATATCTAATGATTTACTTTGTTAAAGCAAGGAATGAGTAAAAGGGGCTTGTTCTTATAGTTTTTTTGTCTTGCTACTTCAGTACCGAATTTTTGTTACATTTTGTACAATTCTCGCGAAAAGAATTTCACTGATTTGTAATGAGTTCATCGATATTGAATAAGTTCAGTGATCTTCGGTGAGTTTAGCAATCTTTAGTAAGCTCAACAATATAGCAAGCCCACGAATTTTTAACAAGTCCATTGATTCTCAATGAGCCCAGCTATCGTGCTGCGCCGATTTTTCGATGAAACTACTTTCAGTGAGTCCCCTTATCCTGAGTGTGCCGTTTTTTCGGAGAATCCACTTATCCTTGCTACCGATTTTTAACGAGCTCGAACCAAAAAACTACCCAGAATGTCAACTCTCTAAGCCACTCTACATTATTCATAGTTCTCCTTCTACCCCGTTGTAATTCCATGCTTCAAAAACCCCATCGATCTTTAGTAAGCTGAACAATCTCTGATCTTAGCCCACCTATCGTCTTGCGAGCCGATTTTTCTTGACCCCGTTTATCCTTGCCGTGTTTAACGAACCGGTGTGAAAAATTCTCTAGAAGGGGGAGGGGAGGGGGAAACTATCTAGACTAGTCTGCATTATTCAAAGTTTTCCCTGTCAGCCGAATGCAATTCCACGGTTCGCAAACGGCAAAAGTCGGCGCAGTACCGCGTTTCACGCCCGTATCGGTCGATTACGACACGCGTTAGGCTTTATTATCGGGACACGCGACAGCAATCGGATCGCTCTGGCTACTTGCGATGCAGCGTGCACACGCTCGAGTACGAGTGGCCACTTTGGCTCTCGGGGAGGCGGAAAAAAAGGAGCAGAGAGAAACGTACGGGGAATAATCAGCGCGCGGACAGCGCTGACGAATGGGACTCCGGCTCCGAAGACATTGTAAGATCGATAGATGGAATCGGTGTGTGTAATGTAAATTGACTCGCAGCCCGGCCGCGAACGGATCGACGGGACGAAATGATTGTTGACAGAAACCTGGCCGTCTTCTGCTATTCATCCGTTTCGCTCTTATCTCTCGCTATTCTTCTTCGGGAAATTTTTTCATATAACGCGGTAGAGGAAGTGGTCTAAATTTGGACTAGTTGAAGTATAGGGCTTATTAATTGCCCTGCGTCAGGAACGGCGCAAGATTACGTGTGAAGAACAAATATAGTTGTACGGAAGAAATTAGTAGCTTGGCAAATTTAGGGGATGTTTCTGCGCATCGTGTGAACGTGTCTGTTTAACGCTAGGTTAATTTTTACAACATTCAATTACGTTAATTTACATACATTACATACATTCAATTACAATAAGGTTAATTTTTACAACAATTTACAACATTCGTTGTACGATTTGACAAGCTTCTGGAAAAATAGGTGTAATGTACACAAGTGTTCGAAATTAGAAGATTGATGGGGAAGAACGTGAAATAGAATACGTATTCGTATCATTAAAGGAATTAAATTGAACATAAATCGCTGAAAATTAATACTTATGATCTCTGTAACGTTGAGCAGGAAATTTGGAATCCGTCAAATCGACGCGTTCCGTGAGTCTAGCGTTAAATATATTCAGTCGTGTATTGCTTGATTAAAGCTATTCTCGTCAAGTATATCAATTGTCAGACATCACGCGTCGACGTTCAACAAACGTTAAGTTAAAATTGTTCAGTATCGTTGCATAATTGTGCTTCGCAAAAGACAAAGAACATCCCATGGAACGAACAGCCAATAGGTAAATGCAATGTTCCAAAAATTCCTTGTATATCTTCTCACGGCAAAAGATCTCCGATCCACTTTCCCCGTGAAAGTATCCTCGTTAACGAGTCATCCATTCTTTCAACGTACTCCACCATTGTCGTGAATCTACCCCACGCGATTACTCCGCAACATTCTTCCGCAGCAGCCGCGTAAGATAACGCCGCAGCATCTACTAAAAACGCTTCCCTTGTACCGGGCGCGGCAAAAACAATAGCTGATAAACGACTTTATGAATGTTATCGTGGAATTAGCTCGGCCAAGCGAGGCGCACAGTATGTTGGTATACACGCGATCGGTGGCGCGCTTTCCGTTCCCCACAAAGGAATACATTTCCCAAGGATGCAGAAGCGGGCGCAGGCCAAGACCGAATAGGGTTTAACGTGGGATCATATTGACTCGATCGCTCCACATTGGCAGTCGCGGGATTCTCAATATGCATCGGATAACATCGAATACTGGCAGGAAACGGCACGGTGCAGCCGTCCTAATATGGCTCGAGTCCACATTACTCGAACCCTCCGGTCGGATACCGCCAGCCAGACGCTCAGAAACGACTACTA
Organism: Eucera pruinosa; assembly: GCA_028830335.1. NCBI lineage: Eukaryota > Metazoa > Arthropoda > Insecta > Hymenoptera > Apidae > Eucera > Eucera pruinosa. The sequence goes on along the minus strand of JAMYCR010000015.1, from coordinate 9,056,485 downwards.
TACCCACTATGCCCACTATAAGCTGACCGTACCATGAGCGCCGCCAGCATCGTCACTATTGCCCGTTCACCATCACCATGAACGCCAAGAACCAACACCGTCGTCACCACTGCAGTCACCAGTGTGCCATGACTCTGTGTTACCACCACCATCGTTCTCTCTATATACAGTCGAGCCTCGATTAATCGAACATTTCTCCAACCCTATCGATGCGTACTTAAGCCTCGGTTGTTGGGCCCAAAGGAGTTACTTCGTGCGTAGGGTGGATGTCCTAACTGATGTCAGTGTATGGGTATAACACCGACACATGAATTGTTTAATAGCAATGTAACGTACGAAGAATCGTAAGTGAACAAATTTTTATACTACATTTGGACTTTGGTTTATGCAACAACACATAGACAATATATATTCGTCTACACTTAATATTTAAAACTAAATATTAGCAGCTAAATGTGCTGTTAAACATTAAAACGTGGCCATTGTAATTATAAAGTGTGGAACGTTTCTTAATTCAGCAAATGCGATACGTTTAGTATACATCTTATATCTGTCACACAAACTGATGTGCTAATATATGTAAAATGTGTTTCTATTTAAATGAGAAGTTTTCAAGTTACAGTAATAAGGACATTAGACTTTATTGTATATTTTCAATTACGTAGTAATTAATGCATTATATTCAACATATAACAGTGTTCATAAACAAAAGAGACGTTGAACAATATTATGCTCTGAACTGGAACGATTTCCAGGCTAAATAATTTCTAGAATAGTTAAGCAAAGTTAGGCGATAACCTTAAAGTGGCAGTAATTGATACTGTAATTGGTAAACTTTAGTGTAAGTGGCAGTAATCGGTAGTATTTGATGGAAACGGTTTCTACAATGTCCCATTATCATCTTTATTACGTTTTTTCATATTCCATATCGATACATACATACATACATATATATATGTATACATATATATATGTATATATGCAATAAAAACCTTTTTATATTGCGACACAAAAATCTGTACTCGTCGAAGGGTTAATATTTCCCCTTCGCTTTGAGTTATCGAGGTTCGACTGTAGAAGAATGTTGTTCGATGTATGGGAGTGTTGATGCAACCGGTGCGTGGCTCTAACCATCCTCCATTTCTTCCATCTCTTTCTATAGAAAGAGAGTTCCGTCCTCTCTTTGGATCTTTGCTTCCCTCCCCTCGTTGGCTCGTTTTCTTGCACTTCCATTCCATCCATATTCTCCCCTTTTCGATAGGGAACATTCTTACTTTGCCTCGGCCCGACCCACATGGTAACCGCGAGCGGAACCCGGTTGCAAGAACCCTTCGCGTTCGGCTCCTCGCGATTTACGCACTCCGCGATCGTTTAACGTCAACGTTTCACGGTATCTGAAATCTGTGGCCTATCTGACGGTCAATGGACCGTATTTTAATTACGGATTGCAGGCTGAAAGCCAAGGTCCAAGCTTCTGCAATCGTACGTACCCTTGTTGCGCCGATATATGTACAGTCAGTCGCGAAACTCTGCACGCGGTTTATAAATTTCAGATGGTTTGCAATTTAAGTTGGTCGAAAGATTTCGTCGTTTTTTTTTGCAAGGTAACATTAGCATCGCGATGCGTACGTTGATATATTAACAAGTTTGCAAATGCGAAGAATAAGATTTGAAGGTAGACATTTCGAAGTATTTATCATCTGAATGCAACATTGTAAGACGGATTAAAAATTACAGGTAAGTATAGGTGGGCAAACGTTGACCAAAATGTTGTTGAAAAAATTAAGCGATACCATTCCAAGCCGAATTTTTCAATTAATTTAACGCCACGGTGATTCATGCGCTCTATTAACCTTTTGCCTTATAACGAGCTGCACTCGTGGCGCAAATTATGGTTTAATTACAATAAAACACCCTCTACGTATCAATGAATTATAATTTCAATTCCAATTTGCAGGACTGTAGATTTCCAAATACAAATTCTTTATAATATTTCAATGTTTCGCATTTTGCACGGTGCAAAATAGTAAACACTTAGCATTGCAATGAATAATCTTTAAAAAAAATTCGTAAGCCAAAAAGGTTAAAATAAAAGATATAAATATTAATATAGACATTTCTTTAATTATTTTGTATGAACCTATCTTTTTATCGCGTTAAATATGTCCGCATTCATAAAAGTCTGTAAGACTACCATACTAGCTACGACCAAATTATTTTAGTTAATAAATATAATAATCGTGATATTAAACATAACTTCTGAAGCAAAGATAGAAAATTCTGCGTTGGATAAATAAAAATAGCCGAACTTATTTTAGACGCTACTGTAGACTCTTACGACTGACCGTAAGTTTATTTTCCGTTAAATTTACGATTCCATCGACCATGCGTTTCCGCCATTTTCTTTCTTCGCAGCTGTTTATCTCTTAATTACAGAGCTTCGTTAGACGATTTGCCAATAGAGGCGAAAAAGAAAAATTCGTACGCGGCGCTAAATAAGTAACGGTGGTTTGGACTACGTTGCGCTGGATACGCAGTAGTCACAGTCAATAATTAGAGACTCGAGAGATCGAATATGCTCGAGGCGGTGGCAAGTCACCATTGCTTCCTTTTTCCCTCCGCGAATCGTTCAGCGACGAACAACGGTCCTTCGAGTTTCCTCGAAGCTAGATTGTTAATTGACCTATGGGAATGACGTTTAATTCATCGGCGATGGTAACAGGAAGCAATGGAAGGCCAGTTTAAAGCGATCGTTTCGCATTTGCCAACTGTATGACTTGCAGGTTGAAGAATTAGCATTTTAAACGATTTAACTAGAAAATTGTTAGTTGTGCTGTGGCTACAAAAAGTATTAACATGCCACTATATTTCTATCAGTTTTTAATCTCGTTGATTACTGCGCAGGATAAGGAAAATTAATCGTCGACAAACGTGTGTTTTGAAAGTGTGTTCTAAAGAGGATATGTAATTAGGATTGATTTAATTGACTGGTGAAATTGTTAATCGTTGATTGTTAAAATGAACCGCTTCTCGAATTATTAATCGCTGATTTTTAAATCGAAGTGGAATCGAATTTTGAATGAAATTGTTTAAAAGTTGCAGGCCATTGAAGTTTACAAATTTCAGCGACTTTTACGAAAAGTACCTTCATAAAAGTAATAGGTTGAGGAAAAAGAAATCCATTATTTTTACGTTTATTTCAAGACTTTATTTAACATGGTTCGGATTGTCTGATTTTGGTCAAATATGCACCGTTTTGTTTTATAATTTATTGCCATTTTAAAGGTAACTTCATAATGCCTCTCTCATAGAATATTTTACAAGATATATATTACTACAGCCATCTAACGAAAAAATAATGGATTTCTTTTTCCCCGACCTATTATTTTTATCTCCGAAACTATTAAAGATACGAACTTCATTTTTTTCTCGTTTTAACTGCAAAGGTACAGTCTATTCGTATAAATTTTGCTGAGGTTGAAGAAGTTTGTTTTTATTACTGAAAATTATAAACAAACTCTTATGTTTCGAATTGAGGGTCAAGGTCACGATTTTCAAAATCCGAAAAAAATACTATATCGTATTTTATTTTAAGTTCGTATCTTTAATAGTTTCGGAGATATAAATACTTTTATAAAGGTACTTTTCGTAAAAGTCGCTGAAATTTGCAAACTTCAATGGCCTGCAATTTTTAAACAATTTCATTATTGGCAAAATGACGGCCTGAATTCCCCATAATTTCTCACAGACTACAACATATTTCAATTTGAACAAAATCTCGGACATTGAGGGAAAAAAAGTGATCGATTTAGCGTGGAATGTCCCATACACAAATTTTCCCTCGGATCAAACGGTGTTAACTCTTTCGTAATTGCTACAAAATTACCGTAACTTTATCCGCGCGTTAATACGAAGCTCGCGATAAGTATTTTATTACTCCCCGCGCCGTTCTCCGGATTTACAACCAAACCTTCAACCGAATGAAATTGCCAAATTGTAAAAGAAAATTATTTCCAAAAAAAAAAGAAAAAGAAACAGTGTCCAAAGGGACCATTTTGAAGCGTGCTCTTACGAGTTTTTTGCCACGAGTCCCGGAATCGTTACCAAGCCCCGAATGGGCTAACGAATCCAAGCGTCGCGCCAGGAGTGCCAATAATTTCGGCAATTCGAAAGCCTTAAGCCGGCGTTTGCAACATTTTACGGGTCGGCCGACGCAATGCCGCAATACCGTATTATCATTAAGTCGGCCAGCGTGCGGCTGCATTTACATATAAACGCGGAACGCGACAGGAGCACGCTGCACGCCTCTAGCGCCTCCGCCGCAACGAATTTACGGTTGTTTGTCTCTTTTCGACCATCCTACCCACGGAACCCGGACAATTTTTCTCCGGATAATCTGACTCTCCTGATATTGAAATTCTCAATTCCAACCTCCCAGATCGTTCCGCCAACAACAACAACGCGTGCGTGTATGGGTGTGCGTGCGTATTGCCCACGTACACGAAAAGCAAGCTTAGAGAAGACACCGGAGAAGGACGGATCTGTTAAGAAGTGCGGTGAAAGCGGTGAAGGATGGCCGATCAATAATCTTCACGATTTATCGCGTCCATCGAGGAAACACACGGCGCAGAGGAGACGGTTTGTGGAAAAATGCGCCGAAGCGAAAGACCGAGAGAGCAGGCCTCTCGCACGGATCAGAGCCTTCTCCATTGGTCGTGTGTTAGCGGAGAAAACGGAATGAATGGATGGAGCAACGCATGCTCGATGTCATACATATGTATATGAGTTGTATCCGATTAATCAACGTAATAGAGCGAGTTGTAATCGCGGCGGACACTCCATTATGATGGCTCGCGTGTACGATCTCGTGGCCGCTAATCTGAAATTAATCAGTCGCTTAATCATTACCGTTCCACGATGAACTCCTCGCTGCTCGAGGTGGCGCGCACAGAGTTCCGTTTTTCTTTGGCGACGCGCTGCGTTCTTTCTCTCGCCACCGTTTCTGCGTTTCATCTTCGTTGCATTCAATGTCCGTTCACTATCCCCTCCTCTCGCCCACACGTATCCCTCGGGTTTCTCCTCTTGTCTCCATCGATCTTCCCTTTCGAATATCTCTCTCTCTCTCTCTTTCTCTTTCTCTCTCTCTCTCTCTCTCTCTCTCTCTCTCTCTATCTCTCTCTTTTTCCACCTCTCGATCGAGAGAACGCGACGACCTATTGAAGGATTTATGCCTAACGACGGAATGCGCGATGAACTACATTAATTTTGCGTTTTCGGCGACGCTGATGTATCGTTCGGAGCTCATTATCGCTCGCGTCCCGTAACGGAGAATTTATAGTGTAACTTAATCTATGATGTAATCTCCGCGTTTGTTCTCTGTTCGCTTGGCTCGCTTCGCGAGAGTACCGGCGCCTCTTAATCTTGGAATTTCTTCGTTATATAGCAAGCAGGCAAGCAAGAGGTCCCGATCGCAGTGTGATCTATAGATCGGACACTCTAGCGTGGGGAATAAATTAAACGGGACGGGGGGGGGGGACCAATTGGACGTAAGACCGCGGTTAATTACAATATTTTCCATCAACGCGCGCGGTACAGTCGTCACGATATGTTTGGCTTTTATCTTTCGGAAGATGCTGGATTTTTGTTCATCGAGGTTTGGATTAGAAGCGGACCACACGTTCGAGGATTGGTAATTGTAGCATTATCTCGTGGAAGATCAAATTAGTAAGAAAAAGGAATGTTTGTAGGTTTTCATTCTTGTACGCATCTTAATTAACTCTTTTACTCCGTTCAGAGAAATTTATGGGGAAAAGTTGGACAAAAATGGGTAATTTTGCAAAAAGTGTTACTTTATGTTATCCTTCTACTGCTTGAATTTTTATGTATATAAATTGTGTATATATATATATATATATGGTTGTTGTTCGATTTAAATATAAATATGGTAATGAAATAAATAATAAAATATTGCTAAACAACGTTATTAATCAAATTCGATGAGTGTTCCCAAATTATTCAATTTTCAGTGGTTCTGAACTCATTAAGAACCTCTAGACTAATTTATTATCCCTCAAAGGGGTAATATTTTAACCTTTTCCAATACAATAACGAATTACACTCGTGATGAATTCGTAGTCTAAATACAACAAAGAGATACTGTATTTGCGACTCAGTTTAATTTCAATGGTACAACTGTTACTATGCAACATACAAGATTGATGATTATTAAATGCAACCTAATTGTAATATTATGTTAATTATAATATATATGAATAGCTAACCCAACTATTTGTAAACATTTGCAGTTCATTTTAATCTCATCGGTAACCGTAGCTGTATTATACAAGATGGCAGATTATTAAGTACAAATTAATTGTAATATGTTAATTATAATATATAGGAATAGCTGATACGAAGAATTGCGTATAGTGAATGATTTCGCTGTAGAAATGTCGCGATTTGTGTAAGCTTCGCAGACAGGGATGAGATTACAGGGTGGGTCCAAATTTAAGGGCCAAATTTCTATAGCATTCACCCCAAGATAACACCGGCTTTATGGGGCAGGAATAACACAATAATTACGGAATCTTCAAGGCATTCCATGCAACTGAATATTTTGAATATCTAATCCCATACAGGCAAATTACCAAAACAGCGCCCTGCAATTTCGCCACACCCTCTTTAATCCTTTCCTTCCGTATTTCCATTGCCTACAGTATGCGACATCCACTATTTTGCAAATCAATATTTGCGTACGAAAAATAAGGAGGTCCCTTACTATTTCAAAATTCGAAAACTTAGCCGAAAGTATGCCTAAACTCTGTGAAGCTGTAATTGGCTCTTAATTATTTATGTATTTATTTATACGGGAAAAGAAACCCATTAATAACTATGATACAATTTGAACATAATAGAGAAAATACAATCTGCGGACAACAAGTGGGCGAAAATTTAACAATTTTCATCGACATATATGTTCATTTAGAATAACTTATTCTTAGATAAGAGGAAATAGATCTACTTAAATACCTACGCTATTAACTCTATCCACTATCAAATAAAATCGCCTTAGTTTTTTAGATCCAATAAAATTCTTTACAAACCGGTTCATTTCTACAAAGATATCGCGCCACGCTTTTCTTCTCCAAATCGTAATACGCAAAAAAACGTTTACCTACGTGTGACTATGGTGACCCTTACAAATCGAAAGGGTTAAAATAATTCTTTTCAATCCACCACTCGACGCCGCACCTGTTCCCCGTTGAACGAAGAAAAAACGAAATATGTGAGAGGTGTCTAGGCCCCCACCAGCGTCACACGCGTGAGGTTTTCCAGCAGGGAACAGACGAAGCTCATGATTAATCGAAATGAATCAGCACCGGGGGACCACGGTTGATCCGAGAAGACGGCCTTCCGATCGGGGTGGGCGTAAACTATTACGCACATCGGCAGGAGATGTCAGCTGGGGCGAGTGTTGTTATTAATTAAACGTCTGACTGATAGGCATCAACCGGCACGCCAAATTCCCTCGCACCCCTTCTCTTCCCTATTAGACATCATTTGTCTCTGCTACCGGCGGTGCCGAGCTGCTCCCTTTTTATCGCGCCTTCCCTTTTACCCCCTCTCTATTCGTACGCTCTTCTTCCCCGCGATTGGAACCTGCCTTTACAACCATTCCACGGTAATTCGAGCAAAACTGAAAATGCGAGAAAATGGGAACTATCGTTTATTGAGATTGCCGAAGCTCTTTTCTTCGTCCTCCAATAATTAGTTGTTAGGTTGTTTGGAAATTGCGTTACGATATTTGAGAAATATTCAAGAGTAATAAATGTGCACAGGTATAGTTGTGTATAGTACAAGAAGTAGCAGTTTTTGTGTATTTAATTTTGGTGCAGCTTAGCTAATTATTTGGTAGCTTCGTAATATCTTCTTCCGATAAATTTTTATTTATATTTGCAATTGAGCTTTTGCAGTGTTCAGTGTATTCTAATTCTGGCTACTGTTAAAGTTGTGTTGGAAACTACGATGAATGATTATGTGACGGTTTGTTGAACAGAAAACATGGAAGGAAATATCCTAGTCACAATTTAATAACTTTTGTTGATTTTTTTGGACGTCTCGTTACAAAATCTCACCTTTTCTCTCGATTAATTTCGTACACGATACATCTGGCAACTCAGTTTCTTAATTCAAGAAGCGTTCACGAGTAATTAGCTTCGAATTCCCTTAAATATAGAACAGAATTACAAACTATCCAATATTCAAATATTCTAACTTGATTATTTTTCATACCTAACTCTGCTCCAATTTTCGAGATTCTTCAGAAAAACTTCATTATTTAGAAAAAAAGGGCTATGAACGCAAAAATTGGAATTTAGCTAACAAATATTAATAACAACATTCCCCGTATTTGTCTGAAAACGAAGGAAGTGTTTTGGAAACATAAAACTCGGAGAGTGAGTCGAAAATGACCCGAAGACCGCAGCGGGGTCAAAATGATTTTTCGCGAGGTTAACGATCGGTACTCGGAAGGTTTCATTGATCCAGGGCCATTAGTACCACCCTGACACCGCAATTTCAATAAACAATAGCGCGCGTATACCCGTTCCCACTGCAAAGCGAATCAGCTCCATTTTTTATTCCCTCCAGCTGATGAAACATTTATTATCGCGGGCACGGTCGCGCGCAGCAACGGAAAAAGAGGAGAACGCGTATGAATATGTATAGCCGTGGCGACGTTAAAAGCGCGAGAGCAACCGCTCCGACTCGAGACAGAGCACGTCAGCTTCGCCCTTTCGCCGTAATACATCACCCTGCTACAATGCCAGGGATAAGTAAATGAATTAATCAAAATCCGTCTTGTTTGATAGCGAGTCGCTTTGTCTGCTCGCCGATGCAATTACTGTACAGCCAAATATGTCGTACGCACCTGTGTATCTAAATAACGGCCGATCCGACATTGGTTGAGTAGCCATGTTGCACCTATTCACGAGCAAGGATATGGCTACTGAACTTTTAGTATCCTCTCTGACCTTTGGCATTCTCTCATTTTGTTAGCGTAATAGTCTGCCGAATATTCGTCTGTCGTTCTTCAAATCTTCTGCAATATTCTTCCAAGCATTTGCCAATTGTTTTTCGAAGTTTCTTATCTGTTCTTTGATAGTGTTCCATGTGGTGTTCGGCAAAGATTGTACAAATATTCAGCAAAGATTGTACAAATGTTCATCAAAGATTGTACAAATGTTCATCAAAGATTGTACAAATGTTCTTCACTTGTGTTTCAAATATTCTACAATTGTTTTTCAAACTAACTGTTCTCCAAATGTTGCACAGTAGATCAGCAAATGTTCTTAAATCGTTCTTTGAATAATTTTTAGTCGTTCTGCAAAGATTTTATGAATCGTCCTCCAATTGTTCTCCAATTGTTCTCCAAGTTTAATCCAATCGTACTTCAAATATTCTTCAATAGATTTCCAAATGTTCTCCAATTATTTTCCAAACATTCTTCGACAGCTTTCTAAATTTTATCCAGTCATTCTCCAAACGTTCTGCAATCGATCTGAAAGTATTCTTCGACCGTTCTCCAAATGTTCTCCAATTATCTCCCAAATATTCCCCAAACACTTTCCAAATTTTCTCCAACCTCAAATATTCTCCGAATCGATTTGCAGACGTTCTCCAAATATTCTACGCATGTTCCTCAATCATTTTCCAAAAGTTCTCCAAATATTCTCCAATACCTTTTCAACTATTCTCCAATGCTTTTCCAAATGTTCTCCAATTGTTTCCAAATATTTTTCAATAATTTTCCAAATTTTATCTAATCATTCTCCAAGTGTTCTCCAATCATTCAAGAAATATTCTTCAACCGATCTCCAAAAGTTCTCCAATCATCGTCCAAATATTCTCCGAATCGATTTCCAAACGATCTCTAATCGATTTCTAAATGTTCCCCAATAGTTCTCCAAAAGTTCTCCGATCGTTTTCTAAATAGTTCCCAATCGTTTTCCAAACTTTATCCAATCGTGCTCCGAATATTCTCCAACCTATTTCCAAATATTCTCCAATTATCTTCCAAATATTCCCCAATCACTTTCCAAATTTTCTTCGACTTTAAACATTTTCCCAATCGATTTCCAAACGTTTCCGAATGATTCTCCAAAAGTTCTCCAACTCTCCTCTGCAAGTATTGTTCAATCCACTGAATTGAGCACCCGCATCAGTCATTCACAAAGTCGGCGCCGATAGCCACTGGATTGTCAGCGTGGCCAATTGCCTAACCCACAATATTTCCCGTTCCTTCTTCCCATTATTCGTCCTCGGGACGTTCTCCAATCGTGTTCTCCACTGGTTCAAAGTTGGGTGAACGCGCACGCGGCTGGTTTTGAATCATCGTTTCTCATCAACGCGTTGAAAAATCTCTCTAGGTATCGATCGGGCAACTATCGTATCGTTATGCCCGGACAGATACATACGGCTTATTAATATTAATGAATGGCCTCTCATAAGTTCTCCTTGATTTATGTCTCCGAGTCCTACGCCAATGTAAGCTTGTTGCCCCGCCGTAAATCTTCGCGGCGTAGCGGGACAAAAGTAATTTCTGTACGTTATTTGTATTTTTAACAGGTCCCCCGGTTCCACACTGCCGGAGAGTCGCGTCGCGTCGCGTCGCGTCGTTTCGTCGCGTCTCCCTCTTCCTTTTGCCAGACTACTCGCGCGCGTGCTCGCGAACCGAGTGAGCGATCGAATTCGCCTACCGAGCGAACCGCCATTAAATCTAAGCCTTCTCCATTCGTGCCCACGGTCTTGGAATTTCGCGCCCGCGGCTACGCCGAGAAGTTCGTGGCTTCGAGATCCTCTCCTCATCCACGTCTACTCTAGACCCCTTCAACGTGGATCCTGATTTACTCGCGTCGAAGCCACGTTGCCAGCGATGATTAAGGGCTGCGCTTGCTTCGACTCCCTCGATGTTTGATCAAGCATTCCCTCTTCCGCGCCGAGCAACGGCCACGGATTCTCAGCCTTCATTCGTGTGACCGTAGTTTCGTAATAACGCGAAAATTATTAGGAATCGAGGTCCGCGAGCAAGTTGTTTTTTTAAGTTACGTTTTAATTGGTTGCAGGGATGGGTATAATACTATTTTAATTACTGAATAGCAAATAAATATTTTATTTTCGATCGGACGTGTACTTTTAAAAATAGGGTACTTTATTTGTTGGAAAACTTCTTTAAAATGGTATCTGTAATAATATTTTATTTGAAGGCTGCTGAAAATATTTGAACCATAATATAAAATATTTTATTTAACTTATTTTATGAGTAAATTAATGTGTAAAACTTTGTAAACCGATTTGGAGTACAAGTTAAAGTTTAAAGAAGGCGTAAGAATTAAGGATAGGACATTCGAAACTGTTGAAACCAAATCCAATTGAGTTTGTGTTTAGACTGTGGACTTATTCTAATCAATACAATTTCTCGAGTTGTTTGTGGCTTTTTATACCTAGAAAAGATAGAACATATAAAAATTAATAATTATCTCACGAAGTTTTTCCTCTTATTCGTTTATCCAAATTATATCTGTCTTTAAGTTCCATTTAACTGTATTCCATAAACAATTCAATTTCTCTCTCAAAAAAAAAAAGGTTTGTTAAGATTTTAATTCCAACTAAAACTAATACTCTTTAGAGACACAAAAGAGAAAAAAATGTAAGTATTCGAAATTTCGAGAGATTCAAAGTTTCAAATTCGAGTTTTACAAATCTAAAAATTAAGTTTCAACCCATCGCCGGTAATAACAATGTTGAACCAGCTTGAAGGAATATAGCATAAAGGAAACGTGACGAATAAATTATAGAACGCCATAAAACGGGCTGAAACTGTCGTCGATGGCTTGTTAGTGAATGAATTTAATCCGCCGGTAAATTTCTAGAATCCGCAACCTTCTAAGGCGACCTTGTCTAGGCCTAGCCTCGACCAGTTCTATTCCAAAGTAGGGAAGACTAGGGATTCGTTAAAGTCTCCAGAAACCTGACACTGTGGACACTGGAGCCGTAATGACGCGACCGGACTGACCACATCGACTTCGCCAAGATTTCATGCGAGTATGTGCCCGGAAACGTTTTCCACGGTGATTGCAGCTGGGAGAATGAGTTTACGGTAGGTGGCCACGACGTCGTGAATCTTCGAATCCGTTCATTGGTTTCTACTCGTATTAGCGGTGAATCACGAGTCGCGCCAAGTTTTATTGCTGTTCACGGTCCTTATCTCGCGATTGATTTAGTGATCAATTTCGCATCCACGACTAACTGTTCGCGAAAATCTCATAATATCAGTAATCCTACCTGATCCCGTTTATAGGTATAAAATTTCGCAGAAGAGGTCCCAAGTCGAGTGATAGCATAACAAAAGCTGAGAAATGATTTATGGTTTATTTATCAGACTCTGTAAAATATTATCGATATATGTATCGTTACAGACCAAAGTGAATTTTTTGGAATTTCGATACCATAGCACTTGATTGATAGTTAACTTCTTATATTTAAAATAAATGTTCGTAATAATTGAGTGTAACATCAAGAAGTTAGAAAAATGTTTTTGATCTTAGAATAATAAATAATTTATAGAAGCGGTAACGATTGTTCCAATGATATATTATTTGATGTATCTTATCTGTCGTTGGATAAAAGCTATAGTGTTCTATATAATTCTATAATGTTTATTTTAAATCGTCTTATCGTTTATGGTATTCGATACTAATGCTCAAGTTTCATTTATTATTCCTAGTCCACTTATCTTCTTAATCTTCTTTTACACGTGCATGATTTACTTTTCCAACTCCTCAATTACTCATCGATCGCATAGCAAAATTCTGCTAATTTGCAAGAAATATGCACGTCAACTCGCATTAAATTTCAACTAGCAACTTGCATCATTTACCATTCAAACTCTTCGATTACTCATCGATCGGTCAGCAGAATTCTGTGAATTTACAAGAACTGTCCACGTCAACTCGCATTACACCTCAACTAGCAACTTACATCATTTGCCATCCCATCGTTTCGATTGCTCATCGATCGCGCCGCAAAATTCTATAAATTAACAACAATTATCCGCGTCAACTCGCATTACATCTCAAATGGCAACATACGTCATTTACTATTCCAACTCTTCGATCACTCATTGATTAGTCGCAAAATTTCGTAAATTAACAATAATTATCCACGCTATCGATTACATGGCAAAATTCTGTAAATTAACAAGAATTATCCACGTTAACTCGCATTACACCTCACATGGCAACTTATGTCTTGATCGCTCGTCGATTACGTTGCAAAATTCAGTAAGTTAACAATAATTATCCACGCTATCGATCACATAGCAAAATTCTGTAAATTAACAAGAATTATCCGCGTTAACTAGCATTACACCTCAAATGGCAACTTACGTCTCGATCGCTCGTCGATTAGTCGCAAAATTCCATAAACTAACGATAATTATCCACGCTATCGATCACATAGCAAAATTCTGTAAATTAACAAGAATTATCCGCGTTAATTCGCATTACACCTCAAATGGCAACTTACGTCTCGATCGCTCGTCGATTAGTCGCAAAATTCCATAAATTAACGCTAATTATCCACGTGAATTCGCATCGCACGTAAACCCTCCAGTTTGACCGTACAAAAACGCAACGAAGCGAGAGAAGGAAAAGAAATGTTAAAGCCACCCGTAGACTCTGAAGCTTCTGCACAGTTTTCCTGCCGACGAACGATCCTTCCAGCGGCTAGGAATATTCTATCGAATAATTCCGTGAACAACGCCTCTTTAACGAGAGCTGGTAGCGACTAATTTGATTAAAGTCGAGTCACGGTGGCTTATCGGCCCGTGGGCGCCCGGGAGCAGCGGCGATTCCAGGGAAAACGGGGGGATAAGTTTCTGGCGAGCGTGGACAGTGAATTATGGGCGTTATTGTCCGCCCGCGAACAACAGGCCGCCTCATTACATGTGGGAATTATTGACGGCGGACCGCCTCGGTGGCTCTCTAAGTGCACTACGTGAGAGCCATCTTCCAAGCTCAAGCGTCGCCTCCACTTTACCTTCTCCACTTCGTGCCTTCGACCCGCTCGTACACTTACATATACGCACGCGTACACACGCGCAGTGTCCTTTTTATTATTATTATTATTTTTTTCCTCTTTTTTTTAAGAGGAGACTCGGGCGTTTCGCGCTGCTCCCTTGGTCGTCGTCGACGTTCGTTATCCGTGAGCTTCTCTAGGAAGCTCAATAGCAAGAACCTCATTGTAGCGGAGAATATGGCCAATTCCAGGTTATTGACGATGCTACGGGGAGAATGGGATGCGCGGGAAGGGTTGTTCTACGCCGCAGGAGGAGGATTCGATTAAATGCCGAGGCTGTTTTCTACGTTTATGGGGGATGAAATTGTGGATTGTTAAATGTTTCTTCTCTTGGGATCGTGGGTATCGCGGAAGAATCTTCTTGGAACAATGCTTTCGATACTTTTCGGGCTCGTAACTCGCTATTGAAAACGGTGATTTATACTCTAGAACAGTGTTTCCCAACCCTTTTTTGTGCCATGCCCCACCTAAGCGTTTTCTAAAATTCTTATGCCCCCTACGTAACGTACACATAATTTTTAATTTTCAAAAATTGAATTGTTCATTGAAGAAACTTGTTCACTAGGAAATTGTTGGGGAAACACACGTCTGTTATCTATAATCCAACGTTTATCCAGCCTGATTAGCGACTGAGAGTCGCCATACGGTTAACTTAACCCTTTGCGGACGGAGCAAAATAATGTTTAACGAATTTTCGTTCGATTATTAACATTTTGAAGACGTTATTAAACAAATACTTGTCCGCGTATTAAGAGCAGCGTATAGTGATCATCTTAAGCTGAATTTCTTGTTTTAAAAATTAATATATGTCCAAAACACCGAAGAACTTGGGCGATTATTTCCGACACTAGTCCGCAAAGGGTTAAACTCTGGACGAGTCCATTTTTGAATTGCCCCCCTTAACAATCAACGTGCCCCCCTATGGGGCGTGGGCCCCATGTTGGGAAATACTGCTCTGGATGGTGAATTTGTGGCACAGTGTGCTAAAAGTAACGTAAACGAATATTTTGTGGCTTTTAAATGATTAGCTACAAACGATTAATTGTTACATGTACAAGTTAAATTTTGTTTTGCACGAAAAATCGGTTAGTAACAATTAATTTCAATTGTTAATAACATTGTTGGTGTATCGAAATACGTGAAATTTGTTTAGCATTGGAAGAATATGAAAGAATCGGAAGAAAAGTACGAATTTAATGTAGTGAAATTTAGTATTTTGATGACTTCTCCGTATTCGTTGATTAAAATCTGCCACAGTGAAAGGGTTAAATTAGAGATGGGACTACTGATTGTCGATACTTTATTGACGCTTAATGATATATCGATAATATGATTAACATATCAATAAGATGAATAGCAAAGCATTGGTAAGTTTTCATATGTTTGGAAGTTGGCAGAAAAATATCTTTCGATTCCTAAAACTTCTGTCCTTAGCGAGTTTATTTTCTAAAGCATGTTATATACATTCTGGAAGAGAAATCGAGTCGAATAAAAATATACAGACACGTTATTTGTAATTCGTTCGAATAAAACTTAATACGTTTATATTTTAACTACATTATTTTATGTCAATAGCTTATTGTCTCTCCTTTTGCCTTAACGATAATTCAATTTCCTTCTCAATAATCTTAACGATATTTTCTCGCTACTATCGATATATCAAAGTATCAATAACACACCAATATTATCGATATTAATCGATATCCGCATAAATAATCCCATCTCTAAATTAAACACGCGTATCTAAAGGTGAATACTGTCAAAAGTGAATTTGCTCTCCGCTAGCTGCAAAATCCTCAATTATAAAAATTGCTAATTACTCCTAAGGGTTGATGCAACCTTACAAATTCCCCAAACAAAATGAAGAAAGAAAAGAAGCTCCCTGTCCAGTATCGAGTCTCGGTTCATTCAGTCCACGGAATGTCGTTTGAGTAAGACGCGAAGGATTTCAATAGCGTGCGGTAGTGGAAAGTTCAAGGGTTCGAAGCCCGACAAGGGGTCTAGATAATTTTAGAAGCACCCAGGGATGGAACGGGGTCCGATATCGAGCGAATCAAACCAGAAAGGTCATTTTATTCTCGCACACGGACTCGTCTTGCACAGACACCGTCGACCGGACTTTCTAAACGAGCCAAACGAAACGGAGACCCCGAACGAGAAGCAATCGCGGAACGCGAAACAGAGAAAGAGATGGTTTCTCGCGCGGAATCCGCTCTCGTGCGGATTTGCGCATTTCGTGAGAATTGCGCAGACCTTTTAAAGAGGCTGACACTAATTAATTCTCGAACGAGATACGATCGTGCGCACAATAAACAGGAGAAAGTCGCCATTAACTGACAGAAAAATCCAGCCGCTTGTTAAGAGCTCCGCGAGACCACGGGTGTATCGTTATAAAGGCCGATCGAAGATAACCTGATATATTAACGTATAGTGTAACCCCTTTTTATCCGTGGAAATGCTCGGCCGTTACGCGCCAGCTCGTCTACTGCCACCACGCTATCCGGTTAACGGTTTATTAAAGAATCGTCGTTGTCGTTGTCGTTGTCGTCGCCCGTTCCTCGTAATTCGCGAGCATGCGGCTCGTGCAGCTATTCGCGTGCACGTAATGCACGCCAGCAATCGGACCCCGAGAATTCCCGCTCGCGCTTATAACGGTCGATACCTTACAAGCTCCCGGTGACAGATACACCACGTCAGTACGGATCCAGTTCTTTTTCTATTCGACAAATCCTCCCCCCCCCCCCCCCCCCCTCTATTCTTTGTTTTTTTGTGGTAAAATTCGCCGAGATTATTATTAGGGGTACCAATAAGTAATACATGAATTAAAGCATGTTTAAATGAGTTAAAGAATGTATTTTAATAGGAATTGAAATAGTATACTATAAACCTATAGTAGTTTTTTTGAAGGATGACGTTAAGTATAGCAACGGTTATATGTAAAATAGGATAAGTATCTGATTAACTTCGAATTAAATGGTGATTTCAGTGGGAAAAGTAGATTGTTCATGATGGGACAAATTCGGAGACATAAATATGAATATTAATACATATCAATTCCTGAATAGCCTGATATGGTATCAAACGTGTATCAAAATAATTTGTAACTGGCATTGGTAAAATATGTTTGATATTATCGAAACGATTACGAAGTGGTATTCATGGAGACATCAATAAGATAAAGGAAAGTGCATATGAATAATGATTAATATGCGGCCCGCGAATTGCATATGACTCGCTGTAATTGTTTAACTAATTTCGATAGTCAGAATAAAATAATATGTTCATTCACAGTAACACGAATCTATGAATTAATTTTCGAGAAGATCGGATAATTCCAGTGTAAATAATAAGTACGGTAGAAATGATATAATCGACAGTAGAGAATAAAATATTGATCTTCACTGGCTTATGTTATCAAATGTTTCACGATACAGATTTTGTTTGAATCGTATTCGGGTGTTCGTAATTCTATTTAAGTAGAAATCAAACGTAATACAATCGATACGATAGTGAATTGTTTCAATAAATATCAAATCGCTTGCAAACGTAGCTTATGCAAATATCAATTCTAAACATAAACGTATAATAATATGAACAGTATCAAACATGCCTCAGCCCCATCGCTAGGTAAACTTAATAAATTAGAATTCTTTTCGGATTTTCCTTCGAACTTGAGACTGTACTCCCTGACACACGTCGACTACAGCATTATCTGTTTGATCTTTGGGGAATTCTTAGAAGTGCTAAGTTTGAGAGTGGGCAGAAGATTTATAAAGTCGGAATACCCCGAAGTCATAAACGTAAAAGCGGAGTTTGTATCCTAATATCAATAACCTTTCCACCATCGAGATTCTCGTTGGCCACGAGAGTATTCACGGGGCAAACAGGCGTTAATTCCTCGTGAAAACACAGTGATAGAGAAGAAAGGAAACCGCCTCTACCTGGGTTCACTCTATTATCAACAACAGACGTAATCACCTTCTGATGTGTTATCGCGTATCGCTTGCAACAAGCAACTGCAATGATTTCCAACACGAATCATCCCCAGGTTTCTCTTCCCACCCTTCTCGGTGAACACGATCCACGATCGGTTCGGCTCGGCTCGGCGTTTCAATTGTTTTCCACAGCATGTTATTCGATTCAATGCGCTGGACAAACACACAGATCGATGGGAATCGACGTGGCGATTCGGGAAAGTGTACGTTACGTCGAAAAATCGCTGGAACAACGCGCCATTACTCGCGACCACGATCATTTGCGACGGTTTAAAGGCGTGCATTACCACCGACGATCTCAATCGGGTCCCGATAATCCCGCGAATTCATCGGACCAACGAGTCCCTATAAATTTCCCATCCCATAACGATCGTCTACCGATCTTATCGCGTCTTCTCCGTATTTACGTAGGACCGATACGCATCTGCCCGACCACCAAGCGTTCTCGCGTCCCCGTTTCGCGATCCAGGATCCATCGATCTCGATGGGACGCACCCCACCAACATTCTTTCATTTCTTATGTGAATAAACATGAGAGGCTAACTCCAGTTCCTCGGCGGATATTCTGAATAGGGTGCAATCCATTTGCGCAACCCCTTTATAAGAGAGAGGTTAGAAGCATTCATTAACTACAGAATATATCACTTATAAATTCATTTGTTTACTTATTTACGGAAAAGAAAAACCCATTAGCAAAAATAATGATGTACATAATGTTGGATTCCTAATTTACTGTTTATTAAGAAATCGTACACTACGCACTTAGATTCTAGACTCGTTGCGAAACTTCGACGCCGTACTATTTCTGATATAATAATGCTCGTCAAAAGTGAGTTATTGTTCCTTTTAAAGGTTCGTTTTGAAGATGGTGGAGATAAGGAGAAGGAATGGTAAGAATTCTACGACTAAGGGTCAGGCGTGATTCAAGGGTCGGATGCGTAATTGTATACAGTGGATGAGACAGAATTTGGAGACAACTTATCTAACTAGACGTGATACATAAAATTGCTTACTATCTAAGAGCGATATCCAACAATAGTAACGTACAAGAATGATGTAAAGTGGCAGAGGATAAAAATTTAAATAGATATGCTTATTCGAGAAAGTCTAAGTGATTAAAAACGTCTGTAGAAATATGAGCAATGTTAGCATGCATGAAGACACGGATTGTAACAATTAAAGTAACCGTATGAAGTACGATGGTATGAATATTTGAAATTTCAAGGTGAAATACCAATCGTGTAAGAAAGCAGAAGTTTCTTACACCCCTTACAATTTAGAATGATTAATTTAAGAATTATATTCAACCCAGCCATCAAAGTTGATAAAGTTAACCCTTTATAATGCCATCGTAGAAGTAAATTAAGTTCCAGTTATAGAGGATTAAATGAATACATATCCACACTATTACAGACCTGCATTTTACAGATCAATTGTATCGAAAACACGTGCGTATCGCAATATTTAATCATGATTTCCATCAATTTGGAAACTCTGTCATCTTATTCAAGTCTAAACTAGTAATATTGCATGCGATACTAAAATGGTGAAAGGGGTCATGTAGCCGCCGGATGATTCTATATCAGAATGGACTGTCCATCTTATGCTACGTGGTTGCAGCCACCCTAAACTACAACCTACGTATACCTATACCTAAATCCGCCTCCGCGTTCTCCCTCCAATTATACCCGCATCAAACACAATAGTCTCTCAATATTCCATCTGTTTATCTCCGCTTTATTAAACAAACTGCGCGCACCTCCCGCGACGTCCAACTCCGAGGGCAGTGGTGTCCCGTGAGCCGAAGCGCATCGATGAGGAGAAGAGACACACAGCTGCGAAACGTCTGTGCATCGCCGGCACAGAGAGCGTGGGCCACGGCGTAATAAATTTCAGCCGGTAAAAACGGCACGCTGGCTTACGAGAGATTGATGGAGCGACGCGCGAGGTGAGAGCGCGCGAGGCCCCGTAAGCGGCCTTTTGCCCACTGACAGTGATCATCAAAGCAGAAAAAGTTGCCACCCGGAAAGTTTCGGGGCCCGCCGGACCGCCCTCGATTCAACCTAACCGCTGTAATGACCGCGGCTACGGCTGCAAAATAATTTTGACTCAATTACGATGCGCTTCCCTCGCCGCATAGAACTTCGAGCCTGGAACAAGCGTAATTCCTTTTTCCTCCTTCGTTGCAACACGCACCGCGGTGAATCTTCATCGTTGCTCGTTACACGCAATGACTGTCTTCCCTTCGATCGCTTTGTTTAAGGGCTACCGGACATGCACGTTTCGACGCCCGGTGCCCGCCTTCTTTGTACTTAATGGCCACACCATAAGGGTACGCTCTGCTGGCCCGTTATCGCGATTCATCGTTGTTTTTTTTCTTTCTTTTTTTCCATCGGGGCCGGCGGAAGCGCGAAATACCGCGGCGATTCGAACTGTAACGTCGTTTGACGGGTAATTGGGAACACGTGCGGCAAAGTCTGGCCCTTCCAATCGCTGCAAACGTCCAACTACTCCTGATCGATTGGTTATTTAACGCTGCCCGCACCCCCGAACTATTTGTCTAGCGGACTGTTTGCCATTCCAGTTTAAACGTTTGTCACTTCGATCGGACGTTGAACGTTCTACGCGTACGCGTTCCGCGCCATTTGCGAGCTTTTCGATCTTCCTTCGTTCCACACGCCTCGATTTTTCAACGCTTGCTACTTCTAATGGTTCGATGGCAGTTTTGTTTAACCCTTTGATTGCGAGAGGTTTATATGTTTATCGATGTATAGGGAAAGATTTTGTTCTTAACCGTTTCACTACTTATACCTGTGCACTGAAAATTAAAAACGTAGATTAGGGTAGCAGTTATTAATATACAAGTAATATGGGTATAAATATTTGGATACTTCACATAGCTAATTGTACCTTGATATCGATGTAAGAATAATGCCAGAAATTATACTGCGTAATGGAAAAAATATGAGTATACTTTTAATAAATGTCAGTCCAATTCTTGAAGGTGTACATATACGTCCATGGTAGCGAAATGGTTAAATAAACGATGTATACTGTAGAGAATATTATCATTAACTATTTGACTGCGAAATGAGTATGTATACGCCCCGTCGATTGTGCAAAATGCAACATTTAATCTTGATTCATTTCTTAACTTTTTATTGCATAACTTTCGGTGGTTCATTCTAACAGTAATCTAACATTATATTATTTTAAGCTTCAGATTAATTTATTCACAAATAACTATTTTGCGTACGTACAGTATGTGAGTATTTTTAATTATGGCAATCCTCAATAACAATGGTTAGCTGAACATTGCATCGTAGTCAAAGAGTTAATTTAACTTTTGGCAGAATGATTATGTGGACAATTGACGGTTTTGTTCGACGCGTAGAATGGCGTGCAAAAGCATTCACTGTAATATATTTTACGCGCGTAGTTACGTGAGAAGTTCTCAATTAAAAATTCAGAAAAACTAATTACTGTTATTATTCATTTATTAAAGAACCATCAGGCCAACAATGCAAACCCGTAGATGAATCCAATAAGGAGTTGCACGTGAATGTAGACGCAAAAATAGTTTTGTTGTATGTAGAAAAGTGTGCTTGTAGTCGGAGATGCAAGATTAGCGTGGGAAATGAGATGGAAGGTACCGTTTATGAATATTCCAGTGTAGGCTCTGTGTTATTGCGCTGCTTAATTGTATAGTTAACCTAGGTCTTGATTATGCTATCGTTTTAAGGAACCAATTAGTTACAGTGTCAGCAATTTTTTAACAACAGCATAATGGCTAATTTGTTTATTCTTTTTAATTGAATGCTCACATGTGTGGTCGAATACTTTTTTATGCTATTACGAGTTGAAGAATATAGACACAGATAATTCTAATTTCTTGTATGGAAATTTTCAATAATTCCCGCTTGTAATTATTGAATAAGACTTAGGACAATGTATACAAATTTTAAATTCCCCGCATTGAAATTTCCAATATTTCCACCTACTGATCATTAAATAAATCTCCATCTCCTTTAAATTTAATTTTGGAAGGTAATTGCTGCAAAATTTGCCTGTTACCCAGCACAGTTATTTAAAGGAACGCGGTTAATTTCAAATCTCCCACGTGGGAATTTCCCATGTACGTATAATCAGCCTCAACTTCAAATTCCATTTTGAAGGATAATTGCGCCCGGATCTATTAATCTTATCCGGCACGTGTACGGAGGGAATGTAGATCATGTTAAGGTGCATACCCGCAGCGATATTACGAGCGTCGAACGTGTCAAACAGGCCGTATAATCAGAAACGCACCAGTATTTTTCGTAGGAGGGTTAAAACGCGTACCGAGGCGACCCTTACACCTTCTCTGCGCCTTGCATTCTTTCTTCGACGCCCGCTGAGTTGCCTACCGCCAGGGGTTAAGAGAGAGAAAGAGAAGTATTGTCCATTCTTCGAAGCGAATCCTGTGTATCGGCACTCGGGGAACATTTTACATCCATCGCCGGTCGAATCGTATATGTATAAAGCGAACCATCAAAACGCGCTTAAACCAGACCGAGTTATTACTATAGCAAATACGCGATACGGTTCAGGGGGCGCGATGCCACGCTGTAAATCAACCAGATATTCCCTTTCTCTCTTCCACGGCCATACTTTCTCACCCCATTAATATTTACATTACCCCCTGCCAACGCGATCCAAGGTCCTCGCGTCAAATCTTCTAAAGATTTATCCCGCCCAAAATAACGTATTAACCCGTTCGCAAACAATTACGTACTGGTACGTTAAATCGGTACTGATCCATTTCCATTGATGACGTACCGGTACGTCAAAACCGAATGAGTTAATTCCCGCTGATAATGAAGGAATTAATACAGTAAAAGTTGAACTGGCCCGCGTGGCTAATAATGTAAGATTATAATTGTTCGCACTTGGAATGTGATTGTTTCAAGCAAGATTCTTCTTCTTTAGTTATTTTTTATACGCTAATTTTGTTTAAGTAGATAGAAACGATAATGGAACTAAAGTGATAGAGATTAAAATATAGTCGGCATCCCTTAAATCTCTACGTGACAGCCGATTGGAAATGCGTAACAATATCAGCCACAAGCTGTTGGTAAAGTATTAATTACTTTTTAGAACTCCGTTACAGTTACGAAAATAAAATAGCAGTTTCATTAATTATTGAAATCTACTTTTGCTTCTTGTTTTTACGTAACAATGCATCTTCCCACGAACGTAATTACCGGTGTCTTATTACGGTTGACTGTAACAAATGTAATTTAATTCAATTGAATAAACGGGCTAAGCTCATTAGTGTACAAGAATTAATCAATACGTCGATACAGTTCGGTCTCGCGTTATTTAGGTTATACAATTATGATTGATGTAGCATAAAAAATAAATTACTTTACAATTATTCTTGAAATCATTGAGATAAATATTCCCCGCGAATTTATCGATTGCGCGATAAATGTTCGAAACGTTGTGATACGAATCCTTACGGACATTTTTCCGCCGCCTAATAGAAATATAGCAATAGTGGTACTGAAATGGGGTGGTACCCGAGGGATTCTGACTGATTATATTGACTCGTGAACGGGATGAATAAGCAACTGTTGGAAGTGTATCGGAGCCGCAAGATGACGATGCTTTACGATCGAAGATAACGCGCTGAAGACTATACGCCAATTTCAGGCCGCGTTCTTCCCCCCGGAGGGATTAATCGGGCCTCGTTTAAAACGTTCGCCGCAGCCCGCCGCGTTCTTCCATTTTTTAAATCCTCCCATGGCATCATCCCATGGTCGTCCCGGTTCGTGGTGCTTCCATATACGAACGCGCGCACACGCGTGCACATTAATATAGTTCGGCTGGTGTTAGTTTGAGCCACCAGCGTGTTCGCGTGCACGTATAGGTAAGCACTCTAATTATCGAGATCTCACGTAAAACGAGTATGTAAACATAAATCGACAATCTTGTCGAGCAGAGCGGCGCGCGATCGCTTAACTGCCGGCCGGCGAACGAATTTTTCTTCCGGTAACCCGGTGCGTAGACCGTGTCCTTGACGTCTTATTACGCCGATTAAAAGCCGCAAACCTTCCCTTACCTTCCCTCCCTCTCTTCGGCCCACCCATTTTTTTCTTCCCTTCTTTTCATTTTTCTTTGTCGTGCGTGCGTGTGTGTGGTTCTTATTTTTTTTTCTTCTTCTTTTTTTTTTTTTTTTTTTTTTAGCAATCTCTCTTCTCTTTTGCTTTCTTACTCGTTTGCGCCGGTCGAGATCATTCTTTCGCCGCTTATCACGACTTTTTTCACTTTGCAGCCTTTAAGGCTGCTGAAGGCGGTAGGTAAAACGCAGGGAATTTCGCTGGATATCCTTTATATCTTACGCGTTACCCCCACTGTTGGATTATGGTCGCGCCAATCTGTCGCTTTACCTTTTAGTAAGACGATTCTTTTATTGGTTAAAAAATTAACTGGGAAATTTACGCGTGTTGCTATAGACGCGTTGGGTTTAAGGGCTATATTTTTTTCTTGCTTGTGAGGAACGTATCTTCTACTAAACACATTTACACGCGATTAAAACATTTTCTAAATACCTT
The DNA here is from genome assembly GCA_028830335.1 of Eucera pruinosa. Taxonomy (NCBI): domain Eukaryota; kingdom Metazoa; phylum Arthropoda; class Insecta; order Hymenoptera; family Apidae; genus Eucera; species Eucera pruinosa. The sequence goes on along the minus strand of JAMYCR010000015.1, from coordinate 9,031,758 downwards.
ATTTGTTTGTAATTGTACATTTTATAGATTTTTATCACACGTCGATTGTTCTAAAATATGTCCTGAAACATAGGCAATGTTAAAAGTTTCAAATATGTATGTAGATTTCTGTCGCTAACCGTATTGTTCAGATATTTACTGAGACGAAATACAATACAAATGCATATCGACTACACAAATTTGTCACTTTGCAATTGAAATATAGATCTGAGATACTACTAAAAAAAAGAAATCTCCTCGTTGTTTTATAATAGCAAACTATAGTTCTCTCTATTCGAGAGTGGAACTTTCGCAAACGTTTACTTCGAGCATTGGCTGTTTTAATGCTCACGAAACCGATGAAACTCGAGATTATTAAGAGATTTGCATATCGCGGAATCGTATCTCGAAAAGGAACGCGTGCTTTTCTTGCATTATCAAACAGGTTGGGACACCTATCATTATCATTGTGGCTTAGAGCAACTGACCCGGTTTATGACTCACTAGGGAAACGATTGCAAAACTCTCGATCACGTGGAATCCTAGTATTCGTTACAAATGTGTCTTTCGACAACCTTGCGTTCCTCGAATCTTTGTTTCTTTTTCCCATCGACGAAGCATAAGATAGACCAGAGCTCCTTAAACCTTGGAAATCGAATGGCGTTTGTCCCATAACAGAATTTCTATTGCAAATTCGTTTTGGGAAGAAACTATAGTACCGCTCATAATTATTCGAACAACGTTATAAATTAGTAGACATTTCTTCTAAGTCTCAAAGGCTTGGAATTTGATAGCTTGAAAGTAGAAGCATTTGGAAATCTAAGAATTTGAGAATTCGATGACGTAGAAGTTCAAAACTTGATTAGAATAATTATTAGAAAATACGTAAATACAATAGAAAAGTTGAAGCAACAAGCTTATTACAATTTGTATGTTCTTAACAAAGTTGGTATAATATTCATTAAATTATATACAAATATGATAATTAGATTGCGGATGTGTATGTAAATTCATACGTATCTCTGTAAGTAAAACTAAAATGGTGCAGTTTAATAGAAACTTGTTTAATTCTCTAAACGTTGTAACTCCTACTGTACTTTAAATATTTTGTATATTTTTATATACCATATGGAAATTCTTCATTCTTGCAAATATAAATTTCCCATAAATGCATAAAGATCCGCAGTCTCGTTATATCTGTTTGCAGTAAGGTGAGTTCAATTATGATAATTTGCATTCTTTACACAATATAATGAATCGGTTATCCTTATCAAAAATTTTAAATCCCAAATTGATCATAATAAGCTAATTCCATCCTACTCCGTTTATTCGATTTGGTAAACTTTCGCACAATTTCTTTTATATTTTTGGTCCAAGTCTGATTAGGTTGGCAATTTATGATGTTTCCTATAAAACGATTGGTCTATCGTGTAGTTAGTCAATGATGTTTCCTATTTAAGGTTCGAAGTAGGTGGATATCAGGAACGTTTAAAGAAACGATCGGTACGGTAATTTGTATGGAGTCTGTAGCAGCAAATTAACTCGCAGAAATAAAAAAAAACACGGTTCCCCCGATACCGAAGTCTCTTTGTAACGATCCCTTCCTGGGAAGCCTCCCCCCTTCCCCCCTCGATTCGTAATCGTTTCACGGGAAAGCAATTTCTCGGCCGAAAGGACGATCGTTTTCCTGGCCCCAGGCGAACAAGGTTCCCTCTGCCACGCACCGTGGAATTGAAACGGAGAAAAATTCGTCGAGAAAAGCGGGGTCTCGAGTCTCTGAAGAATTATCCTCCTTTAACCCCTTGCAACGATAACTACAACGTTAACATTAGAGTAGAAGGTAGCGATGGTGATATATCAGAATTGTATCGATACACGTGATATCGTGAATAAAATATCAGTATCGATATTTGCAATTAAACGAGACTTAATAAAATCTAGAAACGAAAATATATCATTCATTTGAATTAAGTGTTTTAATATATACATGGACAAGATAAGTCTTAAATCCAAGAAGATTATATAATATTAAATCGAATTATAAAATAGAGTATATTTCAGTTAAAATGTCAATCTTCTTTCTGGCAATCTTGCATTCTAGGTGCTAGGGAATCTTTCATTTCCTAGTTTAACATTACAAAACAACCCTTGGAGGTTCATTTTAACAGCAATGTAATATTTCCTCATTTCACACTTCAAATTAACTTATTCACGAGCAACTATTTCTCTCACATAAACTATATAAGCATTTTTAATTATATCAATGCTTCGCAGTAACGATCGCGTAAATGTACCACACTCAAAGGGTTAAGAGAACGGGAAGCAAGTTCTTAGATGAGTTCTCTACAAAGCTTGAAACTCGCGAAACAACGGTAGCCAACGGAGCTGTCGCTTGGCTCGATTACCACTCTTGTAATTACTCCGATAATATACATCGGTGCTTTTTCGAAGAATCTCGCGAACGTGTAGTCGGGTATAATAGCGAGGAATGTTCGATGGGTCGAAGGGAACTCGGTCGTATAGGAGAAAAGGGATAAAAGGAGCAAAGGAACTGAGGATAGAGCATCGGCATAGAATGGAGAAGAGGAAAGACGAAATGTTGATGGGAGGAGTGTAGAGAGAAGAGGCAAGAGAAAGAGGGAGGACCAAAGGGAAACGGAATGGAGCGCGCACGCGTAAAAGGGCCCTGCGTAAATTGAAAGGGGGCACGGCTGTCTTGTTGTGTTTAAAAAGGCAATTTGCGGGCCTGAGATACGGCCTATATATTACGTCGCAACTGGTACGGGTGGTGGGAGATAGCTCGCTCGATAGCGCCCCTTTGCTCTCTTCCCTGGACCAGAGGGGCTCGGGGACTTTCCGTGGGCCTTACCGTCTCTCCTACCTAGCGATGGCCTCAACGCGATCCCTCCTATATCCCTACTACCTCAAATCTTATCAAATTTTTTTCACACTTTTCGACGGATGTCAACGGTTCGCCAAATTTCCCGTAAAATCGTTGTTCGTTCTTTTAAATTTGGGGCAAAGGGGCTGGAAATACGTCAATTTATAAGGACGGGTTTTTACCTGAAATCTTGCCAAATTTCTTTAACGCTTCTGTACGAATTTCACGGGTTCACTAAATTTCTCGTTAAATTGTTGTTCGTTGTTTTAAAATTGCGGAAGGGGGCTAAAAATTTGTACATACTACAGTGTTGCAAATTTATGAAGACAGGTTTTGACCTGAATTTCTACCAAATTTCTCTTACACTTTTGTGTGAATGTAAAGAGAGTTTGTCAAATGTTCTTAACAATCGAATTATCGACAATTATAGTATACTTATTTGGAGCAAATAAATTAAAACGTTAGATACTTGAGGAAGCAGACAACGCAATGGAAAGAAGTCTTTTTTACAATATAACATTTTAATAATTTTTATCAGAAATTGTCATTGGATTATTTTGACCACTTTGATAGTTCTAGTGTTAAAATTTTGTGATCGCTTCACTTTTTAACCCTTTGCTGTATGAGTTTCTCGAAGACTATTCATTGGGGCTTTAGCTATTTTCTATTTTACCATTGTGTCGAATGCGAAACGCTAAAATATGACACGTTATTCGTACTTAGCAGACCTCGATTTTACAAATTGAAATTATGGTTAGAATTAGAATTAAAATTTTGATAAAAAGACACTGTGTTTTTATTGTAATTAGACTGTAATTTATTCCACGAGTGTAACTCGTTATTATAAGGCAGATGGTTAAGCAGGCAGAGAAGTATAACGAATTCTACTGCATTGAGATCGATATTTATTAATGAAGTTGTATGAAAATAATACAAACACGATACAATAGTCCAATATACAACGATTTGAATCGTTTTATTCTACTTAAATCATTAAACATTATATACAATTAATATGTAATTTGAGTTACAATAAGCGGCGAACGGATAATGGATTAAATTCGCTTTATGGGGAAATCGAGGAAATTACGCGCAGATTACGATGCTGCAAATTTATAGGAACACAGGTATTAAAGTTCTGACTCTTGGGATACGATTGAACTAAATCAAATCTCGAAGATCGATTTAAAGGATTATATATTTATGTATGCGAAATTGTTTCGGTTACTAAATTACATAAATTTTGTAACACAAGTCGCTACCAATTCGAAGACACTCTGTTGGAATAATAAAATTTTTAGATGCAGTATTCGCATATTGGGTGGTTCTCCAATATAATAGATTCTACTGTATTTATTTATTATTCGATATTATATTTCTAAATATTTCTTCTTGATATTAAATGTATTTGAAATCTTGGTAAGTCTCATAGAAACAGTAATATTCGTGAAGTGTAATATCTTCATTCATCATTTCATCGCAAATTGAAGACGTATAAACGTGAAAAATAAGCAAGGAGAACAGCAAGGTTAATGATATTACTTTGAATATCTTGCTTCAAGAATTGCCTCCAAAAACGTCCAAAAAATCAAAAAGCTCGCATAGCTGCAACACACCTATTCGTAAAATGGTTAATCGTAAGATGCCTCAAATTACAGCTTCGTCTTGGCAACTGTTAAAAAATCAGTAAAAATCGCATGTAAGGTAATAAAATTATCTATAAGTTCCTTCACAATACACGATATATTCTCGATACTTTCAAACACGCTTATTCTTTCGCACGTTTGCAGGCCGACTGTCTGATTACATTTAACGCCGTCTTCGTTATCTCCCGCCAGCTACTTATCCTAATTACTAGTCGCTCAAATAAATCTCGACGTTGCCATAAATCGCGAATTCTCAACAGCGACGAACTGAAAATTCGAATCTCCGAGTAGAACAAAAATTACTCGAAAGAGTCCACGAAGTCCTCGAATGCCCATCGCTAGGCCCCTTTCGGCGCGCGCTCTTGTGCCCCCCCCCCTTTCCTCCTCACTCTTCTCTGAGAGGCCCAGCTCCCCACTGCCGACATCCGGCAAATGCATTTCTTGTGTAGCACGCTGCTCGTTTGCGGACGATACGATTTACTCCCAGTATATAGTCGTATTCAAATATCTTCTTGCTGTGCTCGCCGGGCCCCTTTTGCGTTCCTCTTCCTTCCTCCCAGTTTTCTCTCCCCCTCCCCCTCTTCCCTTCTTCAAACTTCTTTTCATCGCTCTTCCTGCATCTCTCGTGCTTTCGCGCGCACGTAATCCACTGGCAATTGCCCTCTCCAATCGGCTAATTCTCCTTATACCGAGCGAATCGAAAAGCTCGTTGCTTCGACGAGGGGTTTTAATTATTGGCGGGCAGGTCGAAGTTGCGAGCAGCCTCGTTTGCGGCTTGGCCTTGCCGCTCTATCCGTAGCCGATTTCGAACGAACGAGAGGTAGGGCATAGGTAGTGTTATGGTTTCTGGAAAATTTGGAACGGCGCAAGCATGCCGGGAACGAGAGGCACGGATTCGTTAGTTTCGCGGCCTCACCGAGGATGCCTCGCGTTGATCCCACACCGCAATGCGTTCGGATTGCTTTCTATACGTTACAATAGTTACACGAGAACCGTTTACGAGGGGATCGCGTGGGAACTTTGGATCGGTTATGGAGAATTTCGGGTTTATCGGATGTGGTTCAACCGTTCAATGAATACTTCCTCGGATGGAAACGTTGTTTATTAAGCATTTCGTTACGGCAAAATTACTCGCGGTGCAGGTCTACGTGTTTCTGTTTCGAATAGTGCGATACTTGTTATTTTGTGAATAAGTGTTTTTTTTTTGGTTAATTGTTATTAGGCTGCGAATCTTCGTACAAATTCAGTTTTTCGTAAACGAAACTAAAGAATGGGAATTTAAATACGATTTGATTTTACCTCTTAAATGTTATAAGATGTATTTTACTCCGAATATTTTGTATAACCGGGCACATTTGTAGAATGAATTTAAAATGATCGTAGTCCATTTCTTTTTAGTATACGTATAAGTATGTGATTTATACGTAGCTAGCAGGATTCTATTAAAATTACATTAAACGATTTTTAAAGTAGGCTGAAATAACTCATTGTTATAGTACTTTAGAAATATCATATTAGAGATCACGTATGTCGAAAACAACTGCGTATCATAATGTTAAGTTATAATTCCGTTGTTGTCTTTGTTTATTCTAAATTATTGTAGCAATGTTGCATGTAACACTAAAGTAGTAAAGGAGTCAGGTAGCCCATTAATGATTCTATATAACAATGGATAGTTTATCCTATGCTTCGTCAATGAAATAACTATTCTGCAAACTTTTTCTTCGCCCGTATTTCGCGGCCCGTTGCTCGATCCATCGATCTTCCTATTTTACCGACCAGTGGCACGTAGTTGAGGAATTCATTCGTAGGTGTCGTGGCTTGGGTGCCAAAGGGCTACGCGCTAACGAGGCTCACTATTTCCAATTATTCTAATGATCGCCATCGATCCGGTTTAAATCTTACCAGCTATCGATCGATCTGAATCCCCCTGTACATTTCCACGATCTTTCGCCGCAGTTTATTAATCTTCATTAAGGAAAAATGAGGCGCGTTACTGCGCTCTACGGCGAAGAATTTCCCCGATTCAAATGGACGGGCGGTAAAGCGCATCGGCTACAAGCTCATTTGCACAGAATGTGTGACAATCGTAATAAATCGCGGCCACGATATCGATCTCCACTCCGCGGAGCGTTACTTACTAGCGCGATCTAGGAATCTCGCATTCCGGCGGTCGTCCGTGTGTTCGGTCGCCAGCCGATCATAAATTCCGCGCCAGCCTCCAATTAACTTTATCGCAATCTGAACAAATTATACGGAACGCTGCCGATGCTAAATTCACCGATGCGACCGGGACAAGCGGAGATAACCGGCAGAAAACGAGAACGCCGAAACTACGACGCAGATAACGTTTATTTTTCGCGGACGGGTGAACCTCGTCCTTGCGATTCATTTTCAACGCGACGTACCCGTTTCTTCATCTTTTGTCTTCGCTTCTCTACGATTCTCTTATTCCCCGCAACCCCTAAATCGTTTCTTGGTTCACGCTTTACAACCTCTTCACGCCATCTTCCCTCCATAGAAGCTTTCATTTCCGGCGAACGCTGTAACCGCGTCCCTCTTTTATTACCCCCGTATTGGGTCCTCGCTATGGTTTACGCGGCTTTTGGAAACTTCGTTTTATTATTAGATTGACACGAAAATGCTATGGTGCAGGTTTATACAATTTTTGTGGAGCATTACGTATAGAACATTTCGACCATTTTGATAATTCTACTGTTAACACTTTGCGGACGAGCGTCGACAAATAGTCGTCTAATCATTTTTGGTTTTCTGAACCCGTGTTGACATTTAAAGCAAAAAACTTAACGTAACGAATACTTAATACATTAATAAACATTTAAAATCGTTGGGCATTAAATAGTTGGGAACTCAAGAACTTCAAAATTCAGAAAACATAAAATTCAAAAGTTAAGTACTCCCATATGTGTCGTTACTTCTCGTCCGCAAAGGGTTAAATTAGTGATACATAAATTGCCTGCAAGAAGAAGTTATCAGACATAAAGCTTCAATGATTCTGTTCATAACACGCGTGTTTAGTGTTGGAAAGGATTATAGTAATTTAGCAACGGTGAGGAAGTATTAGATATATATCAGACCTGGATACATTTTGTTTTGAAATTATTATATTATATCAAATTATTTCAAATACTTTATTATTTTTGTTTCAGAAATAATACAGAGAAGTAACTGGATTTTGTGTTTAGTTTGAATAAAGTAGTTTGAAATACTGTTTTCATTTCCATAACTTCACTCAAATAAAATAGTAAAATAAATCGCATTAGAGAAGAAGAAATTAGCTGTAATACAGATACGTATATATTATAATAAAAGTGAAATGAAAATTTCATGAATAAGTAGAATATTTAAGCAAATCCTTTATGAAAGTGTAAATTTAGCAACTATGCTTTAACAAATAATTCTCTCTAAAATAAACTTTTAACGCCTAAGGCAAGGCGCGCTTAATGTTCGCGGCAGTGAATAGGTTAATGGGTTTTGAATAACCCGTAGTGACCCTAAGTTGACCTAGTATAATCTTCAAATGGCGTTTAACCCTTTGACGTACAGGACGTTTACGCACAGTAACATAAACTACCTGCCTAATTAATTCCATAGTTTAGCATCCTAAGTTACCAATTCAATAGTGAAGCTAAGGTCTATATTCTAACAGTGAATCTAAAATTGAATACCGAATAACTTTATAGCGAGTTATATTGTTAACCTTCAAGTGACGACCATCTTTTTAATACCACGAATAGTGACGTGATGTCAATTTGGCATATTCTTAAATAGAGGTGTATACTATTTATATTAATACAATATCGTTTGTTACTCTCTAAATGTTTTTATTACGTTTACATTTTATAAACAAAAGACGGAAGATTATAATCGAAGTGTTGATCGCAGAATTTCGATATAGAATAACTACTAATTACTAATAATTACTAATAACTTTTAGTTCAACGACAGAGGTAAAAGAAATACGTAAAATACCATGTTCGATATTTGCAATCAATTGAGAACTGAGGAATTCAGTGAATAGTGAAGACAATTTAAACATTTACAGCAGTTATGCAAAGTAAATATGAGATGACATCAGTGCCAGTGATAAAGAAACAAATTGTCGTTTTTGAATTTTTGGAATTGAATTTCATTTCAATAAAGTTTTTGCCCCTCAATGTTTGACATTAAAGGGTTGATGATTATTAACCCTTTGCACTCCGAATTATATTTCAATTTTGTTACCATCAGCTCCCAACGCTTTTAAGTGTTTTATTTGAAATTTACTTTAACTAAACAATAAGGCAATTTAAATAAATAAAGGAAGAAACAAATTCAATTATAAATACCCGTTTTATTTACACTATTGTTATATTTTGTAATTTTCAAGTGTATGTATGAGCTTCTAAGATAAAAACTGATGTCGAGTCACACTCTATATAAGAGTGCGAATGGTTAACCCTTTGCGGACGAGAAAAAATAACACTTAACAAATTTCTACTCAATTATGACTTCACTACGGATAGAATTTAATAACACTTGACGAATTTTCGCTCAATTATTACTGAAAGTGCTTATACTAATTCAAATTTCTTTCTTTGAAAATCGACATTTATCCAGAAAATTGAAATGGTTTCGGCGGCTATTTGCCGACACTCGTCCGCAAAAGGTTAAATGCATTTGAGCAAGTTTCTCCTCCCATTTTCTCTTTCAATCCTTTTTTCATTTTAACCTCCCCTAATCGCTAGTTTATTTGCATATCCTCTGTTAATCCGTCAACACGGAAACGTTGCGTCGTTTAATCCGTGAAGGGGAAATAAGACAGTGTTTGCCTGTCCGCACGTTAAGCGAATCGGAGTTCATTTTCGATTGCGAGGCGGTTCGAGGATGCGGCCGTCCTTGTTAACCACGCCACACCAGCGTAACGAGCAGCAGCTCCTGACGGAATTGCGCGACGCCCTGCCACGCCCGTGTATACTAATTTCCATGGTATTCAACCCCGTATCGCCTTGCAGAGGGATATTCAATCTTCTGACCGTTTGTCTGAACAGGTACCCTTTTCAACAGCAAAAATCCTTCGTATTCGTTAAAATTATACAAAGAAGGGTGTCCATCTACCCTTAATTTTCCATTACCTCGAAAGATTCTCAAGAGACATCACCGACTAATTTCTACAAAATTTTTGCTTTAATAGATCTGTTTTTTTTTTTTTTTTATTATTCCTACACCACTAATTTTGTACTAACTCAGAGAGATTCTCAAAGATTTCATTGTCTAATTTTGATCAAATGCAAGAATATTTCATCTTTCGGTGATTTGCTTTAGTAGATCTTTTTTTTTTAAATTATTCCTACACCACTTATTTTGTACTAACGCAGAGAGATTATCAAAGATTCCGTTGTCTAATTTCTATCAACCGCAACAATATTTTATCTCTCGGTGAATTGTTTCAATAGATTCCCTCATCCCATATTTCTTATTATCCCTTGCTAATTTTCCCATTCTTCTTTACCATCCCCGATCATCTCTCCGTTAATTGAATGTGCAAAATTGCGCACAACACAAGAATATACCTACCCTTAATTTTGCAATACCGGCCAAAGATCATCGGAGGCTCCTCGGTTTAATGTTGAGCAAACCGATCGATGTCGCGTAAACGTCATCAAGCCGCACAAAGAGGCATCGTCAAAGGTCAATCAGCTTCTTTCCGTTTCGGTCGAGCGTAGCAGCCTAACATCCAGGCTATTTATTTATTAAATATTTGCTCGCGTCGAAGCGGAGTTCGGCGAAGATCCAAGCCGCAAGGGTTGAAGTTCACCTGGAAGACTCACACGGGCGCGGTCCTGCCGATTTCCGAAAATCAATGTTTACTCGACGAGGCAAATGAGACTTCCTCTCCGTCGCGTGTATGCTCCGTAGACTCGCTTACGCGAATGTTGACGCAACGGATCGCTGCGCAAGAAAAGCATCCCTCTGTAATTTCTACGCCGCGATGCAAAACGTGCGGTAATTTTTGATAGTGCGAGTAAACGTGCGGTTAATTTCTGTGCAAATTTCATTCATTTAACTATTCCCGTAGAGTAGATTTCTGGATATTTCTTTTTTTTTTTTGTTAAAGAACTCTTCAGTCTCTCTCTCATTATCATCTCATTAGCATTTTCTTATTCTGATTGTTGCTCTAGATGGAATCTTCCTGATGGGAGATTATCAGTGTAATGGGTTTCGAACGTTTAGGAGTGTTTCTTAAGTAGACTGTGGATTTTTGATGCATTTCATGGGGAATTTAAATGCGCGAAAAGCACAAAATGCATCTGTTAGGTATACCAACAAGTGATTCGCTATTTCCGTAATAAGATCTACGTACAGTTTAAATTGAAATATATACTATCAAGACAGAATTTATTTTATAGTGCGTAAATATTAAAGACAGGATAGATACTTGATTTTGTTAAAAATATATAATACATTAGCATCAAAAGTGGATTATCTATTGGTGCACCTAATAATATGCAGACGTATACACAACGGTTAAAGTGAAGTACAAATTATTGTATTTTGTGAGCAAAACAACCCTCTATTTAAATTCCATTTCTTTAATTTCATTTGTAAGAGTATGAGTTTGTATAAAAATCCTCAGTCTGTTCATAAGATATATAGATTACCGATGAAAAGTTAATTTATGAGTAGTCATTTTTCCCTATATGAGCCAAAACCAAAATTGGAATTGTAATAAAAATATTTTCGTTGTATCTATTATTTTATAATTCTGAGAGGCTTAAAGTGTAAATTGGTACATCTACCCTATCTATTCGATTATCGCCATAATTCACGGCACAAGTGTAACTCGTTATCGTATACAAAATGGTTCATTCATCTCCTCTCCATCAATCAAGTATCATAAGAATTTCCAACTTCCTCCGACGCGAATTCCTTTTATCGGCGATCAAAGTTCAAAAGAAGCTGCCTGTAAAAGGACACGAAGAATCCCTCCTAGTAATAGCACCGACTCGTATCTTCGCCGCGCAACGAGAACAAAAAAAAAAGAAAAGAAAAAGAAAAGACCAAACACAACCCCTCTGGAAGCTCCATTCCTCGCGCTGTTCTCTCCCCATTTACCCAGACTTTTCACAAATCTGCTTACAAGCCGTACGCTCGATTTCGAGCCCGATCGACGAGATGCAAATTCCCCGTTCCTTACGTATCGGAGTTTCCTCTCGCATGGTTACGTTTTCCCGAGCAACCCTCCTCCGCTCTTGATTTCGCGAGTGTCCCGTTGCACGCGTTTACTTGACGAGCAAAAACGCGGCAGCATCGAGTGTGTTTCTCGGTGCGTTGAACTCCTCGGCGCGATCCGCACACTCCTCCTCTACTCTCTCTTTCTTTTCAAGACCCGCGCGCGTTTCAGTATTTGACTGTTCGACCAGAGGAGAAAGAGTACTCCGCGCGTCTCTTCTCCTCAACACCGGTGTGTATTCCTTCTCCTCTTCCTTCCACCCAGGGCCGTTCCGTTGGTCCCTTTTACTCTTTGTCCCTCTGTGTTCTCGAGGCGCGTCCCTCGCTGTTGCGCTCCCGGCTGCACTTCGACTCCTGTCGAGACGACAGAACGCCATAAGCAACCAATTTAAATGTAAATTGAAAAGCAGCGCGGCATACAAATTGTTCGACTCGCCGTCAAAAAATACTGCGAGCAAAGATCAAACGGAAGACAAGACGCGGCGAGGGTAGCGAGCTACGGAGTACGGTCCCCGATGCGGTCGAGATAGAACGAGAGAAAAGCCGCCCCTCCTCTCGTATGGGTGCTGCGCGGCCCTCGACACGCTGATAAATTCTTCGTTAAATATTTGCGTTCCCGACACCCAATGGTTCCGGTGGGACCGTTCGGTATCTTCCGTTGGAGAACTCGTGGCCAGTTCTCCGAGACGAGAATCGCCGTGGCGAACTTAACGCTACTTCCTTTTCAACCCTTTCGCGACGGACGCTGCGAGATGAAAATTCAACGTACGATTAACCCTTTCGCTGTACCACGCGAAAGTTGAGAATATTCTCAGTGCACAGATGGGGATTACTTTTATTATTAAAGAAGCAGCATGGTTATAGAGATTTGCATATTTAATTGTGTTAGACTAAGTATAAATAATGGGAGAAATAGTATCGTGTTACGGAAAACGAATACGTGTATATTTATCTAACGATTGCCCAATTTTTCAGAACGTATATATACATCTTTAATAGCGAAAGGGTTAAATTCTGTGCTGGCTATTTTATGATTAACCCATTGCGTTACAAACTTTTTGTGGCTTATTTACTAGAGTGATGGGTATTTTCTACCTTAATACCAAGGGTAGATGTTCCAATTAGTGCCACTTTAAGCTTATCGCGCAACTTCATTGAATTATTTAAGAAGTTATTAATATTAACTCTTCGCACATGATAGGCAACTCTAAGTCGCCAATATAAACTAGATTTCAAAGCTCTCGAGTGCAAAGGGTTAAGCTATCTTTAAGTTGTTAATAGTTAGATTGAGTAAAGTTTAGTTGTAATCATTAAAGAAGGTAAAGAATAAGTGCAATTATCGAAAATGGAATAAATAAATATAATGGAATAAATGGAATAATAACTGGAAGTCATCCTAAGCAATAGGCAACGATCAAATAAATAAATAAATAAAATATAAATCCCTACAAATCGGCCATTTGTTCTCTATATTATTAACAGTAATTCATCAGTAGACAAAGTGATACATTAAATCTTTATTTTACTTCATATGCTTGTATAAGATTGAAACTTAAATTTAAGATTAAAAGAATTGTAAACATTAATTGACCCGTATCTTATTTGTTTTAATTCCTAACCGATAGATAATGTGTTAATGGTATAAATGAAACGATGTATAAAATATTTTAGTAGATCGATTTTTAAACTGATAAGCCAGGAAATTAATTAGACAAGTAGCTTATGTTATTGTGCGTAAATGCATGGTTAGTACGAGATACCGAAGTCGTCGTCGAAAGGGTTAACCGTCCAGCGCGGTTACGAATTCCTGCAGGTTCATTGGTAGACTCTTGTTTAGGATGTTTATGCAAATTGGTTACGTATCGTGGTAAAAAAGTGGAAATTCGTTTCACGTGTTGAACGGTTTACTTTGAACGTTATTGGTAGGGCCGCGGATGTTTATGCAAATTCGTTTCTTTGGGGAAATTAAAGATAGGAGGCTTGAGTCGTTAACCCATTTAGGCCTGAAAGTATTTTAGTGAGATATTTTTGTGGAATTTTAAAGAGGTACGATATAGGTAGTTGAAAGTCAAAGATTAGTTACAAAAATATTACAAAGGTTAATAGTACTGTTAGGCGTACGAATGAGCAATTTGCTATTTTTTAAATAAATATTGTTCAATTTTAAAATATGCTACCTACATAATGAATTTCTTTTATTAAATAGTCAAGCCTTCATTTTCTGTCTATCGTACAGTGAAAATATCATACCACTCTTTTATCTTTTCCACATTTTATACATTCAAACATCAAGTACTTCTATCACTTTCATTCTTAGATTAATTTTATATTTTATGTATTTTACGTATTTTACGTATTTTATGAATTTTATGTGTTTTATGTATTTTGTGTATTTTATATAATTTTATGTATTCTCTTTTACACATTACTCATTACAAGGAAATCAAAAGCATTTTCGACACATTTAGTTTTATTTCTACTGCAAAAAATAGAATTGCAGTATAAAACAGTGTATAATTATGTGAATAATAGAATACGCTAATATTGAAACATTTTCATTTTTCGTTGTCTTGAATGCACGAAATTTCAAAACTGAACGAGTCGTCTAATAAAATTCCACATCGTAAAAAACCGAAACACTTTTTTAAAATGGAACAATGGAGTTGCACAGTATGGTACAAAACTGTCGAGAGAAAAAAAAAGAACCACTAGATTGTTTAATAAAGTTTCATTTCTGTACGTCTCTGAAATGCTATCAAATTTGTCGGCCAATTCAATGATACACTTGTATAAAGACGGGCATTCTAGCGATATTTCATTTCACGATCAGCTTTCAATCAGAGGATTGTCGACGCTTTACCAGTTACCAAAGCAACGCGGATGCGCAAGTATCATTGACTTCTGTCTTGTTTGCCGGAAGCCTTGCATGGCTTTCTAAGCGAGTATCGAGGCATAGAACGCGCGTACTTTCGTTATTGTTCATCGCTGGCAACTCCGAATACGGGATATTCGGATGTTTGCTTTCGGGCGGAACAAGCGTTTCGCTCTCCGGTAACGCAGACCGCACGCTGCTGTCTTCCATCAGAGAATCATCTCTGGAAAAAATCTGGCAAACAAAAAACAAGCCGGAAGCCCATTCAACCCGGTCCCATTGCCGTTTTTCCGGCTCTCCGTTCGCCAACGCAAACTCGCTGAATTTTTCAACGCACCGCGGCGGGCTTTGCTCTTGACGAATGAAAAATTCGTTCGCTGCATTTCCGCTGGAAACGAGCTTTCGATTTCCGTAAAAGCTACCTCAGCTATTACGGTTACCACTGAAAGCGTCTAATCTCTATTTAAACATCGCGGAGTCTATTACCAGTTATTACTAGTGGCACGAATTATTTATTTACTTATTCATTCGTGAACAGGGTAGATATATTTTATACGATATTTTATATACAAATTTATATTATTGCAAAATGGTACATTCGGAATTGCGCGTATGTATATGAAAGCACTTAGCTTTTTAATTAAAATCTGACGTGTTACATACGTAGATGATTGTAAACTTTCGATTTAAAAGCGGCTGGGTTTTTTGCGAAAAAGTCAACGCTATTACTATAATATTTAGTTAGGGAAAGGATCCTGTTAATGTGAACCGTGTTACTAAATCTGGATAAATAATTATTATGTTCGTTTACTGAACGTCTATAGCATTATTTTATTTATTTATCAGAAAGGCCAATATTTTATATTTATATTTTTCTAGTTACTTTTATAGTTACAATGAAACCATTTTGCTACCCGCAAAGACCTTTCTTAACCTGAACTTGAACAGTTAAATCAAGGTGCATTCGGATCGAATCGTTGGATATCAAAAAAACATTGTGAAACACGATACAACACAACCTACAATTGCAACACTCTTCCAGTCCGAACCTAATTGCAACAGATTAAATAACGCAAGTGTCGCGTGACATTTAGAATCAGCATGAGTGGCATGAAATATCCGCAATCATAATTAAATTTCCTGCCGAAGGGGAAGAAATATCAATAAGGGTAAAGGAAAGCAATGGAAACTTCCCAAATAGGGAAATACGGGCAGCCAGAAAGGAGAAGAAGAAGAAACCGGATCAGTTCGTCCTCCACGGGTAATTTTCATCGACGGAGAACCGGGGGCTGGTTCATTGCGAGGAATTAATTTCCCATTCCAGAGAGGATGGAGGGTAAGGGAACGAAACAGAGGGAAACAGGCAGAAAGAGGATCGGGAATGAAACACAGAACGGTAGAGGTGGGATCGACTTACCATAATTTTGGTAGCACCGGATCCCTTCACTGGCTGTTGAATATTCCCTCGCTTATTAGAAAGGGTTTCTGTAATCGACGCCAGACACGAGCGGGAGCCTACCCGTGGCAGCAGTGTAGCCGCCAGTCAAATGGATTCCAATTAAAGTAATAACGAATCCGGCTGTACGGACGTTTTCGTCGTCGCAAATAATCGTGCGCAACCGGATATCGGTGGACCGCGGCGTCGCGCGACGTTTCCCATTCGATTCCTCGTGACTTTCTACCCTTCCCCGTTGCAAGGGGCCCCAGAAACGACCCCGTGAATGGGCTGACGTCGAATTTAAATCGGTCGAATTAACGAAACGACGAGGCTGCCGTCGTTCCACGCGACGATAAATTTCTAGCTGGGAACAGGTCTCTCTGCTCTCCGACACCAAAAAAAAGAAGAAAAAAAAGAGGAACAAACTCTCCGAACAGTGTAATAGAAAGTTTAAGAATAACTTTTGCGTTCGCTTTACACGCTTCGGAGAGTTTTTAAGCGAGAGGTGTTGAGAAAAAAGGAGGGAAAAAGTTTATTTAATCCTTTCGCCACCGGATTCACGTTTACGCGACGACCCAATTTTCTTACTTGAGCCCCTTGGCGTCGCAAATATGCGAAAGGTTGTTCATTATCGGTTTATGATAATCACACGAATCACACAGATGGTTTATGTTGTAGAATAATAAAATGGTTACAAGATGTTTTTTTTTTTTTTTAAATATATGTTAACGTCGACTGCGATGATTAATCCGTAGCGTTATTATATTATTAGATAAATGATGTTTGAATCGTTGATGAAATCAAGTAGGTCATCGGTTTTTCCATTTTCGACGTTATCTTTTAGCGAGAGTTTATTATGTATTTTTGTACGGGATGTTATCGGCCTTGTAAAATTGCTAATTTCATTTATTTGGAACGCTATAATATATAATATACATCCCACATAATTATTTCGGAAGAAGATACAAATTATGAGAAATTTAAGTATATGCGGCCAATTTTAGATAATATATGATACATAGAGATTACAAATTCGAGTCTTTCAACGCCATGAATAATTACTGTAAATTGTTCACCGAATACGAATTTGGAAGCATCCTAACGATTAATAAAGATCACAATATTCCCTCGTGAGTCGTAATAATAAATCTCCTAAATACACAAAGGTTTGAAAAAGGCTAATCTCTCTCTCTCTCTCTCTCTCTCTCTCTCTCTCTCTCTTTTTACAAGCTTTTAAAATCACGCGTTCCATGTTACCAACGTTTACCCTAAATAAAAGGGAGAGACGACGCAGCGGAGATATGACTTTTAAATTATCATAGGTGCTTTCCGATTATCGCATGGTAATGATTCAAAAACGGGATCAAGGGGCGCCACGGGCGAGCGGTATCGCGTAAATTTAAATTTCTGGCGAAATGGCATGAGCCGATAGAGGAGAGAGGCTTGTTAGCACGCTGCCGGCCATCAACATAATTAACCCCCCTAAGTGGAGACGCCTGTGTATCATTATTAGTACATGCGCAGCTGATGTTATGGGGTTCGAATGTGCTTACGAGAATTTAGGGCCGCGTCAAGTGTCCTGATTTGGTCGCTCTAATGCGAAATATCCAATTAAATGGTAATGGAGCCTTTATCGCAACCGTTGACATCGGCCCGCGGTATTTCCACCCTGCCGTGGCCCACCTTTGCGCGAACCACGCGAATTCTACGCCGCCTAAAAATACGCCGTATCTTCGGCTCATTTTGCAATCCATTTCGATAATCGCGAGCTTCGAGATTTCGTGTATCGTGGTTGGCAACGTAACGGGGGTAGAATCCGCAGTTTCTGGTGGGCTGCATCGTTCAAAGTAAGTGGAGGATCTTGTAAAGGATCTTTTAATCTTACCAGTGATTTCTCTTCGTGCTGGTTTTGTTCGCGAACTTTTAATTACCCCGGTTGAGTAAGTCAAAGTGAACTCTTTCCGTTCTTCAGGCTTGAATGTGCGCGCACTGCTTTTTTCCTGTACGGGGAAGCCTGTCGTAAATGGTCATTTTTAAACGGGTGGGTATGTGTGAAATCGTATGAAATAAAATTGTGAATGTTAATAAGAATCAGATTTAAAATGCTGCTCGTTTAATGATATTTCATTATTTCTATGATATAATGTGTACATATATGTACATATTAATACGAAATGTGACGGAAATTATAGATTTGGATTAGATTGTTAGATTATTATTGAACACACAGACTTTTATACTTTTAGACTAGGATTGTGAAAGTGTTGAAAAAAGTACCAAAGGTTCTTTTATGTTTCACACGATAAAATAGCCAGGTTTGGATCCAAGGCAAGGTATTAGGTTGTAACGTAAACTAGTCCCGTTTTTCCAGGGCGTTTTTTAAGTCCCAGAAATGGTTCCAAAGATTTTAACCTATGCGAATAAACATGCAATCTGTGAGATATTGAATTGGTGCAGAATTAACCACCACGTAATAATACGTGCTTAAAATTTATTTGTATATTACCTGTACATATTATAGTTAGCTTCAATTTAAAGTAACCTGCTATAAAAATATGATTATAATACTTTTACATTATGGAAAAAATTAAAAATACAACAAGAAAACGCAAGAAATACATACAAAGGGGATAAAAAAAATTACTGGTTGCAAAATAATGAAGGTAATTGGTTGAGATAGTAAAGTGTGCTTTGTTTGCATTGTTTCAACGTTTTCTAAAATGACGAATGAACTTGCGGACTGAGCTGATATATTGCTTTTTTTATCTTTCAGTGTAATAATGTGATACATGGCAAACAGGACACCCTGTACGGAGTACTTAACAGCCCAGAAATGGGGAAACAGCCAACCCTTTATCATCATTGCTCCATTATCACCCCAATCGCAAGTCCTCCGAGCATTACTCCACCCCCAAATTTCTCACCCCGTTTAATCGAAGCTCGATTATTACATTCTCATTTAGCAGTCATAACTACAGTACGGATTTCTATGCAAATTCATATTTTCATCAATAAAATTAAACAAACGGGATCTAAATGGAAAATAGCCCCTCATCTTCAAAATACGTTACTTTCTACACGTTTACGTATTTTACGCATGCTGTGCCCTTTTGCACATTTAAATTTCGCATAAATGCATACAAATTTGCAATCCAATTACAATATTTTTATTAACAAAATTAAGCCAAATAGAATATTATAATATTATAATACTCTGAATTATTATAACAAAGAATTAATATTACATACAATACGCTGAATTATTACAACTGAGAATTAATATTATACGTCTCTGAATATTATTATTTCTACTACAACCGACTTTGTATAAGATATACGTATATCAATGTAAAAACGGTATTTACCTTTAAAGAAAACCAACCTCTACATTAGACAAGTAAGAGCTCATCGTGATGAGTTCGAGAGAATAGTAACGAATGATATGTTCAAACTATTTCTCCTCCCATTGTAAACATCGAATACCTATTCGTGTAGCTCCTTACGAGCATGTTGATCCTGGAGGAACACGCGGTCATTAAACTTTCTTCTAAGAGTGAAGTTATGGCGATACATATGTCCGTATTGAAACAAACCTTCGGAATTCACATTTACTGCTTCTCTTCAAACGATTTAACACACTTAACGGTACATACATTTTTACGTATTACGTGCACACTTTATTTAACTATTTTAGAACGTCGTTAACATAAAGATCGTTCCAGTTTGGAGCATAATATTGTTCAACGTCTCTTTTATTTATGGACATCTTTTTTATATGTTCAGTATAATAAATTCATTACTACGTGTAATTGAAAATGTACAACGAAATCCAATGTCCTTCGTACTGTCGCTTGAAAACTTTTCGTTTAAATAGGAACACGTTTTACATGTATTAACACGTCAATTTTTGTAACAGGTACAAGATACATAGCAAACGTCGCGCCTTACTGAATTTTCACACGTTCCATACTTTATAATTATATTGGTCACGTTTCAATGTTCAACAGCACATTTATCTGCTAATGTTTACTTATAAATATTAAGTGTAGCCAAATATACGATGTCTATGTGTTGTTACGTAAATCGAAGTCCAAATTTAGCATGGAAATTTGTTTACTTACGATTTTTTATACATTACTTTGCTATTAAGTAACCGAATTCAAGTTGTAGTTATAGGAATAGTGACAATACGTGGCACATTTACGTTGTTAGGTCTTCATTCTAGATACAGTCTATTAACTTCCCAACCTTTATAATTATATTGTTGTCAAACCTCGTCATCGTCTTCGGCGAATAATGAACAGCTCGTAGATTGTACCTAAAATGGGATCGTAAACACTATCTACTCTTTTCAACCACTGTCGATCTTTTTAACCCTTTGGCTTATAACAAGCTACACTCGTGGTTTAGCCTACGGACCACGTACTATAAAAACATGCTGTATTCCGCAATAAATTTGAATTTATTTATATTTCAATTTGTAAGATCGTGAGATGTAGGATTACTAGGTAAGAATCGCGTATAATATTTCAGTGTTTTGAATTCGATGTAGTGTTATAGTAACAAATAGTCAACATTTCAGCGGATAATCTTTGAAAAATCCGTAAACCACGGGGTTAACGTCTTCGGTTAATACTGAACAATACATACGCGTGTATGGAGGCTAGTAAATTGTAATTAAAACGGGACTATAAATACTCGCGTATATTGAACTCTGCCGTCATAAAAAATTGGTAAAAAGCCCCCCATTAAATCTCCCGTAAATGCATGGAAATCCACGAATCCAATTATCGCGACCCCTCTCGCTAACTTTCGACTTTCATTTTTTGCAGTTCGCAACGGATACTCCTGCGTACCTGTTGCACTGTCCGAGGGCCTTGATATCCGGTTGAACACAGCGGCGAGGGCAGTCCGTTACGGGGTGAACGGGGTGGAGGTTTGGGCCGCACCCTCTCGCAGTCCCCACACAAATCACACGGTGTATAAAGCGGATGCGGTGCTGGTCACATTGCCACTCGGTGTTCTGAAGGCTTCCGCTCCACCCTCCGCGGTCGCCTTCAACCCGCCGCTTCCGGACTGGAAGTCTCAGGCTATTCAGAGGCTCGGCTTTGGCAATTTAAATAAGGTAAGCGGTCTGCGACTCTCTTGCGGTGTGGCGCGAGCCCCCAGCCCCACTCTGATTTATGCGGCCGGCGAAAACGACGATCGAACTTGTCGACCGGCCCCGAATGAGATATATTGTGATCCGGCGGCCTCTTTCGTCGCGAGAGGAACGGTGACGTGGCTCGTGTCGCTTCTTACGCCGGGACACGTTCCTTTTACGGCCTCCCAGAGTCGCTTTACGAGGCCTGCACTCGGAACCCGAAATTAAAGGCTCATCCGCGGCCAAACCGGCCACGGCTGTCCGGATCTCGCCGCTGATACCTTCGATCGTTCGAATAAATTCGGGCCAATTCCGCGGACGGCAATTTACGAATGTCACGCGTTAGCTTAGAGTTTAACCTTCGTAGGATCGAGGCGGAATAGTTGTTAATTAAATCGTTTTGAAATTGAACGTGTCAACGCGTTATTTTGCGGAGACACGATTAGAGTTTTATTTTTAAAGTGGGAGAAAGGGATAGCAGTAGAAATTGATCGAGGGGTTGAGTGGAAATGTGAGCTAAATGGACTTTTTTTTGGAGAAATTGTGGTAAATATACGAGACGGTAACCAAGACGCGTATTTACATATACGAAAAATAAATATAAATAGTTTCACTATCTGTCGTTTGATTTTGTAACAGCTAATGATGTATCGATTCAGGTAAATCTAGGAAGCCTCGTGTTTTATGTTTTTATATAGTGCTACTTTTAATTAATTATTGAATGGAAAGCATTGAACTACATAAAATCGGTCATTTCGTGTGCGACAACGTAATATAAAATTACAAACGAATAAGGTTTCTAAATGAAGCTTCATAAAGGGAGCATCATTGATTACACGAATAAAATTACTCCAAAAAGTGTGCAAAATGTAATTATATTAATGCTAGACAAATTATAGACAATTCTCTATAATATTATAGAATATTTTATTGAATAAAATATCTTTTATTCGCGCACATAAACTTTCATCAAATCGAGTATTCCTTCTACGTATTTTTATATTACGTATTTCTTGATAACGTGCACAATTCTAATTAATAACTGAATCAATGTTCTCAAACCGGTCGAAACATTTGTATTTTTTGAACATTTGAAGTTTAGAAGTGTAAGGAGACTTTTGCAAGTGTCTGTCTTGGCTGAAGAATGTATAAATCATAGATAATAGGAAGGAAAAAAGTATATAAAAATTTATTTTCAAAGTTATAGCAAAATTACCATATCTGGGGGACACTTGCGCCCCTCTCGATTCTATGAAGGTTAAGAAGGGTGTCTTTTTACGAAGGGATGCCGAATGGGGATGAGTGAAAGAGGATCCGAAGCTAGGATTTCTTGGGATGTTCAATTGGGGCTTTCAGGGGTGAATTTCGAGAAATCCACGTGGGAGGATCTTAGGAATATTGGTGTAAATCTTCGCTTGTTTCTAAATGATGATGGGAAGCTTGTAAAGAGAATAATTCACGTTGCGAAGCTGCGGTGTTAAACGTTTACGTGAGCAACCCTTAAACCGGTGGATTTACCAGGAGTACGTAATATTTTCTCCAAACAAACTTACGAACATCTACTGCGAGCTTCCCCGCCTTTCGCGTTGCACAAGAGAAATTGCATGCCTCCTA
This sequence comes from Eucera pruinosa, assembly GCA_028830335.1. Taxonomy (NCBI): domain Eukaryota; kingdom Metazoa; phylum Arthropoda; class Insecta; order Hymenoptera; family Apidae; genus Eucera; species Eucera pruinosa. The sequence continues at coordinate 9,008,952 of JAMYCR010000015.1, read as the reverse complement.
CAGAAAGCAAACTTCATCGTTCTCAAACTAGGATTCATAAAATCCATCCTTGCTCTTCGAAATATTCCCCTCATCCGCGCATTTCACGATTGGAATATTTTAACACGTCGAGTGTCGCGTGATACGCCGACGCGTCACGCTGTATTTTAATTTTTATTACTGTTTACTCGTCGTCAAAATTTTGTTTAATGTTTTGGGGAGTATCGATTGAGCCTTATGATGATCACTTTGGGACTTGCTATTTTTTATAAGAATATCTTTATAAGAATATTTTTTATAAGATAATATTACTCGGAGCATAAGAATTTTTCATTATTGAATTCGATTTATTAGAAACGATTATGACGTTTATACGCAGCTTAATGCGTTTATTCAAGACAATACAAGATTTAAGAACATTTTCACTTTTGACATGTATACTATCATTCATAAGTATTTAGGCAATTTTATATTATTCAAACTAGATTAAAATTTTGCTTTAAATATTTTTATCTAAATCCACACTAATGTAAGGATATAGGGGGTTGAAACTAGGCAGAAAGGTTTTATCTTTGATAGATTTATTAATTTGACTTGAAAGTACACTTACTATTTTTATTTAATTAAACTAGCATAACGCAACAGTTTCTAAACCGATGAAAATTATAATTAAATATTGCGATATGCAATTGTTTTCGACATAATTGATCCGTAAAATCCAGGTCTGTAATAATGTGGATAAAAGTATATCTTCATACGTATTGGAATTCTATCATTTAATCCTCTATAACTCAAATTTAATTTACTTTTACGATACGATTATAAAGGGTTAACTTTACCAACTTTATATAATTCTTAAAATAATCATTCGAAATCGTAAGGGGTGTAAAAATGCTCCGCTTATTTACACAACTGGAATTTCAGTTCGAAACTTATGACAATTTCCTATAAACGAGAGTGGGTCTATCCTGTACTTACTTGATGGTAATACCAAGGCTGCATCAATTTAAATTTCCGCCAAAATTACAACCATTGCCATGTTGGTATACCAAAATCCTAATATTTCAAAGAAACTCACCCCATCTCCGCGTTCATCCACCTGAAACCTTCATCCACTTAAAACTCGTCGACGAAACGACTTCACGAGGGTCGAACCAGTGCCTCGAGAATAATCGTTAGAGGAGTACGCGAGTGCCGCTAGGGCAAGCAAGTAACAGCCGGAAATCCGTCACGTCAGGTGGTGCTGTGCTTCGAACGGATCTTCTGGGACCCGACCGCCAATTTGTTCGGCCACGTGGGGAGCACCACCGCGTCGCGTGGTGAACTCTTCCTCTTCTGGAACCTATACAAGGCTCCGGTACTTTTGGCTTTGGTGGCCGGCGAAGCTGCCTGTGTTATGGAGAACGTTAGCGACGATGTGATTGTCGGCCGTTGCATCGCCGTCTTAAAGGTAAACTTTCGTAACGTAAACTCTTCTTTAATAAGACTGCGGATATTTATGTAAATTTGCTATATTTTTGTAAACTCAGCGGCTACGAGCAGTGTTTGCATGTACATGAATTTCTCGATGAACTAATTTTTTATTATTTTAGGTTCTATTGTTTCATTTGTGTAACAGTTTTTCTTTTTTTTTCTACAAATTTTTATAGTTAGATAATGTTGCCATTAAATGATAGCAAAGTTAGTATATTTCACAATAATTGATCAGTAATTAAATAGAGTGGTAATTATAGTGGTGTGCAAACTCTCGTTGTGATTATTGGTATGATTAGGAAATTGGAATTCGGAGACCAGTTTCACTTTACGAATGTTGTAAAATATATTAGGCGTACCAATAAATAGTCCACCTTTTGTTTAATTCAACAATTATTCTTAACAAGCCTAAATATGTACTTTGACTTAAACGTAGTTATTATTCTATAATATTTCGTAGCATTTTTCAGACAAGTTATGGATTTGTGTTTGAAAGAAAATTTGGTCATTTGATCAAATAAATTCGACAGTCCATTAAAAATTTGTATATCTAATACTTTGCATTGAATGATTTGTATAGTTCTTAATATTAAGCGTATTCGCTGAGTTTTTACACATTTAAATTTTGCGCGTATAATAAGTGCATAAATATCCTCAATCTACTTATAATGACGAGTATAAAGAGTTGTCTAAACAGAATAATTGAATGGAGATAAATATAGTCAAAATTAATACGAAACTATTAAACATTAAGTAGAGAGACTTACAAGATTGATCAAGTGGCAATATTATCTATTACAAGATTATTAGATTGCAAATCTTTATGCAAATTTCCACCTCCAAATACACTAAAATATACCTTCCTACAAATTAATCCGTAATATCCAAAAATTTTGCATTTGAAAGTCTATTAAAATACTGAGTAGCTAAAATTGAGGAGTTTCTCTTTAATATAGATCTATAACTCCTTTTCCATAAATTATCTTTAATCAATCGCTGTATCCCCAAAATTTCGTTTCAATGTACAATCCAATGAAGTTTAGAGCATTTATTTATTCTTAACTCGCGAAACACGTGAACTTTTAATGGCAATTTTTCTTAATTGCTTTATGAAAGGTCACTAGAAAATCACTGTAAGCCAAGGGATGAATTTTTCTTTCCCCAAAAGTTTACTTTTCCCGATTAAAAAGCCTCAATTTTGTTGTTATCATGTTTCCAGGGCATTTTTGGCAATCAAGTGGTACCGCAGCCACGCGAGAGCGTAGTGACGAGATGGAGAGCGGATCCATGGGCAAGAGGCTCCTACAGTTTCGTCGCTGTTGGCAGTTCCGGTAGCGATTACGATCTCCTAGCTGCACCCGTTGCACCCCCTGCCACCCCTGGCGCTCCGCCTCCACAGCCAAGAGTCTTTTTCGCAGGTAAATATTTACCCTTGGCGATATTTTCTACGGCTACCTTTTTTTTTTCTTTCTTTTTCTTTCTTACTTTCTGAAGGAGAATGTAGTGGACTTTGGCTGCTAAAGAGTACGCAATTTCCGCGAACCGCCATGTGAATCGTATCTTTTTGAAAGGGTTGTGCTTTCCTCTGCGTGCCTTTTATCCGGCTTAAGTTTAGAACAGGGTTTCGAAAAGAAATTCGTGATGAGTTTAAAAAGTTACTTTTGGAAAGTAAGTTAGTGGTATATCGCGGGCTTTTATGCAAATCTTTCGTGGAAAGTTGGAAATGCGTAAAAATGTACAGAATGCATGTGATTAACATGTGGAATAGTATTGAATATTGAGGATAAAGTGCATTCTGTAATGTTTTGGAAGTTTTACAGTCACTCGCTAAAGTCTACATGCTAATTTTAAGTTTCAAACATTTACATATCTTGGGACATATTTTTTAATAATCAGAATGACGTGCAAATTCATAAAATATAAAGTTTTGAAGTCTTTAAATATAAATGTACGATATAAAATATAAAAATTTGAGAAAGATTCCGTGAAATCGTTTCGTAAAGGGAGCTTCAATGTTACTACGAGTAAAATTGCTTTTCTGATGACATAAGATGTAACTTTATTTACGTTAAACAAATAATAGGACGTTAATAAATACAGCTGTGAAAATAAATCCGTATCCTGTAACATATCTACGTGGATTTTCGTGAAACCGTATTTTCGGATTATGTATGTTTTGTTGTAAACAAATAGGAAAACACTATTGTTTCCGGAAAATCTGTCTTAATTGTAATTAATAAATAAATTACTATTCTTGAAATGATAGGAATTCCCGTACTTTTTTATACATTTAAAATTTAGAAGAATACGTAGACTTTTGTGATTGATTGTGTATCTCATTCCTTTAACTATATTTATAGAAATATAGATTTGCATAAAGATCCGTATTCTAGTTGTAAATTTCAACTAGTAGTATATTTAAATAGCGTACGTTTAATTCATTAACCTCCTATAAAAACGTTTCTCAATCTTTTAGCTGTGAAACCTAAATTTATAATCTAATAATTTAGAAAACCTAATTAACTGGAATCATATTATATAAACGAAGAAAGTTACATACGTTTAATTGTAATTTCTACATATGAAGAGTAACATTCAGTAAATTTCTATTATTCCTATCATTTCAGTATGGATTTCGACTTGTAACAAATATGTACTCAAAATTTCATACGTAACTATGGAAAAATATAAGACTAATAATTTTAAACAACAGAGGCTGTTTCGTGTTAATTAAATAATGTGTTATATTTGAACACCTGCTAAATTTATTACAGTAGTTATTGAATTAGAACAAATAATTAGAATTTACTAAAATATTGAATCAGACTAAATAATTATAATTTACTAAAATAATTATTGACTTGTATTTGAAGAAAATTCTATGGTAACTCCAAGCAATTATCGTTTCACGATGCAGTAAAAATTGAATACGGTCCAATATTGGAATTAGATTGAGGAACGTTGCTCCATAACACCGTGTAACTTAAAAGTCACGTACACGTAAATTTAAATTAATTGCATTTCATCTTATTTGCATATCACCGTACCATTTCATTTTATTTTACCATTGCAGCGATTTCAAACAGTTATACGATCATTAATAATCCCTGATATTTTCTTCCGCATAAACAAAGCCGCGAGTGGAACGAATAATCCGCGTAAATCGATGAACGCTAAATTCTTATAATCGCACGATCCGTATTCACCGATATAAAATTCAATTAAGCGTGACCTAAATGCAACAGTGTTGCCAATACCACCTTCCGGCATACCCCGTGTTTTCCCCAATTTCGTAGCGGATAAAGCTTCTTCCTTCTGCTTTCACCGATGAAACCTTGCTGCCCATGAACTAGCACAAAAATTCCGCGCTATCAAAAGAAATTGCAATTTCCTCGTCCCTTACCCTGAAGCGGTCCCTTAAATCGACCAAGGTCTTTCTTCAAAGTCCAAAAGAAAACGAAATGAAAGAAGAAGAAGAAGAAGAAGAAAAAAAAGAAATATTATACACGTTCCCTCGGGGCGATATCCGTGACGTCGTTCTCCATTCATCCGGTTGCTATCTAACGCGGTCGCGAAATATGTGCTTTCAGGCGAGCACACCATACGAAATTACCCGGCGACCGTGCACGGGGCGTTTTTGAGCGGACTTCGCGAAGGTGGACGGATCGCGGATCAACTATGTGGAAGCCCGTACGCGCCTCCGACGATGCCCACTTCCGGTGCAACCACGACGGCCATGCCGTCCGCTACAACCGGCCCCAGCTCCACGCCTTAGCGTCCTGCCGCGGAATCCGCGGCCTTCGATAATCGATAACAAGCGTTATTACTATACATATAATTAATACGATTATTATTATGATCATTCTCGCTTAGGCAAGAAGAATGCGGGGAACAGTGGTTCGAATCTTAGTCGCACGTATTAAGATTCGGGCTTCATTTGGTCGTCTTTCATAAGAGGAAAGGTGGCTCAAAAACCTGCCCCTTTCATCCGTTTATCGCGTTTCGGATCGTAACCGTCCAGGTTTAACCCTTTCGTCGCGGTACCCTGAAAGTGAGATTTGAAAGCCGGTGGAGAAATAGGGTGTTTGTTAACATCGTTTGATCGCGAGAGGCACGTAATATATAGGTATACATGCGATCTAAATGTCCGTTGATGTTTAAGAAAAGTGATAATGCAGTATTCGCGTGAGTGAGAATGTGGTAAGAAGACACGAAGCAATAAAAGAAAGACATAAGAAAACTTGGTAAATTGCAGAATTGGCTGGTTAAAAAAGGTAAATATCTCAATAATACTATTTTTATTTGCTCTTTTGCAAATACCTATTTTTACTAAAAGGGGTAAATAACCGTCTTGCATTTGAATGCAGATAACTGTGGACATAAATGTTCGAAGTAATTAAAAATTATTGTCAATGTTTTTGGTTTCTGTTATATAAAGATTTAGATTTGTGGATTTATTTTAAAGTTATGAAACTCGGTGTAAAAGGTAGAATAGTGATAGAATAAAATAAATAAATATATAATGAAAGAGAAGGAATGAGTAGATCGCTAGTTTGAAACGAACCAACGTATTTTTACTTGTCCAACATTTTTCTTATTTAGCCATACTGTGTTACATTGTTTCGTAGAATTGAAACGGTGTTGTTTTATGACGTTGACATCTGTACATAGAATGATTTTAAAGTGTTACAATATTATAAAATATCTAGCCGGTCAAATGACTCCTCTTAGTAAAAATGGTATTAAAAAAGTCACGCTTTTTCGACTAACTTCCGATATTCCTTAATTATTGCACTTAAGATGTGCAACCAAATATGGCATTTATCCGAATAGAGAATTTTGCTAGTCAACTAAAATTCGTACGAAATAATTCTTTAATTCCATAGTGTCCAAAAGAATTTATGAACTTTTCAGTCGATCCAATACTATACTATTTATACACCAACCCATCGAAACTTTTACACGCACCCAATATTTACTTATTTTCTATTTGCTAATAAAATACTTTAAATTTATTAACTGAAATACTAAATCATACGTACGCTGCTATTAATTAATTCTCTGGAGTTAATAGTCCCTTAGATCGACATGAAATATTCATGACGGATTGGGAAAATAAGCATACAAATTAACTTTTTCCACTTTTTTGGCACCGCTTCGGTGACGTGCATTGATTTTCTCAAAATTCAAGATTCAAGGTTTGTATTTATTTCCGCTATCACAATTTTCATCTCTTTCAAAATTAACCAAATTAAAGGCAACTCTTTCCCTTTCCTACTTTATGCTTTACGAATAATACTTTAAATTTAAGAATAATACGTTAAATTCTCGCAAGAGACAGAAGAGTTATATTACTAAAATACTTTTGAAGCGCAAAGGTAAATAATTGATATTGACGCGAAGAGAAGCCACGAAAAATTCGCAGCGTCTGCGGATATTTCGCGTCGGTTTTACAAACTGGTTGCAAAAATCTGATTCGAATTATATTATCGAGAAAATGTACGCACGCTTTCAATCGATGATCGTACAATTTTCCAGCGCATCGAAAGGGTTAAACTCGAAAGTGCGATCTTACAATTAGTTAGGGAAATCTGTCCGCCGGTGACCAACCCCATCTCGCCTTTGTTCTGCTACCGTCCTCCCTAAATCTGCGGTTTTTGCATTAATCGACCCGCTGCTAGTAATTGCGGGGCGAGTAATTGTACAATAAATCGCGACTCCGTAATTGGGAATCGAGGATTATAGCAGGACTGTAAGGTACACACGTGAATGTGCCGCGTTACGATTCTCAATTTTCGCCGGTGCGTCCGGCGCCGATCTTCGATTCCGTACGATTAGAATATTTATTTTTCAGAAATCATCCGCGGCGAGCGAGAAAAGATAAAGATAGATAAAGTGATTGAAGATGCGCGCGCGCGATCACGGATCATCGAAATGGGGAAAATTGGGGATCGTGCATTGCCGATTTTAAGTACTTGCTGTCGGTTCGCGTGCTGCGATCCTTGAATTTACCGTTCCATTCGTTTTAATACGTCAGTATTTTATGTTGTGAAAATGGCTGCTGAATAGCACACGACGAGGATCGTAGCAAATATCAAGAGAATCGCGTTTTAGAGATACTTCGATTCGGTATGAAGGAAGAGATTCGTGCCTTTGCAACTACGTTCACGATCATAACCGCGACACACGCATGTTTAGTTTGTATCATATTATAGAGATCGTAGGTTTCATTATATTTTTACTACCTAATCCTAACGATTGAAGGGTTCGCGACAAGATCAACTCTTCTTCATTTCTGTATCTTTTTTTTCGCAAGGGGAAAAAATTACTCCAACATTTTTCGTTTTGGTTCAATAGAACTCAATTAGAATTTTTTTCTTTTTTTTTGTAGAGGAAAGTTTTAGTTGTACAAAATTGATCGTTTTATATGCAACGACCTAATAAACGCTACGTGAATTGAACGTGCATGTGGTTTGAAAAATACAGTATGGATAATAAAACATTCCCATAATAAAACATTCGCATAATTCTATCCTTGGCAAAAAGTTTTTGACCAAACGCGTTAATATAAAGTTAGTTAAAGAAGCTAATATTCTTCTGATGCAAAGTGCTATCATTATAAAGTGTAATAGATAATTTATAGACAACACTGGGAAACATTAGTTGATAAAAATATCCCCAAAAGTGAAAATCAGCGTCGAGAAATAATACGATGATTATAGAAAAAAATTCCATTTACACGATGCGAAAATCTCTTAATATCGACGCTACAACGCATCAAAGTAATCACATATCTGGACGTAGAGGTATTACAAAATATTAGGTAAACTATGGTTTTATCATTAGGTAGATTTATTTTCCTCTCTGCTTTCTATTATTCTTTTCCTTTCCCCGTTTATTTCATAGCGTATTTATCCAATCTTCCCATAAGTATTTTTATTTGTGGAGCAGCAGTTAAAAAATTTCAGCGTTCTCAGCTGATTCCACGTTTTCACGTTTGACCGAAAACATTTTGCCAGTTGTATTAAAGAGTTCGTATAATGGATGTTGCTATAATCGAGGTTCTACTATATGTTAAAGAAACTCCAATTGAATCACGATATTGTGGGCCTGTTGACCATAGTTCTAAAACTTCTGTTAAGGGCTGTTTTTGTCGCGAACTCCTCAATCACCCTTTTTTTTTCTTTTTTTATTCGCTTCGATTCTGTGTACGCTTTTATCTGAATCTTCCTATATTAGGTATCATGCTTCCTCGAGATTACTCGATCTTTGCCACCTTCCAGCACCCTCCATTACTAACGAGTCACTTTCAGTTCCACTTGTATTTAAGACACGCAATTTTTTATAAGGAAACGTTAAATGTTCGAATGGATAATTAAATGTTTGGCGCGAGTTACGCGAGTAGCCATTTCTGCAACGATTAGACCGGATCGCGAAACTCGATCCGGCTGATCGATTTAACGCTCAAACATCCATTGACGCAAATGCTCATCTAATGGAGCAACAGGAAACACTCCCGCCTAACCGAAACCAAGACGCACCACGCCGATGACTTCGTTGAAGCGCAATTTGATCCCCGATCAACGTTCATCAGCGTTTAATAGCGAAGATCGCGGAGAATTCGAGCGAGATCCGACTTCTCCTCCATTCAAGTCGATCTTGCCTGCAAACTAATTGCGCGTCTGCTGCACATGAGTATCCGTTAAGATGTGATTCCATCGAGGCAACGCTTACACCTCGGACTATACGAGTTTTTGATCGATTCGTTTATTATTCGTTAAACGGTGTTGGGCGTTAATCGAATAAAATTGTTAGTCCGATTGATTCGTTGCTGGTTACGATTAAGAAAATTAATGATCGATAAATCGACGATTGATTTCTAATCGACTTGTGAGATTGGTCGTTAGACGTTGATTAAATGAGTTTAATCGTCAAGAAGATCGACGATTGATTTAATCGATTGACGAAATTGTCGATCGTTGGTTGACAAAATTAATCCATTATCTATTGCCGATTTATAGATGAAATTTGAATAAAATTGTGGCGCGATACGAGTACGTTTGCGTGACAGTCAATGGGATTTTAATTTTGCGAGAAAAAGAATTTCCTATAGTTCAACGTTAATCGATTATTCAGCTTACGATCAACGTTAAATTTGTCATCGTTAATCGCAATTAACGACTAACAAATCTTTTCGAAAATTGTCGCATCTTATATGCATAACAAAAATCTACAGGACTCTTCTTTTAACATTTAAACTGATTAAAATTTCACATTCAATCATTTTCCTACTTTAATAATTTTAACTCTTTGCAGACAATTGTGGCAAGTAACTACTCGTTTTCTTTTTCTTTTTTTTTGGTTTTCTGAGTGTATATTAATTTTTAAAGTACGAAATTCAAATTAGTATCATTGATAGACGCTGTTATTAATAATTAGAGAAGAATTTGTTACGTCCTGTTTTCAAAGGGTTAATAATTGGGCGGAAATTCGTTAAATATTATTTCCTTCCGTTCACAAAGGTTTAATGCGTGGCATGCTACATTGTTTCGTGCTGCGCGTTGCTTTATGCTACTTTATTCGAAAGATTCCATGCCGCGTGCCACAAGTTGCTTCATTGGAGTTGCGCTCTTCAAACTTCCGTATGTGAATATTCTGCATCGCGGAATAATTGAAAAGCGCGATGCAAAAACTGCTCAGCGACCTTTTAATTAATTTCTAAATATACGTTGCACTTCGTATTAAATTAATATAACGAGTATGCTGTTGCGATAATTAAATATTAATATTAATACGGCGAAACTAAATATTGGATGGCTTTAACCAGTGTTTTTAAAAGTTTCTTTCTTCGTATTGAAACGTTTCAAGCAACGAAGCTGATCAGTTTTTGCATGGAGCTGTTCGATTTCAACCTTGTGCATCGATCATCGAAGCGTACTGTCACCGCAACTGTAAATCACCAACGATCCGCGACAAATAGCTATAAGTTTCTCGCGCGTGCTTCGAATGACAGTATATCGGTGACCGCGATTCTACGAACACTTGTACCGACTAATTAACCCTTTGACTGCGGAGCATTTCGAGGTTTAACCCATTTACAACATAGACGCTCAATTAATAGTTTGGTCGCGTCGACGCGTACCACGCGTATCGACAAATACTTTCGCTTCCAATTTTAATTTAAATTCACGAAATGAAATTCCAACCTACCGTTGACAACTGAATAACATTTAAAAATGTAGAACTTGCTGGTGTTGCACTAAAAACTTTGTTACTGCTTACAACATTCTCTCAGATTGTTTTTCATTCAGCAGTAAATTAATATTGTCTGGTAACAAGTGATAATCATCGTGTAAGCTTGCGGATGTAAACGGGTTAAAGCGTTAATTATTTTCTTCGTGTACATCTCAAACACCGATGACTTTAACACGTTGTCCGCCACGTGACGTTTGTTTCATCATTGCTTTCGATAAAAATGTTTAATCGCTGAAACTGCACCTTTTATTTCGTAATATCGTCTACTTATCTATATTACTCAGAATTGTTCAGTCGACGATCTTTATTTTAATTTAATCATTCCAAACAACTGTGTCACTCCGATCACTGATGACCATCATGGTTACACCGAGACACAACTAAGTTTCATTCACGGGTGACCAAAGTGGCAGCCAACGTGTTAATTTCCGTCTTACGTACGACATAATTCCCAATCGCGTATATGCGTCCACTCAGCTAACTTTCACCTGACGCACGTACGCGTTGCATAGCAGTCAGAGGGTTGAAGAATCCGTGTAACAATAGGCAGACGAAATAACCGCCTAGCAGCAGCAGTTTCGCTGCGTTAAAAGGCAATTGTCCAACTGGAATTAAAGGCAGAGAGTTGTTACGATACCGAGGAGATTCGTGTTTCATTTGTATCGACCTATCCGCGGACTATAATGCCTTGAAAGGCTTACCAGTCGGCAATAGTCAGTGTTACAGTCGTCGATGACGAAGATTCTCCTTTCGTCGACCCATTTGCAGCTGTCTCGAGCTATCGCCAAGCATCGTGAAAGTCGTCTCTAGGCGGCTTGTTCGTTCACCCTCGAGTTCTCGTTGTCCGAGGAACACTTAGGGGGTTACGTTAAGCTCTGCGCAATAAGAAATGTCAATGTCTCAAGAGAGGATTCCTGGCTGACTGTTCCCGCGATGAAACTAGGTGAGTTGGCCGAAGCGTTGTGCTGTGCCACTCGTTGTCGGTTTCTTCGCCACGGAAACTCCTTATCTGGCTCTTTCACCGACCAACTCTTTCACGAGATGCATCTACGTTCCTCGAACGCGACACGTATACCGGAAACACGGCTTTTCAGCCTGCAAGCCGCTGGTTTGAAGACCTAGCATCCGTCGCACCGAGCGAATCTTGCTGGTCGAAGTGGGTCACATGTTTCGTTCGATTCGGAAGATTCGCAGATGATAGAAGGTTTAAGAATAGGGGAAGATTTGCCGGTGCTAGGAGAAGATTTGAAGATTGTGGAGAAGAGGGTTTGTCAGCGTTTGAGGCTTTCACTGCTGCGCGAGCCATATATGAGCCACGTTGCACTGTGTTCACACTGTCTTCCTTGTTTCGCAATTTTTGTACAATATCTTCTTTTTGATACTTATTCTTGTGATCTTATTAATATTCGCAGATGTCAGTTCAACGTATGCAATACTCACAGTAATTTTAGTCGAAGCGCAGAGGAGGCGAATGAAGAGTCAAGAGAATAGGTAAAATAAGGAATTAGACGAGACGCTTAACTCTTTCTTTACCAACAATCGCTTAATTTTTTCGGTTTCTGGACACGTGTCGATTTTTGCAAATGTAAAAGGACTTATAGTTATGATTTCTTTTGTCCAACCATACTGACGGATTTTATATGATTGCAATAAATTTGGCATTATCGAACGTGGCAGACTTTGCGTTTATCCGTTTGTTAAATCGTCGCATATGAATTGAAAATTGGCAATTGCATAGTGTACTGCAAATTGGCGATTACGTAGCTATTGCGTAAACGCCTTTGTTTATTTACGCGCACTGTCAGTCGCCTCGATTTCAAGGCAGCCTCCCGTTGAACGCACACTTGGTCCACCATACGTGAATCGCAATGGAAGTCTTAAGAATTCGTGGCATTGGTGAAAGTGTTAATAATCGAGCGAAAATTCGTTAAGTGAACCGTGGGCGGATCGATAGTGGATTTGGCCTAATGTGACTTTTACTATGGCGCAGAGCTGCTTCAACCCTTAACTACCTCTTAAAACTTACGTTACCATTATTAGCGGTCTCACAGAGTTATTGTGTTACCATTGACATAAAATTTGCGAATAAAATATCAAAATCAATTTTGTTTTTGCTTTGCACCAAAGTCCGATTTCAGTGATTAAATATTATTACTACTATAATTGAAAAGTATCCAGGCGTGACCGATGTTGAACAATTTTTAACGATCTCGCAGATCGACAATAGTAGTTAAGGGTTAATTGTAAGATGTTTTTCGTTAAAGGATTATGCATGGGGTCTGCGTTCCCGCAAGATCCCCACACTGTCAAAAATTGAACGCACAAATACTCGCATTAGGAGTACTTACAGGCTTCAGCTTGTAGGCCTCGTGCCTGGGGGAACCACCTCGTTGATCATGGTGTCCCCTACGCCAGGTTAGTATAGCGTTCACCGTTTTTCCACCTCATGATTAGCTCTCCCTATCTCGTACTCACTTTCGAGAAATTGCAAAAAGATAAACTCCATCCGGCGTGAATCGCGATGAACTATTTGTGATAATTGAATAACGAGCGATGGTTCGATCCGATTGCGAGCAGGCCGAGGAAATTGTTATGGTTAGCCTGTCATTCGATTGAGAATTTGATTGCATTTAACCCTAGAATACGAATGAGACGTTTGGAGCTATATGAGGAAACTTAATAAAGAGAAAGGGGAAGAGTTTCAAAGAAAATCGTGTTTTAAACATTTTTTTTGTAACGATGAAATCGAGAAAACGTTCTTGTACCTTCGAAATATATGTTCGTGATTAGATTTTCGTTTTTTGTGTGTTAGAAATTGCGAAGAAAATTAAACGAAGTGTTACCGGAACTTTAAACGCTCGAATGAATTTGCCTTTTTTAATAAAACTTTAATTTCCATAAAGAAGAACGAAATTCATAAAACATATCGAAAAGTATGCGCATTGTCTGCCGTAAATTAATTTGACGAAATAAAAAAGTTTCAACAAGATAATTTTATGTCATTCTGCTGTATAACTCATTAGCAATTATTTCTCTACGTTTACATTTCCCTTTAGTATCCAGAAGATGAAAGATATTAACAGAAAATAATTTCTATAAATAGATAAATAGATAAAATAAAAACTCACGAATTTTCCAAACGTTCAACCCAATAATACACTTATTCTCTATATTTTTGTGAAATGAATCATCGCTAAAAAATTCCCCTTCGCGCGAAATCAATCATTTGGCGTAGTTACGCATTGAAACAGGCAAATTTCGCAACGAACAGGCATAGAAAACGGCGCTCATTGGCACGGGCGTTGAAAACGTTTCTACGAGAGGGTGCGGGGCGTCGCGTCGTGTAATTCTCGACTCGACGCGTGGAAGCAAACCCCGTCCGCCAGCGAAATTTCCTGCCTAAATCGGGGATATTGTGAGCTTGATTACTTCGATATAGATATTGCGTTACAGCCGTGCCCGGGGGCGTGTAATCGAACTACGCGGAGTCTCGTAAACTCGATGAACTTGAAAGACGAGCCAGCGTCGAAGTCCTGAAGTTCTGACGGCGCGCAATGTTAGCACTTTGCCGTCGAGTTTCGCGGCCTCCATCCACCTCTTTTCCAACCCCCCTGCGCTGCCCTCGCCTCTCAACCGACGATTTCCTCGGATAATTACTTTTCTATGTGTGCAAACTGACGATACTCGGTGGTCAGGTGGATCCGAAAATTCTGAAGCGAAGAAGAGTGAAGCGAAGGAGAAAGAAAGGCGAGTAAATAAAAGGTAGGATGAAGAGTGCAAAGCTTGGTTTAATCTCTTGAACTAGGATTATCTTATTACCCATTTATGGTGGTGTTGACTGATCGTTGCTTTTATCTCGTGTCACGAACGAATCGTTTAAATGTTATAGGCAATTTTTATTTAATAACCTTGAATCGAATAAATATAGAGGAAACATTAAAAGTTCATGCTTAGTAATGGACATTTTTGTCGAATATGTGGAATAATTCGTACCACGCGTATGACTCTTTATTGTACTGCAAGGGATTCATTTTCTTAAGACGAATTTATGCTTAGATTTATGGTAGATGTCCCAATAATTGTCAGTGTCCCTATAACTGTTACTTTAATTATTTTATTTAATAGCCAAATGATGTGTGAAGAATCGCGAAGAAATAGAAAAATTCATACACAAAGGAGATGTTATGTTCCAAGGTGGAACGATTTTTAAATTAAATAATATCTAGAATAATTGAATAAAGTTACGCGACAAGCTTAAAGTGGCACCAATTGAGACATCTACCTTAGATAAAATAAGTAATAATTGAAGAGCTTTCTAGAGAATGGATCTATAGATCTACGGAACCATTTTCGGTAAATTGTCTTTAGTGAATCATCATTCGTATCACAAATGTACAAAAATATGTAATTGAATAGTCCCCCAATAATTTTATAACAATTCCCAGAAATTTGCCTGAGAAATTGCTTTGCATTTTTGTATACTTCATGACAGAACCATGATACCAATAATCGTTTCAAAATTAGTATCTAATTGCACACAAATAGATCAATGGCATACTATGTATACAATAAGGGAAATCTCGAATAAATATCCAAAAAACGAGGAATAGAAAAGCTATATTATTCTTTAATTTGTCTTACCTCGTAAATCGTGAATACTAAAAGTTATTCCAAACTTTTCATACAATGAAATGCATACAAGAATTCAACGTAAGAATCAACGAAAAGCTCTTATTATTAGAGGTGCAAAGAAAATATTGTCACATGCGTGAACCAGTAAATATTTATCAGACGTCGAAGAGAAACCGTCGACCCTATTGAAAGCTGATTAATAGCCCTGCAGTGATCCAATTATGGAAGCAGAAAGGGTCTATTCAAACACCTATTGGACGTTTTGGAACGCGCATCGTGTCTAAAGGCATTCAGCAATACCCAAGTGTACTCACCCTAACAAGACTACCATTGCAAATCAACCTCGACCCCCATAGTCTCAAATATTAATTCAATAGGATCGCGTATCGTCATAGTAACATCGTAAACACCGTCTCTCGAGCACGATCAATCCATCGAAAATGCGCTGGAACCTCTATTTCGACGTTTCTAACCTGCGAATCGCGAAGAAATGAGTTTCTTTCCGTTGGAAGAGATACGATGCGGTCCTTTGAAGCCGAGGAAGCATCCTCAGGCTACGGTTGGCACTCCGAATACGCTTCTGGGCTACAGATTAAAGGAGAGATCGAACTGCAGGCTGGTGAAGCTTCCGGAATCATTCGAACACTTCGAAGAGGAGAAGAGGAGGGAGTACGAACATTTGACGAAGATTTTGGACTTCGAGGAGCAAACGAACAGAAGGATCAGGAAGAAGAAAGTGTGGCAACACGTTCAGCAAGGTACTTGTAAAGAATAATTGTGTAGTATTGTATTGTAGTGTATTATATTGTATTATATTATATTGTATTGTATTATATTATACTGTATTGTACTGTATTGTATTGTATTGTATTGTATTGTATTTTATTAAGGGATAAATCCTTTGGAAAGATACAATAGAAAATTACATGTTAACAGTTGACGATGCACGTAACGCATAAAGTACGCAGAGGTAGAAAAAGGTCTATATATTTGCTATAAATATTTACACTTTTAGAAATTCTATTTAGACTACTATCGTTGCTACAGAGAGTAACGAAAAGGAGATGGTAAAAAGGTTCTACGAGAAAATTCGTCAGAATTCTACTTAAATCTTCTTCTGACTATCTGAGTGATAGTGCAAAATTAAATTACGTGCAAATTTCAAGAAAGAATAGGTAAAGTTAATGAAAATTTTGCTTAAGTCTCGTTCAGCTCTGTGAGAGTACTATAAAAGAAAATAGTAGGAGTTTTTTGCAACTCTGTATCTTCGATAAAAGTACCGCACTTTCTGAAATCTTTCGCATCCTTGCACTTTCTCCGTAAAAAAAAGAAGCTCCAATCGTAAGAAACCACATCAGCAACCGATAATTCTGCAGGATTAGCAGCTTACGAAGACACGGTGAACTTGCGGCGCGAGAAGCTGCGCGAGATTCTGCTGAAAGAAGAAATGGGTCTGATTCACGAGGTGATACACCAGGCTCAACACGGCGACGACGCGAGGATGGACGAGATGCGTCGTAAAACGGAATATCTGCGCAAAGAACAAGAGGAGCAACGCCTAAAGGTTGTCGCCGCGAAGAGGATGCAACAGTATCTGGCCAAGTGTCCCGAGATCCGCGAGAAATTATCCAAGAGATCAACCGTGGAAGCGAAACTGTGCAATCTGGCGCAAATGGCGGACAACGACGCGAAAAAGCAAGCGGATAGAGAACTCGATCAACTCTGGCATCAGTTAATGCTAAAGGAAGTAGAATCGAAGAAGCAACGCGAAGTAGAAGACACCAAAAGGCGTTGCCTGATGGATGAAGACGCCACGGTGATACTAGCCAAACAAGTAGCAGGCAAATTGGCCCTCGAAGAACGGAAGAAACAAATTGTAAAGGAAGACGGGGAACTTCTGGAACGTCTATGGGAGAATCTTCGCCAAGAGGAGCTGAGAAATCTTGAAGAAGAACGCCTGAACCGGGAGAAATTGAAGAACGATCTCCAAGATCAGATTCTGATCGCAAAACGGAAACTCGCCGAGCAAGCTCGCCACGAAGTTGAAATGGATCGCCTGAGACAAATAATCGCCGCCGAGGAATTAGCCAAAGAGCAAGCTAGTATCAAAGAGTCCAGCGCTGCCCTTCGCAAAGAGTTACTGGCTTATCTGCAATATTTAGAAGATCTACGAAAGGAAGAAGCCAGAAGAGAGTTGGAAGTGGACAAGATAGTGGAGGAATCGTTAAAGGACGTGGCTACGAGGCGCGACCTTGCCGTGAAGAAGTTCAAGGAGACCAGAGAGAGGATTCTGCAAGACGTTCTTCGAGGTCGCGAGGAACAGATGAGAATAAAGTGCGAGAAGGAGAGGGAAGAGCTGAGGCGACGCGAGCTGGAGAAGGAAACGGTTCAAAGGCAGATGGAATCGGAGGCAAAGTTGACTGCTCACGCGAAACAGGAAGAAAAGAATAGAAAGATGCGTTATAGAAAGGATTTGGAGGAGCAGTGGAAGAGGAGCGAAGACGCGAGACGTAGGGAAGGAGAAGAGGAGAGGAAGATGCGTTTAGATGAAGCGAAACGAGAGGAAGAGTACATGAAATTGACGGAAGAGCTGTTGGAGGCTTCCGAAAATATCACTCCGCATCCGTTTAAAATTTTGTTGAAAGAATGCGCTGCTCGTTACGCTGCGGAGAAGGAGGGACATTGTTATTGCCCCCCTCCTTTGAGCGAGGAGTAATTGTAAGTAAATTGTGGATTCAGATTTTGAGAAATAAAATTGGAAGACATAGAATTTAAGTGGGGGGGTTGTTTTAGCTTAGCAATTGTTGAGTGGAACTAAACCGATGCTAAATTAATGCTAAACTAAACTAACGCTACTAATGCTAACGATAAACTGTTAAGAATTTAGCAAGGATTGAGTTGAACGAAAAATTTGTGCATTCTTCACAAAATTCTGTGTCATTTCGATAGATAATTCGTTAACAGTTTCGTTTTTATTTTTACATCTCAGTTTAGTACGCAGAAAATAATGAATATTAATGGAAATTAATTTTGACAAAGTTTTTACTAATATCGATAAACGTAATGAAATAGAAATGCAACTTTTCGTTCGACCTAATACTATAATTTTTCTTGTACTTTGAGTATTTTTAATTTTTTTTTTTTTTATTATAAGTATTCTGCACTTTTTTACATATTTAATACTATGTGATAAGTAGAATTTGCTTATCAATTAATGAAATTGGAGGAATAGAATTTAAGTAGGAATTTTACCCTATAAATATTCTAATTTCTATTGTACTTTGAATATTTTCACTTTTTTTATTTATTAGGTGCACGGATTAATTCTGAGCTTTCAGAATTTTATAAGATTTAACGTTTATTTAAAAAAAAGTCAGATACAATTTTAATATTTAATGTTTTTAGCATTTTCACATTTGTGAAACAAATTAGTCGCTTGAAAAATGATAAAGTAACAATTTCGGTTTGATAGCGAGGTCAAAAGTTTAAAAATAAAAGCTCTGAATTAATTTGTACACCTAATAATAGTATTTGATAAATAAAATGTGTTCATAAATTAATGAAATTGAAAGAATAGAATTTAAATAGGGATTACATCCACCAAATATTATAATTTCTATTGTATTTTGAATATTTTGTTTTTTTGTTGTATATTATGTGTATTTTGCATTATTTACACATTTAATATTAAAGCTACCAAAGCGGTCAAAGCGATCCAATCATAATTTTTTATGAAACATGTATAACTTTACGTGAATATATTTTCGAAAATTTGCTCTGTGATTTTCTGTTGAGAGAAAATGAATGATTTATTCTCATTGCATTATGTATTTCATTTGGTATTCACGGTTTTAATTTCTTTGACGCAAATACGTACATTGATACATTTTTCACATGACAGACTATAATATTCTGCCATTTTTGAATCGATATGGGTGGTACATGACTTCATTTTATGTGGAAATTGTGAGCAAGCTACAGTGTAAATATTACATTTTTTTTATTTCATACAAAATAATTAGCAAAATTAATGATTTATATTTTCGTATCGTTGATATGTTATCATTGTATTAATTTGACAAACGGAGAGCATATTAAATTACGGAAATGAGGGACGAATAAATTACGGTTAATTGTTCAATTTCCCGTAAATGCACAAAGATCCGCAGCGTAATTATAAATTCTCATATGGTTACATTTTTCAATAGTATTTTCTTGTGTAAATGTTATACTATTAATTACACTATTCTTTCTTAATTTCCGCATTGAAATAAACGTAACTGTAATCAATTATAATTCTATCTACTCAGCCATACAAAATTCCAGTTATAGAAAATTAAATATACTAATTAATAACTTACCTTTCTGCCAAATTCACTATTGCTCAATTTTAACAGCAGTACATGTGTATGCTGTCTTAAGTATAATTAAGTATAATACACCAATTTGTTAAACCAATTTCAACATATTTTAGTAATTCTTCACTATTATAGAATAATAGAATCACTCTATTCGAAGTTCGAATTTTATACTTCGCGCCCCGTAAGGATCTATGATCTACGCGCGGTGATCCATACGCGCATTTGAGCTACCTGCACCATCTGCGTCCCTCCGTACGAAGCTTCGAATCTTCTTCCGTGTCTGTCGTCAAAGTAGAACTCTGTTCCATTATTGATTCCCCCTTTTTTCGTCATTTCCGGCGCGCAATTCACGAGGCAGCTCATTTAAAAAACGCGCCTACAATTAAATGAAAAACAACCCTATAATAAACGCACCACGCTAATCTTCCCTCTAATTATAAGCTTCTAAAAATAAACTTGCAACGCGAGTTGACGTATCATCGATTAGTAGAAAATCTCGGATAGGAAATAATAAACGCGTCGATTTACGCGCCACGCAATCGGCGTTATAAATTCCACTAAATTACAACAACGGTGAAACAAAGACGGGGAAGGGGGAAAAAAAATCAGGAGACAATGCGAAACTCGCGTAAATAATTTCGTCATCGGCTCGCATTATTTTCCAGCGGACACGGCGGCCGCGATTCGCATTAAAATAATTACGCGCCCCGGGTTGAAATATCGTTGTTTTTTCCCGTTTTCTTTCGCGGCGAGATTTATATTTCGCTGAAAAACCGATTCGTTCTCGCGCTTCGGGCTCTCCAGCTTCTTTTTTTCACCCCCCAACCTCCCCCCCAACCACCACTCTCCCTCAATCCTTGTGTTTCCTTTTTATCTTTCTTCGCCAGCATTTTCTTTTTCTTTTCATCCTTTTTTTTTTTTAATACATATTTACAGCGGCACTCGCTGAAACTCGAGTCCCTTGCACCACCTCCGGGCGATCCCTTTGAAATTCACGGCGAACCAGTCTGACGTGCAAATTGACACTCCGATTGGATTAAATAACGTAACTTGTCCGGCCGTTGCCCAGGTGCTCGTAAATTACCCGCAGTTTCGTTCGATTATTGGAAAACACACGCGACGCGTTGAAAAGGAAATCGGATTTAATGCTTGCATGTTTTCTTTTATTTTTTTTTTGTTTTGTTTTTATACGTATATAATTAATTATCTGTCGAGATTCGTCTGCATCTCGATGACTCGATAAATATTAGGGTCAGCTCGTAAATTTCGTATCGAATTTTGTACGGGAAAGGTATGGTTAAAAAGTGTAAAGGAGCTCTTCGATCTTTTCTCGTGAGTCGAATATATTCATTTCAATGTTTGCTTAAATTAATGATCATATTAGTTGTCGAGTTATGTTTGCGTTGTATTATATTTCCCTTCGTATATCATATTTTTGTTGTTACTTTTTGCAACAGCGTCAAACGAGTTATATTTGTGTAACATTTATTGGTTATTTATAATCGCAGAACATATTGATAAAGTTTCTGGAACACCATGAATGTAAATGAGTTTTTGATGGTTACATTATGTATAGATAAATTTGTGATTCTTATACAGTGGAATCCGATCATTACAATCTTATCAATCGGTTATTATTATTACAATCAACAGGTTCCAAAACAGTCTGTGTAAAATTGATTGAAAATAATCTGCCTATTATAATTACACTTCACACAAATTGAATAATTATTCAATGGTGTTCACTATACCAGAAAAGGAACATTAATACTGCTGCTTAGTGGCTAAAACAGATAAACATTTTTCTTAACGCGAAATTCTATATGGTCACATTAATTTAACAATCGGTATTCTTAAGTCGATGCCAGTAATTAAAAGGGTGTCAGAATTAGGGTAATTTACCATACGTGCATAGGATAATAGCTTGAAAAGATGAAATATAAAGATAACTTGAAACAGATGAAAAATATAATAACTTCACAAGGAATTGGAGGGTTCATATAAAAAACAACCCTTGTCAAAATTGATGAGCTATACGTCATAATTTAATTGAATGTAATTAATTCTGCAACCATAAAGTATCACGATGAATGTTTTGTTAAAAGAATGTAAATTTATTAAAGAAAAATTATTGCGTACTCGTTTTACTTTCCTAGAGAAAGACCAATATTCACAAGGGTTGTTTTCGTTCTGAAAGCTTCAATTTTAACGTTAAATAATTGGAATAGTATTTAGCGTTTTTATTTCCCGCGAAGCTCTCTTTTAATATTTTGCTAGATACTAAGGAGCTTACGATGTCTTTCGTGAGAGATACTCAGACAACGTTGAGTAGGATTATAAGGGTAATGGTTTCCGAGCTACCCTTAGGCATTTCTTTATATCCCCGAAAGCGACGGAGGTATTCACGGTATTCCTGATAAATGATACCAGCTGTATCTCATGTTATACCCCAATAATATTCCACAAGAGAGGGCAGCTTTCGATCTCTTCGCATGCAAAGCCAGTACAGTAAGGGTACTTCGATATTTCTGCTTCCCTACAAAGTCTTTCCTTGTAATTTCCGAGAGGAATTTTAAGATTAAACGACGCAACACTGAAACCCTTCAATCTTTCGCCATCGGTTGAACGAGTCCACCATTTCCGTAAATTGATGATTGCTCAAATCGAAACATAAATCGCCCGTGAGAAGAATTTACCATATAGAGAGTCTGAATGATTCCGTACGTAACACGAGAAGCTTATTGATGCTGAATCGATTACGGCAATTTGACAACGGCGAGAGAGAAACTTGTTTAAATTTACATGATTTTATGCTCAGCGGTTGTTTATGGTAATATCATGTGGCATCGTTTGTAATTAGTCGAACGACTTCAAAGGTTTATGGACGTTCCTGTCAACACAAAGGCTCGAAATTTGAAAATTTGGGAATTCCAAAGATTGGAAATTTGATGGGATCCAATTCGAAGGCTTTAAAATTAAACGCTTGGAAATTCAGAAGTTTGACAACTTGAAGACGTGGAAGTCGAAAATCTCTAATATTCAAAGCTTGCGAATTGAAGCGTTTGGAATTTCAAAGCATTGAAATTCGAACGTTTGGAAATGCAAACGATTGAAAATTTGATGGGATCCAATTCGAAGGCTTTAAAATTAAACGCTTGGAAATTCAAAACTTTGACAACTTGAAGATGTGGAAGTCGAAAATCGCTAACATTCAAAGCTTGCAAATTCAAGCGTTTGGAATTTTAAAGCACTGAAATTCTAACGTTTGGAAATTCAAACGATTGAACATTTGATGAGATCCAATTCGAAGGCTTTAAAATTAAACGCTTGGTAATTCAAAAGTTTCACAACTTGAAGACATGGAAGTCGAGCATCGTTAATATTCAAAGCTTGCCAATTCAAGCGTTTGGAATTTCACAGCATTGAAATTCGAACGTTTGGAAATGCAAACGATTGAAAATTTGATGGGTTGCAATTCGAAAGCATAAAGATTATAATGTTTGCAAATTCGAACGTTTGGAAATTCAAGAGCTTGAAAATTTCAAGGATTGGAAATTTGAAGGGTTGTAATTCGAAAGCTTGAAAACGCAAACATTTGCAAATTAAAACGTTTGGAATTCTATAAGCTCAAGTATAGTAAGTTCGAAGATATCCAGTAATTCCCGGATTCTAACGTCATCTCCAAGGATCTGTCGAAGTTAATACAAACTCGTCGAATCGGTCTAGAAGTCCGAAAATTTCGGTAGTTCCTAGAATTTGACGTCACTTTCGTGAGTCGTGGAAATTCTTGAAAATAACGTGGCACCTCAAAACTTTTGGATACCTCCTCGCAACTTCTATTCGCCTAACACGAAGCTGCCAAATTTCTCGAAAATATTCGTATCTTTGTATCGGGCGAATATAAGTTGTCAGAAGGTATTCGAAAAGTTTGCATAGCGACGTCATTTCCAAGAATTTCGACGACTCTTGGAAGTGACGTCGAATTCTAGGAACTACTGAAATTTTCAGTCTTCGGTAAAACTTTAGTTTCATCGACATCTCTGGATCTTTATTTCTTCGGTTCGCCGTATCTGTCCAACTTTGTAACTCATAAGTAATTTAATGATGTGCAGGTCTATTTTCTAGAGTTTCTCGCTACGGAACTTTTTTTATTAAAGTTCCTGCGCGATACTTCGCTTTAAAGGATTGCAACGTGTCATTACGAATTATCTTTGCCACAGACTGTGTATGGGTAGATGTTCCAATTTACTACCAGTGTCCCTATTAATCGTCACGTTAATTATTTTATTTAATAGCGAACTAATGTACGTAGAATCGAGACTGAAAAAAATTTCAATACTAAATTTGGACTTTATTTTTATGTAACGACACATGGTCGTTGCATATATGTTTATATTTAATAACTAAAAATAAATATTGGGAAGTGAATCGTGTCGTTTGAGCATAAAAATGTTACTAATGTACCGTAAGTATATTTACAGATTTTACGGTTCATCTTCTATCTGTCATGCAAACTGATTTGTTAATATATGTAAGGGTCATTTCCATTTAAGTGACAACGTTTCAAGTGACAGTAACAGGTTCATTGAACTTTGTTATATATGTTAAATGAATGAGTAATTAATACATCGTATTTAACGTACAAAAAGATCGCCATAAGTAAACGAGATGTTGTGCTTCAAAACCGAAACGATTGTTAAGTTAAATAACTAAAATAATTAAATGAAGTTGCGCGATAAACTTAAAGTGGCAGTACGTGGGACATCTACCCTATACGTCGATGATTATTATCAAAGCGGTGTAATTGAAAAATCTAAAGAAACTTAATTTGTTACTTATTTTATGTTACATTAACTTACATCATCGAAATGTAGAAGCTTTTCCTATCCTGTTCCTTTTGTTGTCTTGCACCACTTTCGTAATCACCGACAGTCGCCATAATCGTTTGCAACCCGATGCGTTTGTGTTCCACGGAATCGTTGAGACTCCCTGTACAAGGTTCTCGTCTCACAAATAGAAACGGGAATTGAAACCATGAATTTCAAAACGGTGCAAGTTCGCCAACCAACATTCTGAGAGAGACGGGTTTCCCATTTCCTATCCACTTTGATATTACACTGATCCTTTTGATTCTACTGGGTATCGTTAATGGTTCTATTAAGGAATTTTTCAGCTGTCGAATCTCGAATGGTTTCAATTATTGTGCTATTCGTGTTTCTAAACTTTTCGATTTTTAAACGTTCTTTCGAATTACAAACCATTTCGTTTCCCATCCGTAGAATTTCCAAGCTTCCCTCTTTGCATTCGCAATCTACTTCGCGCGATAAATTCACCTTCTACTCAAGCTACCCCATATTCAATAGAATCCGTGAAAATCTCGCAACCCTTTGGGGGCCAAGCAGAGCTTTCGACGAAACAGGATTGCCCAGCAACGACCAGTGGAACGCGTCGCAGTGTATATTAAGATGCATCCCGGTGGCTATATTAAAATATTTCCGTTCGGTCGACGCGAGCGAGTCCCATAATTCCTGCGGGTGACGTCGCGTAGCTGCGAAAGCATTCGCCGGGCTGGAAATCCGGAAGTCGCATAGCGTTGGACACGCTTCCAAGTCGATGCTGTTTAACGCGAAATTTCAAGCTCGATCCCGCGCGGTTTTGTTCGCGTGTCTCGCAGCTGCTTAACACTGGATTCGAGGGATTTCAAATTCTTATTGTTTAACCATTTGCCCTACGATAACGAGTCGCATTCGTTCGATAAACTATGGCGCAGGTTCGACTAAAATGGATACTACTGCAGGTGAAATTTAATTTCTTATTTTATTTTGTAAGTTTGGGGGTTGTTAAATAAGAATTGCTTAGAATATTTTAAACTATTCGTATGCAAAAACGGTGCTCAATTAACACTGGCATACGTAAGTAATGAAATAATCGTAGGGCAAGGGATTAAAGTTACAGAAATGATAAATAGTATTTTTTAGTGATTTATGTTGACGTTGATGACGGTGCAATGATATGAATACATATCGCAATTTATTCCATCTCCTGCATATTACAGAAAAATAGCTGGCAAGTGAATATAAACATACACATTCAAAAGTAAAAACACAGTACAAGTATATTTTATTCGCATATTCTAATAGATAATTCGTAAAGAATTCTTGAAATCGAACAAATTGTTCATCTATATTTAATAGAAAATATAAAAGTATAGCTATGTTAGTGTACACATCGATATTTTTGTTATTATACAGTAGTACAGTAAGTAAAGTAGAAAAAGTGAACAAATCCTCCACTTTAGTTTCACTTGTTTAATGTTGTTAATAAAAGTATGGATTTGCATAAAGTTTTCCTAGTGCACATATCTTCACCGAATAAACATAAGAAATAGAATATTTCGTTATGCATTTCAATCATTCCGTCCTCAGTCGCATATTTAGGTAAAAATAAATAAAACAAACTTGGCAATAATCGCAAGTAAGATCAGTGTTTTCTTCGCCTTGAAGAATATATTTCTTAGTACTTACGCTACTTCTTACGGAAACGCTTCAGTTATAATTCTCCATTTTGCGAGCATTATCTTTCTAACGATAGAAACTTCCCCTTGTCTTTCGACTTTGGGATGGGAATTTATCGACCCTCCGGTCTCTTTCTGCTCGCCTTTTTTCCTTCTTATTTTTTCTTTTTTCTTAGAAGACTTCACCCTTTGCGTGCTTTTTCTTCTTGCACGCGCGAGCACTGGCGCAGCGATTAATTGATTAGCGGTTCGGAAGGGTGGCTTTAGAACGCTTCGTACAGAAATATTGTAAATATAGTAGCTTTAGATATCCCTATTCATAGCAACGAATGATTCTCATTTTTAGTAGAACTCTCTACTTACGCGTTCTTCGATTTACATGCTTCAACCCTTTAACGACGATATTCATCGGAAGGGTTGAAAATCCAGTTATTATTATCGTATCACATGAACTATCGTTTCTTTGTGTGAAAAGCAATGTATAATTATTTAGGACAGAAAATTCACTGATTCGTGATTATACTGTGGAGCTATAGAGAGGGGATAGAATAGGAAAAGGAAGGGTGTTGCGTTTCGTCCTGGGCCTGCTAGTGGACTCATCAGTAAAGCTACCTAGCAGGCCCTGCCTTAGACTTGGGATATTGGAAGGAAGGTTAAAGGCGGTATATATATGGACGAGGTAGTTGGAGCGAGTACTTTCGAGAAAGCCTATTTCGTATGTCCCTCTAGTGGTGGGTTTAGGAGAGTCGCCACAATACAAACGCTACGTCAATCTTTATGTCCTAATTTATACATATAGTGCGAATTTGTATGATTTTAATGCATAAAATGGGAAATTAGGTATGCATAAAATTAAAGCAAAAAGAAGAAAATACATTTGGCTCGAAAATGAGTTAAGAAGCAATGCAGAGTTAAATTAGATTATTAAGCTGGTGTAATAAATCTTTCGGAATGCGTAAATCTCCTACATTTGCATAAGTGGAACGGAAAACTGCTCCGTCGCTAAAGGGTTAACCCTTTCGCTACGGTGATGCTCGCCTCTTGCGTACTAAAAGTGTACAATATAATTCACTCGCGAGTCGACAGTGTAACATCTACTATTTTATTTTATTTTACTTAGTTCTATTATTTATCTTTCTTTTATTTATTTTACAAGCTATTAGTTTGTTAACCAATTTGACGAATACTAAATCAGCAACTTTTGAATGAAATTCAAATATAATTCAAATAAAATATTTGAAGTAATTTATAAAAGCTATTAAATATTTGTTATACGTTACCAAAAACATCAAAATACTTTTTGTAACAAAAACGAGTTTCATCTTAAGCGTAATTGTTCAAGCTTCAAAGAAGTGATAATTTCAAAGTGTTCATAATAACATCGCAATACTTTTTGTAATAAAAGCAAGTTTTATCTTAAGTGTAATTATTCAAACTTCAAAGAAGTGATAACACCAAGGTGTTCGTAATAATTTGATCACCCACTGTACTATATATGTAAATAGGCTTCTTGGTACCAGCATAATGATAAAGTAGAGTAACGAGTAAGTAAACTAAAATTGTTAAAACACAGTAACGCGAGTGTGTTACACGTAAGTCACGCGAAGTTATAAGGGATTAACTAATGGAAAACTTCGACAGGTGACTATAGTCACCTTTAGTACACAAGAAGCGCTTAGTGGTGAGTGACTATAGTCATCTTCGGTACACAAGAAGCGCTTAGTGGTGAGTGGTTATAGTCACCCTTAGTATCGAAAGGGTTAAGTATTCGCTGCAAGGCACTTGAATATTTGCGAAGAAGGAAGCAATTGACTAATTAATAAGGTCACGTTCGGCAAGCTCACCGAGAACTCTATTAAAAAATTCATTAACGGATTCCTTGCGGCAAGTTTCATCGCGTGACTCGATTTTTTACGTGTATATTAACATATTCACTAGAATGCTTCTTATAAAACTTCCAACACCGTAGTCTATTGACCGCTTAATCGATTAGTTACTCTACTTAACCCTTTGTCGAACTTAAGGCTCCACAGGAAAATCCATTACACAACAAGGGAACCAATAAAAGAAAAACAGATTAACTGAACCCTGTGTAATTGGAATTTTATTGTAAATGGTTATGATTTGGAGTTGAATTTAAATGCTACGAATTAATACTTACCAAAGGGTAGATATTTATGGATCTATGGGAAATTTTAAAGGTACAAATTAATAATTATTATTAGACTGCGGAATTTTATATATTTATGAGAAACTTAAATGTGCAAAAAGACACATAATGTATGGACTATGCAAAAATACACAAAATATTCAAAATCCGGTAAAAAGTAGAATACTTAAATAGTGAAACAACTATCTATTTCAGTCTTACTTCTTTAATTTTGCTTAAAGATCCGCAATTTAATAATCAGTAATTTTCTTTATTGGGAACTTCATCCCGTTAATAAATTATTACTGACATTATTATTATTATTTTTCCCCGTTAACCGTTTCAGTGCATATGTGCGATCAATTTTAAATACGATACATTAGATTTCAACATTTCCGCTCTTTTAAAGCAATAAATAATTAGTACAAAATGTTCATCAAATATGAATGTAAAAGCTCTGCAATGATAATATTAACATTAAAGATTTTACGAGGCGTTGAGGATAGTAAGAGCAAACTCTCCAAACTCAGCACCAAAAAAAAAACATTCTAACAATTTTCTTCTGTGTAAAAATTTAGTTCGATTTGTGGATCTCGTTCTCTTCTCCCGTATAAAATATCAAGTTCCCACTAACACAGAAATTTATCTTAATCGCTACAAATCAATCTAATAACATCCAAACTATTGCAACGCAAAAAGTGTTCATCTCATCCTTACTACCCTTAACAATTTCACGTGTTCACATAATTCGCGAAGTAAATCCATAAACGCGTTCACCTCGAAACTGACTAAGCACTCGAAGGGTTAAGTTGCCGAGTAAAATTTGTACAAACCACCCCTCCTCCTAATTCCATCCCCCCTCCACGGCCAAACTCTCATCGCGTCGCGAATTCCTGCTCCGGCGAATCGTGGCATAAATTCTGCAATTTACACGGATGTAGTTCAATCATCATCGTCACCCTCGATCATGAAACTTTCACCCTTAACGAGGCTAGGGGTTAAACGGGCCGTCGTACGAATCGAGGGCCAGCATGCGGCGAACGCGTGCATCCGTCGACGCATGTGATTGATCGAACAGCGTGCAGGCATTGCGGTTTGTCTCGGGCCAGCTAGGTTTGCCCCCGAGGTTAGGGGTTGCAGTTGTCGCGGCGGCCGACGATCGCTTTGAAGCACCGCGCGCGCACCAAACCCCGCGGGCCGGACCGCGCCAAGAATTTCTTTTCCTCTCCGTCGCGGCGAATCGTCTCGCTTCGTTGGCTTCAGACTGCTGCACCTGCACGCGCGTGTACGTCTTCTGCAGGAGACCGTGGAACAAAGCGCAAAAGGGGCGGAGGAGGTCGAAGAGAAGGAAGAGCGGTCGGGGGGGGAGGGAGAAATAGAGTTACGCGACGGGAAGATGAGGAAAAGAAGATTCTTGGCGAGATGGGGAAAATTGAGGGGGCCGCGGATAGTGGTAGTGAAGTGAAAGAAGGGTGGATGTTTAATGGGGGATGAGGATTGCTAGAAGAGGTGTTGGCAGATGAACAAAGGGGTAAATATTGAAGGGTTGAAGAGCACGGGTTGAAGTAAGCGACGGCTAATTCGAAAGATTTTAGCGGAGATGGAATGTATGACGAAACGATGTTTATGTACAGTGGCTGGAAGAAGTAGTCGAATCCTGCTGTATTTTTATAGTTTTGACCCTTAAACTGTGTTTGGATCTGTCTTGAACCATCGTGTTTTTGTTTGTCTAAAATTAGTGAACTTAGCACCGAGAAATGAGAAAAATGTTTTTGATCGTGGAATAGTAGATAATTTATAAAAATAATTACAATTATTTCAAAGATATATCTGTGTACACATTTTATAGCTCGTTGGATAAAATCTACACAAGTAATAATACGTTCTACAATTTAAATTTAAATTTCGAAAAGAATAGTAAAAAAGACTGTATACTTATTTTATCGATTATCTTATTTTTTGTTTTGTGTAGTTAGTAGAATTGGCAAATCAGTGGCTCATATAAAAAGAACATTTCGTGGATGAGTAAAAATGATACTAAATTTTGTTGTATTATTAAAAGACTACAGATTTTCATCTATATATGGTAAATTTCATCGTGCAAAAAATTGCAAAGTATCCATACTATGCAAAAATGTATAAAATATTAAAAGCACGGTAAATATGATTATTTTTACGGAATGGAACAAATCTGTATTATGGTTACATATATTTAAATGAGTTTGTAACCTTTTTATAATTTTTCTTTTACATACAACCTCGCAACTCGAATTATTAATTTTCTCTACTGATGCGCTTACCTTGGTATCAGAATATTTCTGTGTATTCTTCGATAGATGGGCTTGCAGCTACAGAAAATTTCCATAGAAATCTAGCATACCGTAATCCATAAGACCTTCCCGGACTCCTACTTCGGAAACTACGAAGAAGAGGATGACTCGTGGTTTCCGGTTTAAAAAGGAACCTCCGTTTTTCAGCAATCTTCCAAAAGATTTTCTTCATGTCTCTTGACCTGAAAACATATAACAAACTAATTAAGTATCTTTAAAAGGAGTCGAAGCAAGTTGTTTTTTACCTCTCACAAGAAACTTTCCATCCCTTTACTCTTGAAGAGTAATGAAAAGTCCCCACTTGTATACATTTTCCGATTATAAGCTACGAGTAGACTGTGGATTTTTACGTACTTGTTGGAAATTTAAATGCGCCGAATAAATATAATCCGCAGAATTATGTAAAATATCCAAAGTGTGGCGGCTCTCCTGCACCCACCACTAGAGGGACATACGAAATAGAGCTTTCTCGAATGCACTCGCTCCAACTACCTCGTCTATATATAATATACCACCTTTAAATATTTAGTTATTTAGTTATTTTGTTATTTTGTTATTTTGTTATTTTGTTATTTTGTTATTTTGTTATTTTGTTATTTAGTTATTTTGTTATTTAGTTATTTAGTTATTTAGTTATTTAGTTATTTAGTTATTTAGTTATTTAGTTATTTAGTTATTTAGTTATTTAGTTATTTAGTTATTTAGTTATTTAGTTATTTAGTTATTTAGTTATTTAATTATTTAGTTACCTTCCAATATCCCAGTGTCTAAGGCAGGGCCTTAGGTAGCCTTACTGATGAGTCCACTACCAGGCCCAGAACGAAACGCAACACCCTTCCTTTTTCCTATCCTATCACCTCTCCACAGCTCCACGCAAAGTATTGTAGAAATTCTTTCTTGATTTTCTAGATTTTATCAATATTGAACCTTCCGCTGACTTTCTTATTAATACAGAATTATTGTTATATATATTAGTAGTATTTATCTTTATCTTTATAAATTGTTGATTACAAATTTGTCTAAAGTAACACATTTCTAAATTCTTCTCCAAAATAAAATACATACTGCTTCCAAATTTTCGCCTGGTAAAATGTATACCTGGTAGAGTTTACGTAAAATTGACGAAGCTTTTAGGCTTATTTAAGGAATAAATCCCATATGTAAAAATACATATTATACTGTTAAATTCTGATGAAAAATATTTGTTATTTTAGTAATGATGCCAATGATTTGAAGATAACACTTGTTCGAACTATGCGTTAGGGTTAAATGGCGAAGCAATCCTCAATTTATGTTCTATTTCTTCAAACTTATCCATAAAGATACGAATATACATAAAAATCCGCAGTCTAATTATAATATATATGCACTACTGATCAAAAGCTTGAAAATACTACATATCTTGAGGACAGTAAAAATGAAAAATATGAAAGACTTTAGAAGTGTGTTACTTTAGAAAATTCTTTAATCGACAATTTACGAAGACAAAGAAAATTGTCTATCGTATCAATTTTTAATTAACAAGAACATTACCAGGAGATTCAATATACGTAGGTATAATCTAGAAAGTAATTCCAAACCATTTGTCTAATGTAGTATAATCCAGAAACGAAACTTCGAAACCTCAAAACTCGTCGAAACCAAAAAAGTTTTCAATTTCGATAACTCAGATGTTCCATCAGTTTCACTTGTTACTTCCATCAGCCACAAAAGCGACGACTAAAGCGTCATCTAGTATAAATTCTGCTACACTTCACGCATTTCTTACATTTTTACGTATTGTACGTCCTCCGTGCCTTTCGACCGAAACGTATAAAAATCCACGTTCCAATGGTACGTAACATTTGCTTATTTTCAATCCAAGCAGAGCAAGAAAAAAGCGCAACGGAAGGAGGCTTACGTAGAGACCCGAAGAAGCGAAGTTTCGGTATCCAAAGAAGGGGCTAACGAGGGAACAAAGAAGCAACGAAGGGAAAGGGTAAAGAGCATCTCCTCTGACAAGAAGAGAAAGAAGATGAAGACGAAGAAGAAGCGTGGGGAGGGGAGAGGCAAGACTCGAGGATTGCGGACTCGCAGGAGCGAATGGACTTTGCCTCTGGGGATGTTCTTTTGACAGTCATGTCGCTGTCGTCTCCTAAGGTCCCCCGGCGGCGTTGCATTAATCTTCTTCTTCCGACCCCGCCTTATTGAAAATTCTACAGAGCGCTTCACAGTTTTTGCCACCAGACCGCCCTTTGTACCCCGCCTACACCCCCAGGGACGTCACCTACGAATTCACCTGCGGAGTCGATCGTCGCCGCTTCCGTTTCGTCTCGTCGCGTCTCGTTTCCTTTCGTTCCGCTGGATGAGCGCTCGGCGCGGCGCCGCGGAATCCGACTAAATGACTACCAGCGATTGCCCAAGTAATTTACAGTCGACGATTTTGAAGCGATTCCCTCGCAGCCTGGAAGGTTTCGGGCAACGACGCGGGCCAGAAAGGGTTGAAACGAGGGTGAGAGGATTTATTGATACGTTCAGCATATGTTTGGTAATGTATAGCGGAGCTCTGTTGCCTCGAGGTACACCGTTTCGAAGACCCTTTCGACTGTGAATAATTCTACGGGAACCTTTCCCCTTACAATATTTGGACCGGAAAACGAACCGGTCGCAAAGATTCTATAAATTTCGTTGGGTTCTGTTGGATCGTGAAAAAATGCAAAAAGGGAAGAATCGGGTAACGGGTTCCAAAAGCATCAATTTTTACAAAGGGGATTATATCGTAAGCTAGCAGTGGCTGAAGCTTGTTACGGTGCAATCCGTGCGCCGTCCAGTGGTTATAATGTTGATTCTAGATGGACAAGAACGAATTTTGTCGGAAATTCTGAACCCAGTTAGTTCGAAAGACTTTGTTAATAGGTATATAAAAGTAATGGATAATTCTGAATAATGTGTCTCGTCTCCTTCATTTGTTTATACAAATATGTTACGATGATCATAAAATATTTCATCTGTAAATATTTAAGTACTTTTCCTTACTTCAAACTAATACGAGTACTAATACTCGTAGTAAAGAAATTTAAGGGAAAGAATAGCTTTTATGTTATAATTTTATCAACTCTAATCCTCTACTATTAGAGAAAATTATATTTGGACAACGAAATTGTCATTATTAAATCGTGAATTGCGACGCTTTTCACTACCGTGCATAAGTATTTGAACACTGGACGTGATGTGATTAAAAGTTTTATAACTTTATTATATTGCTATTATATTCACTTACAATGAATATTGATGAATTTTGTTGAAAATCGATATATAATGATCAAGTTATTTTGATAAAAGTTTCACTGTTACGTTAAATATGTAATTTGTAACAAACATTACTTTTGTTCAACATATTTCAACTCTATATTACAAAACTAGCACGTTATAAATATACACTAATATAGAAACGATTAGATTAGGCAACAGACGCAAAAATAAAAATGGTAGCTCATATTTAGACCACTCCCGTTATATTAAGTAACGTGTACTAATATGTAAGTTTAAATTAGCATTCGTTTCTTCGCGTTAAGCGAAATCTGAAATTCTATAAATAATTTCATCGAATTTACTCCAAGTTATTAAAAATAGACTTGCATTGCTCTACTTGCAAGTTCCTCAATTCCGTGTTCGCCTTTGGGACTCGAAATCCCACGAAATGATACGTGTCTATCATTTAGCTCATTTACGGTGCAGCAGCTCGTACTCGTGTTCATTTTCCCCAACCCTCTTTTCTTTACTCGCGTAATAACGGCACGTCAATCCCGCCATTAACAACCGAATCAATTCCAATGTGACCGGAAGTGGCAGACATCGGTAACAGCGAGCGTCGACGCGTGGTTATCCGTCAAAGAAGCAAACAGTCGTCTCGCATAGATCGATTGATCGAGGAAATGTTTGTTAGCGGCGGTGAGGATCGTTAGTCGCTGATCAGGCTCGACGTTTTCACGCTCGTCAGCCGTCCGATTTGGAATTCGACGATGCAGCGACGCGTTCCTCGCCGAGGATTCCAACCACGCATCAGTTGCGTCCGAACACGAACGCTGCCACGACGATTTCACGCCTCTGGAATCATCCTAAGTAGCTGGCCCTTGCGAATACCGCGCTAATGCACCCTTGACTATGCTTGCTTCGCGCGAGAATCATTCGAGCGAAGCGTTGCTTTGGAGTGGCACGTTGCAAAGGGAAATTGTAGTCCCTTCGATGCATGCTACGGGGTTTACGGATTTTTATGCATTTAAGACGAATTTTAGCTGTTAACCGGCTTACTTCTTAGTCAGGATCTTATTTAAGCGTAGAATTTAAAATTAATAAGGTGGAATTGATATTGATTAGGGATATTTTAATTGTTACGATCACAAGTATAAGATGACGAATTTTTGATGGAAATCAAATTTTCGTATACTTTCGTATGAGAAGGGCTGCTCGCTCATTCAAATAAAGATTATTATTATCCAACGTTTCCAGAAGTTATGAGAATGTACAAAATCCAATTGTAACAATAGTTATCTTTTCTATTTTCTGCGTTTTATTTTTCCTCTCGTCAGTATAAACGATTAGAATAAATTGGTGAAATATCGTGTCAATTAAAATGAATCTAAATTTTAAACGCAAATTGAATTGGAATATTAGTTAAATAAATTCAAATATTTGTACAAATTATTATTTATCTAGGTTTCGAGAATTTCGAAAAACTCGAATAATAATAATAACGATAAATAAAATATTCTTGTTGACTATTTTAAATGTGCTCGAAGTTATTCAAATTCTCTTCCACTAAAAAACGTTTCGATGCTTGCAAAAGATGGATCCGACGATGCAATATTTACGGAATATACAGAATATTGCAAAATGTTCCGTCCAAATTCGCGCAACTTTTTCGGACGGTAAAGAATCGCGGCATTCCACAATTCGTGAATAAGAAATTTCAATTTGCGAGAAGATCTTCGTTGCTTTGTTAACTGTGCAATCATCGAAATGAACAAGCGAGTCTGGGAATTAAATTTGGATCCCGTAAAATACATTTGAGCTTCTGTCCACGAGATCCCGCAAAGTTCTCCGTTTCTAAGCAACGATGTTTGCACGGGAAGATCGAGAGTAACAGCGAAGTTGCGCAACAAATACTCCCATTGTTAACTTTGCGAGCGATTCCACTCATCAAAACGTTACGTAAACGTGGCAGGTGGAACACAAGCATCTCCTTTCGGTTCTCTCGCATTAGTTGCCACAAAGTTCGGCCTGGGTTGGAATTTTCAAGATATCGTTTTCGCGTAGGAGATTCGAAATTTTGCCGTGCAAAGGGATAGTTATTCGCGTCGTTAATTGTCCTGATCATTTTACTCGTTAAAACGCACAACTCGACCCTTCCTTCTCATTAACGTCAAAAATAATTATACGTGCAATCGAATCCCCGAAATTTGCGAGTAACTTCAACATTTACCTTCGATATTTTACCTATCGTTTTACAAACGTTATACAATTACGGAAGAATAAATACTGCAGCTGAAATTGTTCGATAAAATGATCATAGTATCAAATAACGCTGCGAACTTTCCGTAAAACCTGCAAATTTCCAATGTTATGCTACAATTCAGGGAACGGGGATTTCTCGATGATAATTCATAATCCTAATAACTTTTTATTCGACAGTTCACTTAATAAAAATACAACCTATAAATTTATGGAAAATTTAAAAAAGAAAATTTCTAGTAATCAACGGATTGCGGATCTTTATATACGTTTAACGTTTAACGTTTTACAAACGAAAATAAACGAATAGAATTAATTTCAATTTACTTTGAATTTATTTACGTTAAATAGAATTAATAATTAATACTACGGATTGGTTTTGATCTCTTAAATAATAGCATGGTGTACATGAAACGTAATTTCTTTCCAACAAAACGCTATACGTGTATATACGTTTGTGTGTTTTCCTTCGCGCGCGAAACGAGTCCTTAGGCGCAGTCTCCGTTCCAAAAATTAATCGTTCGTCGTTTCTTTGATAGCGCACTCGACGTCGACGCCCCTCCCCATTGTCTACCTTTTTTATGATGAATAACATGCCGCGAGAAAAAAGAAAAGCAAAGTCTTCCTGGACCAAGCCGACGAGGAACAACGTTACCAATTTCAAGGCGCATTAACGCCGAATTAACTCCACCCACGAACAACAACAGGATAGACCCCCTGCTCGTCTTTTTCCCGCGAGTCACGACGTCGCGACGCCCTTATCGTCCATCGCGAGACGACGACGACGACGACGTCGAGAAACGCGACTGGTGTGCACCAGACCACCGGGGACCTTTATCGATAAGGTTGATTGATAACGCAGCTCCACTGGGTGCCTCGTTCCTCTCTGCTTCCTTCGTGGATTCTAATGAGAGACACGGAACAGGAGGGGAGACGGGAATTTGATTTTCTACGAGGGAAGGGTGGCCTTTTAGAACTGCTCGGCGATGGGTGAAAACGGTGCTCGGGTAATTTTTTATTTTTGAAACTTTTGTATCACTGGTATCGGTGTTTTGTAATTTAGATTATTGGGGATTTGGGGAATTAGCATTTGCAATTGTATACAACATTAACAGCCTATTAATAGTCTTGTACAGTATGATATACTTCAATGGAGTACGTAACTTGTAGCGCAACGAGACATTTCTTACGCTACCAAGTGGGGATCGTAATCAATGTCGTAAGCGATAGTAGTTTTGGGATCGTAATTCAACTTTGTTTAATATAAAATTAATATAAAATGAAATGATGTAAAGTAAAGGAAAATTATTTTACTGTAATTCAACATACATTTGTGAAAGAAATTCAATTTTATAACAGACAACACAATTGTGCTTCTTTGTAACAGTACTCGATGTATACAGCACGTTATTACCACCTTAGAAACAATTAATTAACGACGTGCGTAGCGCGTCATTTTAGTGCAAAAGGTTAACTCATTCGCAAACGTAACAAATTAAGTCACTCAGTCGAGATGTAAGCTATTATTGTGTTCGCCTAGAGTATCTCATTGCTTTGTAGTTCAGCGATACCTATTAATTACAAAATACAATAAAATGAAATAAACAATTTTGAACGTTAAAAGAAATATTTATAAATATATAAATATATAAACACTTAAAGAAAATCAGCATATAGAAAGTACATAAAGAAGAAGAAGAATCTTGCTAAAAATAATCACATTCCAAGTGTGAACACCTATAATCTTACATTATTAGCCAAAAGGGTTAATCCAACTTTTAATGTGTCAATACGTCATCAGCGGAAATCAACTAATTTGACGTTGACGTACTAGTACTTCATCGCTTGCGAATGAGTTAAATGTGTCTCTAACGCGACAAAAACCGTTTGGTCCTCAAGGGCTCAACATTATCGCGCGGTATTATTTTCCAAAGCAGTATTTTCCACGGTAAAAATTCCCAAGAAAGAAAGATCGTAATCGATATTACCTTTGCAACCCTTGCAATAATTCTTCGCAGCCTCCACCCGCTGTTCCGTTCGCCTTATTTTGTCCCAAACCGTTCCTTCGATGGCTCGATACCTGCATCCGTATTTTAGGTTCGAGGGGCCGCGGAAAAAGCTGGATATCGAGAAGTTGTTGCATAGAAATCGGATATATTAACCCCCTTTGTGCAGCGCACGGTAAATCATCTCTTGTCGACGAGCAGGTGGCGATGTCCTTTTTTTCATCCTCCCTTTAAATAGGAACGACGAAGTCAAACGCGATCGAGTATCGCGCAGAAATTGCTCGCCGGATCTTTCCCTTCCTT
This sequence comes from Eucera pruinosa, assembly GCA_028830335.1. Classification (NCBI taxonomy): domain Eukaryota; kingdom Metazoa; phylum Arthropoda; class Insecta; order Hymenoptera; family Apidae; genus Eucera; species Eucera pruinosa. The sequence continues at coordinate 8,970,460 of JAMYCR010000015.1, read as the reverse complement.
GCTTGGTCCACGAAGAAGTTGATCCACGTAAGGAAAGAATACCGCTGTAATTATTCACCGCTGGAAGAAATACAACGCGGCTAAATATTTTAGTTTCCTCTTACAGACCCTTTCATCCCTCGGTTAAGCCCTTTGCGGAGCCATTTTAGCGCAACGTTTTAAAACACAACCGGGAGAAGCTTTTTAAAGGACAAAGAAATCGAATATTGAATAGCTTTCGTAAGGAAATTACATAAATATTGGCCGCACCAGTAAGTAATTCGTTGCCGTTAAATGTGGGTCGAGGAATTTACTATGAACGTGTCTTTTCGATAGAAATTTATATGTTCCGCTCATTTGCCGATTAAACTAAACGTTACCGATAAAATAAAAAGTAGAGAAATCGGTAGAGTATGCAGACTTTTGCTTTAAAATTTCTTTTAAAATTAGAAACAATATAAATACCATAGATTGTATTATTATAGGCGAAACTTGTATACAATGACGGATAATGACGCATACAATGACGCAATCTAGTTATTAGTTATCTAGCCACTCAACAATATTAAAACAAAACTTAAACGTGTTTTATAGAAAATGACTGAAGATGAATCTCGAATTTAATTTAAAAGAAACGGATTATTTATTGGCACAGCTAATAATCATAGTTGGGCATTACTCGAATAAAATTTTATTCGAATAACATCTCGGATAAATTCTTCGAATAATATCTCGAATAAATTATTCGAATAAAATTTTATTCGAAAAACATTTCAAATATTAATATAAATTACATTTGGTCCTTTCACCAGAATTTGCCTACTAGCCAACAACTATAATCGTCGCATTACCTTCGCTGACAATGTCAATATATTTAAACGTAATTTATACAATACCTTGCCTTAATCATAATGCATCTTATTCTTTGTATTTCTTTTTATTCAAGTGTGCTTGTTGTTTCTGTTCTTTCTTTTCTTTAAAAAGTGGGTCCTTATTTTATCTTATAAAATAATAACAAATAAATTATTCGAATAATCTTCGCAGAGGAAGTATCAATGAAACATGTTTGAAGTAAGAAAATAACCAAAGCTACGACAAAATTTTCTCGCCTCTATAAGGTAAATATTGTAATTTCGTTCGAATAACGTGGCGAATAAAATTTTATTCGAATAGAATATGCCCAACTCGGCTAATAGTTGCCTACTCGACGAATACGAAGCATTGATCGAACAGCGAAGCAAGAACTTCAAAAGGGGCCATCGATGGATAAAAATCGTTAACGAAGAAGGAATGGAATAAAGGAAGAATGAAAGTAGATACATTATCGACGAGACTTTTATCGCGACGGCAAAAGACGAATGGCGTTGTAATTATTCTCAGCTGAATTGCTCGCGGTTTCGTCGAGTGTTTTAAATCATCCCCTTTCCGAATCCTTTCCTCTTACACCCTACGTTCCACCACCATTCCCCTTTCCTTTCGATTTTCCTTTTTTTTTTCCAGTTCACCAGTTTAGTACATCATGTATTTTACATGGCGGAGTCCCTGAAGGAGCGAAAAACGCGGATCCCATGGAAATGGGATGTATTTACCCTTTTGTGCGTGCCGGAATCAATCAATCTTCCATTGGGTTGCGATGGCTTGTTTTTCCCCGCGAGTAAGAACGCGCCTCCGTTCCTCTATTGATCAAATATTGCGCGAAGAGGCTCGCAAAGTGGAAACGTCGGCGATAGAAAAGTTCGGAGTCAAGAAAAACGCGAATTTTTCACCGCTTCATTCTGTATAAATGGTCCGAAGGATTTTTATCATCGGGATTTATTTCCCGATCCTTTTAGACGTTATTTCTCTACAAATCGTTCCGTTCCACCGACAACACGCGTCGTTTGTATTAACCCTTTCAGGAGTAAACGTGATCCTCTCATGTGAAGCATATTTAACCCTTTAACTAAGGATGGCGAGTTAACGCGTTTTGCGAATTATCAATCTTTTGGAAGCAATGCTTTAATTTCCTAGAAATTTCTAACTATCCAAAGCTTGGTTATATTTGAGTAAAAGAATAGTTATTATTTTATAGTTGCATTCGTAACAAGCAAAGTTCCCACGGACAATATTAATTCCTTTTTCATTAATTTTCAATTCTGTGTGTAAAGAAGATTTCCAAGGTAACGGGTTAACCCTTTCACTGTCGATTAGAACGACTTTGATGATACTTGAGTGCAATTGAAGATGGTTCTAACTAGTATAAAACTTACCATTAGAAAGTAAGTGTTACAACTAAACCGCGATCTTTAATATATCGAATATTCAAAGCAATTAATTAAGGCAATTCATTTCTAGTTTTAACATTATCCATTTAACTGCGGTTATGAAATTGTGGCTTATGTAAACGCATATTCTTATAGCAAACACGTGAAGTAATGTGTTCACACCTAATCGATTCAACTTATTTTATATTATCTAATAAATTCGATAACTCATTTTACATTAAATGTTCAAGTAAGTGATTTTCAAAAACATTGAACAAGAAACTGGAACGATTATACACTGTATGTTACAATCTAATATTCGAAGAAGAAGAGAACGCAAACGTTGTCCGATAACATTTACTAAGAATTGAAGGAATTGTTAGAATGGGATAAATCGATGACGGAACGGTTGGATTAGACGACGTTACAACGCGTTACAATCGACGCGTGGGGTTAATTAGAGACGCGTCGCGCGTGTCATTCCTTAAACAAAGAGCAGAGACGCGTTTCGGCGTCATTAACGGGTCCAGCGTGACTATTCGTGTCTAATTATACGTCTTACCGCGCCTCTTCTACCATTGTAAGCCGCAACGAACGGATTTCTTGCGCGCTTTTCGCGTGTCGACTGCCAATCAAAGTGACCCATTATCCCCGCCGATCGACCGTCCGGTCCTGTCGCGTCCCTGTATGCGCGAATCTTAACGATCCGGACACGGGTGACTCGCGAAAAAAATGAAACAAACATAGCTGCGCCGCGCTGCGCAAAGAATTAGGGGAACTCGGAACTCCGAGGCAAAAGGGGGAAAGAAACGGAGTAGAGAGATCGATATGCTATTCGTATGATGTGCAGCATGTGGAGGATTTTTTAATCTTTTTAGCAGTCTGCTGCGATGCTTCGAAATTAAATGCAAATAAATAGCTTCACTCGTGAAAAGCTGAGTCAATACCGACGAATGTCTTTCTACGTTTCGCAGAGGAAGCGATCTAAATATGGTCTTGCCAAAGTATAGGACTTATTAATCCTTTGCATTACAAATAACGAGTCACATTAGTTCTGTGAATTACGACGTACATTCGACAAGAATACTAGTAATGCTGAGATTTCATTTATACCCTAATTTTAGCTTTGTATTAAATATTGAGAGTCACTAAATGAAAATTGCCGATACTATTCATATAATTTGTACGTAACACGATATGAAAACAGTGATTGAAATAATGTACGTTGAAAATTTCTCGAATCGTGCAGGGCAGATGTTGTATAATAAAATTGCAATACTTAAATAAATTTGTAAAAATTAAATTCACACGGAAGAGTAAATTACCAGTTTAGGAAATTAACAGTTTAACGAAAATAAATTCGTTCAATTATTAATAGAGGTGTCCTTTAATATCTTCTATAATTCTTAATGAAGATTCGTGTTCGCGAGTTTGCTCCCTATTACAAAGATCTTTGTCGCGAATGTTAGGATATTCTTCGATTGTCGCGTTAATTCCAGCATCACGAGTATCGAGATTAAGGCGATTCGAAGCCGCGCTTAATTTGAGAACCCTCGTTTGCCGTCATGTGTAAACATACAACCCCTCCGGCCAGATTTCCCATTAGATTAGAGAAATCAAAGGCTTACGCGACTTGCCAAACTCCCCGTCAACCAAACGCACCCTTGGAAATATGCTGATCCACCCCCTTTTCATTCTCGAATCTTCTGTTTAACGCCACCATTCACGTGTCTCCTAAAATTCATAATCCATCGAATTACAGTTCTTTATTCATATTCATCAAAATATAAATTCGCATAAATAATCGCAATTTCTTAACAGTGTTAACATACTTTTGTGGATGGAAAGAAGAATTCGAATTGCTTTCACCCCGATCAAATATTTTGATATAGTTTAAGCATCTCTCCCCTAAACATTTTAGCTCAACCCTTAGCCCCAAAACCTAACTGATACACAGTACAATATACCTATTATACTTCCTTTATAAATACTCCTCCCCTTCCAAGATTAAGTATTAAATAAGTAGTAAGTGTTAACCCCTTGCGCTACGATTATTTTGTTACTTAAGTTAGTGTTAACCAATCACTGCTGTCTTATTATGTTACGTACAATTTATTTGAATATTATAGGCAATTTTTATTTAGTAATCCCCGATATTATAATGGAAAGCTGAAATTATTGTTCAAATTAAATTTTCTCGTCAGCAGTATCGATTTTTGTCAAATCTACGCATATAATTCATAGAACGAGTGTGACTCGTTATTACAGTGCAAGGGATTAATTATTAAAGTATTGTGAATTTTTATGCAAGCTCATATTTTTAAAAGGATGACTAGTGAAATGGAGGTTAAATAGAAATTAGTACCACCCCGAAAAATATAATAATGTATGCTATATTTTTATATATCTTTGTATATTACGTGAATACTGTAATTATTCCACGTAGATAAGTTTTTCATAAATGCATATTGATCTGCAGTTTATTCGTAACATTTACTAGCTTTTATATTAAATTACCTTAACTCCAACTTAATATTTTCCTACAATTTCTCCCCTAAACACTTTAGTTCAACCCTTCACCCCAGAACATAGCTGCTACTATTATACTTTCCTTATGAATAGTCCACCCCAAAAATGAAGTATCATAATACACGTTAGAATATTTACTTTAACTGTATTTATCAAAATATGAATTTGCATACACATTCACAATTTGCTAATAATATTTACGAGCTTTTATATCAAAGGAGTCTAAATTACTTTCACCCCAACCCTATATTGTGGCACGATTTAAGTATCACTCCCCTAAACACTTTAATTCAACCCTTCACCCCAAAACCTAACTGCTACTATTATACTTTCTTTACGAATACACCTCCCCAAAACCTAAGTATTCAAGTTCACGTTAAAATATTTAAACGATGAAAGGATACATTATTTCATTTATATTTCTTTAACTGTATTTGTCAAAATATAAATTTGCATAAATAGTCGCAATTTACTAATAATATTCACCTATTGCTATACAAAATAAAGAAAGAAATATTCAAATTACTTTCACCCTGATCCAATATTTTGTTATTATTTCCGCATCTCTCTTCTAAACACTTTAATTCACCCCCTCGCCTTAAGTCCCAACTGTTAAACAACACAATACACCTACTATATTTTTTTCACGAAAGTTAAGTATTAAAATACGTATTAGAATATTTAAAGTGTAAAAAAATCATCATTTAACTACCATGATGTGAACCATATTTATTACCATATGAATTTGCATAATTAGCAGCTATTTAGTAATAATATTCCCCTGCATTTATACAAAAGAAAAAGTCGAATTACTTTCACCCTAACCCAATATTTTGTCACGATTTCAGCATCCCTCCCCTGAACGTTTAACTTCAACCCTTCACCTCGAAACCTAACTGTAACACAATACAATACACCTATTATACTTTCTCCGCAAAGTACTCCTCCCTAAGAATTAAGTATTAAAATACGCGTTGGAATATTTAAAATGTGAAACAAATTATTACCCAAGTTCTATTTCTTTAACTATACTTATCGAAACATGAATTTTGCATAAATCTCCACAATTTACTAATAATATTCGCTAGCTTTTATATCAAAAGTATCGAAATGACTTTCACCCCCAACTGAATATTTTCGTACAATTTAAGCACTCCTCCCCTGAACGCTTAACTCCAACCCTTCACCCCGAAACCAAACTGTAACACAACACAATACACCTATTATTCTTCCTTCACGAGTACACCCGCCTAAAAAAAGAATGCTCCGCACCCATTAACCCAATTTGCGAACGCCAATTCAGTTCGACTTTCCTCAGCTATTCGCGTGTGTGCATCACAACAACGGTTCGAACGTGAAGAGGGGCGGAGGGGCGGCGGCTGAAAAATAGTCGGGTATCGATTCGAGGCGGCGTTTGTTAATCGTCGACAGAAAGCAATACGTTCGCCGGGAGTGAAATCGAGCGTCGCACTTATCGCCGTACCGATCGTTTCACCGTTTCTCCCTCTATTTCACCCCCATTTCTCCTACGAGTATCCCAAGATTCATGTCCCGTTATGATTAATAACGTCCCCCGGAAAAAGGAGCAGCCAGTGACAGCCGAAACACGGGCGCACTGGAAAGCACTCGCCGCGAGTTTCCACGAAGAGGAAGGATGGAAAGCCTCGGTCCCTGTCAGTCCGGCTACTTGGCACATTTTGCGCTCCACCGGTTGCCTCACGCACCTTTTTTCCCTGCTTACGTCGCGGGGATCCCTTACTTGATACGCGAGGGTGCGGAACTCCAAGCGTTGGATTGTCTGCCTTGCGGAAGAGGGTTTACGGACCGTTGAATGTAGAGAACTTCAGCTCCAAGCACGAAACCGGGAATTTAGGGGTTGATTTCTGTGGAAAGTTTCTCGTCATACCTCTATGCTTTCTCCGATATTTAGTCGGAGGATTTTTAATCAATTAAACGCTATTAAACCTTTCGTTAAGAAGGACATATGTATACGCTCTTATAAATGGGTGATCATTTAATAAAAGTGTACGTGTACCTTTTTATAACTTACAATTAGCATTAGTTCTATTGTCATTCGTATATATTATACTGTAATTATTCAGAGTATTAAAATATTTGTACTCATACCGTTTCCGTATGAATAACAAATGTGCTCCTATTTATGCATTGAAAATGTTTGCAATTTTTAAGCGCCGTAGCGAAATGGTTAATTATCTTTAATTCAAATTTTTACAACGAAAATTAAGAAAACAAGATACGAATAGACAATCGTTTCACCTTCTAAATGATTTATATTTTACTTTCAATATTTTCTATACTTTCGAACACCATTTGCATTCTCCGTAACTCTACGTATTTAAATTTCCTATAAAATGCGCAAAGATCCGTATTCTACTTAAAACTTATAAATAGTTCCAATATGGGCGGACGATAAATTATGCCATTTATAGTTTCGAATACTAACGGTTGTCCCTTACTCGAGGAAAACGTACGTTCGTTTCCTTTAATTATACCTTACGAGCGAATTGAATGTTCCTTTATGGCCAGCACGCGTCGCTACAATTTATTACCGTAACAAAAATAAAATCGGATGCAGTCTCAGTTTTTAATCGTAGCGGCGCGCACGAAGCAGACGTATCACCTTTATCGAAGGAAAAACCGCGGGAGATCTCATTACTCTGGAGGCGGACTATTCGCCGGGGAATCTCCATAGAAAACGGGAAAACATCCAGCGTGGTTACACCGTCGAAACATTAATCCACGTCGGCGGCTACGTGATGCCGTCTCGCCCCGCCATTACCGGCGTTCCCACGACTCTTCGAGGGTAAAAAAAAAGCCGCGTTATGAACGTAATACAGGCACGTGGAAATACGTTTAACCCCGGTGCGCACACGCGCAGACCGACGTGTTTCCAAGGTTTCTTTTTGCCAGGGACCAACACCACCACCACCACCGTTCCACAATCTTCTCGAGTCAACGATGAACGAAAGCTTCGTGTAAATATTAATTTCGGGGAATAAAAGAGGATCAGGTAGCTCGTGCGCCCTCGAGTATTGTGCTAAACTGTAACCTTTTCTCTACTCGCTAAAAGGTCCCCATTGTTAATCTACGCCGCATACGAGGGATTACTTGAAAGGAATTCTAACGAAAGCCGGAAGTGTACTTTAAATTTCCGCCCAACAATGAACGGAGAACGATGGCGGTGGAATTATTTAAAATACAATTCTCGCTGATCGGCCGGAACACCAATCCCCTTGTACTCTCTATTTTACCCAAAAATAGGATAAAACGGATAACAATGACGATGGCAACAATGACCCTCGAATTACGGACAAAAGGGGGAGAAAGGAACGTGCGATTTATCCCGGCGCGGGGAACTCCCGTCAATCGGGGGCATCGTCGCCAGGAATCGCGCCGCGGCGGCTCGATAATGTTATCGATCCGCGATTCGCCTATGACGCGCGCGCTTGCGTGAGCCGGTATGCGTGCATGCGGAAGTGCACGCGTCGCTGCGCAATTCGTGATTGCACGCATATGCCCCGCGACTCGATGGCTCCAGCTGCGGAACAAGGCAAATGGTAATTTGCGGTAGTTGTGTCCGGCAAAGTTCGAAAAAAATCCAACGGATCTTTCGTCGGTTCGAATCGGCGACTTGTACACGAAATCTTCTATCTTTTAAGTTACGCGTGGTTACGGATGATTCAAGCATTTACTAACCGTTGGAAACATGATACATTTCGAATTGAAACTGCAAATGCTATTTTTCATTTAACGACACACGCCTTGAATGGTTATTTTAGAAATTATATTGAACCAGACGCCATTAAAGTTGCGAAAGTCTCTATAATGCTACGCGACTTAAAAATGTATTCAAATTTGTTGACGTTTATCTCATTAGGTTTCTAAATTGCTTGAGAACAAAATTTTATTAATTTGTAACTTGAATTAGAAATGGAATTAATTTAATATAGAATATTGTCTTATTATAACCAGTCAATCGTCAACTTACTAAATTGCTTGCAAACAAAATTCGATTAACGCGTGGCTTAAATTTAAGTAGAATTAATTCGAAATATAATGTTGTCTCGTTATAGCATACGAACGATTAACTAACTAAATTGCTTGCGAACAAAATGTTATTAATATGTAACTAAAATTAAAATAGAATATCGTTTCGCCACAGCGTATAAACGATCAACTTATTAAATTGCTTGCGAACAAAATTTGTTTCATTCGTAACTTAAATTGAAGCAGAATTAATAACCTGCCTGAATTCCTAGTTACGAATAAAGAGATCCTTTTGCATCCCTTCGGATTTTTCGAATTCACCAGTCGGTTTGGAAATCGCACTTTCGATTCGCGAACTGTTCGAATATTTCAACAGTCCTCGTCTCTAATTCGTGGTTTCGCGGCGGACCGCCTCGGCGCGCTTCCGAATTCGATTAAAAAGAAACTGGCTAAATAAATAAATGCGATGCGATGGATGAAAGGACACCGTTGCGATTAGGTGCTCGAACTGGCCGAAAAAAATCAAAGGAACCGCTTGTCTTGGTTCTCAAGGCTGCAAGGCTGAACGATCGTGCAACAATAAAATGGGGTTGCTCCCATAGTGAGGGTCGAAACGCCACCCCACGGTGTTTAATGTTTTATGCCCGTATATATCCGCGTCCAACTTCAGACGGAGGGAACTCCATCCAGCCGCTGTTATATTTATCACTCTGTTCGCCCGCTACTTCCACCCTGTTATCGGTTAAATGGTTATTAAATGAATCGCTTTGAAACGAGCACGCGCTTTCACCCCCCCCCCCCCCTTTGCCTCTTCGCCTTTCATGGCTTCGTATATCTCTGACTTTTTGACATCCTTTGGAGCTGAATGGCTTCATGCTTTATTTTGATGCTTTTTTATTGCAATTAGCGACGGACTCGCGCAGATCGATTGGCAAATGTACCTTATTTCTCGTTATTCGTTTCCGTTCTTTACCGGCGAATTTTTTTCCCTTTAACTGTTCCGCACTGTTACTTTAACTAGACGTTGAATAGATTCATATTTCTGAAAATTATGATGCGTGTAAAGTGGATGAATTTTTAACGAATAAGCTACATCGAATATCTCGAAAATCGACAGAAACGAAAGGTGTTCGTTTTTTGGCATTGAATCGAACTGCATTATAAAAAATTGGTGCGGCAATTTAGAAAGACTATTAACCGTGATACGTGTGAAAGACTATGACTTGATAACAAGGCAAGGTAAACATCAAGTGTCGTAACTTTTGTTTAAAACTTTTTCTCTACTAAGATTAGTTTTCGAGATATTGTGTCTTTACAGTATACACGTTTTATTTGATATATACATTTGATTTTGGATAGAACAAATTGTTGCAATTTAATAGGTGCGTGTAATAAATAATAGTCTTTTTTAGAGATTGGTTCGTACCAAGAAATTGATTCTATCATTCTTTTCGTACTTCTTGTTGTTCAAACCGATTTTAATCGGCGAGGGCAGTTTGAATGCTCCTCGTTTAAATGGGAGTTATTTTATCGTAAAATGTATATATACATAAATTACTCGATTCCGTTAAAACAGTTGTCTGCATAAATTAATATCATGCATTTCATTTAGATCGTAGGTGATAAATAGACTTCGGATTTTTATGCATTTATGGGAAATTGAAATGTGCAGAAAGGCATACAATGCATGGAATATACAATGGTGTACAAAATATTCGAAATACAATAGAAATTAAAATATTTAGATGCGGTGAAATAATCCTTCATTTTAATTTCACTTCTCCTACCTTGTTAATAAAAATTCGCGGTCTAGTGAAAAATGTGTACAATGAATAATGATGATTGAAAGATTGCCCGAATATCGGGATTTTTATTACGCAAGATCGAAGCAAAGAAAGGTGGAAGTTTATTACGAAATAACTCGATAGTTTGACGACAATTTTGTAGGAATTTGCGCGAGGGTGGCTGAAGATGTTTAAGGTGTAAGTGGAGAATGAAGAAGCGAGGAATTTGCATGCATATCATGGTCGAAGGAAGACGCTTTGATCAGCCATCAAGAAATAAAGGGGAAATTCGAGCGGACCTTAAGTCGAAATTGATTTTACCATTTTGCCGCGTTCTCATTACCGCGTCGCGGCGAAGCCTGCAGCGAGTCACCGAACTACCCTTGTCCTTAATGCAAAACCGATTACCGAAAGTGGCCCTGCAAGAAGAAACGTAATTCCTTCCACTATCGAAACACTGACACAGTAGATTATCCCATTCAAATTGGTCGTTTGCAACGTAAAATGTATAAAAATACAAGTTTCGGCGTCTTCAAACCAAAGGTTCAAAATTGATATCGATTTCGGTTAGAGGTGGATTTAAGTATAGGCCAAGTAGGCTAGAACTTGCAGCGACAGTTTTTGTGGAGCGGAGATTTTTAGGGAAAACTTAGAATAGAATAAAATAGACTAGGACAATATAGAATATATACTGTATAGAATATATAATACTATTCTATACTATAGCCTATGGAGGCAGCTTTTATGGGGTGGTGATTTGTTAGGGAAAACTTGGAATAGCATAGAGTAGTATAGAATATACTAGAATAGAATAAAATATATACTGTGAGGAATATACTAGGATAATATAAAACATATACTATATAGAATATATTATTCTTTATGGGATGGCAATATTTAGGGGAAATTTAGAATAGGATAAAGTAGTATAGAATATGCCAGAATAGTATAAAATATATACTATATAGAATATACTAGTCTATAGTATTTTATATTATAGCCTAGAATGGCAGCTTTTATGGAGCAATAATTTTTATGGAAAATTTAGAATAGTATGAGATATACTAGGGTAATGTAAAATATATATTATGTAGAATATATTATTTTATACTATTTTATATTATTGCCTAGGGAGGAATTTTCATGGGGTGGCGATTTTTAAGGAAATTATAAAATAGTATAGAATAGTACAGAATAATATAAAATACCATAAAATAGTATAGAGTATAATATAGAATAGTATAAAATAGTATATTCTACATTATATTCTACACTATGTTGTGTATTCTTCTATACTCCTCCATTTTAATTAATTTTACCATTAATTCATTTCAAATTCCAGATTGAGTTTCTATTGTTCAGTAAATTTCTAAAGACTAAGTGATGTGACGATATAAAAATCAAGGCATCAATTCTGATCACTTTTCTTTCTATACGACTTCTATTTACGATCGTACCTTAAAGTGTCAATAATTGGGTAGTATACTCTAGTACTGATACAGAGTCGATGCTGAAACTGTAACAAAAACCGTAAATAGAACAGGACCATTATTATATTGTAACAATTGTAACATTGTTTCAATCAAAACTAATAACTAAAAGAATTGAAAACAATTATTTTCGGAACCTTTTCAATCCTCGCTTCAATCTTAGCGTAAGCAAAATGAAAAAAAGTCTTCCCGTTTCGGTATTTTCAATAACACACGAATTCACTCACTCTTATTTCTCCCGCTCAATATCTGTCTCATAGCATACGCCAACAAAGATGCAAGGCAACGAGCACTCATCTCCTCCTAAGTTTTACGGCCACTAAAAACTCGCCAAGAATTTCATCTGTATTACACATAACGTCAACTCCACCACCACGCTTTCTCAGTTCCATATACGCGATCTAACACCGTACTTTCAAATACCATTTACTTTTAAATCCGACATCTATTCAATTAATCCATTCACAACCGATGGCTTATTGATACGTGAAAATCAATGTGGACCATTTCCGATGATAACGTACTAATGCATCAAAAGTTGGACTGCGCTTTTCGACTGATACACTGCGAATTTTTATGCATTTATGAAAAAAATACAGAGATCCCATAACATGCAAAAAATACATAAAATATTCCAAGTAAAGCGCACGTTGTTACATTTAAACGGCGTGACAAATGTCTACTGAAGCTCCATTTCTTTAATTGTATCGATAAATATACGAATTTGCATAAAAATCCGTAGCGCACTAATTATGTATTATACTTTTATGTTCAAAATTGTTTACTTCATTTTACTGTATTTTATAATTAATATATACCACTAAGCAACAAAGCAATGAAACATTCGAGAGAAGGATAACTTCACTTGCAACTTAATTTATTAAGTTAGTCCACTATTTACAAATTGATCCATTTTACGCGACATAATCGCGTTGAGTTACATTATGAAAATAGCGTATATTTTCAGTGAAGCAGAATCGACGATAATTATTTTGCATCGTCATCAGAATTATCGCGACATTTGAACGCGGAGGAATCGATTCACCCCTTCGGCGACTGGCGTCCGAAATAAATTCGTGGTTGTGCCGTTGCCTCAGAGGGTGGTTTTCCCCTGCCACGGGGACGTTGTTGGCTCGACATTCTATTTACTCTGGAGACGCCGATATTATGCAGTCGATGGCGGCCTCGTGTCTTGGCGAGAGTTCGACCACCGCCCCGCCATGTTTTTCCATGTTTATTTATTCTCCCTTAACCCGTTCGACGAATTTTAACTCGTGTTTTTTCTGCGGGATCCACGGTCATTGGTTAACCGACTCTGCTGATCAGCCTTGCTTCTCTTTGCCTGTGATTCTTTCGACTTTTTTAAACACGCGTTGCAGGGGAAATTTGGTAGAGGGTTGAAGAGAGGCGGATTTAATAAGTGTAGGCTAAAAGCTCGTTTACACGATATGGTTCTTTATTTTTGTAGTTTTTGGTGGTTTGGCGAAATTCAAAGCATTGGGAATGTTTGAAACTTAAAGCATTGAGTACTCTAAGCTTTGAGAATTGAATACGTTGAGAATTGGAAGGCTTGGAAACTCAAAGCATTGAAACTTTGGCGTTTTCGGTATTTGAAGCTTTAGAATTTGAAGCTTCATGACTTTAAGAAATCGGAACTCTGAAAATTCAGCGCTTTAAAAATTGGAAACCTTGGGAATTCAAGGCATTGATAATACAATAGTGTACACTGTACTTTGCATGTTTATACATGTTTGCATCTAACGTGCATTCTGTGCCCTTTTGCATATTTAAATCTTCCCTAAACACAATAAAAATCCGCACCTTATATATAAGACAATATTGAAAGAATCGACAAATTTGTATCACTTTCAATTTTCTTCTACCATTGCAATAAAATAAAAAAAAATAATTAAGTTACCTATTTCAGATAAAACACCTAAAATCACTCACCCCGTCTAACACCCTCAATTACAAATCAAACCATTCGAACTTTCAAACAAAAACGCTGAATATGCCAAGATCCCCCATTGAATCCCATTCATCAGTAACCGAATAGAGATCCATCTTCCTTCGTTCCACAGTTAACCACTCATCGATCAAAACTTCGAGTATCTGGCCACAACTGCGAAGCCATCGTTACCCCCATCGACTCCTGCTTTCCCAATCCTTTCGTCGCGAAATAAAGGAAACTCCTATGCAACGGAATCCACCGTCGTCCTCGCGTGTTCTTCATATTCGTCGCCGAGCACTTGATCGAAGGACGAAAGTTTCTCGGTGCCGTTGAACGTTACGAGGAATCGTCAGACGCGAGAAGAAGCGACCAGGGGGTGGATCCAGAGACCCTGTGAGCTTCCATCGTAGGAACAGGGAAACGATCTCTGTCCCCTCCTTTCTTTCGGCTACGTGAGTTATAGGAACGGTTTGCGGTATCGCTCCCGTCGTTCCAGCCCGCCGTTGCATAGACGTTCCCCATATATTCGGCCGGTATTGCGCCGATATTGCACCCCGTCCTGCACCCCTAACCCCATCAACCCTCCACACAACGTTACGTGTCTGACGCTCGTAGCTTCTTTTCTCTGTTCTGACTTGATGACTTCCCGGCCACCCGTTCCTACCACGAACGTTACCACCTTTGAGGAAATACGAAGGAAGTTTTGAGAAACTTCCGTGATGCTCCGCGCTCTTGCGGTGCGAGTACCTCGCGTTGATTTATCGACTGTCACCATAATTCACTATTATCGTGCACGCTGACTTCTTCGTTTCGTTCGATGCAGTTGATGTTTGACCGAGGGACAGTGAAAAGGTAAAATTGTCTGCATAATGGTCTGTATTCTATAATAACCTGTTAAGGTCTATATTGTGGTCTATATCGGTTTCTTTAAATTGGAATATTTTTATCCAACTGATTTATGTATTAATTGGTTACGAAGAGACTGACGTAAATCGAAGAAGTCGTAAGTAAATGTATATATATGTGTATATTGATATTTTATTATCGTCAATGGACATGTGTTAACATATGTATATTGATACTTTCTTATGGTTTACATACATGTGTTAACATATGTATATTGATACTTTACTATGTTTTACATACATGTGTTAATATATTTGTATTGATACTTTACTATGGTTTATATACATGTGTTAACATATTTGTATTGATACTTTACTATGGTTTATATACATGTGTTAACATATGTATATTAATACTTTCTTATGGTTTACATACATGTGTTAACATATGTATATTGATACTTTATTATGGTTTACATACATGTGTTAACATATGTATATTGATACTTTACTATGTTTTAGATACATGTGTTAATATATTTGCATTGATACTTTACTATGGTTTATATACATGTGTTAACATATGTATATTAATACTTTCTTATGGTTTACATACATGTGTTAACATATGTATATTGATACTTTATTACGGTTTACATACATGTGTTAATATATGTATATTGATACTTTACTATGTTTTAGATACATGTGTTAATATATTTGCATTGATACTTTACTATGGTTTATATACATGTGTTAACATATGTATATTAATACTTTCTTATGGTTTACATACATGTGTTAACATATGTATATTGATACTTTATTACGGTTTACATACATGTGTTAACATATGTATATTGATACTTTACTATCTTTTACATACATGTGTTAATATATTTGTATTGATACTTTACTATGGTTTACATACATGTGTTAAAATATTTGTATTGATACTTTACTATGGTTTATACACATGTGTTAATATATGTATATCGATACTTTACTATGGTTTATATAAATGTGTTAACATATGTATATTAATACTTTTACTGTACAAATTGTACAGGGTGTTAGAAGAAAGTGTTCCACAACTATATGGACTTACGGTGCTCAGCAAGAAGAGCAAAAAAATGTCCAAAAGTTAATACCATCGACGAAAAATCAATTCTTTATATGTAAGAATATATATACATATATATATATATATATATATATATATATATATATATAAATATATTAATATATAGGTAATCCGAGTAAGATATTTTGCCTAATTTAATTATCACAATTAAATTTTGTATACACCCTACAATTTGTTACACAGAATGCTCTACCTAAAACAGATCCCCTAATCGTCTTCGATATTATAACAATAATAATTATAAGTACAGGATAATGATTATATTTTTAGAATAGGTATTTTATGTATAGAATAACAATTATATTCTTAGAATAGGTATTCGATTTATAGAATAATAATTATATCTTTAGAACAGATGTGTTTATTCTAGTTACAGAATAATTAATAGATGTTATTGCACCTTTTACTAACATTATAAATGGAACTCTTTACTTTTATACGGTACATTCACTCTTCTATACCATTTAAGCTACACGTGAAGCTTAAAATATTGCAAATATAGCAAAATATTGAGATGGACTGTTTCAGTTAGGATTCTCTGTACACAGTTCCGCATGCACCAGAATAAAACAAGCTCTGTATATGTTTGTTGCTTTACTATCCGTCAGTAATTCAAACAAACTTTTCTAAACGCTCGAAATCACCGGCAGTGTTGCAGTTTAAAACACTCTTTCTTTAACAGAAAGTGCAAAAGCTTTAGAGAAGGCGAAATCATATAACTTTCAGCCGAACGAATGTTTGCTCTTTGAAGGCAAATAGTTAATTAATTTCAATCGAGATTTATGGAACTAAAAGTGAGATACTGAATCTGACTTCTACTAATTCATTCTTTAGAAGAGAGCAAACAGTAATCTTTAGTGTTAACGATAACGCACCGTGACACGTTGAAATGAACTTCTTCATCGAGTCTCCCAGTCTGTGTCCAGCATTTAAATAACTACTTCACAGCTACCCGTCGAGGAATTCTAATTAATCAAAATCGCTAACAAGCCCCAAGACTTCTCTCAAACGAGGAATCGATCAGCTCTAAAATCCAGCCGTGCGCCGAGATGCCCCCGTCGCTCTTCTTGCTTCCTAGACATTCCATCGAGCCGGCGAAAACGCATAACGATAATTACCCCGATTAAGTCTTTAATTAAGCCCGGAACGCATTCCGGGAGTTCCATCTTTCGTTTCTGCCCCAGGCGGATTCCTCTCGTTGCATCGTGGACCCTTGAACGACGTCGATTAAGATATCTGCCGAAGAATCCACCTCCAGACGTAAAGAACTTCATCCGTAGATCGTCGACGGTCGAAGAGTTTCGGCTTCGACTTGCAGCGAAACGTGTATAAGAAATCCGCTCGGCCAAGGAGGACACCTTAATTACGGTTGGTCCGGTTCAGGGATTCGGCTTATCTTATCCGGGATGAGTCGGTATCGGGGCCGATGTTCTCCTCGCCGATGTTATTAGCATAACATAAGACCGGGCCTCGAAGCGAGCTGCGTGGGCGGCGAGAGGACCCTCGCGACGACAAGAGAGGTCGATTCGAAACCTGGCCGACGCGGCGTTGCCCCATGGATCAGACCCATATCGTGTTGGCGTTTCTGATTGAAATTGGTTAGGGTCAAAGAGGATGATCTGGTTGGAAATTGGGATCACGGCTCGTGTTTCAGATTGTAGATTTTGGGGGTGTTAAGAGTGTCGATGCGTCGGGCGAAAGCGGGACGAGAAACACACTCTCGTTCGGGAATGTTAATGTTCGGACTCGATGTTAATGTTTGGATTAATATTAATATCAGGAGTAATATTAGAACTCATCTTAATATTAGGATTAATGTTAGAACTAACATTAATATTAGAACTAACATTAATATTAGGATTAATATTAGAACTAACATTAATATTAGGATTAATATTAACCCCCTATTGTATGAATTTTTATGACGAGTTAGAAAAATATATATGGCTGCTGTTCTATTTAAATGTTAACATGGTAATGAAACAAAGAACAAGACATTAATAAACAATGTTACTTATTGAACTTTATGCCTGGTCCCAAATGGATACGAAATACAGTAGAGGGTAAATATTAGGATTAATATTAACCCCCTATTGTATGAATTTCTATGACGAGTTAGAAAAATTTATATGGCTGTTGTTCTATTTAAATGTTAACGTGGTAATGAAACAAAGAACAAGACATTAATAAACAATGTTACTTATTGAACTTTATGCCTGGTCCCAAATGGATACGAAATACAGTAGAGGGTAAATATTAGGATTAATATTAACCCCCTATTGTATGAATTTCTATGACGAGTTAGAAAAATTTATATGGCTGTTGTTCTATTTAAATGTTAACGTGGTAATGAAACAAAGAACAAGACATTAATAAACAATGTTACTTATTGAACTTTATGCCTGGTCCCAAATGGATACGAAATACAGTAGAGGGTAAATATTAGGATTAATATTAACCCCCTATTGTATGAATTTCTATGACGAGTTAGAAAAATTTATATGGCTGTTGTTCTATTTAAATGTTAACGTGGTAATGAAACAAAGAACAAGACATTAATAAACAATGTTACTTATTGAACTTTATGCCTGGTCCCAAATGGATATGAAATACAGTAGAGGGTAAATATTAGGATTAATATTAACCCCCTATTGTATGAATTTCTATGACGAGTTAGAAAAATATATATGGCTGTTGTTCTATTTAAATGTTAACGTGGTAATGAAACAAAGAACAAGACATTGATAAACAATGTTACTTATTGAACTTTATGCCTGGTCCCAAATGGATACGAAATACAGTAGAGGGTAAATATTAGGATTAATATTAACCCTTTGCGGACGAGTGTCGGCAAATAGCCGCCTAATTATTTTTTAGTTTTCTGGACGCACGTTAATTTTTACTGCAACAAATTTAAATTAATATCGTTGATAAAAGCTTCGAAGTTATAGAAATTTGGTGGCTTAGAATTTGAAAGCTTGGAGTTCAAAATCAAAATAATCCCTTAAGTATTATTATTCCTCGTCCGCAAAGGGTTAATATTGAAATTAATATTAGAATCACCTGTAAAATTATTTATACACAGTAAAATATTCGCGAATTATCGATAAAAATCTGATCGCTCTTAACCAAACTTAAACAGAAGAACAAATGTAACGTTAAAGGGTTCCACTGCTTTTTTAGTACCAGTAAATCCCCACAACCGAAATCTCAGCATGATTTCTTCGCATTGTGATCGAATAGTCATCGACTCGGTCAACGAATGCTGAAATTCCACGACTCTGTTTCACCGTTTGCGATTTCACCATAGTAATTGGCGAACCGTGTATTCTTGCTCGCATTTCGCGCTTATCGTCGTTCGCAAGATCGAACCCACAGTCTTCTTATCTACTCGACCGGGCAAACATGATCCAAGAAAACTGACGAACTGATTCTCCGTGATCTCTTGTTCTCTTTCTATACCACGAAGTCCCTTATCAGGGTTTGGCCTGAACTCGTTCGTGGCCCGACTCGCAGCTCCGTGGCCGTCGATGCTCAACGAGATCGAAGGTTCCGGTATCTATCTTCGCTGGAGATACGCTTGCCCCGTTGGAAAATTATTGCGCCCGTAGAAGGGGAGAGAAAGGTTCGCCCATTGTTCCTTAGAGTCTGTGGAAAGGGTTGACCTACTGTGTTCAGAAACTGCCCTGCACGTTTCCTGGTATCTTTCTCTTTCTTAAAGGGAAAGGGGTTGCTTTCTTTCGGAATTTAAACGAACGACGCGGAAATTTCTTACATCTTCTTGCAATTTTGCGCTGGAAACAGAAAACATCGCGAATATTGGGGCAACTCGCTGTTTTATTTAGGTGCACGCATTTGCATATAGTACTGACATTGCGAGCGAAATGATTTGAGAATCATTTGACAGTATTCTAGGGCAAAGAAGATGCTTTGAAACTGTGTGCTCAATTTTATCAGATTTTTCGAATGCTAAGTGAAATAAACGCAACTTTTATAATATAATAGAACGTTGATTTTTATGTTAACTTGGAGCATGAGAATTACTTTACCGTTTCTCTGTTAACTTATTTACGTAAGTTTATAAGTAATCATGGTCAATAGAGTTAGACAAGAAAAGGGATTATAATATCGACGATAAAGTAAAATAATAAGGGGAAAGAGAAATTAAAAAATGTTACAGAATAAGTCAGCAGTAAGGTTATGGATTCACTGTGAATTTTCTAATCCGTTCGTGCAAATTTACCAAATTTAATACGTTATGCTAGTTCTGTTGCATAACTAGCCCACCGATACCATAGATATTGTATCGCCCCGCGACAAACACGACAAATCATCCTGCGAAAAACATCTTGACTCATAGATTCCAAATTCCTAACCAGCTAGCTTCCCGCACCCGATTACTCATCTTGCCCCTTTTGCACTCTGCCCTTATGCCGACCATTTCCAATAGTATATATATCACCATTTTTAACCAGCGCGGGTCAATTCTCTGTAGTTCGTACTTGCGTGCGGGACTTACCGCTTACGAATAAAAACCTTCGAGCCTCTCTAAGAAGTTGCGTTTAATTCCTCAATCCGGAATCCAACAGTTCACTGTTTAAACATAGAGATTAGCATAGTTATTAAAAAGGTATAAATCCTTAATCGTTCCGATAAAAAGGAACCGGAATCCATACCTTGTATGGAAAACGTCGTTGAGCGGTTAATCAGCGCAGAATTCTTATCTCTTCGCGAACAATTTCAACCCCGTAAGGAAACGCAAAGGTCGCCAAGCTCGGAGCTCGCGTAGCATCCGAACTATTCGGTTCGATCCGTACTCGGAAACGATCGAAATGGACCGAAAAACCGCGACAAGGAGTACAGTTGGATGGCGTGGCAGGACACCGGGACCCATATACGCACCGATGCTCGTCGTTACCGGTCCCCCTTGAATAATGCATGCCGCATATATTGAAGGCAAGTCAGGATTAAAGCGACATCGAGGACCTGGGCCCCGGTGTTCCACTCGGGGAATCGTATCGAAACACGGGGGCCACGATATCGCTCTCACAAGGGCCCCGGGGCACATGGTACGACGAGAAAGAAAGGAAGAGGTGTTGTTCGCTTCTCCGGGGCCGACTCTGAAAACTCGTTTTATCGAGGCGAGGCTCCGCCAAAGGACCGAAAGGTTGATTTTATTAAAAGAATATATGGCTCTATTGTTCTTTGCTGGGCCGAATAAGAGCATCGGGAACGGCGTTTTAATTAAGCCAGATAGCGGTGAACAACAAGCTGCATGGGAACACAGCCGGCCAAGGGGTTGAACACATCCGACACACAGAGATAAAATTGTTTTTTCCTATGGGTGGAATTCGGCGGGGCAGCCATGGGACACGGGGATATCGTTGATAAGTGGTTTCGGGGGATTCAATGTCCCTTTGTCGCGCGTGCTCGACGTTGATCCACTTTTCTTTTTTTTTCGTGGTTGTGGGAGCATCGCGGCTATGTTTAGGGGGGTGTAGAAATTAAATAACGTTGGTTAGGCAGTGTTTCATTAATTGATAAGACGTATCGACATATTTCACTGTTATAATTCCTTCGGCTTTCAAATTTCATTTGTTTCGGGGGATGTGAAAATTAAATAACCGTGGTTAAACATTCTTCCGTTAATCGATAAATCATATTGGCATCTTTGACATTTTTACCTGAGATAATTCTTCAAGTGTTCAAGTTTTATTGGTTTCTTTGGAGGATTTTTTATCAGTCGTTTATCAGTCGATTCTTTGGCAAACGTTTGTTTTAGCCACAATTTCAATGTTTTTGGGATGCAGAAATTGAATAACGATGATTAGGAACTCTTTTATTCGTGGATAAATGATAATCACATCTTTGATTGCGATCCATATTCCTCTTTTTGCCATAATCTTTTAAGTTTTCAATTTTTATTGGCTAGCTTGACTAATGTTGATCCAATTGCCTCTTATTAGCGTCATGAACGCACGATGTCAGTGTTTTTTTGCGGTGTAAAAATTAAATAACAATTATTAAGAATTCCTAAGATTTGCGATTAACTTATATTAACATTTTTGGTATCGAAAATTATTCCTTTCCTCCACAAATTCTCCAAAATTTTCAATTCCTATTAATTGCTCTAGGTCCAAAAACTAAATTCATCCATGATTTCGTATCGAATCCTTTCAAGTCCTCGTATAAAATTTTCTCTGGAACAAATGCCTTGTTGATGATAGATAAATTATCTATTGCAACGAAGCAACGCGTTTATTTCGTGCACCCTACGATTACGCGGAAAATATCGTAAGTTTTGGACCCTGATTGTGGTTCGATTGCGATGGTTCGCCAATAATGGAGGATTGAAACGTTGCTGCGAGCGTAATCAGGCCTGCGAGCCCTAGCAAATGAATTGGAAAATTGCCATCTCACCACGCAGAACCGGAGCGGAGAGGAAGACTCGTATTTAACTACGCGAAAACGATACACTGGAAGCTGCATTCGGCAACGGGCACGTCTGTTCCTCGGCCATTTCCCAAATGAAACCGGAGGGCTGTCGTTTTATTAGCGTCTAACGTGATCGTTCCAAGCTGGAATTAAACGGTCGAGTCTCGCTAATAACATCTCTGGCCATGTTCTTTCATTTTTTCCTCCTTTCTTTCCTTTTGTTTCTTTGTCGTTCATTTAAGGAAGGAAAGAAGCTGCCGTTCGGGTTCCATCTTTTTAGCAAATTAAAATCTTTTATAGTGTATCTTTACCGGTATACCGAAGTACCTTGTTATACTCGTCTCGAAGCAATTTCATTTACTTCTTTATTTATTGTACTTAACCGGGGAAGCAAAAGCATTGATACGCGAAAATGCGGGCAGAAATAATACTAACAATAGTTGTATAAATTGTTTTTGTGCAATATCTACAAGTAACCGCTTGTAAACAAAGTAAAACTCTTAGTTTCATGATAGATGTATGTACGTATATCGTACTGCAAAATGTTAAAGTTAAAAATTGCTTATCTGCCGTACTACTTTTTATTTACTACTATTGTTTGAACTATTATTATTTAAGACACTATTCTCTTATGTTTCAATAGAATACTCATTTCAAAATAGTATTTCCATGGCTCGATATTAAAATATTTATTTGCCAAATTCTATATCGCTAGAAGTAATAAAAATATCTCATTTCATTTATCTATTTCAAAAATCTATTTTCTCAGCCCCGATTTGCACAAACTACGCTCGAAAATCGTTTACCCGATTCCATCTACTTCGTATATAATTTTGTAGTTCACTAAAACATCGATAGGCTTAGAATCCGTATGTTTGCACGGCGAATTCGCTCGAATCGGAAAACCATCGTCGTGTTCGGGTTCCGCCTTGGAAATTAGACCTTTCCATGCAAAGAACCTCCCACAACGACCACTGGTTTACGTATCGTTCCACCAAAAAAAAAATCGTCCTTCGCTCGTTTCGCAATTTTCTTCGCGGACTAAAATCGCACGGTTCGGTTGGCTCGACCTGGTTCGGCTCGATGACCCAAATGCGGTGGTGCAAATTAAAATATCAAAGGGCTTCCCCCGTGTTCGCAAACGGTGGGCGAAAAAAAAAATGGCCGAACAGGCCGGGGAATCTTGCAGCCGTCTGCAAACGAGTCAGGATTGTGGCATAAATTTTTCCCTTGCGAAGCTTCTGTGTCTCTTTGGCCCCTTGTTTCCACGGACTTTGAAATTCAAGCTTGTGAATACTTAAATAAAGTTCGATTCGACGTGCGCGCAAAGGCCCTTTGTTGCCGAGTTTTATGGACACCTTTGCGCCATTCAAAGTGGCCCCGAAGCCTACATCCAAGCCTTCTTTAGACGGTTAACGTTAAAACTACCAGCGACTAAAATCTACTATTTATTAATGTACGGTAAAACGTCAATTTATATGAATTTTGATCAGGCGAATGCAAGGCTGGGAAAAATAAGGTTTTAAAATGTATAAATAAAATTAACTATTTTTATTTATCTCTTTATATTCTTCTTTTCTTTTTTGTTTATTTACCCATCTCTGCAATATGAGATAATATAAGGAATTTCTTATACGAATGATTTTTAGTCGAATAAATTTTCAGATGAATTTTACGCAAATAACCTTTTATTCGAATAATTTCTTATTCGAATAATTTCCTATTCTAACAATTTCCTATTCGAATAATCTCCTATTTGATTAATTTTGTATTCGAATAATTTCCTATTAGAATAATTTCTTATTCGAGTAATTTCCTATTCCAACAATTTCTTATTCGAATAATCTCCTATTTGATTCATTTTGTATTCGAATAATTTCCTATTAGAATAATTTCTTATTCGAGTAATTTCCTATTCCAACAATTTCCTATTCGAATAATCTCCTATTTGATTCATTTTGTATTCGAATAATTTCCTATTAGAATAATTTCTTATTCGAGTAATTTCCTATTCGAATAATCTCCTATTTGATTCATTTTGTATTCGAATAATTTCCTATTAGAATAATTTCTTATTCGAGTAACTTCCTATTAGAATAATTTCCTATTCCTACAATTTCCAATTAGAATAGTTTCTTATTACAACAATTTCATGCTACAAATATTTCCTATTAGAATAATTTCCTATTCGAATAATTTTCTACTTGATCAATTTCCTATGTAAATAATTTCCTATTCGAATATATACTTATTCCACGACACCAAATAAAACATAATTTCGTATCTTCATCCGTCATCCGATGTCCTTATAAAAATCATGCCCGCACCTCTAACCGCAAGTCCAGCGAAACTTTTTTTCCGCCGCCTGATATCCATATCCAATCAATACTAATCCCCTCGAATTGTATCACACTTAATACAGGGGCGATCGATCAAAAATTCCTCTCGCCTAAAGAACAGGCTCGTTTAAAAGTTAACATAATCTTTGCCACTTTCAACTTCCCCACTGCGACACCGCGGGATTCTTAAGGCTTATCGAGAAAAAGCTCCCCCGAAAAAAGAGGACGAAGCTTATCAACGCAACGACAGCGGCGATATTCGCGAGTAGAAGAGAAAAAACTGAACAGCTTACGGCGGTGTCTCGTGTACAGAACCGATGATAACATCCGACAACTTCCGCCGGCTCGCTGCCCCGAACGTCGCGTTAATTTTATTCAAGATAAGCCGGCTGGAAGGCGCGACACCGTGGTCCCAAAATTTATTTACCGCTATCCATCTCACGGAGGGAACGATCTCTAGTTGATGCCGCGTCAACTTCGCCGATCATTATTATCCATCACGTGGCCGGAAGACGAGGCCGCTATATCGTGTCCGATTCGTTTACGATTATCATCCGTCAAGCTGGCCGAAGTACACGGCACGAAGGAACGAGAATTCGACCACGAACCCCGCTAGATCCTGCATCGGACAAGCGAGAAGATTTCTTTTGTGAAACGGGATTTCTACAATGTTTGGATCGGGTTAATTATCTTGATGCTGTTTGATGGAAGAGGCTACGGGATTGACGTGTTCGAAAGATTCTTCGTTTTTTGCACAGGCAATTCGACATGGTGTGACTTACGCATACATAGTAATTTTTGTCCTTTTATCAGGCTACACGCTGACATGGCAGAGTAGAATCTTTCGCGTGTTCTTTTTAACGTTGTTGGAAGGATTGGAATGAATTTTAGGTGGGATATTTTGTAGGTGAGTAATTGTTAACTCGTTCGCAACCGATGATGTACTGGTACGTCGAATTCGTACCGATTCATTCCCAGCAATGACGTATTTGTACGTCATAATCAAATTAGGTAATTCCCGCTGATAACAAACTAGTACACTAAAAATTAAACTGGTCCATTTGAATAATAATGTAAGGTTACTCGTGACTCTTTCAAGCAAGACTGTTTTACGCGGTTGATCAATAATAATGTGACAAAATATCACTTTTATGTTCAAAACTGTTTACTCCATTTTACTGTATTTTATGTAATTATAGAATATACATCGCTAAACGACAAAGTAATGAGATACTCGTGGCAAATACAATAATAGCAAATAACTTGCATCTCGACTGAGTGACTTAATTTGTTTCATTTGCACACAAGTACACATAACCGCGATTGCCAACGGATTAATCGTACTAATAGTCACCTTACGATAAAGCAAAAGGTATTTTTTTTTCTATTATTGGCCTCATTCAACTTACTACCAAACGTTAACATTTTCATAGATCGCGAGTGGTATTTTTATAGATTTAAAGCTTCCAAAGAGCATCGCGATGGTTGAATCCAGCACGTGTTTCATCGTCCGCCGGTATATTAGAGCCTCGTCCTGGCGACTTTTACGATCGCTCATTCTTTCCCCGCAAATGTAGCGATACTAACTGCTCTCGTCATTCCTTTTTTCCCCACTCCTTTCTCCCCCCCACCGCCGTCCCTTAGTACCCGCTCCATGACTTTTATGCCGGAGTTTAAATATATGGCTCGATTATTCTTCGCCATGGCGCGGAAACTTTTTCGAAAAGGGGATCCCATTAAAGTGGCGGCCGAGGCCGCGTGTACCATGCGTATATCGAGCGAAACGCTTCGATCTATCAGCCCTTATCATCCACGCGACTGTGGAGATATTCGTTGTACTTGGAGAACGTACGGTTCGAAGCACGTTCGATTGGAATAAATTCGGCCAACTATGGGGGGTAAACGCCCCCCGTAGGCCAACCCTCATGCTGCCCCTGTTTAAAAGTTCCTACGGCACGCAGAGAGACGCTGGAAATACGCGAAACTTTCGGTCGTTTCCAACTCCTTCTATCGATTCTCGTTAAAGCGGTTCCGCGATTCCGGGGGTGAGATGGAATTCGAAGGGCTGCGTTCTTTTTTTCGTTTCCTCGTTTTGGTTTCCTTCCGCGGGAAGTGCGTTTACTTTGGATCCGATATTAATAGCTTCAGGTATTTGACAAGTAGAAATGCGTCGGAACTCGAATTACGGACTTTGTGATTTGTAACTTATGCGCGTCATTGAATGGAACTTTGGACAGGGTTGCGATTATTGCGGGCAATAATTTGAACGCGTTGCTCAGGTATTGGTCAATAATGCCTGGCAGTTTCAAATCGATACGTTTATTATTTTTATCGAGAAAAAATGTTGAGTGCCGTGTTAATGTTACATTGACTTGGTTGAATTTGTCTTTTGGAAGTTACATCGGATAAATCAATGCACGTTTGGAACGAATCGAAATTCGTGCATGAAAAAATTAGTAGATATTTTTAAGACATTAGCAAACAGGTCAACGAAGTTTTAAATTGATATACTTATTACTTTCATTGGAAAAAATTCCCAAATATCGTCTTAATATATACGAACTTGGTTAAAATTCATTGTTTGGCAAAATCAGTGTGACTTTGGAAAGAATCATAATTACTGCATAAAAAAATTTATAAATATTACTCAAATATCAACAAATAGGTCAACAAAGTTTTAGCTCCATATGTTTGCTAGTTTCAATGAGAAAAAATCCCGAATGTCGTCTTAATACTTAGTTAAAATTCGTCGATTATAAATTACCCTAATTAATTCTACTAGCAAAACTTTGCCAATAGTAAAAATTCTGACACACAAAAAAATTCAATCGTATTTTCCAAACGTTACTAAATAACATCAAAAAGTTCCAAATTGACACGTTTAATAATTTTATACATAGATATTGACAAGAATTCGTCACCTTGTTATAAGAAGATAATTCGTATGCGATGTGATAAATATCTTACTATTTCTACTAATGAGTACGTTTCACTGGGCCGCAATCGAGCAAACCGAGAATCTATTTTTTCCTCCGAAACCAGCGACTCATTTTTCCCCGAATAAGCAACGAAATGGTTAGGCAAAGCAATCGAGGTTTCTAGAGATCGCGTTGAAAAATCGCCAGGCAAAACAAACGCGTTGCTACGTGAAATATTAAAAAGGCTAGTTGGTGGGAGGGAGCAGGTACTATGCGTTATTATTAGCGAAATTAGACGTGTATTATTCATTCTTGCCGGACGCGTACAATTATACGCGAAACGCGACGTCCATCCTATACCGGTTGCCCGTATCTCGCGTTTTTTAAATGAGAATTTCTGCCAACAAACAACCGTACGTACCGCGTTAAGCTACATTAATTATACGCGACCGTGGTGCGCGCGATTCTCTTCCTCCCTTTCCCTCTCTCTCTCTCTCTCTCTTTCCCTCTTCATCTCGAAAGTACGAACCGGGAAACGGGATCGCGAAAATAATTTTCATATTACGCCTGAACTCCAACGTATTGCACCGGGCTATTAAATAAACGCGAAATTATACTTTCGGCTTGAATAATTGCGATTAAACGCTGCGCTACCGATTCGAATCGTAATGATTTCTATTTAACGCGAGCTACGATTCTCGTGCGACGTAGCGAAGGGATTAGAAGTATCGAGAAAATCTAAGACTCTATTAGCCATAGATAATCGAGCTATCCCGTGAGAAACGTTATGGGTAACCCTTTCGCTGCTTGTTGAAACGTAAAAATTGAAACAGTGGATAAGGAACGGTTTCTTTTGGTAGGAAGATAAGGAAAATGTAAATATTTGTATATTTATTAAATTAATTAATATTTACACGTCTTTCACAGCTATTCGATATGAAACTCTTATGTTAGAGGAAGCTCATACTACGCTATACGGTACTAACAATGGTCTGAAATCGATTCTAAAGAATGTTAACATGTATTGTAAATCCATCTACTTCTTTTCCATTCCCGCTAGCTTTAGTTATTAATTATTACGTTGTTTAAACTCTTACGATTAATCTTAATTTTTCTTTGCCCTTTAAAGGGTTTAACCCTGTTAATAAATAATAAATAATATTCAAATGCTTTATATTAAGGATGGGACACTCGAAACGTTGAAATGTCGAAACCCATGGAAACTCAAAAAGTTTCGAATTCGTGAAACTCGAAACTTTTTGTTACCTTCATGATTCGAAACTCTCGAAACCTAAGTAAATAGTAACTTACGTAAATTTTTATACCCTGTCTCTCTATTCTTGCATAAACTCGTTTATTTTGGAAATCACTGGAAGAAAAGACATACGTACTTAAGTGCGAGGCGATGAAAATTGGAAAGACGTAAGTCGATGTATCTCTGTACATTGTCTAATAAAGTTTCACGATTATGCAGCCTTTAAAATACGACAAAACTTTCTGACCAATCCAGTAAATAACTCGATCAACTCATTCGTTGTGTATTCGATTACTTTCAAACGCGTGATTGAATCGCAGATATATTTAAAAGTAGACAAATCACGTTATGGGAAAAAATCAGAATTTTCGAAGGAATATTTTTCTTTTTGTTAACTGGAAGGAAATTTCAAGTATTTCAATGTGCAAAGTGTGAAAGCAAATAAACCAAGTTATAGATTGTACGCAATCACAAATGTAAAAATAAATTCGGGCCATAAAAATACATCGAATGATTGGTCCGCTGTAATACCTAGTCTGTGGTTGAATTAAACGAGGTTACCGGTCACCGAGTTTCTCCACTGATCGATTTTGAGGTTGCCAACTACCGATAGACGGTTCGAAAACTTGCCGACGACGATTTCGAGTACATCAAATAGAGGGAATCGAATGTGGAATCCGCGATTTCTTCTTTCCGGATTCTTTTATTTACCCCCGGAGTAACTTCTCCGCGTTTGTTCCTCTTCTTTTCTCCAGCAAAATGAAGATTGACGTTATGGGATCCTGGGATTTCAGTTCCAACGACTGTCATCGGTTTCCTTTCAAATAGACGTTCCGAGGACTGTACCAGTGATAGGTGCTTTAGCGTTCCCTCTAGCTGAAATAACATACGCCCCTCCACGTTGTGCGACATCAATGGTTTCCTTTTTCGGTAACATTATTTAATCCTCGTGAGTCTATGTGAGTCGTGCATTGTGAGTCGTGCATTATTCGGTTTTTGCTAATTTAGACGCATTTCTGTAAGCTTTGACGATAGAAATCCAAATTTCGACGCGTTTATATGATTTGATATTAAAAGTTTAGAGACTTAGAAGTACTACTCACCCACGGAAAGAAGGCATAGCGTGTTTACATTCTCTCACTCTTTTTGCAGTCCACTGACTCGCCTAGGAACACAGGCAGTGACGTCTGCAACAAGAATGGGAATGTAAACACGTTGTGCCTTCTTCCCGTGGAAGAATAATACTGTGGAGCTATAGAGAGGGGATAGGATAGGAAAAAGGAAGGGTGTTGCGTTTCGTCCTGGGCCTGCTAGTGGACTTCATCAGTAAGGCTACCTAGCAGGTCCTGCTTTAGACGTTGGAATATTGGAAGGAAGGTTAAAGGCGGTATATATATATGGACGAGGTAGTTGGAGCGAGTACTTTCGAGAAAGTCCTATTTCATATGTCCCTCTAGTGGTGGGTGCAGGAGAGCCGCCACAATACCAATATTCGGAATGTAGACCCGAACTCGGGGAGGCGAGGAAAATATAATCAATTCGTTTTTAGCGTTGCTTTATTCGTTCGACGGGCGATAGACACAGACAGTCTTTCGTTGACCGGCGTACCATTTTATATTTTCTATGTTCGAATGGTGGGGAAGAGTCCCGATGGAGAGAGCTAAGGGGTTATGTTACCCCTTAGAATTTCCTACTTCCCCGTCAACGGTCATTCGGTCTTTCCCGTTACCTACCCGGAACTCGGCAGCCAGCAATAAAAACCAAGGATCGCCTAGACTTTGAAATCACACGCGGAAATAGCGAAATTACAACTATCCCAAATCTTGGGTTCACGTGCTGACCAGCTGCAAAATTAACAAGTACTGGTTCCTTGGGCTTTATTGTTGCTACGGTAGGCTCTCACCCTCTTACATTTGCTACGCGACTATATAATTAAGCCTACGGGTCTACAGGAATTTGAATGCTTGGAAATTGTATGATCCGAAAACTTAAAAATTCGTCAAATTGAAAATGGTCACACTGACGTTGTTCGAGACATGATTATTCTACGAAAATTACATACAAAATAATCATATAACAGTGTGGTACCATTCGATCAATTTCGTGAGTCACCGTATTACTCACCCTAATTTCTGCGAAATTAATTTAACACGTTGAACGACCTAAAATGATACCGATAGAAAAGTGCACGAAATTAAGTACTCAGTTTTATGAGTTCCCTTTTAATTCGCGAAACGGGGAGAGGAAAGCCAACAAAAAGGTGCAAGCTGATGGCAGCGGTAGTAGATAACTGGGACGAGATTCTGAAACTCATAAAACACATTACGAGGAATAAGGGAGTTGAGCGAGGGAAAAGTTGATAGGGAACGTTTTCAAAGTCCGCGATAAAAACGTAAATTGACTAAGGACAAGACAAATTGCCTTGAATCAGGTCAAATCCCAGGCTCGCAGCTTTAACAGGTGAAATGGTACTTAACGGGTGTTCTATCCGTTGAACGTGAAACGAGAGAGAGAGAGAGAGGGAGAGAAAGAGGGAAGTTCGGTGCGAGAGAAGCAAAGAAATAAAGGTTAAGCGACTTCATGGAGCGAATATAAAACGCGAGGATAATTTCATTCGAAAGTCATTTTGCTCGGGAAACGCCGTTCCCTGACAGATTACTATACGTTCTCTTGGCTAACACGAGAAACTTTGTAAAATATTCTGTATTTTAACCCTCGAAGTGTGGAATCCGATCGCGGAGTTCTTCGTGATCCGTGTAAAGAGCTTACTAATAATCAGTGTTGTAATTTTTAATACGAGAGGCATGGATTTACTGAATGAATACATCGTACTGAAAGGCTGCTCTATATAGTTCTCATGCTCTTATTCGTAGAAGGACTGGATTTAGATTAACCATTGTTACAGCGTGTATTTTACGTTAGAACTATACCTTTAAACTTCTAAACTTTCGAATTGCAAGCTACTAAATTTCCAAGCTTTCCAATTCGAAGCGATCAAATATTCAAGCTTCCGACTTCCAAACCATCAAACTTCCAAGTCTTTAAATTTGTAGACATCTGACTTCCCAAGCCTTCGAATTTGTAAATATTTGAACATCTTAATCTCCGAATGTTCAAGCCTTGAATGCTTCAAATCTTGAAGTTTTCGAAGCATATAATTCCCAAGCCTTGAAATTCCTAATATTGATATTTCTATGCCTTCAAACTTCTAAGCTTTCGAATTTACACACGTTTACCGCGAATCAATTGCAGAAGGAGCTTTCACGTTTCAATAAAAACCCACGCGTTCGTCGTTTATCAAAAAGCAGCGCGTAACTCGCGATTCCTCGTCACCATCGTTCTTATCGCCCCCAATTTCAACTATTTCATCTCCACTCGTTTCCATATTCCTTCGCGCGAGTCTCCTACGTCGGATAAGGCAGCTTAAGCCGGCAAATTCAGTCCGCGTCCCCATGAAACCCGAGACTTCCCCCTGTAGCGACGCTTTTCCCCCAAAGCGCGTTTCTTCCGTTCTCGAATTCGAGTTCCAGCAACTCGCCACCCCGCAAAGCGGAGAAGCAAAAAAGAAAAAACGAGAAAAACAATCCCAAAAGAAACAGAAAGAAGAATGGGGGAGGGGGGATAGAAAAAGGTGAAGTTGACTGCGTCCAAGGGTCCTTCGCTTTTTTACCACCGGAGAAAGTGAAGGCGTGCCTCCGTACAGGCGAGTGTTGCACACAAATACGCGTTACTATGAACACGCGTGCGAACCAGGCGTTCACTTAGCCGACGAGAGCACACGCGGAGCCGCACGTACGCGCTTCACGATGGCAAATGCATAATACATGATCGTGGCGCGCTGCAGGCGGTCATGTTTAAGGATGTGTACGGAATATAACGTCCGGAGCTTCCTTTTTCAGGAAAATGAGATTAGAGATTGGCGCGCGAGCGCGAGTACACGGCCACGCGAGCACGCTTCTGCGAGTACGTTGCGCGTGGGGCCCTCCAGCAATTTTCCTCGGCAAAACGAGCCTCCTACCTTCTTCTGAACTACCCTCTATGGGCTATAGTGGTATACCGCGGGCGTAGATAGCTTGCCAAAGCATAAAATTGTAACTTGACGCCTCATTTGAGGAATGTCGAGTGGGAAAGGGAATATCTTTTGCCTGGGAGACGTTGAACGAAGTATCGTCGAGAGGGAAATATTGAGGAGGTTATTGTTGTTCGAACGGGAACGTATCATATTTATGTAGATTTCTTCTCGTGCCGAACACGTGTTTGGGTTGTAATATTAGAAATGATATTAGTATTAAGAACGATATTAATAGTAGGATCAATAGTTGGAGTAATATTAATGTTAGCATCGATATTAATATTGGGATTAATATTAATATTAGGATCAATAATAATATTAGGATTAATATTAATGTTAGAACTAACATTAACGATCTATTGCATGAATTTTTAGGACGCGATAATACAAAAATATATATGTTGTTCTATGGTTCTATTTAAATGGTAATATGGTAGTGAAATGAATAACAAAATATTGATAAGCAATGTTATTTATCGAGTTTTATGACTGTTCCCAACCTAAACCTATCTAAAGCTACGTTAGAACAGTTTTCTAGCCCCGATTATGACTCTGTTTTCATTTGCAACAGACGTTCATATAGTTAGAGTTCGCTAAACTAGAGCACAACTACATTTAACTAAGTTGAACATTAATACAAATTTTGTTCCATTTACAATTAAATGGAATTTTACTGTATCAAAATTCTTGAAATATGCTGCTTGCACCTTGCGAATCGAATCTACGGATTCTAGAAATGCTCCTTTAAATCTACGCGATAAAAGTTGCAAAGAAGCGATAGAGATGAGATCGAAGTCGCCGGTAGCTGGAAAAATAGAAATTTCTTATACGCTTCCACTTTCGGAAAATTGTTTTACAACCGCACGAAATCTCGCCTATTTCGCAAACGTTCCTTTTTAACTTCTACCCGTAGCAATTTAGACCATCGCCTTTTTCCAGCTTTATTGCGGGGGCAGCTTTTTCCTGCGAGGATTCGCGGTGGATTTAAAGTTGCAAGTTCTATCGCCGCCCCGGCAGCCCAATTCGGATGTCCCCAGCTACGGTTTTTCTGTATCACTTCAGCAGTTTTTGACGCCGTCTACGGTATCCTTTCAAGGATTTCAAGTTGCCGATGGTGTGTTCATCCTACGCGACCCAATTCGCTTTTTCCACCCCCAATGTTTCGTGTCTATTGCAACATCCTATTTTCACGCCGCTTCTCCGCCGATTCTTCCAAGCATTCTCGTTCGCAAATAGATTTCCTCCGCGAGTTTCTTTCTCGCCTCGATAGTATTTCCCCGGAGTATACTGCGAGTACGTTATTTAGGAAGTTAGCAGGCGAGGTGTGCATGTGTTACCGGGAGTGATTGAGTGAAAATTGGGAGAACATCTCTGCCAGATGCGAGATAAAAGTGAAACTTTGATGAGAATTGTAATTTTATAGCGACGCGCTTCGCTGAGAACTTTAATCGATTAACACGGATATTGGAGGAGACCGGCTATGCTTGTCGCAATTTTTTTGTTTCGTTAGATTGATATTAATACTCATGGCTGAGAAAGTGTTTAATCGAGCGCGATAACGCGAAGCTAATTATTTTACGTGTTAACATTTTCACAGTTTAATGTTGAATATTTGAATGTTGGAAAATATTGGAAGATCGAGAAGATATTTAACATTAGAAGTACCCATAATTACGACTAATATTTGTCGAAGAAAAATGCAGCAGTAATCCTTCAATGTATTTTGTTCTCTTCAGTATCTCATATTTTGTGAGATTGTGAAAGGGAAGCTGATTAGTGCATAAGTATTTAATTATAGTTATCTTCAAGTTAATTACCGTGTAAAAGGGAGATAAGCATTAATCAATATATAAAAATGTTACGTGGCGAAAAGTTTTTGATTTTTACCGCAAGATATTTCACATTGACTTGTATGAAAAATAACCGACCGCACACGTTAATTTCAATCAAATTGATATGTTAAGAAAACGAGAGTAAAAGTAGGTATTTTTCTCCAAAGAAATAAAAAAAAATGTATTAACGTTGCAATGCAACGATAAATACCAATTCATTCCTTCTATATATATTAATTAGAATAGCGCAATACGTAATAATTAACTCTGCTTTGCCTCAACCACGCTATTTATTACTTTCATACTTCGCGCAGCGAAATAATTCCCATCCCTTTGTACGAGTTTCTAACGAGCAATTTAATCGCCCTAAGTGAATTCCACCCCAATTTCACCCTTAATAATAATTACCTAGCACGTCACGAAACTAATCTTTTTATTACCGCAAAATCCCCGCGTTCACCGCGATGAATAATTTAAAGTCCCTCAATGGCTGGTGGATTTTGAAAGAAGAGAGCTCTTCGAGAGAACTGCCGAAGACACAGATTACGCGCGTTTCCGGGTTACGAATCTCTGTTGAATTGCAAATACATGGCCGTATACTACTGGCCGCGCTATTAATACGGTGCCCTCGAGCATGTATGGTAATTTGGACAAATTTAGCTCGCTGCTGTCGATTTCCTGCGAAAATCTATTCTCGATGCGTTCGTCCAACCCCTTGAGAAACTTTAGCGATGCGCTTCGGTCCGAGCCAACGATAAATTAACCATTTAATAGCGGTGTCGTAACTCGTGAGTGGATTATACCCTTAATCCGGCTGTTTTTATGGCTGGATTTGGCACTGTGCTTAAGAGGATCGGTAAGGTGCTCCTGAGTGTCATAAGTGGAAAATGTTTGGCTTCGGTAGGGAAGATGTCCCAATTGCTTTCAGTGTTCCCATAACAGCCACTTGAATTCGTTTATTTAATAGCAAAATAATGTATAAAGAATCGTGAGTAAACAAATTTTCGTACTAAACTTGGACTTCGATTTACGTAACAACGCATGAACATTGTACATTCGTTGCTACTCAAGATTTACAAATAAATATTAACGAGTAATAATTAATCCCGTGAAGAAGTAAAAATAAAGTAAAATAAAATGAATTTCTCATAAATCCACTTTCATTCTAGATATCGAAAACTGCCGAACGATTGAAACTAATAATAAAATGATCCAAGAATCGCGATCTACTGATCGAAACCCCAACCGTGCAATTCGCCACCGGAAACCTCGAAATTGCGCTTCGACGGTGCAGAAAAAGATTTTTATTTGAACCGTGACAAAAAGTGGAGCGGTGTTTCTGCATTGGGAGGAGCAAATTGGACCGCAAAGCGTGGCCATTACGTGCGTCCCAAGGTCCCCGAAGAACCGCGGCGAGACATTGTCGAAAATAGTTACGCAATAACTGCAGTCGGATCGCGCCGCAAAGGGTTAACGGCAGCTGCCAGCCGAGTCTGGGTCCCTGAAGAACCGCAGAGCGCAACGGAGTGCTGGACGGGCCCCCGCCGTCTCCGTTCGATCCCACGGCATTCTCATTTCCTCCGACTCGCAAGCGTCGTTCCGCTCGCGCGAGTCCCGTTTCCCGAAGACAGGATGCATCGCGTTCCCGCGGGGCGCCGGCTACGTTTCCGTGTCGCCTCGTAAATCCATCCTCTTGGTTCCGCGGCCCGGGCTTCTGCTGTTCCGTTGATGCGACGCGCAGTCGGACGAATTGTCACGAATTGGGTAAACTCCGAGCGAAGGAATTTGATATCGCAGGGGAGCGAAAGGGGGAACACGGGTGAAGGAACACGAATTATTTGGCGATGATTAATGTTAGAATTGCGGGGCCGATTGAAGTAGGCGCACTTGTTTGAAGCAAGGTGATTAATATAGTGGAATATTTGGGTGAAAAGTACGAAATGCAAGGATAGGTATTTTTTTAATTATTTTCATTTATAACTTGGAAACTATTAAAGAGTCGCCATTGACATTTCGTATGTGGGGCTATAGAGGGGGGATAGGAAAAAGGAAGGGTGTTTTGCGTTTTGTCCTGGGCCTGCTAGTGGACTCATCAGTAAGGCTTCCTAGCAGGCCCTGTCTTAGACGGTGGGATATTGGAAGGGAGGTTGAAGGCGGTATATACAGTAGTGCCTTGGTTATTGGCCGGTGTTTTGCCTTGGATATTGGCCGGTCGTTATCCCCACCAGTTCTTGGAAATGGTTTTGGAACTGTCCCGGACAAGATTGGGATAAAGATTTGGAGGAATATTGAAAATATACAGGTTTAAGAAAAAATGTTTTGTACAAAAGCGTGTTGGTATTAAATGAAGAATTTACTGATCTAAACGAATTTAAAGAATGTAATTGTTTTCATTAAAAAAGTGGAATCGTTTTGAATTTTTTAAATAGAACCGTACATTTTCTTCTTCGAATTTTTAACAATTTATATTGTAATATTAAGTAAACGAATCCATTGTAGTGTATGCAATGCGTTGTTTTAATATTAAGTAATTTGTGGTGCTGTAGAGGGGGGATAGGATGGGAAAAAAAGGAAGGGTGTTTTGTGTTTTGTCCTAGGCCTGCTAGTGGACTCATCGGTAAGGCTACCTAGCAAGTCCTTTCTTAGACACCGGGATATTGGAAGGAAGGTTAAAGGCGGTATATTATATATGGACGAGGTAGTTGGAGCTAGTGCTTTCGAGAAAGTCTTATTTCCTATGTCCCTCTAGTGATGGGGTGTAGGAGAGCCGCCACACGCATTTAAAGTTTACTTCCCACCCTCCCCTTCCTCCCAAATTTCATAAAAATCGGCGAATGGAACTTTACCCTAGAAAACTTATGAAAATCGGCAAAGATGCACTGTTCCAGAAATTGAAAGATCGTCGAATGGAAGGGTTACTAATAATAATGGACAATTCGATTGCAAAGATTGGAGGCTGGTGAAAATTTAGAATTCTAGGATTTTGTTTGACGAAGATTGGGGGTTGACAAGTGTCCTAATCGAATAATTAGAAATAATACTGAATAATAAGATTGCAAAGATTGAGGCTGGTGGAAATTGAGCTTTCCTAAATTTTATATGGTGACGATTAGGGATTGAAAAATGATTTAAGGTTATAAATAGTGGGGGTTGATGTGTACTTGATGAGAACTTAATCTTAGCTTTCCTAGATTTTGTACGGTAATGAATGGGGGTTGAAGTAATTGTAAAGATTGGGGATAGTGGAAATTTAACATTCCTAAATTGTTCATGATCAAGGTTGGAGGGTGGTAGAAATATAGCTTTACTGCATTTTTTATGATGAGGGTTGAAAAGGGATCCAGCCGAAGAATTCGTAAAAATAATAAATAACACGATTGTAAATATTGGAAGTGGTAGAAATTTGGTTCTCTGAATTTTATATGATAAAAATTTGGGATTGAAAAGCGATTCAATCGAAAAATTAGTAATCGTAATGGATAATATGACTGTAAAGATTGGGGGACTGATAGAAATTTACTTTTTCCTAATTTCTTATGATAACGATTAGGGGTTGAAACATTATCCAATGAAAAAGTTATTAATAATAACGAATAATATTATTGCAAAGATTAGAGGTGATGGAAATTTTGCTTCTCTGGGTTTTGTATAATGAAAATTGGGGGTTACGAGGTGATCCAACCGCAAAATTGATACGAATGATGAATAATATGACCATAAATTTTGGATATGGTGAGGACTTTGCTACCCTAAGTTCTTGTATGCCGAAGATTTATGGTTAAAAGGTAATTTAATAAAAGAATTAGGGGTAATAATAAACAATACAATTGTAAATATTGGGGCTCTATTAGGAACTTAGCTTCTCTGAAATTTTGTATGATTCGAATTGAGAAATGAAAGATGATTCAATTAAAGCATCAGTAATAATAATAAAGAAGAACATAACTGTAAAGACTACCGATGAAAGATTCGGTATATTATTGATTAAAGACTGAAGCATCTTCCACTGTCACTAATTCCAGGCTTTAAAAATTCCTCTACCATAAATTACCTGTTCCGACAAAATACCCAAGTATCGAATCGAATTATCCCTCGTCTCGACTTCCAAGAGCCAAGTCATTTTCAATCTGAGAAAACTCAGGTCTATTCGAGTCTGTCTCACGAGATTAGACGTCTTAAAAGGGCGAGACAAGCTGCGGAAAAAAGAAAAAAAACGCTGGAGGATCGGGCGCGTGTCCCGGGCTCGAGCCCAGTCACCCAGCGGTCGAGAGCACCCTAGGGTGCACATCAAAAGTTCCGAGCGAAAAGTACAAATGCGCTTAAGGAACTTTTCCGCCCCCGTACCACCGTCTCGTCGTTCTTGTCCACGAGACTCCCGGACGGAATCCTAAGAATCTCGTTACGATATTCCCGGCCTTTTGTCGTCGAACGTGTTAATCCACTCGCGAATCCGAGTTACGTGGCACGGCCCAACGGGGCCGGCGTTAATTAAATTTCTTCGAGCCGGCCCCCCCCCCCCCCCCCGTCTTACGGCGACGTCGTTTTCCCGTTCGGGGATCTCTGTTTGACGTGACACGGCATTTTTGGGTAAATAGCGGCGCGGGTTAATTCCACGATGTCTACTCGGCGTTTCAGAATTAAGACTACTCTCTCTCGTACCTTGAGGCGGGTATGACGGGAGATTGGTGTCTTTGTGGGAAGATTTGTTCCGTCTTCAGGGGTGAAAGTTGGAACCTTTTTTTCTCTATTAAAGAGCAGGGGAAACTCGAGAGCTATGGATTTGTTAGGGAAGTAGACGCGTGCTGTGAAACTATAAATTTACAGGAAAGGAAATTTTGGGAGGAAGAGAGGGAAAAATGTGGAAGCTACTCGATGGTAGGGAAAATAAAAGAAATGTAGGTAAATGGGATATATGTCTTTTTTTTCATTGAACTTTTTTCATTTTTAAAGTGGGTTTTAAAGGACGAGGATAATTGATGAGAATATACGAGATATTCAAAGTAGAATACACGTATTATTTTATTTGCAAAGTGAAATAAATTTCGCTTCTTTGATTTTGTTAATAAAAGTATGAATTTGTATAAAAATTCGTAGTCTACTAAATACCCTTTCCAGGATCAACTACAAAAGGCACGCTGATGTATTTAATTTGGTATCTAATTACTGGATTGCGGATCTTCATGCAATTATGGGAAGTTTAAATGTGCAAAACGTATAAAATGCGTACGATTACCAAAAGTATAAACAATATTCAAGATAAAGTGCATCTTATAATATTTGAAAGATGAAACCAATCTGTATTTATATCCCATTTGTATTTAATAATTTTGTAATCTATATAAATGTAAATAGTAATTGTAATTGCTAATCACCTTTCAAGTTTTAAGCAACCTTAAAAATTCAATAAAAAAAAAGGAAAATACTTCGATATAAACGAGGTACAAAATATTTATAAGCAAACACTCAACACCCATAAAAGAAACATTGAACGTTGTTCGCAAACAACTCGCTTGCGTCTCAATCTTCGCAACGTATCGAATTCGGTGCCTCGATGTACGAAGAATCAAGAATAATATCACACGAAGCGGAATCCCGTTGCGATCACGCCACCCCATCAATCGCCCGCACAGTTTGCCAACTCTCCCCTCATTATCCGGATACGCCGGTGTCCAAATTCAAGTCGGTAAATCATCCTCGCGTGCTGCCTTTTTAATAAACTCGATTCCGTAACGAAGCACCGTCGAAGCGGCTCTATTTATAAAGTGGCGGGAGCATTTTAAATTAAATTCGATCTCTGCAGCACGCGCGCGCGCACACACCGAGGTTCGTCGTGTGTACACGTGGCAGAGGACGGTGACTTTATGGAGTAGCGTATAGAACACGAAGAAAATCAAACAACGAAGAGAGAGAGGAGAAAAAGAGAGAGGCGGAGACCTTTACCGAACGGATTATTCCACCCTAAATCGTGTTTTCGGCTGTAACGATGGCATTC
Organism: Eucera pruinosa; assembly: GCA_028830335.1. Lineage (NCBI taxonomy): Eukaryota > Metazoa > Arthropoda > Insecta > Hymenoptera > Apidae > Eucera > Eucera pruinosa. Next base: position 8,929,644 of record JAMYCR010000015.1, on the reverse strand, counting down.
GTTGCCATAAGCCGACGCAGACACACAGGGGGACACCTGCGTGGGCACTGGGGTTCCGTCCCCTCCCCCCCTACCCTCCCACCTTTTGTTGCTCGATATTTGTTTTTTCCCTAATGTAGCCGGCGGCTCTTTCGAGCGAACAAAGAGACGCTATTCGACATCGACTGGAAAACACTGCAAAACTTTCCCTTCCGACGTCCCTCTTTACTTTGCTCCACGGTTTCTCTAGAGCCGCGTTCCTTTTCCTTCTTCCGCTAACGAGTTTCGTAATTTTGCTCTTGTTAACGAGTTTTTAATTTTCTCTCTTAAATCTATGAGCACTGGCCCTCTCGCAGCGGCATCTAAAGAGAGAAAGAGAGGTGAGGGGGGGGGGGGGGGCTTCGATACTAATATATTTTTCAGCCAAGCCCGAGCTTTTCCCTTAGCTTCGGTTAATTACAAATTTCTTCTAGCCGTTCCACTTCCTCTCCCTTTACTTAAGATCCTTCTCCTCCTTTTTTTTCGCTTCTTTGCCGCCGCCGCTGCTGCTGCTACCTTTGTTACATTCGTTTTTTATTACCGCTTCTTTAAGGCGAGTTTGCGATGTATGCAGTAATGATTGTCGAAACTGCGGGAAATAAATGCCTCGGGTACTTACAGTGTTGTCAGCTGGGGCGGATTTAAGATTTTTTCGCCTTAAGCTATCTTATGCTCCCCCCTCTTTAACTAAATTAGAAAAGGTACAGAATTCTGCAAGAAGAAGTTCTATAAAGTTCATAATATTTATATGTAGGGTTTTTCGAAACATGTGGACGTAACTTCACGGGTGAATTCAGTATACTAAAATAAGAAGAAAAAAAAAAAGGTTTTGCTTCCGAATTACAACTACACCCCTAAATGTTTATAATTAAGCCTGTGACCGTTGAACGGTTTCAGTTTGCTGGAAATCACATGTTTTCAAGCGCTGTATCGCGGCGTGATTCGATCGAATTAATAGATGGAAACCGTGGCAACGAATTTACAAAAAGCGATTCCGATTTTTGTGTTTTTACACCCGCTCGTTGGGCGACGAATGAATTCCGCGAAGAGTAAATAAAGCCCCGATTCTGTCGTCTGTGTACCCGAGCGCTTCGAACACGTCGGCGTACACCAGAAAAATCTTTCCCCTGCATATTTCCCGTGTCGCCCCTTCACTGCACAAAACATCGATTCCGAATCGATTTTACGATTGCTGAAACACAGAAGAGAGTTCGATGTCCACGAATATTTCTTTCCATCGATTCCGAATAGGATCAACAAAAACGGGGAGGGGGGCGGGCTGGAAGAACAATAAGTTTTTTTCGGATTGAAACGATACTAGAGGTTCTTTACAGGGAAACATTTACCGAACACCTTCGCCGATGTATCGAACGACGCGCGTTTCTCTACACGGTTGATCGACCCGTTTTCGCCGCTCCGATACGACCGAATAAATCCCCGAATGGGATCGTAAAAATCGTCCCACCGCAAATTCCGATTTTTAAAGCGTTTCGAATGGACACTAGCCGGGGACGGATCGTAAAAGTCCGGCGCCTTTCCAAATTTCTTAAGTTATTTCACCTCGCCACGGTGTGTAACCGAGATCGGCCGTTTGATAATTGGCCGCGGGTTAACGCGTAATTTTCCTATATACGGCCACACGGGTTCCGGGTTCTCTGATAATCTCGAATAAATCGATTCGTAGCGCCGCGATCCGGACGCGTAACGGCGCGTAAAAACGTGGACGTGCTCTTAGGGAAATCGGTGGGGTGTTTTCATGGCCGGTCTGAGTATGTTCGTAAAACTGACACCTCTTATCGGACTAACGGGAGACAAGAAAATTCTAGATGATTGAATAAGTATTATAGAGAACAGGGTAACTATTTAAAAAATGGAGAGTTTTACCGATTTACATGGTTTTTGACGGAGCAGCGGTTCTATGTATAGGAGAAAGTTGTTCAAAATATTGATCATTGCGACATATTAAAAAATCATCAGTATTGGGGAGCACTACCCACTTTATCTACATAATTACCAAAAATAATGCAAGTACCAAAAATTTAACTTTTTAGGAGAAAGGGGAAACGTTGCTGGCTTTAGATTATTAACAAGTTTGATTTACTCCATCGTTACGTGTAACTAAGTCTATACTAACTTAAAAAAATGACCAACTTCTTTATTTGTTACATTAATAATCGTAAGAATTTGTTTTACTGTATTTGAACTAAATTATTGTAAAATTCATGATACCGAATATCCATATCGATATCCGATTGTTTTGTACGAACAAGACGTTTGACTTACTGATAATACAATTTATTAGAATTATTTATAACTATTTAAAAAGAGATATGGTATCTTATTCCCATTGGCCCAGAGAATATTTTAAAAAGAAACAACGAAACGTCTTCATTTATTATATTTGTTGCTTAATCAAAATGCTATGATTGACTGAAGAACATTGCAGATATATTTAAAGTGCGATTTAAATTTCTATATTTACCCCATTTGACAGTCAGCTGTTTGGTCGAAATGATTTTGTAATAACGGTACTACCATTCGATCAATTTCCTGAGTTACTGTATATTATCACTAATAATATTTAAAATACATAATCATTAACCCTCTGACTGCAGCGTGATATTAAAGTGATCAATGACTGTACGAAGAATTAATATAATTAAAACTGCACGCATAATTGACATCTACAAAACAGTTTAGTTGAAGCGTAAAATAATAAAATGTTACATAGGTGTAAAAATAAACCTTCAAATATTATTATGTTACGATAAATTAGGAAGTTAATTTATACTGTATGATATAAATTCTACTGGACCTTTATACGCCATTCGCAGTGAAAGGGTTAATGTCGCGAAACGAAAAGGGTTAAAAATCTCTGCCGCAATTTCATTAACCCCATTTCTCGTCTTACTTCGAACCATAAAATTTTCCCGACCTCCTATGCGCTATAAATTACACAGTTCCCTATATAACGTTTAACTTTATAATGACAAACACAACCCAAAGCCCATAATTCGGGATGAAAGATATCGCGACTAAATCCATCCGATAGATACATCAAACGGATGACAAATGTGTCAATTTAGGATTTACTAATCGCGGTATGAAAGTTGGCCGCGTTCGCCAAATCCTCCATTTCCGGTGCACGAGTTCGAACGAAAATTCGCGCTAGATTCGCGGCACATATTCGAAGCGCATAATTTCCCATAGACGATACGCTCTTTTATAGGAAATTTCTGCCCTTTTGGAGGCGGATAGCGAAGCGATAACGCGCCGCGTAGTTCGCGGTAGGCGTTTAAAACGGGTGTCGGTGGAATTATCGGTAGCGTCGCGACGAGTATAACGAGCGCATTCATGGCTTGGTGCGTGAAATTTCCATCGAGCACCGGCTGAACGCGCGTTACCCAGTTGCGAAAGTTCCACGCTGGCCCCTCGTTAATAATTTGCGGATCCCGCCTCCGCTCCGCTTCGATCGTCGTCGTCCGTTTCTCGCGATACCGCGTCGCAGTTTCGCCGAGCGCAGCGAGGAGAAACTTTCTAAAAAGCCACTTGACGTGGCGTAAAAAGCGCCAGCTTTCGCCGCTCTCCCGTGCAACTTTTAATAACCGAGCCGGAAATCACGCGTGAAACGACCCGTTATCGACGCGTTGTTACATCCTCCACAGATTGACCGAGTTCCCTTAAACCGCACTTCTCACAGCTCGCACTTCTCCCGTTGAATTATAATTTTCCCATAGCATAATCGTTTTCAGAAAACGCGTTTAACCATTTCGCTGCGAAGGACGTATATATATGTCCTCAAAAAACTGACGCATTTCATTGTAAATTCCTTAACACTTGCGTTAAAGTACCTATAATTACAGTTGAATAAGTTTGAACAATTTAATATATTTGCATTTAGAAAACTCGAGTAATGTAATACGAGTAAATATGTTAATAGTTAATACTACAATTGGTTGCGATACTTTTTAAAATAAGGAACTACGTGTAATTGTACACCACGTTCTTGACATTCGTTATGGTTTATTCTTGTAGTTAGTTTCGAGATATTATTTTGGTTACCGATAATTATTATCAGTGATCAGAATTGTATTTCGATTACCGCTCACCAATATGGAAGACATATTTTCCTGTTACATTCGATCGTCGTCGATTGTTATTAACAGTACTGATAATGATAATAGTATACATCGAGAGTGTAATGTTAATTATAGAAGTTACATATATCCATACAATATAATCTATTGTATTATATATATATGTATTATATATTTTATATAAAATAAAATTCCGATCGTCGATAACGATTATCGGTAACCGGAAGAAATTCTAACCATTTATATCGATTACTCGTAACCAAGATTATTTAACTCTCACACCGTAATATTTAAAATCTCTCTTATAACAGTTGTCTGCATACAACAATTTCCATTAGCTTGCAATCTCTTATCAGGCTTCTATTTATCTCGCCAACTTTATCACCAATGCCTACACACTTGAGAAGCTTCCATGAAAGAGAAGTCAATCTCTATCTAACCCTTTCTTATCGTACTCAATCAAGAATCGCGGCTAATCACGACGATCGACGGAGACTAACCCCTAGCCACGCTTTCAAGATTTCTTCTCAATCGGAAAACTTCGAGTCTCCTCCCTATTGTATATGAAGTGATAATTTATGGACAAGATACACACACACACACACGTGCACGCACACACAGTAGAGGCAGACTTTGCGGATGGAAGAGGCTCGAGAGAAACAGAGAGCGAAGGGGGTGGACGTAAGTGGATCGAGTGGGTACGTTGCCTCGCAACACGTATCGTAAACTGCTAGAACTTCGCCGGGACTTTGGAAGTAGCTCGCAGATATTATTGAAGCCCTTCAAGATTCCGGATAGACGTGTTCCACCGCTGAATATTGTACTTTATATGTACAGGGTGTTCCCCAAGTTCGCGGCCCGACTTGGTGTTTCATTTCGCAGCAGGAATGACGGCTGCTGTCACGCGATAAATCACAACCTCCGCTCGACAGCCTGGGAAATTAGCTTGCTTCCTTCGCTTTATTCGCCGCCGCTTTTCCATTATCCCAAATGTGAAATTGATATTTAACCCCTTGTCGAACTCCCGACCGGTTATTAAACGTGTCGAATTGGGGGAAAACTTGGCCGAATCTAGAAATAATCGGAGGAGGAACTTAAATATTACGGCGAAATGGGGATGCTTTTCGGAAGAGGGGTCTGTAAAATGAAATGGGGAATTTAGAGAAATTTTCGTGGAGAAAATTAGGAATTAAAAATTTCATTGTTTAACACTAGAACTGTCGAACTGATAAAAATTACACGTTCGCAAATTCTCATAAAACTTGCACACATTTAAAACGAATACATTTTTACATGCGATTTGCTATTAAGGGAATAAGTAGTGATTTATTTCCATCGCATTATATATTGCTTCACGTGTATCCAATATTTTAATGTCGTTAGTACAAATATAATACTCGCTCGAAAAATTTGGAACACTTGACCGAAACGCTATCAATATTTGAACAGCTGTAATTTCGTGAGATATAGTCGTACAATAATCTTCTTCGGAACATTTCAAAAACTTTTCTATTCAACTACCGACATATTGGTGTTTACAATTAATTTTAACTCATTATGAAATTATTCAATTACCATTAAATTATGAAATTATTCAATTGCCATTCAATTATTAAATTATCACTTTAATATACATAACTTACAAATTAGTCGTAGGTAAACAAACCTATACCTTGTCCAACGAGACGAGACAGTGAATGTATAGTTCTATCTTTGTTCATCAACTGTTAATATTGACGTTCAATCTGCTTCATCACTTGGACGTTTGCTTTTGTTTAGTATCTCCTTTGTTGGACAATGTGTAAGAGTTTTGTTTAACCCTGGAACTACCAAAGCAGTCAAAACGCCTGGTTACAAAGCCATCAAAATTATATATGTATGTACTTGCAACGGTGCAGTTTCTAGAATATTCCATGATTTTCTATACAAAATATCGACGAAGATTTATTGTACTTCAATCGCATGCGCTGTGAAAATATCTCGCGCGTCTATTTCTTTCGTGCAAATAAGTATACATTAATCGTCGGTAGTTCTAGCGTTAAGAGAAAACAAAGAACCGCTACGAACACGCGGCGACTTCAAAGCTCGCGTGAAACCAAATCAGCGTTGTTCGAGGGACAACGGTAGCCTAAAATATCGAAAGCAGTGGAAAGACTTTCCTGAATACGAAAAAAAAAAAACTGTCGCCGGAAGCGGCGTAAAGTTCGAATCACCCTCGTGTCCCCCCGTTGGTTTCTATTCGAAATTTTAGGCTGCACCCCCTGGCTTCGTCTCCCGGGGAATCAGCGATTATTGTGCCGGTAACACGGAACTGCCGGCTAATAATAAGCAACGTTTTCGACCCCTCGAGCGGGAACAGGCAATGTCCGCGAGGGGAAACGACTTTAGGAGCACACTGTGCATGGCTGCTAACAACGCGGCCGCTGTACGCCGGCGCCTAATTAATTTTCTTTGCAACTTAACTACGCGCCGCCGCGAAAACGGCGAAAATTATGCAACGGGCCCATCGAAACTTTCCCCGCTTTCTCATCATTACTTTGAACGCGCTTCTGCTTCCTTCTCCACTCTTTCCGTATTTTCTTTTCCCTCTTCCTCTTTCGCGCTTCGAATTTGTTACGCGTATCGCGCGCGAAACCGGGGAACGCGAACGTTTCGCGTGCCGGCAACGATGCCGTCGGAAGCAAAGGAAAGTTCCCGGCGAGATTAGCAATTGGAGTAACTCCTGGCGCTTTGCATTAGGCGACACGCGCGTTTCGCCCGGAAATGTCCCGTGACATTATATTCTATGGGTCGTTTGGGGATATTGCAGCGTCGTAAATGGAATATTGTATTTAATTTTAATTCGTAGAACTCGCATGTGGACTACGGACTCTTTTTAATGCGAAATTGTATTTTTTACAGAAGTAAAGAAATGGATCTTTAATTATTCTTTAATTTATCGACCAAAGTGATTGGATTTTATGGCACAAATTCATCATTTCAAGGTAGGATATCGTATTATAGTTCCACTTTAATGATTTATAGCCAAAATAGAGGAAGCAAAGAAGAGTAGTCAAAAAGATACCGTAATATTTGCAGTCTTGCGCGTTAAATGGTTAATAGAGATTTATTTCACCCTCCAAATATAACAATATATGGTTTACTAGATGATACCAATTTAACCCTTTCGCTACGGCGGACTTTAATTAAAGAATACGCAGAAGTCGTCAAGATACTGAATTACGTTGCGTTGAATTCGCATTCTTCTTTCAAGTATATCCTATTCTTCGGATAACGCAGAATTTCGAGTATTTCAAAACGACAGCAATATTTTTAATTAACAAAATTAATCGGCAGAAGTCATCGGTAATGCGTTACGTGCGAATTAAAGGGTTAAGTGTCATTTTTAAATATAGTCCACATTCTACTTTATTGCAGCAGAATTTTTTATAAATATGCTTATTGTCATCCTACTGATTCATCGTCTGTGTCATTATTATGTATACTAAAGTGATTATCCCGTTAATAAACAAACAATAACAATCTTGCTTTATGCACGAAATATAATATATATGCTTAAATAAACATAGGCTTCGATATGCACCCAAAAAGTTAAAAAGATCGATTGGCTATTTGCCGATACTCGTCCACAAAAGGGTTAAACAACTAAATACCAATCCCCCCCCCCCCCCCTTCGAATTCCACAACTTTATTCACCAAATAATTCCAAAGACACCCAACCGTGTTCCACCACCTATAAAAATCGCAAAGCCCATAAACGAGATACATTCTTGCGCTCGCGTCACGATCTACGCACAGATAATTCGGAAACAAACTGTTTTCGGACTAAATTGTGGAACGTGGTCCTTCTTTCCGGCCCTCGTAGCACCTTTCCCTTTCAGCAGCTGCACCCTATCTAGCAGAAACACACTGTTTTCCTGTAACTAACGACACTTTTTATCCCGAGGGGTGCGGCCCGAGCCTAGGGAAACGTGTTCTCCAGAACAGTCGAAAAGTGGGACGTGTTCACAGATCTGTATCTCGCGCGCCAATTAATTTTCTCTCCCCCTGTGTTTCCTCTCTTTCGTCCCGTCCGCCGTTCATTTCCAGCTGAACACCACAGGCAAGAAAGCACGCGTTCTCGCGGCTGGCGCACATATTTTTGTGTATCTCGAAACGAGGCGATTTATCGAGGCGGAACACGAGCTAGTCACCGCTAACGACCGATTCTTCTGGACAAAACGACCGACGAATATCTATTAGGTCGGGCACAATGCGATGACGCTAATTACCGCCAGCTGCTGACGCCGCGATCAATTTTCGAACGTCTCAGTGGGATACGGTAACTCGAAGTAAAACTCGGACGCTTACTCTACTAGTTCATAATTATTCGAACCCACTTTAACTACAACAATACGAAAGCTTGATATCTGAAAAGTTTGGAAATCCAACGGCTTGAGAGTTAGAATTCTTGGAAATCTAAAAGCGTAGAAATTCAAACGCTTGGGAATCCAAAAGCGTAGGAATCCAAACGCTTGAAAATTCAAGATCTTGAAAATTCGGACGCTTGGGAATCGAGAAGCTTAGTAACCTAAACGCTTGAAAATCTACAAGTTTGGAAATTCGAATGTTTGGAAATACAAAAGCTTGAAAATTCGGGCGCTTGGGAATCGGAAATCTTAGTAATCCAAAAGCTTGAAAATCCACAAGTTTGGAAATTCGAATGCTTGGAAATACATAAGCTTGAAAATTCGGACTCTTGGGAATCGAGAAGCTTAGTAACCTAAACGCTTGAAAATCCACAAGTTTGGAAATTCGAATGCTTGGAAATACAAAAGCTTGAAAATTCGAATGCTTGGAAATCCAAAAGCTTGAAAATTCGGACGCTTGGAAATCGAAAACCTTAGTAATCCAAACGCTTGAAAATCCATAAGTTTGGAAATTCGAATGCTTGGAAATACAAAAGCTTGAAAATTCGAATGCTTGGAAATCCAAAAGCTTGAAAATTCGGACGCTTGGAAATCGAAAACCTTAGTAATCCAAACGCTTGAAAATCCACAAGTTTGGAAATTCGAATGCTTGGAAATACAAAAGCTTGAAAATTCGAATGCTTGGAAATCCAAAAGCTTGAAAATTCGGACGCTTGGAAATCGAAAACCTTAGTAATCCAAACGCTTGAAAATCCACAAGTTTGGAAATTCGAATGCTTGGAAATACAAAAGCTTGAAAATTCGAATGCTTGGAAATCCAAAAGCTTGAAAATTCGGACGCTTGGAAATCGAAAACCTTAGTAATCCAAACGCTTGAAAATCCACAAGTTTGGAAATTCGAATGCTTGGAAATACAAAAGCTTGAAAATTCGAATGCTTGGAAATCCAAAAGCTTGAAAATTCGGACGCTTGGAAATCGAAAACCTTAGTAATCCAAACGCTTGAAAATCCACAAGATTGGAAATTCGAATGCTTGTAAATACAAAAGCTTGAAAATTCGGACGCTCGGAAATCGAAAAGCTTAGTAACCTAAACGCTCGAAGATCCAAAAGTTTGGAAATTCGAATGCTTGAAAATACAAAAGCTTGAAAATTCGGACTCTTGGAAATGGAAAAGCTTAGTAATCCAGAAGCTTGGAAATCGAAAAGCTCAGCAATGCAAAAGCTAGGGAATTCAAATGCTTGGAAATATAAAAGTTAGGAAACTCAAACGTTTCGGAATAATCCAAATGCTTGGAAATTCAAGATCTTGAAAATTCGTACGCTTGGAACTCGAAAAGCTTAGTAATGCAAAAGCTAGGGAATTCAAATGCTTGGAAATATAAAAGCTTGGAAACTCAAACGTTTCGGAATAATCCAAACGCTTGGAAATTCAATGGGGCATAAAAATGTAAGTGTGCGAGTTTCACTTTGAGCCACTGCACGTAAGTACAACGTTCTCCTTGTGCAACTAATAAGGATAGCGCGGATACTTGAATGGGAGGGATTCTGTTTCGAAGACAAAAATCCGTTTCCTGCTTGAAGAGACCAAACGAACCGACTACATCGTCGGCCCATGTGTCGGCCATTCTCCACTGACCCACTTAATTACCAGCACGGCGACAGATTCTCTAACTCGAGGAATATTTCACGAGACTTTCTCAGAAGAAACTGGAGATTCGTTTTCCTAGGGGACGTTTCCCGTCCGCGGTTACGAGCGGAAGAAAACCGCTCCACCGTTCCCTTTACACTTTACGTCCTCTCTTTGGTCATCCTAATAGAAGATAATTCATTCCACGGGTTGTTGGAGAAGAAAATAACGTAGGAGGTAGTTAACGCGGATCATACAATAACTGAAGGATTTAAAATGGGCACGGGACCTTTGTCAATTTTTGCCGTTTTGCGCGAAAGAAAAATAGAGCCTGAATCTGTCACATGGAAGAATAAAAGTATATTAACTCTTTGCCGTACAAATTTCTTGAACACTGTTCATTGTAATGTTTCGCTGTTTTCTACTTTAACGTTGTGTCGAATGCGAAACGTTAAAATATTATACGTAATTTTTGTTTGATAGTCTTCAGTGTTACAAGTTGAATTTGTAATTAGAATTACGGTTAAGGTTTAATAAAAAGTACAGTGTGTTTTTGTTATAATTAGATATGATTATTAGTTTGCAGTACGAATGTAACTCGTCATTATAAGCCACGAGGTAACCCTTTATAATTCGAATTTCTTCTTATTTTACAATGAAGAAAATTATAATTTGGTTAATGTTTTCGTTTCGATCCAGAGGACTAACAATTAATAATTATTATATGACCGTGTGGCAATAATATAACCATAAAGAAACAGAATGTAATGAGAATATAGAAAACTTAGAAAATATATAATATGAAAAATAATATCATATAAAGACAATGAAATAATGAATAAAGCAAACTAATAGCACAGTGATATGCAAATAAGATAATATTCAACAAATATTAATATATTAATATATATTAATAAATATTAAATATCTAAGTTACATTGCGTTATAGAGGGATAAATACATATATACTAACTTATTCTGTATTTCAAATATTTAATATAATTTTGTATATTACCAGCATTCTGCATTTCACCCACAATTATTTTTCTCATACACGCATAAAAATCCGCAGTCTAGTAATTAAATAACCGAAGAGCTGTGTCCACAATTAAATGTAGTTTCATCGTTGAAATATATTAATTTGTGCTTTATTTCAAATATTTAATATAATTTTGCATATTACGTGCATTCTACATTTTCCCCATAGTTAAATTTCTCATAAATGCATAAAAATCCGCAGCCCGCTAATTAAATAACCGAACAACTGTAAGCATGATTAAATGTAGCTTCGCCCTCCAAATATACTAATTTGTACTTTAATTTAAATATTTAATACAATTCTGCGTATTACGTGTATTCGACATTTTTTGCCACAGATTTTTCTCATAGGTGCCTAAAAATCCGCAGCCTGACAATTAAATACCTAAAGAACTGTATCTACAATTCAACGTACTAAGTGTCACCCTCCAAATATATTGATTTCTGCTTTATTCGAAATATTTGATACAATTTTGTATAAACCACATAAAAATCTGAAGTCTAGTAATTAAATTATACCTATTAAAAACTAAATAAAAATGAAAAGTAAAACAAAATCACCGTGTCCATAATTAAATGTAATTTTAGCTTCCAAATATATTAATCTCTAATACCAAAATTTAAATTAAGTACAAATTAGACCAAAAGAAAACTGTATCCATAATTTTACGTAAGTTCATCCGCCAAATATACTAATTTCTGCTTTATTCGAAATATTTGATACAATTTTGTATAAACCACATAAAAATCTGAAGTCTAGTAATTAAATTATACCTATTAAAAACTAAATAAAAATGAAAAGTAAACCAAAATCACCGTGTCCATAATTAAATGTAATTTCAGCCTCCAAATATATTAATCTCTAATACCAAAATTTAAATTAAGTACAAATTAGACCAAAAGAAAACTGTATCCATAATTTTACGTAAGTTCATCCGCCAAATATACTAATTTCTGCTTTATTCGAAATATTTGATACAATTTTGTATAAACCACATAAAAATCTGAAGTCTAGTAATTAAATTATACCTATTAAAAACTAAATAAAAATGAAAAGTAAACCAAAATCACCGTGTCCATAATTAAATGTAATTTCAGCCTCCAAATATATTAATCTCTAATACCAAAATTTAAATTAAGTACAAATTAGACCAAAAGAAAACTGTATCCATAATTTTACGTAAGTTCATCCGCCAAATATACTAATTTCTGCTTTATTCGAAATATTTGATACAATTTTGTATAAACCACATAAAAATCTGAAGTCTAGTAATTAAATTATACCTATTAAAAACTAAATAAAAATGAAAAGTAAAACAAAATCACTGTGTCCATAATTAAATGTAATTTTAGCTTCCAAACATATTAATCTCTAATACCAAAATTTAAATTAAGTACAAATTAGACCAAAAGAAAACTGTATCCATAATTTTACGTAAGTTCATCCGCCAAATATACTAATTTCTGCTTTATTAGAAATATTTGATACAATTTTGTATAAACCACATAAAAATCTGAAGTCTAGTAATTAAATTATACCTATTAAAAACTAAATAAAAATGAAAAGTAAACCAAAATCACCGTGTCCATAATTAAATGTAATTTCAGCTTCCAAATATATTAATCTCTAATACCAAAATTTAAATTAAGTACAAATTAGACCAAAAGAAAACTGTATCCATAATTTTACGTAAGTTCATCCGCCAAATATACTAATTTCTGCTTTATTCGAAATATTTGATACAATTTTGTATAAACCACATAAAAATCTGAAGTCTAGTAATTAAATTATACCTATTAAAAACTAAATAAAAATGAAAAGTAAACCAAAATCACCGTGTCCATAATTAAATGTAATTTCAGCCTCCAAACATATTAATCTCTAATACCAAAATTTAAATTAAGTACAAATTAGACCAAAAGAAAACTGTATCCATAATTAAATGTAATTTCCTCCTCCAAATATACTAATTTCTGCTTTATTTCAATATTTTAATATTATTTCGTATAAACGCATAATAATCCACAGTCTAGTAACCAAATAGCCAAAGAACTGTATCAACAATAATTAAATCACGAAGTTATCTGCGTCTTACGGCTATGGCGGCTCTCCTGCACCTACCACTAGAGGGACATACGAAATAGGACTTTCTCGAAAGCACTCGCTCAAACTACGTCGTTTATATACAGTGTTGCCTTGGATATTGGCCGAGGTTCGGGACCGAATCTGGCCAAAGTAGAAGGGAGGTAGATCTTTCAGCAAAATCCTGCGTGTCTTCTTCTCATAGAGAGCGAGTGAGATAGAGATACACAGCAGGGCTCATCGACAATTCACGATAGGTGTAAAAACATATGTACTTGGCCACCGGGACAGTTCCGAAGCCAGTTCCAAGAATTGGTGGGGATAATGACAGACCAATATCCAAGGCAAAACCCCGGCCAATAACCAAGGCAGTACTGTATATACCGCCTTTAACTTTCCTTCCAATATCCCAACGTCTAAGGCAGGGCCTCCTATGTAGCATTACTGATGAGTCTACTAGCAGGCCTAGGACGAAACACAACACCCTTCCTTTTCCTATCCTATCCCCTCTCTACAGCTCCACAGCACATTACTGTGTTTATTTTCGCATTTAATTATTAATTAGATCCAAATACGTGTTCAACTTCCTGCGACGAAGTTCAGCAATCTTCCAAAAGATTTTCTTCCTGTCTCTTGACCTGAAAACATATAACAAACTAATTAAATATCTTTAAAAGGAGCCGAAGCTAGTTTTTCTTTTACCGCCCACCAGAAACTTTCCATCCCTTTACTCTTGAAGAGTAATGAAAAGTCCCCACTTGTATACATTTTCCTATTATAAGCTACGAGTAGACTATGGATTTTTACGTACTTGTTGGAAATTTAAATGCGCCGAATAAATATAATCCGCGGAATTATGTAAAATATCCAAAGTGTGGCGGCTCTGCTGCACCCACCAATAGAGGGACATACGAAATAGAGCTTTCTCGAATGCACTCGCTCCAACTACCTCGTCCATATATAATATACCGCCTTTAACTATTTAGTTATTTAGTTATTTAGTTATTTAGATATTTAGTTATTTAGTTATTTAGTTATTTAGTTATTTAGTTATTTAGTTATTTAGTTATTTAGTTATTTAGTTACCTTCCAATATCCCAACGTTTAAGGCAGGGCCTGTTATGTAGCATTACTGATGAGTCCACTAGCAGGCCCAGGACGAAACGCAAAACACCCTTCCTTTTCCTGCCCTATCCCCTCTCTACACAGTTCCACACGGTTAATTAGTTTTGACACGAGGGTGGTTTATCGCTATGTGAGCTCCTCGATTCACGCGAAAAGAGTGAACGGGGGAGGGGTTAAAGAGCTTAATGCAGAACGCGAAATATTTTCGTTGTTTTCAGTGGGATAAGGCAGCGAAGCTTCCCCATAGTTTATATTGAGTGTAATAATAATAACGCGAAAATTCGTAACGCTTATTGTTCCCGGCGTGCGTGTTTCGAGCTGGTCGTGGGCGTTTTTATGAAATTTTCAGGGGATTTTTAAATTTACAAAAGCCCCGCCTGCACAGCCCTGCGTCCATTAGTACGGATACGAAAGTTTACCAATGCCAGCTTTATTAAATGTGTTTGCTCGATGAAGCTTATGCTTCCGCTGTAACGCGATATGCATTGTTTATATTGAACGTACAACAAAGAGGAACGAACGACGGCTTCTTTAAATATTTTCGAGTAATTAACGTAGGCAGGTATAGGGAACGCGTGTATAAATATCTGCCCATTCACAATTGTTTAAGCAATGATTTAAAAGTTGTGAAATTCCCGTCTGAAATTACAACAGCCAGCATGAAAATAGGGAAATAAGCAGCCTTTTGATGATAAACTGCGTTTCTATCATATTTCCGTGGGATATGGTATTTTAAAGTACGAAATAAATAAAGTACAACTACTAACAGTCCACTGATTAATTCGCAGTGATTTATGTTCATTAAATTTTGCGTATTGATTTTTGCACTTTTATGTTAGCTTCTGTAAAAATAAGAAATTCGTACAAAATATTATTGTATCGTTATAATAACGGTATGATAGATGAAAATTATAAGAGAAATAAAGTAAATAGGGAAATCAATAACGAGATTGAATATTTTTATACGTGTATGGAAAATTGAAATGTGCAAAAAAGTGAAAATGTAGATTCTATGCAAGAATATACGAAGTATAGAAGGAATTGCCATTTTTAGAAAGTGAAACAATCCCTCTATTATTCATAATTCTAAAAATATTAAGTTGCGTTGATAATTAATTAATTCATTCGTAATAGCTTGCAATAATTAATTCTTTTTGTTGATCTTTCTATTCCTTTGCTCAACACTATAAAAATGAAACAAATGGTGATACGCTATTTGAAAGTAACGAACAAAACAAATTAAATACAAAAATTGGTAACCATTTCTCTTGTAATAATTTGTAACAACTAAATTTTTACTATTGATTTTCCCATTCTTACGCTCGCCACGATGAAAATAAAAAAGAAATTCTTGCAAAATACGGCGCGTGTAAACTCAATATTCATTTTCCATTTAACAAATATGAGGATCTAAACGAATTTGGAACAAGAGAAATCAATAGCTACGGAAATTGAGCACACTTCTTCACTCATTGCTTTATTGAACACACTTCGCGACCCATACTTCACATTCTCTTTTCGAAAACACGCGAGTACGCAAAATATACAAAAATATTTTCTTAGTTGTAACATCAGTTACAATGAGGAACGATTCGGGGAAAATTGTTGAGAATCTCTACTCATAGGATTAATTACGATCTACTAAATATACATATATAAATATAAAATATAACTAAATATAAAATATAAAAACTGAAATATAAATATATAAAATATACATATACTTTTAACGAATGATTGTATAATCTTTAAAAGCGTACATTCAGTCGCAAAAATCTACATACACCTAAAAATTGCGAGTATTGAAAAAATTGCAAGCGTTTCAACCATTTTAAAAGCCATTAATTTATGTACTAATCAAAATTGGATGTATGCTACAAAAATTAGTGCATAATACAACATAAAATCTACGTATCAGAATGAAAGTGTACAAAACTTACTGTTAGACCTACGTTTCTGAATTTTATTTTATTTTATTCATAAACAAGAAAAAGCCCATTAAATTGTTGCTCTTTCTAATATATCTCTGACATGCTATAATTTCTTTACCATAAATTCGTGTAATCAATGAGACTCGCTTTATGACCCTAAAGAAAAAACCTTTCTTACTTGTAATTTTATATTTTATGAATTTTCCGCGTAACTTTTGCTCTCCTAAAACGCGTCCTAAAATATGTGAACAATTGAAGTTTAAAGTAAGTACGCGTGTAGACTTTTTCAACTAATTGAATATAAACACGTCCACGCGTCCTTCGTACCGAAAGGGTTGAACATAACACGGAGCAATCGAAAGCGGTCAGAAAAGGCGTAAATCACGGTATTAATCGAGACACTAGCGAGGAGCGGTTATTGCCAGCGAAGTTATCGCTAATCGAGCAATAAATTCCGCAGGGCGGCCTGTGAAAAACGGATTTCCCGGCACTATTACGCCGGAAATTCAATAAACCGACGCCGAAAGAAGTCCTCGTTCGCGATCCTGCAGAACTCGAGGCCGGCTAGCAAACCCCGTTCCCCCCCCCCCCCCTTCTTCGTTCCTCTCTGTACACGGGCCGGCTCGACGTCTAATTAATTTTCTTTGTAACTCGATTCTCCCCGCAATCGTCAAGGTGGCGCAAAGGTGTTCTCGCCACCCTTTCGTTCCGCGAGAACGCGGACACAGAGAGGATGGAAAGGGGTAAAGGAGAGAAGGGTGAAAAAGAGAGAAAGAAAAGCGGAGGGAACTTTCGCCACTGTCGTATTGCGGATTTAATAAAGAGCCGCTCGGCGAAGTTCCGTCTCCTCTCCGAAAAACCGGCTGAAAGTAACCGACCGGTGAGCTATAGAGTGGGGGAGAGGGGGGAGGGAGGAAAGAATTTCCTTTTTCGAAGTAATCAGCGCCGTTTCTCTGTCGCCAACTTCCTCGTCGGAGTTACCACCGTTCGAACATGAGAGTATGAAACGTAGAAGAATTCTTTTGGTTAACCAGCGGGTGGATGGGGATAAGAAGAATAGCACTTGGTGATGGAATGCGATCTTGGATTCCGCTGTTCCATACGTCTTTGTTGTACCTTTGAACGGCTATCGTGCCGTGCAGCTTGATGGTCGCAATGTTATTTATCTAGATTTTATCGTTTAACCCTTTCACGGTTTAATACGGGAGAGATTCGGGTAAATTGTTCGATGTGGCGATGTTAAATTTGAAAATTGAAATTTTGAAATTTGAAACTATCTCACGCGTGTATATATTTATATAACATATTTTTTATACATATTATTTATATAATACATTTATAACGAATGATGTTACAAGTAACGAATGTTACGTCGAACAATTATTTTCGTTAAGTAAAATATTCATTGGGATGTTGCATATGAAATGATCGATTTTATGTAGCTTTAACAATGCTGCAGTTACTGGAATCAATTAAAAGGCGCGTTTATAATTTCCGTGCGGTAATTCGAACACACCGACGAGTATCAGATTCAAATAGTAATGATGACTTAAAGCTTGCACCCGGAAGCCTCGATTAATAACAATTATCGTTTCTATTATCTACTCGATGTCACCAGAAAAAATAATTAAGTGCTATATAGATTATAGATTCTTCAATGGGTGAATTCGCATAATCAATTGCACATCTGCAACCATTTACTATTATTATCGAATAACCATCTCACTAGTTTTATTATTAAACATAGGCACTAACTTTACTTCGCGATTCATCGATGGAGAGTTCAAGAAAGGGGACGAAATTTACTGCGCGTATGCAAAGGAACAAAGAAAATGCTAGAGGCTGCGCAAGAAACGAGAGGATCGCGTTGAAGCAATGCTAGAATACGAGCGGCAGCTGCAACAGAGGGCCAATGAGAGGCCGTGCAGCATTTTGGAACAATGTCACCCCGGTCGGAGAGTTGGGTAACCTCGCCCCAGGAAATCACGCGACTCTTTCCTCTTCTCCTCGTCTAACTTTCTTCTCCCCCCCGTCTTCCTCGAACCTGTCACTTTTCTTGATGTGTCGTGCACGCCCTTGCCGATGCCCCTTGCCGCTGTGGCCTACTCTAATGAAATGTGCATCGGTGGGCGTTTCTCGGGTCCCGGCCACTTAAAGGCCGCGTTTTACGTTCCTCGGATTCCCCGAAGAGAGAAAGGGAGACGAGCTTCTTTGATAAATTTCAATTTCGCGCTGTCGTTTCAGATTTTCCGGCCCTTCGGATTCCAACCGCTACTCGTCGCTGTGTGACTTATTATTTAACAACTTACGTTTATACGTATTGATATTTTTGCGAATGAATTATCAAGGGTAAGGAATAATTAATCTTAAGAATTCTTTTCTTTCTTAAGTTGCCTTAAGAATTTCTCAGGATATATATATCTTGTAATATTAGCTAGCTATTACTATAGGTACTGTGTCAAATATAAGACGATGAAATATTAGAATTAATTCGGTCTTTGTGATCCCCTATCTTGCATACTGCAATAGAAGCTAAACTTTAGCAGAGGTACAGTGTGTCTTCATTCTATTTAAATTATAACGTTCACCACGAGTGTAGCTCGTTATTTTATGGCAAGGGTTTAATTCCACCCTCCGCATATTATATTACTTAACTATATTTCATCGGGTTAAGTGCAAAGTTCGTGGATTTATATTTCGTTACGTTCAGTTGCGTATATTTTTGTAAGAGCTGTTTGTAGAAATTAATTTTTATTAATATCCGAATCGCTCATTTGCCAAATCGATCAACTCCACGAAACAAAAAGTAGAGAAGTTCATCATCGTGTTTCAAGATATACTAATTTTCCGTTTTCGAACAAAGCAAATCGATGATGCTTGTACATTTAATTCGTGAACGGTGGTAGATAAAGTGTTAATTGGAATTACTTTGCAATTGCAAAGATAAACAAATTGGTTGGGTATAAGGGTTAAACTTAACCCAATAGATGAATAAAAATTGCCCCCATCTATGCACCAAAAACAGCTTTAACCCTTTGCGGACGAGCGTCGACAAATAATCGCCCAATGATTTTTTGGTTTTCCGAACCCATGTCGACTATTAAAGCACAAAACTTAATGCAATGAATACTTAACGTAATAATAAACATTTGAAATCGTTGGAAGTGAAATGGTTTGGAACTCAAAAGCATGAAAACTCAAAATCGTGGAATTAAAAACTAAAGTACTCTCACAAGTGTTACTTCTTCTCGTCCGCAAAAGGGTTAAATTTCATAGCGACGTAGCGAAAGGGTTAATCGAAGTGAGTCATTCGTATCACTCGTACAGAAACAACCCTGTTACCTCAAAATTCCCCGAGAATAGCCATCCCTCTCCAAACAGCGACACGGTCAAAGTACACAACAATGTTCCTTTTCCTCTCCGCAAAAACAAACCGACAAGACCGATACCAGGTTTCTCGGGCCACGACCGGAGAGTCGGGGTACTCGAACCTGTCCTTTCACGGTTTTTCCGAATCTAATGGAGTTCCTTCGCTCGCCGTCATAACGTAACGAACTCCAAGCTACTCGGGGAGAATTGTCTCCACGGAGCTGCTCGAGGAGAAACGCCCCTAATCAATTTCAATTCACGGAGCTGGCCACTGTTGCCGGGAGCTCTTCGGTCAATTGGCTTAATTCCGCTGTTTGCGAAATTCACAAATTCCTGGCCTCCGTCTCAAGAATCTATCAACGGAATCTTCTTAATAGGCTTTTTAATCTCAACGTTCGTTGAACGGAAATCTATTAATTGGCTAATTGATGAAGCTGCTTTTTTATTATATTCTGTACTTGGTGAGAATTCATTTTATTTGGTTTATAGAGAAATCGGAATATAATAATGTCTAGTAAAAGTCTATTGTGTGGTAGTATATTATGCGAGTATTAGTCTAGGAATAGTTATAATATAGTTACAGAAAATGCTAGATACTAAGATGATAAATACTAAGATACTAAATACTAAGATAGTAGATACTAGAAAATAAATACTAAGATAATAGATAGTAGATACTATGATATTAGATAGATACTAAGATGCTGGATACTACGCTACTAACATACTGAGATACTAAGATACTAAGATACTAGATACCAAGGTACTAAATACCATGATACTAGATACCAAAGTACTAGATACTAAATACTAAGATAGTAGATACTAAAAAATAAATACTAAGATACTAGATATTAAGATAATAGATAGTAGATACTATGATATTAGATACATACTAAGATGGTGGATACTAAGCTACTAACATACTGAGATACTAAGATACTAAGATACTAAATTCCAAGGTACTAGATACCATGATACTAGATACCAAAGTCCTAGATACTAAATACTAAGATAGTAGATACTAAAATAATAAATACTAAGATACTAGATATTATCATAATAGATACTACATACTAAGATGCTAGATACTAATATACTAAAATACTAATATACTAGATACTAAGATACTGGATACTAGACACTAGTACATTTCTTCACTAGTCACCCCTTCTCTAACTATACTCGAATTATCTTCAGACTAATATTTGCATTATACATTCTATATTATGAATAGAATAATAATATTGTCAATAGACTACGTATCTTTATGCAAATTCAGATCTCCGCGAATAAAGTTAAAGAAACGAATTTTAAATAGGGAGGGATGCGCCACATCGAAGAAATTCGTGTTCCATCGATCATTCGTTAAAATCATATCTATATACTCCCTTTAGTTAAATATACTTTTAAATATGTTTCCCTATAGTAAAACATTATGTATGTCTATTTGAATTTAGGTGGCGATATTTTACGGTAATTAATCGTATAGATTCTATATCATAGAATATTTAAATGCTCATATTTATAGCATTCTCGTATCAGCAAAAACTCTCCACCATTAATATTTTTAGTTTCATTGTCAGTTTTAAAGTGCCGTTCATGTTTCAGTTTTTCGAAGCCAGGATGTTTCAGCCACGTGTTGCCACGAATTTTGTTAATTAATTTAGTGACAGTGCGTATCATCTGCCACGAAATATGATACTAAACGTGCAGTATCGCATTCTTAATAAGCGTCTACGGGTGTCGCGACGGATGTCGGGAATTAAATTGATGACGCAGCGATCAAAACAACCGTGGGCAGATCGTGTGCCCGGATAATTTAGGAGCATGGGGGATTATGAGGGTTGCAACAGTCTTCAAATTATTAATATGTCTTCCTAGAACTCGTCAGTACTTTAAACCGATGGTTGCCAAACTATGGGCCACGTAAAATATCAAAAGATAAGAGTAATTAACGTGTTCATTAGAAGACTTTTAATATCATGCTGGTGCATATGAACGTTTAGCTGAACGAATAAATACTGTATTCTTATGATTTCGTGAAATTATCAACTGTAACGAAGCACGTTAAAGAAGAAGAAATTAACTGTAACTTAGATGTATGCATATTATAATAGAATTGTGAAAACTTCTGTACTTGACATCATGAATAATCGAAATGGTTAAATAATTCTTTATGGAAGACGAAATTTAACAAATTTATTATAAAATCTGCTTAAACTACGATTTGAAGGAAATTAGAGGAGAAACTTAGGATTTAGAAGATTATAGTACTTCGAAGAATTTACTTATGTTTTATCTCTATAGCTTTTAGAAAAACGACGTTTCATGTGCATCAACGGAACACATAAGTAGACTGGCGGTTTGTATGCATTCATGGGAAAATTAAATAGGCAAGAAAGTACGGAAAATAATAATCAAATTAGAAACGACACTTTGATACTTGTCAGAAGATGAAGCTACCATTTACGCCTATAAATCATCGAATAACAACTTTGTTTTTTAACCGTAACATAAACTTTTATTCATTTTAAATTTATTAAATGCCCCATGAATTATAGATATGGGTAGGTATACTCTTTTTTATTTTCGCTTGTAAAGGAATGAATTTGCATAAAGATCAGCAGTTCAGTAATAACTACATATGTAATATCAATGAAATCGAAGTACGCGAATTACATTTGTCAAAATGTTGAATATATTTACCAAAAATGAAATTTTAATCAAATTCTCGCGACATATTAATATTCAAACTAAATTCTGCTTTAAACGATGAAAAGCGACGAAGTTTGTAAAGATAACTTAAAAATTGAGGAATCCTCGTCGAAATCTTCAGGAGCTTATCGCTTTCCGCGTCTATCAGCGTGGCTTTCGCGACCTCCACGCATTCTGGATTTCCCGACTACGTGTACCGATAAATCTTCATAAATTCCAATTCACGAGCTCCGTGAGGCCGGGCTCGCCATTGTATTCGCCCGGCAAAGCCACTCTGTGTTTAAAATAAGGGCAGACCGAGTCGATCCTCGACTTAAGCCGCCGTTCGAGACGCGAGTTTACATCGAAGTCGCGTAAGCTCTTCCTAAAAGCGACCCTAGGCCACCCCTACGATCTCCTTTTAAACGCGCTTTCTTCCTACCACGAAGGAAGACGTAGCGCAGTGGCTCGAAGTAAAACTCGGACACTTATATCTTCATGCTCGAGAAGCGATACATAAGCGTTTGGTTTTCCAACATTATGGATTTCCAAGCTTTTGGATTCTTAAGCGTTCCAATAGTCAAGCTTTTGGATTACTAAGGTTTTCAATTTCAAAGCAACTGCATTTCGAAGATATTTAACTTCCAAGATTTTTGGATTCTTAAGCGTTCGAATTTGCAAGCTTTCATATTTCTAAGCTTTTGGATTTCCAAGCGTTTGGATTACTGAGCTTTTCGATTTCCAAGCATCTGCATTTCGAAGATATTTAAGTTCCAAGCTTTTGGATTCTTAAGCGTTTCAATTGTCACGCTTTTGGATTTCCGAGCTTTTGGATTTCCAAGCGTTTGGATTACTGAGCTTTTCGATTTCCAAGCATCTGCATTTCGAAGATATTTAATTTCAAGATTTTTGGATTCTTAAGCGTTCGAATTGTCAAGCTTTTGGATGTCCAAGCTTTTGGATTTCCAAGCGTTTGGATTACTAAGCTTTTCGATTTCCAAGCATCTGCATTTCGAAGATATTTAATTTCCAAGCTTTTGGATGCTTAAGCGTTTCAATAGTCAAGATTTTGGATTACTAAGGTTTTCGATTTCCAAGCAACTGCATTTCGAAGATATTTAATTTCAAGATTTTTGGATTCTTAAGCGTTCGAATTTGCAAGCTTTCATATTTCTGAGCATTTGAATTTCGAAGCGTTTGGATTTCCAAGCTTTCGGATTATTAAGCGTTCCAATAGTCAAGCTTTTGGATTTCCAAGCGTTTGGATTACTGAGCTTTTCGATTTCTAAGCATCTGCATTTCGAAGATATTTAATTTCCAAGATTTTTGGATTCTTAAGCGTTCGAATTTGCAAGCTTTTATATTTCTAAGCATTTGAATTTCCAAGCGTTTGGATTTCCAAGCGTTTGGATTACTAAGCTTTTCGATTTCCAAGCATCTGCATTTCGAAGATATTTAAGTTCCAAGCTTTTGGATTCTTAAGCGTTTCAATTGTCACGCTTTTGAATTTCCGAGCTTTTGGATTTCCAAGCGTTTGGATTACTGAGCTTTTCGATTTCCAAGCATCTGCATTTCGAAGATATTTAATTTCAAGATTTTTGGATTCTTAAGCGTTCGAATTGTCAAGCTTTTGGATTTCCAAGCTTTTCGATTTCCAAGCGTTTGGATTACTAAGCTTTTCGATTTCCAAGCATCTGCATTTCGAAGATATTTAATTTCCAAGCTTTTGGATGCTTAAGCGTTTCAATAGTCAAGATTTTGGATTACTAAGGTTTTCGATTTCCAAGCAACTGCATTTCGAAGATATTTAATTTCAAGATTTTTGGATTCGAATTTGCAAGCTTTTATATTTCTAAGCATTTGAATTTCTATACTTTTGCATTTCCAAGCGTTTCGATTACTAAGCTTTTGGATTTTCAAACGACTGCATTTCCAAGCTTTCGAATTGCAAGGCGTGCGGATTTCTAAGCTTTTGAAATCCGAACCGCTTAAGTTTCCAAGCTGTTATATTTCTAAGCATTCGAATTTCCAAGCTTTCGCAATTCCAAGCTTCTAAATTTTTAAGCATGCGGATTTTCAAACTTTTCAATTTCAATTTTATATTAATCCTTTGCATTCCGTTGGCGTCGCTCTGACAACACGCGTAAATTTCTTCAAAAGTTAAGGTTTAGGTTTTTCTCATTTATTTTCACCAACTGCTTTTTTAAAGCAAGGCAAATGAAAGACGAATTTTCTTCCTTTCAAAATACGAAACGCTTTAAGTTTTCACTAGAATGAGAGAAACGTGTGCGAATTACTGGTACATCACACTATTAAAAATGTTTTCGAGTGTAAAGGGTTAACTCATTTGCATCGTAACACTAAATACACGACTAATTTTATAAATCGGAAACTTTCAATTTTACTCAGAAATTTTGTGTAATAATTAACTAAATAAATAGTGTTATACATATGTACAGTAAATAATAAACTTACAATAGATATTCTACCTTTTATTAATTAGTATTGTAATCTTTAAAATGTTCAATACACAGTGACACATTTAAGATATAAACATGAGTGTCCATTAACTTTTGAAGTATAGAATAATTATGAGAAGAATTCTAGAAGAATATTTGTATAATTACGTGTCTATTCTAGAAGAATAATTATGAGCGGTACTGAAAGTGTCCGAGTTTTACTTTCGGCCACTGTATGCAGAAAAAAGACGATATGGACCGTAGACTATGCAATGTAGCACCTGGTCGTGGATTACTTAGAGGTTTAAGTTGGGCATATTTAGCGTGGTCGAAGTTTAATTGAACTTGATATGAAACGTAACCCAGATCTTGGAGCTGGGTTTAATTTAGGCTAACCCTGACATACGAGTAGATTTAATTCATACGTGGAGAACGATTCAGCTGAAATCTACCGAGGTCAAGTTTAATTCAATTTAAAGTAGAATATTCAGCTGGTTATAGTTCGGATAGTTTAACCCTTTCGTGACAAGGAATTAGTTGTTGTTAAGAATTTTTATTGTGGGGCGTGGAATACATTGATGTTGAATTGTGATTCATTTTAAATCGCTCGAGAGGAACGCATGCGTGCAGTTACTCATAAAAGGGTTAATTGATGGTAAATAAATCTATTATTTTATAATTTATAACCCGGTTATTAACACATTGTGCACCGGTTAGGGATTAAGATAAAATACGATATAGTACGTGTTTTAAAAAAATCATCTTATAATTAGAATAACTTCGGCATACCTCTAATAACAAAAGCAGCGATAAAATGATTGGAGAAATAGATTAGATTATTCATAAAGCCCTACAAAATTTATAGAATATTCCATTTTTGCTTAAAATAAGAAAACTATTCGGAATTTTAAATGCATTTTAAAACCAAATTCTAACTAATTGGTTCCTCTAATTAATTATATTATACCGAACTAAGAGAAAGTTGAAATTAAACGTTGAAACTTTTGCGCGCGTCTAACGGTTAAAGCGTCTATGAAACTAATGGAAAAATAAACTAAACTATTAATACAGTGCGATAAAATACATAGAATATTCTACCTTTGCTCAATGTATGAAAACCACTCGGAGTTTCAAACGTATCCGAATATCAAATCGCGATTAATTAATTCCTCTAATTAATTCCTAATTCATAGAGCTTTTAACAAGTAGGTCGCCCGAATTCTACAATCCGCCATCAATACTAATCTGGGCCGAGTCTACCCGATATCTAAACTCCGCAATGTTGCAGAGAGACACACGGATTGGATCTACTTCAACCTCAAACTAACCTAAGTCTAATCCAACAACGTTCCCATCGAACCTGCAATCCACACTTCGCCCAACGTAACCCAGAGATCTGACCCAGATTTTCAAACTACGTTCCATTAGATCGATACGTTTTTTTCTTCTTCTCCCCGCTATTTTCTAAAACCTCCAGCGCAGAGGCGCGTCCTTCTTTTCAACCGAGAAATCTTTCAATTCAAAGGTGAATGATTGTCACGACCCGCGTTTTGCAGCTTTTCACCCCGAAAGCTTCTCGGGCCTGCTTTTTGCTCGTCTTGACGAAAATGCGTGACATTGTTACGCTTTAAGGCAAGCTTCCACCGCTGTGGGATTCCCGCGGCGTGTACCGATAAATCTTCATAAAATCCAATCCACGAGGCATGGCTGAGTGTCGTTGCACCTCTCGCGTAAAGGGGCTTAATGAGCGCCGTGAGCCTGACGGATAATTTGATGCCGAAAAAACTGGCAAGCTTAACGACCTGCCCGCCTGTCCCCTCTGTTCTACCATCGCGAAATTACTCGCTAGAATTGTTAATAAAGGAGCCCCTTTTTCGCGGTGATTATTTTAATGTAAATCAGACGGCCTGCCGGCGTAACGTCGACCGTCAAACGTTTTTGGTTTATTAAAAAAAATAAATGTTTCATTCGGTCAGTAGACCCTCTCCCTCTTTTATGCGCTTGTCGATGGATTAATGCACGCGTGTTGTACGCTCGCCTTTAGTTCGAAGGTTTAACCCTTTGCAGACGAGGAAAATGTGATGGTTAATAAATTTGTACTCGGTTACGAGTTCGTTACGGACAGAATTACGAATATTCGCCCAATTATTATTAAACGTGTCTATTAGCGTCACTAATCCAGATTTCTTCCTTCGAAAATCGACGTTTAGACAGGAAATCGAAAATGTTTGGGGGGCTATTTGCCGACACTCGTCCGCAAAGGGTTAATCGTATCTTATGAACGAATAAATATGTTATTTATTATTCGTTCCATATTTGTCGAAGTCAAACATTTAGTTGTGATGCGTAGAAAACTCCACATATTAAAGTATTGGTAGAAGCGAGTTGTTTTAGAGCTTGATCATGGAACGTCGGCTAATTAGGGTTTGGTGATGCCAGGTATGAATGTACAAACTGTTGCCACGTTTCATAGGCAGTTCTAACCGTGCCGCCCGTCTCGTAAACATCACCGATATTTCTTCCACCGTATTAAATATAATTATTTACCCACTTTATTCACACACGAGTCAGTTATTTAATATAACCGTTCAACTGAATTGTGGAGCTGTGTAGAGAGGGGATAGGATAGGAAAAAGGAAGGGTGTTGCGTTTCGTCCTGGGCCTGCTAGTGGACTCATCAGTAAGGCTACCTAGCAGGCTCTGCCTTAGACGTTGGGATATTGGAAGGAAAGTTAAAGGCGGTATATACAGTACTGCCTTGGTTATTGGCCGGGGATTTGCCTTGGATATTGGTCTGTCATTATCCCCACCAATTCTTGGAACTGGCTTCGGAACTGTCCCGGTGGCCAAGTACATATGTTTTTACACCTATCGTGAATTGTCGATGAGCCCTGCTGTGTATCTCTATCTCACTCGCTGTCTATGAACAGGAAGACACTCAGGTTTTTGCTGAAAGATCTACCTCCCTTCAACTTTGGCCAGATTCGGTCGCAAACCTCGGCCAATATCCAAGGCAACACTGTATATGGACGAGGTGGTTGGAACGAGTGCTTTCGAGAAAGTCCTATTTCGTATGTCCCTCTAGTGGCGGGTGCAGGAGAGCCGCCACAGGATAAATCGTTCGTTACAAAAAGAAAAAAAAAGAAAACTTAACTAAACTAACCCAAACTTAAGATAGTTGAAAGATTTGAAAACGATACTGGTACCGATCAGTTCAACAATCAACTGATCAAAACTAGTATCGTCAACTTATATATTCTAGTTAAAAGTAATTTTAACGAGTCAAAGTTAACATCAACTAGCAGCCTTAATTAGAACTAGTTTTAACTGATTTCGAAGTTTCACTGTGACACGTATACCTATGTGTGTATATATATATAGAAAGTAAAAGGATAGTTTCAAGTTTCTGTAGCTCTCTTTAACGATCTGCCGTAATTTGCTTTTTGCAGAGGATTGAGGAAGTTAAGCGTTTTGCTACAGTTTGCTCGACACAGTTCGCGATCGTTGATTATCGAGCAATTTGTATCGTTCCCGAGAAGTCGAGAAGAAACCATCGTGGCCGCGCCTCTCGATGTCGTCTCAAGAAACGTTCAATGGAGGGGGCGAAAGTGTCCAGGGACCTCTTCGTCGATAAATCTTCATGAGCTCCTCGCCAGTTCCGGCGGTTTCCTTCGCCTTTGTTCTCGCATAGGAATACGCGACCAGAAGAATACTGACAAAGAGTAGAGCAATCATTGACGATTCAATATCGTCTATCTTTTCAAATATTTCCGCATTCGGCATATTAACACTAGCTTTTGCGGACATTGATTGTATAATTTGACAGGTTTCCCGAAAAATAACGCGCACTGTATATAAATTAGTAATAATTTATTACTTATTTATTACTATTTATTAAATACTGTAATAAGTTACACTGCAATGTGGACTTTTAATGTTCATTATTCCTCTTTTTTCAGGTATCAAAGAACTTATAAACTTCGAAATTCGATGCTTGAGGATGGAGGGCGTCAATTAGTATACATATTCATACCATTGGATTAATTGAAGTTAATATAAGCTACTGAAAAGTAATATTTATGGTGTTTGTGACTTAAAGTGTGAAAGAAATCCGTGAAATCGACGATTTCCGTTAATTTAGTGTTAATTTTGCCTATGCGAGTGCACAAAAGAATACCATGAAGTGGTCGCAGCTTCCGCAAATGATTTGCATGCCTCTCTTGGAGCATAATCATGATGCTTTGAGTTTGGTTGGACATACAATGTCGGTCAAAGGTATGGCGTCACTTTGTAGCTTGTACCCGTATCGAATCTTCCGCTAATTTTCCTGCGACAGACCTTCCCGTAAATGTAAAATGCTCGGTATCCAATCATTTAGGGCTGTAATGTAACAAGTAACTAAAAAAAATTGCAATACTTGAAACTCGAAGCTTTGTGCTATTTTTATTATTCGAAACTCTTGAAACTTAGGTAAATAATAGCTTGTATGAATAACCAAAGTATCGTGGTGATACAAATTTATTTAACTGATGATCTAATAAACAGGCTGTGGATTTTTATGCAAATTCGTATTTTCACGAGTAGAATTAAAGAAGAAGTTAAGTGGAGATTTGTTTGACTCCGTACATGTAAAACAATGCGTCAATTACTCTAAATATTTTGCGTATTTTCTCATATTATGTGCATTGTAGAATTTTTTGCAAACTTAAATTTCCCATAAATGCATAAAAATCCACTATCTACTAATAAAGTTTGCGTTTCAACATTAGACGCATTTTAATCGCTATAATTTCATCGATTCATTTTACAGCCATTTATAGTCGTCTTTTTTTAAAGCAGAAATTACGAGAGTTTTATAATAGTGAAATCCAACTGTAATCAGAATAATTTACAATAGTTATCGACAATAATAACAACTGTCTGATTTATCGAATAGATGATTGTTGGCAAACAAAACGCAATCTATCCATTTGTGATCGAATCCATCAAAACTTTTGCGCCCACAAAATATTAATCAATTTCAAACTATTGCGTCGTTGCACTGCACCTATTAAAGTTACTGGAAATAATTTGTACATTTCTCTCTTTCACTATGAATATAAATAGAAAAGCAAGCTATTATTTTTTACACTTCACGGTGATAAATCATTTGCGATATCATTTATGACTAACGTCGTCAGAATGAAAACCTTATTAGAATAGAAATTTATTGATTCTAAATATGGATCACAATGGTTTCCGCAACGCCTTTGAGCTTACATCCTTCATTAACCCTTTCGCTACGAAGGACGTATATATACGCCTTCAAAAATTGTACGATCATTTGTTAAAAGCATACGTATATTTTCTCTATGGTACAATACTGTTTCTTTTTCAACGCCATGCCATAATTAACCATATACAGCCTCTAAACATTTATATTTATACCATTCTCATATTAATAAAAGCGATCCTTATTTATGCTTTGAGTTCTCAATTTTAAGATACCGTAGCGAAAGGGTTAAAAATGGAATCCTCCTTCATTCGATATCCACCGCAACTTTACCTCATATTTTATCTCATATTTATCTTATATTTGACACCTGATAATAATATGAACTAATACGTGCTAAACTAAATTAATCCTTTGCCCTACAATAACGAGTTACACTCGTTCTATGAATTATGACACAGGTTAAAGAAAAATGCCTATTAATAAGGATAGAATTTAGTTCGAACACTAATTTTAATTTTGTATTATAAGATTGGATGTTATTAAAGAAAAATTGTGTACAATATTCAAACGATTTGTATGTGACTTGATACAAAAATAGTAGTCAACTAATGGTAGCCTAAGTAGGAAATAAAGTAATAGTAGGGCAAGGGGTTAACCCCTTGTCCTACAAATTTCTTATTATCGCACTTGTGTATGCTATCATTATCATGTTACAGTTCTCACATTTGTTCCAACTATTAACCCTTTGCGAACGATGAATAATATCACTTAAAAGAGTACTTTGGTTTCGAATTCCAAGCCTCTAAATTTCCAAGCTTTCGAATTCCAGACCGTCAAATTTCCAAAACTTTGAAGCATTTATTAACGATATTAATTTAAATTTCTCGCTTTAACAATAGACTTGCATCCGCAAAACCCCAAAAATGATTAGGCGGCTATTTGCAGACACTCGTCCGCAAAGGGTTAAAATATTCTGCATAATTTATATTTAGTGATTCTTAATCTTCTGACGAGAAAGTAAGGCTAAAATAAATGGAACATAGTATCGCAAGCAGAACTTATCTTAAATGAGTCTATCTATAATTCGTGCCACGAGTGTGACTCGTCATTGTAAGCCAAGGGTTTAAAGTTGATTGCTAAACTCAGATTATAAATTCGGACTATAAACTGCCCAATATTTCATAACAATAATGAATGTTATAATAACTAAAACTATCTTACAGACTACGCCATTGCACTCCTTGTTACGTGGAAACAAAAGTGTATTATCGGATTATGTTAATTAAAATGATCGTGAATTTGGACGTTTCTTAAAATACGAAGAGACCCTAAACATTTGGTCAGTAGTGTATGACATTTCAAAGCTGGATTCCGGTTTTCGAATGGGGGCCGATAAATATTTATATACCGTTTTTCGGCCGGCTCGGTTTCCGTACGCGTTTATTACGCAATCATGAACGTGTGCGAATTTATACGGGCTAATGGAGGTAGGGAAAACTGCTGCGTGGACATTGATAGCCCCACGCAAATGAATGAAATGATGCGCGTCTGCGAATATCGAGATACACGACCTATGCTGGCTCCTGCTGTTACCCTCACACCCTTTGTCCCCATAAATTTCCACTTTTTTTTTACAATCTAATAAATAAACCGCGGACGTTTATGCACTTATCGAAAAGTTAGAGCTTCGGAAAGATACAGAATCTATAATTAACATCCGCAATATAGTGACAACTTTGAAACACGAGTAAATCGTAAGATTCGTTCTGCGCCTACAAAAGATTGTCTAATGTTCGAAGAGATTTCCAAACTACGTTCAATGTTCGTAATTTAGCCGCGCTGTAAAAGAACTATTCGCAACCTGATCTGAAATTTAAGTGCAAAGTAATAATAATTAAACTTGTATTTAATCGCAGACTTCATTGAACATCGGGTGTTCAAATTTATCAGGATATTTTTCGATTATTATATGAAAATATATAAATATCAATTTTGTAAATGAAATACTAATTAACTCAATTAACTTTGTAACTTATAAGTATTTAGGGCTAACGAATATAACAAATTATTGCGGAACCCAATGGTGCAACCCTTTAGAATCTGCATTTATATGTTTATATGCGTTTATATGTATAGTTTATACTAAGATTCAGTAAAAAAGAAGACAATCAAAATAAAATAAAGTACAAAACAAAACGAATCACGCGATCAATCCTACCTCTACTCCTCGACAAATAAAATTAGAACTAAACCCAAATAGAATCCATACGAAATACGAAACCAGGTCATCGAGGAGTTAAACAAAACTCCAAAAGATCAGAGAGAATTTTTCCACGAAACGTTAGCACCGGCAATAGCGAATACTGGGGAAGGAGAAGAGGTTTTTGCAACTGAAAAGGGCGAAACAATTTCACGTTTCCTCGCGGACCGATTAGAGTGATCGACGAGGTGTCGCGTCCACGAGCAACCGGCTCCGTGAAATGCATTTTTCATGAATCCTGAAGTGGCGATGGTCGGTCCAGGCCACCCCCTACACCAGTGTGTTTGCTTACCATTATTATACAGTTTGCCGGCCGACAGACGGCCAGAAGCTGACATAACATTCACGAAACTGTGTCCGCCTTTGAGCACGTCTAAAACAACATTGTCGGGACATCGGTTGAGCGGATCTTCGCCTCCATCGTCGCTTCTCTGCCTCTTCTTTCACGTCTCATTTCTCTTTACCCGCCGCTTTCTCACGTGCAGAGCCACACACAAATATTCCGGTGTGCAGATACGTGGGTTATCCGAGGTGAGAAAAGCGAACTCTGATACCTAACGCGATGGAAATTAACGACATCAACAACTCTGTGCCACCGGGCTGCTGTTTATGCAACGCTGTGCGGCGTTATTGAATTTCATAGCCATAATGGTGAGCTTTGTGCGTTGCTTTTGGATCAGCAAAGATGCAAAATTGCGCGGGAATTTCATTGTTTGAAATATAACGTCCAGTACTGTTAAACAAAATTTGAGTATGTAATAAGAATTTCCTTAAAATACAGAGGGTCCCAGGTTTTCTCCGGAAAACGTTATTAATATGTTCTGCGATTGCAAATAAATTAAAAGTGGCATACAAAGATGGATTTTTGGATGTCGTATTGAAAAGTTGTGACAAAAATACGAAATACGAAGGGAAATATAGTACAAGAGAAAAATAAGTTGACAAATAATATAATTATTAATTAATAATAGTCCGTTTAAAAACGTTCGCTACTTCTGTGAACATAATATTAATGTGTT
This sequence comes from Eucera pruinosa, assembly GCA_028830335.1. Classification (NCBI taxonomy): domain Eukaryota; kingdom Metazoa; phylum Arthropoda; class Insecta; order Hymenoptera; family Apidae; genus Eucera; species Eucera pruinosa. The sequence continues at coordinate 8,896,295 of JAMYCR010000015.1, read as the reverse complement.
ACTTTATATTTGAATGTGATGTGTTACTTCATATATGCATTTGAACAAATACTGTTGTTACTTTATGAAATTTATTTTAGTTTCACTTTGTTTCACTGGATAAGTCTACTTGTTATCCTACCATTATTTTATTCTACAGCGTCTAGTTTTTGTTAATATTTTTTGCTTATGTGCAGTTGTAAACTATACTGACAAAATTTGTCGGGAAAAATCTGGAATAACTGGTATGCAAATACTTGAAATTTAGAATACGTATATAGTCTTATTCATAATAATATTTGTTCACAAGATGATTCATGTTTCGTTTTATATAAGTTTCTTGATATCAGTTTCTCTCATTGCATTTCACGTTAACTTTACTTTACCGAATACTTTACGCGTGAAACCAAACGGTATGGATCAAGTTGAATAAATATAATAACGCTTGTTATAATATTAATATTGTAATATTCTATATTTACAATATGTATACGTGACAGACTGTATCGTCGAATAGTGTTTGTACCTAAGGTTAATTTCGTAGACGCGAGATTACCGCGGGAATCTTTAATCTTATCCCGAGAAGTTCATTGAAAAGCCGCGCTCCGATGTAGCATTTAAGTTCCCCCGGTGATTTCACAAACAGGCAATTCGCAATGAAGTCCGAGTCCCTAATGAAGCCGTTGGCCGTTGTCAAGCGACGCGTCTGAAGCGAAAAGTGCCGGGTGAAACGCGCGATTAATATGCACATAAGTTTCGCGGTTCATTAGCCGGCCCGTAGCCTCGACAACGTTGATAAACACTTACGGCTGTCGCGAATAATTTATTTAATAACCGGCCGTACGTGCGTACCAAGTTCGCGAAATGAAGCTGCCGCCGTTGCCGCTGTTAAACCGTTTCTCTCTCGCTTTCTTGTCCCTCTTCATCTCTCTGTTCTTCGCGGATCTCTGTTTTAGGTCCCTCTCCCCCCTTTTGAATTTGAAGTGGAAAAATAACCTAACGATCGTCGGCTGCGGGCGAAAAAGTTCGTTAATTAGTCGTGAATCCGGGGAAACGAACGATGACGAGGATATTTCCTTACGTGCCCGCGAGATGTGCACTTTTATATTTTTTTTATTAGATGGAACTCTTCTCCCTCCTTCCATCTTCTCCTCCTTCGAGCCGAGGAACAACTTTTTTATCTTTCGACGCGCCAACTCTTTCTTCGGAATATAAAGCCGGTTCTCGGTTTCGCGGCAACAAGGGGGGCGGGGAAACAAAAGGAAAAGTACGACCACCGATAGCTGCCTTTAAATACAATTTTCCGCCGCAGAGTATTGGAAGGGGGTAGCGGTAAGGGTGGTAGCGGTGGTGCAATCAACGAAAAGGTATTCGCACGTGTACGGAATACGCAGCCTGTCCCAATTCCGCGGCTCCATTTTGCGGAAAAATTCGAGCGTTCAGGGACCGTCTTAATAACAGCGGCCCGGATTGAAACGTTCCAGCGTTCCAACGCTTCTCTTGGGGATATCGTTCGCCAGGAAATTTATACCATATACGTGTGTGTTCCCCCCCTTCTTGTGTTCGCCCCTTTTTTCCCCTCTTTTGTAACCGGAGCGGTTAATTATTGGACTGACGATTTTTATTCGCAAATTACTGCCTTTACGTTTTCACGGACACGATTAAACCCTTAGACTTTTATACTACGTATGGATCCTATTTTTTTTCATTCTTTTTGTTATCCGAACGATTAATAATTATTAAAATAGAATGAGCTATTCATTGCCAACTATAGGAACACCATTTTAAAAGTAAACCGTGTGTTACAATTCTCCATTTAATTTCCAATTCTTGTTTCTTTGTTAATAGGAAGTTTAACGTCGAATCGACACCTAGATTATTAACGAAAGTGTCATTAAATTATACTATTCGCTCGGCTATTTTGATTTTCTTAATAAACCGAACATCACGAATCTTGTTGCTCACGATGTTATCTTGTATCGAATTTAGTACGCGATAAAATCAAATAGTCTATTGAGGTTGGTATTTCACGTAATTCACACATCGAGACGAATTTTTATTAAATACGTAGGAGTGGAAAAATTCGATCTCTCCTGTTTCTATCTTGTCAACGAAAATACGAATAACCTTAAAAGAAAATTCCAAATGTAATTATTACACCAACGAATGAAACGATCCATCGAATTTTAGACGAAACGTCTTGAACAGCGATAGGAATAGCGGATTAAATGAAAACTGTATGAAAAGTCGGTCGCGGCGAAGGCAGAAACGGGAGAGCTAAAGTTGATTAACAAAAGCGACTCCGAATTCCGATAATTATTCGGTACCACGTTTTGATAATGATCTCTCCAAGGACAGAAGCGGCAGTCATTAGCCGCGTAACGCCGCCAGTGCAGGTATTATCGTTTCAATGAACAGTAGAATGCACGGGTTATTAACTCGCGCACGTAAGAGCCGCGAATTAACATCGTAATTTGATCACCATTACAGCAACCTAATTACGGCGATCCTCTGTCTCTCTCTACTTCTGCAAAATATTCCTCGATGGCGACGGCGAGAACCTTTCTCGGCGGATGCACGGCGGCTACGTTTCACTGAAAGCACGCCGAAGACACTTTCCTTACTTTTATCTTCGCGGTTGCTTCACTGAAACTTCTCCTAGTTGCAAATTTTCCCCGTGGTCCTTTGAGAACCGCGTTCCCTGGATCCGCGAAATCTTTTATGAAAATTACGTTACCGGAGTAGACTGCTCAAATTTACCACGTTTTTAACATTATCTTACGAAGATGTTACTGCCCCGTCGTACATTTATTACCGGACTGCGGATCTTCATGCAAATTCTTACAATTTGTAAACAAAATTTAGCAAACGGAGCATAAGCAGAGGTTTGCTTTATCTTCGAAATATTTTAGCCTGAGATAAACGTTTATCGTCTGAATATTGTTCCACGTTTGTGGATCGAAAAATTAATAAACGTAAGTTAATTTTAACCATTTGTAATATGTTTGTGCGCAAGTTTCGCATATATTATGATTATTTTCTCTTACACGCCAAAAGTTGTAGATTCATTGTATTGTTATTAAAAAAATCTTATAAATTGTACCTAAGTAAATTGATTTCAGTTATATGGATTAGTTATATTCTTTCTGATCTACGACAAGAATAGTTACCAAGAATATTCCGTATTTAAAATATAAAAATATTTAAGTATATTAAAATATCTATATACATAAAAATATTGAAATACTTAAATATATTAAAATATTTAAATACATTACAACATTTAAGTATATAAAAAAATTAAAATATTTAAATACATTGAAATATTTAAGAAGCAAAGAATCCTTAAGGAAATAAATTATTTTATTCAAAATATGAATAATTCAAGTGACGAATTATTTTAATCTTCCTACTTAATGGGTTAATCTAGAACACTTTGCATATTTTGTCGTATCATGTAAACTCTTTACTTTCTTGTACAATTTTTGCACCATTACACAAAGGCGAATTTAATGTCCTTGGAACTAATTAAGTAGCACTTGGATATTGAAATAAATTCAGCAGTATCCAAATACTTTTTCTATCCACCATATTGCATTCCATTTAATTATGTATTTGAAAATATAAAACACTGAATTGGTCGAAACATTTGTGGTACTTTTGTGGTCAAATTGAAACACGATTTTTTCTATTCAAGTTCACTTTATTCACGATAGTGTTTAGCCATTTCTCGGGTATCTTTATGGTTCCATCCATATAGAATTTTTCATTCGACCCAACGATTTTCTCTTTCCAAACGTATTTTACGAGTAAAAAGGACAACTCGCGAACGAAACTGATTACCCAACAATGTGATACTAAATTTCCTTTCGTTTCCGCGTGGGCGCGAAATTCAAAACGGTCGAAATGGCGCCGCAAATTTAAAACCGCCCGAACAAAATGCCGGTGTTTTAGAGTCTGGTTCGAAAATAGCCACATTCCGCGTTCCGCGTTGCTGTTCCACGGCCAGACAGTGAATTTTTTTCGCCGAAGGGCCGAACGTTTCGCGGCGGACAGTAAAATTGTGGTCGGGCCGGAACGTTGACGTACGCAGACCGCAGTTCCTAACCGAGCGGAACGAAAATATCGGCTCGTCGTCGAAGTGCACGACCAATTAAATATGGCCGACATGCGCGCCCGTTCCACGGTTTCGCGTTTTCGCGTTCGTTGCCGGCGGAAAAAAATAATATTTTAATAAGCGCGTCGCTGGACACGCGGGAATCATCCTCCCCTCCGCGTTTTCCATTCCTACCGCTTCAAAGTGGCCAATTGCAAATGTCCTCCGCTTTTTTCGGAGCTTAATTCGACCCACCCCTCTTAATTACCGATTTCTATGACGTTTTTTCCCTTGTCGGATTTCGGGCCCCTCTAACCCGTTCTCTTTTGGACTATGTTAGGCTGTTGCACAATAAATGGCGCATTAAGATAAGATTTTGTTTGAGCTATATTAAAATTACACGTATACGGATAGTTCCGGATAATAAGAAAAGAAGCAAGACACGCAGAATCACGATGTTAGTTTACAATTAGATCTATTGCGTTATTAAGCTTCGGAGAGTATTATAAAATAATAAGCCTACGGTTATTATAATGTAATACGAATAAAGTAAGATGATTATGTAATTAATGTACCTAATATGATTAATATTCTACAGTGGCGAGCATGTGAATAGGAACTAATTTAAATGGAACCCTAAAAGGAAATCAGTTCTTTATTAGATTCAATAAAAATACTAACATAAAGATTACAAAAATTGTTTGTTCACAGATTTTAATCTACGAAAAAGATACTTTTTAATGATATATTACAAAAATGAATAGAAACAAAATTCGAAATGCTATAACCATTTCAATTTGCGAGTGGTTAACCATTTCAATTTGCTCTATTTATATGAACATACGATGCATATGATTTAAAGATATTAAACTATAGCTAAGCCGTTCCTGCGATGTATGTACGGTCCTTCATCGACGTGAAAAATTTTCTAAAGATAGCTCATAATCGCATTATGATCCGCAGTCTAGTCGTATCTTTGCTTCAACACGTAAGTATGTAAATCCAACGCATATCGAATATCCTTTTTTTCTCGGAAACAAAATCGAATACTCGAAATCCAAAAACTTCATATGAGACGAGTTACACTTCAAAAAAAGAACAAGTATAAAAAATCGATTCCAATAGAATCTATCGGCAAAATTGTATTAATCTAAGGCGTGGAACAAAGAAGCATACGTTTCCATAAATCCGCAGCGCACAAGAGATCGTCTAACTGCGAAAGCATTCCAGCAACGAATTAGTTTATACACAAAGCACGGAGAAGGACAAAGCGAGGTGAAAGTTGCCTAGCGGACGGATATAAATTCCGCGACGCAAAACTAGCCGGAAACTTGGCGAGGAGCGACAATGTCGCGAAAGCCCTAACCGTTTCGTTTCCTCGAGCGTAGCAGCTACGGTAACCGGAAGCTCGTTTAACGCCGCGCCGCCGTGGCCCTGTGTACACAGTGAATCGAGCAGCGCGCCTCTGGCGCTTAAGTAGTCATATTAATCGAAAATAAAGTTCCGCCAAGTAAAACAGCCGCGGGTTCAACCGGGAGGCGCAGAGGTAATAAATTCGCGAAAAGCAGCCAGCCGGTTTCTCGGTAGGAACGGAAACGGAGGCGGCCGATGGTGTGGTGCAATTAGCAGCGTGGAAAGAAGATTTCACCGATTCCGTCGCTGTAATTGTCTTGGGCACGCGATTCACCGGGACACAGCGACGATAATTCATTTTATTCCGGGGCCACGCTAAGCTCCGTGTATCGAGCAACTACAGGGAGGAACGTAGAAATTGTTCCACTGCTGAATCCTTGGCGGGGAGAATTATGCTTCTAGAGGGAGGCATGTAATCGCGAATCGCTGGGAAATGATTAATATTTTCCCAGAATTCCTGAAGGGAACCGCGAGGCAGAGATTACCTTCGGAATATTACTCACTATAGCGCAGTTACCGTAAGAGAGCACCTTAAGGTTTCGCGAATTTCTTTCGGCGAAACTAATAAACGGATTGAGTTGAAACTTTCGGGGATTGTTTGACAATGCTTCGACGACGTGATTAAATTTTTTCACGCATCAAGTATGATTTCGCTCGAAGTTGGAATGGTTATTTAGGTGTAACTGGCGAACGACGAAATTTAAGTTCGCGTGTCTCGAGACGATGTTTGGGAATTTTTTGAAGACACTAAAAAGCACATATTAACTTAGAACTTTGAGGAGTTATTTGTGGATGTTTCGAGAGTAAGTATAAATTTTATCAAACGAAAATTAAGATTTTTTTCTCGAGAAAAAGACAAAGAATAGAAATTTGTTTCTGGATGAGAAATTTACAATTAGACGTCGTTTATTCTATTTACGCGAGTTCTTTACGTTAATATTATACGGGCGAAGTCGCATAGCCGAGGGAACAAATGGCGTTGACCCAAATATGTAACAGTGGTACTTTAATTTGGAGAACAACTGTGCACTCAAAGGGTGCTTAGCGATACCGCACCGGTCAACATTTCCAGAGCGAGTGTGCTCCAAATCAATTGCACGTTACATACGTTGCGCGGCTATCATTTTCATCCCGGGCAAATATCGGTAGGGAAAATCGGTGCGGAAAGTCGAACGTTTGATCTGTAAACCCGGACGCAAAAATTCCACCTCCCCCCTCGCCCGCCGAGTCCATATCCATCGCGCATGTTAAAATACAGGCAACAAAATATTGACACATTACGAGAGGCTAGGGGGAGTACACGTTGCTATATACGAAAATGGAAAATATTGATTTTCCCCGAATGAGAAACACTCGTTTTCTCTTAATTCGCCCCGTCCCTACTAATTGCGACGCGTGTTACGCGTCCCGCGTCCAATAATATGCCCGTGGAAATTCAATTAAACTTCGCCAACTTCATAATTGCGCCGCGTTTTCTTCGCTTTTCCCCCCCCCCCCCCCCCCCCCCCCCCCCTCTTTATCTTTGTTTTAACCGCGAAACTTTTCGGCGACACGAGCGAATTGAAACAATTTCCAGCAGTCGTCGACGATTATATCGACAGCGCGATTATTTTTTCAAAGCGAATATAGCTGCTAACTTCGACCTGGCCTCTTTTTTTTTGTTGGGATATATGTTTTCCCGCGTCCTCTTTTTGCAGCCACGCTTTGATGGAGATCTCGTGTTTTGCGTTTCGCGTGTACTCTGCGCGTGTTCGTTTCGGAGGCTATTTTTTATCTTTCGCGAGGGATTACAAATATTTCGTAAATACGCGAGGGGAGGGGGGATGGATATCGTTGATGTTGGAAAATAATTACTGGTCGCGTTGCGAAGGTAATTCGTTATCTTTAAAGTCTTGCGGAAGTTTAATGAGGCAAGTCATACACGGAGAGAGAATACGTATACTCGAAGATGGATTCGAGTAGCTGCCGATAAAAGTACGCTCGAGGCGTTGATACGGAAAGGGTTGAAACACAGTACTGGATAAAAATGACGATAACAAGGGTGAGGCAACAAGGTACACCCATTAACTCCTAATTGGGCATTATGTAATCTAACATTTTGTAACACAAATTAGCTCGCAACGGCCGCGAAAATATTTGTACACGCGCATATTTTTCAATGAAGCATTTTTTTAATGAGCTTCTGCATTCCATTTTCACGAGATCAAATCTTTCCTAGTCGCGTAAGGGGATAATTTTTGCTATATCATTTCCCTTATTAGAGATAATAACTGCACTCGTTATAATTAAAATTTGAATTACGCGTTTCCTTTTTTGAACGGCTAAATGATAAAATATGTTAATGTTAAGAATTTTTTGGGAAAGTTACTATTAGGTGTACGAAGGAATAATCCACCACTTTTATTTAAATGGCGATAGATGGCCTAAATACGGGCTACCACTTTTATTTTAACGTTTATTGCCGAACATGTTGAACATACTTAAACTTTTACACATCAATGTGTACTTTTAACATGTTAGCTTTCTGATGTGAAACAAAAGTAATGTTTGTTACGAATTACAAATCTAAACTAACAGCGAAATTTTTATTTTTGGACGTGTGGTCCAAATATGGGCCACTCGTAAAATAATAAAAAATAAATGTTACTTTTGTACAACATATTCCAATTCTACATCTAGACGTACACTGATATGTAAACGATTGCGTGTCTCCACACGGTTAGGCAATAAACGCCTAAATAAAATTGACCATTTCCTCTACTTTTATAATTGCGTAGCAAAAATAAAGTACAATCGGACTTCGATAACTCGAACCCCGTTAATTCGAAGACCTCTATAAATCGAAATAATAGTTTACTTCGACTCGAATTATTTACCACGTATTTCTCTTATATTTGGATCGCTTCCACTACCTAAGCGGTGCTTTCGCCGAATTGCCGTTAAATGAAAAACTCGGTAAATTTACAATCCCTAGCGGAAAGGGGTGCAAGGTGTACGAAAGGCGAGAAGAGTCGCGGAAAAGGAAAAAGCCTCTTAAAAAGCAACGGGCCAGCAGGGATCCTACGCGGTTTTTCGTCGCGTCTGCCACGCACTCGATATTAACCCTTTGCCTCCCCCGGGGGAACAATACGGGGCAAAGCACGGCCGCCCGTAACATCGTCCCGATAATAAACAATAATTAAAAACAATCCCGTCGGGACCGGCGGATATTTGCATTCGAGGGGATCGAGTTTTTCCTTTTCTCGTCGTCCTCTGTCGTGTCTCTGCGTCTCCACTTTCGCAGAGTTGCAAACAGACTTTGCTTCGAGGGACGTTAAAACGTTTCATTTCTCCCCCCCTCTCTCTCTCTCTCACTCTCTCTCGTGGCTCTTTTCGCGGTGGATGTGTGCACGTTTGCTATAATACGACGGAAGGGTGGAAAGGGAGATCTTTATCTGGATGCAGCCAGCCATGCGCGCCGCGTGTTTTGTACACCTTGCGACCAACCGCGGGTTCGTTGCTCTTTACACGCACAGCAAAACGATCTTGGCCATGTCCCTTTGATGACTTATGCACGTCTGCGGATCCCGACGGCTGCAATGCTTCATTGACGGCCCGCGAGTTTTGTTCTACGATGCCGGGGGTCGCTTCCAGGAGAATGGAAGCGAGTTTCGTAGAAAATTCTCCGGGTTTGAAACTAGTAGACTGTGCGCGTATTTAGCCCGCTGCAGGCTTCGCTTCGATAGTTGCCGGTTTCCTTTATCGTCTGCCTATCTTTTGTCACGCGTTTGGCCGTTCGGAAAGTTTGCACAGATATTTTAGAAACGCTAACAAATAACACGTGCGCATTAACAGTTTGGTAAATAATTTTGCGCCGAGTATTCATTGTTTAATAATTGTATTAGCATGGGAAAGTTTCGTAATCTTCTTTTGCAGAGAAGTTGCACTGTTTATATACTTCTTTCCTTGGAAATGAACTCATGCGAGTACAGAGTCGCTTTAGGTTTCTAATTTATTCAATTTCTGGTAGTCAATAAAATTCTACGAACGTTATGATAAATCATAATAATAATGATAATTCTTGTTACCTTATTATTGAAACGTTAGGTAGTTTAGTATTGTTCAAAGCAAAAAGTTGCCTTTATTTTCAAGTATGTATTGTCTATTAATTAGTAGATTTCAATACTTTGCGGACGATGTTGAATAATTTCTTATTTCCTGGACACGTATTGCCATTTAATCCAAAAAATTGTAATTAACATCATTAATAGACCCTGTTATCAATAATTGAATGATAATTCGTCAAGACTCATTTACAAAAGGGTTAATAACTGAGCAAATTCTTTCAGCGTTATTGTGTTCAGTCCGTAAAGGGTTAATGTCCCAAGTACAAAACAGTATTTGTTCAGATTAACCTTTTGCTACATACATTTTTCGAACACCATTAACTATTTTCTTCTTTAACATTACGTTAAATGCAAAACGTATTGCCTTATCGGCAATAAAACAAGAAGCCAGCCACCGGTAAAACATTCAGGCGATTTTTCGAAATCTACCGATTCATCGAATTACCGGTTTACCGATTTGCCGGTATTGCGATCACTACTTTCGACCCGCTTACCGTCTCCATCCCTCGAATATTAAACGTAGGAATTTAGGTGGATCTCGGGGTGGGTCGGCCATCCCGTTTTCTTCTATGAAAATGAGGGTGTAGACGAGCGGGTTGAGCGTGAGCGAGCAAATTAACGAACGAACATTGCGGGAAGCTGGATGGCATTTTCGTTTTAAGGCGAATTCTTGGCGAATCTTCGGTTGGAAATGAACGGAATGGAGAATTGAAGCTCGGTTAGAAGGTTAAAGGTTGTTGCGGATAATCAAAGAGGCTGGAATCTAGGGGATGAATTAGAAAATTCTTAAGGGTGGGCACGCAATTCGATTCGGAGACCTCGATGAAATCGACGCGTCTGAGAATTCGTCTGCTTTCTTCTTCCCTCCAATCTTTATTAAATCTTTATTATTACTCGGAAGTGTTATTGCCCAAGTGGGTGCGATGAATGGCGTTGTACCCGTAGCCTCGACGCACACGTGCACATCGCCCAGCCGCATATTATCTATACGAATATTATGCTTTTTACGAGAACTTCAATTTCGGCCGGAATTAACGCGTATCTCTCCGAAACGACCCACCGGAATTCCACGTTTTATACTCCATACGTGCTTTGGCAACTGTGGGAAGTAGGAGTGGCGTTCAAAGCCAAAAAGGGTGGAGAAATTAACGAACATACAGCTTCAACTGGCAAACGTTTGCTAAGAAATTAAACCATCGTGGGCGATATAAAATTTTCGTTTCTAGGAAATTAGTAAAAATGGTGGAAGGTTGTTGTTTCGAAATAAATTCGAATCCAATCATTTCGTCGATCCAATGCCTCTCGATTGTACGTTTTGTTTCCAGTTTAATCCTTAAACACTGGAGCAATCAAGGTGTGCTTATTTGTACTAAAGAAATTAAAATAAGCATAACTGTTTATTCCTTCTTTTTATTAAAAAACGAGGCGAATTTGGAAAAATGCATCGGTGCAAATTTATACAATTTTTACAATTAAAATAGAAGACACTTAAATGTTTATTCTTCGTTTTTAATAAAAAAAAGCACGGCAAATCTGCAAAAATGCATCGATGCAAAGTTATACAATTTTTCTAAGAAGCTACGATTAAGTACGTTTAACCACTTTGGCAGTTGTGGTGTTAAAAACCACCGCAGTTTAATCGAACATTTAATTTAATAAGTTTTCATCCATAAAGGGTTAAAACACAATAGATGTCCTTAACCCTTTCGCTACGAAGGACGTATATATACGTCCTCAAACACTGGGCGATTGTTCGTTAAAACACGACTATACTTTGCTTTACATCTCAATAATATTTAAATTGTTATTCGTATTATTTTACAATTTAATTAACAATAGCAAGTAAGTATCTAAACATTTACCCCTTCATTTTCGAATTTTAATGTGCCGTATTGGAACGGTTAAAAAGATAAAAGTACTATGATGGAAGTTTATTGGAACGGTCAAGGGTACTCGATATTTTACAGAAGACTTGGGCTACTTTTACCAAATTTTGTCATCCCTTTGAGCAGTGGACATATTCATTTCACTAAAACTTTTCTCATGCTCAAAGTAACCTCTTCACAAAAACTTGACACTATTACGAATCGTCAAATTTAAAACACCCGACAGTATCACGAAACATCAACTAAATTTACCACATTCAAAGCCAGCGAAAGATCGAAACGCCCGAAGCTTTTTCCAAAGTAGATATAGGGTTATCCAAAATAGACTATAGGAACATCTATCTTCACTTTTTTTCATTCCCTTTCTGCTTTACCCTTTTCTAATCTGTATCTTATTTCTATTATCTTCGTTCGTTCTCATTTCAATTTTTATATTTTTCACCTCTATTTTACTAACAAACATAGCGTTTGAAAGATATCCTCATTCAACATCCTAAAGGTACTTTTCGATAATCCTTTACATTCGATTGCAAACGAGAAGCTCGCCACTTTACGCGTGGTGTGTTTTACGGAAGCTTTTCCCGACACCGAAAATAATTTTTCCCGCAAAAAATCCGATAGCGTTACGAAAGTTCAGATAAATTTAAAAAGTTGGAAAAACATTGTAAAAACATCCACATACTAATGCTCGAAGCTCTTTTCGAAGGCGATGCTTGACTCGCAGGCAAGAAATCGTTTCGCGTTTATAGGAAACTCCGAAGCCGTAAAGCTTGAGCCGCGTTGAGATTGTTTTGACGGTGAATCAAAGAGGGTTTTTCCCCTCTTCGAGGAGGAGGGCCGCGTGTTTTGCACCGTCTCGCGATATTTTATCGGCGACAGTCGGATCGTCTGCCTGTCGTTCGCGCCGCTTCTCAACGACACCGCTCATCCCTTGGCCTCCGCCGTTTCCTCTTCGCGGCTTGACAACTTTTTCGACCGTTCTTCACTGTATTCCGCACCACACAACCGCTACCCATCTCCCTTTACTGGGCAACACCCACCGGAAATCGGATACCTGGGTAAAACCCGAGACCGAGTGCAGTGGACCTTCGCTCCTAAAATCGATTTCATCATCTTTCTGAAGGAAACTGGCACATCTGTGTTTTTAAAATAAATTCGAATCCGACGATATTTCGCGATGAAAAAAATGTAGTTAAAGGAGGCAATTTTTATTCGTTCAATTAAGACAGGGATCGATTAGATAGGGTAAGTGGTTACGTGGATAAAAATTGATAAGTGGAAGTTGGTTTTGATGGAAACATGCAGAAATAGATAAATAGGAATAAAATAGAAATAAAAGGGGGATGAAGTAGGAATAAAAATTGATAATATCCTAAGGGACTTGGATATTATTCCACTTCCCTTTTTCAGAGTAATCCTCTTATGCTAGGGTGACCAAATCGATGGAACTGAAAATCGGGACACAGGATATGAAGACTATAAAAGAGAAGTACATCTTACTCTTCAGATGCACGTACAGTCACTCATAAAAGTCTTCGTATACCTATCCATTGCAAAATGCATGAGTTTCGAATATTTTGTACGAACTGATTTTGATTGTTACTTAAAATTGAACGCAGTTATGAAAATAGCTATTTTCTTCCATTTAGGTATAAGAAAATAAACGAAAATTAAAAATTCGATATCACGACATTTCCTATCGAATATTCAAAATTTTAAAGGGTACACGAAGATTTTAGTAAGTGATTGTATATATATATATATATATATATATCTAATATTTGCAATATATAGGCACACATTTTTCCATGCAACATTGCAAATAAAGAATCGTATCCTCTAAATAAATATCGATTAAAAGAAATTTTTAAACTTACATTTTAAATTGCAATGCCACGTTACATGCTTTACGATTTCGTCGATTTTCGATCATAAAAAATCAAGTTCCTATTGATAAATAATTGCAATGTCAGTGTTTTGTGAAACGGCTTGTGAATAATAGCAAACGAAGGCCGAAAATTATGAATATCTAAAATTCGAGACACACAAGAGTATTCTTGATATTGTCTTGTCCTGCTTTGATATTCAAGACAATACTAAAAGCGAAACTGCGACACCCCTTGAACGATAAACCATATATAGTGGCTACAAAAAGTATTCACGCATACCTGAATCTTTGAACAAGGAAATTTTTTCTTAATCCTTAACCTAGCCGCGAGTTTAAAACGTAACATCTACTTGCAAACTGTTAGTTGTTTAATAAATTAATATATAACGAATACTAAATTAATTACAAACCTATGAACGCCAAACTGTACTACTAGATTTATCCAGGATTCTTAAATAGTGCGAAGTTTTGACGGACGACTGTAGTTTCAGTATCGAAAGGGTTAAATTCTCTATTTCAATTGCAAAGCGAGAGACTTGCATAGTCGCACAAGATAAGTATCTTGCTAAATTTGAGTCCAATTAGTCAACGTTCAAACACAAGAAATAAATACAGCGACGCGCGTATGCTTTTAATAGCCATCGTATGAAAACCAAAACTACAAATATCGTAAAAGTAATCGATTCTTACAGTTCGCGCAGACTGTTTTTTTCCCTTGTTTACGCGATCCAACGCCAAAGAAATTTGTCGTTTACCGTTAAAGCTCTAAAGCAGGCGCGCAATAACTCGCGAAAGACTACAATGGTCGTTTGACTCGGGGACGGTTGGCCAAAAAAGGCGAGGCTATGTGTAAAAAGGGGGAAGATAGAAGAAAAGTGCCTTCGCCTTCATTATTATTAAAGTCGCCTAGATGAAAATGAACCACGAAATTGGCCCCTGAATGGCACTAGTCAGGGCTGTGGGTATAGAAGCAGGGAAGGGGGGGGGGGGGCAATAACTGTACAGGGTCCAATAACTATATAACTTCCCCCTACCATTGGCTTGATAACGACACCTAGATCGATATGGAACTAGCTACCCCCAAGCGGACCAACTTCCTTACAGCCACCCTTCTTCTCGCTGCCTTTTCGAATCGACTCGTCCTCCTCCTCCCCTCAACCCACCCCCCTTATTCGACCCGTTTCCACTGGCAGAGACGCAACGATTCCTTCCACTTCCGTGTGTTTTAGGCGGAATCGTATCGCGGCGTCGGGTAATTTCATCTCTAGACGCGGGGCGTTACTCTTTTCAACGAGAATTCTGCACGATGTAAAACGAAAAAAGAAAATTGGGGATGGAGGGAAAGAAATATGGAAGAAAGTTGGTAAGGGGGTCTCTATCTCTTTGAGTCTCGCCAGGGGAACACTGGCCAGAGATCCGCGGGTATTTTTAATTACGAGCGGAAGAAGCTAGAGTTCGAGGACCTGCTCGAGACTCGCGCGGTTCCTTTATTAGAACACACCGCGCGCCTTCGTTACGCCGGAGGAAGATTTGTTTAATGCAACTTGTCTGCGCTTCGTGTACATAGGAATACCAACAAGCTTGGCGTTGCTGTTGCGTCAATGGCGAGGCTCCTTTGATTCCGCGCGATCGCGATTGAAATAAGATTGAAAACGAACCCTATTCCTTCTCTTGGTCTACTCTTCTTCTTCTTCTTCTTCTTTTTCTTCTAGTTTTTCGCTTTTTTCCCTTTTTGGTGTTTTTACGGAAGTTGCAACGGGTGAATGACGCACGGAAGGGGAAGAGTTACATTCGTCGTGAATTGAACACAGGAGGCAGCCGAGGATCTGATTACGCTTCGCCTCTTCAGAAATCACGTTTCTTGTCCTTTTCTTTTTTCGCAGTCGAATGCGAATGGAGAAGCTTTGGCAAGTTCTGGAGATTCTTGCAGGTCTTTGAACCGAGCTGCGAGGTTTCTAAAATATACGAGGGGGGGGACTTTGGTCGCATCGTTTGGGACGCTGCTGATAAATAGGGGATACTTTTTCAGGATCGATTGCGCGTGTTGGAACAACCGGGAGTTCATTAATCCTATAAGCCGATTTACCAGCTAAGTATTGAAATATCGCCTTCGTCAACACGATATTCGAATAAAGTAGAATCAATCGCGACGCTTGCGCTTAACATCTTAAATTACTCCTTTGTTTTAAGGATCAGGGAAATAATTTTGCGCCCGGGGATTTTCCGCGATCCTTAAAACTCGCGATTATTAATGTAAGAACGCTTTAAACCTTTATCATGCCTGATACAATAGATTTAGTAATAGTAACGCTGCACTATTTGCTTAATTAATCGTTTGCACTTCAAAGTTCTTTTCTCGCAGTACGGAAACTTAAAGCGTTGTGTGCTTCGGAAAGAGGAAAATTTGCCTTTAATTTTCTTTCCCAGTTTTAAAATAAACGAAGATCGAACTAGCGCAGATAAAAGATGAAACTTAAACCTTAACTTACGCATTTCTTCGTAGCAGTGGAAAGGGTTAATTTGATGACTTGTTAAACTAAAATTAAATTATTGAGACGTTTCAGTGATTGTTTAATTCAATGCTTCTTAAACTTTTCGAAGAAAATTTGTTGCCACCCCGAGTCCATAAAATAAATAAACGAATTAAACATTGACTTAACATAGACTCTTAAATCAAAATGGTTTTCGTAATTTACTCTACTTACACTAATACTTGAGGATTTAACAGATGAATATTATAACTTGAAGAAACTTCTTAGGAACAATTGCCAAAGCTTTGCAACGAACAGTTTAAACAGCTCTGGTTTAATTTGTGTTATTAGAGGAACTGCTTTTCGTTGTCAAGTCAATTGTAGAATAACTACCATTAAATTCAATTCTACGTAAAACTTCTATTTCCCAATGGCCGGCGTCAAGGGGTTAAAGTACTTCAACTCTTATAGATGTACGAGTTATCAAACATTACTACCACAACATCGCAATTAATAATTCTGAGATGTTGCATTACTTTTGTTACAGGAATATTTAACCCTCAAATTCTATCACGGATGATTTCTTTTTAATATAGTTAAATAGTTGATGAGAACCAATAAAACTAATTTCATTGTGGGGCTGTAGAGAGGGGATAGGATAGGAAAAAGGAAGGGTGTTGCCGTTTCGTCCTGGGCCTGCTAGTGGACTCATCAGTAAGGCTACCTAGCAGGCCCTGCCTTAGACTTGGGATATTGGAAGGAAGGTTAAAGGCGGTATATATATGGACGAGGTAGTTGGAGCGAGTACTTTCGAGAAAGTCCTATTTCATATGTCCCTCTAGTGGCGGGTGCAGGAGAGCCGCCACATTCATGAATATTTATACAGCTTATTAGCTTTTGCAAACGATAATTTTATAATTCCCAATTAATATGGAATACATTTCTTTTTCTTTTTAAAGGTTGAATATATATAGCGAAATAGTAAAGTATATATAATGATAATAGTATAAATGTTTCAATACATTTCTTCTTCGTATTGATTTTGATACTATGTAAGGGTTAAATTAATCGGCGAATGAAAAACAATTATTACCCGAAAGAGTTACAATTTGTTACCAGTGGTCTACAAATTTCACTTTATTGTAACGCAACTTTCCTGCAGCAATTAGAAACTTCCGAGTCACGAAATCGCGGTGAACAACGTCACCTACGAACTAATCTTGGAATCGTGCTTCCGGTAAACCCGAGTTTCTTGCAACTCGCAACGTCATAGAAGCACAAGACTTTGCAATATCCGAAATATATCCGAACGTAACCTTTTCATGACCGAATTAATGTTTGCAAGCATTGTTTCATTAAGATTTTTTCACTGGGTTTGCAAGTATTGCTTCATTTGGAATTTTTTTAGTAGCTTGATAATGCTTAATTGTTATCTGCAATGTTGTTTGAGAGGTTGTTTTGAAGAAGTCATTGAGAGATATCGATTCTTTCTTCTTCTATCACTGAGAATTGTCTGAGATTTCAACGTGCGAATGTTTGGATTCTCTAGTATCAATATTGTGTTAGCTACTGATGCTATAAAGTATGGGTGAAAGATATAAGGATCAAGGAGCGCCAGTAGGGGATGAAACGAGGCACTCGATGCTCTGCAGAAGCACCACAAAAGCTCTAGTTGTTGCTCTCAAAGAAAACAACGTAATATTAAAATTTTAGCACTAATCTAAACTTGGAAAACTCTCTAAAAAATTCTAATTTAGTATCATTTTCAAGCAAAGCAAAGTAATATTAAAAATTTCACCCTAATTTAAACTTGGAAAATAGTCTGAAAAATTCTAATTCCTATTTTCAAGAAAAACAACACGACAATAAAAGTTTCCCTTCGATTTAAATTTTGAAAACTCTTTAAATATTTCAAAGAAATTAAAACGATATTGAAACTTTCGACCTAATCCAAGCTTCGAAAATTGTCTAAAAATATCCTGACTATCATCTTTGAGAAAATCAACACGTTATTAATATTTTCAGCTTATCATGAACCCTATATATTATCCAAAAAATTCTTTTCTGTATTTAAAAATTGCATAGGACAAGGTTTACCTTACTAATATTAAAGTCAGATTTATACATAGTTTTCTTAAAAACCGTAGGAGATATTGGCACCAAAGTTTAACCATATATATATCGAAGCTTCTTACACGTATCTACGTAACAGAATTGAAAACTATAAGTCGAAACCAAAGATATAATATTTCCAGAAACACTCCATTTTTCCACCCTCTTCAAGCTAGTTTCAATTATATTTATCTTATATCTCTATATTATATATATCTTCTAATGAGAGACACAAGACATACTTTATGCAAAACCGAATCCATTCCCTAGCTTTATAATCTAAAACAAATTAATCTAATATATATCTTTCTGCTAATCTCGTAAGATTCAATCCTTTGCACTCGAAGCTACTTCAAGTGAAAAGTAACTTTTTTTCTTCGCACCTAACTAAACAAACCTTTCCTGAACAGATTTAATTTACAATGCGTTCAAAGAATAAGTGAAGTTATTACGATCTATTTTCGATCCTTACGTTACGAACCGAAAATTATTCGCATTCTCTCCGAGTTCGTAAACAAATTTCAAATGGCTGTCCGCTCCGTAGCCCTCGAGTGCAAAGGGTTAATTCCGATGCGGCGAAAAAATGCCAAGAAGCTCGAATACATAGGGAGCTGTGAGCAAAGAGGAAACGCAAACGAAGTGTCGCGGTGAATAAATAGCCGGTAGCAAATAATAGTTCGGTGCGATTTGGGACGTCTCCATTCTTCTCCGCGGTCGACATCCCGTAAGCACGCCAGTCGCTCGAGCTACGTGGTGTTTCCAGAGTCGAATTCCCATTGCGAGGAGAGGCATGCACATGCAGACACACCGACGGGCCCGCCGTTATGTCGCGGCCGGTGTAAAGTTCGATTCTCGCGTTGCCTGCGGTTTCTCGAACTTTGCCTGATCTGTCACGTCCAGATCGCAAACTCCGCTTGGTCGGATCCGGGCCGAGGGTTAAATCGACCGTTCCCGATGGAATGGAAACGTTTTATGTACTACGGAGGCTATCGAACTTCGAAACCCTCGTCCTTCTCTCTTCCCCTCCCCCCTCCCCCCCCCCCCACTTTCCTAATATGCAACGCCCGTGAATTGAAACTTTGACTACGTTTCGGTAATTCCGTCCCGCCAT
This sequence comes from Eucera pruinosa, assembly GCA_028830335.1. Taxonomy (NCBI): domain Eukaryota; kingdom Metazoa; phylum Arthropoda; class Insecta; order Hymenoptera; family Apidae; genus Eucera; species Eucera pruinosa. Next base: position 8,877,233 of record JAMYCR010000015.1, on the reverse strand, counting down.
CCATTTCCTGGCCAAAGGTTTAATCGGTCGAAAGAAGGTGCTCTATTCTTCGACCAATGCTAAGTGATGGAGTTTAGTGGGATTTTTGGATGCACAGTTTCAATAGGAAGTGAAATTTCCTCGTTTAAAAGAGGAAAAGGATCGACGATAAATTGTGAAGAATATTCTCAAGCTACCCGTAAGTAATTGTAGTTTATTCTAGTGCGATTCTAGCGGTTGAATGTTCGCGTTAAATTGATCACGATAGGGAACAACTTAAGTTTAAATCTTCCATCTCTATTTTTTTATGTACGCACGGCGAGTCTTGTAATTTAATCAGCTGGAACAATTTGCACATTATTTGTTGTGGATAAAAATGTTTGAAATAAAAGTTGCGTGGTATCAAGACAGATGTATAGTATAGTACTGTAATCGATTTATTTATTGGAAAAATAGTGCACAAGTTATTGGAGACGAACAAATTACTACACTCGCAATGTGTGTGATTTTAAAATTATTACATTCGGAAACATAGAGAAAATTTCTAAAATATATTCTTACACTATACCAATGCAATCGTAATCTATAGACTGTGGATTTTTATGCAGTTTCATATTTTTAAAAACACGGAAATCTAAGAGGGTTGTTTTGCCATCTAAGTATAATAATAAGCGTTTCTTATATAATATATATTATATATATAATAATAATAATAATAATAATTAATCCGCAGTATTGTAATCAATTTTACCCCAAATCCCAAAAAGACAAGCTTTCGTATTAAGTATAAATAAAACTACCACCCTTAATATTTCTATAACTCATAAAAAAATTCAATCACAATCTATTCCATCTGTACCAAATTTACCATCGCCTTTCATTCGCTCTACCTTAAAATTTCACTTTGCGTTATACTTTACCTCGCGTTAAAATTTTACACAACGTCCAGGAACCTTTTAACCCAATAATCTTTCACCCTAATTTTCCCCTCACAGATGATAACGTATTCCCCTCGATTCAACGAACGAAAAAGTTAATCCCACGGAATATTGCGAAATTGCAGCAACGCGATCACTCTTCCCTAATTGCAAGGGGTGAATCCTTGCACCGAATGGTTTCCAATACGGCATAAGTGCAGAGCAACCACAGAGATGGTTATAGCTCCTTTCACGAGGAGAAACAACGTTGTTCCACACGGATGTTGTTGAACGGGGAAACAGGCGGAATCGCAAACGTGGCCCCGAAATTCGTCATCGTATACAGTCGACGTGCGCGTCTTCTATCACATTTCACGTGTCTAGGGAGAACACACCGTTTGACCATGTCAATTATGTCCCTGGTCAATCCCCTGGCCGTCAGCCCGTGCATCTGCCGAGTTTCACGAGCCACTATGCCCCCCCCCCCCCTCCCTGTATATGCCAAGCAAACGCGAACGTTGCCTCCTCTGGCCTGGCATCGTTGCCGATGTACAATCAGTTCACTGTTCATAGGTCCGCAGCCACGATCTCCGACAATTATCGAGGGAGAAACGCGGGGGTTGCAGAGGGTTGCTTCTGTCGTGTTTCAGACGAAAAGCATCGGGCTGAGCGGTGCTAAATTAAATTCCTCTTCCAGGCAACTTTTAACCAACAACTCGCCTCTCTTTTTCCAGTCGTGTAACACACAGCCACCTTTTTCCCCATTGAAATTAACGAGAAGATTGAAAACTTTTATTTTATTTTCGGCAACGGGGTGAATGAGGCAAACGTGCCTCGCAATTTGTTGAGATGAACGGAAACTCGTTATTGGATCGCGGATTTTTATGCATTTAGGGGAAAATTGAATATGCAGTCGTGCATATGAACCTCGTTCACAAGCCACAGATTAACTCCACTTTTTGAGATTTATTTTTTTTTATTATTTATTTGTTTACCTATTTTTGCGTGGAGATATCGATAATTATATTGGCTATTTACCACTTTTACTATTGACGAAATTTAATGTTTGGAAAATACATGGAGTGGACTATCTCAACTGATATAATTTAGAATCTCCCAGGTGATAACATTTGACCTCCTCATGTTTCAAGTAAATTTTCAAAATCACTTTCAACCTTTTTATTTATAACTGTATGATTTTCTCTAGATGAATTCTGTTATCTAACGGAAAGCTATAGCGACGAAAACTTGCAGGCGAAGAGTATTACAATTATAGTTTAATTACAAACTGGATGACATGCGATATCTCTGTAACATTACATTTTCTTAAAAACAAAATTAAATGTCGTCACCTTGAAGATCCTTCGAAATCACATCATCTGCGACGGAAAACTTTTAATTCGTCGAACTACTAACAAAAATAATTTAGGTGGTCCATTCTGTATAAGATATAATTATCGTTTTTTTTTAAGCTGTTTACTAATGAGGCGCAATTTGCTCTATAATGACAATAAATATTTTGAAGATTCCATGATGATTGGCTATGGTTAGTTCCGGATCGTATCGATCCACAGATATATGGCGAAGTCGTAAATTGAAAGAACGTCAAAGGGTTGGCCGTACATTCGGACGGACAAATCAAAAGCCGGAAGAACAATCCCACAAACAAGGGTGACTCCAGCGGTTGCTCGTCATTTCTGACGCGTTCTTTACATCGTCGATCGACAATCAGAGATCCGTGACAGCGGACGTGTACCAAAATTTATCACCTTCGCGCGAATTTATAGCTCCATTCAAAGAAACCCGTAAATCTTCCCGATCTTATAACAATCTTCTGGAAAATTCTTCAAGGATTTCCAATTTCTTTTAGATCTAAGGCATACTCAACCTTTACGATTTCGTTGCCCTCGAAAATTGGACGCGATTTTATTCGCCCAAATAGAAACTTCGTTGTTTGAACAGAAATAAATATACGCATACTTTATTTTAAACGAAATTATCGCAAATTACGGCGATACTCGATACGATTGCCTGACACACTCTATTAAAATATTGAAATTTTCACTTGATAATTGTTTTGCAGACAAAACTTTTATCCTAACCCGAGTGTAAACAGGACAAAATAGAACAAAATTGAACAAAATAGGACAGAATAAGACAATTACTTAAAGAAGAAGGACAAAACTGAATTTTGAAGAAATAAATGAATCCAATGAGACAAATACTTCAAAAAAGAAGAACTGTCCTCTGAAATAAACGACACACGGTCACCGTAATTCTTCCTTTAGTCACGATTACGTTAATACATAATTGAAACTGAATAGATGATAACACTATAAGAAAGCAAATGCAAATGTAAACATCCGAAGACATTTTCACGTGCCACAAAAAAATACTATTCGTTTGCGACAAGAAGGCACGCAAGTATTTACATTCCCGTTCTAATTACAATCTGCTAGCCTCCCTACACGCACATGCCGCGTTCACTATTAACCGAAGACGTTAAACATCGACAGTGGTTTAATAACGAAGACGGCGCGTGGTGATAGGAAAGACAGTAGACCATATCTACAATGAGAATATAAAGACTCGTCTGCCTTCTTTTCGTGGACGACTTACGAATTGAGATAAACAAAAGTGAGCCACTAGAATAATAACTAGCTTGCCGATCTTCAACTCAAACATGTCGCTACAGGTATCCTTAATTTCTATGTTCCAACATATCTGTAATTGTTACCGATCTCTATTGAATGGCGTCATTACTTTCGATTCATGCGTGTTTTCCTACAGACTTTCTTCAAATTCACCGAGCCAATTCGGAAAAGACTTCTTAACATTATTATAAGCCAATCTATCGTAATTCTTGTTGTTTTAGTTTTCCGTACTATAATAGAGTTTCCCATTCGATAAATAAATAAATAAAAGAAGATCGAGTATGGTTGATCTTAGGCAGGCGAATCGACGGATGGCGCAGAAGGGAAGGGAATAATTACAAGAATCGACAGGCGTTAACACGGTTATAAATCCCGAAACAGGCACAGCTCGATGGCCCAGATTGGCGAAGTGGCGAGCTCGTTGGTCGAGTTTACGGCACCGCGATGATATTAGCTCTCCGGATAATTCTGTCTAAGATTGTCTGTGGTCTAACCACGCCTCTGCAATCACTTTCGCCCGTGCCAGGCATCCCTTGGCTAAGTAATCGTTACGGTTTCGACGCTGATTACGAGCCACGGGCGAAGCGTACGAAAAGAGGAACGCAACGGATACCGGAGGGGTTGAAGCTGAGGGAAAAGCTATAAAAAAAAATATTGCCTCTCCGGTCCGAACCGGTTGTACGGTGGCTCGTTAAGGCGCGTCCTCGTGGGTCCCATAGCCCAACGTCGTACAGATACCGCAAGTTAATTTAGTACAGGAGGCGTGAAATCGGGGGAACCGAATTTCGAGCATCTGCTCCGCTTTAAATCGATCCGCCTTCTTGTCGCCCTGGATCATCCGACATTCCCTTTGATGCCGGCAACGAATGGCTAGTCTCGTTTGAATATACCACTACCGATAGCAAATTATGCTTGGCAGACCTCGGATTTAATCGAGGATGCCGACCCTCGAATGAAGTTTTTACCGCGGTTCATTTACATTTGAGATTTAATCGCCGAGAAGCGTTTTTAGGGACGTTTTAACACCTTAATATTTTGCACTGTTTTATTTTTTGTTGTATTATTTTTTTTGTTAATGAAAATTTCGAATACCAAAACTGTACGTTTAATCTTGTGCTAATAGACATTAAATCTTGTGAAATCCTAATCGCTCGAAATTAATTTGTACACTTAATAGTTGCAGTAACTAACGGTGTCTTAACGATGTCGATTAATAATACTTATACGACTGTCTAGCATCAATCCAACAGATCAAAATCTAAAACACGGTTATTAAACCGCGGTTTAAATGGAGAAATTTAGATAGATGACCGTGTAATCTTCAAACCCCGCGACGTTTAGAAGGTCAACGGATTAAACCCTCCTACCGTGCTCCGTCGTGCGAGATAAATCGTCGAATAAAACGTGAAATAATCCAATCTAGGAGAAATTTCGAAAGCACGCATTTCTTTTTTTTTCGCTGGAACGGGGCTCGCAAATCGCGAACGCGTTGCTACGTTTCGGGAATTTTGGGGGAGCGACGCTCGCGCGCGTAACGCGTGCAATTCCTGCGGGTGAAAGATTTGTGGAGGACAGCGATGGTTTGATCCAGGTATTTTTCAATCCGCGAATGCGAACTCGCGAAACAAAATGGACGCTGATGTAGCGGATGTTAATGGCCGACGTAGCAGTATAATTCGGCCGCGAAATTCCAGCCGCGAGCTAGCTAGCGTTGCGGTGTAACGCGTTTGGCCGTACCGGACCAGATCTAAATTACGCGTACGTTACTGTATTAAATTCCGGGCCGGGACGTACGAGCAGACATTCGGATCGTTACGAACACGTGGCACATTAAATTCCCCCGGGAAACTTCTCCTGACGTGGCCGGTGTTCGATCGCCGCCCGTTTATCTTCAATCCCACCCTCGATTGTCACCTGTGTTTCTACCTACGTCCCGCTTGATAATGAAATTCGCCTGATTTAGGAGGGAAACGGCTTAGGGAAGATTTGCAACGCGCCGCGTTGAAAACAAAAGGCGTAACGTGGCGCGATTCCCATTCCGGGTGAAATTCTTTTTAGATAATAATCGATTTAATCTTTCGAGGGTGCGGATCTTCTGATTTAATCTGGGGTAAATCACCCAATAACTGCCACATTAATACGTTTTATTTAATAGAAAAGTAGCGTATACAGAATCGCCACTGTTCCTATAACTACCACTTCGATTCGTTTACTTAATATCAAAGTAACGTATAAAGAATCGTAGGTAAACAAATTTTCATACTACATTTGGACTTTGGGTTACGTAACAACGCATAGACATTGTATATTCGTGTACAATTAATATTTCTAAATAAATATTAGGAGGTAAATGTGCTGTTGAACATTGAAACGTTTACCAATGTAAATATAAAGTATGGGACGTGTCATAATTTAGAAGAGTCGATACGTTTATTGTACGTCTTATATCTGTTACGCAAACTGACGTGTTAATATATGTAAAACGTGTTTCTATTTAAATGAAATGTTTTTAAGCGACAGTACGAAGGACCGTGGACTTTTTTGTACATTTTCAATTACGTGGTAATTGAATCATTATATTCAGTATATAAAAATAATGTTCATAAATGAAAGAGCGGTTGAAGAATATTATGCTGCGAAAGGTTAAAAGTTAAAGCCTGTGAGATAATTGGAACTGCGCGTAATAAAAGACACATTGGAGAATTTTTAACCCTTTAGTTATTAATAGAACACACGTGTTCCATTTGAGTGTTCAAAAACGAATTTATCATAATTTGGCACCAATAATTAGATAGGTAATTTACAGATCCAATAATAGAGAGATATACGTAAATCCGATAATCAGATAAACAGATCCAATAATTGGATATATTAATAGACTATAGATAACAAAAAGGTTCTTTGATTACTGAACGTGATTCAGTCGCGAAAGGGTTAAAAACGAAGGTAGATTATAGAATGAGTCAATACAGACACGTAAATGAAATTAGGATTATTCAAATCCGAGGGAATTATTTTGGCTTCGATGTATTGTTGAAGGGAAGGTGAAACGTTTGAATCATTTTGTAACTTAAATGATAAACGATGTTAAGTGACGAAAAGGTCGAAAAGTTACATTTTTAGTGGAAAATTATTTCAAATGTCGAACAAAGCGCCAGAAATATCCTGTAAATTGTAGAATAATTAGAAAAAATACTGAACAGTTAACAATTTCTGTGTAACTGTTTCTAGTTTAAACCAAAGATTTTTATTTCTCCTTTCAATTCTCACTCACATCATTTGTCACTCTATTAATCTCCCAAATCGTCAAATCATTTAAGCTGCGATACTTTAAACAAAAGTTGTATACCTGGCTTGCGTTTCGTGCAATAAAAAAAGTATTCGGGAATATTGGGAACAAAAGTAGACGATAAAACGACGAGTTAACACAATCCCGCAAATTTCTCCTGTTACGAAGCAAAGATTTGTATAACAGTACAGAAACTATGACAGTTACATATTGATTTACAGTCGCAAATACGATTAACAGTGACTACAAACCGATTCTACGTTGTTCCACTCTTTTAATCCTTCGCGCAAAAACGAAAACAACAACGAAAACTGTCGAAGCGAACGACATATTCGCTACCCTCCGCTTTATTGCGAGCGTTGCTAATTTCGTACCCGAGAGCTGATATCATATAATTGCAGTGCAGGTAAACAGCGCAAGGGCACGACACCCCTAAATATTAAGAAGAATATGTACCGTCATGAAACGACAACACGTGCGCTGTAGCTTCGACCTGAGGATCGGAACAGCCAAAATATTTAAAATCGAACACTAATTTCCCACTCCAGTCTGGAAATCCGAACGCCCAGCTCAAGAGCAGCACCCCTACCACCTAAGCCTCCACCAATCACATTTTAACGCGATCATACATAAATTGACGACACACCACCAGAAAATCAGAACACAAAAACTTATCGAACTATTAACATAAACTTCCCTGTCAATCGTGTATCGGCGACACACTTCCAATATACATATATACATAACAGCATCAACAGTTTCCTATTTTTCGTTCTCCTATAAACTACCCACACAAGGTTAATTCGACGTGTGAGGTTGCGCGAACGGCAAGGCGATTGAGTACGAGTATACGCGCACGACAAAAACTTTATATTTATATTGGCCACGTTTCAATGTTCAACAGCACATTTACCTCTTAATATTTCTTTAAAAATATTAAGTGTAAACGAATATACGATGTTTACGTGTTGTTACGTAAACCGAAGACCAAATTTGGTATGAAAATTTGTTTACCTACGATTCTTTATACATTACTTTGTTATTAAGTAAATAAATTCAAGTGGCAGTTACAGGAACAGTGGCAGTACGTGTGTGATTTACCCTATATGATAACCCACTTGAATCGCTCCGCGAATAAAACTAAATACAAAACTCGACGTTCCTAAAACAGTGTACTGCGAAAGGGCTGACGTAGCCAGGGGAATTCGTCGCTAGTTCGCGAGGGCGTTAATTCGTAACTCGCCTAACGACGCCCGCTTCTCGCGCGGAGACCCTCAGTCAGCGTTTCAAGGTACAACAGAGGAAACACCGGGAATTCGAGGCTTCACGAGCCCCGGGAAACTTTCCCGACGTTCCTTCTACCTTACCAAGTTTTCCAACGCTGAAAGAAGAACCAGACGAAGGAAAAACCCACCACCGCAATTCCTAATTCCTCCACCATCCCAATTTTTTACTCTCGAACTCTCGAATTGGAATCAGAGCGTAACGCCATCGACGAAGCATAGGATAGACTGTTCGTTCTCATGTTGAATCATTTGGAGACTATTTGATCTTCTTACCATTTTTAACCCTTTTGCCAGGAATGACGTAAGGTAAATGCACCACGAACTGCCGCTTTAAGGTTCGCGAGTAACTTTATTTAACTATTTTAGAACATCGTTAACATAAAGATCGTTCCAGTTTGCAGCACAATATTGTTCAACCTCTCTTTTATTTATGCACCACTTTTTTATATGTTCATTATAATAAATGCATTACTACGTAATTGAAAATGTACAACAAAGTCCAATGTCCTTATCTAGGTGACTCGAAAGCTTTTCATTTAAATAGAAACAATTTTTACATGTACTTTATATCTGTTACACAAACTGACGCGATAATATATGTAAAACGTGTTTCTATTTAAATGAAAAGTTTTCAAATAACAGTACGAAGGACGTTGTACTTTGTTGTACATTTTCGATTACGTAGTAATGATTCTGTGGAGCTGTAGAGAGGGGATAGGATAGGGAAAAGGAAGGGTGTTGCGTTTCGTCCTGGGCCTGCTAGTGGACTCATCAGTAAGGCTACCTAGCAGGCCCTGCCTTAGACGTTGGGATATTGGAAGGAAGGTTAAAGGCGGTATATATATGGACGAGGTAGTTGGTGCTGAGTACTTTCGAGAATGTCCTATTTCATATGTCCCTCTAGTGGTGGGTGCAGGAGAGCCGCCACAATTCTATTATATCGAACATGTAAAGAAGATGTTCATAAATAAAAGAGCGATTGAGCAATGTTATGTTCCAAACTGGAACGATCTGTATGTTAACCACGTTCTAAAACAGTTGAATAAAGTTACGCGAGAACCTTAGAGCGGCAATAATTGGTACATCTAACTTAGTCAATGGTAACACGTTACGTTACGAAATACCGAACCATAGTAACATATTGTTTTGGCGCCGTAATAGAGGATGGAACAGCTCTGTCCCCCATGGAGCGGCCACGTAGGCCACGAAATGAAATTCTCGAGATAAACTTGTACGCGGAAGATGGATCGCGCAACGTGCCTCCATTTCCCGCGCTCTCTTCCCCACCGAGAGAGTGCACGTTTCTAGACGCACGAATCCTTTCCGTTGCATAAGAATATTGTTCAGAGAGAGAGAGTGGTCTGCAATCACGACGGCGATCGCGAAACCAGTTCAGACCTACACGAGGACATCATAGCCTGTCCGTGTGAGGGATCATGGCGAACCACGCCTAAACCTTGCGACACTTTCGCCTTCCTGCCGAGGAGTCAGGATTATACAGGGTGTCCTTCGTGCAAATAAACAGAGGACAGTTTAGGAGAAAATTATCGTGGTAAAATTGCAGATTAACCGTTTCTGGATTAAACAATGTGTAACCATTTAACTCTGATTCGTCCCGCATTCGTTAAAGTTATTTCAGCAGAGAAATTTCTTTATACTTTTACTTCTAAATGTTGGTTTATTGGTGTCAAATAAATTTGAGAATCTTCGCAGATTCATTAAAAGGTTTAATAAAAATAGAAACATAAGTATAGCTACGCGTTTTGTACAATTTGATTAATTCACCAATTGCAGAAACATGCGTAGATTTTTATAAGATTTAATTAAGTAAAAGTAACAAGCCGGTTAAAATGAACGGTTACAAATGTACCATAATAATCATATAAAGTTACAGTGCTGTATTTCTTATAATGTTCCATGGTTTTCTGTACGAACCATGAATAAAGATTTACTTCACACGCAGCATATGTTTTCTTAAAGAATCTATCATTTTGATTTCTCTGATGCAAACAAGTATACTTTAGTTGCTAGGGTAAATGAGCCACGTACTGTCACATTAATACGTTTATTTAATAGAAAAGTAGCGTATAAAGAATCGCCACTGTTCCTATAACTACCACTTCAATTCGTTTATTTAATAGCAAGGTAATGTATAAAGAATCGTAAGTAAACACACTTTCATACCAAACTTGGACTTTGGTTTACGTAACAACACGTAAACATCGTATATTCGTTTACACTTAATATTTATAAAGAAATATTAGTAAGTAAATGTGCTGTTGAACATTGAAACGTGGCCAATATAAATATAAAGTATGGAACGTGTGAAAATTCAGTAAGCCGCGACGTTTACTATATATCTTACATCTGTTACACAAACTGACGTATTAAAATATTGTTGAATCCCGGGTCGCGAGATTAGGAACAACATTTATTCGAGAGACTTTAGGTTTAGTACAATGTAATGGCAAGTTCAGCACGTTAGTACGAACTACAGAGATCTGACCGGATGGCCAAAATGCGTAGAGTTTATATCGATGAGGGTGAGTGATTTTAGGTGCAATGGTCGGCGGACGGTCGAAGTGCAGGGGACAGGATGAGTAAGCGGGTATAGGAGGCTAGAAAGGCTGGAACTTGAAAGCTATGACTAGGATGTTTGTGTCAGGATGATTCTATCATGTTTATACCGCGGTATCTATGTTGGCTATGAGTTGGTCATACGACAATATGTAAAAACGTGTTTCTATTTAAACGAAAAGTTTTCAAGTGACAGTACGAAGGACCGTGGACTTTGTTATACATCTTCAATTACATAGTAACGAATTTATTATATTGAACATATAAAAACAAAAAATGTTCATAAATAAAAGAGACATTGAACAATATTATACTCCAAACTGGAACGATCTCTACGTTAAATACGTTCTGAAATAGTTAAATGAAGATACGCGCGAACCATAAAATGGCAGTACGTGGTACATTTACCCTAGTAGTTTTAGTGTTAAGGAACAAAATGTTTGAAATATGCTAGCGTAACATAGCGGGAGGCATCGTATCGCGCAACGGTGATTCGACGGTTCGATTAACCACGAATGGAGAGACAAGTAGCCCTAACAAGAAATCCGCGGCTCGAAATGCGGCTCGTAACGAATTTCTAACGCGCGTTTAATTATTACCGATCATTATATGCAGATCACCGGGAGATTAGAGCGATATTAGAGAGAGAATCCGGCCGCGTTGCGGGCATCGGGCTGACGGTCGGCTATCGGAAAACGATTACAACATAATTCACAGTATCGATAAAATTTAATTGCACTTTATATAATGTAACGTGCCGCGAGTGGCTACCCTCTCCGGAAACACCGCCCCCCTGTTCGAATTTATACGGTGTCACTTCCGCGACGCCGCTTTCGAAATATTCCACTGCAACAAGGCGATTTCCGACGCGAGTAATATAATTCGTTATCGTCCCGTTGCCCGTTTTATCATTACTGCGAATCAACCTACGTTTTGTATCTTCTCCGCTCGCCTCGGAACCTGACGTTTTACCGATAACCGCCGCATAAATCTACCGCCGCGATACCGTACACCGGACCTGCTGCTCTAACTGCGCAACGCCGATCTTTCCGGGAAAATTCTAGATACCGGCCACTACGTTCCAATTCGGAATTCGGTAACACGAAAAGCTTTCGGAGATTAAATACTTTTCCCGTTGAAACGTTGTCGAGGATGGAAATCGATTACTTCGAGACGGAGATTGGTAATTGATCGGTGGATTGGTAACCATTTGTAGATTTATGTTTTGATTAATGTTCGGCTTGTTCGGAAAATTCGTAACGATGTTAAGGGAATATTCAGAAGCAAGATATGACATCCATTCGAATTCGAAATTTGGGAACACGAATTGCTTGGGAGATTAAATACTTTTCGCGTTGCAACGTTGTTGAGTATGAAAATCGATTATTGTATGGCAAAGATTGGTAATTGATAACTAAATTGTGGATATTTATGCAAATTTATATTTTGATGAATATTAAATTGTTTGGAAAGTTCGTATGAATATTTGAGGGATATTCAGAAGCAAGATATGACCACCGTTCGAATTCGAAATTTGAAAACGTAGAAAGTTTGGGAGATTAAATAGTTTTAAGTTGAAACGTGTTGAATATGAAAATCGATTATTGTAAGGCAAAGATTGGTAATTGATAACTAGACTGTGGATCTTTATGCAAATTTTTATTTTGATGAATATTAAATTGTTTGGAAAGTTCGTATGAATATTTGAGGGATATTCAGAAGCAAGATATGACCACCGTTCGAATTCGAAATTTGAAAACGTAGAAAGTTTGGGAGATTAAATAGTTTTAAGTTGAAACGTGTTGAATATGAAAATCGATTATTTTAAGGCAAATATTGGTCCTAATTGATAACTACACTGTGTATGTGGATCTTTATGCAAATTCATGTTTTGGAAAATAGCAAATGGTTGGGAATGTTCGTAGCAATATTTGAGGAATATTTAGAAGCGACACAGAACAATGAATATGTTTTATACTATTGTATAATATCTTGTAACAATTTTTTTTCCAACGAATTTTCATGATTTCAAGTAGTTGTTTTTAATTGTTAACCAAGTAGTATTTCTATTTCCCTATTGCGTTATATTTTTGATCGTTGTTAGTAAATAAAGTTCCTGGAAATAATTAAATTTCATTATTAATAACTAAAAGAAATCGTAAAATAATATTCCTATGTTTAGAATATTCTAATTATGGATCATTCATTTTTCCCGCTATTTCGTCAATACATCAGTTGTTAAAAATCGCCACATTTTCTTTTAACTAACTGTAAATGGTCCTTTTAGTTGTTGCAATTAAAATATTGAACTAAACATTGCATTTATTTGAATTATAGATTCCACTATTTAATAAAAATATTACGAACTTTCCGACACAATAAATTCGTTCACGTTCCAATAGAACAGTGTCAAGTATTATTAATTTCATTTAAAATCTATCCAATTAGTAATCTATCTACTGCATTGTTGCAATACTAATTAATTATTGCCGTAATTTAGAACAATCCTTTTTGAAGATTCAAAATTAAACTGTTCATTGTCTCTCACAATTAAATGTTATAAAAGCGACTCTCAGAAAAGGAGATGCAGAAAGATTCTAAAAGTTGTCCACTGATATCCTATTTACTTATCATTTCCATTCAATATAATCTTAGCTATAAAATACATTGCTGTTGAATTTTGTGAACTCTTTGAAATCTCGACGATTTTTCCTTCACAATTTTATAAAATTCCTCAAAACCGAACATCACTGTGAGATGAACGAATTATTACAAGCCGCGTTATGCTTCGAATATTTTGTACAATTTTCCATAATACATTTTTACACATTTAAATTCTATATAAACGCATAAAAATCCGCTTTCCACGGAAAGGGTTTTCGGATTTCGAAATGTCCCTTTGGCATTTATTTCCAAGGGAAAGAGAACATTTAGCTGGTATTCCCCCGACAAAAAAAAATTCCATTCACCGCTGAAAGAATCTTTCTTCCCTTACACCTTCACTCTTTTCTCCATTCCCCCATTTCTCTTCTTTTCCACTTTTCCACCTCGCTCGCAACAAAGACAAAAAAAAAAGAAAAGCAGAACAAGCTAAAGAAAATTTTCCGAACCTAGAAACCCAATCAAATACCAATCTTCGCCCCAAAACAATTGATTCTTCAACGAACAATGGTTCGCAGGTTTTCCATTATGACGCGCGCGGAGACCTAGTTTCGGGGTGGTTTTCCGCGTGAAATCCGCGAAATGGTTAACGATGCCGTTTGCAACAAAGCGAAGTGCCACAGGCGAGAGCATAGGTCGCGGACGAATTAAATTTTATCGATTCGCGGAACCCCGTGCCAGCGGGAAGACGGCAACGAGATACGGGGGACAACAACGACGACGTGTATCCACCGCGCGGCAGTCAGACGTTACTGATAGCGTTGAATTGCCGTGGAACGTCTTTAACATCCCGCATGATGCAGCCAGAGAATGCGCGCATAACAATTCCCCTGCTTTATGCCGGCGGGAGAGCTAACTGAATCCGGCGAAAAGATACCGATACGCGGAGAGACATAAGCTAGGTTTCCCGCTCGTATCAGATATTTCTCATCCCTAGCAGTTGCATTTTTCTCCGCGGCTGCCGGCAGCTACGCAGAAACGTTTTCTGAATGCCTTAGAGCTGGATACTCTACCACTGAGCCACTCACGAACCTCTCTCCGCTTCATGCAGTTGTTCTTTTCCGACGTTTGATAAACGATCCCGTTCTCCACGTGAACGATAGGTCTAGCTTAGGGGTACCACTTATAGACCAGTGTTTCCCAACTTCTTTCTCTTTTTTTTTCCCGTGTCGCGGCCCTCCTCCCCGCCCCATTTTTATGGTACTTAAATCATAGACGAGATACGTAATGCGCTATTCGTCCAATACTATTTTCTGTCATCCGGATTTGGACTACATAGGGTAAATGACCCACGTACTGTTACTGTTCCTATAACTGTCACTTGAATTCGTTTTATTTAATAGCAAAGTAATATGTACGAAGAATCGTAGATAAAGAAATTTTTATACTAAATTTGGACGGGGGTTTACGTAACAACATATAGACATTGTATATTCGTTTACACTTAATGTTTATAAAGAAATATTAGATGGCAAATGTGCTGTTGAACATTGGAACGTGACCAATATAATTGTAAAATATGGAACGTGTGATAATTCAGTAAAGCGCGACGTTTACTATATATCTTATATCTGTTGGACAAACTGACGTGTTAATATATGTAAAACGTGTTTCTATTTAAATGAAATGTTTTCGAGTGACAGTACGAAGGACAGTGGACTTTGTTGTACATTTTCGATTACGTAATAATGAATTTATTATATTGAACATATAAAAAAGATGTTCATAAATAAAAGAGAGGTTGAACAATATTATGCTCCAAACTAGAACGATCTCTATGTTAACGACGTTCTAAAACAGTTAAATAAAGTTACGCGCGAACCTTAAAGTGGCAGTATTGATACATTTACCCTAAGCCCTGTTACCCGTTTGCATTTTCACCTTTCCGATTGCGTACAATGTTTGCTTTTATATTTTGCATATTAATGTACTTTAAAAGTGTTTATGTTCTTTTTCTGGCGATAAAACGAAAGATAATTCTCTGCAAAATTCTGATTTTCATCTGTGTCGCTATTTCAGACCACGCGACGCGAAGTGAAAAGTACTTGTTTTACACAAGTAAAAATACACAGTATCGAGGAAATTTACAATCGAAGCCAATCAAATATAGGATCCTTAAACATTATATTATAATACCATTAGCAGTTTTATTCATTATTACTTTAATAAATGAAGTTTGATACAAAAGTATGGGATTATTCTATTATCCGAAATTTCTATTACCCGCCATTATTATCTCCCTATTATTCGAATACGGAAGTTTCTAGGGTGTATTGAAAACTATTAACACAAACCGTACCACACCATAAAATATTTGATTTAAGTTTTCATATTCATTATTACTTCTTTCGTTCATTTAATTCTATAACAAATCTTATATTGTCCTTCTAATCAGTTTTCCTCCCTTTTGCTTCTTTTTTTCCCCACGAGAAATATTTATAAGATATATATACAATAAGTATATGTAAACTGCCGGTACGACAAGTAATTAATAATAAGTTTATAGTTGTTTTCAGCCTATCACCAAAGTTACTAAATTACTACAAACTACTACAAACGTAACTAAAATCATCCTTGATATCAATACTCTTATAGTTGAGGGAAAATATGAAATCCATCAATAACCCATCAAACTGCAATAACGGCGAGAGTCCCAAAGGGGTGCAAAACGATAGTTGGTGTATGAAAAGTACGCTGCATTTTAGCGCGGCGCAAATATATGGGCGACAGCGTCGAAATCTTTCGCGGCCGATAACGCAGAGAAGCATTCAAGAATCAGCGCGATAGGGGTGGCTTCGGCGCGACGGCAAGGAAAACGTTCGAGATAACTGGAAATTGCCAGCGAGGGATCCCAAGTATTCCAGGCAAGACATTCGGCGCATACTTCGCAGCAGTCGTCGCGTCTACGTAAGCGTGCTCACGAAGGGAAGCTGCAGAGGCAGACATAATACCGTGAAAATGTAGAACGGCTTTAAGAGCACTTCTGGGGCCTGGCGAGGCCGCCGCCACTTCCGTTCCCCGACAAATTGACAAACTTTCCGCGTTCCGCGGCCGCTTCCCGTAATATAGCCAGCATTTTTCGCCAACGTTCACGGACTTTCGACTTTCTTAACGAATAGATTACTACGTCCAGCGAAAGGCAGACACCCTTTCATCTTCCTTTTACCCCTGTCGCGAGACCGCAAGAAACACCGGCATTTTTCTTTTCAAACTGTTGCCAGTTTCGTAGGTGCGGTTGCACGGATAACGCAAGATAGCGCGAGAGACATCAAAAAGGTACGCAGACTTGGCAAAGATACGCGGTAGCGGTGCACTCAAATTCGAGTGCGTAGAATGAATAGACGAGTGGATTACGCGGGAATCTCGGTGAGAAATTCGAAAAACCTAGCGGGAAGGAAATTCTACAGCGGCGGAGTTTTCTCCGCCTGTTCGGGGGAAAATAGTAGGAAGAAACGGAAGACAGGCTCGCGAGGAATGTTTATTTCGAGACACGTAGCGGGTTCTTACACGTCCTTCTTCTCTCGCTCTGATAAGCGCTCTAAAAATCGTTCCACATCGCGGAAATTCTCGCAGTCTATTATTTATCTCAAACACCGTGGAATCCACGATGCTTCCACTGTTCCCTGTTGCCGATTCGTTGTCGGTAATCCCTCGCAACTCTTTCCGCACTCCGTGCGCAATATTAATAAGCGGGAAAGTTTTTTGTCAAATTTCTCGGCAACGGGATGGTGGAAAGTTGGAGAATACCGAAGGAAAATACGAGAATTTTCAAGGATCTTAGGTTACCACTGGTTACAAGAGGAACACTGCGGGAACAACACCGGCTAACAGGTATTTTTCTCCCGAGGAACTAACAAACTTTCAGAATTCCTGCACCTTAATACCCGCTGCACTCTGCTGCGGCAAAACGCGTTTCCCCCTTCGTTGCTTTTTCCCCCAACGCGGTCGCCTTTATGGCGGCGCGATGGAGAGTGTAACAAACTGGAAGAGCGAGGCCGTTCGGCTCAATTATTTTTGACATTTTTCAGCGCGCTCCTCTTGCACGCCATCGGTACACCTCGCGTGTTACTCGCGTGCACCTTTTTCTCCCGCCATCTTCACTCCAAACGATCGCGAAGCGCTTGAAAAACCGGCCACGCAAAGCCACCTAACTTCCAACGCACTTAAATCGACCACGTTTATGAGTTTACCGATCCTTTTTTCTTTGGTAGATAACTCGAGTGATAATTGGCTGATAGTAGGTTGCGGATTTTTTTTTGTTTTTTTTTATTGTTGACAAGATTAACCCTTTGCGGATGCATGTCGCAAATGTGGACTATTTTTTTTATTTAACTTTTGACGCACGCTAAATTTTAAGGCGACGAATTCAAATTAATATTGTTAATAGACATTGCTGTTAATAGTTAAACAAGAATTCGTTAAGTTAACCCTTTGCGGATAAGGAATGGTAAAACGTAAAGTAGTAGTTTGGTCTTTAATTGAAAGCCTTTAAATTTCCAATCTTTCGAATTCCAAGCCGTCAAATTTCCAAAGCTTTGAAGCGTTCATTAACGATATTGATTTAAATTTTTTGCCGTAAAAATCGACGTGCATCTAGAAACCCAAAAAATGATTGGTCGGCTATTTGCAGACACTCGTCCAACATAAATAGAACAGAAAAGATAGAATTTTAACATTTTCTCGTATGTAAGCACAAAATGATTTTCCAAAACTGTAATCGTGATGATAACTACGATAACGTGGACTTTTGTTTTAGTGTGCGTATAATATGAAATATCTAGTCGAAATAGTAATTTCGCATAAGCATAACTTTTGTTTTTTAGCAGTCCTAACGAGGAAATTATGCTTTTTTAAATCTGCGCTTCCAAATATATTACGTATAAAAAAAATGCGTTAAAATTTTGTGCTCGTCGGAGCAAAAGTTTAACCGAAATGCAATTTAATTTAAAGCTCCGCCGCGTTACTTCCCAAATAGGTATAATAACTACAATGTACATATTTTACGTTGGGTATTTGATGTATTTCTGAACTCCGCGCGCATTCT
This sequence comes from Eucera pruinosa, assembly GCA_028830335.1. NCBI lineage: Eukaryota > Metazoa > Arthropoda > Insecta > Hymenoptera > Apidae > Eucera > Eucera pruinosa. The sequence goes on along the minus strand of JAMYCR010000015.1, from coordinate 8,858,826 downwards.
GTACATTTCTGCATATTTAAACTTTCCATTAATGCATAAAAAATGCGCAGTCCACCGATGAAATTCCGTTGTAATACTTCCATCGGTTAAATGATGCGTGCGGAGTTTTATAAAATATCGCGCGTAGTTAAAAAATTGAGAGACTCGGCGCAAAACGCCACACGTGCCACAATGTTACAAATTTGCAGTGGTACAAATTTTAGGAAGAACAGATTGCGAGAGATACTTGCGATGGCGCAAAAAAAGAAAAATCTATACGAATGTATTCATTCAGCCCCTCAATTCGAAAATATCGCGTGCGTCTTTTTCAGCTACAGATATTTGCTTATTCAGGGGGTGGTCCCCTAAATTTGAAACAGTGAATACATATTTCGTAATCCTACTTAAGTTTTCACATACGAATTTAAAAAAAAAATTCTCATCGAATATACTTATAATTTTTCAGTGAAATATCCTAAGCTACCTTTATTCGAAATCGCAATTATTCGTACTGAAATAGCAAAACGGCGAAACTGTTTCCAAAATACAATATTTCGTCGTCGTTCGTTATCACGATTTTCATCTACAAATTTTAAACACCTTCTCACGGAATATTCATAGAATTTAATCGAAGTTAAGGTAGATATTCCAAATACTACCACTTTAAGCTTATCGCGCATTTAATTATTTTAGAAGTCATTTAACTTAATAACATATATGTATATGCTTATTTCGTTTGTTGTTCTTATAATTGAGGGGCTGAGTGAAAACATGGTCTAAGCGACGAAATTTGTGGAAACATTTTGTGGAAACAATGCGTAAAATTACACTTCGTTTAAAAAAAATCTACATATTTCTGAGGAATGAAACAAATTGCTAAGTATACTCGGGAATAGTTTGAAAATATAATCATGAATCTTTTTTTGTAATATCTTTCTCCATCTACGCTTTTCACTTTTCCTCTAACCGATAGTTTATCTTTCTTCAAATCTTATATTGGAATTCAGTAAATGTCACAATAGGAATAAAACAAACATACGTTATTATTTGTACATGTAAATACTCATCTTATCCCAAAACAGTTAAAAAAATTCACTTAGACTACTTTTCCACTCCACCCATCAATTGACCATTATTATTATCCACTTTGTGACTCGTAAAAAGTAATCGAAAACACATAATCTTACGTTGGAATCCGATTAAACATATCACCGTCGTTCGCGTAATCGTCCGATTTTTAAAAATCCGCGAACGTTCGAACGAAAAGAGACTTCGTTTCGGAGTTAATTAGCGCTCGGCCGATGAAAATATTCATTTTCCGCGATCTGTTCTCATGAATACGATAAAATATCCCCACAATATTGCTGCAAATTCCCCGATTCTCTCTGTTAAAGTAAGAGAAAGAAAAAAAGCTCGACTGGTTCGATATATGTATAATGCAGCAACGTGGCGGTTGAAAATAGCCGCGATCGCGGAGCATAATACCGGCGGCGCGGCGTTCGAACTCGAGCCGGAGCAGACGTAATTACGTTAATTAATACAGAAAATAAGCTGGCTACTCACACGGCAAATAAGGTCGTTGCTGCTTTTTCCGCGATAGAACTCGCTCCTACCCAACAGGTCGACAGCTGCTTGAATGTCACGTGACTCTAGACAGGCTGAGAAAAGAAGCCATTGCCTCGACTAAACTTCGTCTAGCCACGCGAATATCGCAGCTGTTAACTTGTCACACACCTTCGCCCGACGCGAAATCAGCACTTTCAATACGCCGTACGGACACATTCACTTAATAAAAAGCAATCACGTTGCTAAATTATGCGACTTTTTCCACGTTCATCGCGTTGATTATAGAACGACGTGCTTTCGCGAAGCGAACACAATGATATACTAACGGTCGCGACGAGACAAACACGCGAATTGGGGGAATAGGCGTATGCTTTCAGATTTTTGTCGTTCACATATTCGACTATGCGAGGGTATTAGACACTTACAATTATCGTTAGTGAAAAGCAATCACGATGCTAAATTACGCGACGTTTTCCTTGTTTATTAGGTTAATTTTCGTGACGCAAAGTCAACGATGCGACGCTACGTAATGTACTAACGGTCGCGGTACAAAAAAGTTACCATTTGAAGCATAGGCTTATGTTTACTGATTTGAGGAATTCACATAGTCGACTGTGCAAAGGGTGGACACTTATGATTAGTAAAAAGCAACCACGATGCTAAATTACGCGACTTTTTCACACGTTTATTCCGTCGATTTTCGTTAGACGACGTCGCTCTCGCGAAGTAAACACGACGACTCCGTGTAGTGTACTAATGACTGCGACACAGCGAAGTCGTATAATTCGGAGGTCACGCTTATGTTTACAGATTTTGGCCGCCGGCTTATTCGACTGTGCGAGGTCATGGACACTCGCTGTTCGAGCAGAGATAGACAAACTTTTCACTAATAATTCCAAATGATTGACTTATAATCAGATTGCGAATATTAAAGCGTTTACGGGAAATTTTACTGTACACAAAAACATAGAATGCAGGTAATATGAAAAGAATGTACACATATAATTATTAACACGTTCACTGTCCAAACATAGAACGTAGTTACCATTTGTTTATTCAGCAAAGCAACAAAATATTAGACGTAAAAGTCTTGTATTTCATTCACTGTAGAAATATTAATAATTTGTTGTAATTCCATAATCGTAATTTCTTCGGTTGTAGGACAGCAGTTAATCATAAGTTTTAAGGAACTTTATCTTATTAAAATACATTCATTTGATGAAAATTCATTCATTAATTGAAATTCGTTAATTTTCGTCAAATTCATTTAGTACCGGGAAATAAAATAAAAATCTGTACCAAATACATTTAGTACCGATCGTGTATCGCGTATGATGCATGGGACAGTAAACATGTTAAAGTAAAGTACAGATTATTGTACTTAGGAATGAAACAAACGAAACTTTTTATTTAAGTGTCATTTCTTCAGTTTCATTGATAAAAGTATGAATTTGCATAATACTTATGACAAAGAACGCCTTGCCTTGATTTTAATGGAGAGCAAGTTGTAATAAGCTTAACGCAAATTTAATACACATGTATTTGAAATTGTACGTAATTCCGAAGGTTGAGAAAAAAAATGTTTGGCGGGCACGTGGAAGTTCGCGAGCCCCAGGTTGTCGACCTCCTGACTTAGAGTCTTTTCACATTGTCTGGTTTTCGGTTTTTGCTGTCTGGTTGGAAGTAAATATTGCGGTCGCATACGTTCACTTGCTTTCTTAACTGAAAGCAACGAAGATAAGTATAGGTACGGCGTTTTATTTATTTTCAACCGGATAACAAAAACTGGATGGCGAATACCATACAATGTGCAATGGCTCTTAGTAAAAAGGGCTATTTAGTAAAAAGCAACCAGGACGCTAAATCACTCGACTTTTTCCACGTTTATCGCGTCGATCTCGCGAAGTGAACGACGCCACGTACTACATTAACAATCACAATATTGTGACGTTGCGATTTACGGTACACGTTTATGTTCACAGATTGTGATAATTAGCGTATTCAATTATGTCTGCGGATGGACAGTTATAGTTAGTAAAAACCAATCATCATTAGTGGGATAAGAGTGTCTTTCGTTGCAGCACTCTTAGCATTTTGCTCCGTACATCAATACAGATTCTATTAATATTATTATTTAATATTATTTATTTATTGACGGGCCTATTATCCTTTGTGTACATTGACAGTGGTGCTACAATGATATTAAAAGAAAACAATAAAAAAGCAAAAGAATACATTAAACATTATACTTACGGACGTTCCTATCGTATAAATAAAAATTGAATATAGAACGATAAAATAAGATATAACATTATATAATCGAATTTCCTGATTGGTGTTTGTAGAAAAAAATCAACATGTTTGCATGTTAATATGCAAACAGCGTGTATATAAACGTTTAGATTCTTTGCGCAATTAATTACGAATGTCTGATTACAAATTAGATCATCTTATAAATAATATGAGTATTCTAAAACGCGGGGAAGCAAATAGAAATATATATCAAAAGAGGTGATAATAAAAGGAAATATATTAAAAATGTAGAAAAATATATGGGAGATTAATTTCTATAAATTATTAAATTACTTTACTTTACTCTTTCCCTGAAGATAAGATCGAAGCCACGAATGCAATCCAGCAACATTGAAAATAACGCAAACTTTATTCTTCAAGGGGTTCGTTAATGACGCGCAAAAGTGTAAAAAAAATGTTAATGGAGAATTAAAGAAGACGGACAAAAGGAATTTATGGCTGCAATTATCGTCATTATTTATGGGAAAACCTAACATTATAATTCCATGTAATATTCGTGTAATGTATAATTTAATCTACATGATGGGAAAATGATACCGCATTACGCCAAACGCGTACACATCATTTTCTCAAGATTACTGAACAATTTCTAATAGCCATTTATAGACATCCTTCTTAACGGAAGGATTAAAATTACGACCTCGCCATATAATAGCGGTGGCAATACGTCATTGGCAATCATCGAGCAACAGGCGCAAAGAGATATACGATACGGTGTAGCGAGTCTCGACGAGAGAAATAAATCAGCATTCGCGTCCGCGTCTCGAAAATAAGAAAAAATGACCACCTTGTTATCCGTATCGTGCACAGGGGTGGCGCAAATAGGCTGGACCTTGACGAAGAAGGGAAAGAGACCAGAAACGGGGAAGATACATAGAGCATTCGCGCGGTCCATTCGCCACGACGCGTACACCTACCTATGAGACAAATAACCGTATAAATTTCATCGCGCGACACATCCCCTTACATTACACGGAAATACAAAGGGGATGAGTACTCGCGGAACAACCAGACTCCTTATTCGCGTTGATTTTTCTATTGCCGTTGGGATCTCGTTCAATTGCGAGGCTAGAGGGTATTCATTATTAAGACGTTTCTAAAATTTATCAACCCTTCCGCTACGAATGACGTACACTCCGATGTAAAAATATCAGAACACTTTTAGGAAATTAAGGAAACCCGCAAATTACAGTGATGTCCGCTTGTCGTAATCACTTTGGGACTTTTGGGACAATTTTTTGTACGAATAACCGGCTGATAACATTACAAATTTTTATTATTGAACACATTTTATTACAAAAAGTTAATTGAACTGCGGATTTTATGCAGCTATGGCAAATTTAAATTGGTAAAAGGAACAAATTCCATGCGGTATATAAAAATATAACAAGATGTTTAAAGTAAAAAATTACAACATTTGGAGGATCAAACAGATCTCTATTAAAGTTTATTCTTTCAATTTTACCTAGGAAGATACGAATTTGGAAAAAATAACCGCAGTCCAGCTATCACATTTGAACATATATAGTTTAATGGATATACTATCTCTTTTAAAAACATTCAAGTTGTCATAAGCTTGTTTAGATCAACTATCGTGTTCTACGTGCACCTAGCAAGTGTCCTAATACTTACGAACAAAAGTAATACATATTGGTTATAAAGTTGTAAGGCAAAACGATATAAATACGTCACGTTTTAAAAAAATTGCAATCGATGCAATAGTTGAGGGTTAAACTAATCTTGATCAGTGATCATTTAAAACGAGACAAAAAATCACCAAATATACATTTAGCTTACTATCAATTTCCATCGCTATTGTCGAGATTAATTCTATTACCATTGGCAAACGATATGCCGTGGAAAATTCCTCGTATACATGTTGCATCGGGAAAGTTTTGTATTCGATTATTAAGCAATGAAAGGGATTAAACGTTGTTGGTTTGGAGATTGCAGATAGCGAGTCTTCAGGGATGTAATGGGGCATTCGCAGCGGGCGTTGCACACATGTAACGGTGTTGCATTATTCGGATAATGAAGATATCGGCTTTGCACGGTTAATATGGATACATGCGAGATATTTGGATAATACAAGTGCCATTGTGACTCGGATACAGGCCGATACTCGGCAACACGTGAATTTATGGAGGGCCCGCGTTTCACATTATTATTCCCGCACATTCGAATATTTTCTTCGATATTAACATCGACGAGTGTGCGGTGCACCGTGTGCGGAACGCGGCTTCAAGCAGTTGTGTAATAGGACGGAAGAGGAAGTGATTCGCTGCAGATTATTGTCCGATTCTCGAGTACCCCTTACGATCATGTTCCCCATAACTAGCTTCCCATCCAACAATTGCTCTCCGTTATTGAAGATTTAATATCGGATTCCACTTTGCCAAAAATGTACAGTTTCACAAGTAATGGAGCTGCTTTCAAATAGATATTACCGGATCCCGAGTTCTTCTCATAACCAGAGATCGGAAATAACAGTTACTTTAAACATTTAAAATAAACAGATCATTGAATGAAACGTAAGTTTTATCTAATCCGAAAAGCAGCGGTCATTAAATTTCAAAGAAATTTGTTGAAAAATTAATATTGATTTTGAACTGTTTCGATGACCAACAAAGATTATTTTCTTCCGGTTACTGGTAATCATTAACGACGATCGAAATTTGATTGTGGTTACTGATAACCATTATCAATGATCGGAACATTATTTTGATTACCGCTCAATATCGAATATCGAAGTCGAAAATTTGTTCTGGTTACATTTGCTAAAGTTAATTATAGAAATTATTATATATACCTCCTGCTTCTGTTATTATTATACGGTAAAATGTTATTAATACGCTATTACAGCAACGACAAATGATGTATGTGAAACAACTATTATTTTCTAGTTTGCAAGTCGAAATGAAAAATGTTTTAATTAATTGAAATATATGTCATTCAATTAAACAAAAAGTTCTCATCACAGAGGGTTAAAATCGCATGATATTGTACCGTGTATAAATGAATCCTGTTCGAAACAGTGTAAGCACATCAATCGCGGGATAGTAGACTTATTTCGATTCAGAGGTGTACGTAAATTATGATCCAAAATTACGATTACCTCAAACATCCTCGCCTCGAAAAATCACCCCAAGCTATAGCCTACTTAACCAATATTTAAATTCTCCTCCCAATATCCCTAATTACCACCCCCCTCCTATTTTCTCGACGATCTCTAATTACCAAAAGTGGCAGTAATAGTCACGGCTGGCCGTCAAAGTCCCGACGAAAAGGCATCGACGAAATGCTTTGGAAATGCTGACCGGGCTCCGGAGAACCTTTGACTTTATTGGAGGAAATAAGAGCGGTCCACGAGTGGGCGAAGCAATGAAAAAGGGTGGAAGGGGATAGAGGGTGAAACGTCGAATTTGGGCTGCAATCGGATGCCAGCAGGGGGTGATCCGCACTTGCAGCCATAGGGGTTGGCAAGGATTCATTCATATCGCGAGGCCGTGTCTCATTGTCGGGACGCCGCGCCGCAGCGGACAAAGCCGGCGTTGGGGATGTGAAGTGCTGTCAGAAGCAGCGCACTCCATTGCGCGACACAAATGGCAACCAAAAGTGGAGCTGACGGAGAACGAGAGCCACCCGGAAAGCCCAACGAATTATTTCCCTGTGCTGCGAATTTTCAAATCCGCCGAGAAAGCTTTCCTGCGGGTAAAAAGTGCAAAAATGCGCGGCGCTCTTTGTGGGTAACCTTTTTATTTTTAGAACCGCGTGAAGATGTTTCATCGATGTTGGAAATTTTCTGCTGAATTCGGTGTTTTTTTTGCGGGGAGGGGAAGATTTTTTTTAACGTAGAGTGGATGTCCCGATTGCTGCAACTTTAAGCTTATCGCGCTATTTCATTCAATTATTTTAGTAGAACTACCATAAATTTTATCAGTCGTAATTTCGACGAACATTTAATAACACTATACGATCGATAAGTTGCACTTAAATTTGTGGAATTTTACCTTATTTACATATCACTATAGCATTGCATTTCATTTGTCTACCATTGTATTGAATTGAAATGAAATTTTCATTGAACTGAAAATTTAAGCTAAGTTATTGGATTGCCAATATATTAAGATCATTTACTAGTAAATTTAAAAGTAAATTTAATAAATCCTGCACATGTCACATTAATCAATTCTTCCATTATTCTATCGTAGTCAAAGTAATTTTCTCTTATAGAATTTCCAAGACTTATATAAAGCGTCCAAGAAAAACAGTAACAATTTATGTTACAATCTAATGCAATTCTCTTCCTTGTAAAAGATAAATTAAATTCGGATATAGAGGGTTAATAAAGCTTGGCCAAAAAATGTCATTAAATTTGGCATTCTTTAAGACCAATTTCCATCCCGTGACACTTAACTAAAACTATCTGCCCTCATTCAACCCCTTACTCGGGACGTAAAATCATCATCAAACACTTCCACTCAGAGAAATTGAAACACGTTCATGTCTCGTTGCTGTTATGAGCATAACTAGATCGTTAGGGTGTTGGAAGGGTGAAGGGCCATCGTCAGTGACCGGAGCTCTGGGTGGTGAAGAATTAAGCGTAACAAGGTTTCCCCCGTTATTACGGGTCGGCGATGTACTCGCCGACTTCTGGTCTCTGGCTCGCGAGTCCGCGGGAATAATTAGAAAAGTGGGAGGACCTCGGTTCGCGGATGTGCGAGCAGCTTTCAGCGGCGCTCGTGTAATTACTGCTCTAAGAACTTGCCTTTATGACGGAAGGCAAGCACGAGAGATAGCCTCATTCAAGCTGACTCGCGGAGATCTATTAACCTATATTTCAGCCTGCCAACTATTGTTTGCTCGCGGAACCGGAAGTCGCGGCGCGCGGTTCGTTTACCCCCCTTGATAAAAGGGTGATTTTTGCATATAGCGAAGAGCATGTTGGGAATAAATGAGATACGTGGAGGGATGCTATGCTTATCGTTGTGAATAGATCCGCGAATGTTTCGGCATTTACGGGAAATTTCAGTTTTCGAAGAGAAAACAGAATTGTCTTTCGTATTCTGTATCGTTTACGGAATTTAAACGATACCTCTGTGAATGTATACGAAATATTCATAATACTGCTAAAGTTTACAGCTATTTATTTCTAAAATTTACTATTATTTACTAGTATTTTCTTAAAATTTACAGCTATTTAATTCTAAAGGAAGTAAAATTTGGAAGAATCTTTTAGAAATATTTTACGTTTCATTAAGTTTGTAATAATAAATTTGCACCTGATGGTGTTAGCATCTTTACTTATGCAACCCGGAAGTCGCGGTTTAATAAAAGGATGTTTCTTACATATAGCAAAGAACATGTTGGGAATGAATGAGATACGTGAAAGAATGCTGTGGTAAAATTGGTTTTCATTGTAAATAGACTACGGATGTTTGGATATTTATGAGAAATTTCAGTCTTCGTCTGATATGCAAAATCTACGAAATATTCATAATACTGCTAAAAGTAAAAGGAGATTCAGCTATAATTTATTCTTACGTTTTTAGTCTGAAAAGGAGGAAAATTTGGAAGGATCTTTTAGAAATATTTCAGCATAATATAGTAGCTTAATAAAGGGATGATTTTCGCATATTACAATGAAGAGGATGTTATAATAAAATTGATTATGATTATAAATAACTTACTTTAGGAAATCTAATGTGGTATTTATTAAAACGTCGATTGTTCAATAAATTCTTTGCGAACTCGAGAAATTTAATTTTCTGTTAGGAAAACGAAAGGAGCTTCGGCTATAATTTATTCCTACGTTTTTAGCTTAAGATGAAGGAAACGTTGGACGAAGCTTCGAGAAATATTGCAGATTTCGCTCATTCTGCGACAATAAATCTACATCTTGGGTTGTTGGCATCATTGACCGTGGAACCGGAAGTTATGCTGCTCGTTTACCCCTTGTAATTAAGGAGATGGTTTTTATCTATAATGAAAGGGCTGCAAAGGAAGATTGAAATGGATGGTTGATAGAATTGATCATTATATCAGGGAACTTACGTTACAGGTATTAATGATGAAGTTCTGTTGCGAATACCGAAAAGAAGGATGTATTCTACAATTTATTTCACCGTTGCTGTTTGCATTTATTATTAAAAATTCCCGGCGAAATCATAATTCGACTTCAATTTAATTTATATACACAACGAATTTTCATCTACGAAGAGTTTAATAAAATATTTCATTTTGAAATATTAAAATATTTCATCTCTTTTTAATACAATTTTTATTCCTAACCGCCTTTCACCTTAATGATATCTATAATTAAGAGAATTAAAATGGCTACGAAAATAATCCCACATTATATTGCGTACCCATTTCTCAACGAGGTGATTTTTTATTTGGTTTCATATTTTAATTGGAAAGCGATAAAGTTTTATGGTCACATAATAATACCACTTAATGCCAGGAGAAAATTAGTAAATTGATCGACACTTAAATGCGAAAATGGATAGAATAATGTACAAATACTTTCTAAAGCCACATTAGCCAAAAACATTTGATAAGCAACTAATCGCTACGAAAACTATAATTTAGAAAGAACGGTGTAAAGTAGATCACCTAATCGAATACATTATCCGAATCTCTGACTTCCGAACATTCTTTTACCAAAAATACTACAAAATAGTATAAAATACTATAAGGTACAAAAAGAATCTAACTCTAAGCTGTTACTCGAATTGAAAAATTTATATAATTTAACTTCCACAGAATTACGGCATCCACCATTACTTAAACAAATTATCAATTTTCCTAATATCCATGTAAGTCCTTGCCTTGTAATAACCGATCGCATTCGTGACATGGATTATGGTATAGATTCAATAATTTTATGGTATAGCGTACTTTTAACTCCAGCTTTAATTTTAGTTGCCAAAATTGAGATAACTGTAATTTAATTAAAATTATTCGTGACACAATATACAAGCAACGATTAGCTTATTTTACATACGTCACTAGCTGAAAAATTGTAAGACGGAAAATAATGGTAGCGAAGTTTAATTCACTATTCGATTATGCGAAAATTCTTTTCCCCGAACATTTATGTCACCCTATTGATTTGGATAAGGGAGATTCTACTGTAAATCCGTTTATACGAATCCATCGAGCTTCGCTCTTCGATTCGATAATTGTTTTCAAATAGACCGAGAGCATCGGGGGAGGAATTATTTTTCCCCGTGGAGGAATCACGTAAACGCCGGACAGAGTTGGGGACCTGAAAAATAGCTGCGAAACGTAGCTGAAGTACGCGTGACTCGAATTTCATTCGCCGATCGGTAATACGCACTTGTTGCCCGATATTTCTCAATCAAGTTAATGTAATGGACGTGGGCTGCACTGCGAGTCTCCGTGGCCACCACGGGTATTAATAGTGCCGTGGAAATTTGAAACAAACAAATAGTTCGCGCGTGCCTTTTTCCATCGCGTCGCACACAGCGTTGAATTCGGTCGAAATCGTCGACAAGACTGAGAAAATATTTTCCAACTTTTAAAAATCTATGTATTATAGCATATCTTATTTGCGAATACGTAGAGTTATCTAGTGAAATTAATTTTTGATGTCCAATCTCATTAAAGACTGACTAACAATTAAAGTGAAAATAATAAAATTAAAGACTATCACGCTTCTTCCGCGCTGACTTATAATAGGTGAACGATTCATTATCGAGCTCTAATGCTAGTTTACCAGTGCAATAATACACTCAACTCTGTGTTTAACCTTCGAGACTTTGAATTTAGTATTAAGTTTGCGATGTAATAATTCCGCGTTTAAAGTTAAGTTTACGACGCTGAGTTAATTGCTATGTTTATGATTTTAAATTCTGAACATAAAACTGAGTTTATTGTTACATAATTTATGATCTTCGAGAGTAAGCAAATTTATGACACGTATTTAAAGTTAAGTTTAAGTTGGTTTAAGTGCAATTGTTACGTATACGAATGCCGTTAAAAAGTACATGAAGAAGTATATGCATTGTAAGAAAACCTGAAAGCGATCCTCAAGCCGCAAGACAAGAAGATTACGAAGAAATAAAAATAATACTAATTCACAGTTAACAATCTCAATTAGATCTATCGACCGTTGAAACATAATAAAGAAAATAAATAAATAAATAAATAGTAGATATTGCGAAAAACGAGAAATATTCGCGCGATAATAGCACACAGAATTCATTATATTCCCATACCTCAACGTTTCCCAACTTCGAGAGATTTCCGGTTCACACCGAAAGCTAGTGCTTGGAAGTGGTTCACAGGACGCGTCTCGTTAAAGAAAGGAAAATGGAAGAGGACGGGTAATTCGTTGCTGTAAATGAATTGCATCATTGAAGAAACCGATCTGGAAGCTAATGATATTAAATGCTTTGGTTAACGGCCCCTTTAACGAAGGGGGAGCCTCCATAATACATACCGGTTGATAGAATTTCAGATTGCGATGTCCCTCCGTTGTAGTTTCCCATAACCAGAGGTGCGCTCGATTGAAGACCGATCCGATGAAACCGCGTTCGGTCCGAATCGATCTCTCTCTCGTTGCCGCTGCTGAACGGGTCGAAAGGAATCGTTCTCAGTGTTGTGATTAAAATATATATAAATAACTTTATTGTTTATAATAAAATGCCCTATCTATTTTACAAATATACAAAACTCTCGCTATGTACAATTAAATCTCCGTGTCCGACGAGAAACAAGAGAACGCTCATCAAGGTTCGGAGGACATACCTCGTTCGTTATACCTATATTTATATTTATATTTATACAGTGGGGCCTCGATTAATCGAACATCACCGTTATCCAAACGTTCGATTATTCGAACGCCTGTTATTTGGTATTGTTGCCCGATTATTCGAACAATATCGAAAACAAGACGAAGGAAAACACGAATAGAAACACGTCCGAGGTATTTTAAATGATCTAGCTTATTGCAGAATATTTTAAATACTCTAAATAATTTAAATTTCGCTAACACTATTTCTACCCATCTAGAAGCAATCGTAGCAACAGGAACATGTGTTAGATGGTTTAATGTACGAAAGGAAAGTAGTTTTGTGGAATAATTTGTCAGCCCGAAATGATTAGAAAAGTAGACCACGTGTTACAAGAAAAATGGGTAAAATATGAATATGTAACAATTGAGATATGCATATACAGTCAGTCGTAATAATCTACATGCATGTTTTACATTTTTAAAGTTAATGTAATTTAGGGCACATTTCAGGATAACCAAAAGGGGATGAGAATTCGTCGAACGTAAAATTACAAACAAATATGGTTTCTAGAGGACGTTTCATAAAGGGAACACCATAATTATAATAATAATTATAATGAAAAACACCACAAGTGTCCAGAACTAAATTTTATCTATGCCGAGCAAATTAGGAAACGTTACAGATGCATCGGAAGATCTAGCGAAGTATAAATATAATTGTAACAATCGCATTTTTTATCTCATCAAATCGAGGTTTGGTTTTATGCATATTTTGTTGATGATAAAATGGAAAAGGCATCGCCACTACTTGATAATATACATAATTCTAATCGATCGATAATTTTAAGCTAAATTAATGTTCCTAAAATGATCGAATCTCCTGCATATTTTAAAATAGTTGAAACTTAACGACGTATGTAAGTAGACTTTTGCGACTGATCGTACATAACAACGTAACAATATGAATGTCAATCGTTCGATTATTCGAAAAATTCGCGTATCCGATTTCCCTGCCACCAATTGATTCGGTTAATCGAGGTCATACTGTACTTATATTTATATATATATATATAATCTCTCGCATCCTTAATAATCGATCATTGGATTAAACTAGTCGAGTTCGAGTAGAAAGAGAAAAAACTTCGTTGCAATTACGAGTTAATAAAGGGTAGTATGCTCCTGCTTGTGTATCGTACGTGTATGTAATGTATGCATTTATGTACGGTGTGTACGGTGTGTGTTTTCATTACGCTTCTTCCGTCGCACTTCTTCCTCTTCTTTCATCGTCTTCCTCTTTTTATTAACCATTTCTTTCACGTTTCTTGCGCGTTTTATGTTAATCGCTTTCCTTTTTTTTCCTTCCTTGCCGTCTGCTTTTCCTGTAGTTTCTTTTATTTGCCGTTTTTTTACTTTTTTTTTTTGTGTTTATTTCGTTATTTTTCATTCGCCCTAATTTACATTTGCACACTACGAAGCTATCACGAGTCTCAAAAATACGAATAAACCGTTTACTTTAGGTGTGGGACACCGTGTTACGGAGTACAATTGCGATAGTGAGAAATATTTCTTGATAATAAGTAGAGAGAAACGTCGCGACAGTCGGGGGGAAGGGGGGAAAACCTGGAACAGAAAAACCGGTGAACGGCTGATTAGAAGGCGACGCGTGTGCTACTTCCGTTTCCTCTCTCGTTCGCTCTCTCGTTAGTCAAGCTCGAGAAGAAAACCGTGCCTCGAACGACTGTTGCGAGAGCAATTCGGAGCAACGACGACGGCTTTCAACGCTCTCCTCCTCTTTCTCTGCTCGTCTTCGTTACAATTGAAACTATTCCGCGTTGCATCCCGCACGTTTCTCAAATGCCTTTAGAAAAGAATCTGCCCCTGTGATGTAATAAACGAGAAACGTCGCTCGGCTAATGCGAATCGTTCGATGAATCGGAGCTTAAGAAAAAGGAGAACAGAGGAAGGGAAATTACCGACGTTGAAATATCGAATCTCTTCTCGAGCTCGTCTACGATCAAAGAATTCTCATATTTACGCGAATCATACGATGACTTTGAAAATATTGGAAGCAGCTTATTCGAACAATTTCTGCGAATAGGGATAACGTTGATAAACGCGATGAAATGAGGAAAATGTTGGGGAATTTGCTATTTGTTTTAAATAAAGTTATGTAATAAATAAGGAAGAATTAAATAACCTCTTAAAATGTTTGAATCAATTTGACCTGAAAATTTTAAATAGCCCAGTGGAAAAATTTGTGTAAAGAGCTATAATAATAACAAACATGTGTGAGTAATATTAATATTGTAGAGTTATACGTTTTCTCGAACTAAATTCTCAAAAATAGTTTTAATATTGTTTGCTTAGACGAAACCACCCATTCAAAGTGTTATGAATTTTTCTACTTATAAATTGTAATCAGCCCACTAGAAAAATTTGTTTATAATACCATAATGTTAATAAACATGCGTGCACACCACCAATGATGTAAAATTATTCGTTCCTTCAAAATAGATTCCCAAATATGATTTCAATATTATTTGTCTATGTTAAACAAACTGGTTAAAACATTTTTAATTACTCGACTTATAAGATGTAATTAGCGCACGCGAAAAATTTGTATAAAGAGCTATAATATGGATGAACATATATGCATAACGCCAACATTGCGGAACCATTAATTTCTTTAAAATAAATTCCGAAATATGCGTTTAATATTGCCCATCACGATCAAATATCCTCTCAAATCGATTTAACTAATTTGACCTGAAAATTTTGAATAGCCCATTGAAAAAAATTTGTTTGGACAGCTATGATATTGGCAAACATGTGTGAGGCGACGTCAATATTAAAAATTTATTCGTTTCTTCATAATAAATTCCGCAATACCAGGTTAAAATTGCTCATCTAATCGATAATCCGCTCTCAAAAATTATTCAACCCCTCGACTTTTAATGATTTTCCTCTCGCGTCGTTTTGCTGAACGTCGAGTTTCACGCATCGAGATGTCAAAATATTATGAAATTTTAACTCCAACGAATTGAAGCTTTTTACAAAGTTTTCGTACGAAGCGAACAATAAGTGCTGCTTCTATTGAACATTGCAAACAAATTCAACGGAATGCAAACGCGGAAAATTGTTTTCATTCCCAACAATACTTTGTCGAGGGGTTAATATTATCGTTTGAAAAGATCCGTTCCGGTAGAAATGAGTGGGAAATTAAAAATTCGAAATACGTGGAAATTCGAACGATAACTATAATTACTCACCTTTGCCCACTGCGATTTCCAATTACTTCATACGTAATGCGAATCGATAATACTTCTGGCAACAGTTCACATCTGGAACAGAAAAAAAGAGAGAACGCGAAGCGTCCAGTTACACCGCCTATAAATCACGTCGACGTCGACGACGCTCTCGACGCCGAGACAAATTCCCCGGCGAACGTATTTTCAGGAAATAAAACGCGGAACGCCGGTGGTCAACGGGAGACACGACAATTTGTACGTGTAACCCGGTGCACCGGCTTGCCTCTGTATGCACTCGATTGTTTCTTGGACCGTCCAGAATGGAACAGACGTGCTCCCTTAAAAAGGAACCACGTGCTACCGAAATTAAATTTTTTTCCATTAAACTTGCTGCCAACGTTTAACCCTTGCGCAAACTGACCGCAAGCACATACATTTCTATGCTTCTCTGTAATAATCAGTTTTACGTTGCCGCGGAAATATGGAAAAATCATTCTGGATCGGCTTTCTTCGAATATCTTTACGTCGATTAAAATTTGTGGAGGATATATTTAATATCGGATAATCGCTTCGAGCAATTGGAGATATTTTGATTGATTATACAAGGGCTAAAATATCCGCAACATTTTTATTTCTATCGAATATATTGTATCGATGGATAACTTGTGTATTGAAAATTGTGCAGCTATTGGAATTATTATAAAAATTGCGTTAACTTATTTAGTTATTAACCCTTTGTGAACGAGTGTCTGTAAATAATCGCCGCTTTTCTGATTTTGTAGACGCACGTTCACTGTTAAAGCAGAAAATTTAAATTAATGTCGTTGATAAACGCTTCAAAGTTTTGGGTATTTGTTGACCCGGAATTCGAAAGATTAGAAATTTAACGGCTTGGAATTCAAAGTCAAAATACTCTTTTAAGTTTCATTATTCGTCATCTGCAAAGGGTTAAATTTACAGCTAATAGATGTCTTTGTTGATACAATAAGAAATATTTAATATCGAAGCTTCTAATAATTGGGGATATTTTGGTTGATTACATAAGGGTTAAAATATCAGCAACATCTTTATTTCTATCGAATATATTGCACAGTTAAATCATCTTAACCCCCCCTCATATATAGAGTAAGATTTTGATAAAATAAAAAGAACACATCGAAATTAAAATCTTAACTTAATATTGAATTACCTCTCTTAATATATTTAATATCACTAAAATTACGCATTACTATGTAAGCTCATATTTTTATTAACAAAAATAAAGATGGAATCTGCAAGAGATGTTGATTCACCCTCTAAATAAAATAATATCTATTTTACTTTCGATGTTTTGTATATTTTCGCGTGTTATATATGTTCCTTAATTTCGTGCATATTTAAATTTCCTATAAATGCATAAAAATCCGTAGTCTACTTATAATAATGAGTTATGTTCGTGGCACAAATTACGATCCAAGTAGAATAAACGTATCTCGTATTTATTAGGTGTGCCAAATGAATGTTTAATCGAATCAGGATTCATTTTTGATAAAATCGGATACTTATTTTATTTTATACGTAATTATTGCCATTCTATAATATTTGACGTCATGTTTCGAGGAACATATAGGTGCCTATTTGAATTTTTGATAAAATAAATTTCTTGGGTCGTTTAAAAATAGTGGATCATTTATCGATCCCACTTAGTACAATAAAGTTGACATCAATGCTTTGAGAAATTACTATAATAAATAGGTTACCGTTATTAATTGAAATTTCTGCATACACCTGATGATAAAATAATTCCCACCAATCCTATATCTCTAGAATGTTCTATAGCCATTTAATTTATATTTCTCCGATAAATTTGCTCGACTGAATTCGTTCCAAATACCGCAAAAAGATAATAAACTTAATTTCACGTTATCTTGAATACATAAAAGTAAAGTGGAACGCGGGTAGATCGACTAATTTTATAGCGCGTTGGAAAGCGCGGGGGGTTGTAATGAAAATTCTAGATTTAAATGTTTGAATCCGATAATATCCATCGCCATTAGCGAGGAAAGTAAACAAACTGTTTTATGAATCGTATATTTGAACCCTCGCAGTTTCGATTTTAACGTTTCGCGCTCTTATTGCCGTTCGAATGCTCGGAATTAAATGACTCCCGGTTATCTCGCGCTGTGACCTTTTCGAGTAACCCTGTAAATGATGGAAATCGCGAATCGCGTGCATCGAAACCCAGAAAGAAGAAGCGATAACGAGATTAATGTTTCTAAACGAGCGATGCGTACATTTATATTACGCCGCCGTCAAACGATTCGGAGCCGCGCTGAATCAACAAAGATTTAAAGCGCACGGTAACGATAATTTCTATCGAATTTAAAGTTTCGAAACTTAAGAGTTAAAGAACATTGATTTAAGCACCGGTTGTTAAACACTTTAGAGGCTCTTTGCTCTTCGTTAATGTATCGGCAGTAATTTAATTTAAAATGTTAAGTAACCAACGGCGATGAAACTACAGCAAGAAGTATCGAGAGCAGATGTGAAAAGGAAAAAAGAAGTTTAGGGGGAAAGTCGGGCGCTATGGGGGTGATTTAATTGAACCGGCACGAGAAAATTAATAATGGTGCTGGGGTGTTGCCTCCCTTTTGTTTCCCGCATCCGCACGGAAGAAGCGGCCGTTTGTAAAATTGTTCCAATAAACGGAAATCAATGGGATCTTCGCGAGCAACGCATACGAGAGCAATTACACCCCATAAGGGGTGAGTTACGCGGAAGCAACTGGGAGACGTCGCAAAAATTGCAAGAAACCGAAGGGATTGAAATGAGGATAACTGGTTATAGAACTAACAAGGAATATTACTTAAGTGTGAGTCGCCGATTTCAATGAAACATAGATATAATATAGATCTTAGAAAACTATTCGACTACTATTTTTATTATCTACTATGATGCATATCTACGGGGTGAAATGAACCGTCAAAAGTGGCAGAGAAAAATACATTTTCTTCGATATCTCAAAAATGGTGAGACTTAGAAAAATGTTGTTTATATAAAAATTGCGTACTTCTGAATAATGGATTTAATCTTTTAAACAGTTTTGTTAAATTCACGTTCATATATAAGAGTGTTATTATTTAACAATCATTCGTAAAAAAAATAATCCTCTTTTAATTCTATTAATTACACAGAGAAAATTAATACCACGAAAATATGCTACGAATTTAATAGACAACTCGATATATTCGGTATTCGTAATCTACACCGAATTGAATTTTGTTAGAAACTGATTCTGTAGTGTTCTAAGTATTTTGGGCAGAAACAAATATAGTATACTATAATATAATATAATATATTATAGTATAATATAATATAACATAATATAATATAATACAATACAATAATATGACAATGGAAATATAATATATATGATATAACAAACATAATGTTATAATATAAAAAAAAACAGCATTTATAAAAATTAAAGTTTATTGAACAAAAACGAAATTGATTGCTTTTCTGGAGAAGAAAGGAAAAATTGGCAAGGATCGTTGTTGTTGAGAATCTTCGGATTGGCAAATTTGCATAAATTTGTACTTTGAATTCTGACTGGAAACACAGGTCGATGGTCATTAATGTCGCCGAGCATTTGCAACAATGGCGAATGCGCAATTTTGAATGACGACAACACGTCAACTTGTTCGCGTTATGAATGTCCGCGGAACCACGTGGTTGTGATTGCTGCCCTATTATATTATCAATTAGACACAATCGTACGCAATTGCGACTAATTGCATGCCTTATGCGCGTACAAAGACCGAATTGATGCGCGACGAATTCGAGGAAATCTTCTTCGCGGAAAATACGTATAAAATATAAAAAGGATTTTGGTAAACCGCAAAATTGATTTCAATTTTATACCCGTCAATTTATGAGGTGTGTGTAAAAATTTCAGTGTTGGCTTGACGGCTTCATTGGCCTCGAAACCAATTTCGGTCTTTCACAAAAAGCAACGCAGCAAGAGTGAAAATATTTCGAAGATTAATTTATAATACTTGAAGGGTAAAAAAACAATAACGGGAAACGTTGCAAAACAAATTCGTTAACAAAATAATCTTCAATATTCTGTTCGTCAATAAAGTTTAACTATACCCTTCGCACTCTAATTAGTAGATTGCGGATTTTTGTGTTTATTAGAAATTTGGAAGTGCAAAAGAATGGAGAATGCGTTTAATCTGTAAACTTTACAAAATATCGGAAGTATAGTAGAAATTTGCAGCAATTTTTATCGTAACAAAATATTAATGAAGGAACCTTTTATCTTATATTTTTTACTATATTGTAGTCAACCAAAAACCAACAAAATATCGTTTGCCACCGGTATTATCGATAAATACCATAATAGAAATCTTTTCTCGATAGTATCGGTACAGACAAAACTCGGTAATTACGCAATTTTTAATCACAATCACGTTTTGAATTTTTTAGTGGTACATTTACATTTGACTTTATTTTTAATAAAACTAGATTTTAGATTATCGTTAACGGTTAAGAACAACGTTTTTCTTAAAGTAACTTAATTTGCAACAGTACGAATTTGATTAACAAACGGATGAATTTAATTCGCAAACAAGTGAATACGATTTGCAGAAGCAAGAATTTTATTTGCAACAGTGTGAGTTTGATTATCGGACGGATGAATTTAATTCAAATTCAAGAAAATAACGAAAGGTTGAATATAATTCGCAAACGAATAAACGCGATTCGCGAAAGGTAGAATTTCGATTGCAAATACCGTATCGTAAAATCTACTCCGTTTTACAATCTCGAACGCTAGTAAAAGACATGTAAAACGAGAAACGTTCGCACAATAACGAGTGCCTGCGAATGAAAAGCAAAAGCAACAAAACGGCTAATTATGAAAAGTGTAGAAAACCGTCAACAGGGTTAACGCGAAATAAGTTACAATTTAAAAGAGGAAATGCATAAAATCTGCCTGTCGACAGGAATGCGATTCCAGTAATAAAAGAGGCAACGCTGAAGCACAGCGGCGAAGAAACTCCCGTAACGTACATCTACGTACACGTCCGATAAAACTAACGAAGCGACATTAATAAGAATGTGAAAGCGTGCAAAAGCAAAGGGACTAGGCGCAGCGGCGAGCAAAGTAATTTACACGATCGAATTAATCTCTTCTGCATCGTCTCTGCGGGTTTTTCGCTTCCCGGTAAGCCGGGACTGGTTGAAATTCAGGCCAAGAAAAGCGGCGGACGAGCAAAGGAGGCCCGGTGTTTGCGGCGGAAAGAAAGTAATATCATTCAAAAGCACCGGAAGTTATTCCCCGATGCGAAAGTTTCTCCATTTTACATTACAGGGAATGGTCCGCGGTGGATGTTAGTCGCGGGGAAAACTTCATCTCCGCGATAACTTTTCCAATTATTATCAGATGGCAAATGGACAGTCTTTGTGTTTCCCGCGGCCAGCATCCGACCGCGCCGCAGCCACCGGAGGTTCAAGAAGTCTCGAGGAGGCAAGTTGAGCTGCGCACAATAGCGCGGGGGCCTGATAAATCCCACTCGGAAAATCTAGTTTTCATCGAATCTTCCGCGTTTTCCAATCACTTGCACGTACCTCTTCAAAGGTTTTAGTCGAAATCTCGAGAAGTCGAGTGGCGGAAGATTCGACGGAAGTCGAGGAACGCTTTGATTTCCGCCGACAATGGTAGATGCACCAATTATTGCCACTTTAACGTTCGCGCGTAACTTTATTTAACTGTTTCAGAGATTATTCAACGTAAAGATGCTTCCAGTTTGGAGCATAATATTGTTCAACCGCTCTTTTGTTTATGAACGCTTTTTTTATACGTTCAATATAACGAATTCATTGCTACGTAATCCGCCAATATTCAAGGCAACATTGTAATTATATTGATCACGTTTTAACGTTCAACGGCACATTTACCTCGTAATATTCATTTATAAATATTAAACGTACACGAATATACAATGGCTATGCGTTGTTACGTAAACCGAAGTCCAAATTTAGTACGAAAATTCGTTTACTCACGATTCTTTGCACATTACTTTGTTATTAAATAAGAGAATTTATGTGGCAGTTATAGGAACAGTGACAATAATTGGTGACTATAATCGCGTTAACTTTTTCAGGTAAACTGGTGTTGTTTTTATCTTTTCTTTTTTTTTTGTTACATTTGCTTTTGTCGTGTACGTGGCGATCTTGAAGGGAATTATTTTTAATGACGTTCAGTTAAATAATGGCACGCTTAATCTGAACAAATACTGTCCCTATCTGGGCCACGAAATTTAAAGAATAAAATGGATTATTCATTAGTACATTCACTTGTATTGCGTGTAATTGGTGAACTTGAAAGGAGTTATTTTTTACGAAGATTAGATAAAGAATGGCAAGATTAGTCTGACCAAATACTGTCCCTAAAATTTATTAAATTAAATTTATAAAATACTCTCCCACAAAATTTAAAGAATAAAGTGGATTATTAATTCCTACACCTAATTAAAGTTAAATACGGTCTACGTAATTCGATGAGTCGTATCACGGCAGTTTTTCGGAAACTAGATAGCAACATTGATCTTTTTACCGGCTCAATACAAACTTTCAAACGTCAATCGCGAGATATTACTATTAATACAATAATAAAGCAATTATATAATAATTTTCTTTTGTTCACGCGTATCACGTGCGATTTGCTGCCCTTATATTTAAACTATTATGTATATAAAGGACTTGCACAGCCCGTTTACGAATAAATAAATAAATAATAATACATTAAGCGGCTGTATTAATTTCCTTTCCGGCTTTACCGATAAACGTATACAATCTGCCACCGAAATCGTCGATATAAATTAATTTAAGCTAACATTGTGTCGTGAACAATTACTCCAATCAAGCGTTCGTTATTCTCGATTGTTTGTTCGACTATACATTGTCCAATTAAATAAATCGATTAATTAATTCGATAAAGTAACAACATACTTTCGAAATTGTTGAGTTTTATATTCGCGAAACAAGGAAGAAGTTCTTCCTTGGCATCTGTGAACCTGAACGAATTAACTTCTTTCCTACTTCCTAGATAGATTGATCTGTATTTCCTTGTTTGCGCGAAGAGATGAACCTTCCGTATGACTAACCGTGGAAGATAAACGATCCGCGGCTGGAAACAAACTCGGTAATCGAGCGTTTCATTTGTAAGACTCGCTTTCAAGCTGTTCCCGAATGCAAACGGATAATGTTCTTGAGAAAAAAAAAGAGGAAGAAAAATAAACGAAGAATAGCGCGGTGGGAAAAAAAAAGGAGGATCATCAGCGTGTGTATCAGAGCATATTTATCTCTCGTTAATCACGTCGTTTGGTTAACGGGAAGGGGGAAAGGAAAAGAAACGAGGTAAACTAAAGGCGAGGTAGCTAAATAAACGCCACGGGCAACATTAATTACACTCGTGGCGTGTGTTCGTAATCGCTTCGGTCTGCTGAATTAAAAGTAGATTAAGATATCAGTAGAAGAAGAAGAAGAAGAAGAAACTACTAAAATGTAGAGAAAGCTAGAAAAGATTTCCCTTAACTACGGTTGCCGATCTGTGAAATCACGAACGTAAGACAGAGAGAATTCAAACTCTGGACTTCTTCCTCGTATACTTCTAACTATTTATTAAATTGGGTATGATATTTCAATACAGAAATTTCTGCAAATTATACGAAATAAAAATAGAACGAAGCGTTGTAGCTGGGTTGCAGATGTCCATGCAAAGTCATATTTCTATTAATATAGGGTTATCCAAAAGAACCTTTAGAATGTTGAATGAGAATATCTGTCAAACGCCATGCTTGTTAGTAAAATAGAGGTGAAAAACGTAAAAATTGAAAACGAAGAACGAACGAAGATAATAGAAATGAAAAACAGATTGGAAAAGGGTAAAGCAGAAAGGGAAAGAAAAAAAGTGAAGGTAGATGTTCCTATAGTCTATTTTAGATAACCCTTTACCTGAAATCGTTGACTAACTACAGGATAGATTACTCATTTATAGGAAACATCGTAACGTCAGACTTGGACCAAAGTTATGGAAAAAATTGTACGAAAGTTTGTCAAATGATTGGAGTAGGAACAAAACAAATGCTTCTACTTATGATTAACATTCTTTCTTATATATTGAAATATAGGGTAGATGTCCCGATTACTGTCAGAGTTCCTATAACCGACACTTGAATTCGTTTATTCAATAGCAAAGTAATATGTACGAAGAATCGTAGATAAAGAAATTTGTATACTAAATTTAGAGGGGGGTTTACGTAACAGCACATAGACATTGTATATTCGTTTACACTTAATATTTAAACGCGAATATTAGATGGTAAATGTGCTCTGTTGAACATTAAAAAGTGACCAATGTAATTATAAAGTATGGAACGTGTCGTAATTCAGTAAGGCGACACGTTTACTATATATCTAATACCTGTTACGCAAACTGACGTGTTAATATAATGCAAAAAACGTGTTCCAATTTAAATGAAAAGTTTTCAAGTGACAGTACGAATGACACGTGACTTTGCTGTACATTTTCAATTACGTAGTGATGAATTTATTATATTGAACGTATAAAAAAGATGTTCATAAATAAAAGAGAGGTTGAACAATATTATGCTGCAAACTGGAACGATATTTATGTTAACGACGTTCTAAAATAGTCGAATAAAGATACGCGTGAACCATAAAGTGGCAGTACGTGGTACATTTACCCTATTCTGACGAAAGGATGGAAGTGTTTAAGGTTGGATGATAGGAGTCTAAATAAAAGTGGGGAAATAACGAAAGCATCTTGAAATTCCACCCTTTTGCCTATAGAAATAGAAGTCGTTGCGTGTTTACAAACAAGTGGAGCTGGTTGTGAAGGGAGAGGTCGCACGAGTGGACACGCCCTGCCCTATGGCTCTCGAGCGTGTGAAAGAGCCTCCGCCGATGAGATGAACAAAGAGCCACTGTCCTTTGTCTCAACCGTTCACGACAGGGTGAATACAACGCGAGCGTGTTAATTAAAGCCGATAGCCAGCGAGCCTACCACCATCGCTATGGATAATCAGAGCAGAATCGAAAAGTAGAAAAGCTTCCGAAGAACGGAGAAACGGCGGTGAAGAAAATACAGTGGAATACAACGGTTATTATCGGGTTCCGGAAAAAAAGATTCGCGTGGCTTTTCTATCGGAAATATCCGTGATCGCAAGGAGAAATTCCGCGAGTCGCACTATTAATAGCATCGAGTTTATGCTTTAATTTGCCCGCCAAAATATACGATTCGTGTGCTTATATTAGGTGCACTAATAAATAATCCACTTATTAGTTAAACTTATTATTTATCTTTAACGAAATCAAATATTCGTACTGTCTTATCTTTGTGGCAAGCTATGGATTGCTGCTAAAAAAGAAGCTTAACTTTTTGATGGAATAAATGTATCGATGTATTGTAAACTATCATTGTTAATAAATTCACCTAACATGAGAAAACGAATGGAAACTTCGTATAAAAGTATTAACAAAAATAATGCAATTTAATCGAGGTCCAATCTTTAATTTACATGCACTCGACAAAATGACGTAGTCCACGAAATGTATAATAATAAAACTGTAATTATTATATATTATTATCTTATCGAATACTTGTTATTTTTGAATGATTTCAAATTTCGCAAGGAACCAGTCGATTTTTCTTATCAAAAATTGCTAATTGCAAGTCCCAAAGCGATGATAATAAGCGGATTTCGCTGTAACGTATAAAAGACAGAGGGGGGAGGAGGGATGAGAAGAAAAGAATCGTAAGAAAAACGAAGAAGACGAAAGATAATGGCGAACGGAAGGGGTGAAGGACCTTGGGTTGGGATCCG
Organism: Eucera pruinosa; assembly: GCA_028830335.1. Classification (NCBI taxonomy): domain Eukaryota; kingdom Metazoa; phylum Arthropoda; class Insecta; order Hymenoptera; family Apidae; genus Eucera; species Eucera pruinosa. The sequence continues at coordinate 8,833,066 of JAMYCR010000015.1, read as the reverse complement.
GTTGGCAATGAACATAAAGTTCAGCGATGCCTCTAATAACGCAGTTCGTTAATTAATATCTCGTATAATAACGACGTTCCGATTGCATTCCGATTTGTATTACTTTTATTATCGCAATGACCGGCAATTAAGACGTGGCGTGCCCCGGGCCGCGCATCGCCAACCATTATTAACTGCCATTAGCCCGCGTCGCGATCGTCGTTAACGCGCTGTGAAATTGAAATCTCCCATTGTTCCGCGTCTATTAACATTCCGCGCGACCTAACGCGGCCGCCCTCGCGAATATTGCAGGGGAAAGTCGGCCAAAAACGTATACTTAGCGGTGCCGCGTACATTAGCGAACGATTTCGTTCGAGCGAAGGAGAATCGAACGACGTTGGCTCTTCTCGCTTTTGTATTCCACTTATGAAATTATCTAGCTGTTACGTCGATGCGTACGAAATGTCTTCTCTTCCGAAATCGTATCGTGTTCATTTTAAGATAAGCCCGAGTGAAGAAAATGAATTTCGAGAAATTGTGTTTCCGAATAGTTTACAGTTCGATTCACGTTCACTCGTCATTTGGCTTCACGCGAAGTAATGGAGATTTTTTAAGAATTGAATGAAATATTGAGTGGAATACAAATCTTCGATTATGGACGATTTTATAGCAGGTGTTGCTATACCTTAAATTGGAAAAGAAGCTAGTTGATAACGTTTCTACGCAACGAAATAACTTTTCTAATAGCAGCGGAAAGGAGTTTGTTTAGAAACAATGTTGATAATATTATAAATTGTAAATGAAGTACTTGAGTGCAGTGAAACAGACGACGGCAATGGAGACAGCAATCAAATGATTAATTCAAATGTCGAATAATTAGAATGATAGAAAGTAAGAGTTAAATTGATTCTGATATCACTGTGGAAGAATACAAGACTTGAAATGTAATATTAACTTTTGTGCAGTACAAAATATATTAAATAGTGACATGCAACAGTTATATTCGTTGATATACGTATAAATATTAATTTAAAGAGTTACCAATCTTTTAGGAAATTTGTTTCGAGTTGCTAGAGTTTTCTATAGTGAAAAAGGCTTTCGAGTGCAAAGGATTAATATTTTTAATACGTGGTGAAGTAATTCTAAAGACTCTTCAGTTTATTTAAAAACCCAATATTAATAAAAGGTTAGGTATCTCCAACAGATTCGGCAATAAACGCTGTAGCAAAAGTGTCAGCCTAAATATTGACCTCTTCTACTTTCATTTCAAATTCACCTCAGAAGTTAAATGTGTTGAGAATTTCTAATCTTTCGCTTTGTATTCTTTAATCATAATTCAGTTTAATTAGAAATCAATATTATTGTCCAATATTAATAAAGGGTTAGGTATCTCCAACAGATTCGGCAATAAACGCTGAAGCAAAAGTGTCAGCCTAAATATTGACCTCTTCTACTTTCATTTCACATTCACCTCAGAAGTTAAATGTGTTGAGAAATTCTAATCTTCCCCTTTGTATTCTCTAATCATAATTCAGTTTAATTAGAAATCAATATTATTGTCCAATATTAATAAAAGGTTAGGTATCTCCAACAGATTCGGCAATAAACGTTGAAGCAAAAGTGTCAGCCTAAATATTGACCTATTCTACTTTCATTTCACATTCACCTCAAAAGTTAAATGTATTGAAAAATTCTAATCTTCCGCTTTGTATTCTCTAATCATAATTCAGTTTAATTAGAAATCAATATTATTGTCCAATATTAATAAAAGGTTAGGTATCTCCAACAGATTCGGCAATAAACGTTGAAGCAAAAGTGTCAGCCTAAATATTGACCTCTTCTACTTTCATTTCACATTCACCTCAGAAGTTAAATGTGTTGAGAAATTCTAATCTTCCCCTTTGTATTCTCTAATCATAATTCAGTTTAATTAGAAATCAATATTATTGTCCAATATTAATAAAAGGTTAGGTATCTCCAACAGATTCGGCAATAAACGTTGAAGCAAAAGTGTCAGCCTAAATATTGACCTCTTCTACTTCCATTTCACATTCACCTCAAAAGTTAAATGTATTGAGAAATTCTAATCTTCCGCTTTGTATTCTCTAATCATAATTCAGTTTAATTAGAAATCAATATTATTGTCCAATATTAATAAAAGGTTAGGTATCTCCAACAGATTCGGCAATAAACGTTGAAGCAAAAGTGTCAGCCTAAATATTGACCTATTCTACTTTCATTTCACATTCACCTCAAAAGTTAAATGTATTGAAAAATTCTAATCTTCCCCTTTGTTTTCTCTAATCATAAGGTAATTAACGACACCTAGGTCGTAAATTAGGGAATAAATTAATAACCACATGTACTGTTTGCAAGTAACCACTAAAGAGAAAACACGTGTCTTAATTATTATCCCGATATCGCCTCGACAAATCTGAGCCATACATTAAAAATTCTACCAAAACGAAACAATTAAACTCTTATTGTTCAATCTATCCTACACGATTTTAAACGACCTTCCCCCGCAAGGACAGTGTCGTTTAAAACGACGAGAAGGGGGGATGTTTTCCTGGATGTCTCCGGCTAATAAGAGCGTCTCGATAGTTCCAATGCATTATTCCTGTTCTTTTCCAAGAAGGGTGTGCATGTATATATGTATACGTATCCAATGAAACTTCGCGTCCAATATTCAGAGTGCAGCTGAAATTTTCTCTTCTCCCCAGCCAGGATTTCAACGAGACATACACACACACACACACACACACACACACACACAGGATAGGAGAAAGAGGGAAGGAAAGGAGAGAGCATCGAGCGAAACTTTCCTCCGCCGAACGTTGTGCCTCCCCTCTTTCTATCTGTACTTCGTGCTCGGTTCATTAAAATTGAAGGTTCCTCGTCGTTGCCGTTGCCAAGTCGAAAGTCTGCAGAAACTTCCCCGATGTATCTCTCAGTTTCCCCGGCTTTCCTTCCTTCCTTCTACTTGCCTCTATCCTCCACTTCCCTACCTTCTAACCATCAACGGCGATAGTAACAAAACGTGACGCGGTCCCCGGTATTTCGTTAGGTGCATCCGAGTGACGTTGGTGCCGCGATGCCATGGAAAGCGAATTGCCCTTCTTCCTCTGTTGCGTCCCTTCCATCCCGCCACGCGGAAAATACAGGCTTCTGCGCGCTACCCTGGCTACCCTTTCAAACTTTCCGCCCGAGGGGTTGTGTGTCTCTGCCCTCTCGATTTTCGGCCAACATGTAAATTCACCGTGTTTCTTCCGCCCACCCGTGTCCTCTCCCCCCACCCCTAACTCTTTTTTTCCCTTTTTCGCGGCGTTTGAAAGGTCGCTATGAGCTACTGTCGACGAACGGAGTTGGAGAACTTTCGGGGGAAACAAGGATTCGCGTAGGGTATTAACCCCTTGCCGTGTAATAACGAGCTACGCTCGTGCTGAATATTATAATTTAAGGGAAATGACAGCACTAAGTAAGCGTCTTTAACGCTTTCGCGAAAAATTGCTATCGTGGAGAAGAAATATTTTTGTTACTATGAATATTGGATAAATATAAATATTTAGAGTGTAGGAATAAAATCAGAAGTAATATGACAGTGTAATCTACAAGATAGTTGACGAATCTTTAAACACGTATATATATATATATATATACATCCTTCGTGAAGGAGCCGTAGGAACTGGTGAACACATCTCGGAGCGTTGGTTGGAGGAGGTAGAAGATAAAGAGGATGGTCCGGAGGAATGGAGGGAGGTGTAGAAGGGGGAGAAGAGGCAGGGTACGAAGGGATAGGAAAAGAAGATTAGGCAAGAAAGGGAAAAAGTGAAATAATGGTACAAAGGATAAAACCAAAGATGGGGGGTTGGAAAAGATGAGGGTTTATTTTGTATATAAGAGCAGTTTAATATTAATGCGTCATAGTTTGTTTTATATGAGTGGTTATGTTGTTTCGTTTGGTTTAGTTTATGCATTCATATTATATATTAGGGGATAAGTTACGTAGATAAATAATGACATAGTTAGATTAAGCTGAAAGATGTAGTATAAGAAGACTATTAGGTATATATTAATTAAGATTAGCAATTAGGTATAAGGAAAATATGTATATAGGAAGTATGTATAAAGAAGGAGAAGGGGCGGAACCTTTGTAATCCAATAGGAAAACAATATAGATCTATATATATATATATATACATCCTTCGTAGCGAAAGGGTTAATAAAGTTTAGTTTCAATAGCAATTTTTGCTCCAATAGTATCGAGTCCAAATGGATCATAATATTTGAATGTCCTGTATTTGACGCGGTATTAAAGTAATAAGTAGCTATTGTTACAAGATATAGTCTCTGAAAAATTCGTAGGACGAAGGGTTAACAAAATGATCGAAATGTTGAGATTCGTTGGGTAGACTATTGATTATCCGATTCTCATATAGTCCCAAGGTATACAACTTATTACTTTATTATTTATTATTACATACTCACATAATTATAGGTATGTAACTTTCAAGTCGCATGGCATTATAGAAGATTAACTTTATCAACTATTTTTTTTTAATTTCCCATTACTATTTGTATGTATTTACAAAAATAATTACAAATAGTTACACAGTATTTAAGAACATTTGACTTCTCGTTTCTTTATTAGCGCTACAGAAACGCGAGTGACATATTAAATGATGTGTTATAATTGTAGAAAGTCTATTGGACGTTTGCGTTGTGGCGGCTCTCCTGCACCCACCACTAGAGGGACATACGAAATAGGCTTTCTCGAAAGTACTCGCTCCAACTACCTCGTCCATATATATACCGCCTTTAACCTTCCTTCGAATATCCCAAGTCTAAGGCAGGGCCTGCTAGGTAGCCTTACTGATAAGTCCACTAGCAGGCCCAGGACGAAACGCAACACCCACCCTTCCTTTTCCTATTCTATCCCCTCTCCACAGTCCCACAGCGTTTTTAACCTTCTGAAAATATCAGCATAACAGTTTGTTGTTTGCGGGCTTGTGTGAGATTCTATTCTGGTTTTACGCGTATTCGCGAGACGTATTACTTCTTCCCGGTCAAATTGAATATAATTCTTAAGGTAACCATTCCATATCGCAAAGAGCGTAAAAAAAAACCTCTGCTTTTTTACACATTTGGAATTTCAGTTTGAAATCAATGATGTTTTCTACAAGTAAGTGATCTGTCCTGTAGTTGGTTAACGATGGAACCGTTGGAAACATTGGCTGGGTAGAATTCGTGAGAGGTGGAATTTTTTCAACTACGCGGAAGCGATGAGGATTGGATTCCTTGCATGTGCGAAGGCAGTTTTTGCACGGGAAGTAGTTTCAAGTGATAGACTCTGGGAAACCTATCGGCAGTTTAGATAGCTGCAGTGGTTAAGGCAGTTGAGATAAAGGTAAGAGGCGAGTCTAGTTCCACGGACTAGAAACGGGTGATACCCATTTGGCGTTATTAGACTTGGGCAGGGGAAGTCTGAATGGAGTTCAATTAGTTAAAGCAATCGAGGAAAAGGAAAGATCCGGCGACCACCTATCGAACCGTCTTCATCCTTGCCGCAGTGTTTGTCCTTTTGAAAAAACAACGAGAACTGTTTGCTTAATTTATTCTTAACACACGTGCGAATAAAATTAACCTTCTCTCCTTTGTGTTTCAAGTTTGGTAAGCAAGCTGGGGATTTTTATGCAAATTTATGATTTCATTAACCCTTTCGGTACGATGAACGCATGTATAATCAGTCACGAAAATCTTTGTACATTTATTTGTTTCGAAATAGATTAGTTTTGAACATTTTACAGTCATTGATTTTGTTTATTGAGTAAAATTAAGAGAAGTTTAAAAATAGCTGTCATCTTTTGTTTGTTTACAAGAAAATAGAGATCGTAGAGATTAAACTTTTAATTTTGGTATATTTTACGCATTTATGGGAAAGTTAAACTTGTCAAGAAAAAGCAAGATGCATTCTGCAAAGTAGAAGTTAAAATAATTAAATGGTGAAACAACTGCCAATTTGGATTCCAATTTTGTAGCGTTATTTGTAAAAATGTGAACTTGCACAAAGATCCGCATTCTACTCGTTAACCCCTTGCCTTACAATAACAAATCACATTCGTTCTATGAATTATGCCACAAATTCAACAAAAACACCTGCTATCAAGGATGACAATTTAACTTAAACTCTAACTTTAACTTTATACTATAATACGAGGTTGTCGAATAAAAATTTCCAATAATATTCGAATGATTCGTACGTGACACGATATAAAAATAGCGATCAACTAACGCAACCCCAAATAGCCAATAAAATAATTGTAAAGTGTTTAACTTAAATTGTCAAGTGATTAACTGCATCGAAATATTACCAATACTTTTTACAATGACCATATATTAAATATCAACCACTACTACTAAATAAACAAATAAATTTAATAAACAATATCTCATAAATAACTGAGAAAACAGAACTGCCACCTTGTAAAGTAAAACGGATGAGCCTGTCGAGTGCATCTTCGATTAAAAAGTATTCGGTGAATTTCTTCAAAAGAATCCCCTTTCTCACGGGCAAATGGCTCCCGATCACAGGTGATCGATGGATCGCAAGAGGAAATAGCGGAAAATCATCGGGGGACAGACGGTGAACGTGCGGTTTTTGGCGGCGCTAAAAGAATCAGCGAACGATGCGCGACACAGAGGTGGCCAAAAATCTCGTTTCGCGTTGGCGGACTATCGAAATCGAATGACAGAACGAGGAAGGACGGTCGAGAGGAGGATAGTGGGGGATGCGCGGAGGCGATCGGGAAAAGCGTCATTCAAATTTCAGCTCGTTGCACGCGCGGCATGGCTTCTGAAGCGGAATGACACGACGGAATGACGACGACGCCGCAATGGCTCGTTTTTTTTTTTTTTTTTTTGCTTCCAGCTAGCTCTGAATGCGAATCGAATCTATCCGGTCGAAAGGCGGCCAGGCACATTCGATAACGAGCCGCGGCACCAAAAATACCGGCCAGAGGGTGGAATCGCGCCTCTTTTCTGCCGGCAACACTTTGCTACCCCCACTCTAAACGCGTTAATTTCTCTTTCGCGTCGAATTCGACTCGATTTCCTTTGGATTTCAGTACGGCGGAGCCGGAGAATGGTTAAACGATGTTAGCCGGTGTCCCAGTTTCGTTGCGAGTTCGGTATTTTATTTCTGACGAAGGACCGGGGTGGAATTTTTAACGGAACGCGCGGCGTTGGACGGCGAAGTTTCAGTATTACGGAGGAAAAGGTGAGTACGCTGATTGATAGATTGCAATTGCACGTAGACGGTGGCATATCTTTATGCATTTACGTAACAACGCGTAGACATTGTATATCCGTTTAAACTTAATATTTAGAACGAAATATTGAGAGGTAAATGTACTGTTGAACATTAAAATGTGGCCAATGTAAAATTATAATATAAGAGATGCGTCATAATTCAGTGATGGCGATACGTTTACTATACATCTTATATCTGTTACGCAAACTGACGTGCTTAATATATGTGAAAGGTGCTTCTATTTAAATGACGTTGGTGTCCCTATAATCGATTTAATGGCAAAGTAATGTATGAAATTTTTATACTAAATTTTCACTTCGGTTTACGTAACAACACATAGACATTGTATATTCGTTTGCACTTAATATTTGAAAACGAAATATTACGAGGTAAACGTGCTGTTGAACATTAAAACGTGGCCAGTGTAATTATAAAGTATGGAACGTGTTATAATTCAGTAAACGTGATATGTTTACTATACATCTAATATCTGTTACGCAGACTGACGTGCTTAATATATGTGAAACGTGCCTCTATTTAAATGAAAAATTTTCGAGTGACATTACGAGGGATATTGGAGTTTGTTGTACATTTTCAATTATTTAGCAATTAATTCATTACATTCATCGTATAAAAAGATGTTCATAAGTAAACTCGATGTTGAACAATATTATGCTCCAAACTGGAACTAGATTTTTAGGATAAATACGTTCTAAAATAGTTAAATAAAGCTACGCGATAACTTTAAAGTGGCAGTAATCGGTACATCTATCTTATGTATTGGGCTGTAACGTAAATTCGTCCTACTTTCTTAGGATTCTTTTTCGACGTGAGGCTTTAGTCTTCAAAGGGTTAAAGGGATGCAACTCTTATTTTTTTTAATAGAATTATATACTTGTTAATATATAAATTAATGGTATAATTTATTTACCTTACTTTTATATTTAAATTAGTCGTATTACAATTAATGGTATTTTTGTTATTTGGATAGCTGTCATGAAATCTAATAACTAGATAGGGAATCTGAATTTCGCAAATAAAATTAAAGAAAGGAGATTGAAATAGGGGATTGTTTCATCCTCTAACTACTATAATTTGTATTTTACTTTCAATACCATTGTTCTGTACCTTTTTCCATATTTAAATTTTCCATAAATGCATAAAAATCCCAGTATACTAATAACATCGATTTGAAACATTTTCCTCAATTCTGCACAGTTAAATAATTTCAAACGAAGTACATATCCTACATAACGAAGCTTCTATTTGATATCGAAAAATAGTAGCAGAAACGTATACTGCGTTAAAAATTATTTTATTAAATGTTCAATAGCATTGTGCGTTGCTAATTGGTTATATGACAACTAAAAACAAAATACAGTGAACGAGAATCGAGTTCAGAAGCTGCATCAGGCAACGCATATTCTATATTCTAATGCACCCCCTAACAATCTTCAACTGTAATTTTAAAGCGCTCAGGGGAATTCAAACTATCCAAAAGCGCACGGATAGCAAAGCGAAAGTTTCTCAATAACCAAAGTGGAAGAATCGACCAGTTACATGGCTATTTTCGAGTTGTTCCCCGTTATACTCGACACAGCGCGGTTAATTCCTCGTTTTCCAGCGAAGGGGGCTCGATTTCCTTTCCACCGGTCGGCCTCTCTCCCCCTCCCCCACCCGCCCCAAAAAAAAAACAGCCAACGAATATCGTACATCCGCGGAACGAACAGGATGTAACGAGTGGAGAGAAGATTTTCCTCTCCCCCACTTCGGGCAACGAAACAAAACGGGACGGAGAATTATTCGGAATCGATGGTCACGGCACGGCGGAATCGTCGACGTTTTAATACAGCCACGCATGTGTTCCCACTCCCTCGAAATTTCTATTTGTAATTGCGCGAAAAGGGTGCAAAAGCCGGGTCCAGGATGGAAAAGAGAGGCTGGTACAAATAGAGGTAGAAAAAAAAAGGAGAAAAAATAGGAGGAAAAAATTGCAAAGAGTGAACACGCGTACACAGACACGCACACACATATATATATATATATATATATATATATATACACGTACACAGGTGGACATGGAAATTTCGCTTGGTACCCGGAGCCAAGTGAAATGACGCATAGGAATGACGACCTGCAACCCTCGCTCCCTTCGAATTCGGCCATTTGCGACGATCTGCGGACTCTCTATTCGAACGAACACAATGTAAGAGCACTTTTCATGCTAACGAACGCCCTTTTCCGATTTTTCGTTATCCCTCCCCCTCCTCTATGTGCAACTTTTGTTTCTCTCCGTTCAAACGTCTGGGATACATTTTTCCAGTTCGGCCTTTAATTCGCAACATTTCAAAACGTAGCTCGTTTACATTGCAGCTCGGCAGCTTGAAACGCGGCACGAATGTCTACGTACACATTTTAAATTTTTCGATACTCGCACGCGTTGGAACTTATTTTTTGGAACAATAAAAGTGACGTGGAAAGTCGGGATATGTGAAATTACAAATTGGAAAGCTTCGTAAAATACGTTTCGTTAATGGGGTATCGTTGATTATGCGAACGAAATTGTTTCTAAAAACGGAGGTACAAGTTGTAATTTTCTTTGTATTAAACAAATTAGAAGACGTCACAGATGCATAAAAAAACGCTAACAAAATATGGATACATTTATGGCAATCAACCTTCTGAAGAATCGATCTTTTGTAAGCGATTTTCGATTATTTTTAATCGATTCTTGGATGTCTGATCCTGGCACGAATCGATTTCTCTTGCAGTGATCGAACATCCCTAATAAAAACGAAATTTTATTAAACAATGTATTACCGAATTTTCTTAGCAATATTTCGCCGTATTAGTCAGCTTCGTTGTTTCATTCTCAAAGAATTTTTCATTTCTTCAGACTCCTGTGTTATACTTTATTATTCCATATCATGCATATATTATACATATCGAATATTCGGACTCTATATTCCGAATAAAATAACCACGTATGCACGAACACCATTTTTGAAATACTTTACCCGAATGGTAGAAAATGTTGGAAACTTTTAATCAGCAGTGTACATGGTAGAAATAAAAATTACGAATGCACAGAGATTGCAAAGTATTTGTTGCATTTGCAGTGTGCTTTGGAAATCAGTCGATTTATAGGAATTTCCGGTTGCATTCGGGAGCTTCGCTGCAGCGATTACGTGTATGTGTAATTAGCGCAGGAAATGTTACAACATGTTTCGACGGTGTTCGGCGGATATTGAAACTGGAGCAGCTATGATGGCTGCGAGTTTCTTCTAACATTGCTGCTGCTAATTGCAGCAGTTTCGTTGTAAGTTCCTAGTCTCTTTGGTAATGGTAATAAGTTCCCGCGCTATCTGCTAATGTAAACTTCGAATCGGGATACAAGCAGTCCCGACCCAGTATCGTTGTAATTAAACATAAGCACGACAAAATATCGAACTAGCTTCAATTACTCCGTTGCGCCTCTGTTTCTTGTATCTTCAATTTGGCCAAATATTCACCAAAAACGGCCACCACTTAAACCTTGAACGTCGAAACGCTTTAACGTAAGCGCACGAATGCAAAGAATTAAAATTGACGTTCATATTCCGAATTATTCGTTACAAACGAGCTGCGAATACTTATGCAAATTCATTTGAAGTATAAATTTATAGAAACGAATGAAACTAAAGAAGTGGGACCTAAATAGGAGGTTGCTTCGCTTCTAAATATCATAATTGCGTTTATTTGACTAATATTAGGTGTACAAATTAATTAGGAGTACAAATTAATTAGGTGCTTTCATGGTTGAAGCCTTAAAGATTTCATTTACTTAAAATCGTCGCGTTTCTTGTTAAAATTGAATTTATGGGTCGAGTATGATAGAAATTAAACTATGAAAGTTATTATCAGCATCACTATTGTATTTAATTTTACGTAAATATGCGCTGAATTTTGCGAAAAGGTTCAGAATTAATTTTTACATCTGATATTTGTATTTGATTCGTATGATAATCATTGTATCAATTTATATATATACAAAAGAACTTTTTGACCAGTGTATAATAATAATAATAATAATATTTTATTCGTATTTCCCGAATACTATTATTATGAAATATAATTATTATTACATACTATTATTATAATCATTATTATTACAATTAAAATACTAATGCTACTATTATTATACTACTTGATCCAATTTTTATATCATTATCGTACTTATGTAATTTTATTACATAATTTATATACATTAAATTTTTCGTAAAATATTTCAAATTACTGCCACATATATTATTAATTTCCACATTATGTTTCTACTATTTCAATATACTTCCCTTTCTAAATATTACATAATTTCAGCCCAGCGTAATTCGTGAAAATTCTTTTCAATTCCAACCCACTTAAAGGGTTAAAAACCCCGCGTATGAAAAAAAAAGAAGAGAAAAGGAAGAAGGAGCGAAATGCCGCAGGGAAAATTCTAAAATACCGAAACATTTTTATCTAAGTTGCTAAAATATTGAAACACACGTTTACGTGAAAAAAAGGGTAGAAAAAGCAGGAACATGATTTTTCCCATTGGACACCGAACGGTAGTGTCGATAACCATCGGCCAATATCGGTAAATTCGTGCAAAATTTTTCTTATCGTGACCAACCATCTGCGCGGACCTTTGCACACCAATTTTGTCCGCCGACAAAAAAAAGAAAAACCGTCCCTTCTGTGCGGAACGTTTGTTGCACGAGACCAGCTTCGCCAGCAACCATACTCGTATCCTTTTTGAAAACTGGAACGAGTATGAATTTCGCATACGCTGCCCTGCAGACGGCCGTATGAAGCTGACGTTTTCGCGTGCGCCGGCACAAAAGTAGAGATATAAAGTCCCTCCTTTCGACCGACCCGGACTTCGGGTGTCCCTCTAACGTAGAACGAATCCGTAGAAGGCTCCGGAGCGGTTCGTTGAACAACGGAAACCTGCTTGTAATTGCATTTTGGCCTAGAAATTTCCTAGAGCCGATAGTCGATACCCTTTATCGGTTAGCGTTCGTTTCAAAGAATACTGTTAATAAAATTGCAGCGTCGCCTTTGATATTCGTATCGCGGGCGGGCAATTAACGGAATTGGGTAATCCTTATCGGTATTCTTCATTAGTCTTTGGTAGACCGTGGAGGCTTATGCATTTATAGGGAATGAAACTGGCGCAAAAGAATACGGAATGTGTGTAATATTATATGCAGATGCGGATTTGGATATATGTAGGTTAAGTAGGATATAGCCTGGGTTGGCAACCTTTATGCTATATTATCTTATGTGGCTACCGCCTCTATGAGATACGGCGATTTTCGATGAAACTTTCGCTTATGGTTCTTCGGTACACGGTACAAAACCATGGGATTTTAATTGTGAAACTCGTATTGGATATATATATATAATATATATATAATAATATATATTATAGCTCAGTATAACAATATTACAATGCTATAATAATAATAGCTTAAGAAAGCAAAGAAAGGTGAAGAAAGGAGAATTAATTTTTTAAATTAACGAAAAATAATGTGGCATTAACTGCCAAGTAAATCGATTAAAAACACACACAATAGTTTTCTCAGAAGAACAGTAGCTATTGAAGAAGCGAAATAAGGTTATAGAATATTTTAATTACCTATTCAATATTCAACAATATTATTTACCGCAATTAACTCTTTCACTGCGGTACGCGTATATATACGCTCTAAATGTCTAAGAACATTTGCGAAAGGCATATATATACGTCTAGTAAATTTTATATAAGATAACTGTTAAATAAACACGATCAAAGTTCTCTTTTACTTATAGGTTTATAATTATGTAACAAGAGGAATACAGATCTTCTATATATTAACGATATTATATCTCGGGCACGTGGACAAACAGGTTAACAACGCTTTTGGAATAACGATCTTGATCTTCTTTTATATGCAACCCCAACAGGCCACACCATGGGGCGAACACCATATCAAAAGCGGCATAATACAACCGTATCTCTTTCATTTAACAATAACATACATTAATTTCCTAATTTACCATTATACACTAGTGTTTGGAGGTTTATTTTAAAGGTAATACAAAATTCTATTATTTTACACTGCAATTTAATTAACTCACGAGCAGCTATTTTACACCCGCAAAATATGTGCCTATTTCTAAATAATACATAAAGAATATAAATGCCTCTTGAAAAGTATGAAATAATAGAAATAAAACCAATTATGCTTGAATTTATTTGCAAAAAAAATGAAGCGTAGTTTTGACAGGTGATCTAACGATACGATATTTGCTTAGTAGTATATTTACACCATCTTCTCTAATAAACCGCAACAGATCAGATCCGCAAGATCTTGTATTTCCCTGAATTATGCTAGCACCACGATCAAGATGCATTACATCGAAGAATCCCGGATCTCCTAAAGACGGAGCTGCATCAACCGCTCCGATATCCGACTTAAATCTGATCGTCCAATTCCCCGAACGTTCTACGCGATCGCTATCGTCCGAGGAAAATACGATTCGAAAGTGGCTCGGTATATTAATCTAGCTACGAAAGGCTCAGACTTCTCTTCGAGCTTTTGAGAAATAAAGGGGTCCATCGATCGCGGCGGCTTTACGACATCTTTTTACCCCGCCGCGCTGCTTCCGGTTCCGTGTAAAAATTCACCAGTGTCGGTGCATGGACACGGACGTATGACAGAAAAAAAAAAGGTAGAAAAGAAAATTGAGGACGAAGAGAGTAGCGTGGCTTTTTGCAGTGTGTCCCACAAATTTCGGTTTAACCATTGACGTCGCGTACCGCCGTCCTCCCTTCGTTTCGATTCGTCGTTCACGGTGATCCTGATGCGAATTGAGCTATCTGACCCGGCACACAATGTAAGAGTCCCCTGCGCGAACCAGCTACGGATTTATCGCTTCGACCGGCGGACGAAAGCACGATAGATGGATATCCCCCTTTTATATTTTCGCGGCCAGCCGTTTGTCCGCGACAGGATCTCGCTCCTCGTCGATGTCGCGCGTTTCGCCTCCGATTTTACGAGCTTAAGTGACTGTAACTCCATGCGAAGGGGGTAAAGAAGGGGGATTTTTCGGGAAACTTCTACCAAAGGTGGAATTTTTAGTTGGAATTGAAAAATACAGTGAAATAGGGCACAGCCGGTCACAAAATATACACGTTTACATATTTTCAGAACAACGAAAACGATGTGAAATGTAAAATTGCGAGTGAAATAGATTTTTTAGATGTGGTTTCGTAAAGAGAGAATCATTGAATGTACGATTAAGAGTGGTTTCAAAAGCGGAGAAGACGTTAAACAAATTATAGAACGTGATGATTATGCTGCGAATCTTCGCGCGTTTCCTCGCTATCTTACGTCTTTACGTTCTACACTTTGTTCTTATTTGCGTAACTTCCTGTCGCATGCTTTACTTGGAAGTATTCCTTTTACATCGTTATACTAAAATCCGTCGACTCGTTGAATCAACTAACAACGATAGAGGATGAAAGATAAATGAAGCATAGGAAGAATAGTAATCGTGTATAATATAGAGGGGAATAATAAAGTTGGAGATGCGAAAGTTGCGAGAGTCAAAGCAAAAATAACGGTACGAGAATTTATGCATTCCATAGGGCTGGCGATCTTTGCGCTCGCGCACCCCAAAAAGAGGGGCAGAGATGAACACTGCCACGTAGAATTTATCTAACGTCGAACCGACATAATTCAACGACCGTAACTTCCTCTTGGACGAGCGAACACGGGGTCGGATTTATCGTCCGGCCAATGACGCGGCCGACCTGTACGTATGAGCTCGTTGCCGGAAGTAGAATGGATGGACAAGCTCTTTCACATTTTGCCTGACAGGCTCGGGTAAAAGTAACTAGCTATTTCTCTGTGAAACATTGCGAAATTAGGTATTAGCCCCCGGAGAACGTAACGCGCGATATTTTCCACGCCTCGTTTGTCCCTTTATGCGTAAATGTACCCGTTTCTGCAATTTTTAATCCCCCTCCTCCCTTCTTTACGGGTGTATCGCATTAACCTCTCGCTGAATCACTTCAATTTCACCGTAACGATAATACCACCGTAACGATACTACCGTAATAATTGAAGGGAGAATTAAGAATTGATCGTTTCGAATTACAGCAGACTCTCGCGTGTAACGCGACAAAGATATTACGATTACTGTTCTCGTGTAACGCGATTCTTCGTACGCTGCGAATAATGAAACATAGGAGTTACCTTATTTAAGAATTAAATCTGTTTTAGTCGAGCATTACTTTGTTTTCGTCATCGTTAACGGCTTCTTATGCTCCATCGTTATTTTGTTTCTTTTGCATGGTCAGTGAAATAAAAGATTTTTCACATACACGAATAATATATTCTTTTAACCCCTTGCCTTACGGATTTTTCGAAGATTATTTACGAAAATGTTGGATATTTTTTATCATAACAGAGAGATAAATGCAAAACGTTAAAAAATATTATACTTAATTTGTACTTAGTAGTCTTTAATGTTGCCATCTCACGAATTGGAATGGAATTGATTAAAGTGTATTAAAAAATACAGCGTGCTTTTATCGTAATTAGTCTATAGGTAATACCACGAGTGCAACTCGTTGTCACAAAGCAAAGGGGTTAATCAACTTCGTATATATGCCATTTATTTTCAGAGCTCTGTCCTGTTCGATAAAACGCAGAGAATGAAATTTGCCACGGCAATGATCATTTCAAACGTGTTACTTTACATTATGCGCGTTATACGAGAATAGTTCCCGTACAGCCAAGATTTCCTATAACGCGAATTCATACAACTGCATTATACGAGAGTTCACTGTACACAGGACAATTGTACGATTGCGAAGTCGCGTATATATTTAAATTCGCCGGCAAAAACTATGCCACTTTGACCGTGTTTCTAAGAGAATCACTAAAGAGTTTTAGGGGATGAAAGGAGGGAGAAGAAAGAGAAGGGTGGAAAAGGAGGCAGAAACGTCAAAGAGATAAAGACGGAAGGGAGGCTGATGCACGATAAAGAGAGAAAAAATAAAGGGTAGACCATGGAACGTTGCGAAGAGGGAACCCCATGGTAAAGTGTCAAAGGGAGAAAAGAACAAGCGAGAGAAACGGAGGGAGGGATGGGGAGAGTTAAGGGACAGGAGAGGAAAAGAAATATCCGAAAGAGGGAAAGAGAAGCGGCGTCAGGTGAGGCGGAAAATCCGGTAGCAGTTTTCAGGGGTAGATCCAAGGCTTGCCAGGCGTTCGACGAGGGTTGAAAAGTGAGGAAGAGGGTAGGTGGCAAGCAAGTACAAAGCCGTGCAACGGGAGCAATGGGGGTGGAAGCGAAAGGTAAAGAGTGCTCGAAAAAATTTATCGAGCGCAGCACTTAACTCCCGCCACGTTTTAAAACACAGTCCGACAGCGCGCCGTTTCAAAACAGTCCTCCCCCTTCGATTCCAAGTCACCCCACCTCCTGTTCGACCCCGGTTCGACTGGTGACGACGATGGGCAAACATACTTATCGTTCCTTCGACAATCGAACAATTTCCTTGAAAGAGAGAGGGAGATACTTCGTCGCGAGATTGCAGAGGACGCGTTTAATCATAATCAGACTAGGGAGAGACTGAAGGCGGAGAACAAATCGAAGAATTATACTTGGGAGCTCCTTTATCTTCATTTGGGGATAGCGCAGCGTTCAATTGTGGAGTTGAAATAGTAAACGACGTTAAGTGGCGGAAGTGGAAAGTTCCAGGGTAAGTTGAAGATATGAGGAAAAGTAGAAGGAGAATATTGTTGAAGAAGTAGAAAAGGTGGTCTAAATATGGGCTAACACTTTTATCTTGGTGTTCGTTGAGGAATATGTTGAAGGTACTTAAAATTTTACACATCAATGTGTACCTTTAATAATATTAATATTGCTATTAATATTACTATAATATTACTTTTAATATTACTATAATATTACTATTAATATTACTACAATATTACTATTAATATTACTATAATATTACTACTAATATTACTATAATATTACTATTAATATTACTATAATATTACTATTAATATTACTATAATATTACTATTAATATTACTATAATATTACTATTAATATTACTATAATATTGCTATTAATATTACTATAATATTACTATTAATATTACTATAATATTACTATTAATATTACTATAATATTACTATTAATATTACTATAATATTACCATTAATATTACTATAATATTACTATTAATATTACTATAATATTACCATTAATATTACTATAATATTACTATTAATATTATTAATATTATAGTTTAATAGTTTTCTCATGTAGAATTAAAATATATTGAAGAAAAGTAAGGTTTGTTACAAATTACAAATTTAAAGTACCAGTGAAATTTTTCATGTTTGTATGTGTGGTTCAAATATGGGCCACTGATAAAGTAATCTAAAATAAAGATGAAAATATGTTTTTCTGTTTTTTTCAGAAAATTGTTCTCTTTATTGGAAATAGGTAAGAACATGCTATCGATGTGAGCAATACAGTGCACCTGGACCTGTTTTTGGAAACAGCCTGCACACTTTATTACCCAACTGCTACATTTTCTATTATTTTGCATTAAAAAAAAATGTGTGTGTGCTTTTAAAATATGAATAACAAATGGAGTGAATCACTTCTATCGAAAAGTCTCATGGTTTTTTTTTTTGTAAAAAATTCACGAATAATGCCTATTTTGCTGGAGAGTTTACTAGAGTTAAGTTCGAATAATTATGAGCAGCACTGTAAGCGCTGCGTGGCTCAAAATAAAATAAACTCGAACACTTATAGTACCTCTCATAATTATTCGAACGACTCGAAAAGTTAATGGACGCTCCCGTTAATAAAAAAAGCTTGGAACTGAGAAATTAGAATATCCAAACGATTGAGAATTAAAACGGTTTGGCAATCCAAAAACATGGAAATCCGAAAGCTTGGAAATTTAAATGCTTAGAAATATAAATGCTTGGAAATTCAATCGTTTGGGAATCGAAAAGCTTAGGGAATCCATACGCCTGGAAAACCAAAAGCTTAAAAATTCGAATACTTGTAATTCTAAAGTCTTGGAAATTCGAATGCTTGAGAATTAAAAACTTTAGAATTCGAAAGCTTAGAAATTCAAACGCTTATGAATCGCTTCTTAAGCACAAAACTCAACCCAAGTATCCGAATTCTACTTTGAGCCACTGTAGCGATTCGGATAACCGGAAATGGTCACGATTTCGACTAAAAGAAGAAAGGGAAAATCGTGTTGAAGTTCTTGTTAGATTAAATGGTAATTGAAGCAACCGAAGGAGCGACAAAAACAATGTCCAATACAGTTAATTCCTGTCTCCGATACACGCGAATCTCGCGAGGAGGGAATTGCAACGTTAAACTGGTAGGAGATCAATCGCCTAACTGGCTGCCTCGTCAGGCCGACGATCGGAAAAAGGTTTTAAAAAGGAACGACGTAATTCGCGATGGGCCAACTTGAATTGAGGCTTACAAAGTAATCGGAAACTTCTAGCCGAAGCGACACGCTCTCTTTTTGTCGATCGTCTATCCCTCTGCTAGCCTCCGGTTTGATCTGGACCCATAGAGTATCTGGGACGCGGCAACGGGTATCGTCAGGATTTTACGATACCAGAAGACTCTAGGAAACCCGTCAGATATTTTAAAAAAAGGAATAGTTTGGAAAGTCGGGAGAATAGTATTGAGAACGGTGAAAGAATTCTACGGTACTTTTGCAAATTGTACGTTTTAACAGAGCTCGATTCGACTATACCTTTTTTATTATAATGCGAATTAAAGCATCAAATAGTGAACAATGTTGATAATGAATAGATTTAATCGTTTGCTTTAACAGATTTTGGCATATTTTAACCATAGTTGAAAGGATTGAATACTTGCCGAAAAACTTTTATAAAGTGACGTTTTCTTTTTACTTTTCACAAATGTCATTTTAATTAACAGGTCATTCACATACGTTAGTCATAATATTACAAATTAGGTAACGTTGGCAGTTTCTCAGATCAGCGATGAGCTATCAACGATAAGAAATGCAAAAGTGTTAATGGTCTATATCGAGAGTAACAAATTTGACTACGTAAATTGAAACTCAAGAAAACGATGATTGAAATTTGAATGGTCTCGCACGAACTGTGACTCCAAACGCCTTTGAACTTAATTGGTTAATGGTAAACTAATACCGGTGTCAATGAACATTTTTCCATATATTGAATATAACGAAATAATTACTCATTAATTGAAAATGCACAACAAAGTCCAATGTCCCTATTACTGTCACTTGAAAACTTTTCATTTAAACAGAAACACGTTTTACACATCTTAACACGTCAGTTTGTGTAACAGATATAAGATATATAGTAAACGTAACACGTATACTGAATCATAACACGTTCCATACTTTACAATTACACTGGCCACGGTTTAATGTTCAAGAGCACATTTACCTCGTAATATTTCCTTTTCAAATATTAAGTGCAAGCGAATATACAATGTCTATGTATTGTTACGTAAACCGAAGTGAAAATTTAGTATAAAAATTGCATACATTACTTCGCCATTAAATCGATTATAGGGACACCGACGTCTACTGTACTCGTCTTCCGTTAATTTGCACTGTTTTCGAGGGTCGCTCGATAAAGGAGAGATAATCGTCGTCAGTTGGCCATTTAAAGTGGCAGATTTCGATTAAACGAAGTTCTTCGAGTCGTAGAGACCGCGTGTTACGAGGAATAGCCAAGGAACGGCTGTGATGCTAGGCGTTCCACTTACGTACACAGAATGTAAGGGCGAACGGCAGTCGATTGGTTCGGATTCGATAAGTAGAACGAGGCTTGGTCGGGACGAGCTAGGGGAAAATGGCGTATGTCACGATTTCCGTTATCGCAGCCACATTCTCCCAGCTAGCGGTAGTCGCATTTCGCCAACTACTTCGGAAGTGCACTCAACCGATCCTCCTGCGCTCCTTACCATGCCTACGTTAGTATACGTGTGTATATGTATATATATATATATATATATATACATATATATGTATATATGTATACGTGTTCTCGTCAGAAGCCGCCACACTTTTCGAGCGCTGGTATTATGCGCAACTTCCGGCCGTAACTTTTCCCCCGAATGCCCTGTAAGAAAAGTTCCACCGTTCCCTTCATCGAGCTCGGCCAAATAATTACTGTCTCGACAAGTTCCCTCGTGGAAGCTCGCGCGAAACTTTGCGAAAACATGTTCATATTCTCGGCATAGATGACGCGAACAGTTGCTCGTAAGATCCTTCGCTGTAAGGATCAATTTAATCGAAGGACTAGCGAAGTTTCGCGGCGCGGCGAAATATAAAATATACTGCAAACTTGGGTTTTTGGGTTAATTGGGTTATAGAAGGGGTAAGAGGGAAGTTTTCCGGGTAATAGGAAAGTAATGCAAATTATGGGGTTGAGGTACTCCCTTCTTGTACGAAAATATTAGGATGTTCGTCGAAATGCGGTCATTTGGGAAAGGTTTGGTTATGAAAAATTGCATTCGATAATCGAAAGTTTACATAGTTACAAGTTTATATAGTTCTGGATATTTACGATCTAAACATTTTTATTAAGCCTGCTGTTCTATATGGGCCAATATGAACGTCGTATTTTAGTTGGTGTTATATTTCTAAATATTTCTTCTTGATATTCCATGTATTTGAAATTTGTATAAGTTTGATAGAAAGAATAATATTCGTGGAGTGTCGCATATATGAAGAAGAAGTATAAATGTGAAAATTAAGTAAGAAGAACAGCAAAGTTAAAAACCTTATTCATTAAATATTAATAGAATAATATATATGAACATAGATACGAATGATGTAGAATTATTATTTCACATCACGTATCATATTTTCATCTTAAAATATATAGATATCCATACACGTGCATACACGTGCAACATATTCAATCATTTCTAATAACTTACTTTTAAATATTTTAATAACTTGAAAATTACACAAAATAGATACGATTATTTTCTTTCACGGTATTTTTTGTGTACGCATTAACGGGACCATAAAATGACACTAAAAAGATTCAAAACAATTGTGTTCTTCTAAATATTTGAATTTTAAAGGACAAACGAAGACTTTTCTGGAAAAATTCGTGCCACTGTGGAATTTTCATACATAATACGAATTTCTCAAGAAACCAATTGAATTTATCTTACGCTAGCCAATCGGTTCGTCTTCGGAGCTAAATTATTAAAAAGAACAGCGTAGTATCTTCAATTTAAGACAAACGAACTAGGACGGGCAAACGCCCGCGCGAAATATTATTCATCGTCCGGTAAGAAATTAAAGTATGCTTAATCCAGGTTCCATCAAACGGTAACTCAAAACTTTTGTAATCAGTGCATCAGCGTATTTGCTCCGACAGATCTCTGCTACAGAACTCTTCCACCTACACGCGAGCACACATACACACGCACGCACAGACACAGGCACAGGTAGGCAAAACAAAAGAGAACACAGAATAAAAATCGCGGGGGGATTACAGCCTCCATTCCTCGAGCAATTTTTCACCGGTATCGTTCGGCGGCCGAACAGAAATTCCCGTCCATCATACGCAGACGCGTCAAAGCTTTCGCGCGACTCTTCGAATAAATCTCGCGGCCGCGAAAAAATCTAGCGGAACCGAAACGAGAGAGGGGGGAGGGGAGTGAAAAAAAAAGCCAGGGGAAAAAAATTCGCACGCGGTACCACAATAAACGCCTGACCAGACCGCGCTGATAGCAAGCGAGGGGATGGTAAACGAATCGACAGATAACAGTGAACGACAAACTAAAATGACAGAGGAGGCCCCGGCATTGGTTTATCCCTTTCTATTCGTATCCGCGAAATCCTCGATAATATTTATCGCGTCTAACGCTGCCCGAAATCAACGGGGTAAGCTTAGTCGAATAGAAACGTTGGCGACAAAAATCAGTCGCGATGATTCCAGGTCATCGATTCGACGAGGGAGGAACAGGGTTTCGATGATCGTGGCGGACAGAGAACCACCCCCATCAGAAAATTACACAAACCGAATTATTCTCTCTCATCGTCGTATAACGTTGTATGTACTCTGTAAACGCACAGCTGAGATTTGTACTGCTACAGCTGTTTACTCGGTCCTAAAAAGCTGTAACCTATCCGTCTGAAACATTAATACATTTCCGATAACACGTTTGTATATACAATGTGATGCGAGATAATTTTAAGAGGGATTAAAATTGCTTTGAAGAAAACAATAAGAAAAAATAATCGTGGTACATAAAAACATGTATACATGTTTTTAATTCGTAGTCTACGAGTCGAATAATTGGTTACATGGTAACACTGATTCAAGTTTAATTTCCTCGAGTTAAGAAAACGTAACAAAATACTTGCATAAGTACGCTTCATTTATCTCAATTTCTCGGGTGAATTTAAATCGGAATTAAATAATATGTTCCTCGTGAACCAAGAACAGATTAAATTTAATCGCATGCCTCTACTAAAAAAATTCTATTCTACATTAACACTTCGCTTCTCAATTGTACCACTAAATTTCTCAGACACCCGTATAAAACAGTGATAACGCAACGGTTCCTGCGACGCGAAAAACTCGAGAAGGACGAAAGGGGGGGAGCGGCTGAAAATCCGTGAGAACAGAAAAGGAGGAATGATTTCGCGGGCAGCGCAAACGGTTAATGTTCGATCGAGGACGAAGAAGGAAGAAAATGGTAGGAATCGGGATCGACTGGAGGGGTTATTCCGAGGCTGAACGGATAGCGGGTGGAATAAGTACCGCTTGGGCCGGGGAATCCTTTCCATTGGATACGGGAATTGGATGTTCAAGGATGGAGGATGGAGAATCTACGCTGGTCTCAAACAATTCTTCACCGTGTATTGACCGTGGGTAAATCAATCAGAGACAGTCGTTTTGACCTTTACGATCAGATTCCGCTCGACTGCGTCGCAGGGAGATGGAGAGAAGCGGACGAGAAACGGAACAAGGAGTAGCAGACAAACGAACGGAGGAGCACTGACCAGATGGAAGGTAATAGAAGCGAGAGAAATAGAAGGGAAGAGAGAAAAGCCGATCGAGTGCAACGGAGTCGACGTTGTTTATCCGATCGCAATTACAGTATCCAGGACTTCATTTCAATCGAGCCAGGCCACTCGGTGAAAATCTTTTACGGACGATTTAAGTCGCCGATCCCACCGAGAGAAGCTTGCAAAGGGGAACACGGGTAAGAAGACTCTTCGATGTGCAATCCCGAGCGAATGCTAAAGGGGAACTTATTCTGTATAAATGGCAAATTCGCTGTTCGATGTACGCAAGGAATATATCGACGGGCGAAAGGGGGTTGAAAATTTATCGAGCCACCTCTTTCTCCCTCTCTTCCTCTTCGCCCTTCCTTTTCCGGGGGTGCAGATGTTTTATCGGACTCCTTTTATTGGCCCCACCAGTTGTTCGAATTTATTCCGTGCTCCGCGTAACTTTTAGCGCGCACTTCCACCCTTCGCCTGGCTTTTTTCTCCTCGGAATCATTTCCAGTCGTTCAGAAGGGACTCGTGAAATGAACTTCACGGATTAACTTTTTCGGCCGGGCTCTGCTCCATTTTTGTCGATTTACGACGAGTTTCTTTCTTTATATAAGAGGCCGGGCAAAGAAAAAAAAAGACGACGAACGAGGAACTTTATTACTTTGTCCTGTCTCCCCGTTTAATGCGACGACTGAAAAAATTAATCGTGTCGTTATAGCATGCTCGCGATGACGCGGCCACTACGGGCTGCTCTCAAACACGCAGCTTTCCGTGTCCAATCGCGCTTTGTCCGGCGAATTCTTCTCGCAGGCACTGCCCCTTAATTACGCTCAAAAAGAAGCGGACTCGTCGCGTCGCCGCGCGAAACAGAGAAAAAGAGAATCTTTTCCTCGCCTTCTCTGTAAATTCCAACCAACTTCCTGGCGAAAGAGCAGAAGCAGTTCACTTATTACTGCACGGTACCTAACAGCCAGACTCTAATCGTACATTAGGTTATTCGACTTGTGGCATCTTTGGTAATATTTACTTTTGTTGTCTAATCGGTGAAATGGATGGGGATTATTTTCTTACGAGTTTTAGTCAAGTAGTAGCTGTCTTAGTGTGAGCTTAGTCTGATACTATTCTTATTCGAACTACTTAAAATCCAATAATTACTGGACGATATGTAGTTCAAAGCATAGGCAACATTTTTCATTGAACAATACTAAACAACTTAGTGTTTCAAGAATTGTCAATCCTTGCTTTGGATATTCCACTGTTAACGTTTATTGCAATGTTTGTAAAAATTTATTAATGGCCAGAGATTTAATAAATTAGAAACCTAGAAGATTTATTAGATTCGTGCATATGAAATGTCGTTTTCCTAAGTAACAACGTTAAGCGTAAATAGATTCTTCAAAATATTACACACACACACACACACAAACACATATATACATATATACTTGATTAAAATGATTTTTATATGAGTTTATACACTTCTTCCTAACAATTAGTTTCACTGTTATATGATTATAGAAATCACCAACTTTATGATCTTTTAATCTTCCTCCCCCATTGAAATGCCGAACAATTTCGAAAAATTAATGCTATATAAAATTGAATGCATGATAACGTGGCTTATAAATTTGAATGTTATAGCAAACGTGTAATTTTGCATCGTTCACGTCCGCGAACGTGTTTACCCCTTGCCATACCATTTTCTGAATATCGACGCATACCACGTAAGTCGTTCATTAGCTTTGCACAGTACCACATGCGAAGTGTTCAAATGTTATATGCAATTTCTAATTGGTAATTCGCAATCTTACGAACTGAAACTTCAAATCGAGTTAAAATTTATCTTTGTTGCTAGTAGAGTCCCTTTTTATTGACCCTTTTTATTGACCATAATTCATGTCACGAGAGTGACACGTTGTTGTATGCTAAAGAGTTAAGAGTTCAGTAATAAGGGAACTCTCCCTACCTTCCTCCACGAACACATTTGATCCATTCCATTGACTTTCCGCGTGAATTCCGCGCGCAACATTCGCAGCCACCCTTTCGATTTCCGTGAAATTCCCACATCACTCCACGAACACAGCCATTAAATTATTAGCTCCCGCATGGGACGAGTAAAAAGCGCATAAGCGATGCAAGGTGCGACCAATCATTTTCGGTCCCGGGCGAAAGAAATTACCGAGCAAACTCTATACATGTGTCTGTACACGAAGAACCGCTGTCCCTGTAGCACCTGCCGCTTCCTGCGCCAAAATTTCTCACCCTTCGTTCTTTTACGCCACCCACTTTCGCAGTTTTTCATCGTTCCGCTTAAATATTTCCAAAGAATGAGGCCGAACTTCACGCGAGCAAAGACTGTGAACTTTCTACGTATGTATATATATACATATATATATATATATCTGTGTAGGTATGTGAAGTTACGAGAAATTCACTAGCTTTCTACCCTTTACACCGGCGGAACCCTCGTAGCTCGTGCTTCGTACCCTTCCGAACGTATATATGAGGTAAGAGCCGCGGGCCAGATGGCGGTCGCGTTAAAAAACTTTCCCGATCATGATTTTCCAATTTCAATGGTCGGCCACGTGCCTGCGAGCTATTACCCGGGGGCCAAGCTTCCTCGTGCAGCAGTTTTATGTCTTTTTGAGGCGGATTACCGCGCGTAGTTCGCACGTGGCGGCCGCGGCCGGTATCCGACGCGTCTAGTGCGTATGGCGTCTGGTGGTGCCTACGCGTTTAATACGAGCACCGGTATGCCGAAAACAGAGCTGCGTAGTGGCCGTACGAATCGAATTATCGGCGGGCGGACACAGAGACGCGGCACACGGCCGTCGCAGCCAGGAGGGTGGATTTTGAAAAATGAAAATATGATCGATTCGACGACGGCTCGCCTTTGTGCAGAGGGTTTTATTCCGCTTGGCGCGCTCGTGCGACCACGATTACGACCGATCGATTGACAAGCATTATTGTGGCGTTTCCGGGCGCCGATGACATCATTTTTCTATTATTCCGCGCGTACCTAGTTTGCGTTCGTTGAACGCGTTTCATTAGCGAGTAATTGGAAGCATGAATTCCGAAACAGCTTCCGGTCCAATGGTCAATTTCTTTTTTTTTTTTTTTTGGGAAAGAGTTCTCGCTCTGCAAATTTTGCTTTAATTCTTCATTCGTTTTTATGATTCTTGCGGGGACTGTTAGAGAAGTTTTTGGAGATGACATTTTGTGTTGCTTTAAATGTTATTATTCGTAATGTTAAGCTGCTATTACTATTATACTATTATAGTATATTACTATACTATTATATTACACATAACTATTATACAACAAGCTTTCAGAAGTGAAATTTTACGTTGCTTTAAATATTATTATTCATAGTATTAGGTTAGTATTACTATTATACTAATGTACTGTATTATTATATTGTATTTATACTTATATTAAAAACACCTGCTATTAAGGATGAAATTTAATTTGAACTCTAATTTCAGCTTTGTACTACAAGTATTGAAGATCATTAAATGAAACGTGCCAACAATATTCAAACGATTTGTTCGTGACGTAATATAAAAATAGTGAAAGAAAATAGCAACGTAATATAAAAATAATAATAAACTAATGCTAGCCAAACTAGGTAATAAAATAATCGTTGGATAAGGAACTGAAACACTCTGCCGCCTTAACTGCTTCTTTTCACCGTAAATTGTTGCATTAAGATTTATCAACCACTAATCGACTAAATATTTAAAAAAAATACCGCGAGAATGCAGGATTAACATATTGTACCACAAATTTATAGGGATCACCTAATATTATGGCTCCCAACCCTCCAAATATCAAATAAAAAATAAAGCCCTTATTAGCGGCAGCTTGGTAACGATTCCCAAAATTACAACCTGGGAGGGGTTGAAAATTTGGGGGATGGGCGGTGTATTTTTTACGATACGCAATTACGTCGGTCGAGGGAACGTGCGCGCGCGTTCAAAACGGCGGATATAAATTCTGCAAATGGAAATAGTTGCAGTAACCCGAAATTAAATCGACCGGCGACATTTCGAACTATTTAAGTACAATGGGACACGGATCGCAATTCCGAGCGACAGGCACGCAGCGGTTAGCCAGATAAATGCCACGCTGCAGAGTTTCGCGCGCGACGCGACACGCTCGCCTTCAAATTCCGCCCGAATTTCACCCGACCATCTACCGACGCTTTTTTCCCCGCCGATTAAAATTACGAGCTCCCCTCTGCCGTGAATTGTAAAATATACGCCCGAATTTGCCGCGAATCAGGTCGCCGCGTTGATTTCCCCCCCGTTGGTTGCAGCGATGATATTAATATTAAAAGTTCTCGGCCATACATTACGCGGAATATCGATGCGTAAAATTTGACTTAAGTTGCAGAACGATTTGTTACGATTGCCGTGATAACGTAGTAGACCGAGGATCTTTATGCAAATTTATATTTTTGGTTGTTGAACATTTTAACTTGATAATACGAAACTTTATTCATCAAGTGCAACGTGAACTGAGTTTATGAAGTTTATGGACTTTACGAATGAAGACACTAAATTTACTTGTGTGGAGCTGTGGAGAGGGGATAGAATAGGAAAAGGAAGGGTGTTGCGTTTCGTCCTGGGCCTGCTAGTGGACTCATCAGTAAGGCTACCTAGCAGGCCCTGCCTTAGACTTGAGATATTGGAAGGAAGGTTAAAGGCGGTATATATGTATGGACGAGGTAGTTGGAGCGAGTACTTTCGAGAAAGCCTATTTCGTATGTCCCTCTAGTGGTGGGTGCAGGAGAGCCGCCACAACTTGTCAGTCTATATCAATCTTAATCCCCATTTGTGTATATTACATTCTTCACGTTCTAGAATCTGCATCGTTCTGCATTCAACTATTCTCACGCAACCTTCAATTACTAGCTTGGTCGATAATTTAGGGATACAGTTGTTTACTCAACATTATTAACTAAATTTAAGAAGTGGAGCCTAACTGGAAAATCGTTTTACCCTTGAAATATAATAATTAGCATTTTGGTTTAAACAGTTCGTGTATTTTTGCGTATTAGGGGAATTATGTGTTTTTTCGAGCATTTCAATTTCCCATAAATTCATAAATATCGGCATTCCAGTGAAAATATACTTCTCCACAAAATTTAGGGACCAAGAAAGTTTTATCAAAATATTGTCAATGTTTGAATTGTTGTAGCTTAGTTAGAAAAAATTATACGATGTTCCACTCGAGACCATTTTAATTCCAATGGTTAGACTCGTGTAAATAATGTGTAATTAATTAGCAAAAGGGAGAGGGATGATATTTTTGGCGGAAATGGAAAATAAAGATGGAATAAGGATTATCAGCTGATTTTTGGAAGATTATTTATTGACATAATAGTAGTAGTCACGATTTGAGAATAAAGGCGCCGAAATTCACGAAAATTCTTCAATTTAAATTCTTCAATTTTGTATCCAATCGTATCTTTATTGTTCTAAACCGTTTTCTAGTTTTGAAACAAATATATTAGATGTACCAATAAATGATTTACTTTCTTCGTTGAATTCAATCTTCCCTTTAAAAAGACTCCAACCATTCAGCTCCTTCGAAATATGATTTCGAACTCCCAACCCTTTGGATTTTCAAACTTTTCAACTTCAAGCTTTCGTACTAACAGTAGCGTCCATCAACTT
Source organism: Eucera pruinosa (assembly GCA_028830335.1). Taxonomy (NCBI): domain Eukaryota; kingdom Metazoa; phylum Arthropoda; class Insecta; order Hymenoptera; family Apidae; genus Eucera; species Eucera pruinosa. Next base: position 8,803,995 of record JAMYCR010000015.1, on the reverse strand, counting down.
TTAAAATCGTTCGAATAACTATGAGCAATACCACAAGTGGCCGAGTCTTACATTAATCCACTGTTTAAAAAAAAATTCGAATGGGATGCAAGCAAGGGGTCCCGAAATCGGAAAAGCCATAAATGCCTATCGAAGAACAGAGGATGACTTACAAGTCGCTCGATTTCACGTTCACTATTTTACGAGTGAAAATTCCAGCAGCCCCAAAAGTCTCGGAAGGGACGCGAGTAGTAAGGCAGCAGCACGCGTATCCGGTAATAACGATAAATAATCGTAAAAATCCACTATCGTTCACGGTTGGTTAACCCCGCCTCTTCCCGTCGACGTAGGGCGAAAGCAGCCTCCTAAGAATTCAATGCGCGGGGCGTCTAATAAATATTTCTCTCCCGACGCGACACGTATACACCCGTACCCACCATACTACACCATGAATACGACTACGTATACGCCAAGGTTCCGTCATATAAAAGAAGATATACACGGGACATGAAAAACGTTGCCACGGTTCCTACGCGGATCGTGGAGAACTTTTCGTACTACAGGGAGGGAGGGGGATGGTTTCCAAGATTTCGGCGCGCCGCTAAAACGCGAGCGGCGTCGACTTGGTAGCACCGCACACACGGCATGGAGAGAGTGGAGCCCGTTTCGTTATCTTGGTCACGTCCCGTCTGGGCCCGTGGGCGCGTTTCCTTGCAGGAAAAGAGATACTCGAATATTTGTTGGCCGGCTTGGGCAGCGATCCATAACCGCGGAATCTATATACACGTGCGCCTACGTGCGACGATACCGCGGCAAACGTTACGCGAACGTTTTAAATCGTCTGCAATTTCAGTTGTCCGGGAAACTTCCGGTTCGAAATCGGTGTCTCGTAATGCCACTCCAACAGCCCAAGATCAACGCCTTAATTAACAATAATCGAATCACGCCCGGTCAAATGATCGGTTTTAAAATTATTCGATTTAAGATTCTACTACATTCATTGTAATCCCTTTCGTTCAGTTAACTTTATGACAATTCTTTTATCGTTTCTTTCTTTTGTTTTTGTGTTTACTATTTTACTTTTTTCTTTCAGTCAGGATGATCTATTGAATAAATACATGTAAAATGTCGGTACGAATAATGTTAGAGTTCTCTACAATTAATCATTGCTGTAAGTAAGGTGAGTGCACCCATTTATAAGAAACAGATTGCATGCTTAGTCAGGATTGAATTAAGCATTGGGTAGATGTCCCAATTACTGCCAGTGTCCCTATAATCGACATTTGAATTCGTTTATTTAATAGCATAGTAATGTGCGAAGAATCGTAGATAAACAAAATTTTCATACTAAATTTGGGCTTCGGTTTACGTAACAACACATAGACATTGTATATTCGTTTACACTTAATATTTAAAACGAAATATTAAGAGGTAAATATGCTGTTGAACATCGAAACGTGACCAATGTAATTATAAAGTATGGAACGCGTCATAATTCAGTAAAGACGATACGTTTACTATACATTTTATATCTGTTACACAAACTGACGTGCTAATATACGTAAAACGTGTTGCTATTTAAATGACAACTGTTCAAATGACAGTAATAGAGTCATTACACCTTGTTGTACATTTTCAATTACGTAGTAATTAATTCATTACATTCAACATATAAGAAGTATTCATAAATGTAAACTCGATGTTGAACGATATTATGTTCCAAACTGGAACTGAATTTTTAGGCTAAACACGTTCTAAAACAGTTAAATAAAGTTACGCGATAACTTTAGAATGGCAGTAATTGGTACAGCTACCCTAGACTCCTGTCACTGAATGTACATAAAAAGTACGTAGTAAACAACACTCGGTCGACTGAACAGCTGATAGAGAATGAAACTCCTGAGGAAGCGTAGCGTCGCTAAGGCGACGAAGACAACCGTACGAAACAGTAATTTCGGTTCCTGAAATTCTGACACTGCCATCCCTTAGCGCACCCACTAACGCACCCATTGCTGCACCCTTTGGCGCGCCCATTCGTCGCACGCCGCGTCGAGTTACGCTTGCTAGCCGTTGACACGGGTCTCCGGTCGTATCTTGGCACCCCCGCTGATATTATCATCCGGCTCGCGTTCGTTCGTTAAAATTCATGGTGTTTCCCAGTGTAGGAAGCTCCTCGCGAGAGATACAAGCGCCTCTGTTGCTACCGGTACGAAAGAACGATGGAAAGGGAGGGCCACGTTTGAGGTTTTTAAAAGCGAGCTCTCTTTGCACGCGTTTCTTCTTTTCTTTCCTCTCCTTGTTACACTGCTCCGACGAGAGAAGAGTGCTAAGAGTGCGAAGAATATTAATAGGGTCCGTTGTAGTGCACGCGCGAGTAATTAAAGTGTCTGTCCGTCGGGTAAAATTTGAATTTCAACAAATAAAGGGAACGGATGTTTGTAGAAAATCGTTGAATAAATTCCACGCGATCGGTCATTGAATCCCGGGAAAGAAGATGCCGCGATATAATTCCGGTTTCCTTCGTTTCCGCGGACTTAAGGCGGTACTCTGAATGCGCGGTTTGTAATCGGCGGAAATATTAAGGAGATACTTTCTGGCGGGAAGATAAATCGCCGCTCGGTGTACGTTTTTTTACGCGAGACACGATCCATCGAAAGGGGACCCGATATAAAGGATTTAATTGATTTCTTTAGCCGCGTGCGGCCCCGAGCAGAACTTCGATCAATCTTACGCGTACGCCGGTTACGTATCTGTGTGTTATCTGGCGCGCCAGATAATCGGCGGTTGCGTAAAATGATTAAGCGGCCCCCCATTACTCATCGAATCGTCCCTACCTCCAGCAGCCCGAACCCATAAACGTCTACGAACTTTCACCGAGTTTCAACCCCCTCGTTGCCTTTTCTCTCTCGTTCGATCCTCCATTCCATCCCACTTATCTCTTTCCATTTCGATTAAGACGGTAGGTAGAGACGCTTTCAGCGCATCGGAGGCAGCCAAAAACAAAATCGAGAAGGAGGAGGAGGAGGAGGAGGAGTAAGAGGAACCCGACGAAAGCTAAAGCAGCGTGCGGCTGTATACATTACCAAGAAAGTTGAATCATTCCTCGCTGATGGAATAAGTAGCACGGCAATTTGTAAAAGCTCCCGTAGACGGAGAAAGAGAGAGAGAAAGGAGGCGAGGAAAAAAACAGAGGCTCGGAGCAGAGAAGCTGCTGCAGGCAAATGTATCCGAGATGGATATACGAGGATGCAAGGATAAAGATACGTTGGCACAGACGGAGACTCCCTTTGGAACTTATAATGGAATCATCTTTCTGGCTCCGACCTTAAGGAAGCCCCGGGTTTCGCGGGAGAGCCCATAGAAAACTAGTTCCCTGTAATTCCTCCTTTGATGGGGAAACGACTACGCCATATCCACCTCCTGCCATTTACTCTGCCTTCTATCCCTCTGCTTGTACACCGGCGACGCATAGGATCGGCCCAATGGAATCGCGCTCGACCGTAAACTTGACACAATTGTGCCCCCAGACGTAACTCGGGATTAGCACAATGGCCGTTGCCTCTCTCCGTCGTCTCATTGAAGGCGAACAAGGAGAGAAACGGTGGATTCAAGGCAGGAAATACCGAGAACACGCGTGTGTCTCCTGAGAGTGATCTAAGAGGTCCAAGGAACGGACCAGGAAGAGAAGGCAACAGTGGGGTGTGCATAGGACGCGAATAGCATAGGGGAGAAGAAGGTTACGTTGCAGTTTTCGATTTCTACACGCCACGTGAACGACACGTGGAAAATGGAGAAACGATGTAACATTCCACCCCTTCTAATAAAATTCTGCCAAGGGGCGAAACGTACGACGCGAACACCCGTGTGTGGTCGTACTGGATCCGGTGAAACGACACCGCGGTGGTTTTGCGCGTAAAAATGAACGGGAAACGTGAAGTACAATTTCTTTCGGGAGACGTTTGGTTTTTGAGAAAATTAAACTTAACCTTCAATTACTACGCTCATTAAAACTTATGTCTGTAAGACAGTTAATGTAATTGCTCATTTGTGTCCATTTTACAGGTTTGATTTCGGTAATTGAATATTATAACGTAGTTGAGAAGTATCTAGTGTGACAAGCTCGTAAACCGTGAAGAAAGTAAAATAGGGATGAATACGTGATTATTATTAGTGGTCTCATAACGACAATAGTAAATAAGAATGTCCAATCTTATAAAACGAAGCTAAGATTAAGTCCAAATTAAATTTCATCCTCAGTAGTATCCATTTCTATTGAGCTTATGCAGTAATTTATAAAACGAGTGCGACTCGTTATCGTAGTGCAAGGGATTAAATCAAGTGTGGATCCAGAAGACTTTCTTAAATGAAGCAAAATGTGAAAAAGTATTTACGTATACGCCTACGATTTTTTAACCTTTGAATATAGTACGTATCTATATTTCATAACCTTTTTAGAAACTATGTTCCTCCAAAAATCTTCGCACATTTTCCATTAAAATTTCCTCGAAGGCTAAATTTTCTATGAAGAACCCTTATCCCATTTCCACGAGAAAGAAAAGAACTCTTACTTTCGTGGTTCATTCTGACAAGCAAAATCTCTTTCCATCCAGCTGTAGCACTCACCCCGCCGCTCAACCCTCATATCTGCTATCTCCAACCCAAAAACACGAAGCTTTCCGATTACACCTCCCGCAGCCACGTTTAGTTTCATAAAGAAGCCCATAGTGAATCGCAGAATGATCAAAAGAGGTGGAGGAGGGGGATAGAATCCGCACAGTTGTTTTCATGTACCGAATGCGCGATCTCGCCGAGCATAGAAAGGAATTCGGATGAAAAAGGGGCAGAATAAGATGCTGGAAAGATACACAGAGGCTAGGCAGCGGATAGAATAGGGAAGATAGATGCGCGGATAAAGAAAGATGGACACTGATACGCCGTGAACGGAGAGACAAGAACGGGGACGGATGCGCGGCGAGATAAATGGAGGTAAAAGTGGCATGACAAAGAAGACACGGTCGACGTTCTTCCCCGGAGGAGCAGAGGGAAGAAAGGTGGGACCGTATTGAATCGGTTCATAGGTTTACAGGCGACCACCATTATTTTCGTCTCGCATTCTGGACCCATTGTATCGGGGCGTGAGGCTGTAGAGTGAGCATCTGCCTCCCTCTGCTTCGCACAACGAACACAACGATACGTACAAAAGCCGGGTGTTCCGTGGCGCATCCTCAGCTTGGCCGATCGTGCGCGCGAATTATCGGCGCCGGGGGCTCCTTTTTCGTCCTCGCCGAAAAAGGGAACCGTGCTTTTGCAAGTTTTCACGTGAAACGTAAACAACCGGAATCGCTTTGCCGCGCCGACTCCAGGTCGACGTTCGATCGTTTTTACCTAAGAGGGACGGGGGGAGGGGGGGGGGCGGTACGAAAATTCAACCCGAGTGCTTCGGGAATTAATCTTTTCGGCATGTCGACTCTTTTCGGATGCTGACTCGAAGCAAATATTTATCGTAAACGACGAGACGACGGCAGACTTTTTGAGGTCGATTGTGAGCTTGAACTCGTTTCTAGCGGGTTTTATAATACGGGTTATTTATTGGAATTGTCTCGCCGGGGGAAAGGTTGTCGAATTTTAACCCATTTGCATTATCAGTGTATATGTATTATGCAGAATTTTGGCGATTATCACCAGAACGTATATATACGAACATTCATATTGTGAATGAATAATTATTTCAAATACTTACACACACACATGTATATACATATATAAAAGATTATGTAACATAACGTATATATCATATACTATATATAATAATTGATCTAAATTGGTCTCATTAGATAAGCGAGTATCGAAACTAAGTATTCACTTTACAAAAATGAAATTACACTAGAATTTGTTCACCGTAAATTACATAGTAATTATATCATAATTTATTCAGCGTAAGTAATACTATAATTGTCCCACTATTAAGCAATATTTATTTGTTTGCTGAAAGTAATATTGCAAACGGACTATCATATAATTTCATTCAATTTCATTTCTGTGAGATGTATACTTACTTTTTAATCTTACATAATCCTTTTCTTCCTTTTATTACGGAGCACCGTATTCTCATCGTAAAATAATCGATCATTTTTTGTCTTTCTCAAGTGGTTAAAGTATCAAGTTTTTAACACTTCCCGAAATATTTATGCTTGGCTGTAATAGAAAAAGAAGTTTGCGATAAGAGCACATTTTTCATTCTCTAGTATGATGCAAACAGATTAAAACCAGAAGTGTAGAAATTTAAGGTCGCCTTGCGTTTGTATCCATCTAATAATAAGCACATTGCACAACCATACGAATAGATAATACCGTTCGAGAAATTTAATAACACATAACCAGAAAACGGAGATTCTCACTGTATCACGCCACTGATAATGAAACGCAGCCTCTTCAACTACAAAAACTGCCAAAGATGACCATCCACTCGGAATAATGAATACCTAAAATAAATTACGTCCCGTAGACAAAGAAGAAGACTTCTAATGATACAACACCGGCGATAAAGATATTTCATCCCTCTAAAAACGACACCGTTTAGCCACCAAAAACTGTCAACGATGATCAAGCAGCCAGAAATAACGCGTGTGTATGAAATAAATTAGAGGCAGAATGCACGGAATTCTTATCCATGTGAAATACTCCAATCGTAAAAGCTGAAGTTTACCATCAAAAACGCCGTCTGGCTTGGCGATAACAACGGAAAAGAGAGCGGTTTCCGTTTTCCGTGGACGGTACGATCGCCGGTCGGAGGAAAAACGTAGTCCTCGAGTTACGTTTTTGTGGACGCTGCGGGAAATTAACTCTTGACCCCAGTCGAGGGAATTTTATGAAAGCGATAAATCTTCGACGTTACGTATTTACCCGCCGGAATACGCGCTAATGGAGAACCTTTTTATCTTGTCCTTCGAATCCAGTTGCTTCCGATGAATCACTACGTCGCACGGCGTCAATTTCGTACGAGAGTTCAGTCGCGCTCTCATGGTTAATTAGACTATCGATTAAAGAGGTATAAACGCGGAAAAACAGAGGGGGGGAAACTTTTACGACCGCAATCACCGAACAGTTTAATCGCGTCACGCTTTAACGCCCCTTAAATTGTGACCAGTCAATGCGGATTTTACGAGCAATCCAAAGATTTGTTTCACGTGTCTTTGTTGCACGGAAAATACACCGTGGCTAAAAGTAGATCTCGGATACTTATTGCACCGCTTACAATTATTGGAACGACTTGAAAAGTTGACGGACGCTGCTGTTAATACAGAAGCTTGAAATTGGAATGTTTTGAAATCCAGTGGCTTGGGAATTAAAATGCTTGGGAATCCAAATACATGGAAATTGTAGACGATTAGGTATCGGAAAACATAGTAATCCAAACGCTTGGAAATTCAAATGCTTAGAATTCTAAAGTCTTGGGAATTAAAATGCTTGGGAAAGCAAATAAAAATAGGCAAAATGTGGAAAATGGTACAAAATTTCAACAGAAAGTCGAATATTGTACATTCGGGGAATTATATGGATAATCGAAGAAATACTAAGAAGAAAATTTCTATATTGCGTTGAATATTGTGTTCAGGAGAAGAAACCATTCTCTCCAAACTTAGAAACTATATAATTACAAAAAAATACCAGAAAAATTCTATATAAATTCCATCACTGTTTATTTGGTGAAACGAGCAAAGCTTGAGAAACAAAATTTCCATGTTTGAGAGGCGCATTACATTATTCACATTAATCCCAGTCTAATTCTAACTTGAAAGCAAAGAAAAATAGAGAAGATTCAGAAAGTGGCACAAAATTGTTAAACTAATTCCATCATTGTTCATTCGATGAATTTATCAATGGAACTTTAAGAAAGTTTAATATTCTATTGGTTTCCCTGCGGATTACAAGCGTTCCGCTTCATTGTAACTTGCAACATAATCTTATTGTACCTGTATATATACGTACGTATCATACTCTATTTCCTTATTCCAAAATTAACAAATCATAGCTTATAACCTATATAAAATATCATCTGTTGAACAAAAACAAAAACATAGCAAGTTTATTTCAAGCAAACAAATATATATATTATCCCTTACTTATGTTATCGACTTGTACTATCTAATAATCGCATACACATTTATCTATCTTTGGCAATCTGCAGTTTTTATACAGCTTTCCATTGCTTTGTCGTCATTCCAACTTCCCCAACTTTAAACGAAATAAATGTCCCTAATTAGCGAAGCATTACGTTAAAAATCGTATTTAGGGTGGATGTTTGAAACAGCGAAATCTTCCTTCGAGCATAAAAATCGCCAAAGCATTATTAATCGAGTAAGAAAGGAAGCAGAAGTAGAAACGGAAAATTTCTACGGTAAAGCGCCAGCATTGTCAGCGTTGAACGTCGAATAGCCGGCGAGTTCCGCGCCGACGGCCACGGTAATTAATACAGCGAACCGTAATTACCTTGCGGCCGGAATCACGGAGGATCACAGGATGATTTGTCGCGAATAAAATCGCGCCTGCCACGCAACAAGTAAACTTCGGCGTGAAAACGACGGAGAACAAAAGGAGGACGTCGCGGTGCAGGTTGAGAGCTATCCTCTGGCCTCTGCTCGAATTTCCTGCGGGACACTGCTTGACGGAAGGACGGCACGTCGCGTCGCGTCGTGCTCGCAAAATTGCTTCTCTTTGTCCGCTAACGTTGCGAGCGCCGGCCGTATCTGGGGACCCAGAGACGAGCTGGAAAAATCGCTATTGTTTCTAGCGGTGAACGCCGTTTCGTCGGGAGAATGAGCCGGAGATCTTGTTACGCGATACTTAATGGAATCATCGAGGAACGAGCGTCACCGCTTTATTGTGCGACGGTAATTGACGTTCTAATATGAAGTCATGAGATTGCTGTATGCGCGTGTTAACTAGAATTAGTAGGGAACGGACGATAAATGTTAGGTTGTTCGGGAAAGTATCGTGACAATATTTGTGGCATAATTATAATAATAATTGGCTAATTTTGGTATTCAGTAGGCATATGATAAATATCAAATATCGCGATAAATATAAGATTAGCGTAATTATAATAATAATTGATTAATTATGGTATTCAATAGGCGTATGATAAATATTAGACATCACGATAAATATAAGATTAGCGTTATTATAATAGTAATTGACTAATTTTGGTATTCAATAGGCGTATGATAAATGATAGACGTCACGATAAATATGAGATTAGCGTTATTATAATAGTAATTGATTAATTATGGTATTCAATAGGCGTATGATAAATATTAGACAACACGATAAATATAAGATTAGCGTTATTATAATAGTAATTGATTAATTTTGGTATTCAACAGGCGTATGATAAATATTAGACATCACGATAAATATAAGATTAGCGTAATTGTAATAGCAATTAACTAATTTTGGTACCAATGTTTATGGGTGTAAGGCAAAACGAAGCAAGTCACGCTTCCAAGAAATTGAAATTCATTCATTAATCTCTAGGACGCAAAATATATGTATTTATTGGGAAAAAGTGCACGACGATAAACTTTTTGTGCTGAAATAATGAAAGTGTTTCGAGGGAAGTCCGATAGTTGGCGATGTAATTAATTAGGTGCGAAACAATTTAAAGATTTGAGATTGTAGCGAAGAAACTAACAAACGTGAAATTCCACAAATCGATCCTAATTTGCAAAGATAATTCAAGAAACTATAAGAAATGTATTGTAAGAAATGAATATTCATTTAAACTAGTTTCGGGATGGGAAACGGAGCAGCGAATCGACGAAAACGAATCGTAAGACGTGCTAAAAGCTTTTCGGGAGAATTCCAACTTTTCGTTAATATGGTAATTCGAAGTTCACTGTTCGACCGAACGGGCTTCGCTTAAGTTTGCTTATTTCACAACTCGTTGAACATCTATCTCGGCTATCGATCGGTTAATCGATGAAAAATTGCAATTTCTGCGAGACGTTCGAACGATATACTGATTTTCCAATCTGCAAACAGCACCGAATCGTTTTGACGAGAGAACAAGGCGGGTAATTTCGCTATAACGAGCGTTTTATTTGCGCGATCCGTGGAATATTTGCGCCGATTTATCCACACGAAATTATCGAACTACCTTACTCGTTGATGAACAAAACACACAGAGAGAATGGAGAGGGGTGGTTGCGCCAGCTCAATGTTTCACCCCGCCGAACGTATTTCCGCTTATTAATTAAAACGCCGCCGACGAATAGTTTCTCCGTTTCATTCAGGAGTCGCGTAAACAAAGAGAGGAACGGAGAAAGAGGGAAGTTCTGGCTTCCGAGACGCCGCGTCGCGTCGTTCCATCCACGATCTCGTTTTCATTTCGCGTTTTCCAACCCTCCGCCCTGGGCTTCCTACGGAGAGAAAGGGACGCGAAACCGAGAGAATTTGGGATTACGAACGGGGCTGGGGAGCCTCGAAAAATCAATCGAAACTTCCAACCCCTTTCACGCCAACCGGCGAAGCCTTTTTAAATTTGTAAGGTTGGCCAATTCCCCGCAGGGAAATTATCGAAGCAGCGAATAATACGATTTCAATAATACGCGCGATGTTTTCTCGCCAGAGGGGGAAAAACGGTTAGAGGAATTCGGTCAAGTTCTAGAAAAGCTCGCACTGTTTTACGATGGAAATCGTCCACTGCTCGGCCTTATTCGTTCGTCTCGATAAAATGCGCCAGATTGTATCACGTGTATACAGGGTGAGTCGTACATTGACACAAATTGGGTCAGGGAGATTCCGTGAATCGAAGTAAGACGAAAATCGAGAATAAAGTAATTGCGTGGGAGGCATCGTTTTCGAGAGAATTGAATTTGAATATCCATCGAGTATGCAAGTAACTGATGTTCGTTAAACATGATTATGTATTAGTTTCTTTGTCCCATCGTGATGAGTTTATTAAAGAAGATAAATTCCTCTGCTTTAACTTAACTTCAATTGCAAACTATTAATAATTACATTTATTTTCAAACATTCATTCGTTGACCATTACTTGTTATGATTTCTCCAATTTACTCAGACAATTTTTTAATCGCTCCTCCAAAAGATTTTAAATATGTTTGTTTAACCCTTTCGTTACGTTCAATGAGAATTTTATTAATATGAAGACGTTGGTGGAGTATAAATATTTTAATACTCTGAATAATTATAGTATAATATACACGCATGACAATAGAAATAATACTAATTATAAGTTACAAAAAAGATATACGTACACTTTTAGCAACGGATGGTCCATTTATAAAATCGTATATATACGTTCTTCGTAGCAAAATGTTTAAAGAAATCGAACGATCGACATTATCTATGGGATGACTTCGTATTATTATATTAGCTACGTTGCAAATTGCAACAAAATTTCTAGCTTCGTAATTCGTCAACAACCCCCTTAAACTGAAATAAATTTATATTCGAACCGGAAACTTTGTAGCTTTCCTAAAACTTCCACAGAAATTCTCTCCGCTTCGTAAGTTTTCTCGTACACCGATTGCGCAATGAATGAAGATTGTAAAACCTGACGAAATCAACGTACTAATCGAAGGTTCTTCAGCGTCCAGGTGGACGGAAAGAAGAGTTATCCTCTCTTAATGATCCGTCCCACGGATAAACCGTTGGCCCGGGCAAAAACAATTAACACGAAGGCGTGACGAATCACAGCCGTAAATTATCGATTTCTCGCGGCGTTGATTCAGCCTCTTTTCATTGAATTACACCGGCGACGTACGGATTGAATTCTATCCCTGTGTGCGCGTCTGTTTGCTGAATAAATTAACGGACAGCTAAAGGAGGAGAGGAGAACGAGCGTGGCTGTTTTCTCGCGACTATTCGAAGGATTACGATCTGCTATCGTGACGATTCCTCTGTAGTCGAGAACGTCGTGGATTATTAACAGGGAAACAGAGAAGGGGAGGAGCAAATGGAAGAAAAAAAAAACAGAAGAAAAAAAGACGGGTTCCGTCTAATGGAACAGAGACACGCACGTGGGGCCCGTGGAACTGGAACGAACGGAACGAAAATTACACGGTAGATTTAATAAAGCGGGGATCATACGGGGATCCACGCGTAATTTCGTGCACGGCCTCAAAGTCTCTAATGACGGCTGCCGGCTCCACGGTAAGCGTCTCGTTCGGATTTTTCACCTCTGCCTTCGGCGTCCTTCCTCCCGACATCGTGCAAGCTTGTCCGGCCGCCCCCGTCCCCAGGGAACCCTTTTTCTCCCGGTTAATTCGCGTCCGGGAACGTCCACTCCGATTCCATCCTACCTTTCTCCTTTTCTTATTCGATTACACGAACCCGCAAATTATCGAATGCCGTATACATGTACATGCCGTTTCCCAGTTCGAGCTATTGTGCTCGCCATCGACATCGCGTCGATAACTACGGAGAAGTCGACGTACACAGTTTTTTTTTTTTTTAGCAATATTCCTGATAACCGCATCGTGAATCTTTATGCAAATTCGCGGTTTTATTGGTTTAATGAGGGGAGAGATGTTGGAGCTTAATAAAGGGTTGTTTCCTCGAAGTACAGTCATTTGAACGTGCTGGATTTTTTAATAAATCGAACTTTACAGTGTATCGGGTTGGTATGTATGAAATGTAGTTTTTGTTTTTTGAAGATTAAAGTGTTAGGCGGAAATAAATTCTTCGAAATACTGTACATGTACGAGTCGCCCATTTGCCGAATCGATGAACTCCACAAAATAATAAAAAAAAAAAAGTAAATTAATTTAGATTCCTTTTAAAATTGAAATTGAAATAGACACTGTAGAATGTATTATTATTGGCGTGGCTTTTATCGAACGACATGTAAAACGAATAGAATAATATATCATTGCAATACGCGTTATTATTTGTATAAATTGGTTATTATTTCACGACGAAAAATATTTTTGTTACTTTGTGGTGTTCAGCTCAAATTTATTTTACCTATAAAAAGTTAAGCTTCAATCAAGTGCTTTGAAAATGGAAATACAACACAATTGTTAACCAGTGTCTATTAATGGATCAATAATCTGCAGATATAATTTTCAACCGTATGCGTTTAATTTGTTGATAAATAGTTACGCAAATTTATACTTATTACTGTTTTAATCAATTTTATAAACGCGTTGCGGATATTCGTCGACTTACCCTCGTATTAACACGCGATTATCGTCAATTTCGTAGTCCTGTTATCGTACGATTATTTTTAAAAGAGAAAACAGTGTACTTACTTTTCTATCGCGGGATTATGCTAAGAATTTGCTTCGCTCGAAGCCAGGAAATCTCTGCGAGGAAACGTAGAGAGTAATTTGCATTTCGCACCGGTGCTAAAGGAGTACGAAGTTGAAGGATAATTTTTGAAAAATGTTCCTCGCGCAACCTTGCCAGAGATTCGCTTTAATTTAACAAAGGAACCGCGCTGGTTGCAGTGGACACCGTTCTGATTGCTCAATTCTGCCTGGTATTATTAAACGCTCGGCCACGTAACCCGGTAGTCTCAGGACAAAGCTGCCGGCGAAGCTTTTGTACCTGGCTAATGATTATACACACTCGTGCTCATTGTTGAACGTTAATGCATTTAACGTTTGCCATCGTAAGGAAACAAATGCAAGCTGCGCCAGCTAGTTCTTGCTTTCCCTTTGCCGAGGCGAAATTCCGATTACGCGAACGCGTTGTTTAATAGAGTCGCGCGAGGTAAAATTCTCATAATTCCGCGCGATGCTCGGCAGATTACGCAAATTACGACGGATGAGGTTGGGAATAGAGAGAACGGTACACCGGATTCGATATAATTAATGATGAAATTCAGCAGCACGTAATAAAGGTGTATACTCTCATATTTTCGTTGTTCCGGTTTTCAGCGATCGCCGATTTTACGGATAAATTCCGTTAATCCTGCCACTTACTTATATTACGGACGAAAGGTTGCAATTGCTTCGATCATTTACTTTATGATCGCTAATATTTGCATAAATTCGTATCTTTATTAAGAAAATTAAGAGTTAAGGAAATAGAAGGTGCATGGAAAGTTCTTTCACCCCGAGAATATAACGGTTTTCACTTTACTTTTAATATTGTGTATATTTTTACGCGAAACTTGTATTCTGTGCTCTTTCGCGTATCTAAATTTCCTATAAATGCATCAAAATCCGCAGTCTATTAATAGTATGTATCAATAATATAAACGTGTACGTTCATGGAAACAACTATAAAGATGGAATATAAATAACCTAAAGATTGCGTTTGAATATTAAAAGATGAACTTTACTTTGGACACGTTGCATAGTTTTGCATTTCACGAGTAGCTTATACTTTTTTGCATAGCAAGTTTGCCCACAACTGCATGAATATCTACAATCTACTTATTACCATCGCTATGAAGGCACGCGGTGACTCGTACAATTCGTGGAATGCAAATTTTCTAGCGGCGTCTTAATTATTACTCACTTTGTTCAACAATGAATGGAGAATTAATACGATATAATGGCGTGATCAATTATTAGACGTGTGCTATTGAATATTTCATTACATTTTATTGTTCACCGTGAGAATCTTGCATCTTTCCGAAGTGTTAAGTTCTTGCATATCAAATGAACGATTTTTTATACGTAACGTATAATTTTCTAGACACTAATTACGTGAAAAATGCATTTATAATTTGCGCATAATATGTTGAACTCTTTCACCGTTATCGGATTTAATTCAGAATCTTACAAATTATTAGTTCGTCGTTTCCTTTGGCTCATTTAGACCTGAAACTATTTTACTCAGTTTAATTTTTGATAGAACACTGTAAAAGTAAAAAATACCCACGAAATATTATAAAGCATTGGTAATAATAGTCTAACACGATGACTAGAAGTTTCATTTAGGAGTTTATTTTAATACGAAATGAAGTTGTTACAAAATTGATTGTACAACGCAAACGTCTGTCACTGGCAAACTTTATAATTAACACGATTATTACGAATAGAAATTATACGATTAAATATACGCATACAAATTATACGATTAATCATGTGAATTTTTAATATGAACAGACGTTTAAACATACTTTAATATACAAATTTTAAGGATAAAATTGAAAAGAACAATTGTAATATAATGGCAGAGAGAAATAAAATTTAAAAGTTTGTAAGTTTCTACCGAAGAAATTAATTCAACTTAATTTCGTAAGCACTTACACTCCAATTCGTAATTTATTGAACAATTAACTCTTTGCGCTTCAAACTTTTTTTAACAGTACAATCCAGCGGCAATTTTGGCGCGTTTAAAGTATCATGTACATATCTCCGAGATTCGAAAAGTTGCCTTTAATTTGTTCTATTTTGGAAGAAATAAAACTTGAACTGGTGAAAACAAATAGAAATCTTCAATCTCAACTTTTAAGGAAATTTATGCGTAACTCGATAGCAGCGCCAACGGTGTTAACAATAATTAAGTTAATAATAACTAATTAATTGCAAAGGGTTAATAAACTTGGAATAAACCAAAATCGATGAATTTATCCTTTCGCGTAAGAATAGTCCACCAGTACGAAAAGAAAATAATAAAGAAACCTCACGATATAAGTTACAAAAAGATCCATCCCACACCATACTTTCTTTTCGCCGAAGCCAATAAAAGTCTAATTCAACAAGCGTCTGGTCGAGTGTCCAGTGATTTACGACCGTCACCGTTCACCGTTTCAACTCCTCTATTCGGTAAACGACAATATTTCCATCTGCTCTATCCTCCAGCATATTCGATGGCTATTTGGCCGTGGCTAAAAAAAATTTGTACCCCTCAAAGGGAAAAGAAAAGTTCAAGAATATCTCCGATTCCGGTTGTATAGTTCGCCCGAGCGGTTTCGCATTCGATATTCCCATCGCACGTCTCGTTACGCCGACATTGTTACCGTGAAAACGAGAATGTTATGATAGGCCGGGGCACGGCCCGTTTTGCGGATTCACCGACAGAAAGGAGCACGAAACGAAAGAAGAAGAGTAGGAGGTGGGGAACGGGAGAATAGAAGAAAAGATGACAGGGCGCGGAAGAAAGAAAGCTACGAGGGCACGGAGAGACAAGCTTCTGCACCGCCGACTTCGACCCTCTCACGGTTATCATCCCCCGAATAGACGGAGAGAAAATTCTGCCGTAACGTTTTGCTCTTTTGAAAGCCGGAGCCCAGGGCCGGACTGACACTTCGATGACAGGTAGAGAGTGCCGGCAATTGAAATAACAAGGGAACATTAAGGAGGAAGCTCCGCTTGAAAACGACCAGCCCGAGGGAACGTGGCCTGTGCTTTTGGCTTGGATGGCTGGATTTCGGAAAGTTTGTTTGAAAGGAATCCACCGCCCCGATGCTTCGCGGCATTCGTCTTCCGTTCTAGATCCGACGAATTGCAAAGCGCCCTGAAAAATTGTCCTTTTCAAACTCGTCGCTGAGCGTAACAATAGCCGGTCGGCGCTTCGTGCTAGCCCGATGCGTTTTCTACGCCAACGCTCATCCCTCTTGGATATTATCGTTCCTTCCGTATGAATTAAATGGCCGGGCTCCGCGAAAGCTCGTAAATAATTCACGACCGCGGCGCGCCGGCCAACGTCGATACTCTCCTTCGAGACTCATGGAAAAGCCGACGACGACGACGGCGACGGCGTAGCTACGCAGCCTCGCTTCCTTAACGTTTTCTTAGTATAATAATTTCCCCTGTTTCTTTTCATGTAGGATAGATGTAGGAATTACTGCTATTTTAAGGTTCACGCGTAACTTTATTTGACTATTTTAGAACGTATTTAACCCCTTACCTTGCAATCGTTCGACTATTGAACTTGCGTAATTTACCATTAAGCGATCACAGTTCTTATATTTGTTGAGAATAGTAAAATATCCTGCATAATTTGCATTTAGTGAATCTTAATATTCTGGAGTGAAACTAAAGCTAGAATAAAAGGAAACGCTGTACTGCAAATAGAAGTATCCAGTATCCAGTTTGGAGCATAATATTGTTCAACATCTATTTTACTTATGAACATTTGTTTTACATGTTCAATATAATAAATTCATTACTGCGTAATTGAAAATGTACAACAAAGTCCAATTTCCCTCCTCCAATTAACATTTCTTCGCGTCTCTTTCATTTTGTCAATAAAAATGTAAACCTGCACAAAGATCCGCGTTACAGTGACAAGTTTTAACGATACAAACGCAGTTTTTAACTGTGTACCTTTCCATTGCTAAAATTGTAATCGCCTAAAAACAAGATATGTCACCATAATCATCGAAACCACATAACTAGACTGCAGATTTTTATGCGTTTACATGAGATTTAGATATGGTCAGGAATTAAAGAAGAATGCAATGTTTCCAATGTAAAACATATATTATTTTATTCAAAGGGTGAAGCTACCCGTTATTCCGAATTAATTCCTTCAATTTTGTTAATGAAACCAAAATTCCGCATAACAATCCGTAGTCCACGCGTAACCATGAGGCAATTATATCGCAAAAACATCCGAAAGCTCTTGCTGAAAGACCCCCCCCCCCCTCTCTGCAGTATTACCGAATATTACGAACACGGAGTTCGAAATTCCACCTGTCCAAATCAAACGGCAAAGCTCGCTGTCTCCCACGCGAAAAAAAGAAGAAAATAAAAAAATACTATTCACCCTGTGGACTGCGTCGCCCACCCCGGTATCAATCTCGCGCCGTTTGCACGCGAGCATTTACCGTGATCATTAATCAGGCACAAAGGAAAAATCGGCGAGCGGCGCCGCTCAAAAACGAGAAAGTAATTAACGCCAAGGGCGGCGCGTCCGGGGGTGAACTGCAAAATCATCGAGTGGCAACGTGGCAAGTGAGAATAAAGAGGGGAACCCGTTCCGAAAATCCCAAAATTCTGTACAGCCTGCTTCGACAATGGCGGTACAACCACTGCGGAGGGTGATCGTTCGCGAAGAAATAAGTCGAAAGTGCAGAATAAAACTTTTTCGCGCGACGCTTCGATTTCGAGAAAATTGTCCAGTGCGCGTGTACTAATTGTAAATTTTGAAGTGTTCGACTTTTTCGATAGCATGATAGCAAGTATTATCGATGTGAAACAGATAGTAACATTGTTCGCGTTAATAAGTAGCATAAATATGGGAAAAGTGCGACAATTCAAATCTCACGATTAGTATTTTAGTTATAGTTTATACAAGTTAACACTTAACTACTATTGTCGGTCTGTGAAACTGTTAATAATACGTGCTTATTCGAGATACTTTTCAATTATAGTATAACGTTCGATTACTAAAATCGAACTCGGAAAGTTTGAGATAAAATATTGAGGGTTTTACACGCGTAAGTTTTAATAGGGTTAATTCATACCTCCCTGTTTACATTCAAATACAAAATATACAGTATAATAAAATAAAAAGGTATACTTATATGAAACAGAACATGAACCATCTAATGAAAAGGAAAAACATTTTTGTACCTACCCCTTTACAACTTATTGCTAAACATCTGCTTAGAGTTTCAATTACACGATAATAAATTGTGACTTTCTAATAAATATATATATATATATATATATATATATATATATATATATTATTTAAAAACGTAGTCATTGGATTATATATTCCTATAAAATGTGCATAGTTCAAAAATATTAGTCACATGAATTTGATAATTGCAAATGTACGAATACTTCTGCGACTCGCTATACGTATAAAACAAAACGCGAACCAACTTACAATTAATGCACGTGCACTGAACAAATGTTCAAGTTCACGTTTCGCGAAAACGAAGGCTCCTATGAAAAAGTTTTATTCCAAACATTCGACTTATCTTTTGACGAGGAATTATTTCCCGCGTTGTACCATCATTACCGGAACATCCCGTACAAAACTCGCCAGTCAGAGAACAGGAGTGGTCGCGATTGTCCAAAAATTCTCCCCTTCCCCCTTTGAATGCATTCAAACGTTGAATGCATTCAGCAGGTTTCTCTGGTTGTCGCGCGTTCGGTTACAATGTAGCACCATAACGAATTCGACGCTGGTACCGTGCATAATTGGCTTCGTTTCCCCTCCCCTGCCCCCTTCTGGAAATTTTCAACCATGGCTTTATGCCGCGGAAAATATTCCGGGGAAACGCATAATCTCTGGCCGCCACGACCGGTCATGGATCCAGTTTCCCCAGTCGACATCGTTAAATCGGCCATATGCTTAAGTCTGGTCACGTCCGCGTTTCTCTCTGATAAATTGATCGCGTTTCGGAATTCGCTACGCTGTCGCAGCTGTTAAAGGGGCTGGCCTAATTTCGCAGGGGTTTGCGAGGGGTTATCATACCGCGGAACCAGATTTTCCTCGGCGAGTCGCGTTTCAAATAGGATTAATGGTGGTTCTGGATACAAATTAACTTTAGCGATCCACGATTAACCGGTTATACGTTGTCAAAAATTGGATAATAATTCCCTAAAAGCATACACGTATTTCTCTATAATACATTATCGCAATTATTTCCATTTGTAAAATAAAATTACAATCATAATTGATAACACAAAGCATCTAAATATTTATTGTTATCCTATTTTCGTATTTTTGCTGTAAAAATCTACCCGCGTACAGAAGAATCGAGAAAGTTAAAGCAAACATTTTTACCATCGCTTACCAAAGGGTTAAAATTGAGAAATTCACCAGAAGAAGAAGAAGAAGAAAAAAACGCAACAAAGCGACGTTTAAAACGTCGCAAACACCGAAGCGTGATTAAATTTTCTATCCGAATCCAGGAACGCGAAAAAGCTCTCTAGATAATTCTCCTTTTATTAACGTCAGTGAAATACACGCTACACAGAGGAACGCTTCTTAGCTCTCGGACACGAATTTCACTGGAAATTACATCGGTGGATTCGCGACGAATTCGTTAAGCAAAGCAGCTCGCCGAAATAGGAAGGTAATAACGTTTCTGCTGCCAGCGCAACGGAAGTTGAATCGAGAAGGTGCACGAGGCAAGGTTTGGGTTGGGGGTAGGTAACGATAACTTTCTGTATCAGTCGAAACGTAGCCGGACGCGGCTAATTCGAAACGGCGGCGGTGCGCGGAAAATTATTCCGCCGCGGCGGGCACCGAGAATGTTTTCGTTTCATAAATAAAACGGAGCCGCGTATCTGGCTGCGGGCCGGACGATAGTGCGCCTGGAGTTTACACTCATAACATCTGAAAGTTTGCACCGGTGGCCACGTTAAGGTCAGTCTGTTATTTCCGGTGGCCGCGTTGCTCATTCGCGCGCTTCCGTTCTCCTTCTTTTTTAACCCTCCCCCGCGGCCGTCCGAATAAACTTGCTCGCTCGTTCCGCGTTTCCCTGTGTCAAGTCTACGCGAAACTTTCCTTCGGAATGAGTTTAGAAAATTGGGAGGTGGGAACCTTGGCACGATTTTAGTTATCGGGACAATGGAAGGCGGGGAGATTTTTGGCAATTCAACGGATAAAGATGAGAGCGTTCGAATCTCAACTTCGAAACTATTCGAAGCTTTTTAAGGATACGAAGATTCGACGCACTCGGGACGTGATTCGAAGCCTAGAACCATTGTAAATCTAGAATTTTGAATCTTTAGAATTTCGATACGTCTCGCAAGCCTTGAGAATGTTGGAAATCTTAAATTTCAATTGGTTAGTTAGCTTGATCAGTATTCATTAGACGTACCAATGAATGAATAATCTACATTTTTTATTAAAATGAACAACTTTAACAGGAACGGATCAGATGAAGATACGATAAACTATCAGAAGGTGATCGACATGTACCATCGAATATAAAACGTCGTAATGCAGTATTGCTGCTAATGGCCGATAAACTTTCAAACAAAAACAAAAATTTGTTTCAAACAAAATTAGATACGTATTCAACTTCACGTGTAATTGAGACGTTTACACGAACGCATCGAACACGATAGCCGCTTAGCTCGCCACTGGACGCGAATGGTTTGGGTCGTAATATATTTTTATTAATATTTCGCAAAGCATGAGTTCGCGGCAATTCGGACCACCGTCATTGTAATCCTTTAAGAAAAAGCTTCCGATTAAGATAAGGGAAAGCAATTATGCTTTGGGTCGTAATATGTTTTTATTAACCCTTTGCGGACGCAACGGAACCGTATTTAACGAATTTTCTCGCCATCATTAATCCTTTAAGGCCCGGTCATAACGATGATCAATAACATTGTCCACCAGTGACAGCGAGTCGAATATCATGCTTTAAAAATCGATGTCCATATGCATGTCCAAGAAATGAGAAAAAAAACTTGGCCGACTATTTAGGACATTTATCCGTGAGAAGTTAATATCTCGACAAGTCAGACGCGTCGACGTTTCGGACCACCAGCCTTGTAATGCTTAAACCATAAGCATTCGATTAAGACAAACCCTCCTCTTCTTTTCCATTATACCAATAAGTAAAACGGAGCCGGGACCTTTCAAAGGATACCGAAATTAGTCGTTGTATTCAGGCGGGAGTTTTAACGCGGAACGTATCGATTTATACGGCGCCGTGAATCTCGTGAAAATTCGTATTCCCTTCTGGGGTGAGTCACATCCGATCCTTTGCATTAACTGAACAACGCGAAGGGGAAAAGCGCAGTAAAATGGGGGATCGTAAGGGGGCGGTTGGTAAGGATGACGATGGAGAGAGGGCGGTGCAGAGAGAAAAAGAAAAAGAAGAAGAAAAAAAAAAGTAATCAACGTAATCATATTTTACGGAAACTGTGTATACGCGGCGCCGTATTACACCGGCTATGATAAAAATACAACGCGGGCGACCGTGGCGGACCGTAAGAAATTTCACGGAGAAAAAAGTCTAATACAATATTTTCCGTGCACGGGGATGAATGTGGGTGCAATTTCCGCGTGACGTTCAATGATTAAAAATAACGTTGGCGGGAGGTAGGAGAGGATGTTCGGCCTTACGGGAAGTTACAAATTGTCGAAAAACGGCCGATCGTGGATCGTTGGGGCAGCTGAAAAAATATTGCTACGGGGGTAGGAAGCAGCGTCGTAAAAAGTAACATCTTGAAAATAATTTCCGTGAAATATTCCTCCGATGACATAGTGGGGCGTTTTTATGACCGCCTTGATAAGATATACTAAAGATTTAAAATGCTCCAACATGTGTCACAATAAAATTGTCCGTAGGGGCGCGGGATTGAAATAAGCGAAATGCTGCTACGATAGGGAGAATTCGTAGTACCGGAATAAGTATAACGGTTTCAACATAATATGCTTCCTGATAGTAGATCGCTGATAGTAAGTATAACAAACCAGGACACGTTTTAAAAGTATGGAAAAGGTGTACTGAAGAATATCAAACGAAAACTTGGTCCTTTTGGTAAGTATTAATTATTCTAGTTCCGTTTACTCGATTACGAGATTTCATCAAAAAGTTCGTGCAGCTTTTGTTTACTTGAGAAAACGTTAGGTATACCAATAAGTAATCCTTATTGCACGCTATTGAAATTTTTCCCGTAATTAAACAAACTAAAACAAATGAATAATTCTCGAAAAGGTTACATCACCGGTGAACGAACGAATTTATCATTCGGCTTAATAGCAGCTGAGTGCAACGTTATTGACCAAAGAGCATTGAATTGTATCGAATAATCCGATCGGAATAGAGACGTAATCGTGCGAGTGTTTCGAAAGAACCTCGCATTCGTTCCGTCCTAGTTCAAGGCGGTTTACACAAAGTCAGAGAGGCGAAATAGAAAGAGCCGGACGGAGCTAATAAAAAAGAAAAAAAAAAAAGCGTGGAAAGAAGTTCGATAAGATAAAAAGCAGCACGAAGCTCGTATTAAAAGTGGAAGTAGCTCTTAAGTAAGACGCAAGAAACACTCTGATGATGAAGTTAACTGTACACGAGAGAGGCACGACAGAAATCGTCGAGCGTTAAGGCGAAGAGATGCTTTCCAAATTGACCAAACACGCCACCAGATAAGTCTGTTAACGACTTCGCTAAGAGAAGAGGGGCCGGCTGTTCTTGCAGCAACGGAACTCGAAGAAAAAAAGGTCACGGGACTAAAAGCGCCATAAAAATTCTCCTTCTTCAAATATTGCGCACGGATGCAGGTGCTTCACGGATCCGATAAGATTAGCCAGAACTTCTGACGACGAGAAACGAAGCGATGCGTGTTTTACGAGTGCCTCTGTGGGATTCGCATGCTGCTGGGGATGGAAAATAGTTCAGCGGACGATTTTTCAATATTTACTGCCCGGGGATGAATGGGAATACTGACCTCTCTGTTAATGAGGAACGCGAGAGGGGTAGATAACGAGAAGCACGAGGCTGGCGCAAATATTGACGTTTACACGATTTCCTTGTTTATTTTTTTTAGTAAAACCCCAGCCATTGTAAAGATGAACCTTGACTCCGCGCGACTTGCGATTTTAACCCTTTTTGCGAGGCGAAGTTGGCTTTCAGTGTGCTCAAGTTATAACACTTATTATATTGTAGTAAATTGTGCACTTTTTTAATCGATTAATATTTAACGAATACTGAACTAATTACTAGCTTAGGAATATTAAAGTAAAGGAGACCGGGAACAATAGCAACTCTTTGAATTTGGAATATAGTAACTCGCAATGTATCACGATTAGAACAACAATTTTTAGTAGGAAAATGTTGCTTAAATATCTGACATTATTTGCGTCGATGACTATAAAAGTGGTGTAAGTAAGAAGTGATATAAATCAATGTGACACAAAATAAGTGAGAAGCTCAAACTTTTTACTTCTTCTACTTACACTACTTTCATAATTACCAGCACAATTTGATCACAGCTACTTTTATCGCATGTCAAGAAATACGTAAGTTGTTTATAAATAATAGGAAGCGGAGAAAGTGTCGCAACTATTAGTAGCAGCACACTTTCATTTTGAAGGAAATCATGTTTTCACGATTTTCTCACGGATACATAAATTCTAATTGTTTTGAGTTACGACATAATTGCCAGCTAATGGCGTAATTATGAAGATATCCAAGACCTTATGTTTAAGGCAGCGACATGCCATTGTTACGTCGCGTGAAATCGCATGAATCGTGGAGTAAGAGAAAGAGATGGCAAACCATAATTTGCGTTGACAATGTGATTTCACGTGACGTAACAATGCTGTTTCTCTGTCTTTAGGTATGCAAATAAAATCTAATTCTTTTTAACCCGTTTCGCGTTACTTTGAAGCCAACCAAATAACATGGAACTATTTGGTCAATTTTTTTAATAAAAAAATTCCCGTACAGCTAAGTTTTTTGTCTCGTTGAAAAATCCTTCGCCTGAAAGGATTAAGCGAAAGTGTGCGATGTGTAAAACTCGCCGACGAATACTAGCTGCTAGATTATCAAGAGTTTGAAGAACTCCAGCTACGAACTGCTCACCCAAATCTCTCTAATTAACTACCGGAGTTTCGTTGGACTGGAAATTAAATAATTTAATCATTCAACAAAGAAGCGACCGTTTCCTTTCGTTTTCCAATTTTCCAAATTTCATAACGACTTTCTGCCGCACACAAAAACCTATTCAGAGGATGCCGTCCATGGTCGCACGTTTAACTATCCCGGAGGCCGAATCGCGCTGCGGATCGTCGCTCGTTATTCGCTCATTCATTCGAGCGGCGCGATTCATTTCGCGGCGGAAGGGGGGTTGGTCGAGGGTGACGTCGAAAGGGAAGCGGATATCTGTGCACGTTTTCCCAATCTACCGCTCGGTACGTCAAGTCCCGGAGAGGTTCACGCCTGTATAACGAGGGAGAAAGAGAAGAGCAAAAGCGTTGGAGGAAGAGTGGCGGGAAAGCGGAGAGAAACGAGAAAGCCAGAAGGACGGAGATAAAAACACAGAGAAATGGGGGAGGATTTGATGGGACGAGGAACAGCAGCGGCTTATTTGACTCGTTTCGTTGGTACCTCGAGTTTATGCCCGCAGAAAGCGCGGCTTCGAAGGGATTCGTAGCAAAGGAGAGCACAATAGCAAGCTGCGCCACCCTCGTGAAGGCTGGTGGCCTGGTGGCCTCGTAAAACACTGAGCTGACAATGAAATGACACCGAGCATCGACAGGAGTCGCCACGGAAGTGCATTTCGACGGGGGACGGCGAACAATACCTATGGCCGATGATACGTCAATCTGAGGATGTAATACTACACCTGTCAATACACGGATACGTCCAGCAGAGCTGTCTTTCCTGTCCTAGCAACGCGCAAATGGCTTGCGCCGAACAACGCGTGAAATAATACGTGATCATTTCGAGTACTCGTGTACTACATCTCCCATTAAACCTTTGCACTTTTAGTCGCCTAAATAAGCTAGGTTTCAAATCTCTCGAGTGGCATTGAATTTTTACACGATGCGTTCTATTTTTGCTGCAATTCGGGGAATAAATATTTCAGTTAACACTCGTAACTAATATTAACCGTTTGCACACAATAGGCTACTACTCGCGCCAATGGGAACCAGTTTCGATAACTCTCACGTGCAAAGGGTTAAATAAAAAGCTCAGCTATGCTTACCTAGACTTTTGTTCGTCTTTATTTAAAAGTTAGAAGCAAAATACGAAGTGTGTTACGTATTTCCAGAAATTACTCCGTACCTACCATTACCGTTAATCATTCGAGCGTCACAGAATTTTTCCCTCTCTTTTATCCTCGATATTTTTACAATTGACACTAGTGAAAAAAAAAAAAAAAAAGTATGCCCGGACAATTTTTATCGACGCGAATTGGAATATCCTCTCTCTTTGTTATGCAAATGCGACGCGAGTTAATAGATTTATAGAAATTTATGAGCAGCTTAAGCGTGATTTACAGTAGTTTCAACCCGATGAACGCGGGGAGGGTAATGGTACTCGTTCCTTCCTTTCTCTTTTTATCTTCATCTTACTTTTTCCTCCCCACCTTTCTTTTATTTCCGCCTCGGCGAGGACACTTTCCTGCGATTCCGGACACACGGTATCCAGCTGCGTTTTGAGGTAATGACGTCGGCCTTCCGGTGTGCGTGTAATTAAAGGCGCGCAGTCCCGGCTCGCGTACCACGGATCGTAAAGTTTATCGCGCAATTTGCGTAATGTGCGTAGAAAATTCTAACGAATAAGAAGCGTAGTGGCGTGTGCGGTTTCTTTCAATTAATTCTGGAACGGCGCCCACCGACGGTCGCCGACTAAATAAATAATCGAGCATTAAACGCAGTCCGAGACGAGGGGAGGAAAGAAAAAAAAAAGAGAGAGAGAGAGAGAGAGAGAGAGAGAGAGAGAGAGAGAGAGAGAGCGTAAATGAAGGAGATCCTAGAGAAAGGTCCACGGGAAAGAAATCCGACCGGGAATTAATTAAAGGAGAAACACAACCATCTTCTCTTTTCCTTCAACTTCTTCGTTTATTGCATTCACAGTCTCCAACGCAGTCTTTAACTTATACGTGTCTCTTCGACTTTTCCTTAAATTAAATACAGATTACTCTCCCAACAGTGGCAGAGGATCCGAGTTCTATTATTTACAAATGCAACAAGCTTACTGGAATCTACTTCCTCGTAGGCGGTGCGATTCGACGGTTAGACCTCCTTCGCGCGGCGATCTTACGAGAATCGACGTTTGACCGCTTCCCATAAACAGTAACGTACACTCGGAATCCATCACACGCGAATCACGTTTCGCGAATCGCCGCGCTTGAAGCAGGTCTTAAACTCTATCGATTCGAACGAAAAAAAAAAAAAACAGAAAAAAATCTCTGGATCCGGATGGCGCGGACCACCCACCGACGCGTACGAAGGGTTTTTACAATGGAAAAAGCAAACGAAGCACCGGTACAAATCCTCTTTTAATTTCTAACGTCCCTTCGGGGCCAGGGAAAACGCAAGGTCGGTGGCAATCCCATTTGTCTTCCAGATTCGGTCCAGCCGTTGTCAGGTACAAATGTAAAGGGCGACGAACAGGTACACACGCGATCGTAGATTTCTACCTGTTCCAATGCTCCTCGAGACAGCCCCTTGTGTCTGTGTGTTCACTTTTCCGGGTTCCTTTTTCGGCTCGAGGATTACTGGCAGATTTCTCTGTTCCCCACGAGTATGTGTGTGTGTGTATGCGGGAAAGTTTGCTACGAATTCGAACGAAAACGTCCCCCGGGCTCCGTGCAATTAGGAGGCGGAACACGTATTTCGAGAGCCGGACGATCGACGCGGCGAAAAAGCATTTTTCACCATAGCGATCACGCTTGCCGGCAATTTTTATCCGCGCACTTTATGCGCCCTCTCCGCGTTCACTCTTTTTCTCTCCCTCTCTTTGTCCCACCCTCTGGTCGTAGCTGGAAAACACATAAATACAAGGGAATTATGGGACTAAATTACGCGGTACATTTGAGAGAGAGTGCGCGCGCGCTATGAAGTAGCTTACGACAGGCCAATCGATGGAAACCCATTTTTTCCCGACTCGTACATCATAGCCGAAATCGAAACTGACAACAAAAACCCCCGCACGCCGCTACGCGTATGGCGTGCTGCAATAAATCACGGTAAAAAGAGCGCACGATCCTTTTTTTTTTTTTTTTTTTTTTTCTCTCCCCTAGCCTGACGAAACCCTAGCTTCTCGTCTCTGCCTTTTCGGGGCTGATCTTACAAAGCGACTCGGCTTTTCTCCGTTGTACTCAAGATCTCCTAGTAGCTTTGCCTCTCTCTTTCTCCG
The DNA here is from genome assembly GCA_028830335.1 of Eucera pruinosa. Classification (NCBI taxonomy): domain Eukaryota; kingdom Metazoa; phylum Arthropoda; class Insecta; order Hymenoptera; family Apidae; genus Eucera; species Eucera pruinosa. The sequence goes on along the minus strand of JAMYCR010000015.1, from coordinate 8,776,304 downwards.
CTGAATATTCGAGATACGAAAATGGCATCATCCACGTGCTTCGATACGCGAAAAGCTTTCCGAATCGTTCGCATGGATCGTATCATTCGGTTGTAACGCCCGATAAGGTACCACGGGTCGGCTATATTTTTGCAAATTGGGAAGCCTATCCCTTGGAAATGGCGACGACAACGGCGGCCTCTTTTTTTTTTCTCGTTGAATAGAAAATACGGTGAGATACGAGAATGGAAGGTTGCTTTCCGTTTACTCGTTATAATATAATATGTTACGTTCGTGCTGCGTCCTAAGACGCTTAGGAATCCAAAAGCTTGGAAATTCGAACGCTCAGAAATACAAAAGCTTGGAAATTTAAACGCTTGGAAGTACAGAAGTTTAAAAATTCAAAAGCTTCGGAATTCAAGAGCTTGAAAATTGCTGCGTCCTAAGACGCTTAGGAATCCAAAAGCTTGGAAATTCGAACGCTCAGAAATACAAAAGTTTGGAAATTTAAACGTTTGGAAGTACAGAAGTTTGACAATTCAAGAGCTTCGGAATTAAAAAGCTTGAAAATTCAAGAGTTTCGGAATTCTAAAGTTTGAAAATTCAAGAGCTTCGGAATTCAAAAGTTCGAAAATTCCAGAGCTTCGGAATTCAAAAGTTTGGGAATCCAAACGCTTCGAAGTTCAAAAGCTTGGAAATTCGAACGCTCAGAAATTTAAACGCTTGGAAGTACAGAAGCTTGACAATTCAAAAGCTTCGGAATTAAAAAGCTTGAAAATTCAAGAGTTTCGGAATTCTAAAGTTTGACAATTCAAGAGCTTCGGAATTCAAAAGTTCGAAAATTCAAGAGCTTCGGAATTCAAAAGTTTGGGAATCCAAACGCTTCGAAGTTCAAAAGCTTGGAAATTCTGACGCGTAGAAATCCAAAAGTTTGGAAAATCAAATGCATCGAAATTCAAGAGCCTAGAAATGTGAACGCTTGGAAATTCAACACGTTTATCAGTCGCTTCTTAAAACATGATACTGTTTTCAATTAAATAGGGTAAATGACCCACGTACTGTCACTGTTCCCATAACTGCCACTTGAATTCGTTTATTTAATAGCAAAGTAATGTATAAAGAATCGTAAGTAAACAGATTTTCATACTAAACTTGGATTGGACTTCGGATTACGTAACAACGCATAGACATTGTATATTCCTGTAGGCTTGATACTTATAAATGAATATTAGGAGGTAAATGTGCTGTTGAACATTAAAACGAGACCAATATGATTATAAAGTATGGAACGTGTGATAATTCAGTAAGGCACGACGATTACTATATATCTTATATCTGTTACACAAACTGACGTGCTATTATATGTATAACGTGTTTCTATTTAAATAAAACGTTTTCAAGTGACGTTAACCCCTTGACGTAGAATGACGAGTCACACTCGTGATACGAATTATGGTGGTGGTTCAATAAAAAGGAATTCTACTTGGAACAAAGTTAAATTTGATCGTGTGTCTTAGCTTCGGTTTATAAGATTGAGAATCGCTAATTAAAAATTACGTATATCTAATATTTCAATGCTTTGCGTGTAATACTGAGTAAAGCTAATGAGTAATTTATTTGGCATTAGTAATCAGAGAAATGGTATGGCAAGGGGTTAATAAGGACATTGGATTTTTCAATTACGTAGTAATGAATTACATTGAACATATGAAAAAAAAATGTTCATAAATAAACTCGACGTTGAACAATATTATGCTGCAAACTTATGCTAACAATTGAACAATATTATGCTGATCCTTATGTTTACGACGTTCTAAAGTAGTTAAACAAAGTTACCCGCGAACCTTAAAGTGGCAGTAATTCGTACATCTACCCTAATAATTGGTAAATTTTAAATCTGTCATTTCATATGCATAGACCTAATAATAGTATAATGGAATAAGTTCGCTGAAATATGGCGATTTCAGCTGAGGAAAGCTAGGGGACCCGTATCGATGCGGTTTATCAAAGGATCAGCTGCTAATGGAAGTTTCGCGGCGCAGGCGTGAATACGTAGGATAAAAAGGGTCCACCCAGGGTCCCTTCCACCCTATGGAACACCCACCCCTCGGTCACTGACCAGACGACTAGCCGAACAGCTGAAACTGAAACGTGTCACGAAAAGTTAAACCAGGCGAGTTCTTGCGGACGCGAACGGCCACCTGACACGAATAAAAGGGACGAAGTTCGGCGGCGGGGTTTGGGGGGCTGCTGGGCCATTGTCGCCGCACGATTCCAGGGGATCGACCGATCAATCGACTTTCCTAATTTCCTTTTACCACGGAGACAGATTGTCGCTGACTGTGATACGTGATTCAGGCGAACGTTGCCTGGGATGAACGCACGTTTCATGCGTGAATTTTCACCCCGTAACAATGGATTATTCTGGGGCGAATATCGGCGAGGCAGAACTGTATTACGGAAATTGTACGGATTGAAGAAAAACAGGCGTTGGGTTGTACAAAATATTAGGTTAATACCGGGTGAGACAAATTAGTGGCGTAAATATGGTTGGGACGATACTGTGGCTCAAAGGAAGGAGAAAATTAACGGTAAAACTAGCGGCAATTAAACTATGCATACTTATTTACACCAAGGTGACTCAAATGATAGAACGTTTGCAGAAATACATAACGCGAAGAATAATAATGGCTTTTTTGCACCACAGTTTATTAAAATTAAAATATTGTATACTGTAACTGAAGTATTTTCTCGAAAACGAAGCCTGCAAAACACAAACCTGTCAATCTTAATTTTCGCCTTATTTTGAGACACGGAATCTCCCACGCCCTACGTTCGACTCGCCCCGTATTTCGAGGTGTGGATTGGCCGCGTGTCGCGGATTAGGCTGTTGGAAATTTTGTTAGAAGTATGATGGGTGTTATTGGGCGGCGCTGACGAAGGGCGCGTTAATATTCGACGTCAAAGAGATCAATCAAAATTGACAAGGTAAAGCAGGCTTTGTTGATTGTTACCAGTATCGCACGAAATAGAGAAGAATATACGCGCAATAGTAGAATATATCGATTTAATATGCCGAGGAAAAGATTGGCTGTATGTTACGAAATAGATCGACGTGCTTGTTAAAGGGGTGCTATGGCTGACGCTCTGTATCGAGGGCTTGTTAACAGACACTGAGAAAGAAGATCAAACAAAATTGGCAAGCCAGAGCAGGTTACATCAGTCGTTACGGGAAACGCAAGGAAAAGAGAGGAAGTATCGTGAAATGGAAGAACGTATCGGTTTAATATTCACAGGGAGAAAATTGGCCGTGTGTCGCGGAACAGAGAGAAAGCTCTCGATGCATAGAGAAGAGTAATTTTTACTGACATGGAAACTGTATCGGTAAAAGATTTCGATACTTCGTATAATTATTTACGACGAGTAAAGGAATAATAATAGCAACTTCCGGTTGCAGATAATATACACAGTGGCTGGCAAAAGGTTCCGATCAAACTAAAAATTTATCGGAATTTAAATCATAATTTATTTGATTCTACCATAAACTTCGTTCTGTAGACTTGGCCAATTATTATGGTGAGACAATCTCATATGTGGTTTTTATCATTTTTGTTCGTGACTCGACGAAATTCGAGACATAGCCAAAAGTAAACAACTATAACCAAAACTAGTATGTTATAAATATCAACCAAGTGTTTTATACTACTACCGGCACGCCATTTTACTTTTTGTCATTATATCAGAATCGAAAACGCAATATACTTTAAATTCACTGATATCCCGAAGCTACGATTATTATAAAATACCTTACTGTCTTCGTTTCATTGAAAATCAGAAAATAAGCTGAAGTAAATTTTACTTCAGTACGAACACGCGAAAACTTTGTGCTATGATCGAAAACTAAAAATGTCCATTAATCAAAGGAACACTAACGAAAACCAACTGCTGTTGAATATCATTACAATCTTCTTAATTCTTAATTTCCAAGCACTACCTATTCTAAATACCAATACTCTGTAATACATCAAAACCATGATATCTCATATGTCTACCCTATTTCCTATTCCCACCTTCTACTCTAACGTGTTAACAAAAATCGCCCTCGTCAATCCATCCCAAACGCGTCGAATTTTTCAGCGCCACGTCGAAATGGTTAATATACCAAGTATTGGCTGTACGTCAAAGAGCAGATCGACAACGGGTGTAGTTAAAAGGGTGCTAGGTGCAGTTGGGTGGCGCTATCGAGGGCACATTAACATTAGACTCCGAGGAGGGCGAATAGGTTGTCGTGCAAATGCACGGGCCTGTATTGAATTAAGAACGGCAACGACGCGGCGCGACGGTGCACGTGATAATCGATAAAAGGTAATGCCTGTACACGGAACAAGCGGCTGATGTAATTTTGAGTATGTTCCTTTACGCGCTGGCAGGGAGCCATCCGATAAAGGCAACTTAATTGGTAAGTGGGTGAGAATTGTTGCGGACCCGTGAACGGGCCGAGGGCGAGTTCGATCAATAGAGTTTTCTAATTGAACTCGACGACAACTGGCCCAACTACGACGACAAATTTCACGCGTAAATGTTCGTATACTTTCCGAACGGTCCCCATATGTTCACGCGAAACCCGCCCGCCGAAGATGACCCCATTCATGGTACGATCACAATGGCGCGAAATGTGCAGCCGTTAAATCGGGCCACGGCTCGTCGAGGTGTTCAATGGCATGGCTACAGTCTCGTTAGTTTGTCATTTGGGGATGATATATAATTTTAGAGCATTGTCGTTACAGAGGATGGCGCTGTTCGAAACGTGTTTCAGCTTTTACGTATGGATCCGCGATCGCTGATGCTACAAGTTTAATCGAGCCACGAATGATATCCTTAAAGCAGTCGAACAAACTGTGGTTTATATCGAGTTGTTGCATATGAAATGGCCGATTTTATGCAGCTCATTTTTTTTTGCAGTCATCAATTAATTAAATGTAAATGTGCGGTTTTTAATTGATTAATGAGTAGAGCATTTTGGGCTACGTAAAATCGATCGTTTCGTGTGTAACTACCTAATAATTAGATTGAGGATTTTTATGCATCAATATATTGGAAATTAAAATGTTCGAAGAGTATATTAGGTGTACCAGTGACTATTTTTAATTACTGTATATATCAGTGTCAATAATGCTATTTTTATTAATAAGTTAGTTTAAAATATGATAGTTAGATGTAATAATAGGTTAATGAATTTATTTTATCGAATAATCAATCGGCTATTTTAGTAGGGATTTTTAAGATAGATATTTTATCCTGTTAAAAATAAATGCTGAATTTGATAAAAAAGTGGTTTCAAGCAAATTCACTGGTACACATAACATTTTGTGCATAGTGTGCAAAAATATGCACAGTATCCAAAGTAATTGAAACGTTATAATATTTAGAGGGTGAAAGAGATGGTTACTAAAGTTCCATTCCTTTTATTAAATTGATGCATATGAAATGTCGTTTTTTTACAGTAAAATTTTAAGCGTAAGTAGATTTTTCAAAACGATATGTACTAAATTCAAATAATTTTTAATTAGTTTCATTTTTCTATGCTCATAAAAATCGGCACGTTTAGAATTTTTTAATCTATCTTTTAATTTACCTGTGCAATGAAAAATTATAAGTCTTCAACTATTTATATTTAGCTTCTTTAAATGCCAAGTTTATATTTTCAATAGTTTTACTGTCTATTTTACAAGTTTAAACTTTCACAAGAAACCACGGATATATTCCGATTATTCGCGACGTCAAATATCAAAGTTTTCACGAGTTTCTTATAGTCACACGTAATATTTTGCATAAGTATATTATAAGTAAACTTCTTCTGCATTAATGTGACTTGTTACAGTAAACAATTAGACGAAACTAAAAGTATAGATAAAAATAAAAGAATTCGTATGCATCGACTTAATTTGAATTTGCATAAAAATCCGCAATCTATTGATTACTTATTGATCGATGATATAACGAAATATTTCATGATACATCAAATGTCCTGAATGAAAAATTGAATAAGAATGTCTCGGCGCGGAACGTGTTAACTATTTCCGATCTCGGTGCTCCCTCAAACGGGAGATGAAATCGAAAGGTATAATCTTTCGCGAACCACGTGGAGCTAAATTAACCCCAACGATTTTAAAACTGGTGTAATATATTAAAATTTACAAATCTTCAACATCGATTTATTCGAAAATGAAACTTCCTACGAAAAGATATTCTTCTACATTTTCGATTTATATTTTTAAGTACATTAACCCTGCTTCAGTTTATATTAGATTGGTGCACATGAAATGTCGTTTTTCCAAAATTTAATATTAGGAGGCGAATATAACTTTCTTACTTTTGTGAAATGGTTAATTGTAATAAATCACATTAAAGAGGAAGAAATTATGGAAACTTCAGTGTTTCACGATTATGAACAATCGGAATACTTGTGTAATTCCTTATGAAAGTATAAGTTTGGCAAATATACCATAAAGGTATTGAAACTAGGATTTGGAGAAAAGTATATAAATAGCAGTATAGTTGAACATTAATTTGTAAAATTTAAGAGTTATAATTTTTCACTGGACATTAAATTAGGTGGAAGATCAGAAACTAATTGTTCGAACGAAGTGTATATAAAAAAAACAACTCGTGTAAACATTATTTTAATCAAACATACACGTGTAATATTTTAAAGAGTCTAATTATGCTTAACGTTGTTACTTCGAAAAACGACATTTCATTGGCTTCAACCTAATATCATATAATGTTATTAATATTAATACTATAATGTTCCGGGTAAAATTAACTCCACATGGTTCACGAATTGACTTTTATTCATTTAGTTCGCGGTGGATTAACCCATTCGCAACCGATGACGTACTGGTACGTCAAAATTAAATGAAACAATTGTCGCCAATTACGTAGCAGTGCGTTAAAAGTTAAACTGGTCTTTATGGCAAACATTGTAAGATTATAATTACGTTCACATTTGGAATATGATTGTTTCAAGTAATAATTGTTTTACGGGGTTGGTCGATAACATGATAAAATATTACTTTTACGTTCAAAACTGTTTACTTACTTCATCTCACTGTATTTTGTAGTTACTATGTATCACTAAACTACGGATTTTTATGGGAAATTTTACTACGTTAAAAAGAACGGAACGCACGTAATATGTAAAATTATATAACAGATCTAAAGCAACGCAAGCATTATTATACAATTTGAAGATTGAAACTAATTTCTGTTGAAACTTCACGGTTTCAAAAATATGAACTTCCATAAAAAACCGCAGTCTATATATCACTGAACGACAAAACAATAGGATACTCGAGGTGAACACAATAATAACTTGCATCTCGACTTAGCGACTTAATTTGTTACGTTCATTCACTTTTTACGAATAGATCCATTTTACGCGACAGAGCCGCGGTTGCGAATGGGTTGAGAACAAAAGGTAAGAGGATTAAATAATAGCTCTCTTACCTAAATAATGGCAGTTCTACGTCCATTGATGCTGCGCCGGGGGTGGAGGCGGTGGCGGCAATGGCAGGGGTCTCTCCAAAACAGGAACAGGGGACACGTCTGGCATGGCGAACCTTAGCTTCTGCCAAAACAACTTGTCCCCCCATACCAGTACGGTGTGCGACGAGATTCTCTTTTTGAGATCGGCGTCGAGATCTCGTGGACACACACCGCCTACCAGCAGCAGGATCACCGAGCGGCCCTTCCCTTTCAGAGCGTCCCTGAGAGCCGCTTTAAATTCGAACCTGGCCCACTCGCCGTGCAGAAAGTTCTTCGACAATACCAGGATCGTTCTTCTGGAGGAGTCAGCTGCTTCTGCCACCGCATCGGCCACGTTGCTACCGGCGCCCAAATCGCGGTAGTGTAAACACAATCGGTAAGAGGTCTCCAGACCAGGTACCAAAATCGTCGAGACGAACGCCTCGTCCACAGCGGAGTAAGAAATGTAGGCGTCGAAAGGTTTCTCTTGATCCTCGAACGCAGCGGTCTTGTAACATGCTCTCAAACCGCATCTGCTCGCTGCCCATGTCCTCAACGTTCGCCGATGCCTGAACGCACCGCACACCAACGCAACCATGGCAAAAATAAGTACGGCAGTGGCCAGTAGTAGCGGCAGGTAAGCTTCGAGCGGTCGAGTCTCAATGACCGAGGTCGTACCGGTTAATGCCGCGCAATTTATGACCGATCCGTTGGCCGGAAGAGTTATAGGCACGCCAAGAGAACAGGTGACGCTCCTCCAATCGCTGATCTTCGCTCTGTTACGGGACATCCATTCGCGCACCCGATCCAAGTAAGAGCACTCGCAGTTCCATGGATTACTGGATAACCCTATGTCGACCAAATACGGATTCTGGCCGAGTTGCCAAACAGCGAAAGTACCGAGTCGATTGTTCTCCAAGCGTAACACTTCCAGCTGACGTAGCGGAAGAAACGTTCCGTTATCTATGTACGTCAGTAGATTGTTCTGTAGGTAGAGTTCCTTCAGGTTCTCCAACGGCATCAATTCCACGCCGTTGAGCACGCTTATCTTGTTGTTCTCCAGATGAAGGACCAGCAAACGCTTCAGCCCGCTGAAAGTGTGATTGCGTATAGCGATAATGTTGCTATCGTTCGCGTACAGGATCTGCAGGTTCTTCCGGCCGATGAACGAATGGGAATTCAATTCCCCGAAATTGTTTCCATCGAGGTAAACCTCGGTTGCGTCCATCGGCAATCGTCCGGGGAGGGTTTTGTAGCCGGAGTTCGAGCAATCCACCACGTTCGCCGACCAGGATTGATCGTGGTAGCAAGTGCAGTTGGTCGGGCACGTCATCTCGCAGTCGCAGGCGTCGAAGTCGCAGCAATGACAGAGCGCGAAACAGTGCGCTTTGTACGTGCAGAGAAATTGCGAAGGTTTCGCCTCGAGCAACGGTATGAAAGATTTGTGTCGATCGTATGGAAGCCGGCAATATACCGATTCTAAATCCATTACCCTCGGGTGTTGTCTCAGCGACAACGAATTGATTCTTTGCAGCCACTCGGTGGTACAGTCGCATATAAAAGGATTCCCACCGATGTAAAACTCTGGCAATTGTCTGTAAGCCGGGACCTGCGTCAATTGGAACGCGGATAAATTCATCTTGACGATCTGATTCGCGTAAAGATCCACCCTGGTGAGATTCTTCTTGTCGAAGAACGTTTGTGGCTCGACGGTCTGTATAAGATTGTCGTTCACGAACAGAAGCTCGATGGAGTCCGGTATCGACCTCGAGTGTATCCTCGTTAGCCGGTTGAACGACACGTCGAGAGTCTGTAATCTCATGCCCTGTGGCGCAACGCCGAGATCCATAATAAGATTTTTATGCAGATCCATCCACTGTAATTTCTCCGGCAGGTAACTATAATTGAACTGCATGATCATGTTGTCGGACATGTTTAGCCAGAGGAGGCCTGGCGCGCTCGCGAACATACCGGACATGTCCTGTAACAAATTCGAGTCCAAACGAATCGCCTGCAACGCCGGGTTCGCGGAAAACACACCGTCTTCTACTACATCGATCTTGTTCCTCGCTAAATTGAGAATCTGAAGAGCGGGTAGCTCGGCGAAATCTTCCATTGTGACGTTCGTGATCTCGTTTCCGATCATTCGTAATCCATACAGACTGGACATTCCACGGAAACCGGGTCTGTTCAGGCTTCTGATCTGATTCTCTCCAAGATCCAACGTACGTAGCATTCTCATGTCCTTGAGTGCGACCGGTATGCTATCCAAACTGTTTCCGGACAGATTCAGGTCCTGCATACTGGAGCAATTCCGGAACGCGTCCGGATGAATACCTTCGAGTTGATTTGAATCGAGCGACAGCAAAGAAAGCGCGAACAGTCCGTTGAGGGAGTAAGCGTCCAGGTAAGTTAATCGATTGTACGCTAAATCTAGCGTGTGCAGATTACTCATCGGCGCGAACGTGTCCGCCGGTATCGTCTCGATCTCGTTGTATTGTAAATTTAATATCTGAAGGGTGTAAAGGTCTTTGAAGAGGGCCGGGTCCAGTCGACTGATACGATTATGCGACAAATTTAAAAGGACCAGTCGAATCAGGCCGGAAAACGTGGCGGAGTTCATCCAGGAGCTCGTCAACGCGTTTCTCGACAGGTCCAAAGCGACCAGCTGATTCATGTCTGCGACCAAACCCGGCGACAGCGCGTTAATGGAATTGTTCTGCAGGCGCAATTCCTTCAGCGACTTCGCAGCATCCCGAAACATCCCCGTCGGCAACGCGACGACTCTGTTCCCAGACAGGTCGAACGTCTCCAGGGATCTGAGTCCGTGAAGCGCCTCGTCTGCCACCATGGAGATCGCATTGCTCGATAAGTTCAACACACGAAGCCTCTTCAACGAGGAAAATCCATAGGCGGGTAACACCAAAATTTGATTATTCGACACGTCCAACGACTGAACATCCAAGGAACAGGGGAACGGCGACGGGGTCGATTCCTGCAAACGTCTCGGATGTTTCTCCGTGATATCTCTGAATCCTAACTCAGTGATATCCTTCAACATGTTCCAGGAAATGTTCAACGTTAGAAGGTTCGACAGCGGGCAGAACAAGTGCTCCGGTATCTGCCAGATGTTGTTCCACGATAAATCAATCTTCTCGATCTGCGGCACCGAGTCGAACGCTCCGCTCTCCAATTCCAAACTATACTTGCTCTTTCGCCCGCTCAAACTCCTGATCGTTAGATTACGAAGATCCCGTAGACCGGTCAGAACTTTCGCCGGCCAATGCACCAGCTTGCAACCGCTCAGCTTTAACGATCGCAATCTCCATAACTGAACGAACCCGTCTACATTTAGGACACCGTTCTCCAACGATTCGGAATCGTCGCAAACAACGTTCATAGAGGTCACGTATTCGCTGGTCGATTGTGAAAAGTTCGTCCTAAGAGAATCGTTACCGGCGTAACGGTGGATGCAAGTGAGCGAGCCATCCTGCCTCGAATCCCACGTACAATGCTCCGGTAAATCAAGCCTCGGTGGTTGTTCACTGGTCACGGCGAGCACGTGGTACACCGGGACCAGAAGATAGTAGTAGTAGGCCAATGACAGCGACACCGATCTCCCGAGCCCTTCTGGACCGGCGAGCCCACGCATCTTTACCGAACTCGACGTTGCCTTCCCTTATTTCCGCTCCTCTGTCTACTTCCGGTCATCACACGCCTGTCCACCGGCTTCCAAACGCTCCGTTATTAACGCACGTTGTCGTCGCTCGTGTACGCCCTCCAATATTTACTCCGAGTGACTGGCATGTGTGCCTCCTCCGGCAATCGATACTCACTTTGCCTCCGAACCGCACGTCAGATCGTTCCGACAATCTCAACGATTCGCAGTTTAATGAGATTTCGAGGGAATGTTCACTGCCAGTCGACTCGTCGCGTTCAATGGCTCGTTTGTGAATAATTCGAGGGGCTTGTCACGAGGCGTTTCACTCAGTACTTTGCGAAAGTAGTTTACACTTAAAAAGAATCACACTTCACTCTGTCGGCGAATCGTTCAATTGCAAGTACCCTTCATATCTCTCTCAAAACGCTACTACTAGTACACGTTTCAATCCGTCAGACACTCGACTATCTTCAAATCCATCACGATTTTCTCCGCGGATAATTACGCGCGTTGATTACTTTAATTCGCGCATCCCGTAAACTTCATTTTCCACCCATCCCCTTTAACGAAAATAGTAATCGGTTGCGTTCAATCAACGTCATGTTTCTCTTCGATAACCGATACTATTGTTATGAATTTCGTCAAAATATCGGCAGTTAATTTTTGGTAAAAATTGTTGTCCCATTACAATTCGAAGCGCATCGCTTGGTAGACACTTTTGGAGATTACAATCCTCACTGAAATCCCATTTACCCGACGAGATAAACCTGCACGAGTTCTGTGAGTGAAAAGAGCAAGAGACCACGGGAATACGACACCTACAACCGTAACACTCGGTACGGCGACCACCGCGCAACTGACGGCTCAGATCTCCACAGCATCTAACTCGACGCAGCGTCCACCAATCGTTCCTTCCCCCATCACTGGCGGCAGCACTAACACACCGAGGACCGGCATTCAGCGAGCACGCGCCTCTCTCCGGACGGCCATGGTGCGAGTAAGATGGCATGCGTTCCCTTCGTACCGTTCTCGTACCCTCTTTTTCTATTTTACACGGAAATCGTGTTGCTTTCGGTTCAACTAACAGTGGTCTCGTACACGCGATACGCGAGCAACGCAGTGGTGTAACGAACGCGTAGAAAGGGTTGAACGATACCCACGCAACCGGTCTCTATCCTCGTGTCGTTTGTGCGGTCGAAAGTGCTGTATTCGTACTTACGTGTGTGTTATGCTTCGACACCTTACACCTCCGCGTCCACGGCCACCCTCATCCTTCGAGATGAAATCTTATTCCTGCCTGGACGACCACCCTGGTCTACGAGCAGAAACAGGTGAGTTAAGAGAACTTTACATATGCGCGTATGCGACACGATTCCCGACTCGATTGCGTTGTTGGTCAGATAAGTATTCTACTATTTTAGATATTAAGTCTTCCTTTATTAATTTGTTAACCGAGTAATTTCGTAGTTGGAATCTTCTTTACGCATAGAATTCGAAATTAATTAAATCGATGAGTGTTGCGGTGCTATTTTTTTCTTTGGTAATACAGCATTGCGTAAGTACGTATATCAGTGTACAATGGCGTTCTTATTTACTTGCCTTGGAGCGTAATTTCCCATGGCTTGCGTGCTTTGTTTTGGTCGCTTTGGATAGGTCGTTTTGTTTACTTCTCGCGATCACTGGTGAACTCTCGATTTGGGAATTGTTTGTGTCTTTACGCAAGGACACAGTCGAGTATTCGACGAATAAGTTTGAGAAGAAATATGGAGATTGCGCGCGCTTTTGAGTATATTTGCACATGGCGGCGACGATTGCGCATACTTCTGCGCAGTTGCACGCGCTTCTGCGCTGATGTAGCATGATTTCAATCGTGTCATTTTTTAAGGAATATTACTTTTGTATTTTTTGTTTAAATTGACTTTTATTTTAATTTGATTTTTTATTTTTGTGTTCTATTTTATTGGATGAATTTCCTTGTTTTCATGGTAATTTAAATATCGCGAGACACAAATGCAATGTGGAATATTTAAACCGACCTTCATTTGTAATTTTATTTTGTTATTTTTATGTTTTGTTTGATTGGGTAAATTTTCTTGTTTTCATGGTAATTTAAATATCCCGGAACATATGTAAATGCAATCTGGAATATTCCATTGGTTACACTATAAATAGGGTGAATTTTTAAATGTTTTTCATTGTGTCTTCATTGTTATCTTTTATAAAATTGATCCATTTGCATATTTTTGTGTTAAGGTAATTTGAATATCATCAAGATATAAATATCGTATAAATACGTAAAATATTTAATATTTTGTGGAATATTCCAAGAGTTAAAGGAGTATTCCATAAAGGATGCGAATTTTTAAATATTTCTCAGTTCACTTTCACAGTTATTTTTTTTATAAAATTGATGTATTTGCAATATTTATATGAAAGGAATTTGAATAATATAAAGATACATATTGTACACATACATGAAATATTTAATATTTTATGGAACAATCCATGAATTGTATTATAAATAGTATGAATTTTTAAACATTTTGTAATGTACTTTCGCTGCTGTTTTTTATGAAATCGATCCATTTATAATTTTGGCATCAAAGTAACTTAAATATCACAAAGGTACATATCGTATAAATACATAAAATATTTAATATTTTATGGAATATTCCACCAATTGCATCATAAATAGCGTGAATTTTTAATCATTTCTCAATGCACCTCCGCTGATCTTTTGCATAAAATTGATCCACTTGCAACTTTCGCACCTTTAAAGTAATTTAAATATCATAAAGCTACGTAACATATAAATACAAGATATTTAATGCTTTATTGAATATCCCAAGAATTGTATAAAAAGTAGTGCGAATTTTCAAAAATTGGTCAACGGACGTTCCCTATTCTTTTTTCTAAAATTGTTCTATCCGCGATTTTCGCATTCTTAAAATATAGGAATCCCTCGTATAACACGGCATCCTAAAACACGGTTTCACTCTAACATGGTTTGATAATTAAAGAAGTCGCGGAAACTTTTTCGATTTTTTGTACACAAATGAATGCTTAAAGCAAGCAATTTGAACTAGTACCATTAACAGACACTGCTGTTAATAATTGTACACCAATTTATTAAAGTCCCGCTCCCAAAAGATTAATATAATTGGGCACCGAATGATCGAACAACAATTTTGTTCCACCCGCGAAGGGTCAAAATATCGTAAAGCCACGTATAGATGTTGGTTTCGATTTATTACAAAGCAAAGGAAAGATGGGAGTCCGTAAGAATCGCGAACCGGTCTCGCGTCCTCCTTTCCGCTCTCGTTTCTCTATCGCTATATTCAGAACACCATCCCTTGTCCAACGACTGCTCATAAAAAGGCTTCGATCAATTTTTAAGTGGTCGTTCGCCCGACATGCTTTTCTCTGTTTCTCTTTCTACGCGCGCTGTTAGGGCTCCGGCACCGGTGTATACGTATTTATACGCGCGTCGGCGATCTTCGCCAACTATCGAGATGTTCGATTTGTGTGTTACACGACGGACTGACTCCGCAGGATCGGGTCCTTGATACACTATGAATAAGCCTCGCTGATTCATTCTTGTCCACCCGTCGAGAGACTTTCGACTTGATCGATGATGATCCAAGATGATTTGTATTATGCTCGCTGTCGCGGTGAATTGAATTTCGGGGAATCTCGCGCTACAACTCGTTCCATTGCGTGCGCGATAAGCCGCGCGCGAAGAAGCGAAGATTAGAAGGCATTAGACCCGCGGTTCGATTAGGAATCTCGAACGCAGGCCATTGAAACACCCACACGCGCGCACGCCCAAACGTTACGGCATAGTTTCTCGCGAGAGAGTTTCTTACGGGAATGATTGATCATCGTCTTAATTGACGCACGGCGTAAGAGATCGACGGTATCACCTGTTAGGAGAAATTATCGGCCGTAAATATTCGTCGCGACTGCTCGCTGGTCGACTGCTTCGTTAATGCAAGACTGTATTATTCAATCCGGAGCGGAGACACTTTATTATGCGCGGGATAATTAACGAAGATCCCGGATGATCTTCAATGTAGCATTACGCAAGTAAAACCAGTGGCGGATTTAGATAAGGCCGATGGGGGATGATCGCTCCCCTAAAGAGGATAATTTTTAAAAGTGAAGGGTCGTTCATAAAGAGCTTGCAGAAGTTCCCTGTAAATAAAATTGGTAAGTTTAAATTTAGAATATTTGACAAATTTTTGTTGTACATTGTAGTACGAGTCTTTACAATTATGTGTGAAATAATTACGTATTTTGCGAACGAATTTTCATAACAAGTAGACTGCATTTATGAGAAATTTAAATGTGTAGAAACGCACACGATACACGTAATGTGCAAAAATAAAATGAGTGTTTTGTATAAAGTACAAATTATAGTGTATTGAGGGTGAAACAATCCTCCATTTAGGTTACGTTTCTTAAATTTTGTTAAAGATTCACAGTTTATTAATAAGTTTTAATAGTATAGACTCTATCTTTAACCGTGTATTGTTCCACGATTAAATTTGTAAGCACCTACAAATAAGAGATGTCACCATAATCATTGGAAACATATCACCATAAGTTAATAAATATATCCTAAAAACATCTGGAAGCTCTTGTTGAAAGACCTTTTATTATGTCACATTATGAAAAATTGTTTAAGGATACACATAGTATGCTGTAGCATTAGTTGGAAATATTATTTGCACTCCTAATTTTTTCCAACAATTATCAATTACTTTAAGCACCATATTTGAGATATATATCAAAGGACAAACTAATTGACTAGAAATAGAAATCTTCAGAAACTTTAACCCTCCGTCTCCACAACAAGTCCTTAAATTCTAGGCAAAATTTTTATTGCTTATTTTGTCTTAATATTAGAACTACCGACGACTAAAATATACTTGTTTGTACCAAAGGAATAAAAATGGTAGACATTTACAAAACCCATGTAACCGAAATACAATAAATCTTCATTTATATTTTGTACGGAAAATCACGGAATACATTAAAGAATGAACAATTGCAAAATTATATAATATTTATGGCAAATTTGTAACAAGTCATTTTCACCGCCTTGGTAGTTCTAATGTTAACAAATACGCGTAGTACTTTTACACATTTTACCATCCCTAAGAAAAGCTCTTAGATCCGTTCCTGAGCGCAACCGATAAAAATCACGAGCGAAAAGTGAACGGATATCGCGAAGGATCTCTTGAAACGTAATTAATATTTCTTAGCCTTCGAATGGTGGTAATTAAAATCGTTAGGAGGCAGAAGATTACCGAGGGTTATAACTCGAATGGAAAGTTGATGGGAGGTCCAAGTTTCCTTTTGAACGAGAAACAGCAGGGGCAAAGTCAACCGAGGCAAGCCCTAAACGTTTGCCAGAAATAGGTTTCTGTTGCACGTGCACGTTGCTACGTCGACAGACAGGTGTTCTTAGTGTAAGAAAGGGCCAAGAACACTTGTTCGCGCCAGATAACTTCCCGTGCTTCCTTTCGCCCTTGTTTATCTTATTTACACTGCGTTCTACCATTTACCCGAACTTCCTCAAACGGATCCACCTCTCTACTCTCGTGGACATTGCCACGAGTCAATAAATTGCCATCGTTCTTCGAGCACTCAACCAATCCTCGCTACTTTCACGGCGAACTTTCCGTTTTGCTATTCGAAAATCAATTAGCGGGAGATTCAGTGTCCGTGTAAAAGGGGCGATTCGCGAAGTGCGACCTTCTGGACGGATTGGCCGAGAATGACGGCGAGAAAGAAGTTTTAATTAAAGCTAGAATAAGAGTTTAATCGAGCAAAAGGGATTAATTGCCTAGGGGTTAAAACGAGGGCTCAAAGAGAGAGGCTGGCGTTGCCTTCTCTTCGATGATTCCTCGTGGCTTTCTCGAGTGGCGTGGACAAGAGAGAGCCGGCCCATAAATACTCGCGTCGAATGCTTCTCTGAAAGCCCTTTTTCGTTCGCAAACAAAACCGACTGCCTCGATACTCGTGCCAATGGGAGAGCCGATGTTATTAAAAGCTACGAGCTTTTCTGGTAACGTCACAGTCACTCGTTCAGCTCTCGAGCACTTCGCCAACAAGACTTTTCGTTATGTATCGATTCTTTATATACGGTGGGTCGTTTGGCAATCTCTATCTTGATTGCTTTGCTAAAATTTGATCACGCGGAATTCGATTCTTCGTTTTTTAATTGAATGCCACAGTGAGAACGAGCATCTAATTAATTCACATATATTAGAAACGGTCGCGTTTCATTGAAGTAGTTGCAAGTATTGTTGCTAGAACTACGAATGTTTTTGCAATTATGGGGAACTTAAGTGAGTATGATGCACGTAATGTACAAAAATATGCTAAACATCCAAAGTATGAATTGTCTTATTTCGAGGGTGAAACAATCCTGTATTTAAATTCCATTTCTTTAATCTTCGAAGATGCAAAACTCACGATGAGAGTTTGTTTTTCTATGGATTTGTAGTATTAGAATTCGTGTTACTATAAATACGTAGCATTAGAATTTGTTTCCCTATAAATCTGCAATATTAGAATTTGTTTTCCCATTTTGTAGCAATAGAATTGCTTTCCCCTTAAATTTGTAGCATTAGAGTTTGTTTTCCTACAAATTCGTATTATTAAAATTTGCTTTCTCTATAAATCTGTAGTGTTAGAATTTGTCTTTCTATAAATTTGGAATATCAGTTTAATTAATTATGGATTGAGTTACAATATAGTTAATATTAGGCGTGGCATGCGTCTATTTTCTTGGTTTGCAAATTATAGAAAATTGGAGAGAGAGTTTTGACGAAATTTTTCTCTACATTCGTGCGTTAATGATACGTAACGCTGGGATTGATCACCAGGTATACAGCGATAGTATTAGCCGCATGACTCCGCAGTCTTCGGTGATTTTGTACAATCATTGGTTAGTGGCCGTAAGAAAGTTTTCGAACGCCATTCAGCCGTTGCTCGCTTCACCTGTCTTTATAGGATCGTAAAATACACTATATTAAATGACATAATTGCAGCTACTAATTTTATAATCCCAACGAATTCCATCCTTCCATTATAGCTTCTAATTATATGGTAATTAACTTGGCTATTGAGATTCACCGAACTACGATGTTATACGTAATCGAACTCATTAGCGTGTATAGCAGTTGAAACGCGGACTTTCATAATACCACCCGCTCTCTGCGATATTACACGCGAACAACAGATTTGTACAAATCCATAGAATCAGCGATTCGCCGACAACATCGATCGTATCGCAAACGCGCGCGCGTTCGCAGAGAAAAAAAAGGAAAAAAAAAAAAACACGCATCCCTTTTGCGATGTCGTCGATTTGACGGTCCTTAAAGCGTATAAACCCCCCCCCCCCCCCCGCTGCCACCGTGTTTCTCGTGTTTGTTAAAATAACGAATGTGGAGTTAAAAGTATGGGGAACACGGTTCATCGATTCGGTCGCATGGTTTTTGAAAAAAACGACCCGGCAAGGTTCGAAAAACATTTTGCCACGTATCGACGCGAGGTATCGGGCCCGACACTTTTCGAATCGCTTTTAACGGACCGTATAGCGGCGTCGATCTATGGCGTTCAGAAATATCTGGCGCAAAACGTTGTCGCGGGCTCTCTTGCCACTATAATGCGTCGGGCTACGGCATGCTTTACGACGATTTGATTTACATTGGATTTTTCCGAGCTGCCGGCGGTATTTCAGCTCCCTGGCGTATCGAGAATCTATGCCGAACACCTTCGTCCATTGCTCTTTGTCAACCAAGTTTGTCAACGCGGCTCCGCGTTGCGCGAAGGAAAGAGAGTATGTAAACCCAAATACCGTTGCGATAGAATCGATACTGGATATAGAATGAAGCGTAGCGCGAGTACATTCGAACCCGAACACTTTATTATCCATTGAAAATTATCGCGAGGGAAATTTCGCTTCCGGCGTGGTCTCATTTAATAGCTGTGGGAAATTTCGGAAGCAATCTTTTAGCCGTGGTTCTGCTTTTTTGCATCGTTTCTGGCTTATGACGCTGTTTATAATGCCAGGCGTGGGAATAATTTCGAAATCATTTTATAATACTGTTGGACACTTGAAATTTATTATTATTTTATTGTTTATTAGTAAATGGACATTAGCCTTTTTTTGTACGGTGAATATAAAACAAAGAAAATATTTTCTTTTAGTATATACCTGTATGTCGCTATAGTTTTAATTAAATTTGCGACAGTTAAGTTATGATAATTTCCAAAATAAAATTGCAGAGTTTAAAACAAGAAGTTCAGATGCACACTATTTAAAATATGTAAGTTATTTTGTCCACCCTTTGCTCTGTTTTGCGTGCAACAAACCGGTAGACGACGAATAGTACGCAATCAGGTTGGAAAGGAGAAGAAAACCGTCGGTCCGAAAGTAATCGGCAATCAGTTCGCGACTGTGTCTTTCAATATTGAAACACTCGGCAATATTTACAATTTATAGAAAGATCGGGGCGCCATAGTCAGACGCAACGCGGGGACAGAGTAAAGGGTTGGCTGGAGGGTGGAAGATTGAAAACTCGGAGAAACAAGGAGAATATCTCCGTATTGATAGTGGTTTAGTACATTTATTATTATTATTATTATTATTATTATACACAGATAAAAAAACTCTTTAGTATATATATAAATTAATACAACGATTAATCGTAGGAATCTAAGAGTTCTTGAACGCTTTATACAAAGGTAGAAACAGAATTAAAATAATCTAAAACTGTACCGTGATTGTTCACATTAATAGTAATCCTATTTATACGATTATGTTAACGATACTAAATAGTATATTGTTCTTCGCGTAGAAATAATCGACGTCTTAAAGAAAGATAAGATGTTCGTAAACAAAGAAGCGGTTAAACAATATTATACTCCAAACTGGAACGATCTTTACGTTAACAACGTTCTAAAATAGTTAAATAAAGTCACGCGCGAACCTTAAAGTGGCAGTACGTGGTACATCTACATTACTCCACAACCATTAAATTTCTAACAAAGATGATATAGGCTTATCCAAAATAGACTATAGGAACATCTACCTTCACTTTTTAACATGAATATGTTTTAGGGATGGGGGGTCGCCAGGTGAAAAAGTGAAATGCGTTACGAAATTTGACTGAGGACATTTTTCTTCTGTGCTGCTGGGATGATGTCATTATTTCTTATCTATATAAGGTTAATCTGACTCTGAGCGCTCAGTATCGATTTGACTCTTGAGTGAGAACAATGGATGAAATTAATCATGAATATGTTTTAGGGATGGGGGGTCGCCAGGTGAAAAAGTTGAATAAAGATCTTTTTGAAAGAGAAGAAAACATATTCATGTACTTCTTATTTGAGAGCAGAGCTCATCAGATCAGTTTTTCTTTCCCTTTCTGCTTTACCCTTTTCTAATCTGTTTTTCATTTCTATTATCTTCGTCTGTTCTATTTTCAATTTTTATTTTTTTTACCTCTATTTTATTAACAGACATGGCGTTTGACAGATATTCTCATTCAACATCCTAAAGGTACTTTTGGATAACCCTTTATATGTACGCAATAATTGACGAGCACTCAGCCGTCTGTCGAAAATTTTCAAACGCAATTTCGTCGACTCTGGTGGACGCGATGAGCGAAACGAAGAATACGCACGCGTGTTTCTTGCGAGTTTACGCAAGGGAGGGTAGAGCATGGAAGAATTAATGGTTATCATAGCCTGGCTACATCCCGCCGCAATTGTTTTTACGTCCGCATGGGGAGGGGGGGGGGGGGGAAAAAGAAAGGGTGCGGTAGTAAAATTTTACTGTGCACAGCGGCGTACGCGTACACGGAGAGATACATGGGCGAAAAGTTTTCGAGAATAAAAGAAGCTTCTACTGCCGGGGGAGGCGAAACACTTTCAAACAACCGCATTTCGACGGTATTTTGCGCGATACACGAAACGAAATACCCGCGCGCTGCAAATGAAACAAGCATTTGCCTCGAGAAGTTCTTCCATTTAAGAAGATTGATCCTCAGCCTCGATCGCAAGTTTCGATCTTATTTAATATCACCGGGCAAACTTTAGGTGTATTCATCGGCTACAAAAAAGTATTTATACTCCATTGTGTTTACGCGTCGGTTAGGAAAGTTTACGCACCCCTATTGTAAATTTCGAGTATTCACATGTTTTAAGACACGCAGTAGGGTGAATTTACCAATTACTGCTACCTTATGGTTAGCGCGTAACTTTATTGAACTATTTTAGAACGTACTTAACCCAAAAATCGTTCCAATTTGGTGCATAATATCGTTCAACTTGTTTTTCATTTATGAGCAGTTTTTATATGTTGAATATAGTGAATGAATTACTACGTAATTGAAAATGTATAACAAAGTGCAATGTCCTTCGTACTGTCACTTGAAAAGTTCCCATTTAAATAGAAACAATTTTTACAATATATTAGCACGCCAGTTTGCGTAACAGATATAAGATGTATAGTAAACGTATCGCCTTTACCGAAATATGACGCGTTTCATACTTTATAATAACATTGGTCACGTTTTAATGTTCGTCACATTTACCTCTTAATATTTTTTTTCAAATATTAAGTGTAAACGAATGTACAATGTCCATGCGTTGTTACGTAAATCGAAGTTCAAATTTAGCATACAAGTTTCTTTACGATTCGTCGTACATTACTTTGCTGTTAAATAAACGAATGAAAGTGTCGGTTATTGGTACATATACCCTAGCCCTTCTTATCGTCTAAACAGGTTACTACTTATACTTATAATTAGGTTAAAGAAGCAGTCAATAGAATCATAGAAATTACTGAAAGACAAAAACGTCTGTAATTTGGAAACGAGGTTATATCAAACATATATGTTTATACCAACTTTTTTTCTTATTTTAGTGTACTGAATCCATCCCTGAAATTATGCCCACTTTTATCGAAACACTATATGTATATCCGAATAATCGGTAATTCGTATAAACAAAATTCAGATAATAAATATAATTATCCTACAATTTCACTCAATATCATTTTCGCGAGGTGTACACTATTATTTTTGTCTCTCATTTCGCATACGCGAAGAATATTTTGCTCCACTTTAGTAATGATTTAGCACTAATCGAACACACTTTACGATTGCTTCTATAGTCCTTTTATTACGTTAGAACCCGAGCCAGAAGTTATGATTCCTCGGAAGAGATCGTTCCGGAATCGTTGTATCGATGATATTAAATTTATAGCGGTGCCATTTGGCGAAACGTCATCGTCTGAAGGCGTACTCGTTAAGTCGTCCAGAGCAGGGAAGAACAAAACCTAACCCGGTTAGGGTAGATCGATTCGATGCGTGCAATTTTTTTTTATTCCCGCCCGTTTGCCGATTGATGCAAGTCAGATCGATTCGAGGAATGGGTCCCCTTTTTGTTAGAACCGCGCGCGTCTCTACTTCGAATTCCAAAGGTCTGCTTCAGCCCGGCCCTACATCCGTTCGATTCAAATCGATTTCTCGCCGCGATCGGCGGAGTCCCTTTCGAATTTCGTCCTCCTTTTTCTTCTTATCCTCTTCTCCTTTCACGATAAATTGCCGGCGTGGAAACGCGTGGCGCATTAATTGAAAGGCCTGGCAAATCGTTCCCGACGAGCGTTACAAACGCTTCGCCACGCTTTTAAACGCTAGGCACTTGTACGAAATATATTCCGCTGGAGGAAACGTTCCGTCGAATATCGAATGTCGCGTTCGATTCTAAACGAAGAAACGCAAACGGAGAGCATCGTTCGTAGGAATCGGAGCCACGTCAGTATTTCTCTCGGCCTGAAAATAAAACCGCGTGGCTTCGCGCGATTTTTTGCCAGCCATTCTAGATTGTTAATTTGTCGCGTCGAATGCAAGAGAGTAGGAGCGGTGTGTGATCTGGTTTCAATGCGACGTGGGGCCCCTCTTTCAAGCTGCACCGGCGCAACCTGGACGACATTTAACCGGAAACTTGATATCGGTGGACATTCACCGTTGTGAGCTCTTTCAATTGATCGTGCCCTACAATGAGGATCAACAACGTCGATGTACTGAACGCAGTGGTAGTAAACGCTGCCTCGAACAAACAGCCCAGAACTTGGCAAAGTCTTTTGTGCGTTATTGGGTTAGGGATCCGTTGGACAGAAACGTTTCTCAAAAGAATCCTTCAGACGCTAATAACCATTATCGATACGCGATGGACGGATCTATCGTGATATTGCTGAAATATCAACGATTACTGGCCGCAATCGAACAGGAGTGCAGGTTTATAGGCTTTTGTTGCGACATAACAGCTGTGGCTACTTTTGGAACATTTTTGACAGGGTTTAAAGATGGTATTGTTGAAATATCGACGACAGTAGTAGAAGTCTACAAGTATATGTTAAAATACAATGTTCGATAGAGTTTAAAGGCGCATTAACGATAATATTATTGAAATATCGACGAGGAAGATAGAAGTTCATAAGTATTTGTTGAAGTATAATGGCTGGATAATTGTGGGATATTTTGGTAGAGTTTAAAAGCAGATCTAAGAAAGTATTGGTGAAATATCGGCGATAGAGGAGGAAGTCTACAACTAATAGTTAACATACAGTATTTGCTTAATTTGGGAGCACTTTGGCATAGTTTAAAGGCAACTTTAATATTATCGAAATACCGAGGACAGAAGTGAAAATTTACAAGTATTTCTTGGAGAATAATCATTGGTTAATTTTGGGAAATTTGTGTAGAGTTTAAAACCAGATCTAAGAAAGTATTGGTGAAATATCGGCGATAGAGGAGGAAGTCTACAACTAATAGTTAACATACAGTATTTGGTTAATTTGGGAGCACTTTGGCATAGTTTAAAGGCAACTTTAATATTATCGAAATACCGAGGACAGAAGTGAAAATTTACAAGTATTTCTTGGAGAATAATCATTGGTTAATTTTGGGAAATTTGTGTAGAGTTTAAAACCAGATCTAAGAAAGTATTGGTGAAATATCGGCGATAGAGAAGGAAGTCTACAATTAATAGTTAACATACAGTATTTGGTTAATTTGGGAGCACTTTGGCACAGTTTAAAGGCAACTTTAATATTATCGAAATACCGAGGACAGTAGTGAAAATTTACAAGTATTTCTTGGAGAATAATCATTGGTTAATTTTGGGAAATTTGTGTAGAGTTTAAAACCAGATCTAAGAAAGTATTGGTGAAATATCGACGATAGAGGTGGAAGCCTACAACTATTTGTAAAAATGCAATATTTGGTTAATTTTTTAATACTTCGATAGAATTTAAAGTCGAATCAACGATTATATCATTAAAATACCAACGAAAAAAGTGGAAGTTTATCAGCAGTTGTTGGAGTATAATGGCTGGATAATTTTGGGAAATTTTGCTAGAGTTTGAAACCAGATCTAAGAAAGTATTGATGAAATATCAACGATACAGGTGAAAGTTTACAACTATTTATTTAAAGGTGGATTAGTGACGATATTATTAAATGCCGACGACAAAACTCGAAGTTCACTGTATAATGGCTGGATAATCTGGGAAAATTTTGGTAGAGTTTAAACGCAGGTCTAAGAAGATATTGAAATATGAACTACAGAAGTGGAAGTTCGCAACTATTTATTGAAATATAATGAATAGTTAATTTTGGAAACTTTTAATACAATTTTAATGTAAATCTAAGAAGATACTGCAATACCGACGATAGAAGCGGAAGTTCGCAACTATTTGTTAAAGTACAACGAGTGGTTAATTTCTAAAAAGTTTAGTAAAATTTCAAGGCAAATGTAAGATGTTGGAATGTCGTCGCCAAAAATGAAGATTTATAATGTGTCTGTTGAAATATTTTGATAAACCTTGCTGGTACTCAAGAATTCGGTGTTAAGAATTGGTGACAAGTTGCTTCCGAAAGGTTACTCGTTGGAAACCACTTCGAACGCGTTGAAACCACTTGAGAAGGCTTCTGTATACGTAACCCTCAGCCTTTCTAAACAATCTTGCTGCCGCGACACTTGTCTCTACACATTTACCTCTTGCATCCATAACAGGATCGGTAGTTTATATTTTCACGTAGCTTAAATAAATCCTTGGGGCGTGTATGAGTGCACGTATCTGTCGCAATTGGTTCACAGAAGGATACCATCTTGTTTAATCCGAACACCTGTCTCGAATACTCAAACTGCAGATGTCTTTTTCCAATTCTTTATTAATATTCCAATTTGCCTGCGTTAACACTGTATTTAACACATTGATTGTCACATTAGTCAACCGTGATCGGAGTTTGTTTACTCATTTTGATTTGTATGCATTTATGGAAAATTTCGAATCGCTAAAAGGGAGAAAATCCACATAATACGTAAAACTATACAAACTGTATAAAATTAAGTGCATTTTAGAATACTTAGAGAGTAAAACGAATCTCTGCTTATGTTTTATTGCTTCAACTGTGTTCAGAAAATTATTAATTTGCATAAAGATTCACAGTCTAGTTATCAGTGACCGGAGTGCCGTAGTTGTTGAAAATGATTAAAATAAAACGAATGTCATCGACTAAAAATGTTTAAACATCGTAAACAACTAGACAGTATTATAGAATAAAAAGTGCATTATTCAGCAATTAAACATTTCTATTAAAACGTAATATTTTACGTACATTAGGCGTTACAATGTATCGCATTGAAATAGGTATGTTAAATTTTATTATTTCCTTCAAGATAAAGCATACAATATTCGCATGGCAGTCGACGTGTTAATAGTTTATTCGGAAAGATTCATCGCTCTAATTCGCGCATGTGCTATCGTCTCGATTGTCAAAAGGAGAATATTAAATGACGATTTCGTACTATTTGCATTTACTTAGTAGATTGCCGATCTTTACGTAAATTCAGAACTTCAGAAATAAAATTAAAATGATGAGATCTAAATAGGGAGATATGTTACTCTCTAAATACTATAATTCGTAGTTTCCTTTCAATATTTTCTGTATTTTTCAATACCATTTGCAGCCTCTATCTTTTTACGTACATTGAAATTTCCTATAAATGCCAAAGATCCCCAGTCTATTAATTACTCGTAGGTGCATAACGAGATTTCGCAATCGGTATGACTCGAACATATATTCCAATAAAACCATCTCAGTCTATCGAATTTTTCGGCAACGTTATCGTTAACAACAGCCACGACGCGTTTAATGGAGGATTATCGCGAGTCCATGGCATCGAATTTTTCCCTCCTCTCTTCGGACGCGAAATCGAAACAACGTTCGTCGAGCCAGTGAATGTTAAATTGCTTTGAATATTCACCGCGATCTCGAATTCTACGCATCCGTTGTGGTGGTCCAATCGATTGCATCATTATTTACTTGGATCCTCCGGGATTCTTTTTTTCTTTTTTTTTTTTTTTTTTCACTGCTAACCGGTAAATATCGGATCGAATTTATCCGCAACTTTTCCCTATCCCTCGAGCTGCGCGATACGGTGGCGAGAGCTACGTTATTTGCTTATTGCAGTTCGCCGGATCGCGTGTGCAAACATTTAAACGGATCGAAACAAGGGATGCGCGCGATGAAAGATTGTTTACGATCCCGGAGCACGTACGCCGGGGATACATCTCGAATACGCCGACGAGAACGAGAACGAGACGCCGTGGCGTGTAGCTTTATTGGAAGGAATCGGTTTCGAGCAGACGTGCAACAATTTAGCCCCCGGACCCGGGATGTAATGGCGCCTAAACGTTGCGAACGCATCCCCATCCGTTGCGCGGACGTCTGATAAAATTGCTGGCTACACGTCTCATTGATGGCGGGCGTGTCCGCATTGGTCATTTTAACAGATCCATTAGGCGACATCGGCGTCGTAGTCGCCATCATAACCGACCGCACTAAAACCCTTTCCACCACTATATTGTTGAAGTTTATACGGCGTACAAGAATACCAGAAGTATATGTGTCACGTATAAACGGTGCCATAAACGGCGGCATCAATGGGAACACTTTGGCGAGGGAAACGTTTGGCCGTGTTCTAAAATTCCCAGCTACCGCACGCTTTAAATCTAAACGAGTCCGTTCCAAACGACTCTGTCTCACCGAACACAGGAGGAGACTGATAAAGTTCAACGGAATCTGAAGAGGCCACTCCGCTTCGCGGCCTCCTCTGCTTCTTCCTCGCGAAAGAAGAATCTTTTATCTTTTTTACCTCGGGATGTAGTGGCTAGAATCCTTCGGATCTAATGGAATACAGTCGAATGAATTTGAAAGAGGCCTGAAGTAGAATCCCCGCCCCCCCCCCCCCCCCGGGAGAAAGTCTCGTATTACCTACTTGCAGAAATTCCTCTGCTCTCCATTGTCGAAGTTGGTCGTTAAACGATGACGAAGTTTAGTGATTATTAGAGTACGGATGTTCATGGAAATTTGTATGACGCAAAACTTAGAGAGAAATTTGTTTTGTCATTTGGACATCGAAAAAATATGCTTTTCATTTCACGTAAATTGCGTAATACAATTGTCCTTTGAAATACGCGGTTCTTTTCCGGTCTTTGAAATCGCCGCCGCATTAGGGAACTACAAAAATTATGTTACACTTTCGTAAAATGTAAATAACATATACGCACGATATATAAGAAATATATAATAGTTCTGGCAGTTCGTGAACAACACTTTTATTTATTCAATGTGCATATTTTGTTCTAGAATATAATATTCATTTCTGTTATATTTTAGTATACACATAATTTATAATTAACGTTTCTGGAGCACAGTACGTAACTATAATACAAAATTATGGTAGTAGAATAGAAGTATAATAGAGACAAGTTCAAACACATCGATAATTATATACGATTACCGTCGCGAAGAAAAGTTCTGCTCGCGCTTACGAAAAAATAGTTCATTGTAATGCAAAAGCTCGTTGCTACGTTAAGTTTAAATAATTCCAGTATATTCGAACAGTCAGTCATATTTGTAAAGGTGTTGAAGACGTGCATATATCTTGTCATCGTAAATAGCATATGTTTCTTACATATTTCCAATCTATGAACATCTATACTCCGATAATCATATAGACGATGGCCAAACTCTTCGATTTCAGCGCCCTTGAAATAAGTTGCCAAAGTCAACGTATAATTTCGTAAACTTTCTCTGACGCGTTGATTCGCGAGCGAAGATTGGCCAAAAGGACACAGAACGAAGTCCCAGCTGCTGTTATCGAGTCTCTGTGCAGGGGTGGTCGCACGTTGCACGATTCTCCGGGCGGTGAAATAGAGCAGAGAAGTCCGACAAAAGCGCGACGACAACGGAAACACAGTCGCGGCGATCGATTTTCTCCCGGGCGCGG
The DNA here is from genome assembly GCA_028830335.1 of Eucera pruinosa. Taxonomy (NCBI): domain Eukaryota; kingdom Metazoa; phylum Arthropoda; class Insecta; order Hymenoptera; family Apidae; genus Eucera; species Eucera pruinosa. The sequence continues at coordinate 8,747,755 of JAMYCR010000015.1, read as the reverse complement.
TAGAGCCGTTTCTCTTGCACGACATCCAGCCGGCTAATTTCGAGACAATGGTCCATCGGCAGCTTTTATTTCGGCCGTACTACAAAAAGGCGACGAAAAAAAGACTGCGTCGGTAGCGTAGAGAGGGACAGGTCTGGGAACCGAGGGAGAAAGAGGCTGCTTCGCTCCCTAATCAGCGTAGCTACGTCGTAATTCCGAAGCGCGGATAACGCAGGAGCGACTAATCTAATATCGAAGCGAAATTACGCATAAGGGATGCAAATCCACCCTTGCACCCATGCGCACGGTCCCGTTCCTCGTCCGCCGGCGCGCGTCCTAATAAACTCCTTTCATTAGAACCACCCCTCCCTTTCTCGCCCCCACGCGGAGCCGCGCGGAGAATGAACAAACTGTGTGCAGTCGTAACACACAAGCCTTGGCAACAGCTGTGGAACAGAAGTACTCGCGGTTTTCTTCGCCCCGTTTCGTTCCCTTTCGCTTCCATTCGTTTATCTTTCTTCTACATCTTTACAACAGGCTATTAAACTCGCTTCGGGGACCAAACAATTTTGATGGTTCTTTTTTTAACCTCCCGGCGCTAGACGTTAACCCTTTCATCGTTAAATCATTACATTCTGGGCAGTTTTAGAAGTAATTTTATACCTGTAATCAACGGTGGCTTCTTTTATGGAACGTCCTCTGGGGACTTTATTCGTTTGTGATTTTATATTTTAGGAATCTTCATCCCCTTTCGGTTACTATGAAATATGTTCTAAATTATATTAATGTTAATATATATATATGCTGTTATTGACTGCATATAATATCCGCAAAAAGTAATTACAAATATGCTAGCGAACGTTATGGTTCATCACAGAAAGTGCATTCCACGGTGGCACCAATTTTTCCATAATTATATACATTGTTCAAATGTACATGATGCATATATCACTACATACTGAAATAATACACTAAATTCATGCTCTAAATATTTAAAAGAATTTTATATAAGAAAAGTGATAAAACTTCGTTCTTTTGTTCACACAAGAATTATTATAATACCAATATATACGTTACTCCCATTGTGTATTAACATTACGACATAACCGCTTAACCCCTTGCACTACGATTATTTTCTTAGCTACGTACGCTAGTATTAGCTGGTTACTGTTTTTATATCATTTAACTTACAAATTATTTAAATATCGTTGGCAATTTTTACTTAAGGACCTCCAAACTTGCAAGACCAAGCTAAAATTTGAATTTAAATTAAAGTCCACACTCGGTAATATCTGGTATTGTTAAATCTAAGCCATAATTCATAGAACGAGTGTAACTCGTTATTGTAGGCCAAGGGGTTAAAGGGTTAATATAATTAAGAACAATTATCACGGACATCAAAGAGAGTGGAACTTCTAAAAATAGATACAGAGCTTTAGAAGAGTTGAGTAAGTGACAATATTAATTAAGATCTATCCGTAAACCACTTTTAGTAGATTTTGATGCGATTGATTTACGTAAATTTCGAAGTTTCAAAATTTAAATTATCCGATCCCTATTTTCCTCCCACAACAACGCTTGTCTCAACGGAATCCTGCCGTAAACGTTTCGCGTTTGAACGGATAATGTAAATCGGCCTTAAAAAGTGGCCTAATAGAAAACTTCTTTGATCCGCGAAAATTTTCGATGGAAAAAGATCTGCGCAAGCAGGTCGACAAAAAAATAGCTGAGGAATCAAACGTGGGGGGGTCGCGTGTAGGAGGCTTTAGGATTGTTTTTAAGCGTCGCATCAATCCCCGAAGCGAGCGACGATGTATGTAAATGCACCCTGAAAACAGGCCACACCGATGCGCGGCCTGTGTTCTCGATGGAACACTGTGTGCGCGCGCGATTGCATAAGGATGCATTGTCGCGCGGTTACGTACGAGCAACGAACACAGTTTCAGCCGCGGAGTTCAACCACTACTTCTACTAGTTTCTATACAGGGGATTGAAGAGGGGGAACAGTGCAACGAGTGACGAATGGAAGCCCGCGCGGTGCTGCAAACAAATATCGAATAAATGAGACGGCTACGCGAGACCTCGACGTTTTAATTACTGGCATTTAGCCGAGGCACCAGGGCTTCTTCTATTTGGTAACGTTCTTACCCGGAGATTTTTATAGAGAAAACGCTTCGGTAATAACGGGTCCGACCGTGGTAGTACCGCACGCCGACTCGTTTGTATACTTCGACTAGCCGAGCGCTGCAATTTGCCGGTAGAAACTGACGCGAAGGGAACTGGTTTTCGAAACGGACGGTTCTCATTTGGCCCGGCGTAATAAGGCCGCCGGCAACTACGTTGTATATTCAGATTTCAACGTCTGTTTTTCGTAGCAGCGAGTTACTAATCGGGAAAAAAGCTAAATTGAATCGGTTAACGTGAAAAGCGTGAAAAGAGTTCCATTAACGGGCAACTGGGTAGGTAGGGGTTGGTCGACATGAGGCAGGAGGGTTACTTGTTACGCAACCCCTGATGCAACCGGGTCAAAAGAATGGATCCGTAATTCACACTTTGCTGGACCAAACATGCGTTCGTACTTAGGTCAATGCTAGATTAACTTGTTGCAATGCTGAGCGCTCTGAATCGAGCCAAATTCGAAGTTGCACCGTAAATCGTAGATAGAATAATTCTTTGGAGAAATAGGAGGCAAAGAAACGCTCGTGTGCACGGTGCAGAAAGTTTTAAACGAATTAAGGTCCATTTGTACTATGTACGAGTGATGCATGAACCATGCAGAGCGACTGTAACACGTATTGATATTGTTTTATCTTTATTTCTGAGCCGAAGCACGTATTGGTAGTGCTTTGCCGTTACTTACGATTGTTTTAACCCGTTTACGAATAAATAAATACAATACGCTAATTAGGCAATTGTACAATACATTAATAGGTGCTGCAGGTAGTATACTCTTTCTCGAGACATGATTTACATATATCCCTATTTCAGAATCACCATTCTCTTTCTGCTTGTGTATAATAGACCCTGTTTATAATACGGTTCCACGGTGCAGTCGTTCTACTCGGCTCATAAAAGGTTCGAAATTAGCGAAAGGTTCCACAAAAGGCCGAATTATCGATCCCTTTTTTGATAGCTTGGCCGTCAACGTTTGCGAATTTATCGCGAAAAAGGAACGGGGCGGAGGGGGAGCGTTCGAACGATGGGATGCGAGTCAATTTTACACGGATCGGGTTGTGTTTCGGTTGATGGCGCGAGAACGAAGTTCGGCGAGTGAAATATTTAAAGGCAAGCTGTACATCTCACGTCAGCTTATGATACGTGCACGCGAGCGAGCAGCTACCTGCACACGATATGGATATCATTAACCGGGCGTATTACGAGTGTCACGGACTTTAACGACCGGTACCTCGTTACCAGATAGGAATTAATTATTTCAGGGTAATGAAGTGTCAAGGGAGGGGACACGTTGTTCGAAGTTATTCGACGGAAGATATTTCCTCCTTCGTGAACGGAGCACGAGGAAGAAGAGGTTGAGGCGAAGGCGGAGAAAGGGGTGGAATCGGTACACGGGGTCGGGAGATGTTTCTAATTATGGGAGCCACGTGATTTGCCGGCTAGATTGGAGACGTTGGAGAATCGAAGGAAAGTTACAAGCCACGATTGGTCATTTTATTATTTATTTCTTTCTACGGGCAAAAAACCCGTTTATATTTCATACAAACAAAGATAACACAAAGTGAGCGAGCACAGATCGTTTAACATAAATAAAAAAAAGAAAACGATAAAGTTCAGACTTAAATACGTTAATATTCCGAGGAAAGAAGTTAATATTTTGATAAATATAGTTAGCAGATATACAGAGTAAGCAAAATGGATCGATTTGACTTAGATTGGAAGAGTAGAAGAAGTTTATTTGTTTAGAGAATCTAGAAGGGGCATTAAAGTTAATACAAGATGTCACCAATGGATTATTCGCAAGACCATGAATAACCTTATAAAGGAAACATAGATCTGCTATAGTTCTCCTAGTATCTAAAGAAATAATATTTGGAGTTCATACGTATGGTCAAATCTCGATAAAGATTATCCCATTTAAAACGCAACAAAACGCAGCATTTCATGTTGAATATTTTGAAGCATATTTATTTTAACTCGTTGACTTGTAATCCGAACGGCATTTCTGATAGCGTCTAAATACAATAAAAATGTATTAGGTTGATCGAAAAATTAGTAGCGACAATGTTATTTATTGAATTCTGTGACTGCTTCCGAATGGGAACTTCGTACATATACAGGTATCAAAAATATTCACTCTTGAACGTTCGAAATTAAGTTCCCAATCGAGAACGGAATGCAGTCGAGGGTTAAGATATGATGTACGAAAAATTTCGTGGCTGATTGTGAGCGTGGCTCGTGTTACAATTCGTGGGTCTGAGAAAAATTCCTAAGGGATGCTGTTAATTATACACACATGTGTTCCCGAACTGTTTTCTTATATCCGACTTATGTTCGCCTTCTGGAATAGTCACTCGACGAATTAACTTTCCACTTAATAATCCCGCCAAAAGCATCGAATTAATAAGTGTACTCTAAATAACATAAGTAGTGGCTTATAGTATTATTTCAATATTCCTCAGCTGCCTCGTTCGAGAATTGCTCCACACCGCACACATTTCCGTGTTTCTTTCTTAAACCGAGCCCCGCTATTCTTTCGTGGCCGATCCGTCGAAAAACAGGCTCGCTGTTGGTTGCGTGAAATATAGGAAGCTACTTATCCCACCAACACTTGGCGAGAGTTCATTATCCGTCCGCATAATGGTATGGCACTTACTGTGCGTATGAGCGGCAGCAGCTTGTGCTGCGCCGCGTTTTCAAGGCGTTTCAATGGCTACGAGAATTGTGCCCGGCGAGAGGGCCTTCAGTAGTAACGACGAAGGGACGGTAGAAGGTTTTACCCCTTTTGTCCTTTAACATCTTTGCGAGCGGCGACATGTCAAACGGTCCGTCCCCGTTGGCTGTCCTGGGAATATAAACAAAGAGCCGACGACAGAGCTGCAAAAGCAAGTATAATGTCCCTTCTGACCCCTTGCTTCTGTGTTCACCGTCTTCTCGATTCTACCCCCTCCCCTCCGGCACTTTTGCTCCAGCTTTCTCGATCTACCTTCTGCGCGTTTCTCTTGATCTTTTTCTCTTCCCCATCGTCGTCTCCGCCATCCCCATGCTCCTTTCCCTCTCCCTTTCCGCCCTCCGCGTTTCAGTCGACCTTTCCGTTTCGCATTCGCTCCTCCGCAAGCCACGATCCATCTTATTCCGATCTGCGCTCTCTCGCGCCGTCGAGGTTCTTTGCATTGTCGGAACCGAGAGAGCCTCCGCGAAATCTTAATTCCTCTTTGCCAGCTCCATTCTCGGAGTTCTCGAGCGTGAAATCGGCGCCGTTCGTACACCCCGCGCGACCCCCCTTGGCCCCTCATCGGCCACCCCGCGACAATTCGTAAAGAATAAGACCATGTCCCATTATCGGATCAAGATATTATCATAATTGCCTGGAGCCCTTCGCCCGACGTTGGCTCACTCGCTAGCAGAGTGCCTAGGGATGGCTGGCTTGAAATTAAAATTAAAGCAAATACGAAATTAAGCTGCAATCCAGAGGCTGGTACAAGCCTGGCATTCTGGTATTATCTTCGCCTGATAACCATTTCTAGAACAATCGGGGCCTTCGTTACGAATACAGGCCTTGCCTGTGTTTGCCTTTGTTGAATATATGGTACAGTTCTTCCACGGAATAAAGACACAGCGTGTTTACATTCCCACTTTCGTTGCAGTCCGCTGCACTCGCATAGCAACACAGGCAGTGATCGCTATTGGCCGAACACGGTGACGAAGATCAACCGGCGATCACTGACCGCGTTCGTTGGCGAGTAATCGGACTGTAACTAGAGTGAGAATGCAAACACGCTGTGCCTTCTTTCCGTGGAAGAATTGTACGTATATGTTTATACCGCCTAGATGACGATGAGTGTTGCCATCCTACGTTTGTCTAGGCTAATTAATTTCTGTACGAATACATATGTAAGGCGGAGAGTAGCAGGCAAGATACTTGGTAAGAAAGACTGGCCACGTGTGCAGGCATTTATTCAATTAGTTATATTCCAGAATTTATATAATAAGCTTAGTAATAATTAAAACTGTGTCAAGTGATTTCTACAGTATTTTTTTAAGCAAGGGTAAAAGAATAATTTAGTGTTTTTAGGGGAAGTTCTTGTATTGCCGGACACTTAGGGTTTTCTTTAAATGAATAGGGAAAAATGATGTTTTATTCCTCATATTTTGCGTTAATTTCAGGTTAACGCTGTTAACATTAAAAATAAAGGAACGAAATGAGCATCCATCGTATGATACGATTTCCGCAGCTAGCATGTGACGGGCTGAGTTGAAAAGTGGTCTAATTTTGAGTGACGAAACTTATTTATTTATTTATTTAATTATATCACCGGTAAAAACCCACTTTTAAACAAACGAAGGAACAGAAACAAGAGCACAAATAAAAAGAAATGTTCAATCTGGGTGAACAATGCGTAAAGTTACGCTTCGTTTTAAAAGTCTACATGTTTCCAAGGAATGAAACAAATTACTTGGCTTACTCAGGAATGGTTTGAAACTATAATTACGAATCTATTTTTGTAATACCTTTTCTCCATCTATGCTTTTCAATTTTCCTTTAATCGATAGTTCTGTTTCCTTTAAACCTCGTATAAATACACATACGTAATTTTTTGTATATCTAAGTACGCATCTTGGTTACCATCTCGTATACTTGTCGCAAATTTTCCAAAAAATGCACTTAGACTACTTTTCCGTTCAACCCCTCATCTGTAATTACGCTTACTAACAAAAGTTAAGCAACAAAGTGATCATTTGCAAATACCTGTATATTCTCTATCTTTCGAGATACATAGCTTAGAATTAATACCAGCATGAAGAGATAAGAGTACGCGCATCAATAAACAACAAGTTACCCTGTTTTTAATTTTATTTCGTGTATCTTAATAGGTAAAGTATATATTATATTATATAAGTATATAATATACCTATAGCAAATGAGTATCTTGCTTCTTAATTTTTGTCAATAGGTGTATACCACAAAGGCACTGTTATCTAATTAAATCGCGAATTTCTGAACCTCGTGCCGAACATTCTAAGATTTCACAAAGCTTGTTTTCGTCGTGAACCCTTTAATTTCAGAGACGAAGCAAACGCGATATCGAGTCACGCGAATATCCTTCTCAAGAGACCTATAATGGTGGAGCATTTTTATGGGGATTGATACCGGGTAACCGGAAATTACGCGGCTGCGAAATTTATGCGAGAATTCAGGCTACCCCGAGCGGCAACGTTTCCCGAACCATTAAATTATTTAACGATAATGGCTTCGTTTTAACGTTTCGCCCTGTGTGTTACCCGTTTCGACGAATGCCCTCGAATATTCCATAGAAATTTATACGGCCACCACTCCGCGACTGGTTTACGGTTTTGGATATTGAAATTTTCAATGCGAGAGACCACTCTCGACCTCGATACACTCGGTCAATCGTTCGCAAACGCGGCGCGCACCATCGAAACTGCGTGCTACACGAATTTAAAAGATTTCCACGGCCGACAAAAGCGTCCACCAACAATATCTTGCTTTTTTAATGAACACGTAGAAGTTCTTGCGTGCATCAAATGTATGTCAAAAATATTAATACTACAAAACTCTGAAATTTAACCTAAATGTTCAACGATTTCTTCGAGAGGGAATTTTCGTCTAGACCGCAATATTCTAATGGTTCTTTGGGAATTTTGTTCAAAGGAATATGATTGTCTTTTTCATTAATTTCGAACACGCACTTTCAGCTCTGTGTTTCAAAGAGTGTTGACAATTTTTTTTCGTATAAAAATATTGAAGATTATTGTTCGGTCTTGCAGCCGACCGACCAGTACCGTACAGTCATAAACCAATTCGTTCCTTTCCATCCTAAATATCAAGCCCTCAAACTAATTCCTCTCCGACCATAAAATGGTTAAGGACGCATCCTGGTCATTTCCACCACCCTCCTCTACTTTCTGTTTTTTCCCACACCCCTCCAGTTTCAAGCCGCTTCCACCTTAATCTTCTCCTTAATTTTCTCCTTCCATCAACTTGTCTCATGTCCCACTACACTTCATATTTTTGACTCCTTCTTACCCCCTCCTTCAATATTCGGCCAATCGCATAACGCCCCCACATTATATATTGGCTCACAAACCGATTCAAGGGTAGTACGCAAAACACCATCGAAACCACCACTTTGAAAAACGACAAGTAACACAATCCGACAAGTTTTTTCAAATACAACATTACCGCGTAACTCACAACGAGCAAATTTATTCACCTTTATTCAACAATCAGAACTTCGCCCTTACGGCATTAGTTTGTCGTGAGCGCACACGATACTCTTCGCGGTGTGAATCGTTGCAATCGTGTCGCGAGTCGAGCATCGTACAATTATAAGTGTTAGAATGAATCCAGCAAAGGCATTAATGGAAAGTGGTCGTTACGATATCTCAAGTTTTAGTTGACCGATTGGCACCAAATATTCCGTTCTTTATTCTTAAGTTTCTTAGTTAGTATTTTAGTTTTCGCCGACTTTCCTCTACGCGAGATTAAAAAATCGTGAAACCACCGGCCTTGAATCGCACGTCCACACTCTTTACGATCGTGAATCACCGATTTGTCTCGAATTAGAAAACTTTAATTAACCAAATCCATTGGTATTTGGTATCCGGGGATCGTGATGGCCGCAAGAACAAAATATTCGTTTTGAGTGGCTCGTTAAATTCCAGCGGCGCTTCCGCCTTCGTAGGAAAACTCAACCAATAGATCACACTAAACTTCCTGCACGTTCGTGCTGGCAATTCCCTTATCCCAAGGATTGCCGCAAGAGAACGCGAAAGGAAGAAATTTATATATTACATGTTCCGGTTAGTTTTGAGAGATTTCTTACAAAGAGAAAAGATACGCGTATTTTAGAGAGACGTTAAATTATATTCCATGCAAAATATTTTCCATCGTTAGCTATTACTTTTTCCCGTTTCTCCGCTGCAAAAGAAGCGTTCGTTGTTCAAAGCGATCCGTTCGTCGATTTATTATTTTTTTTACATTGAAATCATATCGTCGACGAAAATATGCAATATTTAGACGTGTGTCGAAACCTAATTTCTAGATTCGCGAAACTCGAATTCGAATCTTTGCGAGGCCTAGAAACACTTGCCTTACAATAACTAGTTATGCTTGTAATTCGAATAGAACAAAGCCACGCTGTATTTATGATAGAAATTAACTTTAATCTCAACTGTAGCTTCAATGTACAATATTTATTTGTATCAACGGGTAAAATACACTTTTAATTTCATTACAAAACGTCAAGATAATAATAACAGTAATAGTAATAGTATATTAATGATTACCAAATCGAAACTACCCATGTAATATTTCACCGTTTCGAAAGCATCGTAAACGTTAATCCTTTAACGATAGAACTTAAAGAATTCTTGCTCAATTATTTTTTGCAGCATCGACTATTCGCAATATTGAATTGAATCATTTGGTTTAAAAATTGTTGTCGCGTATCCAAAAGCAATCCCAAGAAAAAATACACGTTTGTAATTTTCCAAAAGCCACGAAATTTCAGGTGCCTCTTATTTTCGCGATGTTTCTCATGTTTTTTTTTTTTTTGTGGATCGTGATCAGCGAAAGCTTTCAAAGAAATTCGACGGGGAGAAAAATATTTTCCTTCGGCCTACCAGCATGTGTGGGACGTATCAAATTTTTTCCCCGTCCAGCCGTTTCTGTCTAGTTCCGTGCAATATACCGCAATGTGTCTGAAAAAATGAAGCCCTTGAAAAAACGAATCGAACGGAAGGATAATACCCGGAACGTATACGGGATAATCCTGCCAGAACCGATATTATCAGTATGTACGCGCAATAAAAACCGCCAACGCAATTCTAGCCTTCGCGGACCCTATAAATGTTACGTCGATCCATAATATTCCTTCCCTCGATTCGCTTCCCTGCGGAATTAATCAACGCGTTTTTAATACGGAATTCTTTCTTTAACCCTTTGCGGACGATGAATAGTAACACTTAAGAGATTATTTTGATTTTCAATTCCAAGCCTTTAAACTTTCCAAGCTTTTGAATTCCATTCCCAAAACTGTGAAACGTTTATTAACGATATTAATTTAAATTTTCTGCTTCAACATCAACGTGCGTCCACTGAACCTAAAAAGTGATCAGGCGGCTATTTGTAGACACTCGTCCGCGAAGGGTTAAACGTTTGCGATCGGAAAGCTTTTCCGGGAGAGACGCGTCGCGTCCATTGAGTAATTACAAACCGAATTTGCGATGGAAAGATTGTAATTATTTGCTCGTAGCTGAATCTCGTTTTAGAGAGTAAGATTATTTATTGAATACGATTGAATGCAGTTATAATTTTGTTGAGGTCAAATATTTCGTTGTAATGCGTTGAAAAGTTCACGTTTTAAAATATTGGAAGAAGCGAATTCTTTTAGAGCTGATCCATGGAACGTCGGCTAATTAAGGTTTGGGGATGCCTGCGAACACCCCAGGTATGAACGTGCAAACTGTCGCCACGTTTTGTGGATTCTAACTTTGCAATTCTTTCTATTTGCAATTCTTTCTTTGCAATTCTTTCTTTGCAATTCTTTCTTTGCAATTCTTTCTTTGCAATTTTAACCTTGCGCCCGTCTTGTGAACATCACCAATACTTCTTCCACCGTATTAAATATAATTATTTACTCACTTTATTCCACACGAGTCAGTTATTTAATATAACCCTTCAACAAATTTAAATGAATGAATCGGTAGAAAAATGTTGTGAGATAGTTGTTCGGTTTTTCAACTGCTACTAAATTTAGCACACTTTTGCGAGACTTTATAATTAGAAGGCGCAAGTTTGTTTCGAAAGAAGAGAAAATATCGATATAAAGCTTGGGTAGAAATTAAAAGTGATTGCTATAGTAGAGCCAACGGAGTGCAAAGGGTTAATATATTGAATTTACATTTTAACGAGCGAAATTCAATTTTAGCATCGATGAATCGTCCGTTTCAATAAAATTATGAAACATCGAACCAATATTAGAACATTATAAATATTGGAACTAGACTGCGGATCTTTATACGAATTCATATTTGTATTAGTAAAATTAAAGTAATGGAATTTAAATAGTGGGATGTTTCATCTTCGAAACACAATAATTTTTACTTTATTTTAAATGCCATGTATCTTTTTGCATATTAAAAGTACTTTGTGCCTTTTTGCATCTTCGAATTTCCCATAAATGCATAAAAATCCCAAGTCTTCTATAAATGACCAATAAATGGCTGAAGTTTTCCCAAACGTATAAGACGATCAAATACATAGTTGCGATGAATTCTACCCAGTATTGCATCCGATTCGTTTAAAAATGTTGCGAGGGAAACTTTATTAAACAATTAGGGAACGTAGCTACAAAGGGATTACTTAACAAGGAAGCATCGAATGCTTCCGCGAGGAATAATTTCTTTTTACGCAACTTAATCCCAAGTAAACGACTCGATTCTTCGCAACAAGTTTTAATTGAAGCGTGCATACTTTCCGCCGAAGCAACGTAGAATCTCACGGCGCTGCAAGGATTACTCAAAATTAAGAGTTCGCCTCGTAGGAATCTTCTGCGTAGCTTTATTATTTATTTCCATTCTCATTCAACCTCAATCTGGTCCTTGAAGATTACGAATTTTTTAAAAATACACCGGCAATCAGAGTGCTTTTGAAACTATTATTCACATGCACTCGTTGTCTTTCGACGAATTATTTTCTTCCTATTATCACGTATTCCTGAAGTGCCACCACTTTTTCAAACTGTCGAATTTCACTTCTGTTAGTCTTTTTATGATATCAAATCAATTGAATTGTTCCCCACTTAACAATTTAAATACGATTATTTATTAGTCTCTTCGCACAATAGTGTTACCTTTATTAAAAAAAAGAGAAATTCCTCTATTTCTGGCAAGCTTTTAAAGTTAGGTGTTCCATGTTACGAACGTTTTCCTTATATTTTTATACATATATTTTAGCGACAACTTTGCAAGCATTTTTATACACGTGTTTACTTTTTTCATTTTCGTATTCTAACTGACGGATTAATGGGGGAATTCTCGTGTAACGGGTTAAAAAAATAGGTCTTTCGTTTTCTGCGTAAATCAACAGCACAGTGTGTCAAAAATGTGACGTGTACATTTTTTGTAGCCATATTTAAAGAAAGTAAGGAAGTTACAGCTCGCTATCGGGTTAATATCGTAGTATCTTGAAGACTAATTAAAAACATTAAATACGTTTCTCTCGATACCCGTGTTGTTTAAATTGGCGAGCATGGTAACTCAAAAACTAGTCGACTAATTGGCTTGAGACAAAGCTTACTCGTTTCGTTACAACCTTTTCCGGGGATTGACCCTCAAATTAGTTTTTATTTTTCATTTATAATCTGCTTTTTTTTTAACGAAGCTTTTAAGCTGGAATTGTTTAAATCAAAAACACGAAACTACCTTGCGAATGCTAGAATTATTTTAGTTTCTCTTAAAATAGATTTCATCCTAGATCAAATTATTTAACTGTTACATAATATTGTATTTGATGCTTTTATTTGTTACACTGTCTCCCAATCAGGACTACATTATTGAAGGCGATTACAAGTCTCGATTATTATTTAATAAGAAATAACAAGAATTCGACTATAAAATTGTGTTCGTACAATTTAAGGGTCTCTCTTTATGCCCCTAAAATGCTACTATAATATGACTTTTAGTTCTGTATAAAAAAATTCGAAAATACAGTAAAAACAGGTTCTTCTTACCAAGGCCGTCATTTCCTTATATTCCAAAATAACTGGAACATCGTACGCAACATTTTATATACTACTATAAGAAATAATGTTTACATATTTCAAGTTAATCAAATGATTAGTTTCTGAGATCTACTGGCCGCCATCTGAGAATATTTTATCAAACACGTCGATAGATGACGTTATATAACTCCCTAATTTTTTAAATTGAAGTAACAAATCTTTTACGATTCATTATGCGTTACTCTGCTATTAAATAAACGAATTCAAGTGGCAATTATAGGAAGAGTGACAGCACGTGGGTGATTTATCCCAGCTAAGACTGGTCACGCGTACAACGCAGAGATTCACACGACTAAACCGTTATTCCAAGGCAGTACTAAATCTACGGCACGCAACTGGCGTTTCCAGAGAACACGAGAGATTTCGTAGCCGGAATTCGGCGAATTTAATTATTTATTTTTCGTGGAATCGCGAATCCCGGTCTCTCGAGGCGAGCCTTGGTAAATAGGTGGGGATCTTTGTTTAATGAATTACCCTTCTCGACGTGGCATTAGATTAAATCTGAAGCAAGTCGGTGGGCGTGAGGGTAGCTCCGGTAAATTGATACAAACGACACACTGCCCACCCTCTGCGTCTCCTTTTTCTTCTTTCCACCTGACTTTCCTCCTCTTTTTTTTCCCCTCTTCTGCCTTCTTCTCTCCCTCCAATTGCAGCTTCCTTCTCCTTCGAGACTTAGATCGAAAGAGGAAGAAGGAGGCGTTCGAAGTTATTTTGCCCCGTCGTATCCCGGCGATCAAAATGCCGAGAGGCGCGGGAATTAATCTCGGAAGTACTTCTATTCCGTCAAACGTCAGCCCGACACGCCCCGATAAGTGTACGTTCCTGCAAATTGAAATTGAAGATCGGCCAGACTATATTGGCTCGCCTTTTTGCCTCTTAGACGCGGTTTCACTGAAATAGTGTCTCTCACGGAACGCGACGGATTTTTCAACGGGATGTTGTCAACGTAAGCGTAACCATTGACAAAACATAGAATAGATTACTCATTTTTATATGATATTATCAGGAATTTACCTGGCTATCTTGTTAAAATAAAACAGCGTTTAGCAGCGTTTTTAAACGTTTTTACGATGGGAATTATAACTAAATACTGCGCGAATTAATTGCTTCCGATATATACGTGATCTGTAACAAGCATAGAAGTGTATCTTCATGTGTATCGGACTTCTATCATTCAATCTTCTATAAGCCGAATTTTATTTACTTTTACGGTACGAACAAACACGTATAATTAAGTAAAATGTTTCACTTCAACCTGCAAATCAAGGATTAATGCGTACACTGTATAAGTGACTGGAGTCAATGCAACTGAAAATTAAAGAATTGGAATCGTATAATGATATACTAATGAGATTAACTTCAACAAAGTTATATACATAGATAGCGAGTTAATTTTCGTAACTCTGATAGTCGAATTTTCATATAATTCTTAAAGTAACCATTTCAAATTGTAAGGGCGTAGAAAACTTCTACTTTTACAGTTACATACGTCTTCCTGCGTTTGATATTGTTTAACAATTAGCAGAATCATGCGCCTTAACCCTTAAATTACTATTGTCGGCCTGTGAGACCGCCAATAATAATTACTTATCCGTCTCTATTTCATTTCCTGCGTGATTCACTCTTATTTTCTCTTGTCACTTTGGATACGTTTCAATGATAGTATAACGTTCACGTACTGAAATCGAACCTGGAATATAGATACGAATGAGCGATCATTAGCTGTCTTACGGTAAGTTTCGATAAATGTGGCAAAGGGTTAACACGCTCGGATCCCTATTCGCTATCGTCTCGTAGGGATGAAACACAAATGGGACACGTATACGCGCGTTCGTACGGTGGAAAAGAAGTTTTTCGATTAAGAAGTAGAGATAGGATATTTCGTGGCGACGGGATGCTGTCGTAACGAGCGAATATTCAACGAGCCGCGCGAGACTTCTACCTTCGTCGTTACTTTTATTGCGCGCCGCCAACCCGCTCCACGCGAATAATGTATTTCCTGCGAGTCTCCGGCAAGTTCTATCAACGCGCAACCCACCACAAATCGTCCAATTTTTTTCAACTATCCCCGCCCCCGCCATCTAATGCGAACTTCGAAAGATTTACGCCGTTGCCCCACTTGTGTTTTTCCTCCCTCCCCCCCACCCCCCTCCCCCTGTACTACTCTATGTTTATCGGCATCGAATAGATCGAAGCGTTTCGCGAAACTGTGAACATTTTTCTCGCGGTTTTTCACGCGATCGGCCACCGTAACGGTATCGCATCGACGTGGCCTGTCGAGCGAGACTTATTTATTCCCTTCGCGGCTCGTTGAGCTTACCTCTCTTATATGGCAGCCACTAAATTAATTTCAGACGGGGAATAGTGGGGTAGCAACAAATTCCTTCCGACGCAGTCAATGAGATGCGGCAAGTTGGCCGCGGAGAAGGAAGGGGTGCAACGCCACCCTCTCTACGGTACCTAGGAGAGATTATCCTAAGAAAACTTTGCCGGCAGTTACGCCCCCCTCCCACGTATCCGGAGCGTTACTACAGTTAAACAATCTACAAAATTGAAATAATATGCAGATGTAATTTCGAGTAACTTTATATCGCGCTGCCGCGCCGTCGTCGCGCAGCTTCCAAGTGTCCCAGGGCGGCGGAACTTCGTGACGATCCTCGATACTTCCGTCGCGAACGAAACGCTACACTCCCCTAGCATCCCGAGCATAGTTGCACGGGCGGCGGATATTTTTTTTCCAAAGCATTCGAAGAATGTGTTCGGGCTTGGTTACCATCGTCCATCCCTTGGTTAAGTTCCGTTCTTTCGAACTTCTTACCGGGGAGAATTCGTTCTTTGCGCGATAGCTAGTGGCAGAGTTGCGCCGTGGAGAATAATATTTACGTCTGTTAAAAGTTTGGCGTATTCGGCGTATCGTTTTTAACCGGGACGGCGTTGCGCAACTGTTGCGGTCAAACGATTGTGATTAACACTGGAAGAACTTCGCGTGTCAATTCGTAACGTTTTAGAAAAATTGTATGAACTTACAGCAGTGGATTTTTGTGAAGACTTTAGATGGTTTTCTGTAAATGATACGGATGAAGGTTCATTTTGCTCGCGTTATGGATTTTCGCAAATATCCCACGATTTTAATCGCCTTGTTGCAAATAAGTGCACTTTAACCATTTGAACGTGCCATTAAATTGCAATTTATTTATATTAGTTCAATTGCTACTTAATATACTGGTCCAATTTATTACATTCATTTCTTTTTCGCGTTCATCTATTAATAATTTCCATTTATGTCTTGCGTACGATGTAATTCCCAAACGCACGAATGCAGTCAAAGGGTTAATTACAGTAATTACCATAAATAAAAGAGACATTATACAATATTATGCTCCAAACTGGAACTAGATTTTTAGGTTAAATAATTTCTAAAGCAGTTCAATAAATTTACGCGATAAGCTTAAAATGGCACGAATTGGTACGTCTACCCTATTACAATGATTCGCAACGAAGTTCGCCAAAGTTATCGTAAAACCACCTAACATTTCTGTTCTCTGTTTAATAGACACTTGACGCGATACTGCCAAAGAAAAGTCCGCAGCGGAATTTCTTCTGCATTCCCGCGTGCGTCAGCACTCGATTCGCCGCAAAAGGTGATCGGGCGCAGTTACACGTACCTCCTCTGGAAATTATATAACTCATTACCCGGGATTTCTTGCGCGTAGGAATTCCATTCCCGCGACAATTATCCTTGGCCAAGAAAATCGTGCTTATCCGGTTCCCCCCCTCCGGTTCCCGGTGTCGCGTCAACCGAACGAACACGAATGAGACGAACGCGGTATTACGAATTCTTGGCCGACGTCTACCGTCCATAAGACTTGCCGTAATAACGTAGTCGCGAACGCTAACACGCGCACACGCCCTTGTATGTGCGTCCAGCGTCGAAAATGTCCGGTATGCGAGCTCGTATATCGTGCACGGTCCGTCGCGGCTTTACCAAATGCCTAGGATACTCGTGTCGCGTGGATACTACGCGAAGAAGAAGCGGGTAATATCGATCTGGTATCATCCATCATGGTTCACTCTATTAAAGCAACGTAGCCCATTTTCCCTCTGACCCCCTTTTCGCAATCACTTTACTCGTTCTATTCCGTGCCACCCTGCCTCGTCTTA
Source organism: Eucera pruinosa (assembly GCA_028830335.1). NCBI lineage: Eukaryota > Metazoa > Arthropoda > Insecta > Hymenoptera > Apidae > Eucera > Eucera pruinosa. The sequence continues at coordinate 8,730,632 of JAMYCR010000015.1, read as the reverse complement.
TCCTATCCTTCTCAATCCTAAACGGGGTTGATGCGCGAGACGCACCCCTTCGATCTTCCGCCACGTTTTCCATCCTTTTCCATCGTTCGTTTCTTCCTCTTAGCGACCGCGGTTTTTCCCCGATCCCAGCTTGATACTCCTCGGGAATCTCTAACCCCCACGGCGACGACGCGACCAGGGGCTTTTTCGAGCTCTAGAAGTCGTCCCCATTCGCGGAGATCCGAAATTGCCGGGGTGCGAGTGAACGATAAGGACAGCTCTGACGGATGCTAGACGAATGCCTTGGGCGGGCTTTACACCGCCCGCTAATTACACTCCTCCTCTTTCTTGGAACGAGAAAAGGGCGTCTTACGTTTGGAGTTCATCCACGAGTGGATCTGATTTCTTTACACTAGCGCGCGCCCGGTGCACTGGGTCACCGGGGTATTCTTGTTAGAGAAGTTTGCGGCGGAGAGTAAATCGTACACAGGCTGCCGGGAAAGTTGAATTGAATTAAGCTTGTTTAGAGGGCGAACTCGTCAAGTATACGTGCGGTGTGCAGTTAGGAAAGTAAAGGAGAGTGAATTGCGTATTTAAATCCCGTGCCCTACAAATGTTTCGAATATTATTCATATTTTCTACGTTAACGTTGTGTCAAATGCAAAACGCTAAAATATTATACGTAATTTCTGCTTGATAGTCTCCAATGTTACAAATCGAAACTATAATTAGAATTAAAATTAAATTTTGGAAACGGTACACTGTGTTTTTAGTGCACGTAGATTATAGTTTGCACCACGAGTGTAACTCGTTGTTATAAGACAAGGGCTTAACATAGAGAGAAAGAGAGGGAGGGTAAAAATGATGTAAATATGTAAATGTAAATAATGTTATACGATTATTTCGTATATATGTAGTTTCCTTAGGATAACCGAGTCTCGTTAATATAAAAGTCTGGGGACATTCTTAAACCTTTGATGGGTACAGAATTTTGTTTCGCAATAGGAAATTGTTTCTATTGCATATATATTTATATGGTTACATGTATTAATATGGATGATGAAAAAATATAATAAAGATAATAACGAAACATTGTAAAAGTTGCTTCTATCAAATAGACCGCAAAAATATTCGTAACATAACATAAGCTATTCTTTAGTAACATAAATTACTAAGTAACATAAATTACTAAGTAACATAAATTACTCCGTTGGGCGTAACAGTTTTTAACCGTAATCGTCAAAGGGTTTAACATGTACGTACATATATTTCGATGCATGCTACAAGGAACAAACGATAGGTATAACGAACGATCTTTTAGAAAGAATTAATTTAATAAAGAAGAAACTAATTTAGTAAAACAGTTCAATATATCAATAGCAATTATGACATTTTTTAATTTCGACAATTATCTCAATCAAAACCACTTTACTATTACAGTTCGTAACAGGTATTTTCGGAACCGTTGCAACTATTGCCTTTGAGGAATCGGTTACCAAATCCACTTATCGGAATCATTGAAGTGATAATTCCCGATAGTGTTTTACTACATCGATACAGGTGTCCCGTATTAGATCCTGCTTCAATTCTAATCTCAGGATCGTACTATTGAATGTGATTAAATTATTATTAGCTTAGGTAACTCGGTTTGCAGTGGCGCCGGCTTTCTGCCAGAACACCGGACTTTATCTAACTTCTGCCACGTACTAAATTGACTACTGAAGATTAATCCCTTAATCCCGTTTAGCCGATCCCTTCGTATTGTCCTCGCAAAACTGCTAATCTACCTCACCCGTGTTATCTAATCGCTGTAAAATTCGCTCGTAAAATTTACAACGGGTCCGAATTAATCGAAGCGATGAGAACTCGTCGAACGCTCGTCAAAGACGCACGCGTCTTTCGTTCGTGGATGATCAGCGCGCGATCCGTGATACTGCAAATTTTCAACTGATTACCACGAGGTTCCCGTGCAAAGGGCGAAAGAATGAGGTTCGAAATGAAGAGCGCGCCCTAAGAAATTAATTGACTTCGATATCGGGACGAGGAAAAATAGATCAAGGGTGTGACGCGCCGCTTTTGTCCGCGATTTAGCTTGGTCATTATGAGACCCGCGCGGATATATTGGTATTAATGACGGCGCTGATGAGTGTGTTCTTCGTTGGGAAGAAAATTGCAAAGGGAACGCATCAGGGACAGGATAATCGGCTTTCAAGCTTCCATTTTATCTTCGCCTCTTTGATTGCAGACGCGAACGCGACGCGTCGTGACTGAGATAAATCCTCGCGATATGAAATCTTCCCCTCCTCTCTCAAATTTACGGCCATTTATGAAAAAAAAAACTGATCTATCCTCCTTCCCACCTACCTTGGAAATTTTTCCATCAACTTTATTCCCACGTGGAACTACCGTATATTTATTCTAAAACGAGGTATCGCGAGTTTCGCGATTTGAAGGATTGCGAATTGCTAGAAATAAATTAATCGAATTGAAGATTGACTTAAATGTTAACCTCCTTCCTTAGTATGACGTCATGGGTCTCGAGTGTCAAACTTGATTACTTTTTATGGTGGAGTAATATATTTTGTAAGACTGTAGCCACTTCATATAAATTTTATAATATATTGATTCTAAACACGTTCTAGTGAAAAATAAAACAGTTTGCATGGGTTTACGTTGGTTTAAAATTATGAACCTGAGAACCAGACTAACTCAAGTCAATTTTTGTTAAAATTGAGTTATGTACACCATCTTATTGTTCTTTTTCAACTTTAATTAAACCTTAAGAATGTATATATATGTTATATAATACATAAAGAAGATTTAATTGTGTGCATTATTTCGAACACAATGTCGTCTTATGTAGTTATAATTTTTGTTTTCGCTCTGCTGTAAATTTACATTACAGGACTTAGGTCAGTTTGGTTTTGAGGTATAGAATTATTATTTATTTTTACTTGACGTTCCACACATGTAATAACGAAAATTCAAACAAATGTTAGGTGCACAAATTAATTCTTGGTATCTTTATCAATTCGAAATCTCTACTTCATTATTTTTCGAGTGACAAATTTGCTTGACAATAATGGTAAAACACTGAAAATGTCGAATATTCAGATTGTATTTGAGTTTCTCTCAATAGATATTAACCCTTTATTGCATACATTTTGACGACGAGTTAAAAGAAAGAGAAGCAAATATGACTGTTGTTCTATTCAAATGTTGATATGGTAATGAAATAAATAACAAAACATTGATAAACAACGTTGTTTATTAAATTTTATGACTGTTCCTAATGGATACATGGTGGATTGTTCCATCCCTAAAATGCAATAGCTTCTACAGTGCAGTGATGACTTGTTGGCGAGCGTCCGACAAGCTGAACGGCACAGGGACAAGGGGAGCTGGTCGCTCGCTCCGCCCATTAGCCAGTAGAAAATCTTTCTTCCGAATTCTTGGATGCTACATGCATAGTAGTAGGTCCTTCATATTCGCTAAGGATTCGCGAGAGCGGACCCTGCCAGGTAGCTTCTTCAAGATTTCCCCACATCCTCGCGAGAAAAAAAATTAGGTTTACGCCAATGTGATTCAGTTGTAGTTCCAAGTCGTCCTATCTCACTTTACCTCGACGTGTTTTGTTTCGCATCCTTTGTCACGCAGTAGACTTGCACTCGTGACCGATTCAGCCAATGAATATAATACGTGTGACTGAAGGTGTCGCTAATATGCGACAGCCAATCGGCTTGCCTCGCCATCAAGTGATCACTGCACTGTACTTGGCCTTGAATATTTGAATATTTCACATGTAACGTGTATTCTGTGCCTTTCTGCGCATCCAAATTAAATTAAACATAAACACATTCAATTTTCATTAGTTCTTAACTCATTAAATTATGAAACACTTGAAATTAACCCTTTGCCCTACAATAACGAGTCACAGTCGTTCTACAAATCATGGCATAGATTCAACTAAAACGAATAATATTGAAGGTGAAATATAATTCGAACGCTAATTGTATCATTCTTTTACAAAATTGGGGGTTGTTGAACAAAAATTGCTTATAATATTTAAATGTTTCGTATGCGAAATGATATGAAAACAGTGCTCAACTAACACTAGCATACATAAGTGATAAAATACTCGTAGTGCAAAAGGTTAAGTTCCCAATCATAAACAGAATACAATAGACGGTTAAATCTTACAAAATCCCAAACGTTCAAAATTAATTCCTACACCTAATGGTACATTTTTAGACCTACGGCGTCGAATTAAATCGTAATGGAAGAATATTAAGCACAGAATTTTTCTTCGCTCTTAGCCACGGTATAAAACGAAGGGCGGCCGTAGTTGCGGTTATTGCTTATCGTCGAAATTATCGTAACGACCACCGGGGAGATTTATCGCGTCGAATCGGCGGCAATCGTAGCCCTGCCGCACATAAAAGATTTCATAACCGGGCCCAGGGGGTGTTTATTGTAACACGGCAACGCGACACGTGCGCACGCGCCACGAAAAACAAGAACCGATTACGAATAGCTTGCGAGGGGTGGGTGACTCGGTGGAAAATATTATTCTTGGTCGAAATATCGGACCGCAACATTGTGCCGCACGTAGGAAAGAGGAAAAAGCAGACCCACCCGGTTACAATCGTTTGCAATACTTGGGTTTGCCGGTGAACGAAACGGGAGATACGAGGAAGATGGAAAGAGATTTGGGGGTGGGCCAGTTTAGCGGGTTGGGATGGTTCCTTCCGTAACGCAGTAAATCGATTTCCTATTATCAAGCCATTCTTCCCTATAAAAGAGCCGAGTAGATAGATTATCCATAGCATTATCAAACCGTTCCTTTTTATGGGTTGGCGTAATGGGTCCCCGGAACCAATGACACGCTCCATTTTTGGCTTCACCGCGAGATGACTCGGCATTATCATCTCGGGAAAGACATTTATCGTCACACGCGTAGGCGTGAGTATTCCTGTCAGCCGGTGGCGAACGCTAGGGTAAATGAACCAATTACTGTCACTTTAAATTTCGCGAGTAACTTTACTTAACTGTTTTAGAACGTCGTTAACATAAATATCGTTCCAGTTTAGGGCATAATAATGTTCAACCGCTCTATTATTTATGAACATTTTTTTATATGTTCAATGTAAGAAATTCATTACTACGTAATTGAAAAATCCAATGTCCTTATTAACCCCTTGCCATACCATTTCTCTGATTACTAATGCCACGTAAATTACTCATTAGCTTTACTCAGTATTACACGCAAAGCATTGAAATATTAGATATACGTAATTTTTAATTAGCGATTCTCAATCTTATAAACCTAAGCTAAGACACACGTTCAAATTTAACTTTGTTCCAAGTAGAATTCCTTTTTATTGAACCACCACCATAATTCGTATCACGAGTGTGACTCGTCATTCTACGTCAAGGGGTTAATGTCACTTGAAAACTTTTTATTTAAATAGAAACACGTTTTATATAAATTAACACGTCAGTAGTAAACGTATAGTAAACGTATCGCCTTACTGAATTATGTCACGTTCCATACTTTATAATTATATTGGTAAACGTTTCAATGTTCAACAGCACATTTACCTCCTAATATTTATTTATAAATATTAAGTGTAAACGAATATACAATGTCTATGCGCTGTTACGTAAACCGAAGTCCAAATTTAGTATGAAAATTTGTTTACTTACGATTTTTCGTACATTACTTTGCTATTAAATAAAGTAATTCAAGTGGCAGTTATAGGAACAGTGACAGTACGTGGATCATTTACCCTAGATGACAGATTTCTAGAAGTTGCGAATATTTTAGCAATCGTTCATGAAGAGTATCTCTTCAATTTAAAATGGTTACCTGTTAAGTACTCGAATATTAGAAAATAAAGATAATTAATAAGGAAACCATTCGGATTTAAGACAGTCAATGTTTAATTTGTTTACTTATATCTGGGTTATGAAAAATCTTCATCGAGTAGTCTAAGAAGCTCTAATTTAATAATCTTGAGAAATAATTGAATATTCTTGAGAGTAATAATTCATTATCGCCGGATTCTGCGTACTCTTCGAGATTCCGTCAATTTCTTCAACTTATAAATATTCATCAAAAAGTACCATTACCGCGGGACGAGCGAATTTATTGCTCGATCTAAATAGTGTGGAAGATAATATTCGCTACTCTAGCAGTTACCTCGTCGCCCTGTAAGAAATAGCTTTCCATTTCGAAGGAATAGCCTCGACGATGGCTGGATGCAGTAGCATTGAAAATTGCAGAGGCGAGGAAATATTTTTATTCGACGAATAAATCTGTTCTGGGCATTTTAATTCTTAACCGGCCTAACTGTCCGCGAACAAACAAAGTGAACCACGTAGAAAAAGCCTTGTTGACCCACTTGCCGGATAAAAAAGGAGATTCATCGATTACGTACGATGCGAAATTCATAGAGCGGAGGATAGTTTATAAGGGATGCAAGGCGGGGAGGAGGAATTTATAAGCGTAACTCGATTTTCCCGCTTATTGAAAGGTTATTCAGTCTACTGTGCGGCAGGGATGCCGATTCTTGTTGAAAACATCGATCTTTCGGATCAATACAGATTGGAATCTAAAAAGTAGAATTCGTACAAAATTGCTTGCTAAAAGATTTTTTTTTATTTTGAACAAAATTTACAGGTGAATGAAATAAATGTTTAAGGCTTCTTAATACATTTGTTATCGATTATTGAGAAAATTATAAAACTATACTTTAATAAGAAATGCACGTGTAAGCATTATTTAATTTGAATTTGATTTCAGTCGAATGTATTTTTGATCCAATCCATAATCTTACAATCTTTCATTTGAAGATTAAATTAATTGAAATATTCTTTATTCCAAGTTAAAAATATATGATTGGTTGCAGTTAATTAATGAATGAATCAATTCGAAACACTCGATGGATCAAAGATCGATTCGTGATTGAAAAAATCGATTTGTGCCAAAATTGGATATCCAAGAATCGGTTAATAAAATATCGATTCTTTAGAAAATCGATTTAGAATCGAACATCTCTAATCTTAATCCTTTAAGTGGATTGGAAATAGAATGAATTATCATTACACTGCGGATGTTTATTCAAATTCATATCTTTTGTAAATAAAAACGGAGAAATGAAATATAAATAATTTAAATAGCAATACTTTAAATATAATAATGTGCATTTCACCTTGACCATTTTGGATATTTTAGTACGTCGTCTATGTGAAAATATATACTTAAAAAATCGATTCGTGCCAGAATCAGACATCCAACAATTGATTGGTCCAAAAGGATCGATTCTTCGGGAAATCGATTCGGTATCGAACATCCTAGTTGAAAAACTCGCGAATCGGTATCGAACATCCTAGTTGAAAAACTCGCGAATCGGTTACGATCGATCCGCCTGCGTTTGGTTAACGATAAATCACCGGCATTGAATTAATTTCCAATCGACAGTATTCGTGTCAAACGACTGGATTTCCAGGCGACAAAAGTAATATCCTTTTAAATCATGTGTTCCACCGATTGGCAGTCATTAAATGTCTCTCTTTAATGAGAGGTTTGATGTGAACGACAACGGGACACAGGCTCCATTGAAATTCATTTGCTGAAAGCGGCTTGAGTGACGTACCGCATAACGCCGCGTTTCACATTGAATTATAAACATGCCTATTTTGTTAAGAACGAACAACAAAGGGTTGCCGCGTTGCTACAGATTACCAATAATGGTTATTTCCGAAAGAATAACGCGTGTTAATAATAACGGCTCGCCTATATACGCGAAAATTCGTAATTAAAGGAAGTCGATTGTTACTTCGTTAGATTTTATGAAAGAAGCATATCAACGCCGTTCTCGCTATTCTAGCACGCGAATTATCGCGCGTTTCTTTTTCTGTAAACTCTTTTAAAGCAGAGAAAAGCTGGCAAACTAACGGCACGTGCAAAAGAGAAAAATTATACGAGCGAGCGTAACGCGTGCGATCGTTGCGCAAACGTTTCCCATTTTTGCGAAGCAAAATTATCAATGTTTATTCGAGATACAGTCGGTCGCAAAAATTTATACGCGCTTGCTTTAAATAAACATGTAATACGATATATCGTATCGCAGTAGAGTGCTTTACCCGTGGCAACAATTTTGTTAATAAAATTATGGATTTGCATAAACGTCAGCAGTCTAATTATTCGTTAATAATTTATGTTTCCATTCTATTTCGTTCTCACTATTTTCTACTACCTTTGGCGAAAAGTTTTCTGCTTTTGTTTCTGCTCATGCTTTTGTGATAGAAAGTGTTATTGTCGAATTATAAAAGCTAATAGGGTACTTATACGCAACGAAGAGCAAAATTAGTCAATTAAAATGTCCCTAAGAGTGGAAATCAGCTTCAAGGAATAAAATTATTGTAAAAAGAGTTACACGATTTACACGTTGCCAAAATTCTCGTAGTATGAACGCTACAATGCAGTAAAGTAATATAATGTGGACGTAAAAATAATAAAAAATATTACGAACTACAAATATTAGGTAAAGTATCATCTTATTATTCAGTAGATTTAATTTCCTTGATGTTTCGGTTTTAGTGGTAAACGATTATTTTTATACGTTTCCTTTCTCTATTTATTGCATATTACATTTAGGTAATCTTCTCATATGTTTTTTTTATTTAGCAGCATTTCGCGCCTCAAAAATTCTAGTGTTAATTAGTTCCACGTTTCCCCGTAAATCATACGTGTATCATGTCAATAAAGTAATCATAAGTGGACGTAGAAATATCAAAAAATATTAGGTAAAGCATCGTTTTATTATTAAGCAGATTTATTTTCCCCTTTGTTTTCTCTTATTCTTTTCCTTTCCCCATTTATTTCATATTATATTTATTTAATCTCCCCATATATTTTTTATTTATACAGCTGCATTTCACGCTTCAAATATTATACTGTCCTTAGTTAGTTCCCCGTTTTCAAACTTTTTGCCAGGCGTAACGAAAAGGCAGAACCTTTTTAGTTCTTACAAACAGCAGTGATTCAAGCAATAAAACAAAAACAATCGGCGCGCGACTATTTTTATACCCAACCGTATCTCTCTCCTTCAACCAATTACAATAATTGCTGCCATTAAGAATATTGCTAGTTTTTCCTCAGTTAGTTTTCCAACCCGGTTCATCGTCGCACGCAAAACAAAAAAAAAAAAACGAAAAAAAAACTGCCACTCCGTAGCGACGAGAAGTTACAATGTTGAGTCTTTTCTAAATATTTAACCGTCCTCGGGCTGGCTTCTCGGCCACTCAAACAATTCTTCCATCCGTGTTCTTCCTCCAAAGGAATCCTAGCTGCTCGTCTATCTCGCTAGCACTTTGTTATAAAATTTTCCTCCGCTCTAGCGGAAAGAAAAGAAAGGGTGAAAGCGATATTGCGTTCCCCGGTTGCCGTTGCATTTTTCTTCCAAAGTCTGCCAGTACCTGGTATTCCCATGGCGTCCGACTCCGTGACACCGTCAAGACCTATCTACACACTTTGCTGGTTGAGCAGGCCACAATGGTCCGGCGAACGTTGCGTTCCGCAGGAGAAATGATCGCGCTCGATGAGCTGTCGAACAACATTGAACCGCTGGCGATTTTTACCCATCCACATTTTGTCCCTTCGGAACACCGGCGAAGAGGCCTGGGGGGGGGGGAGGAGTACGATAAGGTTAACGTAGTGACTACAGGTCAGAGGGGATGATCTTGGTTGATCGTAAAACGCTCCGCGTAATTTCACGCCACGACGCGACGCGACGCGAAGATTGCGGAGTTTTAAGAAGCCGCGGCGCAGGAAATTTTTCTCAGGGGTGGAAATAGTTATGGTATCGGTTTTGGTTCTTGAAATATTTACGAGAACCGGAAAAAATGTTATAACTAGACTGTGAATTTTTAGGCAAGTTCCTGTTTTTGCCTGCACTATTTGGCAATCAGACAGAGATTTATTTTACTCCTTAAATGTTATACGTATAACGTCCATATCTATAATATCCAGAGATTTATTTTACTCCTTAAATGTTATATGTATAACGTCCATATCTATAATATCCAGAGATTTATTTTACTCCTTAAATGTTATATTTATGAGAAATGTAGAAAAGAGAAAAATTCACATGATACGTAAAAATATACAAAGCATACAAGGTAATGTGGAGTTTAAAATACATAAGGGATGAAACAAATTTCTACTTAGGCGTTTCTCCTTTAATTTTCATAAAGATCATCCGCAGTCTAGTTATATCCGTGTACTTTACCTTGAATATTTTGAATATTTTTCACCATCGCGTGCATTCGAAAAATTATGCCAGAATTCGCTTCCAGAATTGAAATACTCAAAGTGTGAAATTGTAAAGATGAAAGTGGTGAACGATTTTCAATGTGAACCATTGTATAACAGTTTGAAACAGTTATTTTCTAAACCGTAACCGTTTCATCCCTTACACTGAATTATTAACTGCATCGAAAGAAAGAACCGTGCGATCCCCCCGTCGATCTCTGATCCAGGTTATCCTGAGCTAGGTTATCGCACGTGGGACAAAGATCTTGGAAATGAAACTTTTTTTTCCTTCAGACTTCTCTAGTCTCTTTTGACGTGGTCCGACGTGACACGTTTCCAGGCCGATGCGTTCGACAGAGTGAGTGTCGGTGCGACCGTGTATTATTCGTCGTTCCCGGTTTATTGATACACGGACGAACGTGATCCGGTTCTAGACTGCAGTCTGATCGAATGTTAATTACTGTTGACACTTTCGACGACGCTCGTGTCGCTTTCGTCGACCTGGATACTTTTACGCATTGTATTTTCACGCTTTGAAGGTTCCCCGAACATGGACCAGATCCGTGTCCCCCGTCCCTACGATCGATCAATAGTTAGCTGCATTCAAACAGCCATAAGTTTTCTATTTATAAATCGCCTGGCTAGGTGGGGTATGCTTGGATAAAACGAAGTCGAGTTATACTCGATCCAAGTACTCGGAAAAGCCGAGCAGCTCGAAAGAAATTGGACTGCAAAAAGGAACACTATTAGTAGTAGTAGTAGTAGTGGGAATACTTTATTTGTGTTCCACGTAGGAATACAAAGAGATCCGTTTCCTTAACCTAATTCTTTCATTCCTATTATTATTTTATCTGTCTCTTATCCTTTCGATAAAAATCGATACTATTAACAGTGAAATTTGATTTGAACTGTAATTTTAGCTATGTATCGTGACATTAGGTTTTATGAACCTCTTGAGGGATACCGTTACACATGCGTTCGTTTTGTTTCACCTTAAATTCGACCCAAAGTATTAACATTCAGTAGCCACATATGTGTACCTTATATTTCTCAAATATTTCATAACGTTCCTACTACTATTTGCTTTATATCATTTCGTTTAATAAATCTTAAATAAATATTCGATAGCATCGGAAACATTAAATAAAATAATTTTATCTGGTCTTCAAAGATTCATCCCTCAAAAGGTTAAATAAAAGTTTCCCGTAATACTCCAATAATTTGTACGTAACACGATACGAAAGCACCGTTAAGCATACGTAGGTAATAAAATAATCGTAACGCAACGGGTTAACGTGTTAAAACTTTTTTTCCGAATTCTCGAATTCGATGGAAAAACGAGTTCGATTCGAACTCCGAGTTGACAATTCGATCACTCGGACAGTTTTACCTAGCAGGCAAATAGTATCTGTTCCTCTTGCGACACCCGCCGAATGATTAAATGCAGGTCCCCTTTTTGTTGTTTCATTTACATATTTCGCTGCTCGCATCCGTAATTTTCGTCGAGGTGGCACGCTGGATATATCTGTGTTGGTCGCGGGGCTACGCTTGTTGCGGAGCTTCAATTCATTCAAAATTATCTGCTTCCTTCCTGACCCTTTCTCTACTGTCGCGAGACAGAGGCAACTTGTGTGCGCCACATTTTGAGAGAATTATGCGCGTTCATGTCCGCGTGGGTTAATGCAGAGCGACCACCGAGGCGGCAAAGCGAAATATGAAGCATATTTTTCGCTCCGCCACTTTCAACGGGAAATTATAGTGCTTGGTAATTAGAGTTTGTTCAAATTCCTTTCACCCGTGTCCCAGTGTGTCGTCCAAGTTTCTCTCTCTCTCTCTCTCTCTCTCTGTGTTTCTGTGTCGGTACCCTGGAAACCGGCCGTTTTCGCTTCAAAACGCCAGCACGTAATAACAGCAAACGCTGAAGATTTACCGTGTCGACTCTCGTATTCTATTTGCGATACAAAGGCAAACGCGTTGCTCTCCTGTTTCACGATTTTTCTGATGTCACGCGAATTAAAGGGTGACCTGTTCGAGAAATAAACCCTGAAATATATGTTCGCTTCGTTTGCAGCAGATTGAAATTCGAAGACACCGATCACGTTTGTTTCGCGACAATTACACGCTTTTCATTTCTAAATGTGAGAGCGAGGTTTTCTATCGAAGGCAAATTCTGTAATTAGGGGTTTCGAAGAGTTGTTGGCAAAAAGAAGGAAAGCTTAACTCTTTGGTGATTTTATCTCTTTTGTTAGGCATTCTTTCTAATATTTATTTTTGTGGTCTTATTAACCCTTTAATCGGATTAGAATTCGAAAGAATTATCAGCGATTTTGCTGCGTCGAGAATCGATTTCCAATTTTAGTTCCATAATTCAACTTTGTTTTTAATTCAACTACTGAGTTAATAACTTCAGACCAATTGCTTTGCAGCATTAAACATTTGATGGGATAACAAACACAAGAATATATGAATTTTCAAGTAATTATATTAACATCCTCTAAATTAGGGGTTGGCAAACTTTTTTTAGGCCAGGGCCAAAAATAAGATAAACAAATATTGACGGGCCAATTTAATTTATTATCAAAAACAATAAAGACTCAAGAAATAGTATATTTTGAAAATTCTTTAATTAGGATTTAATTAGACCCCCATAATCCAAAGAAGGGTTAAAAGTTCATTATACGACAGTTTGAAATGTTTTACGATAACTTGGAATGCAATTAAATCGTTGAAGTTAATGGACAAATTTAATCATCAAGTTGATCAAGTTAATCTATAATGCCATATAACTTAGAAGTTATATAACCATGTATCCAATTTTGTCGAACTTTATCTTATTCACGTATCCTCATTTATCTTTATCCTACTTCCATTTTGCATTTCTTGATCGTTTCATCGACGATAGGAAACGTTATTGTCTTTATTTTAGTCTGATCTAGAAATGTCTCATTCGACGCTAAAATGGTAATTTCCAATGATCCCATACAAGAATGGACAGTCCATCTTATGCTTCGTCGATGGTCCGACTTTTACCGTGAGCTACGGTAAACCGAAGCGCAATTTAAACGTCAAGGTATTAACCCTTTGCGGACGAGAAGTAATAACACTTGTGAGAGTACTTTAGTTTTTAATTCCACGACTTTGAGTTTTCACGCTTTTCAGTTCGAAACCATTTAATTTCCAACGATTTCAAATGTTTATTATTACGTTAAGTATTCATTGCATTAAGTTCTGTGCTTTAAAAGTCGACATGGGTTCGGAAAGCGAAAAAATGATTAGGCGACTATTTGTCGACGCTCGTCCGCAAAGGGTTAACAAGCTAATAGAAAAACGCCTTCGCAGTTATCCCTATCGATGCAATTACGAAGCGGTCTATCCATTCGCGAGGCCCGACCGCAACAGGTGAGTGCTAGATATTGATATTACAATTCGGAAAGTCCGTTAGAGGAAGATTTATGTTGCGGTGCACGTTCCATTTCGCGAGGTTGGCTAGCGCTCGACCGGCTCCAGAAAGCTGGATTCGAGCGAAACGGATCGATACTCTAAATCCTGGCCTGGCGTGGCCGTAGTCGTCGTTTGCCGTTGTTCGAAGCTGCCCCGCTGACAGCGTGTCTTTTGGAACTGTCTCCGGCAACGACTCCACAAGTTAACTAGACGCAACCACTTGTTGGCTCTGTCTCGGCTACGGTCACGACTAATTCGAACGTTCGAGATTTCTCCGCTCCACCATCCCGCCGGATCACTTTCGATGCTCCCCAAAAACTTCGCGCGGATGGATATTAACTCTTTACCGGATGATAGCTTCGAAGCAAAGAGGGTAGATGTACCACGTACTGCCGTTTTAAGATCCGCGCGTGACTTTGTTTAACTATTTTAGAACGTGTTTAACTTAAAAATTCAATTCCAATTTGGAGCATAATATTGTTCAACGTCGAGTTTATTTATGAATATTTTTTGACGCGTTATTAATTAATTGAAAATGTACAACAGAGTCCAATGTCCTTCGTACTGTCGCTTGGAAACGTTGTCATTTAAATAGAAACACGTTTTACATATATTAGCACGTCAGTTTGTGTAATGTATAGTAAAGGTATTGCCTTTACTGAATTATGACACGTCAGATACTTTATAATTACATTGGTCACGTTTTAATGTTCAACAGCAACATTTACCCCCTAATGTTTCGTTTTAAATATTAAGTGTAAACGAATATACAATGTCTGTGTGTTGTTACGTAAACCATAAGTCGAAATTTAGTATCAAAATTTGTTTAATTACGATTCTTCGTACATTAATTTGCTATTAAATAAACGAATTAATGTGTCGGTTATAGGGACACTGACAGTAATTGAGACGCCTACCCTATTTGGAACTAAAAATATATTTACTTTAATATTCAGTTCATTATTCCAATACGTCTTAAAATCACGAACATGTTTCTTGTCGTACCTAAATAGTAAAGGGTTATTCAAAACTACCTTTAGGATGTTGAATAAGAATATCTGTCAAACGCCATGTTTGTTAGTAAAATAGAGGTGAAAAAAATAAAAATTAAAAACGAGAACGAACGCAGATAATAGAAATAAAAAAAACAGATTAGAAAAGGGCGAAGCAAAAAGGGAAAGAAAAAAAAGTGAGAGTATGTGTTCCTATAATTACTAAATAACTAAATATCTAAATAACTAGACTTTACTTTGGATAACCCTATACTTCAAATACCAAACGCAAATTTCCTCCATAAAATGTATTCCTCTATAACAAGTATACTCGTCTTTATAAAAAAAAAAACAATTGCCATCTTTTCACTTCGAGTATACGCGGCGTAAACATCGAGAGGGTTAAAAGAAGGGAAATATATTCGCGGTACAATTCAAGCGGCTAAAGCGAGATCAGTTTTCCATGAATAGAAGCGGCGTTGTACGTTTTCGAAAAAATAAGGTAAACAGGGGAACAGGTAGAATCGAGTGTAAGATTGTAGGAAGATAGCGAAGCAAAGCGTTTCTGGAATTGCTTTCACAGGATCTCCTCTATTCACTCGGAGTTTAATGTCAGGTATATGGGTTTTAAATCTTGTCGGCGGCCGCGTGAACGCGATTCACGTAGCGGGCGATTGTATTATTCGAATAAGCTGTTTTTCAAGGGGCGCGGTCGCTCGTTGAAAATAACTGGAGCACACATTTCCTCCGCCGTAGACGCTTCTTTTCGCGCGCGCATTCTAAATCGCCGGCGGCAACGGTACCCACCTCCGCGCCGCGACTTGTTTAAATTTCAAATTCTCGTTTAATTTATAATGTTGTTTTCTTCTCGCTATAATATCTCCTTACCGAAACGCGGCAAACGGCAAAGCTTTCTACTCTTTCTCTCTTCTTCTTCTTCTTCTTCTTTTACGTCGCCGCGTGCCATTGTATGCATATCGTTGTTTATACGTTTCCATATTTCCGTGGCGGTGTGCGCAGCGAGGAAAGAATGCGCACGAGCCAACACGCGTAAAACATGTTTACCTTTTTAAGTGTAATACACATTTCATTTTATTTGCCACCTCATGTAAATTCTTTACCTGGTACACGGCGGTAACACGATTTTTCCATCGTCCCTAGTGACAACACGGCGCGATACCAACGCAAACGTGGAAAAATATCCCCTGCAGCGTGCTTTTTCAACACACTCTTGTTGTATTCCTCCGGTGCAGCTGAGTGGCTTGTTATTTACTATGCTTCGATCATATTACCCTGTTGGGTAAACTATCTCGATGACTGAATGTGCGTTGCTAAGGTAGAACGTTGCCGTATGTAGTATGTATGTATATGGAATCTTTGCTCTACGCGGGAGAATATTTTTCATCCTCTTATGCATTCTACGCGATGTTTACAATTATTAGTCGAACGATGAAGATTTTGGATTTTATTACCTCGTCGTTCTATGCTGTGCAGCTTAAGTATATCAACGTTACAACTTTCCAGAGTTTCAGGGTTTTTGTTAATAATTTTTGGAAATTTACAACTTTCAAGAGTTTCAGGGTTTTTATTAATGATGAAGGTAAAGATATGCAGATAAATTGCGTAACTAAGAAATATTAAATAAGTCGAACAGGAAACGCATAAGTTATAATTGTGTAAGCTACACATATATTATTTTTCGTTTTGCGTTTGCTGTCATAAAGTATGGCTATACAAATCTAATTTGTAGACTGCGGGATCTTTATGCATTTATGAGAAATTTAAATTTGGAGGCATTTAAAATTTTAAGCTTTGAAAATTTAAGTATTTGAAGCTTTGAAAATTTAAGTATTTGAAGCTTTGAAAAATTTAAGTATTTGAAGCTTTAAAAGTTTAAAGCATTTATAATTCGAAGCTTTAAAGATTCAAAGAATTTGACCCATCGATCCCCATATAAGATGTTGATTAAGTTAATTAACTATAATCATATGTGGATCTCATACTTGCAATTAAATTATTAATTATGTCTAATCGGTAACACATATTATTATAATAATAATTATTTAAAGTTTAATCAATCCGTTTTCCAATTCACTTCGAATAATTCCAAGCCGTATTTTCTCCAATTTTATTCGACAAAAGCTACCTATCTTCTCTAGAACGGAATGAATTCGTGCAGTTTTTTCATTCTCTCGAATATACATTAATTTCAGCGATTTTTGCGCGAAACGTAGAAATCAAATGATGGCTGTTTAAACGGAATAAATGGGATTTCAACGAAGTTGGAATTATATCCGTGGAGAAGGGGTACTTGAAATTTTAATAACTCATTGTAAACTGTCTCAAACTCTCGTCGGGGGATATTTATTTCCCAAATACCAATCGGCGGACCTGTTGCTGCTTGGGGAAATAATCGGAGTCCCGTGGTGCTTTGGAGGCCGACGTTACACGGTCGAGTTCAAGAAATTGTTCCTGAAACGTTTGTGATAACAGTGGAAAATTATGTTATTTGTTATTTATCGTTTCGCAAACGGAACTCTTATATACTCTTCCCCTCGGGACATAAATACACGCAACCTGTGTATCTCTTTTATATCGTTGGTACAACATCCTTCGAAAAACTTCGCAATAAAAAGTACTCGCGAGAATTTAATAAAGATACGATTGAAGTTTAGCAGAAACTTAAACGACGTCAAGACTAAACCAAAACTAGCGATTGCTTAGAGTCGTTAGAAATACCAATTAGCAGATGCAAAGGAAAAATACCATAATCGAATTTGAGGTAGAAATTAACGTACTATGTCACTCAGACGCCAAGCTGATTAATCATATAAAATTAATTACTTAATAACGTTAGCAGTTACGGTAGAAGTCCAAAGTTGTTACGTACTCCTTACGTTTGTCCGTACTTATCGATATTTTCGTTGCTATACATAATATGTATCGCAGATTAATATTTTCTTAACCACCTTTAATTGTCGTGCTATAGAATTAATTAATTTTGTATTAAAGGTGAAATATTGTTCCATCCTTCTTGTAATTTCATTTTGAAATCCTTCCTATTTACAAAATTATAATTTACCATTTTGGATTCCAATTTTTCCAACATATGTTCAACAAATTTAAAACGAGTTACAGAGTTCCAGAGAGAAGGGGGGGATAATAGTTTAGGTAGATTGAATAATAACCATTCTTTAGCCATCCATCATTGCGTTCGAAGATGTACACGCGCAATTTTGTATTAGGTTGCAACAATAAATTCGTCCCAATTTCCTAGGACGTTTTGTAAGTTCCAAAAATTCTACGAGAAAAGAACACTTTAGCTATCAGAAAAAATTAGAAAAAAAATCACTAATCAATGTGATCGTACATAATTTATTAAACTTTCTTCCGAATTTACGAATAAATGATCCTCAAGATATTAATAAAATGAGACGAATATACGTTACGATCCAATAACAGTATATCTGTGTACAATATTCAGGGATGTAGAAGCGTGTGTCCAAAGTAAAAGCGCGTGTTATTTCATTCATCGGTACGCGAAACAATCCTCTGTTTAAATATTCCGTGTATCTGATTTTATTAATAAAACTATGAATTTGCATAGAAATCCGCGGAGTGGGAGCAGGGAAATTCATGTAAACAGACTTGTTGCAAAGCCCCATGGGATTGCAGCGTGCGGCGTTATAAAAAATCAATCTTCCCACCGGCGGAATTTTCCCTTCCGCTTTTTTTTGAAGAGTATTTCCATTCCGAGTTTGCCGACGCACGGCTCGCGGCCTGGTGTGACGCCGCGCGTAGCCACGTTACAACGTTAATTCATAGCCCGCGTGTACAGGAAAGTTCGTTCGGTCCCTTTGACTCAATTTACCGCAAACTTTTATTAAAATTATCGATTACCAATGCGCTTGCAAAACGAACGGAAAAAAGGGAGAAAACGTGGGGCGGAGAGGTTTGGGGTGGAGCCAGACGTATCACTCGAAGCAACGCATGGCCGCAATTGTATTTTTCCCGCAGTGGCTGCATCACACGTTCGCTTCACCATTCTTCGCCCTTTTTCGCCTCTTTTCAGCGAAGATAGCGGGTAACAAAGGTACGAACCAATAATAAAAATTCCAGCAAGGCAGCGGCGGTATTTCAGAATGCACTTTTTTTTTGCGTCATTCCGTTCTCCAATGCGAATCGCAAAGGGTAGCAGGTCAGAAAGTATTTCTATCTTCCTTTTCCTTTCTCTTTTCCCCCCCCCCCCCCCCTCTTTCTTTCTTTTCCGTGCGCTTCCAATAGTATTAAAATTGTAGAAGCGGCGGAAATATTTGTCACGCGCTTAGAAATCGCATTTATTCACGGTTCGATTGTAGTATTGGGTGCGTGCAAAAGTTTCGATCGGTTCGACAATATATGATCGTATTATTAATAATAGGTTTATGAGCATTAATTGCATAATTTGACAGGCTTCCGGAAAAATAGGTATACTTATAAATATTCGAAATTAAAAGGTGGAGGAGGGAGAGGGTGAATTACAATACATATTTCTGTCATTGTATTAAACCTTTCGTTAGAAAAGACGTATATATGCGGGTCCAAAAAATTGTAAATACAACCATTCATTCAAAGTACACGTATATTTTTTTTTTATAGTACGCTACGGTATTTTGTCGATTCATGCGACAATACTGCACTACAATTAATCATGTGGAATATCCAAATATTTGTATTTATAGTATTTTTATATTAACGAAAGGAGATCTTATCTGAGTCTATTAAGTTATTCGAAAAGTTTGTAGGAATACTTAAGGAATGCTTAAAAATAATGTATGCACAATTATAATTTTTTTTAATAATTTTGCATTCAGTATTTATTTTGTAATAATTGTGTGATTATTTGGAAGTATCGTAAGATTTATTATTTAACAAAAGTTCGTTATAAATAATCTCCTTCCAATTCCAGCAATTATACGACGGATTTTTATGGTATTAGAAAAGCTACGAAGTTTTCGAGCAACCTGATACATAAAAATTCGCAGTCTAATAATTACAATAGTGGTATATAATTATTATTAATATACGATTGTCAGACCGTAGATTTCTGTGCATTTATGAGAAATTTAACTATGAAGAAGATACAAAATGCACATGATATACGAAAATATTTAAAATACCCAAAGCAATGCAGGCGTTATTATAATTAGAGGGTGGATTTAATTTCTATTTAGGATCCGCAGTCTGATAATTACACCAGCAGTATATAATTGTTATCATTATATGAGAAATTATTACGAGAAATTTAATCGTGGAAAGCAGAAAACGTGTCGCGCGTAATATGCGAAAATATATAAAATATCCAAAATGCCTGTTATTATTAGGCTGTTGATTTTTATGCATTTATGAGAAATTTAACTGTGAAAAACGGTAAACACGATGCGCGCAATATGCGAAAACATATAAAATATCCAAAGTAAATTGCTTGTTATTATTAGACTGCGAAATTTTATACATTTATAGGAAATATAAATATGGAGAAAATGATATACTGTGCGTAATACGCAACGATGTAGATGATATTTGAAATAAAATACGTGTTATTTTATTTGGGGGGTAAAACAACCTCCTACTTAAGTTTTATACCTATTAAATTGTTAAAAAAATGGAGACAATAGATGCTTAAAGAAATGAACAATACAATGGACATAAACGTATATCGATTCATTTTATCAAAAATTACCACAAATTTTAAAAAAAGGGCATCAAAAGGTTTACATGCATGTAAGCCTTTTGATGCATTTTGTATCAATTGATGTATGCAAATTTTATAAGAAACTACGAATAAATCATTCCGATCGCTTTCGTAATTCCAGTATTAAAGATATAAAGAATCAGGGTGACGAAAGTAAAATATTCTATTACCCAAAAATCCCCGAAATTCCCTTATTCGAACGTTTATCTGTTCCCCAAATATAATTCGAATAATGTATTAAATCAAAGTATCAAAACTCGTTTATGTACGATTCTTCGTACATTATTACTCTGCTCTTAAATAAAATAATTAAATCGTCTGTGTTATAGGTACACTGCCAGTTCTTGGTACATATACCACACTTGCAACACCTCTAATTATACTAGACTAAAATTTTCATCCAGCAAAGAGGCTCCTATCCGGATTCACCGCGAAGACGAAAAAAATAAAAAAAAAGCCACGCCGGTGGTTGCGCTCGCAGTGTAGCACGTGAAACGTAGCACTCGGAGCAACGATCCGCTACTAATTGCGATTAAATGTCTCGATCAGAGCCACGACACCGGGAAACACCGCGGGCCATATATCAAGAATTACTTTTGGCTTCGCTCTCGCGATAATAAACGCGCCGAGGCTTGCCCAATATTGGCTATTCTCGTGCTGCAGGTAGTAGTTTGGTCTCGTCGCATACGGACGCGAGCATGGAAACGGCGCGTCACACGTGCGCGCGCGTATCGTGACGAATGCGGAGGCGAGTAGAGAAAGAGAGGAAGGTTTTTTTTTTCCCTACGCGCGTACATATACACGGTTATATCGGCCGATATTAGCAAGGGGCGAAAAAACTCGAAAGGACCCTTCCATCGAAGCCCCATCCTGTGTTTGATCAGTTAGTCACTGCCATGACTTCGTGGATACGGTTACCGATGGCCTCGGTTAATATTCTCGGATTACCCCGCCGCGTGCAGGATACGCGGTTTTTCGAAAATACCAGATCCCGGAAGCTGCCGCTTCCATTTCAGGGTGGAACGTTAATGAGAACGGTTCGCGGTTGGCCCGTCTAATTGATGCTCTTGCGTTTCACTATACGCGGTTTTAGGATTAGCGTGTTCGAAAAGGGGTTTTAAGCTGCCGCGGAGAGACTCGGCACGGGGAAATCCTGGTGAATGTTTTTCTTCCCTTGCTTAATAATCCTCGACGAGCACAGCGCCACTCCGTTCTTGCGAATTCGGTTGGAAACGAGTAGTTTGTATTACCGAATCATTCGTGTAATAGGAGCCCAATGATTTTGATTACCACTTGTCAGTTTCCGTTCAAATGGGCGAAGTCCACGTTTACGTAAGTGGATCCGATGGTGCATTTATTAGGTTGTTGCATACGAAATGATCGATTTTACGTAGCTCAAAGTTTTGTAAACATTGATTAATTAAAAGTAACATTAAATGACATTTGTTCTACACAAATATAAAATTTGAAGCTTGATAGATCGTTAGTTATTAGTTAGTTATTAATAGATAATAGTTAGTTATTAGTAGATCGTTAATTATTTTAAAAAGGAGTAGCAAATGATGAGATAAAATGAACTATGCTTGCTAGTCAAATTCGAACGTTCTTGTTAAAATGGTCTTTAAGATTAAAGTTAAGCTACAATGCAGTAGAAATTTCTTTATTATTAATATCATTTATACACTGATTGATATAATTTGTGAATCAATAGCTCAACGTTAGTTAGACAAATTTTATACAGAAAATATAAACCTTGAAAATATATCTTATAGTCGCTTAAAAGAAACGCGTGACAATGATAAACTAAAAATTTAATTGAATTACTTGAATTCATCAACGTCTTCGAACCATTGTACAGAAACAAGAAACGCACTTTTTAATTAATTAATCAGTAGAGCATTTTGGGTTACATAAAATCGACAATGTAATAGCTTATTCGAGTCACAGCAATATTTCAATGCATCTTTAATCTCTTCGCAATTTTAATTGTTCGATTATTGTAGGGTATGTGTATTACCGTCTTTGTTTCGTTAAAAGTCGTAGAATGAGCTGAAGTAAATTTCACTTGAATATGTACACGTGAAAATGTTTGGTGCAGCCCAAACCAAGCATGTCCATTAAACAAATGAATAGCACCGAAAAACAACGGCTACTGTGAAAGACCATTATAATCTTCATAATTCTTGATCTCTAATAAATGGAAACCGTATCTGATATTTATAAACTAGTATCTGATATTTCTACCCTATCTCATATTCCTATTTTCTTCTTCGCGTCTTTGTTTCCATTCACAACAGACGTTACTATAACTAGAGTAACTCTTGGTACTAATTCAGATAATAAAAGCTCAGCTAGAGTTCACTGAATTGGCCATTGACAAGAATCTCGTTTCAACAATAAGTATCGTTCAGCTAAATGTAGTTCTACTGTACGTTTCTCTGGTCGAGTCGCCGGTGAACCGAGCACGGAAGAGAAGAATAATAAATTTATCGCGGTGAGGCGGGGAGTAGGATGCACAGGCTCGAAGCATGATGCTTTATGAGTTTAGAAGAGCTTAATCTCCCCGGCAACCCAATATTTTTCTTACTCTTTCTCTCTTCCTCTGCTTATTACCACTTCTTGCCTCGCGTCGAGCGTGCTCCATTTTTCTCATTTCGCCAAGGCTCGAGCCGGGGCTCCGATCGCGCGAGATCAAGCCAGGTCTTCGAAAGCCGTCGCAAAAGGGAGGAATTTCAACCTGTACCGCGTACCGACGCGTTTACAGTTCTAAGAGGCAACGTGCACGGATTTTCGCGACTGCAATCGGGCCGTCCACGATCCTCTGCTTGCCTGC
The DNA here is from genome assembly GCA_028830335.1 of Eucera pruinosa. Classification (NCBI taxonomy): domain Eukaryota; kingdom Metazoa; phylum Arthropoda; class Insecta; order Hymenoptera; family Apidae; genus Eucera; species Eucera pruinosa. Next base: position 8,707,335 of record JAMYCR010000015.1, on the reverse strand, counting down.
CCCCATCCCCCTCTACCCTACTTCCGCAGGGGGTTCTACTAATTGAACGCGTAATTGATGAGGCTGCAGTCTGTACTTACACAACGCTCCAATTGTGCTCAGCCAAGCGCCGCCAGTGTATGCCAATATTAGCGATGCACTCGACGTCCCTATAACGGACCCCTCCACGCTCAAATAATGCCCCAAGTACCATAAATACTCGACAGCATCCGCAATATGCCCGACTCGGTCGCTGTGAAGAACTCCGCTTTCAAAGGCGCCCGAGAGTCCTTCAAGGATCCGAGACACGAATACCCAAAAATGTTGCGTCTCCCACCTCCCCCCCCTCCCCCTATCCTTCGTACTCCTCGTTGCATATGCGTTAATGATTTTTCGAGGGCCCAAAGGTGTTTCGCGAGCTCACAGTCTGCCGCGTCCCTCGAACCTCATTGCTATGCAGTTCTCGCGTTGAATGGGGGCTGTTTTCAAGGTCGATGGTGAAACGGGTTCTTCGTAGGTACTGTAAACGATTGTTGTGGCTAGGGGGACCAACTCTCCCGTTTTTCCTGCCAAATACCGTATTTTATGCTAATTTTTTTTTTTCTCTCTTTTATGGTTTACATATTGATCTTTCATTTGTCCCGTAATTCTCGTTAATCATTGCAAAACCGTGATTCTTTTTATTTAAACTAGTAGTAAAATCGATAATATAGACTTGTATATTATCACGTTTGTAAGGAATTTGTCAACTTTGCACAAGAAGATAAATAATGACTTAATTCTGCAGCATCGGTTGATGAATATATATGACTTCTATTATTTATAAATCTTATCTTAAATATATGAAATCGGATAAGATATCAATATAATATGTAAATTTATTTATTTTACAATTTATACGTGCGATACTAGTATGAATAGTTATAATATAAAGTACAAATTAATTACTTTGTTTAACGTACATAATTCGTCCTATGAATTCGCATCATTGTTGTAATAACGTCATAAAAAAAAGTCTCCCTTAATTTCCCGTGAATTCGTACCAAATATTTGGCTACTATTAAATTTGTTACTAACAGTTGCTCATCCTTGTAGAATTATGATATTAAAAATAATAACCTACATTTAATACGTTAAAATAAAGTATATTTTTGTGAACTAATAAATGATTATAATTATAATAGTTACGATATATATGTGTATAGGTATGAGGAAAATAACACGTTCGTTCCCTTAGATATTATTAAACGATTCGACAAAATCCCATTGTATTATAGTTCACACAGGTTCCATGCATCATGTCAAACAAAATCAATATCATTATTTCCTATCATTTCTTATCTCCCTCGATTATTCCAATCTCAGTGCCGTAAGATATATTTTTCTAGGAGATATGTAGGATATAAATGAATCGTTGCAAATGACTGGATTTTCTGTTTCTACCTTTTATCGATAATCCTAATTGTATGGGAGAAATAGCATATGCTTAAGCTCAAAGTTATTCACCGATAATTCTTTTTTTCCGAATTTTTAGCAACGCAGATAAGCAAAATATGATACGTTGGCTACAAAATACCCCCCTCCTCTGCGGTGCGAGGGTTAAACCTCGAATGCGTGAGGTTATGGGAACAGAGGTTCCTGCAATTCGTTGCGAGCGACAGCATCCAACCGCTATCTCTCGAAACGGACTTTATTAACCGATTAATCGAGCTCGACCCGCGGAACCTATAAAATTCGCGTACGGTCTCTATTCCGCCGCAGCGGATATATAAATCCATGTGACGCCACTCGCATACTCTTTTCACGAGCGAATAATGCTCTAAGCGCGTATAGTCGAACTGTTCGCGCCATACATCTCGCTGTCATTTCCTCATACCGGCCAGCGTTGGTTGAAAAACAGTAGAAAAAGGGATCGTCGAAGAATTCCGAGACAGGAATACCAAAAGCTATAGGCGACAAATTGTTTCCACGTAACCGGGGAAAATTCGTAGGGGCGTTTAGAAATTCGTAGAGACGCGTCCTGCATATTGGCGGGGAAATTATGCGACCGGAAGTCGCGTAAGAAGGAAGTCACCGATCCGTTTCACCGTATATGGCCGCTCATCTTTCTTAATATATCTCTCACACGATCGTGTAAATCGTGGCTTGTCAAGCTACTACTTACCGTGATTGTATTTCCAACGAGGCGAGGGTCGTATATTTTTTCGGCACTTTGCATTCGTTTCCCTTTTTCTTCGGGATTGGATAAACCAACCGGGGAACGATCGGATTATTTAATCCACTCACGTTTCTGTAGAAGCGATATTAGCACCGTGATATCCTATTAGGTGCGCTAATGAATAATCCGCTGCTTTGAACGAATTTAGGATTTAATTTTAACAGGGTGAAATACCTATCTGTTCTTAAAAATTCCTACTAGAGAGGAGGTTTGATTATTCGATGAAATAAATTCGGTAACCTAATCTCGATGATTTAACGCACACGCGTTGTATATTCACTTTTGGTCAAGTTTCAGTTACGATACGCATCAAATAGATTATGAATATCACGTATATCTACCTATTTTGCAAAGGACACGTAGAACGTGTGTTTTTGCTATGAAACTTTAAACACCAATATTTATTACTTCATTTCCTTTGTATCAATTTATGTTTATATCCAAGTTTAGCTTCATTCCTGTTAACAATAAATTTAAACGTCAAAAGTCTATTTTTGTTAATACTATGTAGGTTTAAAAATACCAGTTTATTACTAATTTTATTTTTGTAATGTACGTTCGAACACCAGAATTTATCGTTTTATTTCATTATCGCGAAATTTGAATTCCAAAGTTAGAGTTTCAATTTCTTACACAAGTCACGAAGGTAGTATGTCCTCTATGTTTTTTTATCGAATTATTACAATAATTTTATAGAATGACGCTTGTGTTATTACTTCAATACATTCTTTAACATTTATTTCACACATATAACATCATTCATGCAATAAGAAAAGGGATTATTAAATTATGAAGTACTGCTAAACCTTTATATTTATTCTAAAATATAAGTTAACGTAAGTTTAACTAGATAGTGTCACTAAAAATGAACGTACAACACGTGTCCATTGAGCTATCGATTTTATATTATTATCTGCAAGAATCGAAGCTTTTCGCAAGAATCGAACATCCCGATTCGAAACTCTCGTTTCTTTCGATAAAAATCTTTCTCGATTCCGCAAACTTTCCCTCCTCCTTTCTCTCGTCTAACATCGAATCCGCTTGCTTTTATTTATTAACCGATCGAGTCGAATAACTCGGTTATTCTCAGCTGGCTCCCTCAAGAGCGGTGAAAACCTGCTGCGAGCGAGAAAACGGCGGCAGATAAATAAATCAAAGGAAACGCGGGCGGAAGGTAGCGTGAACTGTGAATGCTGTGCTTTCCCGGCACGCGGTTATGAAAAAGCTGCGTTCTGATGCGTGCAAAAAACGTCCCAGGGGCGGTGAATCCTTGAACATACTTAACCTCATGTACAAGCGCCACCTCCGTGTAGCCTGTTGAAAGTTGCAGTCACGTATACACGTGACTATAAAAACTCCAACTTTATGAGCTTCCCTGTACGCGTAGCTTCCCAGTTGCAGAGGGACACGTAGAGGCTGGGGTAAGGGAGAAATGAAAAGGGACATTGAGAAAGGGAAAAAGGAAGGAGCGAAGGGTGCGCGCACCGGGGTGAGCTTACAGGAGAGAGAACTTTTATAATACGCACAAGAGACGGGGCCATAGATTTGAATTAATTCGGCGGCGAAGTTTTGCCCCGGCAAATAAAAATAAGTCACTGTATCAATTTAATACCGCTTTATAGTCCGCCCTGTCTTCTTCCACTTCTTCTTTTTCCTCCCCCGAGTTTTCGAAGGGATCGGAAAGCAGCCGCGCCGTCATTCTTGCGTTATTACTTGGCCCCGTTGTTCAAGAATTGGTCAAACATCGGGACTCAAATTACCCTCTTGGTTCTTCTCCCCTTTTCGAGGAAAAAAAAGAAAAAAAGAAGAAGAAGAAGAAGAAAAAGAAGCGGTCGGCGACGGAATTTCAAGTACCGATGAAATCGTCGGCCCTCTCATGCTGTTGGCAAACAAAAAGTTATTAAAGCTGCCTTTATTGCCGGACCCTAGCATCACATGTTTTACGCGAATTTCGCCTTAACGTCAACGTCGAAATGAACCGGGGAACCCTTGAGCGAACCGCTCTTTTTATGTCAACGCCAGCGAAGATTCACGCCGCCGCAGCTTCCGTTTTTCTCGTAAACGAGAATTATTGGACGCGTAAAGAGAATAATATGGTCTTTGTTGCAACGTTCTTGGATAATCAGATTTTTATATCGCCAATCGAAGCTTAAAAATGTAGGGGTAATTATTAGGTCGGCCAAAAAGTCTTGTTGTCTTTTTTAACATAGAATATGTTTTTGCGGAGGAGTATCTCAGAAATGATGATGATTTTTGTTCAGAGTTCTTTAAACATATTTTATGTACAGGTTTAAATTCTTTAAAACTCGCGCATATTTTTGTAACACGGTATTGGTATCGCGATACGTAAATTAATGTGCCAGTAACTTTGCAAACATAAGAAAGATTTGGAAGGAGACATTTCGAAGTATCGGGTGGAAAATGGATCGTAGAAATTGATTGCGTTTATTTGTGTTTATTGTTACCATGAAGTGGAAGAAGATGAGGTGCATTTTTTATTTTATTCTATTTTATTTATTTATTTATATTCTATTTATATATCAATGAACTCATTAGTCTACAGAAAATTTGTTTACCGTGCATAAATTACAAAATTGCGAAAGATTGTTTATCTGACCTCGAAATTTGTCGAAAGATACAATTAAAAAAGTCAAGAAACTGAACATTATATTGCTACTATGAAAATAGAAATGCAATTCAAGCAAAAGAAAAACATATTAATGCTGTCAGATCTCCACGTTGCAGGCCTCTAATTAAGTTACTTAATTGCAAGCGAATTGAAGAACCAGAAAACTTGTAAAACTCGCCTCTTAGACGAGTTCTTTGCTGAAAAAAACCTGAAAATTCTTCAGCGATGAAATAATTAAACTAATATGGCAAAAGATTATCGAAATAACTCAACGATACATTGTTCAACAAAGTTTTATTTCTATGCATCCATAAAACGGGTCAGAAGTTTTTAGTCAATCTTTTTTGGTAAATTTCTACGTTTATTTTTAAGGATATTAAGTATTTATCTTGATGCTAGCTATGCACTGCGGCTTGACAGAAATCTTGACTTCTCTTGATCCAATAAATTCATCGACACATTTAAAAATAATGAATCGCTTTCTGTTATCTATTCATACTATTTTCGGAACCGTTTCAACCCCTCGAATCGACATTTCGGATAATCGACCGTCTGCTGTATTAACCCTTTGCACTCCAAGTCTCTAAAATGAACTAGCTTTGAAATCCCTCGAGCAATATTATATTTCTAAATAATGCTCCTATTTTTGCTGCAATTCGGCGACTAATTATTTCACCAAAAATTCATAACTAACATTAAACCTTTGCACACAACCGGCTACTACTCTAAGTTGCCAAAATGAACTAGCTTTGAAAGCTTTCGAATTCAAAGGGCTAATGTTTAACCCTTCGGAGACGGTATCCGTACGTCTTCATGATTAGCATAAAACGATGAACAATTATTTGAAACAGGCACAACTATTTATTAGCGTTGTTAGTCTGTGTATTTTATAAATAGTGTACTAAATTAGTAGCATAATATATTAAATTTCTTGAAGTTCAGAAATCTCTTCTAGTTGCATAAACGGAATAAAAAACCGCACTGTTTCAGATGGGTTAATTTGTGTCGAATATAAAGTAACGGTAAGACTTTCGTTAAGTCAGTGGTCAATATTATGCGAAAACGTAATTGCGCTAATTATGCGACATCTGTACAATTACTATTGACTACTGTAATCCGGAATCCGGAAAAGAGAAGCGTTACTTTTTAAACTATAACGGCTCGCGTTCAAATGTAAAGCCACCGGCGTAAAGATTCGACGTGTGTGATAAACTATAGCTCCACCAAAAGCCCACTGTGCTATAATTTCCTCTCTCTCTCTCTCTTTCTCCACTTTACAACAATTTGAATCACTACCGAGTATTTATATCAGTCGTAGCCGGATGCTTTTGCACTTCACCGTATAATACAAAACGTAAACACGTTCGGCACCCCAAAGTATCGGTAAAAAAAGTATGTCCCCAAAGAAACAGCGCGAACAAGAGATCCATGTCGTCCCATTGTCCGGAACAAGTCGAGGATAGAAGGTTGTACTTGTCATAGGCAAGGTAAACAGAACGAGGCAATTTGCCGTGCAACGGGTCCGTTCGACGGTCTATGCGTAATTCGTTTACCCTTAATTCCTCGTTGAGGCAGCCGGAGCGTATTATTGCGACGCATCTCCGGTGGCCGGGGACTTTGTTTCGCATTTACCCTCGCGTTACGACCAGTAGTGCTACAACGACGCCGCGAGCTGTAGTACATTTTACGGTTGGCTAGCCAGTAATGCAGTAATTAACGTTTCTTTCATGTACTCTTTTGCTTTCACCGCTTGAAACCAGCTGCGTGCCGCGCAAGAGCTAGCTGTCCACCGGATCGTGTACAGACACACGAACACACACACACACACACACGCGCGCAAACGGAAACGTGCGCATACTAGTGTTGCGGAGCAACATACGTGCCACAGACGAGCGTATTTACAGAGACAGAGTAGAGTACATTCAACCTTTCCCCTTCTATTTTCACCCTTGTTCCCTTGGACTCGCTGAGAGACCCCCACGGTGCTGCACCCTTGCCTCTCCGCCCCTTCCGTCCAGTTGAAAAAATAATTACCCCGTAAGCCGGACCGTTTCCGCTTCTGGACCTCGCGTACCTCGCAACTACCACCGTGTATACTTGCACTCGTTCCAGGAATCCGCCGACGCCCCAAAGTGCCCGGGCCCCCCCTTTTATCGACGCAAAGAGGGTTGCACCACGAATCTTTGATGAAGTCGTTGCACGAGACTTGCCTCCGAGAAAGGGCTCGGTTTCGAAGGCGATTGTTTCGATTGATGAATGTTTGATGTGAAACGTACCTTAGCCGGACTTTAAGCAAGATGTTTTTCGTGCAATCGAGAAGTTATCGTGGGTTGATGGGAATGGTTAATCTTCTATTGTGCTCGTTGAAATTTAGGGGAAACTTGTAAGGAAAGATGGGTTTAAATTTTTGTTTTATTGTTGTTAACGTTGTTGCCAATGATCGTTGTCTGTTGTTGTATGATTTCGTTCGATTTCTGGTTGTATGAGTATTTTATTAATTGATTATGGGAGAGTTAACCGATGTGCTTCGTTCCATATGATGCCATGTATAAATTAGTTTGGAGGATATAGCGATTTCTTATTTTATAATCACCGATTTTGGGTGGCGAAGCTGGAATTAGAGTTCAAGTTCAATTTTATTTTTAGTAGAATGCATTTTTGTCGGATCTGTGCCATAATTTATAGAATAACTGTGACTAGTTATTGTAGAGCAAAGAGGTAACTTCTTGAGGGATACTTGCCCATATGTGTACGTTTATTTTTATCTAACGTTCGATACAGCAACAATAATGTGACTCAGTGGCCAAATATAATATGTCCGTTGTATTTCTCAAACACTTCACAATATTTTCATTACTACTTGTTTTATAAACTTTGTATAATTTGTTACATATAATTTATATAATTTAACATACTTTAAACAAGTAACTTTGAAACATGCTATAAGATAATTCTTTATAATTAAAAAATTCGTCCCTCGAGAGGTTAAACAGTAACATACTCAACTATAGAGTGTCCTATAATGTTAAATTGTGACATACACATCGCTACGTGCAAAATTTAAAATAAAATAACCTCGAATATTCCTACGATTTGTACTTCGCACGATATAAAAACAGTGACTAATTTCCGCCGGGTAATAAAATAATCGTAGGTGAAGGGGTTAATAATTCGACGAAAATTGAATGATAAAACGTTTCGTTGCGTTTCGTTCGCAAAGAATTAAACCATCACGCTTCCTGTTCTTCTGATAAACAAATTGTTTTCCGTAGGAAATATCGCGAACGGTGGATGGTTTTCCGTTGGCACGGATTCGTGGTAGCCGATCGATAGACGTAGAATAATAACACTATGTTACTCGTCTCGTTTCTGGATTTACGCTCGCTCGTGACTCGGTTATCGGCGCCGCGGATCGCGATTCTCCTATCGAATCACCGTATCGCGGCCAAGTGGCGCACCCGTTCCACTCTCTTGAAATACTGCTTTTTAATTCGCGCCCTCGAGCTCGCCACTTTTGCCGCTTGTTAACTTTCAGCTATCCCAATCGCTAAATGGGATCTGCAATTCGAGCTGATTCTCCGGAAACAACAGCGTCACGCGTTAGAAACGCTTCTGCAAAAATCCACACTACCGTTTTATCAACCATGCTGATATCGCGCCGAGTGAATCGGCAAGAGGCGAGTTTGCTTCGTGCAAATTAGATTAAACCTTTTAAGACCATGGCTACTTGTATGTGGTTAATTTTAAATAGAATACGTGGAGTATTATATTATAATATAAATTATATATATACATATTAATATACATATATTATAATTCATATTAAGATCCAACTGAATTAAATACACAGCTTGCGAAAATATTGTATATTAATCAGGTTACTGTAATTTGATTGGAATGAGATAAGAAGATGAATTTTTCGGGAACTGCTTGGGAAAATTATTATCAGTCGAATCGCTGATTAAATACACAACAATAATTACAATATAGATATTTTAGATAGATTTTCAATTTTATAAGATAAATTTACTAACATATGTTGTATTTGTAATAAATTTGCACTAAAATCGCGTTTGTGGAAGAAACAAGGTGAATATACCAATTGAACAACGGTTAAGAAATACTTTCTGTTATAAGATACTAAAACAAATTGTACTTTGTGAAAATATACTTTTAGTTTTCACAGTTTATCGAACTTTCAAATCGTTCGAATAATTACGCTGTAAAATCGTACTGTTTTTCAGCACTGCACAACTTAACCCCTTAGATCAGTTCTCGAGTCGTCCAACTGTTATACTAAATACAATATTGCACTATAAAATTGCACAACTTTTCCAGCTCCGCACGGTTTAATCTCTTAGCTCGGTTCTCGAAACGGAGGAAAGTGAAACATAGGTTGTTCCGGATCCATCGGGAGTACATTTACCAGTATCTCCCGATTTTTCCATTTCCCAAGGACCATCTCGCGGGTGTCTTTCTTTTTTATTGGAATATTTTTATTTGGTATATCAGGGCGGTGGAAAATTGTGCCGGGATACGGGAGTACAGCACTTTGCATTCAGCGGAATCGCGCCCTCTCGACGACGTAAAAAGCGTGTTCGATCGGCGATCGATGCAAGCTGCACGGCGCGATAGGATTCTCGTAAAGTCGAGTCAGGGCAGTAAAAGAATCGGTCGTAGCGAGTGGACCAAGAACCGCCTGACGCTGGGAAACAGTCGAGTCTTAAATTTATTTACCCCACTGGCCGTCTAGCGTATTTTTTTTCCATCCCACGTATGTAGAGGAAATTCTATCGGTCTCTTGCAATCGATGCCCTCGAACCCCTAGAAGAAGAATGGAAGAGAAAATTGTTACCTGATTTTTCGAAAAAAAAAAATAGAATTCTTTATTCACGTGACGGACGTTTTCAAGGGTTACTTGGAATTTTTGTGAATTTTATTTAGAAAGAGAGAATAGGGTAAATTTTACCTTTTCTTTCGTTACTTTTCTTTACTTTCGTTACCATTGACGAGAAATCTCTCCTTAACCCTTAACTACTATACCTATTAAAACTTACATCTGTAAGATCGCTGAGAATTACTCATTTATCTCTATTAGTCTCTCTATTATAATCTCTATTATCTCTATTAATAAGGTTCGATATAGTTAAGGGTTAATCTAATTTCTATCGAGCATCGTAGAAAGACTTTTGATATTCTTTTCGATTATAGATTGCTTAACCCTTTCGCTACGATGGGCGCATATATACGCTCCCAAAAATTGAGCAATCGTTTGTTAAGTTTGTACATATATTTTTTCCATAACAATACGATTTCTTTGTAACAATACAAAGTACATAAATATAATATACTAATAAGAAACTAACTTCATTCACGAATTAAGAATCTCTTAATTTCGAAGTCCCATAGCGAACGGGTTAATTCTTTGATCCTATTCTTTATAAATTAAGTCCACTCACCGAACCAACATTCTTGGATTGCAGAGAAGATGCTAGAATAGTTGCTTCTTCTATTCGAAGAAATATTCCAAGTATTTTCCCATCTTTCATCGCGCATTCCTCTAATCAACCGCGCTCTTTGCGTAACACAAACGTTGGCAATTCTCAGTTATCGCACGTCTCCCTTGAAAGTCTGAAATGCTGCAACGCATTGTGAGAGAGTGCGTCTGTTACTAGAATACGCAATACAGCATCGCGCGGCTAGCATGCCGCTCACGATAGAGCAAATTCGCGAACGCGTACGCCCATAATCGTTCCGCAACTCTCGACAAACTCCGCTCTTTTCTTCCGCTTTCAGGTATTCTTTGGCATACGGAGACCAAGACGACGCTGTGAAATCGTGTAAACGATGAGCCGTTTCGCAGGATTCGACGATGATCGCAGAGACATTCCTGTATCCCCGTGTGCCCTCGAAAGGTAATAGCATTTTCATTGGTACATTTTGCGTAGCCACGCGCGAAGATCCGGTATCGAGTGGCAAGTTGAGTGCTCGCGTTTATGCTCGCGGGAAATTGCGCCTCGGAATGGCCGATAAATGTTTTCTTAGCGGTTCAGTTTTGCGAAACAGGTTCGAGAGCGTGGCTCGAGTTATTGTTTTGCTTCGCGGTTATTTTCGCCTGAGCCGCGAGGTGGCAGGATGCTTTTTCTCCAGTAATGTTGCTGCCTGCATTTCCTTTCTGGAATGGAAACAGTTGGTACGGTAGTAGAGTGGTACGATATTCGGGAATTATTTCCACCTCGCCGAAACTCATATAGAAAAACGTGTTTTATTTTTCTGTTATATTTTTCGAGCCACCGATGGACACTCATAGTAAATTCTAATAGAAATAGGGTATTGAAAATATTCAGTGAAACCTGGTAAATAATATGGAAGAGATGCGAAGTGTTTTTTATAAAGATCGCGATTTCCTCGATATAAAATAATTAAATATATTAAATATATATATTGGGAGAGGTCTATTGGTAAGGGCTAGTTGTGGCAACTTGGATAAAACCAATAAGTACTAGAGAAAAAAAGAGAAAAGGAATTGTTTGCTATGGGAAAGAAAATTAAACACCTTGAAACATTTAATTGAGAATTAAAGAAAATATAGAAAGGGTTCTGGAGGGAAGAGTAAGGAAAAATTTAGTAGATTGGTTAAGAGAGGTTGATAAAAAGATAAGGAGGAATGGAGAAGGAAAAGATAGGCGTTTTTAGTAATGAGATAAAGGCAGGATAAAGATGTTATAACGATAAGGTTTTATGTTTATAAGGATATATTAAAAATAAGGACAGTAGGGATACTAAAAGTTGTATAATTAAATAGGTATGTATGTATGTAGATTTATAAAGACATATCTAGTAGCAGGGATAGTAAATATATTAATAGTGGTACAAAATGAATATGTATATTAAATATGGGGAATAGCGATATAAAGGAAAAATGTATGTAAAATATAAGATGAAAAATGACTATATATATAGGAGAGATAATTAAATATTAAATATTAGGAAACATAATTAAATATTAAATATTAAGAGAGATCATTAAATATTAACTGGTAATTATATTCTGAAATGCTTATTTTCCATATGTGTTTCTTTGCCTAATTAAATTTATTTTACCCTATATAGGGCTGGGAGGGGGGGGGGGGGGGGGAAAAAGGTTGCAGGTAAATAATTAAAGGTTGGGAAACATTGGCATAGAAGATCTCGAGACTCAAGTACGATTAAATTCTCGAGATCTTTAAGCATATAGGCAATTACAAATTCCAATGCTCATTAATTATGATCCGTGTAAAGAAACAATTATTAAAATTTTGGTAACAAGTTCTACACAGAAAAATTCATGAGAATAAAGTAGAAGATAAATGAGACCTCAAAACAGAATTAAAATTTAAAGGATAGGACTATTACGTTAAGTACAAAATATTATATATAGTAACTAGAGTATAAAACACTATTCTTCCTGCGTCTTCATTCAGTAATGATTCGGTAATTAGTGTAAAAGGAATCGCAGGTGATTTCGTAAATAATGATAGATTCCAATAATTATCGAGTAACGTACGATTCCAAGGCTTAAAAGTCAATTCTTCGTTCGCCCGGTAAAATACAGATTTCTACCAGGAGGAAGAAATACACCTTCATAGCGTCCATTAAATTACTTTGCCTCGGGGGTCAGGTTCGGAATGGCGGAAGGGTAAAACAGTGTCGCATCGTGGCCGAGTATTTTACAACGTCTGTAAATAAAAGGAACGCGGCTTGGCGCACTTCCCCCCTTTACTGCGACGTATTATTGCCCCTTTTACGTTTTCCAGGATCGCGTCGGGCGTATCGCGCGATCTTTCCGCTTGCGACTCGCAGCCAATGGTTAGAGCAATACTTCAATCGGCCAGAGATGGAGCGTTTCGCGCCACGATTGCCATGTATCGCGATTCCGTGCCCGTTTCCCCGGGGAAATTTAAAAAATCCCAGTCCGCGGCGATGGAAACGCAAAAGGGGGGGGGGGGGGACTTATACGTCTTACCAGCCAGAAGAAGTATGTATTTGCGGAAGGTTCAAATGTATCGCGAATGATCATGTTTCTCTCCGTTCGTTTCCGAGAAATAGGCAAGAAGACGTCATTCGAGTATGAAAATAAAACGAGGCGGTTTGGTAAAGGAGAACTCGACTCTTTCGTACATTTATTTTTTACTTTATCTTATTGATTTATGGTAGAGGAAATGTGACACGAATGAGACAGTTTTGTTTAGGATAAAATCTATACATGAGAGGCAGACTAATTTAACTAATTTATTTTATTGCGGTGAAGTAATATATTTTATAAAACTGTCGCCACTTTATATAAATATTAGGGTATGTTATAAATTGATGCTGAATTTTATATCAAAAGGGTGCAGTTAAATTAACGTGGTAAAAAATCTTCGAAATTAAATTGAATTTGTGATACGTTAAGATAAGGGATGACTAGAAAAGTCGGTGGCAAATATGAAATTATAAAAACTGAAATTACTTTTGCGCCAATTTAATAGGAATCAATCACAATTAAACAAATATCTTATCTTGTTAAGTTCGTATAGAAAAGAAATTTGTTAGAGTGTTTACGATGGCGATAAAAAGTGTTTCTTAAATTTGCTCTTGCAATCCGTAACGCAAAAGTGAAAATCAGCAACGAGAGATAATAAAATTATTGGAAAAAGGAATTCCATTTACACGTTTGCTAAGATCTCATAATATTAATACTACAACATATCGAAGTAATCATATATGGACGTAAAGATATTAGAAAATATTCGATAATATAAACATTATGTGAAGTATAGTTTTATCGTTAAGTAGATTTATTTTCCTCGCTGTTTTTTTTTTTTTTTTTGATAAGAAATGATTATTTTTCTTCTTCTTCTTTCCCCATTTATTTCATATTATATTTATTTTATCTTCCCATATGTTTTCTTCTATTTATGCAGCAGAATTTCGCACCTAAAAAATTGTAATATTTTCATTTAGTTCCACGTTCTCACGTTTGACCAAAACTTTTCGCTAGTAGATCATGAGAATTCTGCAGGCAATGTACCCATCCACTTCTGTCCATTTCACGGGTCGATCGTCTCGTTAAATTCGTTTATCGTCCGATTCTCCGGGACTTTAAAGCACGGAGGAATTCTCATTTTCGAGACTAGTTTGCGTTATGGCCGCACTTAAGAATACTTCGGGTTTTATCGCGTATCGGCGATTCGACAAAGAAGTTTCCAGCCGATAGCGGCGCAGACAATTTGTCCTTTGTACCTGCTTGAAAATCCCACTAATTATACATTTCCAAAGCATCCATTAGCTCGCAAATTGAAGGCAAATATATCCATTTATCTTGGTATGTTTTCTAAGAAATAAATGTTCCTATTGAAAGATAAATATCGCTAATGGACGGTAATTATTTACGAGTACGATAAAGAGTAAAAACTAGTCTCTGTTTAGCTTCCGTTTCTTTAACGATGCCTATAAAAACATGAATTATATTTAACCTGTTTGCATTGAAAAACTGACAATAATCGAGACTAAGAAAATTTCACCATTAAATTTGGACTTCGTCTTGATGTAACAGCATGTGGACATTGCATATATGTTTATATTTAATATTCAAAAATTAATATTAGGAGGTGAATGTGTCGTCTAAGCATAAAAACGAGACTAATGTATACTGTAAGTAGAAAGCATGGAAAATGCAATGAAGGCGATGATTTTACGATTTATCTTCCATCTGGCGTACGAACCGAATTGCTATTATATATAGAGTGATCCAAAATAGACTATAGGAACACCTACCTTCACTTCTTTTCCTTCCCTTTCCTCTTTACCCTTTTTTAATCTATTTTTTATTTCTATTATCTTCGTTCGTTCTCGTTTTCAATTTTTATTTTTTTCACCTCTATTTTACTAACAAACGTGGCGTTTGACCTGATATCCTCATTCAACATCCTAAAGGTACGTTTGGATAACCTAATATAAGCATCATTTCCATTCAAGTGACAATTTTTCAAGTGACAGTAACAGAGCCATCCCCCCTATTCGTATCTAATTGTAAAGTCTGCGAGTTATAAATCGCAATGCATCATTCCACAAGCAAACCATTGTACATACGTTCCTCGTAGCGAAGGGGTTAAGCTTTTAAGATCCGAAGAAAAGTACGGCGAGGAACGGGCGGCTATAGGGATGCGCCTGCATATGTTGCGTTTATTTCGGTGAACGACGGCCTCGTAAAGACATCAAAGACGCATTCTCGATGGCGAAATAAAGACTACGGAAGTCCATAAAAGTCGAGCACACCGGCGGATAAAACAGTCGCGATCGATGCGCGCGCACCCGGCACGATCGCGTACGCTCGCTCGACGATTTTCAGGCAACGTTTACAACGCGATCGGACGTGAAGCACGTGTAATGGCTCGTTCAACGATTTTCAAAGCGCCCGTGTGTGCTTTAAAGTGAGGCTTTTGCGCTACAATTCCTTTTTTTTTTCATGCTGTTGTTTTTAGGCCTCACGGACAGATATCCGAAGCATCGAACCTGCGACCTACCTGGCGCAAAGCTGAAAGTGCTTCTTTTGCTAGATTTTCGCTTTGCATCGGGACACACACGGGCGCAACTTGAAAAGGTTCTCGTGTGTTAGGCTGAATCATAAGTAATGCCGCATTTTACAATGCTGCAGGGATGCTAGGGTATGTAGGAGAGTTTAACGCTTTTGACGCGGATATACGAGCCGTATAACGAGAGCGTGTCCGAGATTCGTTTACTTGGAAAGTAACGTAGATTGAATATAGACAGTAGGTATAGAGACATATGGATATACAGTTACTAGATGTATACACAGATGGATAATAGGTAGTAAGATATCCTACGACGCTAAAGAGGACAGAATTTATTTTTGTTAAGACAACGGAAACATTGTTGTAATTCTAACATATAGGGTAAATGACCCATATACTGTCACTGTTCCTATAATCGACACTTTAATTGTTTTATTTAATAGCAAAGTAATGCACGAAGAATCGTAAGCGAAGAAATTGTTATACTAAATTTAGACTTCGGTTTACGTAACATCGCATAGACGTTGTATATTTGTTTATACTTAATATTCAAACGTAAATATTAGGAGGTAAATGTGCTGTTGAATATTAAAATGTGATTAATATGATTATGAAGTATGGAACGTGTCATAATTCAGTAAGGCGATACGTTTACTATATATTTTGTATCCGTTACACAAAGTGACGCGTTAATATATGTAAAACGTGTTTCTATTTAAATGAAAAGTTTTCAAGTGACAGTAATAGGGACATTGAACTTTGTTGTACGTTTTCAACTACGTAGTACTTAATTCATTGTATTCAACATACCAAAAAATGTTCATAAATAGAAGAGCGGTTGAACAATATTATGCTCCAAACTGGAACGATCTTTATGCTAACGAGGTTCTAAAATAGTTAAATAAAGTTACGCGCGAACCTTAAATTGGCATTACGTGGTACATCTACCTTATATATACTTAAAAAGTAGGTAGTTCCCGCTGGTATTTGCTTATTTTGCAGTTTATAATATCGTTTCTATTGTTTCTATATCATACTTCAAGAAACAAACAGTAACTTAATAGTCAGGAAAAATTTTAAATTTTAAAAAGTTCCTAGCAACAAATATATTTTGTTATTTCATGACTATACTTAAGGTTAACCATCGTTATTATAATTATCGAGTTATTTTCTAAGTATCAATAACGTTTGGAATTGAAACGAAGAATTGGTGGTTGTATTAAATTACGAGTTCAACAATGCTGCATTTCAGACTCATTAGAAAATCAACGCGTCATAACTTTTTATATATCGTACTTTCTATTCATATATCGATTCTTATACCACGGTTTCGATTGTTTATAGGCGACATTTGCCATGCGATAATCTAAAAAAAAGAGGGCGATTCGTGATTCGAATAAGGTTAATAGACACGTGTCGTAATACTGCCGAACAACGCGTCAATTTGAAAACAATGAAGACTGTTTAGGTCCCGAAGCTGTCGAAATCCCTTTTTTTACGAGCTCGAGAATATCCACAGATTACAGTTTTCGGGGTTTGTTTGGATTCCGGGAGACCATCGCGTCTTTTAGGCTTTACGAAGGCGGCACTCGTGAACCGGATGTTTGCGTTTCGCCGTTTTACGACCGGTTGCAATGAAATGCTTTACACGAATGGCGTCTATGCATACGCACCGTTGCGTCTTTTCCTGCACTTTCAACGCTACGGTGTTCCGCGTATCGTCGACTAAAATATCGTCACTGTTCTTCCACGTATAATGGGGTAGTTGCACCGAATTGTTAGCAATAATCGTAAGAGGTACGTAATTCCACTGAAAATATCGTGAGAAACACGGGAAGAGAAACAAACGAGCAGGGAACCAATTAAAATTCCAAACGAATCCTACTTCTGGAAATTAATAGTGTTAGGCTTGTTGAGACACAGAATACGACACTTGAAATATTACGTGGTACGACCAAACGAATTCCATTCTTTATGTTAGCAAGTTAATTAAGAAAAACATTTATTTCGATACATATGGTCGTCTGTTAAGTGCAACAGCTTTCAAGATGTGAACTTTTCAATGCCTATTATCGACAACATTCAATTAAATGAGGAATTCTTGATTCCGTAGTAGCATCCTTATTTTTCTTTACATTAAGATAATCGAACGCTAGTTTTCTAAACAAAATTCCACGATTTTCAATTACTTATACAAATGTTATTTCAAGACCAAGAGAAGATTGGAATGAAGAAGCTAACAAATAAAGAAGTTAAATCTAGACTGCGGATATTTATGCATTTATGGAAAAATTTGATTGCACAAACAAATACAAAATGCACGCGATAGGAATAATACACAAAACATATCAATAGCAAGCTTCGCAAGCTTAGAGAGTCGAAGCACGTGTTTATTTATGCTCTATTCCATTAATTAAGTTTATAAATATATAAATTTGCATAAAAATCCGCAGTCTATTCTTAACCAATAATCGTCCAACTTTTACAAGGCGTTATTATCCGTGGTTGTAAATCAAAACGACATGTGACACATGTTTATCGTTCAAACTTTTCCACGCAATTGCCGAGTCTCGTACTTCCGTCGAGTTACGTTCATCTTTAGATTAGAAACAAAATAACTAAATAACTAAATAACTAAATAACTAAATAACTAAATAACTAAATAACTAAATAACTAAATAACTAAATAACTAAATAACTAAATAACTAAATAACTAAATAACTAAATAACTAAATAACTAAATAACTAAATAACTAAATAACTAAATAACTAAATAACTAAATAACTAAATAACTAAATAACTAAATAACTAAATAACTAAATAACTAAATAACTAAATAACTAAATAACTAAATAACTAAATAACTAAATAACTAAATAACTAAATAACTAAATAACTAAATAACTAAATAACTAAATAACTAAATAACTAAATAACTAAATAACTAAATAACTAAATAACTAAATAACTAAATAACTAAATAACTAAATAACTAAATAACTAAACAACTAAACAACTAAACATATTTAGTTATTTAGGCCTCGAAACGCACGAATCAGTGGTTTTTTGCTTTTGAACTCGGTTTTAAGTTCCAAACAGCTCGGAAAGGCCTGAAAACCTCGTTTTCGAGCCTCGAAACGCACGAATCAATGGTTTCTTGCTTTTGATCGCGGTTTTAAGCTCCAAACTTTACTTGTATCCATTTGTGTTTGAAAAACGCGTAGATTCAACGTTCTACAGCTCGACGAACGTGTAAACTTTAAATCAGTTTGTAAAATTGTGGACAATCCTGTACATATGAATCATTAGCGACTAATGTCCTTAGTGTTAATGCTAAATCCTCGGTTTTCTCCTACAACGGCAACGGTGG
This sequence comes from Eucera pruinosa, assembly GCA_028830335.1. Lineage (NCBI taxonomy): Eukaryota > Metazoa > Arthropoda > Insecta > Hymenoptera > Apidae > Eucera > Eucera pruinosa. The sequence goes on along the minus strand of JAMYCR010000015.1, from coordinate 8,688,581 downwards.
CGCATAATTCGATGACGAGTGCGTAACTCGCAACTTCTAAAGCGAATAACTTCCCCCGAAAGTTATCCCGTTCGCGGCGATAATCATTGCCATCAGGGCCCGTATCTTGATAAGTAATAATTCGATTCGTTAGGGAACATCGCCGCTAGGATTTCGTCGCGACCGAGAGAAGGGAAAAACTGGAAAAGCGGATGAAACGTATGAATAATGGAGGACGTGGTGCGGGCAATGGCGCGCGAATCGATGTGTCGCGGATAAACATACATATAAAATTGACCGTAATAAACGTAGAAACGTTTTATCAGGTTTCGCGGCGCAGCGAATTGAATTGTAAACCGAAACGAATCCGCGCGCCGCATTCTCTCTCTCACTCTCTCTTTAGAGCTGTTTCTCTGCGTGTTTGCCGATTCCTGAAACGTTGCCCGAAAGCGGATATTGCGTCGCAATAAACTGAAACAAATAAATTTTCGGCGTTTATGTAAATAACTAGAGGCCACCGGTCAGCTACGAATTACGAGGCCAATCATAAATTCGTTGACGCGACGCCCATAGCTAGTATGTATCGACTTCACTGACGAAGTTACAACGTCGACGCGATGCTATTCAATCGAACGCTGTTTCGTAACCGGCTAAATGCGAAGTGGGAACGTTAATCGGGAACGTATATAGGCGAATAACTAGGTGGAAGATGCGAATATAGTGACTAGGCGAAATTCATCGAATTGTATCGCTACGATCTTTTCAAACGGGGAGGAAAGCAATTTTGCAGCGGCTACGTGCTATCGCACGCACTGAAATTGACATTAAATTTACATATTTTGGAAATAAAGTATAATTGCAATGTTCAAGGATGAAAAGTCACGCTATTGAATAGCATATTAATTTGCCAAATTGTATTTGACAATTTTGTAAGCTATATGAATGTAAATGGTAACCGTGTTTGCCGATGACCTTTGAAGTTTGATGCAGCCTTAAAAATTCGATAAAGTAAAAAAGAATGATAATCTATTAAATGGAAATGAAAGTGAACCGGGGAGCAGGCGTGAGGATCGTAAAATACGCGACGAACAGGTGACAAGGTATCGCGTGGAATCGGTGGGAGCAGCCGTGAAAAGGGATAAATTTTTGTTAGGACAAGCGAAGACGACGGGAATCCGTTAGAAGCACGCTACCCACGCCGGATTATCGATGAAATGTTAATGGGCGAACGGGTGCGGCACGCGAAACAAATCAAATTTTATAACGGAGACGATATTTCGCGGCAGTCACGCTAGATTAAATGCACGAGGGGCGAATAAGCTGCTCGCGATCGGGCGCCCGTGAAATTGAACTATGCCGCGATAAAATTCGACACCAGTTTGTACGCGATTAAAATCGATTGATGTTTGATCGATGGCACGCTCGCGCGAAACTGTTGAGCTAGTTATGAAATGGTTCCGATGTTTTATCGTCAAAATCGATCCTCTTCGATGAACGTTACGGGATGATCGAATGTTAAACAAGGGACCCGTTGTTCGAGTACAGAGATTTGCTGTAGGGATGCTCGATTTTTTTGCGAAACAATCGATCCCTGAATCGATGTTTGCCTTTATTCGTCTGCACGGTAATTTGTTCTACGTACACGTTTGCCAAATCGATCCAATCCACGAAACGAAAAGTAGGGAAATTAATAGAATAAATATAGAATCTTTTCTAAAATTGTTTTTGAAAATTAAACTGAAATAAACGCTGTAAAATGTATTATTAAAGGTGTATATATTAGACCCAACTATTAAGGAAATTTACGTTAACTATAAATAGTTGAGCTTCAGTCAAATACTTCTGCGCTAAAGTTTTTCGATTTTTTCAAAAGTGTAATTGTAACTGTAAGCATGTAACCTGAATAGGGTAGATGTACCACGTACTGCGACTTTAAGGATCGCGCGCAACTTCGTGTAACTATTTTAAAACGTCGTTAACCTAAAGATCGTACCAGTTTGAAGCATAATATTGTTCAACGTCTCTTTCATTTATGAACATTTTTTTATATGTCGAATATAATGAATTAATTATTGGTTAATTGAAAATGTAGAACAAAGTGCATTGTCCCTATTACTGTCACTCGAAAATTTCTCATTTAAATAGAAACACGTTTTACATATATTAACACGTCAGTTTGCGTAACAGATATAAGATGTACAAGAAACGTATCGCTTTACTGAATTATCACACGTTCCATACTTTACAATAATATTATCCACGTTTTAACGTTCAACAGCACATTTACCTCTTAATATTTATTTACAAATATTAAGTGTAAACGAGTATACAATGTGCATGTGTTGTTACGTAAACCGAAGTCCAAATTTAGTATAAAAATTTCTTTACTTACGATTCTTTATACTTTACTTTGCTATTAAATAAACGAATTGAAGTGGCAGTTATATGGACACTGACAGTAATTACGACATCTCCCTTATTCGTCGAATTGACGAGCTCCGTAAATCTAGTGTTAAACAAGCAAACAACAAAAGAATCCGCAACTCTCGAGACCATCGCGAATTTCATTCACAAAAGCCACTAAAAAATAGGAAGCTTTTTCCCTTTGTTCTCAAATGGTGCCCCGAAAACTCCAGCAAGAGTTCCCGCGTCCGATCATGGCGTGTGGTATTTTTTAAACAAGCTCCCGGGGAGCGCCGTAAAATTTCGTCTGGCGCATGGTGGACTTGGGGAACGAAACAAAGCCGCCCTCGAATTCCACGTTTTAAATACCCCGTGTTCTCCGCGCGCGTCTCATCCCACGTAGAAACTTTTCGAAGCCACAGGTCTGGCATCGTTTCTGCTCCTTTTTGGTAGCTGCAGGCGGTCGAACATCAACGACAAATATCCGGGTTCTCCTGTACCCGTGTAACTGTCGCGATTTACATAGCGGTCTGCTTGTCTCGGCACGCGAATCGCGCGACCCTCGTAAATCTCTGGCGCGGTCGCGAGGAATCGTCGAAAAGACATAACGATTATAAACGCGCGTGTTGCACGCTGTTCCGTTCCTGTGCTCGAAGGGCGGCCAGCACCCGGGGGATGCATCACTCTTGGGTGCCCGCGTGGCAATTAATAAAGCGGTTAATTGTCGGGGCAACGCGTGTCTCATTCAGCGACACGTGCGCTGGAATTTGCAAAAAATTGTCCCTATAACGTTCTAAGTTTATTTATTTTACGGACAAAGGTGTGAATTCGTGCGCAAATGATAAGATAAAGATAAAGAAGAGAAAGTGGATGTAGAATCGGAGTGTAGAGGATAATTACTGTTTGTGGAGGAAAAGCGTGGACGCAATAATTATGAAAGTTGGTACCTAATGAGGGGGGATTGCGTTTATGTAAACATATCTAGACATATCTGATACGCGTTCGCTTAAAGTTAGTATCTTTTGTATCGTCGAAAACTACGGACCTTTTCAAGGTGAATGCTATGCGTGTAAAATGATTTGAAACGGTGTTAATTCTTTGACGGGTAAGGTCGTATATATACGGCCAAAAATTATAAGGACCAATGGGATAATTCCTTACATTTACGATTTATATTACGTAATGGAGGTATGATTAGTGTTGTGTTTGATTGAAACGGTTTTTGCAATGATCCGTTATTATCTTTATTACGTTTTTTCATCTTCCATATCGACACATGTAATCAAATGTGTATTTGTATATTTATATATACAATAAAAACGTGTTTACATTGCTAAATAAAATTCTATAATCGTCAAAGGGTTAATACGTTGGATTAGTCATCCCAATCACTGAATGCTAATCCCATAGAAATTGTTTAGTCTGTTATAAAATATAAGCTTCGAGGGAAACGTGTTTCAACATTAAAAATCCTAATCCGCCGCGTTGGAAAAATATGGAGTTCCCTTTCTGTTTCTTACGCTGAAAAGTTGATCAAAAGTCTGCCTAAACCTTGTGAAACAATAATTAACCCTTTGCGGACGAGCGTCGACAAATAGTCGCCTAATCATTTTTTCGCTTTCCGAACCCATGTCGACTATTAAAGCACAAAACTTAACGCAATGAATACTTAACGTAATAATAAACATTTGAAATCGTTGGAAATTAAATGGTTTGGAACCCAAAAGCGTGAAAACTCAAAGTCGTGGAATTAATAAACTAAAGTACTCTCACAAGTGTTAATACTTCTCGTCCGCAAAGAGTTAATAGCAATGAAAATTGGATCTATTATTGAATAAGTGCGTATTAATTCTTTTAAATGCTCTCTTGATCTGTATACAATATTGTATAGAAGGGTTAATTTTTATAAATATATCGCGTCCACGTTCTTCGTTTACAGATCGTATTTGTCTCGGTAAATGAAGTAGAATGAATTGGGATGCTAGTATGCGTGGGAGGATAGTTTTTGTCTGCGCTTGTAATTTATATCCGAGGGAAGTATATTAACTGGCGAGTCTCCAACTTGTGTGACACGGCATAGGATTTGTTGGATTTGATACGCGCTGGTCGCGGTTTAGTTCAGCGAATAGTTTGCGAAACTGACTGTGCAGAAGCTGAGGAAGGTGCTTGAGGTTGCAATTCTGAATAGCGTTGGAATATAGGGTGAAATATATCGTTTTTGTACAATGGATTTTCAGATAATTTTCCGTTCAAACGTTTCGATGTGCAAATTCTAAATATAGATAATATTTGGTTCTTCCTATTAATGCTACTGTGTACTGCTGAACAATATGATTCCAAAGTGGATTCATGAAGATTCAAGATGGTTTAAAAGGATTCAATAAGATTCGAAGAGATTTAAATAGCTTCAAATGGATTCAAGAGGACTCGAAAAGATTCAAGAGAAAGCAATAAGATTTGAGAAGATTCAAATGAATGCGAGTGGACTCAAACGTATTCAAGTGGATTTAAGTGAATTTAAGAAGATTTAAAAAAGTCAAGAGGATTCAATAGAATTTGGAAGAGATTTAAGTAGATTCAAGTGGATTCGAGTGGATTCAAGTTCATCCATGAAGATTCAACAAAATTCAAGAGAATTCAAGATTCGAGGACATTTAAATAAATTCGGGTGGATTTAAACACATTGAAATGGATTCAAATGGACTGAACTGGATTCAAAGAGGTTCAAAAAGATTCAAGAGGATTTAATAAAATTAGAGGAGATTTAAATAGATTCAAGTGGATCCAAGTAGACTTAAATCGACATAACTGGATTCAAGAAGATTAAAAAATATTCAAGAGGGTCCAATAAGACTCGAGGAGATTTAAGTGGATTCAAGTGGATTCAAATAAAATTAAGTGGATCCAAGAAGATTCGCAGACTCAAAAAGATTCAAGAAGATTCAATAAGATTCGAGGAAATTTAAGTAGATTCAAGTGAATTCAAGTAGATTCACGTTGATCCAGAAGATTTAAAAAGATTCAAGAGGATTCAATAAGATTTAAAATAATTCAAAATAATTTAACAGGATTTAATGAAATTCAAAGAGGTTCAATAAGATTGAAGGCAACATAACAGCTTCTACTAAATTTCAAAATAAGAGCAATTACACTAATTTAGACAGTATTAGGTTACATAAATCCAAACACATTGGCATCGTTTAAAACAAAAAGAATTAGAAATAACCGAATTCTTGCATCATCTCTCAGAAGAGATTGTTAACCCAACTTATTAACCCCTTGGCTTACGAATTTTTCAAAGATTATTCACTGAAATTTTGACTATTTTTTATTATAACACTATACCGAACGCAAAGCACTAAAATATTACACGTAATTCGTACCTAGTGATCGTTAATCTCACAATCCTACCAATTGAAATAAAATGAATTAAAATTTATTATTAAAAAGTACAATATGTTTTTATCGTAATTGGTCGATAGACTAAACCACGAGCGTAGCTCGTCGTTGTAAGCCAAAGGGTTAAAATCCACCAATAAAAGATCATACAGGAATAACTGCACAAAATTACTCCAAAAAAAAATATTCCCCAAGATTTATGCTCTGTTTAGTCCATCAATACTCAAATACACTTACTGACAAAAGTTCAGAAACAAAGTAGTCACTTACGAATTTTTGCGTATCCTTTCGCTTCTAAGATCCACGACACACAGCTTAGAATCTACAATAGCATAAAAATATAGTATTACATACATCAATAAACAATAAGTTCTACTTTAATTGCAAATCAGTGTATCTTAAAGATAGCGACGACATAAAGCTTCGCTAAAACGTACCGTGTTTCTTAACTTTTGTTAATAATTGTATTCCGGTCTGTTGTATTTATCCTCCGCGTACTCTTCGAGGTGCAATATTTCCAGGTCTTATTTGGCTTGATTTCCATGGGCGTGGTGGGGTTGCCAGGAAGAAGGCGGTGTCTGCACACGTGTCAGTTGGAGCGGTAGGTACTCCGGAACATGTGGTTCACCGCTCACTTAAGCCGACACTTCTGCCCCCGTTGCATTCGCCATTAATGTAACACGATGGTGGCCTCGTGAACTTCTTTTCGATTTTTCATCGGACCCGAACGATGTCCCCAGCGCGCGTTGCCTCGTTCCCGTATCCCGGTTCCACGCGTACGTGCCCGGGCTTTAGCGCGTCGCCAATTGGAGCAGCTGCTACCTTTGTGCCACCCCTTTCAACGAAATTAGGCAAATAAAATTTACAATTCGACGGCGCGGGCGCTTCGCGCGCCGCGTGTTTGTATAATGTTGCCGAGGCGATTTAATGGTGAACCCTTGTCTCTTTCGCGAACGCGTTAACTGATCAATTTTCGCCCCAATTTCATCCTCGTCGATCGACTTGCCGCTGTGGAAGTTTTTTAATTAATTAGACCGAGAGACAAGAGGGCGAGAAGCAGCTAGTTACCGGGAAGCAAAGAGGAGATGGAGGAACTTAACGAACGTCTGGTAATATCTGGGAAAGCGAAGCTAAACAAAATTAACTTTTCACGGTGTTCGGAGCACGTGGGCTGTACGTCGGGGTTTTAAGTAGCTCCCTGAACTTGCCCACACCCTTCTCTCTCTCTCTCTCTCTCTCTCTCTCTCTCTCTTTCTCTTTGCACCTGTGAAAACATCAAAGCTATTGGCAAAGGGTTTTCCTCGCAACCTTGGCTAGCCGTACGACGCGAATCTTAGAGACTTCAAGGCGCTTGTCTACAGCGCAAACTTTCCCTTGTTCAACCTAAATCAACATTAGGTCAAATTGTTCAGATACGTATGCAAATCTTGCGCTTGCTTTATCGGCAGATTATGTTAATCCCGTTGATTACGTTAACAACGTGTAAGTAAGTACTATCCATTGCAAAACGTTTTCACAGACGTTTAAATGTAAACAAATATACAACGTCTATGTGTCGTTACGTAAACCGAAGACCAAATTTAGTATAAAAATTTGTTCACTTACGATTCTTTCTACGTTACTTTGCTATTAAGTAAAACAATTCGAGTGGCAGTTATTAGGAACAGTGACAGTACGTGGGTTATTTACCCTAGATTTATTTATCCTAGTTCCATTCCCTTAATTATACTTTTAAAAATTGGAATTCGCCTATAAAATCATCGTCGCGATCTTAACGACGACACGCTATTTTAACGTCGATTAAAATCGTATCTATCCGTAATGCTTTTTTACACCGCGATGCTCACGGTCTGAAGTTTCCGATCCTTTTGAGGGATTCGCGTGTCGAAGAGATAAACGAAGGTGGCCTTAAACGCGCGCGGATATCAGGTTCGGCCGTTATTAAATTTCCCAATGCGCAGGCCAGCGCAATATCCCGACGATATCCGGGAAAGGGTGCGGCGGAGGGTGCGCTAAAACGGCCAGGTGGGTAATATTACCAACTTGTTCATACAGTTACGAACACGCGGCGCTGTTAATCACATCGAATTACAACACATGCAGCCAGTGCATTTTGAGATATGCGAATCTAGTTAGCCGACCGCTGGTGTTAATGCGCGTTTCGTTGGTAGAAGGAAAATGGGATAAATGGGCGGCCGCGAATCGAATAATACATAAACGATCGTTGCTCCCGGAAGATATTGCCCGGGACCGTTGTTTACACGCCGAAACGTAACGGGGAAATCGCCTCTAAATTTCTGCGCGTCGCTCGCGCCGTACAGAGAGTTGCCACGGAACCTCAGATATCTATATGGGCCGCGTTAAATTATCGTTTTTTCAGCCGCTGTGATTGGATCGAGAGTGATCGAACGTCGTAGATTACGGGGGAAATTGGAAATCGATGGGCTGAGTGAGAAATAGCAACCGGATACCTAAGATGTTATGAATCGGTTGGAAAACAAGTTTTGCGAAAATTGATTGCGGAAGTTTTTTTTTTTTGTTGCAACGTATAAGAGAAGTACGAAGAATTACTCGATGTTTGTAACTGCGTGGTAAAATTAGTCCTGCATCGATGCATTTAGGGTTTTCGGCGTCCTTAACATTTTACGGGCATTGATTGTATAATTTGTTGCAATTGCAGGCGATTTTAACGCTAAAACGTTACATATATAAATGTTATATAAAACGTTATATAATAATGTATATAAACGTTATATAATAATGTATATAAACGTTATATAAAACGCTAGACGTTGATCGTGTTAAAGAAATAAAAACGATGGACACTTGAAGCAAAAATAAACAGTGAAGTGAATCTTTATTTATATTCTGTACAGAAAATGTTGGAATATTCTTAAAAATTCACCTCTGCAAGTTTATATTATTTTTATAGCAAATTATGAACCGGTCATTTTGACCGCTTTGGTAGTCTTAGTGTTAAGTAATATAAAATTCAGAAGAAGTATTTACAAATCCTACACTTCTTCATTAAAAACAAGGAGAGCCATAAACAATTTGAAAGATAGCTTAACAAATAGATTACTTCCAAGGATGAACGTTTATTTTATCGTGATATTCATTTGTTATAGCTAGTGATGGAAAATACGTTGAACGAAATACACGTTAACGTCTCTCTAAAATAAACATGTATTTATTACAAAAACAAAGTCCTACAAAACTAATCTTGGACACCTAATAAAATAACGCAGGATCGAGATAGCGGAACCCGATATTTTTCCAACCGTTCCCACGAGCATCTGCAGCCGCGACGACACAATTAGACAAACGGATCTTCGTCAAAAAAGAACGAAAGGGTAAATTCTGACAATCGCTGCAGCCGTGTAGCGATTCGATCTCAGGTCCGCGGTAAATCTATTGAATAAACACACACTCACACACACACACACGTTTGAAACCTCCGAATTCTGTGCTCCTTTTGCCGAAGCATTCACAAACCCTGACGAAGGATTCGGAGGAGGGCTAGAACCGTGTCTACCGCAAATACACTGCCTCCGCCTGAAAGATTGGGTATAACTCTATTAAACTTTGAGATATCCTGAAGGTACTGGCCAATGCACAATGCCAGCGTCGACTGTGTCAGCCACCCCCGGCCCACCCCTTTTCTCTTTCCCTTTCAAAACAAACTGTCACATACTTTCCGTATGGGAGAAGCTTTAAAAACAGCAATGAACTATGTTGCCGCGAGGGCAGAATCGGTCCAACTGGAAGGGAGCAAAAGGGGATGAAAATAAAAGGCGGGCGAGGGGGGGATGTGCCGCGACGATAGAAGTACAGTCCGCAGAAGAAGACCGTGGTGGCAATATTTTTGGTAACATTGTTTTACACCGGTTAACACGTTATATTCACGGGTTAGGGATTAAAATAAATAAGAGACCAGTTAATTTAAGCTTGCAATTAGGTAATATCAGATGGCATTAATCTTATAGAAACGTATGAAGTGAAATAAAGATTTGAAGTATCGGTTTGTCCGGTTGAATTATTATTGACAATATAGAGAACGAAAAGCAGATTTATAGGGATTTATAGGATTTATAGGAAAAGCCTATTAACCCTTTTGCTATGGCACTCTGAAATTAAAATAATTCTCGAAGCACAGGTGGAGATTATTTTCGTTATTACAAATATAGTACGGCTGTAAATGTTTGCATATTTAATTTAATCAATTATGATAGAATAAGTACAAATTATAATAAAAATAGTATTGTGTTACAAAAAACGAATATCTATATTTTCATCAAACGATTGCACAATCTTTCTTAAACGCGAACGATAAAAACAAAGAGACGAAATTTACAAATAGCAATAGAAGATAAAGTTATTTTACAATAGGTGTATAAAACATGGAAATAGATCACAATTTTGGCAACTGAGAGTCAGCTTTCGAGTACAAAGAGTTATTATTCTAAAGCATCTTTCAAACATACGTAATAGCCACACGTGTGGTACTGGTTACCATAGATTGTAATGTGTTATGATACGAAAGTGCGTAATGTTTGTATGGAAGGATGAGTGTGGCGAGTATATAGAAAATTATTGTACGATTGATTAAGCACAGACGAGGTACAGAATAGATCTATCATCTAATATATTTTTCTGTCACATGGTTTAGGGGTTTCGAGATTTCCTTAATATTTCCATTTTTACCTTCTCGATTGCTCAAAATGTATAACCTTTGCGTTTAGTTTTACATTTCGCATATTAACCCTTTGCGGACGAGAAGTAATAACACCTATGGGAGTACTTTAGTTTTGAATTCTACGTATTTGAATTTTCAGGCTTTCGAGTTCCAAACCATATAATTCCTAACGATTTCAAATGTTCATTATTGCGTTAAGTATTCATTACGTTCAGTTTTCTGCTTTAAAAGTCGACATAGGTTCAGAAAGCCAAAAAATGATTAGGCGACTATTTGTCGACACTCGTCCGCAAAGGGTTAAAATAGTTTAGAAGTGTTTACATTCTTCGTCAGATAATAAAACGAAAGATATTCTTCCGAAAGCTTCGATTTGTTAAATTATCGGTATTTCAGACCGTGTGACACGAAGTCCCATAAGATGATAGCTCTCTCCTGTACCTCCTCTGTGCCTTAAGTTTTTCTTACGAAAATGGATACGCGTGTAATGACTGTAGTATGGTCTGGATATTTTGTATACGGTATCGTAGAAGAGAGAAGTCTGTTAGGACATTAGAGAGAGAGCATTGAGAGACAGTAGAAGCATATTTAACCGAGTATCCTATTACGAAATGTGAGATTTATACGTTCCTACTTCGTACGCTAAAATTCGTCTATAATTTCTGTTCTCGACTATTTCTCTTCAAGTTATCAGTGATCATTTATTCGATCCACTAACAACAATAACGCGAACCATTAGTGGACAATGCGGAATGAATTGAAAACCGCGAAAACGGATAATGTTAAAAATTCGGCGCTGCAGTGAACGTGTTAACGCAACATCCCCCTCATTATTTGCCAACTTTCGTAGACACCGGGTTCACGCTCTCCTTCTACAGACTGTATCTACGCATCGCACGTGTGTACGTGACGCGCGAACACTGTCGCAGTCGCGTGCGTTCAGACGAGGCCCTCAACGATCCCTTTTCGTGTGTCAGCCCTTGCAGGGGTTGCGCGATTTTATCTCCGGCATTCTTCCAGCCGGAACGCGACACGCACACACGCTGCGTGACTGCATACATCCAACGGCGAAGATTGAAGCTACAATACATGGAAAACTAAATGGGACAAAGGTGTGTGTGTGTGCGTGCACGCTATGGACGTCCCACGGCTGGCTTCTTTCAAGCCAAGGAAATCTCGAGACGAAACCAACCCCTCTTTCTCTCTGTGTGTTGGCGATTTAAGCCTTAATCCCGACGTTTCCTCGTGTGTCCCCCCCTCCCCCCCTTCGTTGCCGCTTTTTCAAACAGCCCCACCACTCGGAATGCCGGTTCTTCTTCTTCTCCTTCTTTTTGCTCGGTCTTTTCAATCCTCCGCGAGCGACATCCGTCTTCCTGCGTACAAATATCGCCTGAGCGGATCAACGATTAGATCTCTCATCTGATTAGTCCACGGGGTGGGTTAAGGGTTAGGGGGGATGCACGCACGCCTTCTCTATGAATCCAGTTCAATCTCCCGGGAGGAGAGTCGATCATTGGCCAGGTAAAAGCTTATTGTCAACGACGGGACACCCGGGAATGATCGCGCGACAACGAGTTTAAAGGATCAAGGGTTATAGCCTGCGGCTCTCTGAATGGAGCCCCGGGGATTCGAGAGACTCATAGATATTAATGCGATTTGCTGTAATCTTCTCCAATTCTCGATGTGACTCACCCTTTTTTTCTTTTTCTTTTTTTTCTCTCTCTCTCTCTTCTTCGAAGAGCTGACTTCTCCGGAGAGACCTGAGAAGAATTCTGTCCGCAGTCGATAATTCTAGGGGAGAAAATGGGAATATGGACCACCCTTTCTGTTTTATAGAAAATATTAGGTTGGTTAGATAGTTTCGTCGCTTTTCTACTATGCGACGCTTAAATTGCGATACGTAAATAAACGAGTCTATTTTTATCAAGATGGACAAATGATCCCTTTGAAAATTTGAATATTTTTTTTACTTTATCATTATTCTCGACGTAATCATTTGTTTGTTATTTCGAACATTTGTTTGTACAATTATCTGCATCCGAATGCAAAGTACAAATAGGTGTGAAAGTGCGGTAAAAATTGTGTTAAAGTGATATGAGGCCAATTTTGTGGAAAAATGAGTTCCCAGCTAGTTTTCCGATTAGTTAAACACGGATGTCTTCTTTTAACTCTTTAACTAAGCATATAATACCCCGTACATGCAAATAAATGTACATAAAAGAGTACTAAGAGTTATAATCGTTTTCTGTAAATTACTAGCAAAGTCTAAGTAAGCACAGATCGTTTAAAAGCTTCGATGGAACCAGCAAAAGATTTTAATTTATTGGAGTAATCAGAAGCAAGATCACAAATTCTTGTAATACTACTGTGGCGGCTCTCCTGCACCCACCACTAGAGGGACATACGAAATAGGACATTCTCGAAAGTACTCGCTCCAACTACCTCGTCCACATATATACCGCCTTTAACCTTCCTTCCAATATCCCAACGTCTAAGACAGGGCCTGCTAGGTAGCCTTACTGATGAGTCCACTAGCAGGCCCAGGACGAAACGCAACACCCTTCCTTTTTCCTATCCTATCCCCTCTCTACAGCTCTACACTACCATTAATTATCATAATATTGACGTTTAAAACGACTAGAGTAGATGACCAATTACTGTCACTGTTCCTATAATTGCCACTTGAATTCGTTTATTTAATAGCAAAGTAATGTATAAAGTAATTGTAAGTGAATAAATTTTCATACTAAATTTGGACTTCCGTTTTTACGTAACAACACATGGACATTGTATACTCGTTTACACTTAATATTTGTAAATAAATATTAGGAGGTAAATGTGCTGTTGAACATTGAAACGTGACCAATATAATTATAAACTATGGAACGTGTCGTAATTCAGTAAGGCGCGACGTTTACTATATATCTTATATCTGTTACACAAACTGACGTATTAATTGTTTCTATTTAAATGAAAAGTTTTCAAGTGACAGTACGAAGAACATTGGACTTTGTTGTACATTTTCAATTAGGTAGTAATGAATCAATTATATCGAACTTATAAAAAAGATGTTCATAAATAAAACACAGGTTGAACAATATTATTCTCCAAACTTGAAAGATCTTTATGTTAATCACGTTCTAAAGTAGTTGAATAAAGTTTAATCGATAACCTTAACACTAAGTTTACGGACATTAATTGCATAATTTGACAGGCTTCCGGAAAAATACGTATACTGCGTATAAATATTCGAAATTAGAAGCGCGAGGATGAAGAGAATCAATTAGAATACATAATCGTACCATTGTATTAATTGAAGTTAACATAAAGTACTGAAAAATAATATTTATGGTCTCTATAATTTTAGGTGTGAAATCTGAAATGCGTAAACGTGACGAGTTCCGTAAACCTAGTGTTAAAGTGGCAATACGTGGTACATTTACCCTATAATATATAATACTTTGTATATACTACTGTACTATTTATATATACTACTGTACTATTTATATATACTACTGTACTATTTCTATATACTTGACTGTAGTAAATTCACCCCTAGAGATATGCCCATAGTTTCGAAACACCTTGTAAAATTGGAAATGTTCATTCAGAAGAAGCGTAGATTTTGCTTATTAAATTTGCATGGATACCACGAAAAGTAAACGAAGTAACAGTTGTACATCAGCTGTGCTAACCGGTGGCGTATCGAGCAAGCGTAGACAGTGCAAGGGAGGATACACACAGCGAAGTAGGGGGTTGTTTTTCCGGGCGAAAGAAACCGTTTCGTGTTATACGTTGCAATTGCAGCCGCGGCGCAATTGGAGCATTGCACAAAGGGACGGCGGAGGACAGGAAAGGAAAGGGCGGCGTGGAAAAATTGCCAGCAACTTCTGATTCCGCGACACGGTCGAATAGAAGCATCGCGAATTTTTTTTCCCTCCTTTTTGCCACCCGGCTGTAGGGTAAATTCAAAATCCCGCGCGATGAAAACTGTACACGCAGACACAAACACACACACAGGCGCGTAAAGGTACCATTTTATTCATGGCTGTAGCTTTCAAGCGAGCAAAAATGCGCTCCGCTGCCTTCCACGTTGTCGTAGTCGCTTCTCCCTTGTCTGTGCCAACCAAAGAAACTTAAAAGAGTCCCAGTTCGCAAGCTTATGCGAGTGAAATCGACTGCAACTTGTCTGAAGTTGTTTGAACCGATTGCGATTCTGCAATTCGTGTCAGCTGATTTCAACTTACAATTAGTTAAACTTGTTTAAACGGCGTTCGATCAGTTGCAATTAGTGATACCATTTTAATAAACATCTACGAGTATTGTTATAGATTGATGCGCAATAATTTGATACGATTGCACCGCGATCTACTTCGACTCGCGTAAATTTCGTTCAAAAATTTATTGCAATTCAGGATTTAATTCGTTAATTATTATTTTCTTGCGATCTTCGAATTTATTAGATTTCATTATTCAAAAAGTGTCTTTAGACAATGTCATTAGACGAAAGTGTCGCAATTTTGGGGGAAACAAATCTGCAGTGTAAAATTAAAAGCAAGAATTATACATATTAATAGTGATTTGTTTATATTTGACGCGCCAAACACGCTTCGATAATAATGCAGCATAATTGAATCGTAGCCATCTTCAAATGACTTCGTGTTCACCTAAACACGCTTCGATAATCTGCAGGGTGTTTAATACTATCTCGACTCAACGTACCTACTTGCATTATTATACTTAACCGCGCAACAATTTACTATAATCGAGCTACAATCATTAGATTACAATCAAATCAGACTAACTCGTGTCAACCCTTTTCCACTGCTCGCAATTCAAAATCGAATTCGTGTCGCTACATTTCAATCGATTTCAATTCGCCTAAACGTGCTTAAATTATTCGCAATTGGCGTAATACCACATCGACGAGCATCAACTCTACTCTACTTTGGCGTGCAATAATTCGCTATAATCGCACTATGGTCACTTGCAACCCGCGTCAACTCTTTTCAACCGCTCCTAAACTCGATCTCGAATAATCGTCTACTTATTTCATCCAACTGCAACTCGTCCAAAAGCCGAACGAACCTCTCTTTGATCACTCGCGTAATTAGTATGATAGTATATCCACCATCACCGAGTCGCGTTGCTCTGCTTTGGTCCGCGATAATTCGCTATAATTCCACTGTACGTGCCCGCGTATATGTTCGTCTCGCGAAATACCCTAACGTGTGCAGCAACAGACTAGCCATTCGGCGGGTTTCAATCATCGGCAAACGACAGAACTATTCATTTTCATACGCTTCGCGTCGATTGAAGAGTCGGTTTCGCATTGTAGTGCAAATTTACACGCCGATCGCGTTACTAATAGACTATCATCGACGATGGGCAACGGTTCGATGGATGTATAAAATTTCAGACAGTGCGCTCAGGTTGGCAAGACAAATCAGCGGGGGTATCCGCGTTGTACAGCGGTCGCGTATCATCGTTGCTTGTAACCGGGGGTTGGCTAGAACGGGACTGAATAATGCATGAAGAGCGTTTCATTTTTCTATACCGCCGACCGATACAAAGTTTCTCCGTCCCGGAGGACCCAAAACAAGCTGCAATCTCCGGCAGTCGATGCTTTGTAATCCCCCTGATTTATGGCGTCAGATTTCGACCGAAAAAATATACCACGCACGCATCCGAGGTATACGGTGCGAAGAAATGGCGCTGGTACAAGAACAAAAATACAAAAAAATAAAAGAAAAGGAACAGGGGGAATAGAGGAAGAAACACAGCGAGAGGTAGAGGAAAAGAATAAGACGGAAAAGTAAGTCCGCTCGATGCTGGCGCACGATAAGCAACGAATCCTTCCCGAGGAGAGAAGAAGGTCCCGCTGCGAGATTATCGGGCAAGCCTCTATAGGGAATCCTCGATGACCTTGCGATTAGTATCGAAAATTGTGAATGGAAGGGATTTCAACCACCTACCGTGCCGAAAGGAGTCTAGAATCGGCGAAGAGGCTCTCAACGGGTGAGAATGCCTCGCTCTGGTTAGAGGTTCCAGCCCCGGGACAGGTAAATCCTCTTTCCAGCAACATCGAAACGAATTATCGTGCCTCTCTCTCTCTCTCTCTCTCTCTCTTTTCAGCTGGTAATAATACGGTTACAGATAAATGCTTTTAAGTTAAGCGCATTTGAAATTACGTGACTCCTCGTCGTCGGCTGGAAAATATGTGGCCAACGATGCGTGCACGCGTAGTTGTACCTGCCTTTCATTTTCTTCTGCGTGAACCTGCCGTGGACCATAAGCCGAGTCACGGTCAGGTTGCTTTACGATTTACTTTGTCGTTCTACGGAATAAGTAACGAGGGAACGTTTCAAAGTATTTCGTTACACGGTGGATGAGTCGAAGGCTAGTTTACGGTTTCGGGAAATTTGAATTGGAAACTTTGTGGGACCTCGAAAGCTTGGAAACTTTCGGAATTTGAAATTTTCGAAACTCTGAATCTTTATTTAATATTCGGTTCGTCAAGAATTGAGAGAGAATTAATAAATTCGTTTCAACAAGTCAGAGTTTCATCGAGGTTTTACGTTAGAGAAAAATTGCCGAAAGTCACTATTATTTTAACCGTTAAATTCGTACTTGAAATTCATCCGGAATATCTGTCGATTAATAGGATAAAAACGATATTTAGAAGTTTATTTCTGTGGAATTGGAATGTGCAAATACCTTCAATAATATGCTTTATTGCCACTGTGAAGCCAATAACAAAGAACACAGCCTGTTAATTGGTTTTAAGGGTTAATAAAACCCTCAATATTATTTTGTTTCATCTCATTGTTACTTAAAAATTATTTATTAATATACATCCATTTTCCAGTGAACTAATATTGAAAATTTCACTATTATTTCGTATCTTCCAAATCTCTATTACTTTTGGGTCCCTTGTCAATAATTTTGCAACTTACTGTAGGTTTTTCGAAAATGAAATCAGAGCAGTCCTTAAATTACGCGCGTGAACTTTTGCCGCAAAAACGAGATTAATTCGAACGATATCGAACACATACACACACACGCGCGCGAATGATCGATGGATCTTGTAGCAGCGGAAGGAAAAACGAACGGAAAGCGCGGGTGAAAAAAGAAACTGTAACTAACAGCAGGAGGATGTTAATTGAGCGTTTAATAAAGGGGACGCTCTTCCTTTTAATCCGACCATGATAAACGCCACTTCGAAAAGAGTAAAGTAAGACCGACGGTAATAAACGGATTAGAGAGTACTACGTATAATTGCGGCGGATAAACGGCGGCAATTAAGCGAATGCTGGCGAAGACCATTAAGAACATATTATTAAAGAAGTGGTAAACGAGAGTGCATCTCGCTGGCGCAGTTACATTCTATTTACTTGTACCCTTCGTTACTAAATATTTGCAAAGAAATAATTACACTTGAGTTTCGACCCAACCGAGAGACGTTCGAACAAGAAAATAATCTCTAAAAAAGTCAGACGTAAAGACGACTTTTTCACGACCGTATTTCCTACGTTAATAGAGATTGAAATACTTGTCGAAGTCGATACACGATTTTCACGGGTAAACGTTTGAATAGTTTATGGATAGAGTGCGGATGTTTATGCATTTATGTATGTAAAATTGAAAAGTGTAACAGGTTACGGAATGCATGCGATACGCAAAAGTATGCAGAATAGCGAAAGCAAAGTGCGCTTTATGATATTTGAAGGGTGAAACCAATCAGTATTTATCAGCCTCTTTTTTATTATTTTTTTCTTTTTTTCATTTATAAACATATGGATTTGCATAAAAATCCGCAGTCTGTTCGTGAGACGCTTAAATTCTTCCATAGTCGTTCGAAGTTTCTGAAAGCAACTACGATTAGGTGAAATGAAAATTGGGTTCATTTTAATCGATAAACTCACCCCTATCGCCTCTACGTCAATTCATTGAAACCGAAAAGATACGAAATGTCGATCAATGTAAAGAATAAGATTTCTTTACATTCTAAACCTGAATTTTTCTAATTTAATTTGTTTTAAGACATATAAATATTGTCGATAATTTTACAAATAGTCAGTTTTGAACAATAAAAGAAATATTTTATCACATTATCGACCAATCGCCTAAAGCGAAAAACATATTAGTCTACTTAAAAGAAATCAGCATGAAAAAAATAACTAAAGAAGAAGAAGAATCTTGCTTGAAATAATCGCATATTCCGAGTGTGAAGAATTATAATCTCGCGTTGTTATTAGCCAAAAGGACCGGTTTAACTTTCAATGTATCAACGCGTCATCAGCGGAAATGAACTAATTTGGCTTTGGACGTAATAGTACGTCATTGGCGAAAATGGACCGGTACCAATTTAACGTATCACTACGTCATCGGCTGCGGATCGCTTAACGACGAGCTGTTATTTATCTTCGAAAAACGCTGTATTTACTTGACGCCTGTTCTTGTAAAAGGGTACAAAGTGGTTCCGGTAGGGTGGATTCGAATCTCGCAGACGAACCTCTTCCCTTGCTTCTCCCATTCGTTCTGCTCTTACTTTCGTTGCCGCTCGCAGTCGGTTCGTTCGCCGAGTCCCGTGGACTTGTTTCTTTTCTGCCCGCTTTGGTACTCGCCTCGAAATGAAGAGGTTATAAGCCAAGCGGCGCGGAACGATACGTCATTCGTTATAGCTTTTTTCGACGCGACGGTCGATCTTTACTTTTTATCTCTGGCCACGTAATAAATTTGGCAACAAATTGCGGGAACACAGCTTGCCTTGAGTCGCGCGCGGCCAACTTTTGGGGGAACAAGGTAGAAGAAAAGGAGGGGGGGGGGGGGGGGATCGAGATGAGCCACGGCGTTGCCACGCTTTAACAGCCAGACGTTCAGCTCTCGCTGCGATTAATGGCCAAACTGGCGCAGATGACGGTATTAATAGCGGAGTAAGTGTTCTAAACTGACTTCCATTTTTGTCCGAAGACCTTGTAAATACGTATATGTAAGTACGTAACACGTGTACACGTATTCAATGGTTGCAGAAAATTTTTTCGGGCCAGCGACCCACTTTCGAGAAACGATCATTTTTCGCAACCAACTCGCGTAGCCTATAAAATGTATTTCGCCAATAAATGGGTGATGGATTGCAACCGACAGTTTTCAATAGGTAAAAAGTTTGTTTCGATGAACGTGTTAATCTATTGGAGCACGGAGTAAAATACGCGGTGGCGTATAAGTGGCTCTTTCATTTATAAATCGAATAATCGGTTTATTTTTTAAACTTTGGTTAAAACATACATGAAAAGTATTCGTGCGTACCACGATTTCTTAATGAGTTGACTCTTTAGGTCGAATTTCAGGGATTAATAACATTAATCGGTATTCTGATGATTCAAGCTCGATTGTTGAATATCTGAACTTTCGTAAAATTTAAGAGAAATGGAAGGTATATGTAATTAAATTAGAAAGTCAAAAGGATTGATTTCACCAGTGGAACGAACATTGTTGGCCAATGAATAAACACTCTTAACTAATGAATGAACAATACGTGTTCTTGCATAGAAACGCTTCCTTCATATTCGTTCTTATTTTTTATAGAATTCTTCTATTTTTTATCCTACTAATTCTCTAATCATATTTTTCTTACATAACCAGAACGTAAGATCGAAGCCGCGTTTTCATTCTGTTCTCTCACCCTTCTTTCCTGTTCTTGCTTTTATCCCCATCGAGCATTTTTTTAGCGGCTATGCTATAGAGACGCGTGTAGGCGCGAGCAAAGCTTCGATTATCCAAGGTAACGAGTATCCAAGACGAGCTTCGGCAAAGAGGTTTCCAGATAATCGATCAGCGAAGCAGCTAAGGAAACAAGAAGGTTAATTAACCCTAAGAGTATATTTATTACGTGAGAAAAATACTATCGAGTCTTCTGTTCTCTAAAATTCTTCCATTGGGATCTTCAAGGTACTTAAAAATAGGTTTACTGACACAGATAGCATAATTTCACAGATTTTCCGAAAAATAGGTATATTTTGCACAAATACTGGAAGTTATAATATTTTGGGGAGAGCGGAATAAATTACGACGCGTGTTTATATCGTTGCATCGATCAAAGTCAACGTAAATTGCAAAGAAACGATATTTTTTATTTTTCCAACTTTAAGTATAAAACTCGAGGTACGTCCAATTGACGAATCGCGTAAATCTAGTGTTAATTAATAATGTCATTCGTAAGGCTAGCTTGAGCTAAGTACGTTTTCGTAAAAATTTTTCGAGACTGTCCCAAATTTATTATTATTACCTTTTGTCCAAAATTTGTTTAACATATAATTCGAGACACCTGCTTGTTTCCAATTCAGTTATTTTGGCCCGACTGCTCTGCTCTGATTTGTTTCGAATTGTAATAAAATGTCTTTACATAAATACCAAACAGTTGTACAGTAATGATTATTCTGAGGATGTTTATACAAATCCATATTTTTGTTAACAAAATTGAAACGAGATGAGACTTAAATACAGGATTATTTCACATTTAAATTTCCCATAAATTCAGAAACATCCGCGATCTAGTACTTATTAATTTGTAGCTTTTAAATTGAACTGAAACCTGTAACCATTTATAGTTTCCTTCGTTGTAAAACTAAATAAAATTCGACATACAAAGGATTAATAAATTAAATAGAATTCGGAATGCGAAGGGTTAATAAATTAAATAAAATTCGGAATATGAAGGGTTAATAAACTGAATAAAATTGGGAATACGAAAGGTTAATAAACTAAATAAAATTGGGAATGCGAAGGGTTAATAAACACAATAAAATTCGAAATACGAAAGGTTAATAAACTAAATAAAATTGGGAATGCGAAGGGTTAATAAACTCAATAAAATTCGAAATACGAAAGGTTAATAAACTAAATAAAATTGGGAATACGAAGCGTTGATAAACGTATCTGTAATTCATACCAAAAATAAGATTCGTCTTCGTAAGCCAAATGTTTAAGCGTAATTTTAAAACCTAATTGTTTTCCATTATCTTAATCGTCTTCCAATTTCGTTCAAGTTGAACATTGCAGAATAACAATGGCTATTCCCTATCTTTCCATTTTATTCTCCAAACATAAAACAGTTTAAAACACGCCTTGTCAAATTAATCCCCTAATTTGAGCTTCGTCGCTCTATTATTCCGCATTAATTCGTAAAATTTATCACGCCCTATTAACGCCCCCCCCCCCCTCTTATTCATAATCAACGTTTGTAAGTAACTCGGTTGTTATAAGTCGAAGGTAATGAAGTGCACGCGCTAAAAAGGCCTTCATAAAACGTCCGAAACAATAAGAAATCTCACGACGCGAGCATTGTTCTTCTGGCAATCTCTTTCTGGCGTAATTAGCAACGTGACTGCACCCCCCACGTCCTCGTCGGCCATTGTTTCCTTTCATATCGCGGATGATTAATGTCGACTAATCGTAACGATCGATCTCGATGTAAGGCTAGGTGCATTTAATTCTCTTAGACGCGAAATTCCTAAGATTAGTTCCTGCTCTTTATCAACTTCCGCGTGCTTCTTGCTCCCCTGCAGGCGTTCGTCAACGATCGTGCCGCCAATTGTGTCGTGAAACTTCTTGCCCTCTTCCTATCTTCAATTCGTTTAATCTTTTTGCTCCAACATCCATCTTCCTTAACCCTTTAATGGGGGAACGGCGAATATATCCGTTTCTGTTAATCGTTCGCGTTTCGCGAGCCAAACGGACGCAAGTTTTTCATACGAATTTAACGTGTTGCAAATGAAATTTGCGATCGAAATTCAACTTGTTGCAAATCAAATTTTCGATCGAAATTTGATTTGTTGCAAATGAAATTTGCGAATGAAATTCAATTTGTTGCTAATCAAATTTGCGAATCAAATTCAACTTGTTGCAAATGAAATTTGCGAATCAAATTCAACTTGTTGCAAATCAAATTTGCAAATCAAATTCAACTTGTTACTAATCAAATTTGCGAATCAAATTCAATTTGTTGCAAATGAAATTTGCAAATCAAATTCAACTTGTTGCTAATGAAATTTGCGAATGAAATTCAACTTGTTGCAAATGAAATTTGCGAATGAAATTCAATTTGTTGCTAATCAAATTTGCGAATCAAATTCAACTTGTTGCAAATGAAATTTGCGAATCAAATTCAATTTGTTGCAAATGAAATTTGCGAATCAAATTCAACTTGTTGCAAATGAAATTTGCAAATCAAATTCAACTTGTTGCTAATGAAATTTGCGAATGAAATTCAACTTGTTGCAAATGAAATTTGCGAATGAAATTCAATTTGTTGCTAATCAAATTTGCGAATCAAATTCAACTTGTTGCAAATGAAATTTGCGAATCAAATTCAATTTGTTGCAAATGAAATTTGCGAATCAAATTCAACTTGTTTCAAATGAAATTTGCGAATCAAATTCTACCTTTTGCGAATCACATTCAATTATTTACAATTCTCATTTAAGCTTCGGGAAATTAAGAGTTTAATATTGAACATATTAACGGTTTACAGAATTGTTTATATTAGGTTGTCCCAAAAATTCCTTTTGCTTTCTTGCTAAATATTAAGTGCAGAAAATTTGATGTACCATGCGATTTATTAAAGAATATGAAATGATTGTGCTTTTACCTTTCACAATGGCTTCGATGCCACTTTTTTGCAGCCTCGCAACACTATTTTGCCTAACAAAGCCGAAAACGCGGAAAGAAACTTTTTGGACTAGATCTAATATTATTTATATTATATCACTGTCCGCATCATACTTGGTAGTATGAAAGTATATGAAATTTAACGGAGGAAAAGTCGTCGTACTATCCGAAAATTCTTTTATCCGAACACATTTGTCTCCCAATTAATTCCGATGTACACAAAATTGCACAAACTGTATTGCTTATCGAAGTATAAAAGTTATTCAGCTTCCAATACATTCCCGATTCTTTTTCAACGAATCGATTCAGAATCGAACATCATTCGTACTTCATTCTGAATCCTTACCCTTAGAAATCACAAAAACTCGAAAGCTTTAATAAACCCTGCATGCAGAGTTCCGTGTTTTAATAAAGTTGAACATCGCTCGCGACAACAGGGGAGTTTAATCGTAAAGCGAGCGCGGAGGAGTTTCATTTAACCGGAAACTGTTGTGACACAGGGTTGGGCGGCAACGGAGGATGAGAAAAGAAGAGAGGAAGAGAAAAAGAAAAAAAAAATAGAAAAGGTCAAGCGAGCACAAATTACCCAGAATCGTACTCTGTTGCGCTCCGCCGTGTAATTGCATTTACGTAATTCGATTCTAAATCCTGGCAGATTCACCGTCGGAGTCGTCGTAATTAATTCTCCGTCGACTAAATAGAACATCGGCATCGATCGCAACGGACGCCGATCGTTATTACCGATCTCTGCCGCGTTACGCATACCCTGTTATTTATTGCCAATTAGGATTCTATCGTTCCGTATTCCTTACCCCGGCCCAGTGATCCGTCCCGTCGAACTTGCGTCTGATTACCGTGCGATTCTGCGAAACGTTCGACTTCGCCTAGCGCGAAACGCCGCGCGGAGAATCGCAACGAAGACGGAAGTTTCGCGTGAAAAGGCGTTCGACGATTGTCAGAAACGAACAACTTCCGTAAAGATCTTCGCGTACATCTGTTCACAATGATGAGCAACCTTTGTTCTTTCGTGGGCCAAAGTTGAAGACCCTGATAGAAGTGTTCATGAACTTTTAAAATCGTTCGAACAATAACGAGCGGTACTCTTAAGTGTCCGAGTTTTACTTTGAGCCACTGCGCGCGTTCTTTCCTCAAGAAACGTAAACTCGTTCATCCGTGTTATCGCAAGGCGTGCCACGTTGCATATAATTATTAATATTTTCGTTCCGGCGTAAGGAGTAAATTGTTAACAGAGTGTCCGCCGCGTTTCTCGATATACCGCGAAAAATTGCAAGTGGAAGAACAGGTCGGAGGCGCAATCTGCGCGGCGCGTGGAATCGATATCGTATCAGTAAGCTGCCAGGTTCAATCCTCGCGCAATTAATAAAGCTGCGTTGTTAATAAATAATAGGAACGGGGGGGAGGTGTACCGTGCGGTTGGCGTGATTTTCTTGTCGCATCGCGTTACGGACAACGCAACGATCGAAGGGACGAAAACGCAACGAATTGAAATGCCGCAAAAAGCGGACATAATGGCTCGCTATCGTTCCGATCACCACGATATAACGAATTAATAAACGAAACGGAATACGCGAATTGGCGCGCGCGCGCGCGAAGTTAAAAACGCTCGGGCCGGAAAAAAAGAGAGAAAAGAGGAGGCAACGAAAACGCGGGGTTGCGATAAAAACCAATTATACGCGGCAAACATGGCGAACCGAAAAATGCTTATTACCGTTGGACGGAAAAACGGGCCAATTACCCGGGACCGGGGTCCCGAGTAGATTACCCTTTTCGAATCGCGCTATAAAATTTACAAATTTCTCCTGCCTACCCTGATGCAGCATGCTACAAACCCACCCCTCGGTCGCATATATTCGACGCGGTAAAATATCAATAAACCGAAAACGAGCCGAGAGACGGGCGATAAGGGAAGAGAAGGTAAGCGATGAAAACGATAAACCGACCGATGTGATAAAGGTGCGCGCAAGAAATAAGCTTCTCTTATTGGCGAGCCGCGCGAAAGCATTCGGAACTGTTTTTATTACCGACCGCCACGCCATTGTTGATTATTAAATACGTCTAATAAATCGATGGCCAGAGGCGATGGGGAAGGGGGATGGTAGTTGTCGAACCGACAACTTTCTTTGCTCTACGTTGCTGGAACCGGGCGTTAAGGGGAAGATCGATGGACGATTACGATCCGTGGATCCCCGCGTGTTGCTGCGGCAGCCTCGAATGTTATGGCCGAGCGTTTCGCAACTTTACGAGGCTGCCCACTTTGTCATGGAGGGCGGCATTGACGTTCCGCGAAACGAGCCGACAATAATTTATAAGGAGGGCAGCCGGGCCGCTGCGTGCCGCAATCATCTATGAGAAGAGAGCAGCAGAAACGTTTACCAATAGCATGTTTCACGGGGCGCTAATGACACCATGAATATGTATATTGGGTGGGGTGGACGAGAGCGAGAGTGGTCCAACGTTCGTGCGAGCGTGTACAGGGTGTCCTCTCTTGGAACAGAGCAACGAAAAGCGAGAAAATGTTAGGTTTGTTGCATGTGAAGTGGCCGATTTTGTATAGACCAAAGTGACTTAAGCACCGGTTAATTAAAAGTAATAGTAAATTGTGGTTACTTTGCACGTATATTTATGAAGCTTGAAGCTTTCTGAATGCAACCCCTTGCGATACGATTAGTTTATTACTTACGTATGCCAGCGTTAAGTAATCACTGATTTTTTATTGTGTTACGTACAAATTAGTTGAATATTGTGAGCAATTTTTATGTAGTAACACCGAATGTGATAATACAAAGATAAAATAGTTGTTCAAGTTAAATTTTCCTGTTAACAGTATCCATTTTTGTTGAATCTACACCATAATTCATAGAACGAGTGTGACTCGTTATTGTAGTGCAGGAGATTAACAGTATTGATAGATTGTCACGTGTTCGAAAAAGAATTAGCAGAAAGCAAGAATAAAACGAATCATGGATAGAGTTCAAATTCGAATGTTCTCTTCAGAACGTTTCTCGAGATCAAATTTAAGCCACGATGTGCAATGAAAGCTGCTTCATTATTAAATATCATCTACACGCGTACAAATATAATTCGTGTGAATTTATAAATTCGACGTTCGCAAAATTTTATTAGTATCTTGTATCTCGCCTAAAGGAAGCGATAGTCGGATACTTGCATTCGATACTCGTCAATGTGTACGAGATGTTTTATACGAACTAGAAGTGCTTTTTTTTAATTAACTAGTGATTGGGAAACTTTGAGCTACGTAAAATCGGTCGTTTCGTATGCAACGACCTAATAGTGGCGTGGCTTTTTTTTTCGGTACATCGTAAAAGGTAACGTGACACGCCACACACGTCCGCAGGATAACGAGCTACCTTTTTCTGTGTGTGTGTGTGTGTGTGAAAAAAATGTGCATAGGGAGGAGGTTGACCGGGCACTTTGTGCGCGTTGAAAAATTGCATGCAGATTGCGTGACGTTCGGCGACTTTCCACGTGGATGAATAATTTATGACGCGGTGGACAAGCTGTTTCTAATTAGAACGGTGATGAATATCGTTTGAACAATGCCCGGTAAATATTTGCGCTTAATAATTACCCGATTATGAGGGTCGGTAATTTGTCCATATAATATTTACATTATGAGGTAAATGGTCTTGCTTCGTGGCGGTGGTTCGTTAACGAATTAGGTAAAATTTGGATACAAATTTTATTTACTAAGATATATTAATATGATGTCTTATGCTTTAACTTTTTGCACTTTTCTTGGGCTTGATATGAAGATATGTGCAGTGTTTGATAAGATTTTGAATTTTGTTTACTTCTGCGATGATAGAGATTGTAGTCGGTCAAGATTTTCTGTTCTAGACTGCAACTACTAGACTGCAGACTTTTATGCAAATACATATTTTTATTAACTGAATTGGAGAAGTGAAATCTAAATAGGGGGGTTGTTTCACCCACTAAATAGTATAATATGTGTTCTACTGTGAATATCTTGTATGTGCATTCTCTAATTTTGGATAATTTTACTTTTTTGGAAACTTTATAGTCACATAAGGCTATAAAGCATTAATATTTGTTTTATTTCGGTAATCTTGAGATCAACTTATTGGATTGTAACACACATTCGTCCCGTTTTTTATTGCTTTTCAAATAAGTTATTCGTAGATACGGATTTCGATTCGAGATCAATCATATACGTGGCACTTTGATCGATTATAATCTTCCATCTTTCTGGTAGCTGAGGGATTTCACTGTTGCAGAATTCGTCGGACATGAAAAGAAATTTCTGATAAAGTGGAACAAAATTATTCGCCTTTTTCCGTTCATAAAACATAGAGAAAAGTGAAAGTTACAACGAAAAACTTGCAAACGAGTGAAAGTTAAAGAACAAGAGCAAGTTAACTTACGATAATCACCCTTTAAATACAACCATATACTTACTTCACGTAAAGATATACATTGATATATTTATCATAAAGTAGTTGCACTTTATTTATTAACATAGATAATCGTCTCTTACGCGACCACGTATACTTTCATTCGCAGTCCACCGATAACAAATATAAAAAGAAACGTACGAAAAGCAAATGATTAATACGTGTCCTTGCGCGCGCGACTCTCAAAGAGGCTTCGATGTAATCAAATTTTTGCCCGACTGTCGTTTGTTGGACTTTCGCAAGGGCGGCTAGGCAAAAGTTAGGATTAAGCCACAAAGAGACTGTCGAAAGTGCGGTCTAGGGACCGGATGGGAGAGGCGAAATTAAAGCTTGGAGCAAACGACACACCGTGTAGACGGACTGGAAGAGATTAAGGGCGGGCAACGGAGGACCCGAAGAGAATGACGAGGAAATGGGCGTGTCCTTTCTACGCTGTAAAACAAACAAGACCCGTTAATGATGCGAGCTGCTAGTTAGACGCAGGACCTCTCCGGCCGCTTTGCATAGGAATTCGTTTCACGTCATTCACGTGCATTCTTAATACATCGCCCCGAGGGGTAGTTTCAGAGATCCGCCGACGTCCCGTGCCATTCCTAGCCGTTAACTGGATTTCTGTCCTGTTGGATCAGCCACCGACGATCACTCGAAGCTTAGTGGTCTCACCGGATGAGATTTAATGCGTGCGAGCCGAGACGGGAAGACGGATATTCAGAAAATAAGTCTTCTCTGGGAGGATGAGCGATTGTACGGTTGCTAAATCGCTGGGTAACGAAATAGAAATTACGTAGGCGTGGAATGAAAGGTGGAATGTTATGCATAGAAGCGTGCGTATTGGAATATTGGCGGAATTTAAGAAATGGAAAAGATTAGAATACAGATTTGGATGAAGGTGCAATTATTAGATTTGCTTTCAGTTTGCGATATTATATTGCATTGGCTGCGTTAAATTATACTGAAAATTATGTTATTATATTTTATTACATTACGGTGTATTTTATTTTGTTAGGTTATATTTAGGGAGTTCTTTTTTTATGGGGGATAAGCGATTGTTTTGTTGTTAAATAGGTTGGGAAACGAAATAGAAATTATGTAGGCGTGAAATGAAAGAAGGAATATTATACATTAAAGCGTAGATATTAGGATATTGGTGGAATTTAAGAAATGGAGAATATTGGGATAAAAATTTGGAGGAATATTAAAAATATACAGGTTTAACAAAAAATGTTTTGAACAAAAATGTGATGCTATGAAACGAAGAATCTACAGATCTAAACGAATTTTAAGAATGTAATTGTTTTCATTAAAAAAGTGGAATCGTTTTAAATTTTTTAAATAGAACTGTACATTTTCTTCTTCGAATTTTTAACAATTTTTATTGTAATATTAAGTAAACGAATCCATTGTAGTTTATGCAATGCGTTAATTTTTAAGATTTTTATTATAATATTAAGTAATTTGTGGAGCTGTAGAGGGGGGATAGGATGGGAAAAAGGAAGAGTGTTGCGTTTCGTCCTGGGCCTTCTAGTGGACTCATCAGTAAGGCTACCTAGCAGGCCCTGCTTTAGACACTGAGATATTGGAAGGAAGGTTAAAGGCGGTATATATATAGACGAGGTAGTTGGAGCAAGTGTTTTCGAGAAAGTCTTATTTCGTATGTCCCTCTAATGGTAGGTGCACGAGAGCCGTCACAAAATAAATCCACTATAATTCAGCTCTCTAAGGTAGACAACAATTTTTAATGATCTTGATAATTTCTTAATAATGTCTCAAATTCACTGAATTTTCCAAGAACATCTTAATGCTTTTGAACTGAGCTGCACGTGTCTACAAATTCCCTCTAGTCTCTATTTAGCGTCGAATCGAATTGCGCCAATCGTGTCAGAAACCGCAGCATGAAAAGGCATTCTGAAAATTGTAGCAGCCGATTCGAACTCAGCGTGCGGACAACGAACCGCCGGAATAGTGGTCGCGGAATTATTTAGTCCAACTAGAAGGCTTCCAACAAGGGTTGATAGACGCGTCCAGACGTTGAAGTTACTTGTTCCTGGGGTGAATCGCTATATCGTCGAACAATCGCGGTTACCGTAACTAGTTTGCTCCTAATTACACACCAATATGCTGGGTGGACCATTGTTTGCCATTGTTCAAATACCATTCATTTACTTCCACGAATAATTCCGGCTGACAGTGATTAGGTGGACTTCGATTTTGATTAGTGCACGGTGATTTGGGTTCAATTGGGTTACTTACGGTGATGAAAGAAGGAAATAATTATATTAACCCTCTGTAACGATATGCAACTTAATATTATACTATTTTAAATAGACTTCATATCTTTATGTAGTCAAATTCTAGGGAAATTTAAATATGTAAAAAGAAAATACAGAAAGTATAATATAGATTATGGTGTTTAGAAGGTGGAACAATTCACTATTTAGATCTCGTTCCTTTAGTTTTATTTATGAAAATATCCGCTATCTAATTATGACAATAAAAATGCTATACTTATATTTACGTTTATTGAATGTTATCTACTACTGCATTTTATTTCTTTACTATTTGATTGGAGCCAAGCATTCAAAAAATTTGGGAGTATTTGTGGAAGTTGTAAAATCTTTACTAGACGTGACTAAAAGTATAACATTATTTTTTGTAATGGAAGCAGGTTTTATCTTAAGTGTATTTGTTTAAACTTCAAAGATGTGATCATTTCTAAGTGGTCATAATAATAGAACGTTGGATCAGTTATTTATTGCAATTATTTAATGGAATTACCTATTCCAGTAACACTTTGTAGTGAGGTTGCATAATTTCCATTTCTTCAAAATCAAAGCAAATTTCTTCTTCTCGAAATTCAATGTATTACAAAATTGCTGTTATATCATAGATAGACTGCGGACGTTTATGCATTTATGGGAAATTTAAAACTGCAAAAAAATATGTACGACAAAATATGATACCCAAAAATACACAAAATATAAAAAGTAAAGCACAGTTTATAATATTTAAGTGGTAAAATCAATCAATACTCAGCATCCGTTTCTTTATTTGCATTCGTAAAAATATGAACTTGCATAAAGATCCGCAATCTAATCGTAACATTACAAAAATATTTGGAGTATAAAGTATTAAATCTTTTTTGACGAGCTCAAAAATATGCGGTCTTTGAAAGCGTACTTTCGTGCTCGAGCGGAGAACTTTACGCAACGTGTTGAAATATGAACAACACGCCAAAAATCCAACGATATTGTTCCGCTGTTTAATATTTCGTACGGCGAATGGATAAATAATGAATCTGAGAGAGGCGTAGAAGAGGCAGCGTTGGAAAATTCTGGTGAAATAATTCAAACGAGGCGGCGACGTGCGTCGGTCAGGTGACCAGGGTCCCAAATTACGAGCGAAGCCGTGGCGGTGCTATTTATTAGCATAGTTTCTTATCGATTACCATATTTCTGCCATAAATTCCGATTAGAAAGCGTATCGTAAATCCTGGGAATCAGGTTATTAACCGGCGGTGGAGCCGCCGACGCTTAACCCATAAATCGGCCCGCAATTTATGTAATCGAGTGCACTCCTATGAACACTCGTAGTCATTCAGCTTCTTAATATTCGCTGATAAGACGCGGGAGGATAAACGCTGCCCGTTGATCTCTTATCGATGCTTCACAGTCTGTTGCCTCGCGTGCAATCGCGTGATGGGGATTAACGCGATCGATCGTTCGCGACGAGAAATCGCTATCGAGATTCGCAAATTAATTGTCGCGTGTCTGATAAGGATGGGTTATCAACTTGTTCCTTGAGACTTCGAAGCTTTGGATTGATTTCACGCCTACTTTTTTATCGATACACAGCGTTGAAAATGCTGATTGTAAATGGACAGAAAGGATTGCTTTCAGAAATTCTGATCCTAGTTAATTTGAAGAATTTTGTTAATAGAGATATCGAAACGAACGATACTAAATATGACATCTCGTTTGCTTAATTTTGTTTACAAATGTGTCTACTTTTGTGGCAAATACAAAATAATTGTTATTCATAATTGTATTTGGCGTAGAAATGAATTCAAAGCCTTTATCTTTAAGCTGTTGGTGCCTTTATTAATTTATTGATCGTACTGACGAATTTGCTTCGTAAGAATGTGCAAATGCTGAAAATGTTGAATATTAAAACTGCACTTGATTTTCGATGAATCTTATGAAATTCTGCAGGCTCAAAATTAATTTGTACACTTAATAAGTTTAAGTTTCTATATATTTCCTTATATTGAAGGCTCTTTCCTTTAGAATTATAAAATTAAAAAAAAAGTCAAGGCTGTGATTGAACTGAATTTCAAAAATCGCAACTAGGTTAAGCTGAAATACAGCTCTTTATATATTTATGAAACAAAACCTGTGCAAAGAGGTAAAGAATGCACACAACACAAAAAATATACAATATTCATCAATATGAGATATACAAAATTCTCAAAACACGCGTTACAATATTTAACCCGTAAAACAAATTTCTAATTCACTTCCATTTCATTAATCGCTGCATTCGCAAAAATTTGCATAACCTACGATAGTTAATTGCCAGCATCTAGCAGCTAACTTAATAAATTTAAGCTTTCGCCACGGACTATTAATAAACTTTTCAACACGCGCAGGAAAGAATTTGGTTACCAAAGAAACGTAAGATGAGTATAGGTACACAAGTGTCGCATAAAAGGGAGGAATACCGGTGCAAAGTACAAAATGTTTCCCAAGTGGAAGTTTCACAGAAGAGTTCTCCCTGTAGCATCAGAAAAATTCTCCCTTCTTCATCCCTTTGGGGATAGCGTTTCAAAGGTGGCAGTAAAAGAGCAGGAATATCTATGCGTTGTTCCGCGACAACTCCGACGTAAGAAACAAGAGTAATTGAAAGCTGATGCCTCCAACTATCTTAATCACTCCGAAACATAGCTGCGTTTATTCCGCCGCGCCGCGCCGCGCCGCGGAAAATGGTCCCCCGCTTCGAGACGTGGTCGCGTCCGCTGGAATTCGCGTCACGAAGAACTTAAAGCGCGAATTAAACTTCGCTGACGTCGAATTAGTGGAAGAGGTAACGCTATCCAGCTAGTTTCTATGCGAGACGAGTGGCTCGCGAATCCCAGCACGAATAACGCGTGCTATCCGCGTGCTTTCGGCGCGTAGCCGATTCCCCTGCACGTTGATTGCGAATTTGAATCTTCTTCGTCACCCTTTGATGTCGCTCCCCTGGCAACATCCAACGCTCTGTGTATTATTATCGATCTCGCTCGGCGATTCGCCGACCTCTACATTCCTGCTACGCCGTGAAATCGTCGCTCTTTCGGTACGCTAATTAACAATTGTCCCTCGTCGCGCACGAAACGCGATTGTAAGTCGGGCTGGGGCTCGTCAATGATTCGATAACTGCTTTAGGAGCGTGTAACGGGTTGTTTACGTGGGTGTGCGTGTGTGTGTTTTGCTGATAGGCGAGTTGAGAAGTTGAAACGGTTTAATAGGGTAAACGTTCCAATTGCTGTCACTGTTCCTATAACCGACGCTTTAATTATTTTCTTTAATAAGAAAGTAATAAATAAAGTAACGAAGAATCGTAAGTAAAGAAATTTTCATATTAAATCTGAACTTCGGTTTACGTAACGACAGATAGACACTGTATATTCGTTTACATTTAATATTTGTAAATAAATATTAGGAGGTAAATGTGCCGTTTACCATTAAATGTTTTTAATGACCAATTTAATGACCAATGTAATCGTAAAGTATGGGACGTGTTATAATTCAGTAAAGGTGTTATTACGTTTCCTATACATCTTATATCTGTTACGCAAACTGACGTGCTAATATATGCAAAACGTGTTTATATTTAAATGGGAACTTTTCAAGTGACTGCAATAGGGACATTGGATTTTGTTTGGATGTACATTTTCAATTAATTCGTCATATTCAACATATAAAAAGAAATGTTCATAAATAAAGGAGATGTTGAAGAATATTATGCTCCAAACTGGTTTTCTCCTAACTTTTCTATTTTGGGGTGAACGTTAAAAAAATGCCGTTGCAGTACTAAAAGTATATATTTCTTTGAAGCACTGAATTGCTTTGAGTAATCTAGGTCTGTGGGGAATCTCTCCGAGACTCTCTTATAGAGGCTATAAACGAGTAAATAAAAATGTCCACGAAGACCTAGAAAGCGCCACAAACGTCTTCATTCAAACGAGCAGGAGGGAACCTGTTCCGCTACTTCGGCGAGTAAATTACAGCGGTGTACTGTATAAAATGCACGGTGAACGTTTAGGAAGTTCTAGGAATTCTATCGCCAAGATTGCTTGCCCTAATCACAATTACAGCGAACAAATTTTGCTCGACTTCATTAATAACCTCTATCCTTGAAACCTAATTATATCCATTCCCATTTGCTTTATCGCGGTGTATACAGCTTCAGTCATCTAAACTTTGCATTCCTAACTGGAATCCTCTTCTTCATTATTATGGCAATTCGCTAAAAAAATTCGCACATTCAGTCATTGGTCATTACTAGGCGGTGGATTTTTATGCTAATTCGTATTTTTATAAATGGAAATAAACAAATGAAAGCTAGATGCAGATCGATTTCGTCTTTTAAATATTATAATGCACTTTAATTTGGACGTTTGGTATGTTTTTGTAAATTTTATGTATTCTGTGTTATTTTACACATTTAAATTTTCTATAAACGCATCAAGATCCGCAGTTTAGTGATCGCATACTAGACTGCAAATGTTTGCGTGCAAAAATATAGTAGATACATCAATGAATAAACCACTTTTCTTATTCAAATCACTATTTATTTAGAACAAAATCAAATACTTATTCTACTTTATATGTAATTGATGCTATTCTCTAATGCTTAACGCCATCTTTTGAGGAAATTATAGGCGCCTGTTTGAATTTTCGATAACATAACTTTATATTAAATCTATTGGTATCAATATTAGAATAACAAATATTTTCCATCGTAACTTAATAGTGTGATATGTGTTTTTACATATGATATGTAATCCTTGGATAATTCGAAAGATATTCGTGAATATTAGGGGTACCAGTAAGTAATCCACCATTCTTTTAATATACATAATTCAAATTTAAGATATGCTACCCAGGTATAAAAATAGGTTAACGTTTTATCATATAATCAAGCCTCCATTTCAGTATCAATTTTTAAGACAGGTATTTTACTGTATTAAAATTAAATACTGAATTTAACAAAAGAAGTGGAGTATTCATTAATACAGCTAACATATTTTAAAGAGAAGTTATTTAATGTCCATCGTTCATTTCGACTCGAATCGATTGTTAACGCTATTTTTATACAAAATTACGAATAGAGATAGGAGTTGAATGTTGATAAGACCTATAGAGCGAACCGAACAAGAAATAAAGGCCAAATACTATTCAATTAGTATAATTAAACGTTACTCTTATTTCCCTACTGCGTCCTAATAAATTAAGTTAGATCATACGTTGCTTAGAATCGTACCAAGCAAATTTCATATCCAAACGCATTGCACAATGTATGGATGGTGCAGCATAAACAAATCCAATACAGAATTACGAACGGGTAATTTAATAATGGACAACTTCGAAAGCTGCGGTGTTAATCTTTCGCAACAATAGCCGTTGCTTAACTCAACGAAATCTACTTTGCTGCATAATTAAAGAGTATCGGGTACCGCGAAAAGGATGCGATGGTTTTGCGTTGTCCATCGGCGAACATCCCCTCGACGGGGGTTGACATTCGTAAGCCGGATTTAAGCAGATGTACGTACACTTAGCGTGCCAGCGGCTGGATCCTGCATACTAAACGATGATCCTTTGAACAATCAATGATCCGAGACTCACGAGACACGTTAACTCGTTACACGCGTCCCCATCGTCATCGATCCTCCAATGTCGGCGCATGCTCTGCACACGCGCCACGAAAACGATCTGCCGGTTCCACTTGCATTTTCCCGTTCGCCCCGTCTTCACTAGATAGGCTAAAGAATCGGATATCTGCTAGAGCTGTTGATTGTAAGATACCCGAGTACTCGGATACTCGATGAGAGGTATCCCTCGAATTACACGGTTAATTGGCGCCGTGTAAGTCGAAACTCAGATTTAGTAGTGGTATAAAGATAACGTTGATATTACCGTACGGTTAGCGTCCTGCAAATATCCACTTTTCGAGAGCAAGAAGTAAAAGGATTCTGCCGATAGCTAGGGTAGATGTAAGTACCACGTACTGTCAC
Organism: Eucera pruinosa; assembly: GCA_028830335.1. NCBI lineage: Eukaryota > Metazoa > Arthropoda > Insecta > Hymenoptera > Apidae > Eucera > Eucera pruinosa. The sequence continues at coordinate 8,652,712 of JAMYCR010000015.1, read as the reverse complement.
TTTAAGGTTCGCGCGTAACTTTATTTAACCATTTCAGAACGTATTTAACCTAAAAATTTAGTTCCAATTTGGAGCATAATATTGTTCAACATCGAGTTTATTTATGAATATTTTTTGATATGTTGTTAATTAATTGAAAATGTAGAACAAAGTCCAATGCCCTTCGTGCTGTCACTTTAAAACGTTGTCATTTAAATAGAAACACGTTTTTACATATATTGGCACGTCAGTTTGTGTAATGTATAGTAAACGTATCGCATTCACTGAATTATGACACGTCAGATACTTTATAATTACATTGGTCACGTTTTAATGTTCAACAGCACATTTAACCCCTAATATTTCGTTTTAAATATTAAGCGTGAACTAATATACAACATCTATGTGTTGTTACGTAAACCCCCGTCATAATTTAGTATCAGAATTTGTTTATTTACGATTCTTCATACATTGCATTGGTTGTTGAATAAAATAATTCGAGTCTCGGTTATAGGAACATTGACAGTAATTGGTACATCTACTCTAGTGTATAGATTTGAACGCGATTATCAGTGAATCGGCAAATATTTCGATTGGTCGTCCAACGGCATATATACTTTCCTTATGAATATCCGTTCCCGGAAAGTGCCGGTCCGGCTGTAATTTGTCAGCGTTGACAGCGGTTCCTCGCGATAAAAAGAAGAGCGAGAGGAAAAGAGTCCGCTATAAAATGAGATCGAGGCTGGAAGATGGGCAGAGGACCTACAGCGCGCCTCATTAAATAACCCCTAGCTTCTTCTTCTAATGATTAGACGTCTGGCTGAATAATAAATTTACAAACCTCGCAGCCATGAAGATTTCGACTTTATGAGCCACTCACGACACTGCAACTTATTGTTTTTTTTTTTTTTTATAAATCTAAAGCAAGCTGCGTTCGTTGTAATTTGTGTCACTTTTGTTCTGCGACAAACGTGTGTGAAAGATACATGTATTAGATTATTAGATTACGCAGAAAGTTCGTAGCGATATTTGAAGGATGCTCAAAGGCCACGCGTATGCAATTATCAATTCTATTGAATAATTTGCATATAGGTAATTAACCCAGTTACCGAACCTGCACTTAATTATCGAATAATGGATTAGAGATTAGCAATTCTGAAACGATTTTTTGGAAACGATTTTCGATTTTTTTTTATCAATTCTTGTATATTTTATTATGGAACGCATCGATTTTTTTAGTTTCGAATCGATCTTCGATTCAAAAGTGCCATAAATAAATATACAAATCTAATTTAGAAGCTTACATTCGGTATATCATCATGAGATAGTACTGGTATTTTGATAATATTATAAATGTTATACATTCAATATTCAGTTATTTTTGTTATTGAAGTAAATCGATTCTAAAGTGCAATAAGAATGAAAGCATTGTATTTTAGATCCGATTTACAAAATCGGGTTTCGCAATGAAGCAATAAGCCACGCAGTATGCGTATGGATATAAATAGTATTTGGATCGATTCTTCTTAAATTGATTTTCAAGCAATCGATCTTCTAGTGAGTCGATCTTCGTCGCTGCTGTTCAAAATCGATTCAAGAATCGATTCTTTTGCATGTATCACTCATCCCTACAATGAATACGTTTCTCAAAAATGAAATAAGAAACAAAAGTTACAACAACGCTTTTTATTTGCATTCCTAAATAAATAAATTAACTTGAAACTTTTCATGAAATTTACGCGCGTCTCCGTAACGAAGTTAATAATAAATAATATAAAAAATAATCCCTTTTCAGTCTCGCCAATTATTATAATTATTGCAAGGGAAGTTAATGCTACTGTTAGAAACGTAACGAATTTTCCGAACAATTTAATACTTTCCTTATGTGATCCTAAGCAACGCATGAAGGCAAAAGGAGACGCGAAAGGAAAATTCTAATTTTGCGTTAAAATCCAGAGCCTGATTAAACGGAGCATCGTCAGCGTGACGAAACGAGATGCTTGCCATCAAAACTTGTCGTTGAAAATAACCGAGTAAAGGGTTGGAGGGAAAATCCGCGTATAATGCGTCGTCGTAACGCCGCGGAGCACCTTAACCCTTAACCCTTTGCTTTGGGAATTTTTCTGTAGCTTCTTTCAGTGGCTACAAAAAGTGCTTTGCACGTACCTACATTTTTCTAGCTGATGCTTTTTAATCAGGTTTTATATTTCGTTTTCATGATGGAAAATTTGTACAGTTATTTCGTGATTTATTATATATTTAGTATATTTACTAGTCTTTACGTAGTATATTTATTGGTATCTATATAGTATATTTACTAGTCTTTACGTAGTATATTTATTGGTATCTATATAGTATATTTACTAGTCTTTACGTAGTATATTTATTGGTATCTATATAGTATATTTACTAGTCTTTACGTAGTATATTTATTGGTATCTATATAGTATATTTACTAGTCTTTACGTAGTATATTTATTGGTATCTATATAGTATATTTATTAATATTTACATAGTATATTTATCAGTATTCATACAGTATATTCATATAGTTATTACCATATTAAAATTTAAGTAGAACAACAGCCATATATTTTTCCATTAACCCGTCGCAAAAAATCATGCAATAGAGAGATAGGGTTAAGGGTTAAAATGCAGCCGAAGAATTTAGCCAGTGTTTCTCTGTTTGCGTATCATTTTCGCGAATGTTAATGGACACGCGCATTCGCGCAATTAGTAACGAAGGATGGAACGTGGAACGTGACACGGGCCAATGAAACGGCCGCATAGTTCGGATTATTACGATCGCCTGGACGGCCTTTGTTCCACCGCGTGAATTCATCGTGGTGCCGGACCAAGGTACCGGAGATTTCTGCCAAGACAATTAGTCAGCTAATCTAGTTTCGCGAATCTGTAACTAACGAGTCCCGATTCGACCACGTTCCATCTCTCTCTCCCTGGTTGGGTTCTCGCTTCACCCTGTGGCCGACGCACCCACGTCTGCCGCTTCCGGCACGTGTGCACCCTCGCCACTCGCGCGTAATTGCGCCCGAGTAATTGTTGTTTTGCCGGCATTAATTATGCGGCTACACTAATAGCTACGATTTTTTCGGACGAGTGTCGCGTCGGGAGACCCTTCGTGCATAGATAATTCCACGCTCTGCGTATATTATTATTAGCGTGTATTTATTGCGCTAGGATAATTAGAACAGGTAGCCTTCAGTTTGGGAACAGAAATTTGACAGGGTTCGAAATTTAACGGGTTAGAAATTTTGTGTAATGACGTGATACGATTGCAAATTGCAGGTGCTTTTCGAAAAGAAGAATGTTTTACTTAATGGCAACATTTGTACTGGTTTGACGATTTAATTTCAGAAAGCATAAAGAACTATTCAATTTTCTCATACCTATTGTAGTTTTAGTGATACAATGGTGAATTGGAAATCAGCTAAATACATATAAGTGGTATTTTCACTTTGAAGCACCGAATTGTAGTCGATAAAAGAAATAGTTTGAAGCATCCCTTAAAATACCCAACAAACTGTCAAAGTTTTAAAAAAGCGGAATTTTCGGGTTACCTAAAGAAATGTTCATAAGAAATAGTCTCAATCCTACTAGTTACATAACAGAAATCGGTACTATTGGGAACGTTACGAATTTTCCGAACAACCTAATAAATTGTATTATTCGTGTACAATTATTGCGGATATTATCTACAATTATATCGTAAAAGGGTTGCACCCGGTTAAATCCCAAAACAATGAACTTCACGATTAAGGTTCTAAACTCTGACAAGGGTTAATTTGACTACTAATCCACTAACTAATTTCCTATCTATGAAATACACAATTAGACACTAAAGTGGTGCAAAAGCAACGCAATAATATTCCTCACGCATTGAATCCTATTCCCTTTACTTCCCCTTGCAAACCACAATTCCCAACAGCCATAACTAAAAATCACGCTATTTCAGAGCCACTCCATAAATTCCACAGCTCCCAAAATAACAGCTAAAGACTGTAATCGACGAAGATTGTGACCACTGCCAATCTTCTTCAAAACAAAAACCCGAAAGAAAGTATCGTCGCGACGCAACCTGTGTAGTACATCAAACGTCGTCATTTCCGCCAACAACAGGTGCCGAAGGATAATTACCGTCGCGGCGGCGGAGCCGAGAGATGCGTGCCGAAGATACACGACGATGCAGATGTGTGTTCCTGGCGAAAAAAAAGGGGACCGCGTGTATCATCGGAGAAGGACAAGGCGCAGCCGAGTGGACGAGCACCGAAAGAAGAGAAAAAAAAAATGGGCGTGTGCGTTAGACCAGCAAAAGGAGGAACAAGGTGCCTTCGGTCGGTGGTTAGAAAGGTGAGACGATGGCTCACAGGTAGAAAAGAAGACGAACTACGCGGGGACGCGAGAAGGGAGCCGGTGAAGAGGATGAAGAAGTGGATGGAAGGAGGGGCAACACGATTCTCGGCCGACCTAATGAGCTCTGAGCTCCGGGACGAAAATAATTATAGAAATTTCCTGCCGATGAACGAAGCACCTTAAGAAAGATTGCCTCCCATTAATAAGCCACAGACGTATTTGCCTCCAGAATTATAATCAGCCAGGGCTAACAGGCCGCTCGTGTTTCCGTGAAATTCGTGTGCCAGCCGTGGCTGGCGGCCACCATAGGATCCGAGGCACGAAACGATTTAGTTTAGATTAATATGCCACGCCGGTGTTCCGAGTACCTAGAGACGATGGAGGAAGACGCGCGGTGAGAGGGTGAATGAGAAAGAGAGGGAAACTTCGCCTTTCGACCTTATTGATTTTCCTCTCGTCTTCTTCTCTGCCTTTCGTGTATGTCCCCCCTCCGCCGCCGTTCGTTTTCTTTCCTCTTCACTTTCTCTCGGCTCATCCGTGGCGTACGATGGTGCCCTGTTAGAGGTGGAAGAAGGTAGAGAGCAGAAGTTAAGCAGCACGCATAAATTAAGCGTGGATTAGTTACGCCCCATTGATCAACGTAAGAAACGACGTGTCGTCGATCGCGGCTCGCTCGAAATTAGCGTTTGTATATCGTTGAGGGGAATAAACCGGTGCTGGGGGCGCAAGAGGGGAATTGGTGGGGGATGAAATAGTTTGGGGTGAGGGAAAAGTTTTTTTCGATGAATGGTGCTTATGATGATGGTAGCTACGATGATATGGTAGCTTAAAGGGACATTAAAGTATGGGGAAGTAGGTGAAAATTATTATCGCAGATGGAAACTTTGAGCATTTAATTATTTTGGTTTTAGTTAATGCGATGCGGGAAATTATTTGAATAGATTTAGTACAGAAGAATTTTAGGAATGTTAGGTGTACCAATAAGTAATCCACTCTTTTGATTCTATCAGACTTTTAAATAGGCACCTGTAATTAACTCGAAAAACGACGTCAAGCATTAGAGAATAATAATAATAATTACATATTGAATAAAATAAGCGTCTAATTTTGTTCAAAACAAATGTTGATTTCAATTAAGAAGATGAATTATTCATCGCTATTTTAATAGAAGAGGTAAACGAAATGGACTAGATTTAAGTGTTTCTTTGCAATGAAAGGGTTAAAAGAGGATGAAAAGCAAAATTATCGATAATTTAGTAGAACATTCGTAAACTATATAATTAATATTTCTGGGAACTTGGAATAGGATGAATATTATAATCACCTTGTAACGCGTTAACGATTATCGGAATAGCGTTAATAAGGCGCGACTTTGGACAATCGGTGGAGGAAATGAAAAGGTCGCAATTACGAGATTCGCAAGCAGATTTTCGGCTGTAATTAATTACCATGGGTGAGTTTATTTATTCACGGCCGCGTGTCGATACGATAATTTTCTCCCAACGATTTATTCGGGATCCCCCCCCCCCCCCGCATAAATACCTAGCATTTCGATTAATCGAGCCGACATTTGCTCACAAACAGATGCCACTTGTCGAATATTTTTGCTTCCTCGTTCACTAATTAATGTCTGCTCATTTATTCTTCCGCTGTGGTAAATCACGATTCTTCTTCCCAAAATGTATCCTACAATTTTTTAGAGAATCAATCAGACTAACAGAAACATCCTCTAAAATATTTTACAAATTTGTTAAGAAAAATCAATCAATTTGCCCTTCCATTACCTGTTATAATTTTGCTTAGTTTCTGAGTTTTATTTTTAACCAAGTGAATTAGCAACTGAAACTTAAAATATTCTACAAATTTTCGGAAATAGAATTCATCAATCCACTGTTGACTAATCCTCTAATATCTCTTTTACCGATCTCAGATTCATTCTTAAAATAAAGAATCTGCAACTAAGACTTAAAATAGTTTACAAACTTTTTAAGAGAAAGTCAACTAAATTATGCTTCATCTATTATAACTTCGCGTAGCTTATTAGCTTTATCTTTAACCGAATGAATTTGCAACTGAAGCCTAAAATATTCTACAATTTCTAAGAGAAGAAATGAATCAACCTATTGTTGACTCATCCCCCAATATTTCTCTTACCCTCTTAGCCAAGACCTAACCGAAATCTAAAGTATTCCACAAATTGTTATACATGTAATCAGTCAATCTACCCCTGAATCCTCCCCTAAAATTTTCCTGGACCTTCACAGCTTTATCTTTTACGGAATGAACCTGCAGCTGAAAGCTAAAATATTCTACAAATATTCGAAGGAAGAATCAATCACTCTACCCTTGACTGATCCCCTAAAATTTCTCTTACCCTTGTTAGCTTCATCCTTAATACGACGAATGTATTGTAACTAAAACCTAAGGTAGTTTATAAGTTTTCTAAGGAAAAATCTATCCATTTCTCGAATCACCCCTTAACCCTTTCACGAATACGGCCAAAAATTGTTATACCCAAAGTGGTAACACTATAAATTTACGACTTATGTTACGTAATTGGAGCTAAGTTTTTGTGCTCTATTTTATGGAAATGACTTTTGCAATGTTCCATTATTGTGTTTATTATGTTTTTTCATCTTCCGTATCAATACACGTAATCATATATATATATATATATATATATTATAAAAACATTTTTATATTGCGAAACAAAAATCTGTACTTGTGAAAGGGTTAAAACTCCCTACCTCTCCTGATCTCGCCTTTAACTTAGCGAACCCCCATTGAAACATAAAGTACTTTGCAAATTTGCATAGAACCAATCAATCATTAAAATTCTTCTTACACAATTATTTCTATCTATAACCCAATGAACCACCTGAAATTTAAAATATTCCACAAATTTCTACAACATCGATCAACTTGTCCCTAAATCACCTGCTACAATTCTCCACGCACCCTTATTTCTATCTTTAGCCTAGTGAAACCTTATCGAGACCTAAAATATTCTACAGAGGTCCATAAAAACAATCAATCTGCCCTCGAATTACCTGCTAAAATTCTCCTTTCATCCTTATTTCTATCTTTAACGCGGTGAACCCCTGCTAAAACCTAAAACACTCTACAGATTTCCATAGAAATAATCAATTTGCCCTTCTATTACCTGTTATAATTCTTCTCACAGCTTTATCGTTATTCTTAATCCAGTGAGCCCCCGGCAAAACCTAAAATATTCCACAAACTTCCCTAGAAACGATCAATCTCTCCCCGAATCACCTGCTACAATTCTCCCTTGCACCCTTATTTCAATCTTTAACCCAAGCGAAGCACCTAAAACAAACCTAGATTCAATTCATTCCTCTCTAACGACCATTACCACCGCAAGCTCCGCCCTTCCAATGATTCAACCATCTAATCCACCTCTTTATCACCCACCCATCCGCACTAGGTAACCCTCTGAATATCAGCCACCTACATAAACTATAATCTCCCCAATTCGTCGAACGAATCATACCTTAACACCTCGTCCCGTTCGCCGTCAAATTGCCCTTGATCGCACGAAATTGGCCACGGGAACGGAGTTAATGATTCGCACAAGACAGGCTTTAAAAGTGGTCAGACCAGTGAAGAGACGCGCAAACAAGACCAACCAACAGCCGAGAAGGTTAAAGCGGACTACGAAGCGTATCGATTGTCGGCGAGATCATTTTTCACCGCAAGCGAGAAGCCGCCGGGCTGCTAGCGACGCGACAGGGGAAAAGGCTCGCGAAACGTGTGCTGGCTCGGGCCTCGATTTGCATATGAAAGCCGGCCTCGCTTTTCGCCGCTACCTTCGCGACGCTCGTTGTCGCGCCGTTCTTGATTGGCAGAGACTCGCGGCTTTATTCAATCGCGTTTTACAGCGCGAGGAACAACGTTGCCTAGGCCCCATTTCGAGACGAATAAATGGGCGGTCAGGGGATTCAGAATCGACGCACGCGTGGCGGATTCTTCTTCGGAAGCTTTAAAGAAGGAGCGATGGAATTCTTCGCGCGAGTTCCCGCATCGCGTGTTTGCCTAGCGGCGCGATTTGCATATGCAACTGCGGGTTTCGATTTGCCGGGCACTTTCGGTGTCGTTTGATGTCCATTGGGCCAATGGTTACCGCGAGAGCGTTGTATCATTACGAGCCGAGCACAATGTAAAGTGTACCTTTTTGCATGTACTTACGCTAGCTCTAGTCTATAAGTATTTCGGGTACCTTTGTATTATTGAAAATACCGGGTGTAGAGGATACGATGGAGTCGATTGTAAATGGATAGATTGCGATTTGCTATCAATGGTCATTTATTTAATAAATCAGATAGTTGATATCAATTTCGCGATAGGTTTTGCGAATTATTCTAAATGTTTCTAAATATGTGGATTTACATAAAGATCCGCAGTCTATCGATCGTTTCAACAGTTATTAATATAATATCTATCTATAAGTGAACTTGTGCTGTTTTGGTATCTTTATTTGCATTTCTAAAAATATGAATTTGCATAAAGATTCACAGTCTATCGATCGTTTCAACAGTTATTAATGTAATATCCATAAGTGAACTTGTGCTGTTTTGGTATCTTTATTTGTATTTCTAAAAATATCAATTTGCATAAAGATCCGCGGTCTATCGATCGTATCAACAGTTATTAATATAATATCTATATGTAAGTGAACTTGTGCTGTTTTGAAATCTTTATTTGCATTTCTAAAAATATTAATTTGCATAAAGATCCTCAGTCTATCAATCGTATCAATAATTATTAATGTAACATCGAGAACCGAACTCGTGCTGTTCTAGAATTCTTGGCTTCAGTTTCTATCGCAAAGGGACACTCCAAAGCCCTGGTAAACCATGTCCACGTTGCTTGACGTATCGTGTCATGCGACTATGGAGAATTTACGCCAAAGGCGACCCAGTTCTCTCGTTAATAAAATATTTGCATTGTGGTCACATCGACGTTTGCAAGTTTCTCCCTTTCACGATGCGCCATTCTTGCGGATAAAATAATTCGGCTGATAAAACATACATAAGAATGTTCTTCTTTGAAAGTTGCAGAAATGTGCATTCAGTGGTCACCGCATGACTGACGTTACACAAGACTTCATCTGCAACTTTTATCTTTCATCTGACCTTTTCTTGGCGGCTTTTCCTCTTCTTGAAATATAAATATCGTCGAGTAGGATATTTATCTTTGCTTCTCTTGCTGGAACATCGTTTTTACTCGGCTTACGTCCCGAATCTTATTGCAGATTCTCTTTTTGATACCCTTAACCTAATCTTCTTACTATTGGCCAAAGTACTGACGTTCCAAGTACGGTGCACGCTGTATAGTATAAATGTTAATATAAATGTTTCCTACATATGTATTCACATATTTTCTAATAATTCTTACCACATGCTCGTGTAAAGAATATATGAAATGGTTAAGCATCTATAATACCGTGTGACTTATAAATTATGCACCTATAAAGTTACTTTTTTTAAAGGTATTTTAATTCGTAGTTATTATAGAGTTATATTGTATCGGTGTGTTATTAAACCACCGAAAATTCACCTAGGTATAACACGTATTATTTTCTACTTTGCAGATAATAGATAAAGAAATATTTTCCTCCCAATTAAATAAAACTCGGGTTATAAAGGGTTAAAAGTGAGTTTTGAAGAGAAGATCCATTTAGTACGAATTTACTAGGAATTCTTATCGCTTGTCCCCAAGTGAAATTATCGCAAGCCACAATTGATAGTAACAACCGATGTCTTATTACAATAGGCGGATTATTTTTTTATTAATTTTACATAAAGTGTTTTGAGACCCATTATAGACATTAAAACTTCAACGTCATTGACCGTTAATAATTAGTGCGTCATTGCTAGTGTTGCGAATTTTTATGCAATTATGGGAAACTTACGTTCGCGAAAAGTGTAAAATGCACATACTGTATAGAAATTACAAAATAACCAAAGGAAAGTAAGAGTAGTTTGGGACCGAATGATTATGATAACAATAGCAAATTAACGACGCTATGGATGATTAAAATAACCTGATTCCAATGCACTTTCTGATATCTATAGAGTTATCAAGAAACAAATGTTGCATGCAAAATTATTCAACGAAATGGTAATTGTACACATATTGACTTTGTTCCTCAAATTTTGCTACGAACTTTCCGAACCACAAAATTCTTCTATTCTGTGGTCACTGCTTAACCCATCAAAAATCAAAGTTGCGTTAATGCAATATTTTATTTTGCAGCTTCCTCTAATTTTATAAAATATTCTACAAGCTGTGCAGAGGAAGAATATTAAGTCGAAACTCTAATATTATCTGAAAGGTCAGTTTAATCAACAGATTTAACGATTATTCATTCGTTGAATCAACAGACACGTTTGCAACGATTCTCCCAAGAATCAAAAGAATTGGTGAAACGTCAAAGCTGACAAAGGAAAAATATTAGTTCGCGAACTCGTGTCGTTTTCGTAGCTCCAATTATTCCAAGACTCCGGTCGAATTTTTCAACGACACCCTGTATTTGCCGCCGGTTAAATGTTACACGTGCACACAGGGTAATTGGTCCGAAATTACGCCGGCCCGGCTTATGGAGATTAAGATCGGCGCGCGAACGATCTTGCTTCGAGGAAAGAAGAAGCAAAGAAAGTCCTTTCAACGAAGAAGAAGAAGAAGAAGTAGAAGAAGCGAAACGTTCCTTTAAAAAAAACAGGGAAGGTGGAAACCTTTTCACGAGGAAGGAAGAAGATAGGCATGTGGCAAAAGGAGAACAAGAAGTAGTCGAAGAAGATAGGCTTGTTGCAAAAGAGGAAGAAGAAAACTCAAGGCTTCTCCGTTTCGAGGAAGAAGAAGAAGAAGAAGTAGAAGAAGAAGAAGAAGAAGAGGGATCCTCCGCAACTCAATACGAGGCGGGACAAAAACGAGGAGAGGCCAACTGGTCGGTGTAAACGCGATTTAACGGAGATACGTAGGCAGCTTGTTGTTCAGAGCTACAATGCCGCGTAATTTCTCCTAATAGGCCTATGGAATGGCGTAAACCGTGTGATGTATGGCGTCTCGAAGAGCGCTGACAACTCGCGAATCGATTAAACGCGCCTGTTTTGCCGCGTGCACGCTGCATTTCACGCGTTCAGCCAAACGCATCTCGCGAAGGGCTTAAGATTGCTGATGAATCCTCCTTTCGCTACGCCACTTTCAGTACTTCTTCCCGATGTCGCGATGGAATAACGGGGAAACGAGAAACGATTGTAGAATCGACCGAATTCAGACGATCTTGAATAATTTGGGGTAGATAAAGACGCGAAGGTTGCAACGCTTTTTTTATTTTTTAAATGCACTTTTTCTTGCGATCGTTTTACAACGGAATGATAGAGTACTAGAGGCTGAAGATTATTTATATTAAACGTTTTCCTTTATTTTGCAGCGTTGCGAAGTTGTCTTTGAATAATCGAAGAGAAAATGGCACTGTAAATGATTTCACATGATTAGAGAGTTTGCAATGACTTTACTTTTCTTTATAACTTTGCAATGGTGCGAGATAGAGCAAAAATTCTCGCACAAAAAATGTTAATTTTTTAGTACTCTATCGCTCCGGAAAAGAGTGTATTTAAAGAATCAAAAAATATTGAATTTTCAAGGCTCGATTTCATCCCCTCAAGAATATTTTTTGTCGTCAAAAATATTGCCTCGTATGCGGTCTAGCATGCTTTAGCGTGCACACAAAATTCCACGAAAGTCAGAGTTATAAGTTAGAAGAAGTTTCTTACAATATATAACGTACGAATAATTTCTTGGGCCACTGTAAGTACGTATATGAATCATTCTATGATCGGATACTCGACGTTGCACAGTATTCCGTCATCCTTTCACACATTGTTGTTCCGCGTTAGTAACCAGAGGGATGTTTCTTCCTGCCAGACGTGACCGAATTAACAGTACCGAAGCGAGCAGAGGCTGTGCAAAAACTCGTATCTTCATCCGTTTGACGAATAACCGGGCCAGTCGAGCGTGCCCAGGTAGTTAATCAAGGACGAAGGACGCTACATTAGCCCGGTTCCCCGGGTATAATTGCGAAATTTGTCAAAGAATATTCCCCCGAAGCTGGCCTCGAGCATATATGGAAGGAGAAAACAAAATGAACGGCTGAAAGATAGAAGAGAAATAATAGCGGCATTGACAAAAGCGTAGCAGGGTCAGAGGTCGTCGCGGATATGAAATTCTTGCATTATCAAGGTCAAACGCTGAAGAACGTGACTTTTAGCGGTGCTGTTAGCCACGTCACGCACGACTGGTCATGATAACCGACGACACTGGATGTTCTCGGAAGCATCAGTCTTGCTACGAGAGCCACGGTGGAGAGGCACGATGCAGAAAGAAAGAAAGAAAGAAAGAAAGAAAGAAAGAAGGGAGTCTGCTTTCTCGTGCAGACCACGTCGGGCAAAAAACGATTAAGCTTGGCCATCGACATTCCGGGACGCAAGGCGGAACGCGCGGCAGATATCGTTTGATATCGTAAAATAAATCGAGCTTAAGTGATATCGAGCACATCGATGGTGCGCCGTCTCTGTCTCTCAAGCGAGAAACGAAGAACCGATTCCTCGATTCGATCCGCAGGCGAAATTCGACGGGAACGAATTTCGACCATCCCTAACTAACTAAGCTTCTCCTTCTTCTTTTTGTTTTTTTATTTGAGCTTTGAAACACCACGTGGCCGCGGACGAACGGCTGAGGCTCGTAATTTGTTTTAGTCAATTTCATCCGGCCGCTCGGCAATTATTTACACTGGTTAATCGACAATTTCACGCGTAATTACGTTTTAATTTTGCAACATCCCGTTCGGACGGCTTTCGACTTGCGAACGGTTATGTCCGCCGAGACTTTTCGGAATCGGTTTTGATTTGAAGGAAGCAATACCGAATAGTTTTGCGAGCTTCGCGTGGGAAATAATTTTTGTGGGTTGGTTTTATTATGCTGGTTCTATCTGGTTTAATGTTTACCGAACGTTGATGGGTTGAAAATAGTACGAAATGATATTTGGTAATTGGGTCATTTATCCTAGTAGTTAAAAGGTTAAACTATTTTTTTTCAATATATGCCACGTGGGCGAAAACACTGCCGTCAGAAAATGTTCTTCCATCAACCGAACTCGGTCTCGATTTACTCCTCGATTCGCTCCTTTATTCCTCTTTTCAGCAAGAGTCACCTGTTACCACCCTGTCATCTTCTCCGTTACCACTCCACGTAGCTTTAACAAGAGTTCTGAACCGGGCAGGTAGTGAAACCGAATACACCCACGTACATCAGAAGCCGGGGAATATCGAGTGTCTTTCTCGATGGCCAGTTGCTCATCGAAGCAGCGGCTCTTCCCTTGTCTCAAGATTCCAACTAAAGGAAGCTTTTTCCAGATGCCGGCGCGAGGAATACTGGAAGAGGAAGATCGCCAGAGCAGCGTTACACTTGCAGCCAGTGGTTTCCGGCGCGGCGAACCAGTTCCGATGTCGAGGCTCGAAACGCGGCGAAAAAGGTAGGAACGATCGTATCAGTAGAACGAGCGGTTACTCGACTCGGGGGAAGGGATAGAAAGGGGAATGAGGGGGAGAAAAAAAAGACTTGAAAAGAGAAGAACGCAGACAGAGAGTTTCGCTACACAGAGAGTCGGCTGAGATATTACCGTCCGTAGAATCCATTATGCCAGCGACTCGTTTTCGTTCGCTTTTTCTTCGACAGCCTCGTTCAAGTTTATCGGCCTATCGGCCTTTAGAAATAGAGCGACGTTTTGCGAATCCAAAGGTTTTTGCGGCTGCCCCCAGGTAGAAACGAGGCAACTTCACGCGGGTACAGTGCTACCCGCGTAGCGTTCGTTGACTCGCGATGAGCAACTCGAATAATATCGGGGGAGATGGAATCTTGGGAATTGGAAACTGTTTTCTTTCTTTAAAGCTCTTACCTTTGAAATTGGTTCAGGGGATGTCTCGCTGACAGCGATCCGGAATTTTGATTTATAATACCGTGGAATGCGGTTGCTATGATCACTTTGGGATTGGCAATCTTTGATAAGAATAACTGCACGATAATATTACGCGGAGGATAAAAAAATGTTCATTATAGAACTCGTTTTATTGCAAATTGGTTATCACTGGACTACGAATCTTTGCGAGTTTATGGAAAGCTTAAATTTACAACGAATGATATATAATTTGATACATATGATGTAGGATAAAAAGATGTAGAAAATATTTAAATTGGAGTTACGAATTATAGTATTTAGAGGATTAAACAGATCTCTATTTAAAGTTCACCCTTTCAGTTTTACTTAAAGAGATACGAAGTTGCATTGACATCCGTAATTCCATTTAGTACGAATCAATACCCGAAGTTTGATTGCAATTGGCGGCTTTTTCTTAAATTATTTTGTAGAGAGTGTTTTGGAACCGTCTGATTATGATAACTTATATAATATGATAAATATTATAATGTGATTATAGTAACCGGATTCCACTGTATTTGATCCAAAAACTCTTTTCTAGCACGTGAACTTTTATTTCATTCGACAAGATGCACTGGTAATTAACAGTCTAATTAAAATCTCCAGCGTTGCATACAAAAGCTTGAAATTAAAAAGTTTGGACACCCAAAAGCTTGGGACTTAAAATGCTTGGGAATTCAAACGCTTGAAAATCCAAAAACTTGGAAATTCGAATGCTTAGAGTTCTAAAGTTTTTGACATTCGAATGCTCGAGAATCCAAAGTTTGGAAATTCTCGGGTTTAAATATCCAAAATCTTGGAAATTCAAACGTTTATCAATCGCTTCTTAATCACGAGAATACAAATATCCGAGTTTTACTTTGAGTGATCGTGTATAATGTAAAAAGAAAAACACAAAAATGCTTACGTTGGGTGGAATTAATAATCCGAATTATTGGGGGAGAATATCCATAGCAGCTGTTGGCATTTCGCGTGCAAAGGGTTAAGAATTGGTGGGAATAAGTGAGACAATTAACCGAGCAACAAATGCAATCGCTACGCGAACATCGCTACACCGTATAATGAATATTTATCGAATGTATCTTGGTTCGTTTGTTTACCAAAGGAAGTATATAGTTTGGTTAGGGTGTTCGACTATGGCGCTTATGGCCGCAGAGATAGATTTATGGAAATTGGATCAGCGGGAGGTGGACGACTCTAGGAATAGGTGAATCTTCCCTGGGGCGCAGAATTGGGTTTCCTGGCTTTTTAATTTGTTCGCCGAGTAATTTGAATAGAACGGTGATTTAGCGTGGCCTCGTTATTGGCTGAACCTATTACTATAAAATATTAATAGCACGTGAAAGGCTTCGTTGATGATCCACAAACTCTTGAAGCCTAGAAAACATTATTCTTATTCACCGAAATATAAATAATTTAGTTCAAACAGATTTTGTCACCGTGGTTATAAATACTTTTGTATTTGCGCACACTTCAGTTTTTTCTTCAAGCGTTTCTTGGTCAGATTCATCGTATTACATTTTTCATCTTAGATTTTTATAGTTTTATAAGAGAATTATTGACGTATTGACTGTCAACGCAGATTTGGCAAATCTGGCCAAAGATACCAAATCGTATAATTTATGTGTACGACCTTCTAGTTTTGTATTAAAAATTCGGTACGAAAAGTTATAATTTTTGTTCAATTTGCTGCGAATACATTGCTATACGAACCTTATAGAGACACTCAACGTGATACTTTTCATTGAATCTATTGCAAGAAAATTTGTAGAAGTCGACAAACAAAGCAGTGCCTAGTACGAAATATCTCGTAATGCATTTGATATATTTTGATATACTATGCGTTTGCAAAAGCCGCAGAATGCACGTAACGCAAAATATGCAAAATATGTAAGATTTGGAAAACACAGTGGAAATTACAATACTTGCACCTATATTTAACTGCAATTTCTTCAATTTTATTTATGGAAATATCAATTTGCATAAAATCCCACAGTCTATTCATCATACTTGCAATAATTGCAACCATTGCAAAAGTGGATTACCGATACGGTTACTAATTATTGGATAGGGTTATATAAATCACCGATAAACCGTAGCAGACTTGCGTTCGATGTTAAATTGCAACTCGAGAAACGCGTAATATCGATGAATCTCGCAACACATACGAAGTATCCTTTTCTCTTCCGAAGACTTTGTAGCTGCATGCGGATATTATACAAAGTGTTTGATCGAGAGGCGAGAAATCTGGCTGGTTAAGCGAGCAGTGATTGCTGGCGGTTTATCGCCGCCGCATCGGTCGTTTCGAAAAATGAGCGGTTGTAATGAAAGAGGAGCGTGAACAGGTGTGATCAATTGGTTGCGAGATAGATGGTTCGGAGTTCGTTTTTTTTTAATTGCCAGATTGAGGGTTCAAGTAGGATTCTTAAAGAAGAATAGGCAAATTGGCGTACAGATGGGCGATCATTTATTAGACTCGCAAATTAATTGGGTGCCTATTTTCCAAACACCCAATTATTATTTATAAAGAATTCAGGTACTCTTTTAATCTTATATTAGAACGCAAACATTATCCGGTAACAAATTTTGGCGTCACTAAATTATTTCCTTACGTCTCAGTATTGTAATTTTATTTTTAGGTTGGTTTCCAAAACTTTACTAATAAGATATTGCGACGTATAGAGATAATAAATTAAACTTATTTCTGAATTTACAAGTAAATATATTTATGTTAAATATATTTTTAAATATTTGAAATTTAGATGCGTATGTAGACTTTTGCGGCTGATCGTATATTTATAGCAAATTATATTTAAACATTGGGTCATTCTAAAAACTTACATAATAAATCACATCACAATGATTGTCATAAAGTGTGCCACTCATAAAAGTGACGAATGCTTGTATTCAAGGGTTAATATTGAAAATAACCCTAATCATATTGGATCATTTATTCCCATTTAAATTTTCTCTTCGAAAAAAATGACCCTTTTGGGCTAATAAAATTATGGCGACTTCAAACGTACACATTAAGTGTACCAATAAGTAATCCACAATTTTTTTAACAACTCTAGCTTAAATTTAAAATATGCTACCCAGATATAAAAATAAGTTAATGAATTTTTCTTTATCGAGTAATCAAGCCTCCATTTCGTTAGGAATTTTTAAAACACACGTATTTCGTAGCGTTAAAAATAAATACCACATTTAACAATTGAAATGGTTTATTCATTGGTACACCTAACATAATAACAACGCAAAAGCGCCAGAATTAATATGTACGCTTACCAACAATCGCCAAATTTAGACAAAGTAAAAGGACGTATAATTTGCAGCACGTTAAATAGGTTAAATTGTTAATTAAAGTATTTAATCCGACAAAATTACGTGGAATGGTAGTAACGCGAGTGGTGTACTTTTCCACGTCGGAATTTCGCGAGCAATCAAAGGGATTTTTGCCGCTCATTCCCGGGGTAGAATGCTTCGAATCGTTGGTACACACACGAATTTCGAGGAACGCTCTGATAAATACGGCCGGGATCGAAGGGGCCGAGGAAATCGGCGCAAGCCCCGTGCACCGTTCGAGGGCCGGAAATTACTAGATACCTCGAAGCCGCTAATGTTTATCGTAATACCCCCATTTTCGCAGTGGGTGCTTATTTTTTTTCACCTTCCTCCTTCCTTCCGCCGCGGATAAGCCAACGATCCAACGAACGACGTTCGGCCGTTACGATACGTCGGTCTGGCAAATATGAATTATTAAATTTCGACAAAGGTTCACGCCTCGCCGATGTACAACGCGGGGCGTTTGCAATAAGGCAACCGAATGCAGCCCCGAACTCCCTGTAATCAGGCGCAATCACGGCGACTGCTTATTTACACCTCGGCGCACTCGTGAAAGCAACGAGCCACCACACGATGGGACTCGTCTGTAAAAATCGTAAACACCGTGTTCCAGCAAGTCGAGAGCCCTTAAGTTCCGACTGAATGCCGCAGGAATTACTTTTTAGTCAGGGGAACACAAGGGATCGGTATCCGTCCTCGTGGGGACGTTCGCGTAAGAGGATGGCCCGATCGTTGCTTTCGTTATATCGCGTGTTAGAAGGCCGGTGTAAAATTGCAAATCTCCGCTTGAACGATAGTTTACGGTGTTACAATGTACTTATGTACGGTTTGAGATAACGGCAAGTGGAAGATTCGAGGGTATGTACGCGTAAGTGTGTTTTAAAGCGTGCGCTGGGTGGGTGGATTAGAAAAGAAAGGTGGAGTTAAGGGAAAGAGAACGTCGAGTCGCTGATGCAGAGATAGATACATAGATCGAAGATAGATTAAATGTTCTTACGATTAGAGGCCCTAGGTTGTTATATTAGGGATAGGCTCTAATTCTTCGATTTCTGTTTCGACTTTAACTTCTTGCTTTACGAATTTTTCTATATCCCCGCGTGCTAATGAAAATAATTCATTGCTTCAATGTTGCGTTATATGTTATACGTTACGTTCATTGGCTATGCCAATTTTTAAATATTTATGAGAAGTTGAAGGAGTTAAATTAAACTTTGTTCTGGATATCGATACTTTCGTATCTTTAATTGCGATAATCGAAGATACAGATTTTGAATTCTAAACAGGGAAGACTGAATCTTTATTATACTACGTTCCTAAGCTATTTTATCAGAACTCTGTTATAATTTTTCAGATTTAGCTTGGCTAGACGATCTACAACTTTTTCTTCATATTCTTTCTTTCCATCTTTGGTGTTTTTAAACTGGTTACATTTATGGTTCGTCACAATTATCATTCTTATCGAATATGTAACGATAAAAAGAGGAATCACAAGTGTAATGTTTGCACATTTCTTCCTTTAGAAGAAAGATTTTCATCTGTTTGAAGGTCTCAAGTCATCGTATTGGGATTACTTTCTAAATTCGTCGACTTTAACTTTAAGGGGGATGGCTTCTTCGTAACATTGTTTCTGTTCACCTTCGCTGCCTTTAATTTCGACGTATACTGGTTGCATTTATGATTCGCTACGATGCGTCGCTATGAAACGGAAAGGAAGGCCGCAACCGGTTCTTGAAACAAAGAAACGGTCGATGTCGCGAGGGCACGAAGCCACACCGGCATGTCTCGTCGTTAAGCGAACAATGGCCAAGCTGAGTGCTGATTCAATGGATGGTCTCTCTTACGTGTTAATCGAGATTTACATTGTAACCGCGTAATAACACGCTTCGATCTTGAATGGAGCGTCTCCGATGCCTTCCTCGTTTCAATGGAACCTTTCTGGAAGAAGCTGGTTGCTTCGTTAAACATAGTAGCATCGGGGTTTGGTATTTAATGATTACGTTATAAAAACGAGAAGAAACTTTTCCCTAATTATCAAGCCGAGTATTTATTAATGGAATTAGTTCAAATCCTAGGCTTAAATATTGATACGCGTTGATAGTTTCAAGAATAGAGTGGTTATTTACCGCCACTCGTCCGGAAAGGGTTAATATTTGGTCTCCGTAGAACTATAATACGAATAATCAAATAAGGTCCACGCTTGGTCTTCATAGAACTAAAATAGAAACGATTAAATATATTGGGTTGCAACATAAATTCGTTCTGTTTTCCTATGATATATTTTAAGTCAAACTAATCTACAAGAGAAAAACTTTTCAGCTACTAAAGAAATGAAAAAAAAAATCATTGATCAATGTGGCACATATATAATTTACAGATAAATAATATAAAAGACACTAATAAAATATAGGGTACAATTCATTAATATGAATACTTAAATTATGTTCATATTTGCTCTCCATGGAACAAAAATAGAAATAATTAAATATATTCGGTTGTAGGATAAATTTGTTCCACTTTTTTAGGACATATTTTAGATTAAAAACACAATTAAATAACAATGAAAAAATGGAGCTTAAGTAGATATTCGTAACACCCTCTAAATGTAACAACGCGTGGTTTACTTTGAATATTTTATATATTTTTGCATGGTATACGCTCCCTGTATTTTCGCTATAAATGCATAAAAAACCGCTGTCTAATTCTCAACCAAAAAACCCAATTCAACTTTTGACGTACTAGTACGTAATCGTCAAAAATAGCCCAACTTGATTTCGTAGTACCAATGCGTCATCGTTTGCGAACGGGTTTAACTATCCAATTTTCTTCTCGTCCATCCTCTTCGCCTACCTTGTCCCTAATTTCACCGATACAGTAAAATAGCGTGTCGTTTCCGCTAAAAAGTTTACGACTTCGATCAACGGAAATAAAATAAAGGTAGCCGCTATCGGCGGATAGAGATTGTGTTATAGTTCTCCCGCGATCAGTACCAGACAGAGGCGACGCGAAACATTTGTATCTACGAATCGTAAACTTTTAAATTGCTCGGTCGGAGGTACAGGGCTCTGGCCCATGTCCGTGTAATCCAGTCGACCTGTCGAAGATCGGTTAGTTGTTGGATGAGAAAAGGGGGAAAAAGTTGGAAAAAACTTGGCTGCCTCGGAGGAACCAGTCAGTGCTAGTACTCGGCCAATCTGTCTGTTCGTGGCCCAGAACATTTTTTCTTCTCTCCTGAACCCGATCCCTCTCCGGTGGGCCGCAAACTTTTCTATATCCGGTTCGCTGGAGCACTCTTTGCTTTGAGGTTCCTTCCCCGGCGTTCGATTGAAATCAATTATACGAACTACTCTGTGGCCAACTCTTAGTCCGACTCTCCCCGCTCCCCTCTTTGCTTGGGGACCATGAAATATTCATTTGTTTGCCATAGAGAAGAACGCGAGATGAGCAGAAATACAAATTGGTATATTTGGGATTTAATTTTCCTGTACATTTTAACTCTTTCGCTACTGTGGGCTTAGGCTGCGTCCTAAATGGTGTTGCACAACTACAAAATCGTTCGTTCATTCAGCCGACCGATATCGGTTCATTCACTTCAAAGAATCTAGTAAACAAATGTGACACTGTTGCATAGCATGCGTTGCCAATTTGGACACGATCATAGAATATCCTGTGTTTCATTTTTATCGTATTGATCGGTCGGTCGAATTTGTCGCTATACGACATGCAATTAAGACGTAGCCTTAAGGATGTTCGATTCTGGATCGATTTGCTGAAGAATAGATCGTTTTGGCGCGATTTTCATCTTTTGTAATCGATTCTTGGATACTAGATTTTGAAACGAATCGATTTGTTTAATTACGAATTCATCTTCGATTCGTCCAGTGTCTTGAATTCATTCATTGATTAACTGCAATCAGTCATATGTTTTTAACTTAGAATGAAGGATATTCTAGTTAAATTAATCTTGAGACTTGCCTTAGAATAACGAGTTACACTCGTGGTAGAAATTATGGTTGCGATAAAAATACATCGTACCTTTTAATCAATTTAAACTTTAATTCTATATTCGACTTCAATATTTAAGGTTGCGTATTCTAGCCCTAAATTGCGTACAATATTTTAACGTTACACGTTTTACGTTTTATATTTTTAGTTACCGTAGACATTCCTCGAAAAATTCCTATGACGAATGATTAAGTGTCACGAATCGATTGAACAAGGTAAAAGAATATTTTTAAAAGTATCGTGTTCGCCTTTGCCTCCCTTAACTGCTCAATTCTACTCGGAATACTAAATCAAGCATCTTTGGATGGCACCGTTCAATGGCACTCTTATTCGAATAATCTTCAACGCGTCTCGACTCGTCATATCCTAAAATTTCTCGCTCCTAACGGCACTGGTGAAACTTGCGTACTTCCCACTAGCGATAACCGTTCCCAACGTCAGGAAGTTCCAAAGAGGGGAAGGGGGAGGGTGGCCCTAGCAGCGCAATAATTATTCGCGAAAGGAAGGGTGGAATTCGCGGATCGAGCTCATAACTCAGACAGTTTGAACGGAGCAGTCGGCAGTCGGGCAGAAGTCGTGTGTCTCGTGCCCCACGCGAAAGTTGCAGATCTCACAGCTTCCGGAAGTTCCTTCGAAGTGACGTGCCCCGTCTGCAGAAGCTTCTACCTGGCGCGGGCGTTGTTTGCCGAAGACGTTTACAACGTGCCGTACGGTTGATCCGTTCGTCGACAAATAGCGCCGCGATAACGCCGCCGACGATATACTGCTAATAGCGGATTCCGAGTTTCTAGCCGGATCAACGGTCGGAAGATTAATTTTAATGCCACGCGAAAACGTTGTACGTGTCCCTCTTGTCTGCGCTGCTTTTTGTCGCGAACCTCGGTTTACTTGTGGAAAATAAAGGTAAGGGGAATCGATTAACCGTTCGTAGGCTTAGTAATCTTGGGAGATCGATTCGTCGATCGTTTCTAGATTTACGGTTACTAATATGGGAATTTTCGAATAATAGGACGTTTTATTTTCTTGGTCTTGATTCTTTTTGGGTTTAGAAAATATTCGTAACATGTTCATGTTCTATTAGTAATAGTGATCTCGGATAATACGATTTCATTAAAGATTTATATATTCCAAAGTTTTTTAGGTACTAAATGGTGTAATCGTTTCGATATATTCGACTTAGTAATGTTACATCATCTCAACTGTAATAGTGTATTGTCTCGTTAATGTGGCACCATTTTTGCCCTTCTGAAATGTTGCAATTATTTCTTCGTTTCATCGTTATAGTATCGTACATTATCGTCACCACGATATTATACTACATCACGACCGGTTGTAGAACTAAATTGATAATTAAATTGCCAATTGGTGTACATACATATATATATGCGATCATAGCACTGAAAGGGTTAAGCGTGATTCAATCAATTGTATACTTCGTTCTTCATCCAACGAGACGAGACAGTAAACAGAGTTAAACGCACAAGTGATAAAACAGATCGAACGTCAATATTAATAGTAGACGAATAAAGATAGGGTTGTTAATCTGCAGCCTGCAAAAACGAATATTGCAACTCCTTGCTCTTTTAATTGAAAACAATGAAAACACGTATATAACGTTTCATTTATTTCCGAAAACCAAACGGTGTAATACGGACACGGTAAACAAACCCTAACATCATCTGTCGCGAAAAAGCCGACATTATTTATGCATCAGTTATTAATGTGCCGAAATATTTTTCCACTTACAGCCGCTTCTAATTCGCGAAAGCTACGATGATAAGAATTATCAGTGGTATCGAAAGATAGGCGATAAAATCTCCGGCGATTTAGTCGGCCACGGAGCATCGCAAAGTCTTTAATCTGCCCAAAGTGAAAACTAATTTCCCGTCAGGCGATAAATCCACCTGTGTGTCGTGACATCGGTCGAATTTTTGCGGTCGCGCCACGTTCCGGCGATTACGTAACGACGAATCGATTTCGATTCCAGCGGAGGGATAATCGGGCCAACCGTGGGGCCGGGATTAATTATTGAGAAGCAAAAGGTCGGGTTGGAAGGCGGTTCGGGGTAGTCAGCAGTTCGTGAGCCACTGCTGGCCGATCTGCAACGCTTGCAGTTCTCCTCGCGCTCAGGTGCAATTAAATCCGAGGGATTCCAGGTTGGCTCGACTCGATGACGAAACCCAAATATGTGCCGCGTAGCGCGACACACTCCGTTTGGAACATCGGGGAATTACGAGGTCGAGCGTAGTTGGCAATCGAAGACGAATTTCTCGTGATATTTTGCGGGGACGTCGAGGAGAATGGCGTTGACGAATAGACGTTCCAGTCGCGACACGACGTCTCTCAAGTACCTTGTTATTCCTGCCCTATTTGGAAATTCGTTTGTTCCGCGTTTCGAAGAAGTTGTTCCGGCTGGAATTTGCGCGTGGAAAATTCTTTGATGGAAGACGCGACGCGACGGTAACGTGTGTAACAATCGGAAATTTAGAAAATCGTAGAGCCTAGAGAAAGTCACGTTTTAAGTTTCTCACAGATGAGCGATTTTAACCGTTCGAGGTTAAAATGAAAAGTTATGGTGACTGAGAATCACCTTTCGAGCGAAAAGGATTAATCCCTATGTATAAATTTTTTCTCTTCACGGTTCGCGTAAGATTGCATTGTTGTTGAGTTGCTTTACGGCATCTTCGCTGCAGTCGAGCAATTTCTATGAAATAAGAGATAGAAGATTCGCAAGGAGGAAGCCATCTTCAAGCACCGCGTCGTTTGACGGGAGCGTTGGCATTAAACGAGGCCATTGTCTCGGCGAATATGCGAGCCGATTAATTACACGGGTTACGCTGGTAGCAAGACACGGTGGCGCAGTGCAGCGTTGACGTTTTCTGAAAGTAATCCGAGACGAGCGCGACGTAATGATCGGCGTAGAGGAATTTACGAGCGGCCGGGATAATAACTTGGTTCCTAGCTATGACAGAGGGTTGCAAAAGCATGGATAATCGATCGGTGGCTCCCCTAAAAAGGGAAACTTCAATCGTTCCGTGGGATAAGTTTCAAATCTTGAATCCCCTCTTATGAAAAAAACTGATCTTCGACGTGGAAATTGGGGATCTCGCGTCAAGAGGCGAGAAATTCCACTTTTGACAGTATTATTATTAGGATGGCCGATTTTATGTAGCTCAAAGTTTTGTAGACATTAATTAATTAAAAGTAACATTAAATTACATTTACCGTAAACAAATATGAAAATTGAAGCTTGCTGAATTTCACGCTATTAACAGATCGTTAATTTGTTTTATAAAGGAATGGCAAATAATGAAATACAATAAACTATACGTAGAAGTGAAAGTTGAAAGTCCTTCTTAAAATGCTCGTTAAGATTAAAGTTAAGCTATAATGCAATAAAAATTCCATGGACGGATATAATTTGTGAATGAACAAATCAACGTTTAGTTTAAATAATTTTATACTGCGAATATAAACCTTGAAAATATATTTTATAGTCGTCTAAACAAAAGCGATTAGCAATGATAAACTAAACATTTCACTTGAATCTGATATTCATCGATGTTTTAGAACCATGTGTTAATCAAATGTAGAGGAATCATGTCGACATTTTCTTTTAACAACAAAAAAAGCAACATTATTCTCAAGTTTGCTCGTCATCGTCGTCTAATGGAGACAATTCTAAACTTTAGAATAAATCGCTCATCTTTTACCAGATTTATATGAACCCACACCAAGCGATGAAAAATTTTGCTTCTTTTCTTTTGTAAATATTACTCGTGGTAACTAAAAACACTATCAAAGGTGAACTCATCCAAGCTCTCACTGCAAGATTCTCAATCGAGTGAAACGTAGATTTAATCTGGGAGGAAATGAGATTCCCTTTTGTTGAAGCGTTGGAATAAGAAGATAAGATTTCAGGCGGGCGATTAATTAAGTTGGAACGATAGGAATTAGATAATTAAAATTGACTTTTGTCGGTCGAAAGTAATTACAGAATGCTCGGCAACGCGTCGTTTAAATATTTGTTTCGAAGGACGATGGTGGAAGCGTTACATGAAGGCGAAGATTCCTTGTCGAATTATGAAGATTACACGGAAACTGCGTCCCGTTTCCGGAACCGTTCTCGATTGAAACGTTCACGCGAAGTCGGCGCGCCGGGTAATAATTTTCTGCATACTTTAACGGAATACCACATTTTAGAGGCTGGCCATTAGAGGGATCAGAATTTCTATGGGAACCGCGAAAATAGCTGCTACTGTGGAATTGTCTCCGATATCAGAACTGCCTTCAACTTATGAAAATTATACCCGGCTACCACTTTCAGTTTCCATTTCAATCTCGGATACTGTGTTTCACAAAGTGAAACTCGCACGAAGCTTCGAGAAAAACTGTAATTTCCTTAATGCATCGCATTCGCGTTCGTCGAATCATTTTTATTGCGTTTCGAAATTATGGATTCTATTCTGAATCAATAATTTATTTATACATTCATCTGTGGATAGAACCATTTGATAAATATGTTGCAGTATCAGCTACTAGTAAATGAACAAACAAACGATAATTAGTTGGAATTTAAAAATAGCAGAGAGCTGGAAAATGTAGATATTTTATTTGCTTTAACTTGTTGAGGCATAACATTTATTTTAATAGATTACTTCGTTAATTAAAATCCAATATCTACTAATAATAATAAAACTATCGCTGTGATCATAGAAAAAGTATAGATGTATTTTAATAAACGATAGCCTAATTTTTCAGGACGTATATATATACGTTCTTCGTAGCGAAAGGGTTAAACGGAAATGTAGTAAAATATCTGGACAAATTATTGCATATAACCGTCAACAACTTTACAGACGAGAAGTTTAGCTACCATTTTATATAAGTAATCATGATCGTAATTACAGATAAGACTTTCCATTCTAATAGATTGCTATGGTACAACAGAGCAACATAAAATACAGCTACATATAATTTTATTAAATCACGAGATATCATGGATCGTAGAATTCCACCTTCTTTTTTTTTTACCGATGCGTTTGCTTTAGAATTCAGGGCGAGGGAATCGTGTGACGTATAAAGTATTCCACCTACAATACGCGAAATCGGATCGAATCGACAGAGGAGAAACACGTATTTTATACCGGCAAGACGATAACGTTCGCATGGAAAAATATTTTAGCGAGCCGCGAGATCCGCGCCACGTCGATGTCTATCTTGAATATTAATTCGATGCGCGATTTATTCAAAGATGCGTATCAAGCCGCACAGGATCGCGTTGCAAAATCTGACCGCTTCGAGTCACGACAATTCTTTACGACATCGTACGTTTTTTTGTTGTTTGTTTTGCGTACATTTAAAAATTTGGAAACTATGTTACTAGTTCCTGAATTTATACTTTATGAATTTTATAGAGTTTTGCCATGAATAATGGATTTCGGAGAATAAAAGACGCTTTAAGTAGTATAAGCAGTTAAAGTAGGACACTGAAGATTCTTTAAATGTAGACTTTGTCACTGACTGAGAAATTGGCATTATGTTATTAGACAATGTAATAGATATTGTTACATTAAATTTTATTTCTGCTTCTGTCATTAACATCTGAAGATTATTACGTTGCTTTTCATTTAAAAGATCATTTTTATTTTTTAATATTACAATTACTTTTTATTTTCCGAATATATAAGCTTAATGTAAAATTGATTCCAGTGAGATTGCAATATTTGTGCAGCTCAATAAAAAAGTAAATAATATTATGATCCTAGTGCTTAAAGAAGCAATTATGTTAATTTTACCATGTTTTATTACACTATCCCATTCAAAAATACCAATGTTCCATTCAATGCAACGAATTTATGAATGCGACAAAATGCACTTTATTTTTAAAAAGTAAAAGATAAAGTTGGTGAATGCAGAGATGAATTAATTTGTACCACGTATTATTATAGTGAAATAACTAATCTTTCTAATGTTATAAATTAAAACTTGAATGGCCTGTTAGTTTTCTTATTATGTTATCCTAAATAAATGTATCCAATTCACTTGCTAGTTTCAAATAACACAGAAACATTTCGTATACACCAATCGAATGTTTGGATCTTTATACCGTAAACAATCAACAGCTTATACTTCATCAACTTTTTCACTTCCATTGAAGCTACTTCCGTTAGCATCTTCAAACGTTGAATAGCACAATTAGGTATTCCATTTCTGTGAACATCCATCTCACCGAAGAAATTAGGTTGCACGTCTGAAAAGGGAACGTTTCGTGTCACATCTTTTCATTCCCCCCCCCCCCCCCCCCCCCTCCTATCTTCTCCAGCTTTTTGTCTCCAACGGCAAGAGTCTTCCTTCGCACATGCATACTCGTGCAGCTCGTGCATCTTAATTACTGGAAGCTTCTAACTCTTAAACAAGTTCATCATTTGCATATTCACCATACACCCATAAAGAATAACTCTCGCGTCACGGTGACACTATTCCCATTTATGACGTTATTCCCATGTATGACACTGTTTCTCCATACTGGAAACTTACAAATTCTCCGTGAGTTGCCACGCGCTGCCATAAATCACTTTTACGGTTCGCGACAAAATACCTGCAAAATGCCTGTTCGCAATAACTGTACACACGCACACACACACACACACAGAGGAAAATTCGTTTTTGGATATCAATATGCGGCTCACAGTTCTCGGCCGCCTTTTCCCGCTTCCACCGTTTTACACGGAATTTTTTTCGATTGTCTTCCCGCCCGGTGTGTAGAAATAATTCCACAAAAAAGATACATGGGGAGGAAAACAACGAGGTGTAGCAGATTTTTCTTTCTTTCTTTTTTATTTTAAAAACCGCCGTGCATGCTTCGAACGCTTCAATTATGTTCGCCTGTGTGTTCGCGCGAGTATTGTGTTCCCCGTTGCCGGCCTGCAATTATCTCGCGGCTGGAAACATTTTAAAGGGGAAATCGTCAAATTACAAAGGGACCGTTCAAAGTTTAACCCAGCTTTCCAGTTGAACAAGGAAACTTGCTTCGAATGTATGTATATATCGAATGGCAGTAAGAACGGAATTGGTTCGAAAATTGGAAAGGAAAGAAAGGATAATAAAGTTAATAAGTAATAATCGAAGTTGAAACTTTCGCTTTTGAATAATTCCATCCGATTATGTTCTCGTTTCACTCAACTGTGGAACTTTCAGAGAAGTCAAAATGATTCGTTCTTAATTGGAACATTTTGTAGGTATCGATTTTATTTATTAGCTAAAATTGCATGCAGTTTTATAAAGTGGCAATTTTCTTTCGTTTGTTTGCAAGAAAATATATAAAAATTAATCTTTTCCACTCTATTGGCTCTATTATGGCAACGAACTTCAATTCTACGAAAGTTTAGTAAATATCGGTCTCCTCTACAAAGATATTCATAATTACTTTATTTATTTACTCCGTTGTCTTCTGTATGAAAATCAAGAAAAGGAGAAAGCTGTTACAAAAACTTGGCAGCAAGCGAAAGTGAAGAACAATTTGACTTTTGATTACATAAGGATAATTTAAGCTCCACTGCAAAAATATGTATATTGGAGTCGCTGATAAATAGCATAAAAAAATGTTCGGAGTGCAAAGGTTTAATTACCATTTTCATAGAAACAAACAAACCTTAATTCAAATTTCTCCGCTCTCAAAATAAAGTCTTCCAAAGATGTGCTGAAATTAGACGGTATGCATATCAGGTTATTCAAGAAGTTTAAAGTGCAAAGCGTTGAGAACTCGACCTCGCTAAACATTCAAACTTTTAATGACTGTATGGAGACTTTTTTGAGTAACTGTATATCCTAAATATGAGGTAGATGTACCATGTACTGCCACTTTAAGGTTCGCGCGTAACTTTATTCAGCTATTTTAGAACGTATATAACATAAAAATTGTTCCAGTTTAGAGCATCGTATTGTTCAACCGCTCTTTTATTTATAAACATTTTTTTTATATATTGAATATAATTAATTAATTACTACGTAATTGAAAATATACAACAAAGTGTAATGTCCCTATTACTGTTACTTTAAAAGTTCTCATTTAAATAGAAGCACGTTTTACATCTTAGTAATTCAGTTTGTGTAACAGATACAAGATATATAGTAAACGTTCCTCCTTCACTAAATTATAATACGTCCCATACTTTATAATTAGATTAGTCACGTTTCAATGTTCAACAGTACATTTACCTCCTAGTATTTCGTTTTTAAATAATAAGTATAAATGAATATACAATGTCTATGTGTCGTTACGTAAACCGGAGCTCAAATTTAGTATGAAAATTTGTTCACTTATGATTCTTCATAGATTACTTTGCTATTAAATGAAGTAATTCGAGTGTCAGTTAGAGGTATACTGACAGTAATTGAGACATCTCCCCTATACGGAAACTTTTGTTGAAAGATTCTATAGGATTCCTGTGGATTCTTATTCTTCGTGCATTTCTGTGTTGAAAAACGTGCATTGGAAGTTCCGTTTTTCGCTCGGTCGAACTGCACGCGTGTAATTCGAACGAAACCGCGCGAAACGCTAGCGAAAATTGTCGGTGCTCGCGTAATATCCCGGCAAATTATAGCCCGCGCCGGAATGGTCGCGCCGTTCCGGCGGCTCGCGCAGCCGCGCCAGTATGCATACAATCTTAAATGCTTTAAGATGGAAATTAAGCGAAGATTGCGCGCATTGTGTAAAGCCACCCCGAGAGCTCTTGAATACATAATAGAACAGTGTCAACACCTGTTTCTGATTACTTTCGTGGACCGTTGTGCTACTTCTGCCTTTGCCAGCAAATTTCTTTCCTTATATTTTGCTCCAATTCAAATTCTGCCCGAAAGACTTCCTTTACTTAGACCTGGTACCGAATAGACGCATTCAAAAAAATTGTAAATTTAAGGGGAAAATGTTAAGAAAACGACGATTGCAAGAACTATTAAAAGAAAAAAAACTGAATATTTAGAACAAATTATGATAAAATAAAGGTATCAGTTTCTGTGAGAAATTTATAGTGGCTGTAGGAGATGTTTGTACGTTACTTCATTTTTCGAGCAGGAGCTTATTTTAACCTTTCAGCGAATTAGTTTGTGCTTCAGTTTATACTCCTGGCAAATATAAAAATTACCAGTGTTTAAAATATTAGACACGTATACTTAACATGTTCCTATAATTACTATAGCTACAACAATAAATTAGTCTATTAATCTCTCATAGTGATTGCTACTGCAAACCACGTGACGTCTATAAAAAGCCTTCAGATCTGATGAGCTTCGCACTTAAAGGGTTAATCGAGTTACGATACGATGCAACAGTGCGTATTTTTCGCGCGTATTATCCCTGCGCATTCGTATCAAAACATTAATATTGTTTAGGTTAATTTTATTTGCTGCGAATACAAATGTAAAATAACCAGTATCTGATACGACTACAAAGTTGCTTTAGAAAGCAAGGAATTTCCAAGAAAGTAAAATACTATATCCAAAACATTATCAGTCTCTAAGACAAGTTAACTGATCATCACCGGTTAACATTTAACGCACGCTACCGTTAGATAATACTATTAACATAACGCTTAACGTAACATAATACTCAACTAATACTTCATTTCCAAATAGAAATAATCTTCCACCATATCTATTCGAATCGCCCCAATCGGCGGATTCAATTAAATTCTCAACCTTGCCATGAAAAACTTCAAAACCTCTCCGTACGCTTGAAACGCGAGCAAAACCTGTGCGAACGTTTTTCGTCTTGAAAATCACCTTCACTCTCGGAGGAATGCTACCGTGCAGACTCAGCAAGTGGACGCTTCTCCTTCGCGGAATCGTCGAGCCGAGAATTGCCGCGAGAGAGCATCGCGATTAGTCCGAGCAGCGAACGGCAGGAATCTCGATCGACCAGACAAAATTACCGCCGGCTAAACAGGCCTCGGACGGTTGTACGAAAGTGTTAACTGGCCCGGGTAGTCCTTCATTGGCCGCACGATTTTTACACACGCCGGGCCGCGCCGCCGCGCGGCTGCGTGTCCAGGCTAAAAGAGAAAGAAATACCCGACGCGGCGTACAGCGAAGGCGAAAGCTTTCACTCCGGCAGCGAAGGTCTGGCTTCTAGCGCGGCAAATTATTAACAATCAGGCAGGTGTTTGCGCGGTTCTCGCAAGATTTGCTAACGAGCCGGCATTTTCGAGGTGCCGACTCGAGGCATATAATTATATGCTCGCCTCCCTGCGCGCGTATGCACGCCTCGATACAGCCACTTATCTACAGGGTGTTCCAATTACGTAAATCGATCGCTCCGGTTACTTCGCCGAGGCCAAGGCAAAGAGAGATTTCTTTGCTTGCGAACGGTAGGCAGAAAAGCGTTTACCGTACGGACGGATGGCTAATATTACGAGCCGGGGAATATTTTGTTTGAACGTTTCGGTGAATTGATTATTCGTATTCCTCGCGTTACGGTGATGTGTGGCTTCCTGTTGGCCCCCCCCCCCCCCCCTCCTCCCCTCTTCGTTGCTTCGTGATGAACACCTATCGTTGAGAGCGATTTTATCGCCATTGCTTACGTTTTACGTGACGAAATGAACTTCCTTGGCGCTTATCACTTTTGTTTCTTTGGGTTGAATTTGTATACGGGTAGAAGGGGATGGTTTTGGTGTTGGAATTCGAAGCGGCTGGCTAAAGATATGTACATAGTGGTTTGCAGTTAGCAGCCACTTAACACTTTCAGTGCCGCGTATCCCAATTCTGGGAGGCGCGTAACTTTTTGCGCGATTTTACCATTCTTTTTCTCTCGAAATTGGTACAAAATCTTAACGGTGATTACTATGTCTTCTGTACGATGTTATTCGTTCCTCAGTTATAGTTCTGTACCGTTCAAAATACAAGATAGCATTTAATAATTTTCTTTAATAAGCTATTCATTAATAAGCACCAATAATAATTTCTGTGGTCGTAAGGCAAAACGACGCGATTCGCATGTTGTGACTTTCGAAATATTGCCGCTTAAAGTCTTTAGTACAATTGTTGAATATCGAATCTCGATTAGATCACGTAAGTTCTCTAAGTGTAAGACATTTTTTTAAACTCATAGCTTCTATGTTGCAGTGTTCAATTAATGTATAAATTGGAATTTTTTTGAAAATGTGACTTATGTCGTTTTGCTTTGCAGCCATGGATTTAACTTATTCATATTTGCACCAATTACTCTTTTTTTAACTGTTTGGGTGTTGTGCATATATGCATATGTATATGCGTTAGCGAATGTTTCTATTTTATAAACGCGACACGAATAAAAATTACCAGTGTTTGAAGCAAACACATGTTTTGGAGAAATATAAGTATGTTATTTAATATAGCTTAACTAGATAAGTATTATAGTAATTTCAATCAGCATTTTAAAAGTACTACTTTTAAATCCAAAAAACTTCGCACTCAAAGGGATATATATATATATATATGTATATGACCGAGAGATATTTGTTGCTTTCCCAAGGGATTACAAACAAATTCCGTCTCTCTACATACTTACACTTTTGACTACTTACTAATACCTAATAGCAACTTAATTTACCCTATCACTCTATTATACAAGATAAACTATACAATGCATAAACTACACGATGTAAAATATAAGAATATAAAAATATATATAATCAATAACGTAACGTAACATAAACCATAATTTATGTATATGATTTATGATTTATTATAAATCTTTTGAAAATACTGTGCGCAGAGCTGGAAAGAAGTAACTTGGAGGGAATATAGGTCTGACTGGCTACAAGCTCCACTGTCTTCGGCACAATTATAAAGGTAGGTCACACGTGTTTGTATCATTAGCCGATACGTTACGACGCGAAGAGGGGAAAAGCGCGCACGTAGAAACACTGGCATTCCTCTCGCCTCTGTGCTGTCCTGACTTCTTTCCAGCTCTGCACAATGCATGACAACAATGAACAACAAGAGCACCATGTAAAAGGAAAGTTATTGTTAGACTGCGGATCTTTATGCAGGTTCGTTCTTCTATAAACAGAAATAAGGAAATGAAAGTTAAATACGGGGTAGTTTCATCCTTTAACCCTTTCGCTTCGGGGCATTTTAATAAAAGAATATGGAAAAGTGGTGGGAATATTGACTTACATTACATTTTTCTTCTTATTCTTTAGACGTGAAAGAATTTTAGGTATTTCAAGATGGCAGTAGCTTTTGTGATAACTAAAATGAATCGACAGAAGATGTCAGTAATACGCTATACGTGAATTTTGTAAACACATTAAATAATTTCTTCAACGGTTAATAGACGTACAAAGATTTTCATGAAATCGTGTTTTCATTTCATATACGTATTCTATTGTAATCCAATAGTATAAACATGATCATTTTTTGACAATCTCCATAGTTTTGATTACTTAATAAATTGATACTCTTGAAATAATCGAAGCTCTTATATTTCTTTAACACTAAATTTACGGCATCCGTCAATTTGACGGATTTTGGATTTTATCCTTAAAGTTACAGGAATTATAAATATTATATCTAAGCAATTTATAGTTACCTTAGTTAGTGGAATGATATGAATAGATATTCTAATTCAAAATTCTTTCTTTCCTATCCTTGTAATACCTGTTTTTCTAGAAATCTATTTAATATATTATATCCGGTTAATATTGTACAATCATAAATATTCATACCAAATATTTAGCGTACATGATGTTAACGCGTTCACGGACATGAATGCTATACCATTCATTTTCATTGTGATGCAAAATGACGTGAACGCTATAACACTGAAATTCATAAGCCACATTATCATGCGTTCAACTTTACATAGCATTAGTTTTTTGAAATTATATATAAGCACTTCAATGTAATTGCTAACTGGTCACCTGTCTATTTTTACGGCTTATTAAAATTTGTCCTGCCCGCGAACGTGTAAAAGCAGTAAATAGCCAACAGAAACTTTTTCCTGATCGAAAAATTAACAAAGCAACGAGTTAATTCGAGCGTGAATCGAAAGGAATCACCGTATCCGGAAATGGCGCCATATTTCAAGGAGTACTCGCGGAATATTTGTGAAACCGTTCTCCATTAGCTTCTAAACCAATTTGCAGTACCAGGAACTGGTAACACTTAGGCAGAAAGTTTCCCTGGCAGAAGCAGCAAGGTAGCATCCATAGATCGTTCCCCTGCAAATCGTTTCTCTTCACGCGGCCACGTGATTGCCGTGGCTATCCTGCGCCGTTGCCTGCGTCCACCATTTTCTACCACCTCGCTGCGAAACGTGACCAATGTCCGCCGAAAATTCGCAGGCGATTTCATACGTGCTCACACGTGTTTGCGGACGACGTGTCACGAATGCTTATGCACGCGGAAAATGCGAACGAAAGGGTTGCGTTATATAGATGGACAGTTTATTCATTTCGGCCCTTAACCCCTTTGGCTTACGAATTCTTCAAAGATTATTCACTGAAATTTTGACCATTTTTTTATCGTAACATTACATCGAACGCGAAGCACTAAAATATTATACGTAATTCATACTTAGTGATCCTCAATCTGACAATCCTACAGATCAAAATAAGATGAATTGAAATTTATTAGAAAATACAGCAATTTTTTTATTGTAATTGGTCCATAGATTAAAGCACGATTGTAACTCGTTGTTGTAAGCCAAAGGGTTAAGGCTACGAAATGGATATGGTTAACGATTATTATTACACGCGTTCACGCGCATTCTTCCATACCGTTTATCTCTGTTATATTATCTATTCGCTTATACTTAGTTTCGAACATTTTTGTCAATGATTTTTCCACTTGACGATAGGATTCTATTTTTGTCCGACATCTATGAAAAAAGTATGGGATTCTTTAACGCGTCTCATTAGACAATTTTGTGAAACGGTTAATTGCAATGAAGCACGCTAAAGAAGAAGAAATTATCTGAAATGCAAATACGTCAAAGTTTGACATCACGAATAAGCGGAATATTTAAGCGATTCTTTATGCTAGTCTTTAGCAAATACACCGTAAAAGCTATTGAAACCGACGATAGGATTCGAAGCAGGTTATACAAATTCTTTTCCTATTGCTGCTTTTCTTTTCTCTACGCTTTACAACCTATTCCCTCGTTTTCCCTGCCTTCGGCTACTTGTTCTAAGCTACAGGCGCACCTTTCCACCGCCTCGAATTCTTCTACCAAACGTTTTAGCGTCCCGTATTGCCGTTTACATAATTTACACCACCTCTCTTCATCCTGCGACCAGTTTTACTTCGCTACATCCCCATAACACGCTATAACTCATCGGTTTCTTTTGTTACCCCTTTTTTTCGTCAAGCATTCTGGCCTTCTATAGCATTTTATTAATCTCTGCATAGCATCGTAGTGGTGTCGCGTATAGTAGTGGACTCGTATAATTTTGCCACCCTATAGAAGAAGCGTCTGAACGGCCGCGGCGTGAAACCGGTGGGTATGATTACCCACTTTAGTTAACGATCTTCGCAGCCCCGTGGCGGTTCTGAAAGGTCAGAAAGAAAACCGCAAGAAAGAAGCGAGAAGAGCCGAGCGGAACGCCGCGCCGCCGCCGGATCGAGAGCCGCTCTCCTCGCATCCGGCCGGCGACCATGAATTCCAAGACGTATCGCGAGTTTCGCGATGGCGAGAGCGTGATTTTGACGCGACAGATGGATGTTGGCCGTCCATCGATCGGTAATTGGACAGCGGATTTTTCTCTTCCACGCTTGAAACAGACTGCGAACAAATAACGATCAAATCGCAGATGGGTCGAAACGTAACTTTTAAATTCGCGAAACGCGAATAGGAATCTTTGCGAGGTGTCGGAATTTTTGAAACCCTTGAAATCGGATGTATTTGAGGGATTGAATATTTGTTTTCTTCCGCTTGGCTGTAGGAAGTATCTATTTAGGTATTAAAGTCTGTTTAGTAGGAACGCGATTAGCATAGTTTTGTGAAAATTAATTTATTGCGTAAAGATTAATGGTTCACACTAGAATATCCTCTTAAGATTGTTCTCAATTGGATTAATTAGAAGCGGTGGGGCATTTGTGACGGTTTGGAAATTGTGAATTACAGTGCAATCCGCTTATTATGATCATTTTGAGACTTGCAATTTTTTATAAGAATAATTGGCTGATAACATTGTCCATGATTCCAGTAACCGGATTCCATTGTATTAATTTCGGAAATACATATTAATCAAGATAAACTTTGACATTTAAATTGATTGTTAACAACATTGAAAGTATATTCCAATATATAAGCTGACATAAGGGAAATAAAGTAATAAATATTCGCTTTTAATTTTCATAACAAAAACGCATGCTCTACATATCCTTAGTTACATATGATAAATAAAAATTCTATTTCAATATATTTTGCAAAATATGTAACTACGTGTGATATTTATAGAACGTAAGAGACGATGAAAATCTATTTAGCGCATATCGTGTATCAAATCGTCCACCAAAAGTGGAGACACAACACGTGTGCGCTGAACCATCGATACGGATGTTTTAAACGTCCATATTAAATTCTTCAATTTCTTCAATATAAGATCTTCAATCTTTGAAGATTATTTTAAAGGAAGAAAATGAAAAGTACTTCCATCCTATGCGCCTGTATGTTTTACTTTTACTGGTCTCATTACTTTCTTGCCGCACCGTGTATTTTGGTGCCTCGAAATGACGTCTCGTAATAACATTTCTTCGGCAAAAGTGACCCTCGAATTTTCCACGCGCGTTGATCGACCAGAGTTTTTCTTTATCGCCGAAACTCGGCTCCTCTGGGAGTAGGCGTAATAAAAAAGTTGCTACTTTCGGATGGAATCTTACGCGACTTCTCAACTTCTTGCTCACGACTCTTTCCAAAGGGACCACGCCACTCGTTATCCCAATATTGCCTACTTTTTATTTATTTATTTATTATTCTCGCAAGGGAAGCCCATTTCGATACATAGAAACGATACCAAGAATACAGGGTAAAATAAAACTAGGAATACAGTAGAACACAATACGTAACGTGAGATATAAAATGTATAAAAGATTATTACACTTGCTACGAGTCATAACGAATTAAAAGGGTATAGCCGGTTAAGGGGGTCAAATGTGCCCCCAAACCAAATTCAACGTGCAATGAGTCATTCGATAGCTTATCAAAAAAAAAAACACTTCGTGCAAATTTTTAGCCCTGTATCTCGACCTGGAGGGTAGTAACAGGGTGAAAATGAAAATCACGTTTTTACGTCATTTCTCTTATTCTATAGCATGAAAAAAATAGAAAAAAGTCAGAGGCATTTCTGATATTGGCTTACGTATTTAGGAATTTTTTCATATTTTTAAATTGAATAGCTTCCGAATCATTCGATAAGAAAACAGACAAACAACTGCTGTTTCGATCAGACCTGAGCGTTTCGAGAAATTTTCAAACGATATTATTTTAAAATAAGTTTTCAATGTTACTTGATAAATAATATTTCATATGGAAAATAAATGAACGTATTTCCAATTAATGATTTATTTGGTATTCCAAGTAATGAATTATTTGTTATTTGTTATTTAGTTTCGACAACAATAATTAGTTTCTTAAACCCTTGAACTGCAATAACGAGTCATAGGCGTGGTATGAATTGTTCCACAGATTCAACAAGAATGCCTATTATTAAGGATAAAATGTAATTTCAACTCCAACTTTTGCTTTTTATTTACTAGATTCGAGATTATTAAATAAAAATTGCCTATAATATTTAAACGATTTATTCGTGACACGCTGTAAAAACAGTGATCAGTTATCGCTAGAATAAGTGGGAAATAAAATAATCGTAGGACAAGGGGTTAATATGTTTCACTCCTCATTATATAATTAAGTACTATTCCTTATTAATAATAATGGCACGCTTCTTAGAACCGATTCACTATTATAGTTTGCGTTCGCCGTTGGGCGTTACCGTACACGAAACGTGAAACGATAAGTAAAGAGATAAAAGCTGTGATTCAAGTAACATCTGAATAAGAAGCATATTTTCCCGAACGAAATTAATCCTCTCGCTGTAATACGGATAAAGTCTCTGCTTTCCTAAAAATCGTGCTTCGAGATGAGCCAAGATCGCGCGTATCTCACGGTGCAACCTCGTCGGCTTATTTACTGCAATACAAATATTTGCCAGGCGCGCGGTTGCGGTTTGCTTAAAATTCGATTTACAAACTCGCTCCTCCTCCACCTCCTCCTCCTCTTCTTCTCGCGTTAAACTCGAAGATCCCGCGGAGCATTTCATGCTTGCATTTCCCGGTCTTGTTCGACAGATTCGATCTCTTTTTCCGTTCCCCTTAATTGAAGCTTCTCTCTGATGATTGGAAACAGCGTTCCTAAAGAGGGTTTGGAAGGTCGAGTGTTGCAAACCTCTTGACTTCTTGCTCGTCGATGGAGCACGGTATAGTAAAGGTAACAGCGCGTTAACGGCAACTTTCAGTCGGCAATTTTCCCCCGGAAAACGGGAAGCAGGTGAAAAAATGGCGAAACTTCGGGATATTTACCGTGTCGCCGTCGCGCCCCGGAAGTCGAGCACTTCGCTCTTTAAACTCTCGGCCAACTTGTGCTCGCGTAAACTTGCGCGAGCTCGTTGTGAAAATTTCACGGGAAACGCGTTCGAGTAGCCAGTGCCGCTGGTTTCGGCCAAGTTACCCGAAGCTTTTGTGTATTATAGCCGCGTGTGCAACTGTTTTAGGCTGACGGTGATATTTACGTGGGCGGCGACCGGTGTTACGGCCGTGATACAGGAGCGTAAGGTAATGAGAAATCGTAGAGAGATGAAAAAGTGAGCAGTCGGAATTTGGAGTGGCGTAGTCAAAGCGGCGCGTTGCGTTGCGGCGAACGAGAGAGGATCAGAAGGGGGAGAGAATCATGGCAGCTTGCCGGGAGTCAAAGAGTACCGGGAAGTTACGCGGTAAAGAGTATAAAGAGAGCGTGTAATTAAACATTATCGTGGTGTGTTGCCGTTCACTTTTTCGAGATCCAACCCCCCCGTGCCGTCGTACCGAATGTAGAAGCTTAATTATCTTTTCGCTTGCGAGTGGAGGATCCTTGGAAAGAAGATCCACCGCTCGTAAGTATTCGGACTTAGGCGTATTTATTATATTAAGGTGTTGCGTACGAAATGCCGTTTTTCCTTTTCAAAGTAAAAGAGATCTACGGAATGCAGCGTGTTAACTCTTTCGCTACTGCATTTTAACATTAATAACGTTCCAGTGAAAAGATGGAGGATGGTTTCTATTATTGGAAAAGTAGTACGAGTATAAATATTTGCATATTTCGAGGAATTATTTCTGGTAGAGCAAGTGTAAATTGTGATAGAAATAATGTTGCGTTATAGAAAACAGATACGTGTATTTTTAGCTAACTATTGCTTAATTTTTGGTAGCGTATATATACGTAATAATGAAAGGACTAAATACGAAAAACAGTAATAATCTAAACGTAGGTAGTCTCTAGTAGTAGTATTTTGGGATTCTTAATACTGTTTAATATTAGTTTCATATAGGGATAAATGCAACAAAATACTTACACACAGTAGAGGACAAAAATCAAATATATTTTGTCATTTGACAATTACGTTTAAGCATGAATGCTACTGCTGTAATTGTTTGGTTTTTTAAGAAATATTTCATTTAAGAAGGATATTGATTAATTTGGATTGAGATTGGGAATTGGAAATATATATTAATCTATATTGAACAATGTTGCACTATAGACTCAGCATTAGTTTAGTGCGTCGTAGCTTTTTATACATATGTACTATGTAGATTTAAAAGTGTCAGTTTATCGCTAATTTTATTTTTGTAATGTACATTTAAATGTCAAAAGTTTGTCGTTTCATTTTATTATTGCGAAGTTTAAACTCCAAAGTAGTGTTTTAATCTATTACTGCGAAGTGATAATACACCAAACGTGGATATACAACAATTATACACAAGTCATGAAGGTAGTATGTCCATCTTATAGGTGTATTTTGGTACATACGATAATAACGATGACGAGCGACGCAACC
Source organism: Eucera pruinosa (assembly GCA_028830335.1). Lineage (NCBI taxonomy): Eukaryota > Metazoa > Arthropoda > Insecta > Hymenoptera > Apidae > Eucera > Eucera pruinosa. The sequence goes on along the minus strand of JAMYCR010000015.1, from coordinate 8,611,924 downwards.
ATAGTTCGCAATAAATATATGTGTATTATATAGACATTAGATATCTACTATTAGGAAAAGACGGAGAAAGAGCAGAACTATTATTGCGAATACTATCAACGAGCAAAAATATAGAGAAGCGCTGTGTGCGAATTATTTTGTTTAATTTTCCAATTATTCGGTATTAGTGTAACAATATACGCGAACGTTTACGTGGTAATCTTTCGGCGCCATCATCACCGCCAACAATCATTTAAGCTTACAACATATATCTCTTTGCCTAATGTTCATTCAACGTCCCTTCAACCGTTTCTGCTATCGGCGGAATTTCTCTCACGCTCTACACCCTCCCGTTTTATTTACAACCTTTCCTCTAACCAAATCTAATCCTCAATCTTATCCGCAGGCATTATATCAAGAAATGAATCCCTCATTTGCTCCTCGTGGCTATAAATTCAGCCTCACTCTAGCGCAAACCCTCCTCTGCAGATCTTCCACGTCCCTGATAACGTATCGCGCAGCAGGCGTGCAGTTTGACGCGAGTAGCACGCGACACCACGCTCGATCTCCGTCGTATTTCAAGCTGGCGCGGCGCGGCGTGCGGAGCCCCGCGCGACACCGAGTATGCAAAACGCGTGCATGTTCGTAAGCGTGAAATTACACGGCGTGAGTACACGGGTAACCCCGGGCGAGGGCACGGGCGCATGTAACACGAGGCAAAGGGGAGGACCGGAGACTCGCGATCAACCAGCCCGAGCACGAGCCGAAAACCCTTACTTTGGAATTTCGTAAATGGCAGCAGCGGCGCAATTAGCGTAATAAAGTGGCTGGATGCGCTGCTGCGATCGCTTATTCACGCGTACAGACCGCTCTCGCCAGTGGCCACGCCTTTCATCGATTCAACTCTTGTCAATCGATACTCTTATGACGCGGTTTTGTTGAGTCGGTGAACAGTCTTGGGGTTATTTGCAGGGGACGCGTTGTCTTGTGTCCAATTTATTCGGATACGTTATTCTTTGGCAGGTGGGCGGCTCATATTTACTCATGATTGTTTTGAGCATTGTGGATGTAGTAATAAGTGAAATCGCGCAATATCGCGGGACCAATTTGCAATGCGTTAACAATATATAGTTTATGTTTTAGGTTCTACAATATACAGTTTTAGGTTTACAATATATAGTTTTAGGTTTACAATATATGGTATCGGAAGTATCGTAGAAAAGTTAAATAACTACTTAATAAAGTAAATGTAATACATGCGTAACTGTAATGTATTCTACTGAAGCAAGTAAAATCGTGGTGGTGGTGAACGTGTTAAGATATCTGGAATTAAAGGCTCCAAGCTTTAATTAAAAATAAATCATAATTGTACGATGATTTTTGGGATAGTTGCAGTAGTTTATAAATTGCTAGTTTTTTGACCTAAAATTAGTTATCCTTTAATTTTGCACGTGAGTGAATATACAATTTGTTAAACAATTTGGACCAAAATACCAGATACTGTAACAACGTAACTTCAATAGTATTCTTTTGGTGACAGATTTTACTTTTGACACTCTTTAAAATGATTACTTTTCACTTTACGGTCTCTAATAATTAAACACATAGCAGAATGGTTAAAGTTTATTTAACATCCTTTACCAAAGCAGACGCAGAAATATAAAATTCTTTAAAAAAAACGTAAAATTGTTTGAACAAAAAGTTCAATCGATATTAAAAATGGCGTTTGGTTTCACCTTTACGATTCTATAGCGATAGATTTGGAATCCAGATCACTGTATATAATGGACTGGAACTGAAAGTTCTTATCAGTGGATGATACATTTCTCGATCTTTCACGGTTGATTCACGGCAACAAGGTGTCCAACCCGAAGCTCTTCTGCCATTCGCGCAAGCTTCTTCCGGCGTTTCAGGTGACTCCGATACCGGGAGGAGACTTTGAATGATAAATGGCCGATGGAGCTTGCGTGCCGCGGCTGGATGCTCGCGGTATACGCGTGTACATTTATTAGATGAGATTTATGCCGTTAAAGGATGGAATCGGTAAACGGATCGCGAATACCATTGCATTGGTACAGTGGGGTGGGCTTTGAATAGAGGCTTTCGAAGAAAAGCCCCGTCCCCGTTACCCGTGTGCTCTCTTAATACTTTATGGGGCTCCGTTGTCGCTGTGAACATTTACATCGAATACCTCCACGGCCGCGTTCTCTTGGAAAAACTTACACACGCCTAGAATTTTTTAACCAACGTCGAATTGAGTTGAATCGAGCATCGTCGATTCACGATTCTCTTCCCTTCTTTCTAAGAACAGTAATCTGTGATTTGTGGTGCGACGTATTAGTCACCGTTCATATTAAAAAAGATAAAGAAAGCCTATTTGAAATACCGAAGTAACTGACAAGCTACTAACGTTATCCAGTTTGTTATACTGAAAATAATAAAGGCGAATCACTTATTGACCAATAATATTCGTGGAAAAATCGTTTCTCATATTTGTAACTCAATTTGAAAAGATCATTTATTAAAAACTTTTTTCAAATATTCACGCGTTGCAATTATGGTGAAAATATATCAGAACTTTTAAAGTAAATCATTAAATCTATTTAATAGTAAATCGTGGAGCGAAACCTATGAAGAAATATTGAAAAAACTAATCGGCAGGATTTTTTAATTAATAGAGAAAAAAAGAGGTCTTATTTATTATTAAAATTTTCCATTCCATTCATTCAATTGTAATTTAGCCATTTCGTTATATAATTAACTATCGTGATTATGTTCTAATTTTGGCGGTGCTATAGCTGTGCACTTGTAAAACATTTATGTAATTGTTACATTTTGTCTTAAGTAAATTTTACGTTTATGTTTATTATTATTATCGCTTCCTTTTAGTTTCTTTTGCGTGGTAGTTTCATTCTATTTTATTAACGAATCGTTAATAAAGTAGTTTGTTAATAAAGTAATAAACTTATTACTCTAATATATAAGAAACATTAGCCGATAATATTTAATAAAATGTTGCAGCTTCTAATGGTAACAAATACCACTGACACACGTGTCCATAAAAATATCCATAAAGTAGCTTTCAATACTCCTTTAACCCTTTGAGTGGACTCTTCTGATTTAAAAGTAGTACATTTACATAAAGCGCTGATTAAACTTATTATACTTATTGATTTACGCAGCGTTAAATAAGATATTTACATTTCTTCTAAATATGTGTTCATTTCAAATATTGATCATTTTTATTCATGTAACGTTTATAAAATAGAAACATTTTCTAACGCGTACATACATATATGCGTCCATAGCATTCAAAGGTTTAAAGAAATGAAAACAAACTTATTACTCGCCCTGATATTATAAAAATACTGGCATATAATATTTAATAGACTGTTGCAGCTGCTAATAGTAACGTGTACAATTGACACACGTATCCAAAAGGAAATAACAAAATTGGGGGAATAGATTGAAGTGAATGTAAACGCGTTCCATGTGTCAATTAAACAATATTCCACCGGAACACGGTTTTTTACTCCGGAACGTGTAACGTACCGTCCGGTAATTAATCGCGTCGCTCGAACAACGTTTCGTACAATTTTATCATTACATTCGACTTGACGCGTGCACGAGCACGAGACAGATTCGCCGGTAATAATTAAAATCTTTCGGATCAGCGAGTCATACGCGGTGGACCGAGCTCCCTACCGGGGGTGTCTCGTTTTATCCCCTCGATTCGACAAAAACCTTTGGCTGAAATTCTGTTACCGATCGCCGGCTTTTTTTCGCGACGACGCGACGGACGATCGTGAAATGGACTGAGATTAACGGCGGCGTTGAATCTCACGGGAATTTTCGCTGAAAATCGCTCGCTTTTTTTCTTTTTTTTTTCTTCTTTTTTTCCTTCGTTCCTTTTCGGTTCTCTGCAGCGTTATTCATTATAATTGAAATACAAGATATTTCTACTCCATTTGTATGGTAAAAATACTTTGCGCGAGGCTTGAATACACGCGGGGTTCGATGATATCGCGAGGAATATTATAATTAAACAGCGAGCGGTCTGCGCGAGGTCGTATTTTTATAAACAGGTATTCATTCCGCTTTCGCGAATGTTATAACACGCGTATTTTGTTTTTCGGATATTTTGTGGAGGAGAATGTAGGAATACGAGATAGGATAGAAAGATGTGATATCGATGTTTCGATGTATACGGAGTATTGGCATTTTCAATAGTGATCGAAAATTAAGAATTAAAAAATGAAGAACTATTCTAAGAGTTTCCAGGTTAATTAATAATAATTACTATTAGATAATAATTGATACCAAAAATATAATTAAATAATGATCTTAAATTCTTACTTGTTTCTCTTAGGATATTTCATTTCTGCGCATATTTGCCATACTCCTCGTATTTGCAGTGTACTTAAAATATATAAAAGTTGGCGGGGACATTTTGTGATCTCTGAATGTCTGTTGCAGCTTTATTAACAAATCTAATATCTGCGAAACAATTTCCTTTCCCCCGCCCCCCGGGAAAAAGAAAAATAATAAATAGTCGAAGAAGGGAAATCCGTGGAAGCGTGGCATAATTGTTGGAAATCCCGATAACGGTATTATCTACGGCTCGTTTAATTAAACGATCGGATAGCTTCGAAAACGGAAAAGCCTGCGCGATTTCCCGGAAATTAAAATAAACACGCGGGCTTGATGTCTCGCGTTCGTCCACGAGGACGGGAGAACGCTTGAAAAATCAATTTTCAATTCACCTGTCACCTATCGATCTCTTGATCCTCGTAGCAAACAAACATGGCAAAAATAAAAAGAAAAAAATAAAAAAATAAAAAAGTAAAAAATAAGAGAAAAACAGATTAAGGGAAAGAAAATATTCTTCCCGTCGTGTTAGGGAAAGTATCTGTTACCAAGTTGCTCCGACAGTTTCACTCATTGGAATGCAATCCGTAAAACTATAGGGTTTAAAGAAAATTGTCAAACATTCGCATAATTATAGTCTTTTTAATTAGGGGTGAGACATTCGTAAACTTTGAAACTTCGAAACTCCTCGAAACTCGTGAAGCTAGAATCGAAAAATAAACTCCGTTTGATTATTAGTTAAACAAATTCATATCATCACAATATTTTTGCTACTTATAGAAATTATTATGTATCAATGTTTCGAATCATAAAAGTAGCATAAAGTTACGAGTTTCGAGAATTCGAAACCATTTGAGTTTCGAAGGGTTTTGAGATTTCGAGGTTTCGAGTGGCCCGTTCCTAATTTGTAGAATATTTAAATATATAGAAAGATACAGAATGCTAATGATAGTGAAAAATACAGTAAATATTGAAAGTAGAGTAGAAATTATAATATTTAGAGGATGAAACAACCGCTTGTTTGGATCTCCTTCCTTTAATTTTACTTTATTTGCAGAGATCTGAATTTATATAAAGATCCGCAGCCTAATTATGATATATTTGTACCGAGAAAGAATAAAACGTACAAAAATAGAAGTTTTGTAAATTAAGAAGATGATTTTTATTACAACTGGACTTTTCTTAGTTTCCCATAACTTCTGGCAACGTTGGAAGTAATGTGAATAATTATTTCATGATGTGCTTCGAGGTTTTGAGCATCAAATCTCTGAAAAATACATTGAATTTTTAATCTATTCTGTGCCTCGTTGAAATTTAAAGACGGAACCTTACGCGGCAACCTAATATTTTCAAATTCTTGGGAACTTCCGGTTCCGTTCAACGAATTACAAGGGAGAACACCATCAGATACTAGACTTCCGGTTGTACGAAAAGATTACAAGCCACTGGGTGCGAGGAAGACCAATCGCCCTTACTTTGCATGCGATACGTCGATGGGAAGCGTCCACGAAGGAAATAACTCCGTGTGTATATGGCGTCGATAAAGATTTCGTGGCGCGCATGTTGATGCGTAAATATAGCCGCTGCCCAAACGACTATGCACTTCGAAGCGTTTCGGTGAAACGGTGCTTGAAGTGAAACAACGGAAACTAATAGAAAATAATGGAAAATAATGCAAAATAATAGAGACTAATAGAAACTAATAGAGAACAATAAAAGCTAATAGGAACTAATAGAAATTAATAGAAACTAATAGAAAATAATAGAAACTAATACTATACCTGTCAAAAAGTTTTTGGTCAAATAGTAATAATATTGAAGCAACTAAGATCTCTAAGATTTTTTAGTAGAACTAACAGAAACAATAGAAAATAATAGGAAGTAATAGAGAATAATAGGAACTAATACAAAATAGTAGAAAATAATAGAAATTAACAGAAACTAATAGAGACTAATAGAAACTTATAGAAAATAATAGAAACTAATACTATTCCTGTCAAAAAGTTTTTGGTCAAATAGTAATAATATTGAAGCAACTAAGATCTCTAAGATTTTTTAGTAGAACTAACAGAAACAATAGAAAATAATAGGAAGTAATAGAGAATAATAGGAACTAATACAAAATAGTAGAAAATAATAGAAATTAACAGAAACTAATAGAGACTAATAGAAACTTATAGAAAATAATAGAAACTAATACTATTCCTGTCAAAAAGTTTTTGGTCAAATAGTAATAATATTGAAGCAACTAAGATCTCTAAGATTTTTTAGTAGAACTAACAGAAACAATAGAAAATAATAGGAAGTAATAGAGAATAATAGGAACTAATACAAAATAGTAGAAAATAATAGAAATTAACAGAAACTAATAGAGACTAATAGAAACTTATAGAAAATAATAGAAACTAATACTATTCCTGTCAAAAAGTTTTTGGTCAAATAGTAATAATATTGAAGCAACTAAGATCTCTAAGATTTTTTAGTAGAACTAACAGAAACAATAGAAAATAATAGGAAGTAATAGAGAATAATAGGAACTAATACAAAATAGTAGAAAATAATAGAAATTAACAGAAACTAATAGAGACTAATAGAAACTTATAGAAAATAATAGAAACTAATACTATTCCTGTCAAAAAGTTTTTGGTCAAATAGTAATAATATTGAAGCAACTAAGATCTCTAAGATTTTTTAGTAGAAATAACAGAAACAATAGAAAATAATAGGAAGTAATAGAGAACAATAGAAACTATTAGAAACTAGTAGAAAATAATAGAAATTAACAGAAACTAATAGAGACTAATAGAAACTAATGGAAAATAATAGAAACTAATACTATACCTGTCCAAAAGTTTTTGGCCAAATACTAATAATATTGAAGCAACTAAGATCTATAAGATTTTTTAGTAGAAGTAACAGAAACAATAGAAAATAATAGGAAGTAATGGAGAACAATAGAAACTAATAGAAACTAGTAGAAAATAATAGAAATTAATAGAAACTAATAGATACTAATAGAAAATAATAGAAACTGATACTATACCTGTCAAAAAGTTTTTGGCCAAATACTAATAATATTGAAGCAACTAACATCTCCCAGATTTTTTAGTAGAAATAACAGAAACAATAGAAAATAATAGGAAGTAATAGAGAATAATAGAAACTAATAGAAACTAGTAGAAAATAATAGAAGCAAATAGAGAATAATAAAAAGTAATAGAAACTAATAGAAACTAATATAATGATGGAAACTAATACCACTCCTGTTAAAAAAATTTTCGTCAAATACTAATAACGTAGAAGCAACTAAAAGCTGTAATAAAAGATTTTTTAGATGCGAAAAGATATTCGGTCGGCTTAAATATTGGAAATGATATTAGATAACATAAATCTACAAAGAGATAAACAATACTTCACTTAATAACTTCCTGTTTTATTTCAACTGATAACGTTATCCGTCTCCGTTTTGACAATATCATTATAGCTCGTTTTTTTTTTTAATTAAAACTTTTTTCATGTTAAACCTGTTGAGGGTTTTTACACTTTTCGTATTAGATGTTTGCTGTCTCTCCTTTAATTTACTGATGCTTGGCTATATAAGTGAACGCGTCTCGTTTTACATATCTTATATCGGCGCCCAAGACTGTAAAACGGAGCGTATTATTATAGTTCTGAAATGCTTTGGATATATGTAAGTTCTATACTAAAATATTGCGAAGAGATTTTATTTCGATCGCTAGACTTAGTAACTTTAATAAAACGCACACAGTATGAGACATACAGTCTAGATAATGGAACATTCGGATAATGGAAAGTGTAAATAATGGCTGCTTTTATAATCCAGGTTCTACTGTAACAGAATCCTTAGTTTACAGAAACGATTCGTTTGCAATAAAAGAGACTTTGACTATTTTTGACCATTCAAGGTGAGTGCTTGAAACATGAATTTTATCATGCTATATAGGCACATGTCTAAATTTTATCGGACACATATGACGTACGTACTTACTTAAGTTAGACTTCTACGATTGCTTTACAGTTTTCTCGTTTGCGCCTATGTGCGTGTATCGACGATGAAAGATAATTAGTAGATCGCGGATTTTTACGCATTTATGAGAAAGTTAAGTGTTCAAAGATGCACATAATAGGTGGAATACGCAAAACTGTACAAGACATTTAAAATACGATAGAAATGACTTCGTTTAAGTGGTGAAATCTTTTATTTCAGTTTTCCTTCTTTAATCTTGTTAATAAAGATATGAATTTGCGTAAACATTCGCAGTATTACAATCAGTATTTCAAGATATTCAAGTATTTTCTGAATGGCAATTAACATTAGAAGATAGTTTAATGTAATAAATGTAGGAATCTTGCATTCGATTACGACAAAGAAGCCATATTTCACACGGCTATAAAAACGAGTGACTATAGTGCAATTAAAATATTAGATTATTATACTTTTTACATTTCGAAAGAATACTGCCCTGATATCTTCGATTATCAGTGCTACTTTTAATTTAGCTGTAAGTTTATTTCTATAAAACTGCAAGCTTCAATTGTAAATTACGAATTCCGTCTGTAACTACCCTAATAATAGGTATAAGGGATTGAAACTTACCTAAAAAGTTTTTACTTGGAAGATCTATTTATCAACACGTCACAAATTAAATTTCATTTATCATACTCTTACAATGCTTATTCGACTATACATTTTCACTATAAAATTCGTCACGAACTTTCCTATCGACCCAACGTATTGAAACATGCTAATCTTCGTAAGAAATTAAAACGCGGTACTTTTCATATCTTCATACTAACCAATACTATTGACGAAGCATAGACTAGACTATCCATTCTTATACGAAATCATCAGGGGACTATCTGGCCCCTTTACAAAAATAAAACAGCAGCGTTTTTGAAACGATAGGAATTGTAAATAAATACTGCGCGAATGAATTGTTTCAGCTAGATTTATAATAACGTGTATAGAAGTATATCTCCATATGTATTGGATTTCTATCATTTAATCTTCATTAACCCGAATTTCATTTACTTTTATAATACGAACAAAGCGTATAATTATATTTAATACACGGATAGATGGATAACTTTCGCAACTTTGATGGTCAGATTTCGATATACATATTTCTTAACCGAACTATTCTAAATCGCAACAGGCGTAGAAAAAAAGAAACCTATGCTTTTGTACGGAATTCGAATTTCAGTCCGAAATTTGTGATGTTTCCTATAAATGGATAGTCTCTATCCTGTACTTGAACGCCAATACTTTCGAAAGTTCGCGCATTTTAAAGAACGTAAGAATGAAAAATAAAGGACTTTCTGGTTGTCGGATCGTCGGAAAAAAAAAAAACGAAGAGTATCGAAGTAATCGCGAAGACCATTCACAAAGGGCCTCGACGCAGCGATTTTCTAGTCGACCGGTTCCTCCTTTCTATTGACTTTCTCCGATCGGGATGCGCCGGAATAAAACCGGAGGAAAGCGTTCGATTCCTCTCGACTCCGCGACGGCCATTATTACAGGCTTTTGGGTCCAATAACTCTTCGACTCTCACTTGTTGCTGTGATGTCGCGATGCCCTTCGCACCGCCGATTTCCTTCTTCTCTTTTTCCCTTCTCTTCTCTTCTCCTGCCCCCTCTCGTCGCGATTTTTTATAGTCGAACTAGCATGGAGAGGCACGAGAGAATCAATTGCGTTTGCACTCGACGCGAGCTGCTAGAATTTGGGATATTTAAATTGATCTTTTTCTGGGTTTCGTCGCGTGCAAACTTTTCTTCAACGTATTGCGGATTCTTTGTGCGTTCGTGGAAAAATTCGTGATAAAGGCGCAAAATGCTCAACGCTAAAAAATTATGATTCGTTTGATGTTTGAATAGCTGCACTTAAAATGAAACTTGCTTTTCTTACGAAAAGTATTCGGATGTTTTTAGCGACGCGTAGTAAGACTTTTATAATTTGTATAAATTATTTCAAGTGTTTAGAAGTGTACTCGGCAACAAAGTTGAAGGATCACTGAGTTTCAACAGGGCTGGAAAAAGCAGATTTTTTATAATAGATAAATAATGCGATACGATAATATGAATAACCTGCTTCTCAGATTGAATTAAAAATTTTAAATCAATTATAATTTCTTTCGTCGTAAAAGTGAATAAAATTCGAATTACAGACGATTAGTGCTACTAGAAGCTGCCATTGAATTATAATATAATTTATACTAGTATTACGTCAGCAATTCAGTCATAATCTGTTTCAAGTCTAAAATTCGTAATCTCTTATGTAACACGTCTGATTTTAATCAAAACCTGAATGCTTTCTTACGCACGTGAACGATTCTACATATATACATGTATCATTATGTCGTAATAGAAGCTTATGTATAAAAAATCGGTCACCTGGTTCGTTTACGAATGAATGAATGAATAAATAAATAAATAAATAATCCATAGGAATAAATGAATCTTCGTTACCAAATTCAACTCACGAAATACTTATCGTATTGAATCCGAACGATTCGCCTTAACCGGGGAAAAATGCGTTTCACGGCGGCACAATCCGATAAAACACAATGTTTACCGGGCATCGTCCGCGATTTCCGGTGAAATATTTAACGACGGGTAGAACGAATCGGGGAGGAATTAATTTTTCAAGTGAATCGGTTAGGTATCCGCTTCATCTCCGTAAATACCATCAAAATTCCATGGTGGCCGGCCGCGCTCTATATCCGCCTCTCCCGATATCACGATCCTAACCATCCATACAAATCGGATTTTACCAAATTGGAGTACAATTTTCGCGATCGTGGGCTCCGTTGTCGTTATAGATAGAAAAGAGATACGTAGATGAAAACAGAGGGAAAGGGTGGAAGTAGCAGAGGAAGATGGGAAAAGGCGCTGCTAAGCGAGCTACGATGATGAAGCGAATCAAGTAACAGTGGTGGGTTACGTGCGATGCAGCCCTAAAGGCTAGGGAGTTTCCTGGAAACGCGTTAGCAACGAAACGTCTGCGATTCGAATTTCCAAGTATGTCGAATTACATCTGCCGTCATAGAATCAATGGTAACCGAAATACGTAAACGATGACAACGGGACGAAACTCGCCCTGCTCTCCTGTGGGAATTTTATTTCGTTCCCTCCGATCACTGGAGAACGCTAGAAAAAAAACTATTAGGTGTATGAAAAAGTTCCTATCCCTTGTCTACACGGTGCTCCAGATTTTAACGGTCAAACTTCCTCAACTCTTTGGGTTTAAATAAGAAGAAAATGTTATACAGGATGGCAGAATGATATAAAACAAAAATAATTTTAACAAACACACGTTTTCTTTAATTATTTATTATTTTATTTGGAAGTATAATTAATGGATATTTTTCATTATTATGCGTGAAGAACAACATCCTTCAAATCACTACCATTTTCCTGCTCACAAATACGAACTCTTTCCACAGACTTTTCCATGACCATACTGGTGTAATACCCTGGGATTTTTTAGTACCCCAATATCTAAAGGAGTAGAGTTAAATCTAGAGTTTTAATAATTGATCTTTCATTGGAATAGAAAATTTCAATGAGTTTTACTCGTCCCTGGACATTACACGTATCCATTTTAATCTCCAAAGGATGTTTTATAACCCACAAAAAAAAGGAAATAAGGAATATTGAAAATGAACAAGTTGTTACTTTTTCAAACCCTTCTGTCTTTCAGTGGCCACCCCGTATAAACGTATGTTGTTTAGAGCATTATTAGACAAGTATGATAAAAATATGAGATAGAAATGAATAAACTGCGGATCTTTATGCAATCTCTTAAACAGTTGAAATTTACAAATGTATGTAGATTTTTGCAACTGACTATAGGTGCTTATTTTTGTTGTTAAATTTACGCATTTAGCGAATCTATCGTTGCACGAAATGTTCCTATAATAAGAAGCGTTCCGTGGTTTCGAAAGGATTAAGAATCGCCGGATTAAAGGAAGGAAATATAAATTGAAACGCGCAAGTATATCGAATGGCTATAATTTATATACAAAATTACAAGCGTGTCTAACACATAAATATTACAATAGCATGCGTACATATTTGCTAGATCATCGTACAAATGTCAAGCTCTCTGTTATAGGGATCACTTTACACCGAAATCGGATTTATTTCCGAATTCTTTGTGCGATACACGTTACGTTTACTGGCATCGTGTCAACTTCGGTTCCTCCATTTATTGCGCAATTGTCCATTTTCATCGTTCAGTTCGATTTCTTCTTCTTCTATGGGAGGTTCGATTTATAACCATTTCCACCATGTTGTTGGTGGAGTCGCGCTAGATTCCGAGACGTTGCTAGCTTCTGAAGATCCAGGTTGCGGGGCAGTGCTTCCTTCCGAAATTGAAGGTTGCGGGGTACTGGTTGTCCAGGGGATTGAAATGGTACTTCCATCAATGGGCCCTTTCGAAGGGCTGGTACTCCAAGACGTAGGGTAGCCTGAAGTAGATGAACTTAGCGCAGATTCATTGGAGGATTCTGTAGACGAAGGTCTGGGTGGCGTAGACTCAGTAGCTTGCGTAGAGCTATTCGGTGCTTCTGTAGGCGTAGTGCTTCTTGGCGTAGTGTTAGTGTTTGGTTCTGTAGACGGCGGGCTGCTTGCAGTAGACTCAGTGGGTGCTTTTGTAGTCGCAGAGCTGTTTGGCGTAGACTCAGTAGCTGCTTCCGTAGTCGAAGGTCTGGTTTGCGTAGAGCTATTCGGTGCTTCTGTAGGCGTAGTGCTTCTTGGCGTAGTGTTAGTGTTTGCTTCTGTAGACGGCGGGTTGCTTGTAGTAGACTCAGTGGATGCTTTTGTAGTCGTAGAGCTGCTTGTAGTAGGCCCAGTGGTTCCTTCTGTAGTCCAAGAGCTGCTTGTAGTAGGCCCAGTGGTTCCTTCTGTAGTCCAAGAGCTGCTTGTAGTAGGCCCAGTGGTTCCTTCTGTAGTCCAAGAGCTGCTTGTAGCAGGCCCAGTGGTTCCTTCTGTAGTCCAAGAGCTGCTTGTAGTAGGCCCAGTGGTTCCTTCTGTAGTCCAAGAGCTGCTTGTAGTAGGCCCAGTGGTTCCTTCTGTAGTCCAAGAGCTGCTTGTAGTAGGCCCAGTGGTTCCTTCTGTAGTCCAAGAGCTGCTTGTAGTAGGCCCAGTGGTTCCTTCTGTAGTCCAAGAGCTACTTGTAGTAGACCCAGTGTTTCCTTCTGTAGTCCAAGAGCTGCTTGTAGTAGGCCCAGTGGTTCCTTCTGTAGTCCAAGAGCTGCTTGTAGTAGGCCCAGTGGTTCCTTCTGTAGTCCAAGAGCTACTTGTAGTAGACCCAGTGTTTCCTTCTGTAGTCCAAGAGCTGCTTGTAGTAGGCCCAGTGGATGGTTTTATAGTCGAAGGAGTACTTGTAGGAGTTGTGGTCAAATCTTTAATTGGTGCAGCGTGGACGATAGCTCTCAGCATGATACTCCAACTTGGTTTTCCAAGCGCCAATATGACAACACCAGGTGCTCCGATCCCTCCTCGAATAGGTCGGATGCTTACTACATTTGGAACTAAAGCTGTCACGTTGATCTGGGAGATTTCGTAGCCGATAGGCGCGAGTGCGCCGAATGTGATCCTTTGCCCGATGCCGGGAAGTCTTGGCTGAAAAATGAGGAGAGAAAAATTAGAGAAGATCAGGGTATGGAATAGGGTGGAAATATTGTGGGATATTATGGGTTTCGTTTGTAGAGAGAAGCATTGGTGTTTTATAGGCTTGGGCGTTTTGAGAAGGTTTCAAACGACGTTGTTTTAAGATAAATTTTCAGAGTTATTTGAAAGATAATCTAGTTTCAAAGTTGCACAATTATTTTGTGGAGTATTTCATATGGAAAATGGGCGAGTGTGTATCTGATTAATGATTTACTTGGCACTTTAAATAATGAATTATTTGTTGAAATAAATTTCGTCCAGGTCTGTTCTAACGATAAATTTCTTCGTGCATTTTTATTTATTATTATTATGTATTTATTAAAGGGTCTATTGCCCATTGTATTTACAGTAGTAGTACAACAAAAGAGAAGCAAAATACATTAAACATTATACTGAAGGGCGCTCCTGTCTTATAAATAGACATTGAAACTAGAACAATAAAATAAGATATAATATTATACAATATTTTATACGTCGTTAATTGAAAGCTTCGCCCATGATACATTCAAAAAGAAATAAAATAAATTACAAAAGAAAAAGAGCGTACGTTACATCCGTTAGTTTCTCTTTGCTTTTTGTCATGTGGAGATAATCAACTTGGCAATGAAAACGAGCGGATCGATTATTAATAAGACTAGGGTAAAGAAACGCAGGACCGGCTCGTGATTTGAATAACTGATCCTGTTGATTCGAATCGTCACGATACTTACTCTTAAGACGGGTCTATCTAGGACAACTAGTTCATTTGGCTTGGTGTTGCCAAGGATCAAGTTGTTACCCCACGCGCAGGCAAGTAGGGACAAACAGGCGAGTAGAAGAACGCAACTTCGCATCTTGACGAATGTCCGTGAAGCCGGTATAATTGACGTCTCGAAACTGCCGTGCAGCTCCCCACGATCTCTAATATATAGCTACCCCTTATCTATCACTGGCACAGACAATTCTCTGGGAATTGTCAGATCACATTAACTCGAAGATGACTATCGCCGCGCGCTGACAACAACTTATGTAACCGATATTGGCCTTCACGAAAGTAGCTAACACTTCAAATAATACTCGTGTCGCAGTGAACATCTTGTGCTCCCCGCGTTGTTGCCTTTGGATCATCCTTTAGTAGTGCACTGTGACGAATAAATTTCGCGTGAATGAACTAATGAAATCTGTTTTGTATATTCTATAGTAGCGGTTGAAATTATGGATATTCGATTCTGACTCGATTTTATGAAATATCGTTCTTTTTAGAGCGATTTTCGAACTTTTTCAATCGATTCTTGGATGTTTGATTCTGCAACGAATCGATTCAGTTATTTATTATCTACAACCAGTCATATGTGTTTACTTTAGAATAAAGAATATTTCAGTTAACTCAACCTTAAGACAATCAAAATGATTTGAAGGTTTAAACGAGGAAATTTTTTTGGTAAATGAAGTCAGGTTAAGGTTTTTTAAGATTGATTTATTGATCTTGACTACGTTGTAGTGAATATTTTTCATTGTCTTGTCTCGAATATGAGTATACAGATTTAATCTGAAGATTTCAAAGTTTATGTTAGATACCGCGTTAGTATCTCGATAGTGATTAATTGGCATTGAGATAGTATGTTGAGCGATTTTATGAATAGATTTTTAAGATGTCATGGTTTTAGCGAATCGATTGTAGCTGTTTCATTTCAGGATTTATTCGCGAATCGATTTTTCTTCCAAAAATCGAACATCTCCACTTAAAACATCTCGAAATATGAAACTATGACGTAGAACATAAGAGTATAGAGTAGATGCACCAATTTACGAAAATAGTTGATTCTTTAGATTGAATTTATTACGTCTTGAAATTACCATGTATTTGAATTTTCAAGTGTTCGAATCTTCAATCTTTTGGAATTCCAAGCCGTCGAAATAACTAGGTTTTAACGTTATGAAAATTTTAGATTTCAATGCCTTTGAATTGTAAATATTTGAATTTCCACGCGTTTAAATTGTCAAGTTGTGAGTTTTTCAAACTCTTCCATTTTCAAACTATCAAATGCCAAGTCATCAAATTTCCAAGCCTTCGAATCAGCAAAGTATTCTGACGATTCGAATCCGATTCGTTAATGTCTGAACGTTTACATAAAAGATACAAACGAAAACTTACAAGAAATAGGAAGTATAAGTAATTAAATTAGAAGCTCAAAAATATTAATTTCATCAATGTATCAAATTTGAGATCTTATTTTCGTAAAGAAAAAAATAAAGATCGAAAAATACTGTTTCTTCTTGATTTTGTACAAGTTATATGAATTTTATTTCATCTTGCCTTGATTATTAAACGAAATCAACTGGTTAAACGCTTGTTTCGTTCTATCGTATGAAAAATTCTCTCGACACATTTGTGTTTCAATTAATTTATGTAGCTGAGGTTCTACTGTAACTCGATACAAAATGTTAACGAAATTAATTCGTAACGCAACGATAATTAGTAGCTTTGGTCGATTGCCATCAAAATTATTCGCATTAATATTATTACTAATAAATATTCTGTATCTGTTGACTTTTTCTTATGTATCTTCCGAGAAATTGCGAAATCAGATAAATAATCTTTTGCGGTTTACTTTATTGGGTTTGCATGTGGATTACAAAAATTCCGTTCTCCCCATCTTTCCATTATAATATACATAAAACAAGAAGAAGAAGAATCTTGCTTGAAATAAACACATTCCAAGTGTGAAGAATTATAATCTTACATTACTAGCTATAAGGTCCGATTTAACTTTTAATGTATTAATACGTCATCAGCGGAAATGAGCTAATTTGTTTTCGCAATGGTTGCGAACGGGTTAAGAATTAGGATGATTATAATAACATTCAACAGTAACCGTAGCTTTTCGTTGTTGTTCACTTTTTTAATGGACATTTTTAGTTTAAGTCGCAGCACTAAGTTTTTCCGCGTTCATATCGAAGTAACATTTACTTCAGCTTATTTTATGATTTTCAATGAAGCAAAGACAGTAAGGTAGTCTATAGTAATCGTAGCTTTGGGATATCGGTGAGGATTTCAAGTATATTGTACTTTTGATTGCGTTATAATGCGAAAAAGTAAAATGTTGGTAGCAACATGACACGATTGATAGTTACAATATAATAGTTTCGTTTAGAATTGTTTACTCTTCGATACGTCTCGAATTTGATCGAGTCACGATAAATGCAAGAAAACCGCGCGCGAGATTACTTTTATACTACTTAATATTATTTCCGTTACAAGAGGAAACTTCTCTAATATAAATTTCTCTAATACCACTGTGATTTATAGAATGAATGGCATTCGTTATTTGCAAAACGAATGACCGACGCTATTTAAAATTCAACGAAGCAGTTGAATAAATCGAATCGAAAACGTGGAACGCGATAAAGAAAGAATATGATAGTGTGCAAGCCTAACCTTCGAATTAGTGGATTGATAATAAGATTGCTAGGCTTATCGATCGCGAACACTAGCAGAAACTCGATTGGTTATCTGTAAGCAAACACGCGTTGACGAATTTCTACTCGAGAGGGAATCGATCGACGGGAATACGTTTCGTTAATTCCGTTCGCGGTAACGCTCCTTAAAATGCAGCCCTAATGCTTTGCTTAGAATTTGTATTCACGGCGTTCTTCTCGGCAAACAGTCGGGCGATCGGCCGCGTTCCGTTGATCTTTTTAGCGGTTAACCAATTTAACGTTGCCGTCCCTTAACTAAGCATTAATTTATGGGACAGATGCTACGCGAACGTGACTCGCAACGCAGCTTTTCGCAGCGGTTACTTCGCGTTCAGGGCTTCGGTATTTGATTAACAAGAAAAAAGGATAGGAGGAAGAAAGGGGTTTGTGGAATTCTTGAGCACAATGAAGGCTGTAGGAGGAAATTCGATGGGTTCTCTAAGCTTTTAACGGAAGCACAGTAGTAGAGTCTCCATTATCTGAATATATGAATGTTTTACTGTTGTATCAACCCTCGGAATATGAATGGTTTCATACGAAGGCAGAATTTCTATTGCAAACCAATTCTGTATAGGAATTATATATACGGTACTGTTCATCATTTTATTCTATTTATTATAATTGTACGAATGATGTTAGAAATTAGTGGAAATTTCTGCTAATTCGAAGTCTTGGAATTTGATAGCTCGATAATTGAAGCGCGTGTGAATCGAAGAAATTGACGATTCGAAGGCATAGAAGCCCAAAACTTTCATAGTTTGAAAACGTAGCAATTTCAATGGCTTGGAATTCCAGAAGCTCGACAATTCAAACGCTTGGAAATTCGAATATTTGACAATATAAAGACAGAGATATCTAGAACTTTCATAATTCAAAGATTTATTAATTTCGGTGAAGCGATATAAGGATAGTCGAAATGCTAATCTCCGTAATTTGATTCGGACCATGCACTACACGCAAAGTGAGCGATAAAATCTTATCTGAATTAAATGATCCCCCTGCGTGATAATTTATCATTTGATTCGTACAATTATACACAAAGTTACGTGTGTACGTAACGTCATCCTCACACCTAAGTACAATAGATGTTCGAAACGATTTTAATTCTCTTCAAACGGTGATTCACCACTTATCGTGATCGCGTTTATCTAACCCAATTGTATCTTTTTATTTCATACTTTCATTCTTTGCGGACGAATGTCGGTAAATCTGCGATTACGAGACAAATAAAACGCAAGTCACGTTTTGAAAAAAATTGAATTTTTGCATTAATCGACATTTAGAACATACAATCTGTGAATAGAAATTATGTTTAACATCAAGTAAATACTAACTAATTTTGTTAAACGCAAATGTTGTGTAAAATAAAAGAAGTCGATTATTCATTGGTACACTTAATAAACTTTTATAAGTATAATAATAGCGGAGTTAAAGGGCGATAAACGATACGTGTTAAAAACTGGAAGAATATCAATTTTTTAACCCATTTCCTCTAATTTATCGCCGAGTAATGCAAAACAAATTAATAATACCAAATTTTTATGAATATAATAATAGCGTAGGGTTAAAGGGAGGTAAACAACGTGCGATCAAAAAATGGACGAAAACAAATTCCGTAATCCTTTTCTTCAATTCATCGCGAAGCAAAACAAACCAATTAATAATACCAAATTTTTATGAATATAATAATAGTGTGGGGTTAAAGAGGAGGTAAGCAATATGCGATCAAAAAAAGGAAGAATACAAATTCCGTAATGCTTTTCTTCAATTCGTCGCCAGGCAAAGCAAACCAATTAATAATATTAAATTTTTATGAATACAACAATAGTGTGGGGTTAAAGAGGAGGTAAGCAATATGCGATCAAAAAAAGGAAGAAAACAAATTCCGTAATCCTTTTCTTCAATTCGTCGCCAGGCAAAGCAAACCAATTAATAATATTAAATTTTTATGAATACAACAATAGTGTGGGATTAAAGGGGTGGTAAGCAATATGCGATCAAAAATGGAGCAAACTAAATGCCCCAAACCCCTTTAGATTTATCACCGAGTAAAGCAAAACAAATTGAGTTTCATCGCGCGTACAAGCTATTGTTCCAACGGCGCGAGTGAAATTTTCACCCCCAAAAAATGGTCAAAACAAAATAGGTGAACGCGTGGGGAGGGGGGAATGGGGAGGGCTGTCCGCGTAAATCTTCCTCGCGGGGACATTAAGATCGTTGACGTTTCGGCCGGCTGAAAGGGCAGGAAACGTGTAACCGATGTTGCAGGTCGTGTGTACACGCATCCCCGTTATTACGCGCGGCGCGCGCGCGCGCGCACAGCTTCAAAGCGGTCGGGGGTTGCATAAATCTCCGGAGAAATTAAAGTGCACCGCTCGGCCGCTCTACAAAACGGAATTGTGTAGCCCCTGTATGAAAGAAAAATAATTTGTGTACACCGGGAGTCGCGACCCCGTATTTCCTGCCGCGGCGTTCGCGAGGCGTTCTTCTTTCCCTTGTAATCGGTTTTCGCGTTTCACGAGTTGCATTCGTCGACGACGACGAACCGTGACAAATATATCTGCCTGTCGAATGGGAGACAGCGTGGTACTTTGGAGGAGATATAGGATTGGGAATTTATTAGCAGACGGTGCGCGCGTATTTCTTTTTTTTTTTTTTGGAAGGGTTACAGTGGCGGTTATGAAAATTGGCACCACCTTGGAAATATTAACCAACTTTGGAGGATAAGGACGAGGAAATGGACGTAGGAAAGGATCTGGATGAGCAGGGGCAAGGATTGGAAGTTCTAAGAGAAGAAGAAGGGGGAAGAAGACGGGGAAAAGAATGAAAGTATGGAAATCAAGGAAGCGTAGAGATGTGGTAGACAAATACGAGATCATAAAGGATAGCAAAGAGTAAAGTTTAAGGAGGAATATTTGAGGATTAGAGTTGGTAGGTTAAACAATAGCAGTACGTTAGATGATGATTATATTTATTTATTTATTTATTTTTAAATGGTTTTCCTTTATATACAATTAGTACTATAGAATTGTTAACAAAATTCAAGGGAGATTTCACTATTTTTAGAAGCGAAAAATGTTGTTTACAAAAATTATACGTTACGAAAAAATCGAGTGAATATTAGGTATATTACTGTTATAATTAATAATAATTTGTTTGCGATGGAGTATTAAAAATTTCAAGGTAACTTTTATTTATTAAATATCATCGCACACAATCACCCTTTTGATGCCGAAGCATGTAGAAACTTTCAAGGTAGCTCTCTTTATTTTTAAAAAATATAGAAAAACATTATTTATGAATATGCTGCTATATGAAGGATTAGCGGAGTGAATACTGTAAACACGGGGAGATATAACAAATTTGAAAGTCTCTTAGCTTCCATTTATTTTTGGCTGTTCCAAAAATAAACTTCAATTCAATCCATCGTAAAGCCAATAATCAATAAGTCATAATAGTGACCTCGTCTTAAAAAGAATGTAGTTCGATCATGAAGTGGAAACGTATCTAAAATTTTGAAGTATTCCGAATTTTCATTAATCTTTAGGTGCTTTAAAAGTAATCCATCATAAACCTAATAATCAATAGGTTATAATTAGACTGTGGATATTTATGCATCTGTGGAAAACTTCAATATGCAAAAAAGTAGAAGATGTACAAAATACATAAAAATGTATAAATTTATTTATAGTAAACTACACGTTATAGTGTTTAGAGGATGAAACAAGTGTCCTCGTATACTCTACGCCTCTAATCTTCTTTGAAAAGTATGAACTTGCATAAAGATCAGCAATCTAATGATAACAATAAATTCTTCTCAAAAAGAGCATACATAGTTTGATAACTTCAATTTAATCCAGTATAAACTCAATAATCAATAGGTTATAATAGTGAACTCGTCTTAAAAAGAACGTGGTTCGATCATGAAAAGGGAACGTGTAAACAATTTTTCAGTACCCTTAATTTTCATTAATCTTTCGATGCTTCAAAAACAATCCACTGTGAACCCACTAATTATTAGGTTATAGCAATAACTAATATGTAGATGGCGTTGAAAATAATGTACTTGGGAGATGAAAGAGTTAAGTACCACCAGTCTTTCAGCTCGCAATAGCTGACGTTTAGGCGACTCTGTGTGTGTATAACTAAGTACATGCGTGTGCATGCATGCTGCGGTAATTACTCACGTCACGTGGCGACGTGGGCAAGCCAGGAAGGATGCCTTTTTCGTTTTGGTTGCAGTGGCCCGTACGCGTGAAGGGCTGACAGAACACGTAGGAACATGGTAAACCAGCTTAGAGTGGATAATATCGGTCAGCGGTTTTTTATGACCACCAGAACGGAGGAAAGTGAAAAACGGAGGGACCGTGTCACACACGCTAGACGCAAACGCTCCAGCACGTGTGCATACATGAAATTTTCACCCTGACCAAAATGATATTTACACGTCCACCGTTCCTTCACCGCCAGACGAATTTCGCTTTCGTGGAATTTTTTAAAAC
This sequence comes from Eucera pruinosa, assembly GCA_028830335.1. NCBI lineage: Eukaryota > Metazoa > Arthropoda > Insecta > Hymenoptera > Apidae > Eucera > Eucera pruinosa. The sequence continues at coordinate 8,589,923 of JAMYCR010000015.1, read as the reverse complement.
AATCGGATAAATTTTGGTCAATCCTACGTGCTATCTTTAATCCGGATATTATTATTTCGTTACCGCATTTAATCGAGATTTCGACGCCGATAATGTCTGGTTTTTATTTTAATCTGAAGCCGGGGAACACGAGTGCTTGGAATTTTTCATTTGGGACGGACGTGACACGTGAATTTTGTTTGTTTCCTTGGTAGATGTTTGAGTAAGATAACAGTTTGATGCACATGTAAAACGTCGTGTTTCTAACCAAATGTGACTTCGAGCGAAAGCAGATTTTTCGAAACACTGTACGCAGAGTTGGGAATATTTTATTCGAATGAATTACTCGAATAACATATCGAATAAATTCGTCGAATAACATCTCGGATAAATTCTTCGAATAACATTTCGAATAAAATCTTATTCAAATAACATTTTGAATAAAATCTTATTCAAATAACATTTTAACTAAGTTCTTCGAATCAGATTTTATTCGAGTAACATTTCGAATATAATTATTCGAATAAATTATGAAGAAGTGTTATTCGAATGTATCCATAAATGAAACCTCAGCTATGTTTTCAACAAAATTAGCAAAATAGTATCCTCATCATGTTTTTACTTAATTACAAGTGTTGGCTATGGTGGAAAAGAAAGCGTGGAATGAAGAGGAGTTGAAGAACTGAAAGCAAGGACCAAATCACGAAAGTACACCGACGTAATCTAGTGGGTAACCTTTCAAGCTTCAATCGAATCACACCTCGGCCCCAAATACCCATGAATCTACCTCCGTCACGTTGTGGATCGGAGAACAATCCCATCCGGCAAGGATAAAATTCTCTGGATCTCTTCTTTCATTAAGCGACACGCTCGTTTCACGCACGATCCCCTAATTACCGTCTGCGGTTCGATGAAAAGGTCGAAAGGTGTCTCCCAGACGAATCTTCGGCTTAACATAGAATCGTTTTCCGAGGATGGCCGGAAAATCGGGGGATAATCGCGCGACGTGAGTCGCCTTGATCTTTCTTCAAATCTTGATCCCCTCACCCAGTGAAACCAATTCGTTCCGTCGAACGAATCTTCTATCCACTCGTCAACTTTCCCACTTCGATATTCGAAGATTCCAAACGTAATCGATCGTCGAGAACAGAGAAATTCCATTATCGAGTCGCATACCGATCAATTATTTAGCCATCTCTATTAGTGGTAAAAAAACTATCGATATTGGTATCGATATTTTCCGATAGTTTCGAATAAATTGTCGGTAGTTTATCTTTGTAGATAATCTTCGATAGCGGTTTGTTTAAGACTGTAGAAAATTTGGATCAGCGACTTAAGATATCGTTCATTTGTAAATAGCAATTGATTATTATCCGAAAAATGGAAAAGAATATGAATATGTTTTTCTTCGAATGGAGTCGCGTCGATATTTCAAAATCAGAACCACTATATACGCGATTCAAATTAAGCGACGCTTCTGTTAAAATGAGAAGCAACGCGATATTGTAAAATGAAAGTAATAGATTACGTCAACTAAAGCAGGCGAAAAAATTTTAACGGTGCATTGCATTTACCGCGTTTAACGTAGTCTTGAAATGAAAGGAATTAAGGTGCGTTTTCGACACATTATTTTGTATTTGCAAATATGTTATATTTGTAAATATAACGCAAAAATGCGTTACAAAGAAGGAAAAAATAGTACGAATAATAGAATAGCTTCATATTAGAAGCTTATCATTATTTTTGTACCCTTACGAAATTCTTGAACTAAAGGAAAATGAGAAAATCTGAAAATTTCCCTTAGAAAAAATTTGAAGTGAAGTTTGTGGTTAAAAATTTCATTTGAGCAAGTTTTTGGTATTGAAAGAGATGTAAAATTATTCAAGGGTGAAAATAATGGAACTATTTAGTATAATCGAAAATTATTGATAAAGGTAGACGTTACATGGTATTATTTATTTAATTCAATTCTCAATTTACAAAAACAACTTATTAATAATAATAGTAATGTCATGGAGAATGAGATTTGCTTCTCTAAGTCTTTGAAATACGACAAACTTTTTGGTCAGCTAAAATAAAACGGATGAAAACTCTACGTGCACCCGATGTTTCTCATAACAGAAGCAGAGAATTGTAGCAGATCGCAATTCATCTTCCTTCACGGACAAAAAGTCAATTCGCGCTTGTTCGTCACGGGTGCAAGTTTTAATTACCGGCCGCCTGGAGGTAATGATGATGAACGAGCTGCTATCGATGTCATCGACGAAAGAATTGTTCGCACGTCGAAAAGACAATGGTGACCATTTCTGTTCGCGGATATTATCGAAAAGTATATAAGAACTTTGTTCGATTACCGTGATTGCTACGTTATAATAACTCCGTGTCACAGAAACCTTTGCGTTTTCAGCCAACTTTATATTGTCACGTTTGGTTAAAAACTTTTTTCCAGGATCAATAGTATAAATAGTCGAAGTAGTATAATATAGAAAACTAAAAATAGTACAGTATAATATAAGTAATAGTATTTAGAATGAACAGTCACTCAAGACAATCTCCATACATCCCTTAAAATTTTGAATACTTAACGGTGAATACGATGTGGTTTTCACTCTAAACTTCTTTAGTAATCTCATCTACACAGAAGAGGTGATCTAAATATTGGCTACCACTTTAATTTTTGAATTTATTGCCGAACATGTTGAGAATAGTTAATCTTTTACACGTCAACGTGTATCTTTAACAACCACGCCATCGTTGAACGATTAAAAAACGGTTTTTATCGCGTCATTCTGTTGTAGACACTTTCTGGATAGGGTAAATCACCCACGTACTGTTACTGTTCCTATAACTATCACTTGAATTCGTTTATTTAATAAAAAAGTAACGTATAAAGAATCGTAAGTAAACTTTTCATACGAAATTTCGGCTTCGGTTTACGTAACAACGCATACACATTGTATATTCGTTTACACTTAATATTTATAATTTAATATTAGGAGGTAAATGTGCTGTTGAACATTGAAACGTGACAAATATAATTATAAAGTATGGAACGTGCCATAATTCAGTAAGGCGCGACGTTTACTAAACATCTTATACCTGTTAATCAAACTGACGTGTTAATATATGTAAAAACGTGTTACTATTTAAATGAAAAGTTTTCAAGCGACAGTACGAAGGACATTGGACTTTGTTGTACATTTTCAATTACGTAGTAATGAATTTATTATATTGAACATATACAAAAAATGTTTACAAACAAAAGAGCGGTTGAACAATATTATGCTTCAAACTGGAACGATCTTTATGTTAAATAATTCCTAAAATAGTTAAATAAATTTACGCGCGAACCTTAAAGTGGCAGTACTCTATCCTGCATCAAAAGCGCACATATTTTTTGCACTTGTAGCGGTTGGAATTCTCCAAGTGAACATTTGTCAAGCTAATCTGTAATTCTGCACGAAGTCGGTCAATTGGGAAATATTGTAAGTCGAAGCTGACGAATCGAATCGACGGTAGAGGGAGGAATTCGGAACACGTTCCTCACCGGATTAGATCGCCGCTAGGTTTTTTTTCTCCCCCCCCCCCTTCGCTCTCCCTTTTTTCGTTTCTTCTGCCTTCGGATCTGTCTTCCTGTAAGGAAATCTAATGACAGGCAGCGAGTCGTGCGTGAGGGTCAAAGCGGAGTTTTGTTTATTGGGTTCTTAAGCGTTGCGTTACGTGTTTCTGATTCGTGAAGGATCGCGAAGTAAGGTCAAGGGGAAATTGGATGAAATTGCAGACGGCTAAGAATTTATAAGCTTTCAGGCCGTGTTTTGGGGCAATTAATTGCAACGTTTAGGATTAGCTCTTGTGTGTAAAGGAATTAAGGAAGCGTTTCGGAAAAGTGGCTACAAAAATTATACGTACATCGCTGCATTTATTTTAGCATTTAAGTGTTAATCTGCACGTCATTATAAGGGAAAGAGTTAAGAAAGGAGGACGCATAAACGTTGTAAAAGAATTGTTCTCTATAATAACTTAATGTTCATACGGAAAAGAAGGACGAAATGCACAAAGCAGATTAATAAGAATGTGTCGTGAGTGCTATAAATAATTATTGAATACATAATAATTTCCGAAAGTGTTGAGTTAGTCCTTACTACTTTCAACGCCTCGTGTCTAAAATATTAATTTCGAATGGGTGGAAATATTATTAGAAATTTTGCGGCTTGCAGCCTTACAATTAGATGAGTAGCCTGTAACGAACGACATTGTATCTAATAAACGAATAACGAACGCTGTAACGAGCAGCTGTTTCGTTAAATCAATATGCTACAACGACTACATAGGTTAGTTTTATGAGAAACTACGGATGTGTGACGTTGACCACCTTGGTAGTTGCAGTGTTAAATTGCTTTCTTTGATCAAACGATCAAATGTGTGTTTCCCTTGTATAATTTTACCAGCTCGGTAAGCGAGACGCGTGATTTCGAGAAATACCGTAGATTATGCATCGGCGTTTCTCGTTGAATGGTTCCGTGTTCAGTGATTCGTGAACCGCTATCTGGTCCACGTGACCGCACGACCCTTGGCCAAACCAACGCTCCGATAATAGTTCTAACCGTGCAACTATATACGTATGGAAATGTGCGTACCTACGCGGTCGCGTGTACACGGTGTCCAGGAATTTCCCCGTGCACTTCTGACGCCCATATAAGATCCAATTTACAAGTAATCTTTATCGTAAGTGAATACAGAAACTGCTGGTGGAGTGATTCGGATTCGTAAACTAAAGAGAAAACCTTAATTGCAAAGAAGCAAAATCGTGGAAGTGTAGCAGTGAAATATGAAGATTTCTAGAATTCGAAGGTTAATACAAGTTGTAATTTTATGCACATTTTATGCGAGGCTTGGAATAATAGTTTGCTAAGTGGTTAACAAATTTATTGATTTGAAAGAGCTAATGAAATTCGGAGGTTTAATGGAGAAGAAACGCATGCTACAATTTTATAATTTTAGAGGAGTGTATGTTGAAGAAAATTTCAATTTCGTAGAAAATATATTACATCATACTTACTTTCATATCTCGTGCATCATACATCATATTTGCTTTGTATAATAATGTAGTCAACTGAAACAAAAGATTACGAATGGATACTGTTTCTTTTTTTAAAAATCATACAAGAAGAAGTTAAACTATTTTAATCAAGTGAACGATTTTTCTTTGTATATTGAAGTTTGGTATTTTCTTCAACATTAACATGAAAGAGCGAATTAACCCTTTCAGCGCTATATAATTCGAATCTATCAACACAATATAGCGTTACCCAAAATATGAATTTAGAAGCATTGTAGTGATTAATAATGATCACAATATTCATATTAAATGTTATGTATCCCCATGATCCATGAAAATAGATCTAGAAACGCGTCAATCTCCTAAAATTACTCAGCACCCAAAGGGTTAAAAGTAGTTGTCTAAGCTTGAGTGCCAAGTAGCTGAAGAATGTGATGAAAAGTGTAAAGAAACTCGTGAGAATATGTTTAGAATGCAATAGTGGAATATTTTAACAATTACTGTAGATACTGATAAAAATGTTAAATATCTTGAAAAATATTAATTTTTTCGCTATTCCATCCTAACACTTCTTTGCGCAGAACGATACGAAGAATCGAAACACATAAAAGAAATTGCAGAGTTTCATTAAAGAAAAAAACAAGTGCAATTGTTCATTGCAACGTTGTTAAATTATATTTCTTTATGTATACCTATAAAACTATGAATTTGCTAATAAGTCATGAAATGAACTAATTAAAGACCGTATAAACAAACCAAGTAATGTAAAAAAAAACAAAATTGATATTTTTCACTGACACCTGCAATTGCTTATAAAATTGTTACTACCCTTAATTCAACTTTAAAATTAGAGTCATGTTACATGATAAAGGGTTAAACGGGAGAAGCGATATTTTCTACCAAATTCTACGATTATTAATGCACTGAAACGCACTTGAAAGTTACTGAATTATTTCAGAAACACCCCGTAGATGCGTGTATGCGTGTACTCGCTTGGAAGCGGGAATCGATGCGCATGCATATGTATATGATGCGGTTATTATTAGATTTCAATGCGTAAGGGGCGATGCAACGGTTTTCCCCGCATGAAAATGGTTTTCCCCTTAAAGCCTTCCTGCCCGGCTCTATAATCCCCGTAAAACAAATTCACCCGGCTCTAGAATATCCCTGCGTTCTTCGTTGCTTTTTCTCTCGACTCCGTAACCCGATTGCTAAGCTATTTTGCATGAGATTCGAATGCAACTGAGCTGCATACAGGATGTAACTATAGGAGGCCGGAAGTAGCGAGGTCAGCGTGTCAGCTCTGGGAACGATTTAAAGGACCAGCACGCGTCGCTTTTGTCGGTAGAAAACACAGTATCGAGCGGTCCCCGGTTATTGTTTGATATCCAATTAAATCGCGAAGCTTCGATGTTTACCAGCGGATGAAAGCGGTGAATTAAACGCGCCGCTGTTCGTCTATCGATACACTGAGTCTGGTGGACATCGAATCGGTCATGTAACAGCGCAGCGGCGCCATTCATCCTCGGCTTCGGGTTTCGCGTAAAATTCTCTGCAAGCATAAGCAAAGAAAATTTAAATCGATATAAACGAAATTACGTAGAAACAAGTGATTCGCGTGTGGCAAAAATGGCATAATTATTTCAGTAAGCGATTCTTATGCGATTGATAACACTGCCAGAAACATTTCAGTGCCTAATTTGTAAATATCGTTGATCAAATTTGAATGGGAGGAATCATATGTGAGACTTTGTTAGGATTGTTACTATGTATTACAAATGGTGTAATTATTTATTAAGCGATTCTTAAAGGGTTCGATAATATTTTCTGAAGCTTTTCAGTGCCTCTATTGTAAGCATCATTAAGTTGAGTAATAAGATCGTGCATCTTTTATTAAAACATTTAAAGAATCGTATTTAAGAATCATATTAAAACATTTAAAGAAACATATTAAAGAATCTGTCTAATCAACAATGAATACATTACGCAGAACTTTACAACTTCCCTCGACTATTTCGATTCTTTGTACCATTCTAATGTTCAACCCTTTGCACTCGAGGACTCCAAAACGAGATACCATTTAAAATCGTTCACAACCTCGAGAAATCGCCTATCGAGCCATCACTGTTTACACGCAAAAATGTTCAATTCCTAACACAAAGGGAACAATAAGTCGCGCACTAGCTTCACTTATTTTCTTAACCCTGTCCGTTCCAGAGTAAATTCCTCGCCAAAGTGAACCAATGTTGATAGCTCCCCTGTGCAAAGGGTTGATTCGCGTATATTCACGAATCTTCTATTTTCCAAATGGCATCGAATACCGTCTCCCATCGTCGCTCAAGTGTACATCGGAGCGGCCATTGCCAGCGGAAGCAATACTGAATTAAAAACGATAGCAGCGTCTCCGTTGGAAAAGCCCTGTTCCAGCGCAGCGTCCGCGTGCATCCGGCCATTTCATTACCGCGAAATGGACAAAAAGCGTATTTGCCTAGGACGGGGGGCGCGTGAGTAAGATCGATCATCGTTGGAATAGCCGCGTTGGATGATGCATTGGGACGGGTGACCTGGATCCGCGGGATTAAAGGTTCTCGTTTGGCCATCGGCCGTCGCTGCCTCCCGCGGGACGAAACAATTTTATCGACTGCTGTCTCGTTCCCGTAGCCGAGCGTTTTTCTGCATTATACAGCCGCGCCCCTGGGACAATGCTTGGAAAATCTTTGAGATCTCCGCACAGAAACCGATCATTTCCGCGCTCGTTCCACGGATTGCATTGTCCAATCTACGCGGCTTTTGTGCGCTATTCCGCGCTGCCACAGAGGAGATTGCGAGCGTAAAAAGGATGAAACACACACACACACACGCACGCACACATAGCGAGAGTTGGACGAACGTTTGGTTAATTGTACGAGAGGTTGACCCGCGACCTGGATATACTCCGATTTCCGCGGAACGATGTTTGCAAACGTCCTGCGTTGCCTCTGATATGTAGTATGGGAAAACTGGGGCGCACGTGCAACGTTTCAAACAACAATCAAAAGCATTGTGATCGACTGGTCGGAAACGAACCACGAATATGGATGCGGCGGTTTAGCCGAGCATTCGAAAAGGTGCACGGAAGAATTTCGCTCGTTTGGTTCCGTCGCGCGCGTTTCGTGGAATTTCCTGGTGGGACGCGTGGGAAGAGGAATTATAGGATTAGAATTTGGATTTCTCTTAGGAAGTTTCGGCTCGAGGAACGCCCACCTGTCAGAAGTTTTATGGGTTTCGTGCCTACCTGCGATATCCGGGTGACCTGCAGATTGCCTTTTGCGTGATCACGCGTCGAACGGGAGGCACGTTTCGGGTCGGTTCATGCAGCTCCGTGTTGCAAAAATTTGGGAAAGTGTAACGCTGGTTTAAGGGTTATTCAATTGCAAAGCAGGTTGGACTGAAATATTCAACAGCTAGGTGTAGGATAGAAATGGAAATATTGGAGACTACCGTGAGAAGATTCCGGTTGTTTATCGAAATTTGCGAGAAATAATTACAGGTTTAAAGATTGTATAATTGCAGAATAGATTATTGGAATATTCAACACTTATTGTTAGATTATATGCAAGTAGAAATATGCAAGATTATCGTGAGAAGTAGATTAGGAATATTTATTCAAATATGCGAGAAATAATTACAGGTTTAGAGATTGTTTAACTGCAAAGCAGAAGATTATTGAAATACTCAATATTGAAGTTGGATAGAAATAGAAATATTTGAGATTACTGTGAGAAGTGCATTGGGATTATTTATTAAAATATAGGAGAAATAATTACAGGTTTAAAGATTGTTTAGTTGCAAAGGAAAAAAATTACTGAAATGTTCAGCATTGAGGTTTGATACAAATAGAAATATTCAAGATTATAGTGAAGAATATATTGCAGTTGTTTATCGAAATATGCAAGAGAGAGAGAGTTAAATTATTTGTTGTTAATATCCCCTGTAATCAAATTCCCATTTAAATCTCGCTTCTTAAATATTTCTCTTCGCGACATAATTAAAGTTAAAATTGTAATTGTAGAGGTTTAACCGTATTTTTACATGTCACGTGCACGCTATACTTTTTACTGTAATTCAATTTCCACTAAATGCACAAACATCCGCAGTTCAGTGATAAGTTACCGCAAGTCTGCATCGATTTTCCGCCTGATCGATCGGTGAATCCGAAGATCTACCGTTTTTGGCAATACAGTGTATCAGTGCAGCGATATATCCCTTGGCTTATGACTATAAAGATTGCCCGATATCGAAGCACTTAGGTGGCAGTATCGAGTGAACAATCTCGATACGAGTGCTTACATACATTACCTTACTTCATTCTGCTACTCGTAAAAATAGAACAAAATTACTTTCACCTCGAAAAAGTGCAAGACGGATCACGAAAATAGAATCACCTAAATCGAATCGTTAGTATTTAGAGATGCATAAAAGAATTCTGGTGTTCTTGGATCACGTAATAATCGATTAACCCTCATTTTATATTTTTGTAAATTCTTTCAAACCTGCTGTACTAATTGACGTAAAAGGGTTATTAGCTCGTAAAATAAAGATTATTATTATTATTATTAATGCTGATACTGTTGCAAACGGTACGAAATTTCCGAACAACCTAATAATAACAGATTATAGAGAAGTTAGTTATACAAAGTAGTTTCATCCTGAAATCAAACGCAATCGAATATCGTTGGTTTTATCATTGACGAGGTGTAGAATTGACTATTCATTCTTATGTAGAATCATCAGGAGGCTACCTGGCCTCCTTACCATTTTATTGTCTCATGGGACGTTATTAATTTAGAGTAGAATAAGGCAACAACGCTTTTAGAACCCCGGAAATTGTAACTAAATATTGCAATGATCAATTGTTTTCAACATAATTGATCTCTATAATCCGAATCTATAATAATGTGCATATATACTGGTGGACAAAATTATGAGACATCTTGAAAATTTCTGGGATGAGAGTTTAATTTTATATTCATATTAAGGAACCGCACATGTAAAGTAAAACCATTTATCGTTGACCAACGCTTTCGTAAATCAAACAAATATTCAATTTAAGTTATAGTAATACAATTTCACTTGGACAAAATTACAAGACACTATCTTTGATAATTTAAAGAATATACATAACTAATTAAAAGTATAATTCTTTCCGAATGTTAATAATGAGTGGACCATCCTTTATTTTGCACTACTTCAATCACGCGATTTGGTAAACTTTTATATGATTGGTCCAAGTCTGGTTAGGCACGAAATTCACGATATTTCTTATAAATGAGTGACATATATTGTGGTTAGTCAATGGTTTTATTCACCTATTCGTTCCGATTCCTCATTTTTCCATCCCCTATTTTCCTTCTCCCATCAACTCACACCTTCTCCTTTCTCCTTCCTCTAGACGCCCAGAAATCTAAAATCTCTTTTGACTTCGGTCGAGCGATGGAGAATCTTGTGATTCGGGTGAAATTCGAAAGGGACCGAGGGCAATTTCCAGCCTGCTCCAGCAATGATATCTCGCTACGTGGAAAAGAGAGGAGAGCTAGAGGCTTGGAACGGCCGGCGAGTCTCTTCAAAGAACAAGCGAAAATCAAGCACGCGTGTATCAATCTCGAGTGCCAATCTCGACGAGAAGCGCCTCTTATCTCCCTACCTTTGATATCAGAGGTCCGTCGCCGTACAGTAGCGATGCTTTCCTGTCTTTGGACGAAAGTCTGAAGCTGGCTGTGGGGGTCCCATATGTAGGGAAACCTTTCTCTTCCTTTCGCTTCATCCCAAGCCAGTTTAATATCCGAGCTTGCAGATCAAATTTCTTGCGTGCTTTCACGTTCTTAACCGTTACTTCGTCCCACAATTTTTCGTCCTTTTCTTTGTTTTTTTTTAGTGGCGAGGATTGAGAATTTCTCGATGCTGTTTTTGGGTTGAGTGATACTTAAGTGCTAAACGGAGGAAATAAATTTGAAAGCTTATGTGACGTAACCTTTTATAATACTATGTGGCTTACAAGTGGCATACGCATAAAGTTTTGGGAATTTGAAGTATTGGGAATTCTAAGCTTTGAGAAATAGAGGCTTTGGAAATTTAGAGCATTTGGAATTCGGCGCTTTGAGAATATCAAGCTTCAGAATTTTGTAACTTTTTGGAACTATGTTAAACAGCAATGCTTGGAATTTCCAATGATGTAATTTTCCAAAGTTTTCAATTCTTAATGTTTGAAATTCCCAATGCTTTAATTTTCCAAAGCTTTTAATTCTCAATGCTTCCAATTCTCAATGATTTGAATTCTCAAAGCTTTAAATTTCCAAATCTTTTAATTCTCAAAGCTTCCAATTCTCAATGCTTTTAATTCTCAAAGCCTCCAATTCTCAATGCTTTGAATTGTCAAAGCGTGGAATTTTGAAAGCTACTAACTCTCAATGCTTTGAATTCTCAAAGGTTGGAATTTTGAAAGCTACTAATTCTCAATGCTTTGAATTCTCAAAGCTTTAAATTTGCAAAGATTTTAATTCTGAAAGGTTCCAATTCTCAATGCTTTCAATTCACAATGCTTTTAATTCTCAAAGCATAACATTCCAAATGCTTAGAATTTCCAAAACTGCAAATTTTCGTCATATAAAATATTTCGCCATATATAAAAACGTAAAGATATAACTTTTTGCTGACACAAACGTGAACGTACTCATCGATATTCTCATTATTATACACATATGATACATGTAGATTACTATTTTGTTAACCACCTTTAATCTTCACAGCATAGACGCAATTAATTTTGTATAATGAAGGTGAAATAATGTCCTCCTTTTTGTAATTTCATTTTGAAATCTTCTCTATTTGTAAACGTATAATTTACCATTTTGGATTTCATGCTTTCCAAGATACGTTCAATCATATTTAGAACGGATAACTGAGTTCAATAGTTTGGTCACATTGAAACGTAACCATTTCTTAGCCATCTTTCTCACTGAGTTCGAAGGTGTAGGCTCAATTTTGTGAGTAACTGTATATAGATCTTAAAACAAAGTTGATATAGGAATTTATGACGCGGAAAGGTAGAATGCGGAAGACCTGTTTTCATTTTTTCTGCGAAGGGACAGATTTGATAAGCGGCGTTAGAAAATAAATCTCGAGTAGAAAAGATATGGCGTGCACAATGTAATTCTTGCAATATCTCGTGCAGATAAAGACGGAGTACCTCTGCAACATTGAAACTTTCTTTACGCAATCGATAAGACCGGTTACTCGAGCATCTAGAAATAGGAGGCACTCGTGCAGCCTCTCGAGGAGTCCGAAATCTGATAAGGCAATGGAAACGTAATCGGTAAACTTTCTAACTGACCTCCCTGTGTGACGAGGCTATCGCGTTGAATTGGAAATTTCCTTCTGCTGCGAACTTTACTCGTCGAAACGTCCAGAACTGCCGCGAATTCACTCCTTCTACTCGATCCATGTGAAACACGTACGCGTTCAAACTAAATACAATCACCAGATTTACGATCGGCTAACGAAATGCTCGGAACAATTACTAAGTCAAAGTTCAATTACTCGGATTGCAAGATTCCTTTACAATCATTGCTGTTTGAGATCTGTCAATTATTGACGTATAGATAAAGACATGATGATAGAGTTTCGATTCCAATCATTTCTGTAGAAATGTAAAGTAAGTGAAGGAAGACAATCGGATTGAAAGGGATACTGCAATGCATAATCAAAGTTACGTGATAAAGAGAGCTCGCTAATTCTTCAAATATGCAAGAATTTACGAAGATGCTTAAACATTTGAAATTCTCGTGGATTTGCGATAATTTTCCAACAATCGCAAGAATTCGTAGGAATTTATAAACATTCACAGTAATTTACCAAAATTTACAAGAATCCGTAGCAATTGCCAGCAATTTACAATGATTTAACAAAATTTATAAGATTTCTCAGCGGTTCCTAAGAATTAGCAATGATCCGCCAAAATTCCCAAGAGTTCACAGCAATTCCCAAGAATTCGCAATAATTCCCCAAAATTCCCAAGAGTTCACAGCAATTCCCAAGACTTCGCAATAATTCCCCAAAATTCATAAGAATTCGCACCGATTGCCAACAATTTCCAATAAATTGTCAAAATTCGCAAGAAATCACGCGAACTCTAAAAAATATCCAATAATGCGTAAAAATTCGCAAAACTTCACACCGATTCGCCGAATCTATCCACCCGACGCAAAAGCCAACAGAAACCGGAAGCGAGCAATTGTCGCGAGGCGTTCAAGCAGTTTTAGTTCCCTCCTTTCGAAATGGTTCAGAAGGGTCGAGGTCGGTTCCCGGTTGCATGAAAATTCGCCATCCATCGTTCACCTTCCTCCTCCGTTCATTAAGAATCAAGCTTGGCTCGCTTTGTTACAAGAACCCTTATCAGCGCGATCCATAGGCCGTGAAATTACGAGGAGACGCAACGCAGCGCCTTGTAATTTTACGATTCGCGGCCTACTTAACGCCGCGCCGCCCGGGACACAGACGTCGTGCGTTTCCCATAATCGAGAGCGCGATCTCTTGCCGGTGTTCCGGAAGGGCTAAAACGATTACCCCTATGTAGACGGCGACACAGCCGTGCAAGACAATGGATTCGTTCGACGATCTGATACACGAGCAACGACAAAATGACGGGGCTGTTTCGCGGCCGACCGACAAATGTTCTGAAAAACGGACAGGATCGTTCTGCACGATGGACGACCAGCTGGGAACGGGGAACATTGTTTTTGCGGGGGCGTCGACGGTGCTCGTACCGGTTCTTGTCGATGAGAAAAAGTCGGTCTAACATCTGATTGCAAGGCGGTGTTCTATTTGGGAAAATGTGGGTCGAAGAATTTTGGCGAATTAGACGGATTTTTATTTATCACAGTTGCATTGATCTAACTGCCGCAACAGACCACTCGTCATAAATTTCAAACTGATATACTAATTGTGTAACAGAACGTAGGCTTTTTTTACGCTCCTTACGGTTTAGAGCAGTGTTTCCGAAACTTTTTTGTGCCATGCCTCACCTAAGCCTTTCTAAAATTCTTATGCCCCCCCCCCCCCCTATGTAACATATACATCATTTTTAATTTTCGAAAATTGAATCGTTCAGTGGAGAAACTTAAATGATAGGTTTTAAGAAGAAATCGGTGGGAAATTGTTGAAGAAACACACGTCTATTATATATAATCTAACGTTTATCCAGCTGGAGTAGTAAATGAGAGACGCCATACGGTTAACTTAAACTCTGGACGAGTCCATTTTTTAATTGCCCCCCTTAACAATCAACGTGCCCCCCCCCCCCCCCTCCCTGCGAAGCGTGGGCCCCATATTGGAAAACACAGGTTTAGAGTGATGAGTTTAAGAAATATATTCAATTTAATCAAATATGAGAAAGTTGATCGTTTATAATGTCGTTTGACTTAAAGGTACATATCCATATATTTAAATTCGTTGAACCTTATCTTATTTGCATGTTAGTGTATTACTTCTTTTTATTTCTGTTTATCATTGTATCGATGCTAGTCGCTTGCATAGTAATCATTAATTCCTGGTTTTCCGGTTGAAATGAAATTTTTTAAATAAAATATCTGCAGAAATGAAAATTTATTATTATAACGGAGCCAACAGAGTGCAAAGGGTTAAATTTGCAAAGAGGAACAGATTTTATATGATACATAAAATTACACAATGTATTGAAAGCAAAGTACAAATTACAACATTTGGAGAATAAAATAAATCTCTATTAAAATTCACCTTTTCAATTTTACTTAAGGAGACACGAATTTGTATAGAAATCCGCAGTCTAGTTATGTTAGATCCACCAATAAGTGATCCACTATTTTTAACTAACGAATTTATCAAAAGAATAAATTTCCTCTTAAGTAGAAATTTACAGCTTGCCGAAAAAATGCAGCAAATAGCAACAGTTATATTAAATTTATAATAGAGCTGGTATTTAATAAGTAAATGTTGAATTAAACAAAAGAAGCGAATTATTTATTGGCACGCCTAATAGCGGTCGAAAAGTCAGCAATTGTTTGACGAAAATTTGGCAAACCTTTAATTTTGCCACCGAATGTACATCTAAAAATTTGAAACAATTCATAGAAGTTATAAAATCATCGTTACACGGTACCATAAAAATATCAGAATATTCATTGCAATAAAAATGAGTTTCATCTTAAGTGTAGTCGTTTAAATTTCAACGAAGTGGTCATTTCGAAGTGTCCACAATAATTTCTGTTGAACGTAGAAAAAATCGTAAGGGAAGGGGTTAATTAGATACCCCATTATTTAAATTGCATCTCTTTTCAGTTGGCTAGAATTTTATTCAATTTATTTCGATCATCCTTCATCGGCGTACGGCAGCTGATTAAAAAATTCATGCGATTTGGAATGGGTTATGCATATTTACTGTGGCTCAGCTTCAATGTACACTCTATTTAATATTCTGCTTACCATGCTCGTTAAGTAATGAGGTCTATTACAATATTTCCCCAAGTTTAAGAGCGCAACTTCGTTTTCTTATTGTGCGCCGACAATAAATTCCTGCGCCATTCACGAAGTAGTCTAAAAGCCCCCGACTCTAAAACGCTCACCTTGAATACATAAATTTTAATCTTGCTCACCGGGTATTGACCCACTTTCATGAATTATAATTCTGGCTACGCCTTGCAATCCGAGTGCATTGAATTGCATCGTGCCACGTTTCCGTCGTCGCTTGTATTGAAAAGTTCCTCAACAATTAAATAATGTCGCAACTGAGTTTCCCCGTAAACAGAGAGAAGCGTGATCATTTTTTTAAACAACAGTGAAAAGAAATCGCGAATCCGTTCGATTCGCGGCAACGATATCGAGACGAAAAATTCGTGATTATCTTTGCCGCTACTAAGGAAATGTTTGTCGCGAATCGTCCTTTGCAATGGAGGTCGCGATATTTTTATATCGATGCAAAATACGCGGAAGTCGAAGCTATTTTTGACGAGGACATCTGAAGAGATTTCATTTGAAATGAAGATTAAGAAACAACTATTAAGTTGATGCTATTAGTAATTAGTAATCCACTATTTTTAAATGCATGGAAGAGTTTGTTTTATCAAAATGATATAAAGTATTCTCCTCTTCGTAAGCATCTAAATTAATTATCAAAAATTGATCACTGTATTATTCACATTTAGACGTTAGACGTTATTCGTCGTTTATTATCCAGAAAGTATGTACAGTAAATAAGTAAAATTTATGTTTTTACGAACTACTTTGAGTACTTTATCATGTTATACAAAAATAAATACAATATTATTACAAATGATCAAAACGAGCAACACTTTTTTTAATAGCATGATATATTAATAAAAGTCGCTGTACGTTACCTAATATTTTGCAACATTTTTCTCTATCTATAGATGGAATTCCTTTCTACCGTAATTTTATTGCTTTTCGCAATTCATATTTGTTTTTAGACTGCTTTTCGTTAATTAATTTTGCTCCTCGTCGTCTACAAATTTTCTATTACGTTCTACATTCATTTAAACCAGTGGCAACTTTGTACCTCGAGAACTGTTTGGTTTAGCATTTCTAGTTAGTTTCGTATGATTTTTGTTTGACCGAAAACTTTTTGCCAACGATATAGTATTCTTTGGGAGTTGTTGCGTTTCATGAATGGCTGATCAGAGGAGATATTCTGGAATCATTGTACTCTAGAAAGTATGCAAAGGAAAGGATAATATTGTGATTTAAAAACATTAAGTGTCACCATGGACCCCATGATGGATTCATGGAAGCTCGCTTTCACGCAACAAGTTTCTCCCTTAACACTCTTATTTCCACGCTTTCCAACATCTAAAAGCCAAAATCCATCCCGATTTTTCTTTACGATGCCATCAATTTTTATATTAGTCCTCTATGCTAAAAAATTCCGTACATCGTAATCGAAAAGTAGAATATATTGCAGTATTAGATTTTTCGAACCTTCACTTCGATTTTTGTAATATCTACGTTCCACGACCTCTAAAATCGAAATACAGCGAATATGTCGTAAAGCTTTATACTATTAGAATTTCACAATTAAAAGAAATTCATTAGGTATAATTTAGAATGGAATTTTAAATGAATTTTAAATGAAGATTGGAAGAAATTTGCTACATATATTTTAAAATGAATTTTTAAATGAATTTTGACAGTGATTTGTTAGGTTTAAAAAGGAATTTTGAATGAATGTTGACAAAAATTTGTTACATATAATTTAAAATGGAATTTTAAGTGAATTTTAGGAAAAATTAGTTAGACATTATGTAAGAAGGCATTTTAAGTGAATTTTGAAAGAAATTTGTTAGATATAATTTAAAAAGGAGTTTTAAATGAATTGTAAAAGGAACTACTAGATATAATGTAAAAAGGAATTTTATACGAACTTTGAAAGGAATTTATTAAATATAAATTTGAAAATTTAAAGGAATTCTAGATGAGTTTCGAAAGAAATTCGTTACATATTAAATACTGTTCAGTTTCTCGGGTATTAAAATGTGTAAATCTTCACGGCAACATTTCTAACATCTACGCGCATAGTACTCGTACATTGTACATCCGCAAACCGGAAGTTCTGCGCTCTCTGCAACGTAAAGCACATCCTCCGTGTTTTTCTTGTAAAATTATGCTAATCTAGAAACCGTGTTTGAAAATACCTCTGGCAACGGTGCCTGTGAATCCGCCTGTGTTTCAGAAACACGGGTCCAGGAAGAAAATACGCGAGAAGATAGGCTGACGCGGTGCCAACCAGGCGTTCGTTCAGGAAGATGTTAAGCGGTATATAAACGCGGCGATTAATTCTCAACCGCGATTTTTCTCCTGCTGGTCCGGCCATTATCTGATTGGCTCGCGTGTGTTCCAATCGTTTTGGCAGCGGATTTCCACTGGCTTTAGGATCCACGCGGCGCGAAATTTGTTTACGAATCTAGGAAAGATTTAACTATTCGCTAACCACATGATAAATCCCCGATTTATAGGAAACGTCATGAATTGCGTGTCTGATTAGACTTGGACCAAGCTTGTATACAAAAATTGTACAAATGTTTACCAAATTTAACGATTAAAGCAGTACAAAATAAAGGCAGATCTACTCGTTATTAACATTTGGAAAGGGGGATACTTTTGATTAGTTATGTAGGGTAAATTACCCTAATTGTCACAATCTTCTGATTATTGACACCGATTTAAAGATAATGATTATTAAATTAATGTGGCCATATAGAATTTTATCGTGCGATGATCGATATTTGCTGTATACTTTCCGATCGTTCGTGGATTAATCTAGGAAAAGGGCTCGAGAAGCTTTAAAGATAGTTTCCTTTCCGGATATACCGCTTATTGCAATCTCAATTCTCGATGGAAGCCTCGAAGATTTCATTTATTGGTTTATTTGAAGGAGAAACATCATTTCTAAGACACAGATACACAACTTTTCAATTTCCTTCGTATTTAACCCTGCTACAATCCTTGGAACTTTTTCCATCCCCAAATTGTGTCTTTGCTTTTGTACAAAATTTCCTACATTTACATAGTCAGTTATACCGCAACTATTCAACAAATTATCGATTTCATTGTCATTGTTATGTATATACGAAAAGGATTATCCCGTTTATTAATCTTTTATAACGTTTTATAAAAAAGGATTATCTATTTATTATAGATAATAATAGTAATAATGTCAAAAATAACAAATTCGACTCGATAAAGTAAAGTTCTTTAATTAACGTATATTTAAGCATTCAATATTACGTTTCTCGTGGCTCATATGGAATATTAGATTTTCGATTTTAGCGCACAAAGAAAGCAAAGGTTGCTCATTACCGCTATAAATGGTAAGGGATTTAAAAAATGCATCGCGTTTAGTGTTCTTTCTCGAGAATTTAAATATCCATTATTATAAATATCATTTGTTCTCGGAAGTGAGTTTTAGTTAGCTCGACTTGCATATTGCTAGTCAATCATGGAAAAACATATCTATAAGTAATGTGTTGATGCCTATGTATGTTACAATTTATAACAAGTATTACCAATGCATGTCAACGTGAAACAATGCATATCGTAAATTCTATTCGTTGTACGATAAAATTTAATACAATGTTTAAACGGGCATCGATTAGATTTCAGCGATTATCGTATCACCGATTACGTACGATCTGTATATTCGAGACTCACTGTTCTGTGTCGACAAGCATGTAATTTTGCATTATTTTTTTTCACGAGAATTCTTACGAATTACAATCCAAGAAAATTCTCGAGAATTCTTACAGATTATAATGCAATTTCTCATTTCTCGAGAAATGAGTGAAATTAACCTTGTTAAACCCTCGATATTTATTCAGAATAAACGTATAATAATTGAAATTATGTAAGCAGCGCGAAAAGGGTGAGTGAAAAGGCGCGGAGTGGTTGCTTTGCGAGCCTTTGTTACCACGGGTTGCCTGTTTGCTTCCGCGACAGGAAATTAACAGCTCGGTTCCGCTCTCTACGCACCCCTATATAGTTCATCCTGAAAGTAATCTGGGATTCGTCAGCCTCGTGTGCGTCTTGACGTTGGACGAGATCATTTTGCTAGACGTGCGGATTCGTTTGCCGGTTACAGTGTTCCGGGACCGCGATACTTGTCGCGGTTAAGTAGCAATTAATTTCTGGCGAGAACTTCCATGTAATTGCTGTTCTCCGATATCCCTAATGCATCGCCGGGAAATGGCGTTACTTTGAGGAGTTCGATTGAGAGACAGGGGAACGATAAACAGTGTTTGGCCTGTTTTACAATCGCATCGTTCGATTCCCTTAGGGTGCGATGCAAATGTTTTGTACGCGACAGAGTGTTTACGAAGTGCTTGATATATATGTACGTTGATGCTCGAGAGGATTGAACGATTGGTTTAACTCTGTTGCGGTCTCAGAGTCTTAATCGTATAATGTTCCAATTACCTATCATATAATCATTTAATACGTTGATCCAATTAAATCATGTGATATGTTGTATCGATATTAGAGGCGGGGCGAAACGTAACTTTGTTGATTCGCGAAACTCGAATTCGAAAGTTTGTTTTTAATCACTTGTCAATCTAGTCTCGTGTGTATGTATTTACACCACATTTTATGAATAAAATATATGAAATATATATATATATATTCGAAGATTAACATATATCCATAAATACATATTTAAGATTGACTATATGTAAATGTTTATATAGGGTAAGTGACTCACGTACTGTCACTTTAACTGTTTCCTATAACTGTCACTTGAATTCGTTTATTTAATGGCGAAGTAATGTATAAAGAAATTTTCATACTAAATTTGGACTTCGATTTACGTAACAACACATAAACATTGTATATTTATTTACACTTAATATTTAGAAATAAATATTAAGAGGTAAATGTGCTGTTGAACATTGAAACGTGGCCAATATAATTATAAAGTATGGGACGTGTCATAATTCAGTAAAGGTGGTATGCTTACTATATATCTAATATCTGTTACATCAACTGAATTGCTAATATATGTAAAAATTGTTTCTATTTAAATGAAAAGTTTTCAAGTAACAATAATTAGGACATTGGACTTTGTTGTTCATTTCCAATTACGTAGCAATTAATTCGTTGTATTCAACATATAAAAATAATGTTCATAAATAAAGAAGATGTTGAACAATATTATGTTCCAAACAGGAACGATCTTTATGTTAAACACGTTCTAAAACAATTAAATAAAGTAACGCGATAACCTTAAAGTGGCAGTACGTGGTACATCTACCCTATTTATAGTATAATTATATATATAGTATCATGTTCTATATATTAATTCGGACACGGAAGGCTCTACTGTATTCTAAAATATAACAACACGAATGTACGTAATTTTGTCCTGCAACCACAGATATTTCCATAAAGATACGGCACGCCACTATAAGGAATAAATTTCACCTCCATAATCGCAGCAAGATTACACGACAAAGTTTCGATATAAACCAACATTGCCTCGTAAATCACCCAATTTCTCTCGCTCCCTTCACTCCGTCATCCTCGCGAACGTTCAATCCAGCAGTCGCAAACGACTCCGTCCGTCACCGGACGAGGATTAATCCGCGAATTAATTCGCAAGCGTGGCACGAAACCTTCTCCCTCCCCTCGTCAACCGCAAGAACTTCCTTCTCCAGCGCCATTTACACAGGAAGTTTTTTAATCCGCCCAGTATAGCACCCCGTTAGAGGTTGTCGTTTTCATCGTAAGATTTCCCGACGAGACACGCCACGTTGAAGCTTCCGGGATCCTTCCACAAAGTTCGCCGACGTCTCGAGCAAAGTAGCCAAAAGAGAGACGGTCGTCGTCGTCGTCGTCGTCGTCTCGCGTCGACTCGTTTCGACTTAATCGGGAAGGAACTTTTTTCCGACCCGCATTCCTACACTTCCGGTTGTGTCTGACGTTGATTCCACGCGACTGGGCAGCCGAAAAAGTATTCGCGGGACGAAACAATCGACGCTCCGTGACGCGCGTTCACCGAATCGACAAATCCGCCGTGAAAATCGTACGAGCGTGACGTGTCAAGGCTGTGTTTCGGCGACTTCCGACAAGGGTTTCTCCTTGCGAAGCGACTCGACGCGTGGTCAGAGCCGTTTGGCCGGGGGAAAATTGATGTTTCTCGCTTTGGTCGAAAGGTTGGATTGCTGACGGAAACCGGGTGATCGCTGCTTGGCTCGGCTTCCAGATATTGTTCTACGTGCACGGAAAACCTTCCCGTTTCCCTTTGACGCCGCACGGGATTTAAGTTTTTAAGCTTTTAAGATGGCCGAATCTCTTTGCGGTTCGTTCATTTCTTTCTATGAAATATGAACATTTGTGCGGAATTTTTATTAGGAATGAATGCAGGAAGTTGAAAAGTAAGGACGGAATATTTGAAACGTCGAAACCTCGGAGCATTTCGAAACTCAAAAGGGTTCGAGTTTTGGAAATTGGAAACTTTGCGCTACTTTTGCGATAGGAAACTCTCGGAACTTAGTTAGCAATAAAACTACCAAGTTGTCAGAATGACCAGTTGTCAATTTATCATAAAAATTATGTAAACTGGAAGGAAGGGGTTCATTTTTAAAATATTCATACACGATTTTCTGTGTAGAAAAATGCATAAAGATTTACTTCACTTGCAAGTGATATTTTTTTCATATGTGTATCAATTTTACTTCTTTGATTCAAATAAGTATACTTCAGTCGTTGGTAATTTGGATAAGCAATGAGAATATTTCCATGACTAAATGATGAACTTCGTTAACTCATAACTAGACTGCAGATGTTTATGCAAATTTATTTATACTTTTTTAAGCTGAACTCAAGAAGTGGACTCCGAATAGAGACTTGATTTAACAATTAAATATTACAATTTGTACTTCACTTCTAGTGTTTCGCATATTTTTGCATACTATTTGCATTCCGTAGCTTCTTGCACCATTAATTTTCTCATGAATGCATAAACATTTGTGTTAATGGTAACGAATTAAGAAACATGCACTAGTTTCAAAGTATTTACAATTTAGCTGTGATTCAGGACTCGGTTAGTTCAATTGTGATTTGTAATACGCAACAAGCCATCAAGTTATTGACCCAGGTAAAAAGCTAACAGAGATATGAAAGGTAAAAAGAAAATAATAGCATAACTTTCAATATTGTTTTACTGAAAAATGTACACATGAAAGTAAACGACTTTTAACAAATATCAATACGAAGCAAAACAATATTGAAAGGTTCTATTAATATTTTTTTATTTTCCATACGTCTGTTAGCGTTTGGCTCTGTGCCAATAATTTGATGGTTCACTGTAATGGTAGAGAATATATCGATATTACGTCACGTGAATTCACACGTTATATTATTTGCATGACGCGATTATAATTTATAGTCAGTCACGAAAGTCCAGATAAACATTTTAAATTTCAAATATTTACATACTTCAGGTTATATTTTAAAATAACAAGAGTGGCGTGAAAATTCATAACATATCGAATCACAAGTGGGAAAGATTCATAGATGATGTTTCATAAAGAGAGCATCTCTGATTACGCGAATAAAATTGCTCCTTAAATTATATAAGACGTGAATCTATTTGGTGTAACAAATTATGGGATGTCACGGATACGTTGGAGAATTTAGCTAAGCATAAATGCAATTATAGACTTTCGCGAAATAATACTTTTGGTTTACGTATATTTTGTTATAAACAGTTACGGAAAACGTCACTATGTTCTGTCTAATTTTAATTAGCAAAGTGAATTAGTTTTTATTTGAATTATATAAATTATTTTAATTCATTTATATGAATTATTTTTAAGGTTGAATCATGAATTACTTTTACATTATTTATATGAATTATTTTTAAGATGATCATGACTGCTATATTTTTTTAGATAGTTGAAATTTAGAGGTGTATATAGACTTTTGCGACTGGGTTTAATTTAGTAGAATAAATCGACAGTTAGTCCGAAATAGCAAAATAGTAAATATTAGTAAAATAAGTTTACAATTCTCAGAAGTCGATGATAGAAGTTTGCACTCAATATCTAAATTTCCTATACTTTAAAAAAGTTTGCTCAACTAAAAAGAAGACGGAAATGAAACGAATAAATGTTTGTTTACTTATTAATTAATTAAACAAAGGATGGAAGTTTTGCAGCAACCTGACAAATATACTTGTATTAAATTAAAATAATAATGTTCACTTTCTGCGAAGCGATACAATTTCTTACAATCTAATATTTAATAATATAAGAAATAATATTTGTTAGTATACTTTAGATTATGTTACTTTTGTGTCCAGTGTTAATGCAGCTATTTTCAACCTGCCTGTTTAATAAATCTTTATTAATATCTTATAATTCGCTGTACAGACCAAAGGAATATTTTATCCTATTTAATAAATTGATTACTATTATTATACTTATTATTAATATATTTAGCAACTTTAGTTTAGCATAAATTCGATCAGTCTCTGTATTAATTTTCTTCCACAATATTTCTACAGTTCTTGAAATTCAACGCAATCCAAAGAAACATAGATTCTCTGACAGCTTTCGAAGCTGAAAGTCGTGTTTCCTGTGCGCGAGACAACTGCGATTCGACGGCGTGATGCAAAAAAGCGTGAACTCTATCTCGGTTAACCCGTCGTTAATACATCGTCATCCAGAAAGATGAGAAGGAAGAAGAAGAAGAAGAAGAAGAAGTGGGAAAAAAGAAGAAGAAGAAAAAGGGGGGGAGGGAAATCGGAAGGCACTGCTCGAAATCTCTGAAGCGAAAGTTTGCGGCGGAAGAGGAGAAATTCTCGATCGGAAGCTCGGGGCGGCGTCGGAGTCGAGTCGAACAAAAAGCCTGAAAGCATCTGCTCGTTCTCGCCGCGGAAAGATTAAAAAGTTCCTCGATCGGCGGGAAGCTCGCGACAATATTGCTCGTCGAGTGGCTGCCACGCGTGTGCACACCCGTCACTCCTAACACGTTCTCGTTACACGAGAACATTTTTATCGAAGGAGAATATAGATGGATCTATTCGACGCGGAATTAGGGACGGTTTAAGTCATCGTCTTGTTGATTTCAAACTTAACTGAAAAACGCAAGGCTTGGAGTTTTGTAATTTTGTACTTGTTTGATACTTCCGTCGAAAATCGGTTACGTTATTCTTCGATATCCAAGACTTTTTTTTTTTTTTAGAAAATGCAATAGGTGTGAATATAGTTCGTGTGAAATTAAGAGGAGTTTAAGTCGTCATTTTGCCGGTTTCAAAAATACACAGTACAGAATATTGAGTCGGGTCATTCCACACCAAATCGATCACTTTTTTCCCTCGATGTCTGGGATTTTGTTTAAATTGAAATATGTTGTAGTCTATGCGCAATTATTGGGGGTTTATG
This sequence comes from Eucera pruinosa, assembly GCA_028830335.1. Lineage (NCBI taxonomy): Eukaryota > Metazoa > Arthropoda > Insecta > Hymenoptera > Apidae > Eucera > Eucera pruinosa. The sequence continues at coordinate 8,564,924 of JAMYCR010000015.1, read as the reverse complement.
TCACCATTTCGTCAATAATGAAATTGTTTCCTCAATTACCTCGATTCGCGACATAAGAGTTTGTTTATAATTTGTAGTATAAAAAGCAAGATTCGTCAACTTAAGAAAAATTGATCTAAATAGGCAGTATCTCTACGATTAAAACGAAAAAAGAATGAAGTTCGCAACTGTAATAGTTTCGGGGATAAAAATACTTTTATGAAGGTACTTTTCGCGAAAGGCTCTGAAATTTGCAAACTTCGATGGCCTGCAATTTTTAATTACGTTCATTATTTGCAAAATGATGGCTTAAATCCCCCATAATTGCGCATAGACTGCAACATATTTCAATTTGAAGAAAATCCCAGATCCATCGATCTTCCCAGTTAAACGTTTCCTACATTCGGAAAGCATGAATCAACACTTCAACGCCACTATTCTTTTTATAAAAATGATCATTTCCCGGATTTTCTATAAATCTTTTCAATTTTAATATTAACCGACAAGATTATTATCTCCTTTTTTCTTTTTTTCCCCTTTTTCCTTTAGGGGGTGAATATTCACAGGACTTCAATCTTATCACGAGTCTTAAGGGTGTCGTGACCGATAAAAGTCCGTGGGACAAACGGCCCTGTAGGATGTAATAAAATTCGTACGCAGCAGAAGGCGTTCTGGATCGCGTTTATGACGCGTACTTATGAGACAGATGTCAGGTATCGTGAAACTGCCGAGATAATGCGCGCCACTTTTTTTTCGGAATCTCGTAAATCCAAATTCAACCAACTGACGCCCCTAAAGGGGAGCTTCTTATAAAGTTTACGAGGTGAAGAACTGATGTTAAAGCCCCAGAAATCTGCTAACAGTTAATCCAGAAACAAAATTCGGAAAATTTGTAATGGAATTCGGAAAAATTCAGAAGGATACTCGGAAAGCTTCAGAAGGAAATTGAGAAACTTTTAGAAAGAAATTTGGAGGCTTCCAGAAGGAAATTCGAAAATGTTTAGAGAACTGTAGAAGAGGCAATTCAAGTCAAATCAATTATAGAAGGAAACTTAAATAATTAATAATGCAAATTCGAGAAAATTTAGAAAGGAAGATATTGAAATTGTAGAAGGAAATTTAGAGGATATCCGAAAGAAGTTCGGAAAAATTTCAGAACGAACTTTCGAAAGCAGGTCTCGGAAAAATTTCGAAATGCGAGAGAGAAAACTTCGAATGGAAATTCTAAATTTCATTTATTGGTGGGTACATAATTCGAAACAATTTTGAAGCTCGCATTGTTTCGAGATCATTTGTCCACAAAATGACGAGGCTAATTTGTCAAAGGGAATTCAGAGCAATTAATGGCATCGACGTTTGACGTTTCGGCGGAAGGTGAAAAGTGGCGGCGCGCACGCTTATTAATTATGCGTCAGCGCAAATACGAATACGATCGCGGCGTTAAACGTCCTGCAGGGGAAAAGTCCCGACCCGTTCGTGTTGGTATATCAATTAAACCATAATTATTGCGCGGAAATTGCGTGCGATAGTTGTAAACATAATTTTAGCAGTGGTCAACGTACGGCCAAGTTTATTCGAATCGATGCAATTTGAAACAGACCACTCCCCCCCCCCCCAGCTTTTCTCTTCAATTCAAGCCTTCTCCACCGGCGAAATATTAATGAAACGAGTAAAATATCGAAACGCATATCGCTGAGTAAATTTAAATTACATTCCCGGTAATTTTGCACGCCGATAGAACTTAATCGACTATTAACTATAGACAGGCATATTCGAAGAGCTTCTATAAAATTATTAAATTTACGTTTTTCGTAACGCTAACCGTACCACGCTCGGTTTTAATCCCTTGTCTTACAATAACCAATCTTCTGGAAACCAGATTTCTGGTTTCAGTTCGTAAGATTGAGGATCTTCGATTTAAAATTATATAGAATATTTGAATATTTCGCGTATAGTGCAGCACGAAGCTAATGGATGTCTTACGTGGCATTGATAATAAACAAATTGTATGGCAAAGGATTAAAATATTTCATTTAAGATTTCATATTCAGTGTTATTTCATTCGTTCGTTTGACTCTATAACAATACTTATATTGTCCGACGAATTAGTCTCCGTCAAATTTTGTCTCCGTTTCCTTGTGAGAACAATTTATCGAATATGTATAAATAATGCTAAAACATGTACGGTTAGTGTTAATATTAATAGTTGAATTTTCAGCTAACGCCGCTACACATTTCTAATCCTTTGCAATCCAAAACTATTTTAGAAATATAATCTAGCGGTAATTTCGACAGCTTTTTGTGACTTTTGTGAGAATTCGAAGTGTTATTCTGTAATTTCGGAAAGGAAAAAAGTTGTTTTTAATTTCAACCATTTCATCGCTTAGAAAGATGCAAATTTCTGGAAGAATGTAATCTTTTGATTACCAAATAGATGGGAAAAAGTAGTACCACAGATTGCAAACACACAGAAGAATTAAATTACGTACAATTATACGAATTCTATCGTTAAATTTAGTTTCAAAAACGCTACGAACATTCTTTCGAACCCAATATATCCATCCATATGTCATTTTGAACCAAAATTCTGGATACGAAAGAAATAAATATATATATGTAGAAATTTGCATATGGATAGTTTGTTTCTTAACTTCTATCAGTAATTGTATTTCTGATATAAAACAAAGGCAACTTGCACTACAATATTTTAGTGGATTCGAACTTCTTTCAAACGCAATTTCATATAACAATGTAAAAGACTTAAAGAAGAAACAATTTTCTTATCCTACCACCACTGTTTTCATTTCAGATAGAAAAAAGCCACACGAACTTTTCCCGATACCTAATTTGCTTTATAATACGTTCACGAAACCGACATTACATTTTTCCACTAACCCAATAACGTTATAGTTCTAATTAAAAGAGGAAACAAATGATATAAAATCTTTGCCCCGGTTAATATTATTCTACTCGATCTTCATTGAACCGGCAATTAAATCTTCGCGGAGCGGAATCGTTGATCTTCTTAGGTGAAAGGAACTCGCTCGTATTCGCCCACTTCTCGATCAAAATGATGTTCCAAAACCGGTGCGAGATATTTCAATTCCGTTGGGCAGAAAAAAAGTCCGATAAGAGGCGGACGACCTAGATTTCAGACGTCGTAGGCGGGATCCGATTCACGAGCGACGAGGAATCGATCCAACCGTCGTCGTTTCTCCAAGTAAAATGAAGACACGGGACCGGGTCTTGTCGTCGTACGGGAAATCCTTTCCATTATTTACCACGGAAATGCTAGCTCTGGAAATAGACGTGTCTCGCTGCAAGGTTGCCCCGCGAGGCTAGGCGAGTTTCCAAAAGTCACCGATCCGGAGAAATCTCGTAATCGATTCACAGCTACCGCATAGAACTTTCTTCTCCCGTTGACGTTATCAATTTTCGTGTCGATAGGACTTGCGAAAGCTTTCTGATAGATAAGCTACGACTTGAATTATACAGGATACGAAGAGTTTAGATAACGGTGTGGTAATACAGTCGAATATCTTGATAATTCGAACCTGTTTAACTCGAACACCTTTATAAGATGAACATTTTCGTGATTTCTTTAACTCGTTCGCTAACAGGGTATCATGGTGAAAAACTTCCACCATAGAACCGTGATTTTTTCTCGGAATTATATGACACCACGTGGAATAGACTTTAAACTACTCAACTGCTGTACAGACTCTAAATAATATAATATTATCGCAGATCAAGCACATTCTTCATATATATATTTAACCATTTTAGATATTAACAATTCTGTTCAAAACAGAAAGCGTTTCAATGTGTCTTCATAATGTAACCAAAAACGTCTGTCACATATATGTGACGACGGGCTCTGATAACAAACCGATGTGTCACACATATGTGACGGCTAGTAGCGAACGAGTTAAGCTTGCCTGAGAAAACGTTTATAAATCGAAGTAAAATTTACCTACTTTAGCTCGAATTATTTTCTATACGTTCAGATGCATTTTTACATTTGTAACTCGAATTTATTAGATTATGTTGTTATGATATGTTAAATATAAATAGATTCTCTAATACACCATACCAAAATTCTAGATATAATTCTTGAACCATTAACTACTACACGTGTTAAAACTTACGTTTGCAAGACTGCTAATACGTAGTCATTTGTCTCTATTTTCCTGGTTCGATTTCAGTACGTGAACATTATACTACAATTGAAAAATATCCAGAGTGACAGTAACAGATGAATATGTAATTATTATTAATGATTAATGGTCTCACAATAGTAGTTAAGGGTTAATTATATAGAGGATTGATTTGAAAACTTTACGTCTATATTTCGAAAGCAGTACCTTTTTAAATTGTACAAAAATGTTGGATAGAAATTTTCTCGGTTTCAGAAGAGAAATACAACTATTTCGTTTGGTTTGTTTTTGTTGAACGTTTTCAAGGTTACTTGAAGGACAATCTTGTTTTTCTATATGGAACCCTGATGTTTATTTACAGATTCTTATCTTACGTCAAAAAAGAAAAATAATTTGTGTAGAATATTTGTTTTTCGTGTTTTATCTTATGAAGATATTTAATAAAATAAAAATAGTTTTTGCTGATGAAGCTTCTTCATTTCTTTATGGATGAATGATGATAAATCAATAACATTTACATTCTTTTATTTTTTGAGTTCCCTTTTGAAACCAAGAAACATCTGTATCCAAGACTTCTCCTGGAAATGTTTTATTTTAACCAGACATTTAAGTGCAAAGTTCTCAAATGAACATTCTCACTATAATTAAAGCAATTTCTAGAATTTTCCACCAATAATTCAGTTTCATTATTCTACATTCACAAAAGCCAGCAATTTTAAAATATTCTAATTTTCTGCTTCACTTTTCATGCAATGAAAAATGATCAATATCGAATTTTACAAATTAACGTTGAATTATTCCAACATTAATATAAGCTTTTCCAAACGTTAGGAAAATGTTTTCACTTTCACCAATTGTGCAATTATTTTATTGATTCCATGACCATCGAAAAGTTTCACGATTCCCCTTTCCAGAAAGTTTCCATCTTCTTATCCCTCGCAAATACACTACGAATAAGTATCTCGCGACTGTATGAAAAAAAGATTTCTCGTGATCTTAAGCTTAATAAGAGGGAATGAAATTGATCTACTTAAGGAACGAGTTCAAAGGAAGGCAAAGAGGTCCGCCTCGAACAATAACGGAGCAAGGAGTGGCTATTCTCCCCGTTTCCTCCGATATTCTTCTTCCGTTTGCAGCCAGAAATTCGCGTCAGACAACGAAGGATCGTCCAGCGGAACGCTTTCCATCAAGGCACTCCTCTATCCGTGGTGGAGATATTTTCCATCAACACGACGCGGAGGCTCTTCGTGTTTTCCGGCAACCTTTCATTACCCTCGTCACACGAATCTGTTTCAGTCCTCGGCTCCGTACTTTCCCGGGGCATTAACGCGTGAAACCCAACGGGGGTGGATCTCTATTCACCCTCTTCTCTTCTCTCTCTCCCTCGATTTATACCAGCAGACGCCGCCGACAATGGGAATTTTGGAAACGAAGCTGATTCCAGTGTAACGCGAGTTCACGAACCGATAGTTTACTCGTTCAAGGGATCGTTGAAGGGTTTTGTCAGCTCCCACGGGGGCGGTTTCTGCAATTAGCTTGTTGGAAATTTCGATTAAAGGGGAACGAATTTTGAGACGACGTACAGTCAACCGCGAAAGTTATTTTACTTAGTTAGTTTAGATTTTAAATGTTTTCGTAGTTTAAACATCGACTAGGTACAGGATAGACTTATCCTTATGTAGAATTATCAGAGGGTTACCTGAACCCTTTGTCATTTTAATGCCACTTGTGACATTGCTGGTTTAAATTAGAATAAAATGGCAGCGTTTTCTAAATCGTTGGGAATTATAAATAAATGCTGCAATAATTAATTGTCTCCGATATACCATGATACGAGCCACATCTATAATTTCATTTGTTATGATCTTATTGGCTGCATTTTTTAACTCCTCCTCATTCCACTTTTTCCCCTTTTTCGATTGTTTCGTTACGTTGATTCTTCCAAACGTTCAAAGTACCACAATGAAGAATCATTTTACTAACCGATTATAGGGAAAAATGTGCTGTCCTATATTAAGAGATTGTTAATTCATCAGAAAATCCCCATTTATGAGAACTACTCAACCGAGTGTCAAAAATTCAAATGCAATTGACGGAACACTTGCCAAAGTATATAGTAACGCCCCTTGTATATTTTCAGTCACGAAACTTTAACATATATTATATCACTCTGTAAATTACGTTATACGCTCACTCGCTGTCGAATGCAACGATAACTTCGCTTCTTTCTTTATGTGAACACGACTGACACGTGTACCGACTCCTACATAACGTATGTTAAACCCTATCCCAATATTCGCGGTGTTGTCTCGTTGTGTAATCGTTTCTGATTTCACGATTACAGCTACTGCCCGGTAATATGCGAACTTCACCTATACTAAATTTCTATGTTTCGACGTATTTGTAGTTGCCGTCGATTTCTGACGGATGACGGTCGTTGCTTCTAATTCATGCGTGTTTCCCTACGGTTCGAAAGACCGAATTTCACCGTAAAGCATTTTTTTCTTTTTTTTTTTTTTCTTTCGAGCGCGAACAGAAAGTTTCACAAGGACGATTCTCGACTTGGCGCGTTAAGAGGCTGCTGGCGTTAGAGGATGAGAGGCGCTTGTCGTTCGCGTTCCCAGAGGTATTCCGGGATACTTTGGACGTCGGAATGACGTGTCGGTAGAGATTTCGTTCCGGATGCCGTTCTCGTGACGCTCGAATAACCGGAAGGAGGCGAGGCTCGCGAGCGTGCAGCCGCCGGAACCTCTACGTACTCCTCTCGAGTGCTCGTGTCAGCCGTAAAAATATAACTTTTTAACGCAGCCACGCGTTCACGAGTTTTGCTACACCGAGTTAGTTGCGCTTGCGATTTCTTAAACCGTAGAAATAAGAAAATATACGAATTTTAGATCCAAAAATACCGAGAGCTCCTTAGGACGCTTTTAAATAGATACAGTTATAGTTAGACTGCGGATTTTTATGTAAATTTATATTTTTGTTAACCAAATTAAAGGAACGAGACGTGAATGATTATTTCACCCTCAAGATATAATAATTTTCACCTTACTTCGTGGACCATCTACGGTTCGCATTACTATGATTACTATTCAATGTTGGCATAAATTCAGTGGTGACTTCAGTACACTAAAATAGAAGTAGAAGTTCATAGAAATGTTTTTTCGATACGATTTTGTTTCCGAATTACAGTCGATTTCGTATTACACCTGTTGTTAATTGTTTTCATAGAAACGATTGCTGGGTATCGAATTGCTCATACAAGAGTTAACACGTTTCGTGCCGAACCGACGACAACCAAAAAGATGAGAAGACTTCTTGGCTAACCTAATACTTAACTTGTACATCGTAATAATTATATCGTGCACCATGCGCGGAACACATTGCCTTCTTTTCTAAGTACTAATATATTTTTCAATATTAAACTTATATATGCTAAAGTACGAAGTAACAAAGATATCATTGGATTATTATTAGGTGTGCAAATTAGCTCGCTACCTTTCCACAAAATTTACACAATTATATTCTATATATGGAACTTCGATGCTCCGAATAATAACCACTATTCAGCAAATTTCATCGTACACAAATTACAAATTCCGTTTCGGCGAAAAAACAAACGTGACCGATTTAAGTCCGTAAAATCCTCATCATTCTAAACTTGATCGCAGTGAACTACTGTGTACGCCTAATATTTGCGATCGCGTTGTAATATTCGCTATTAGTACAAACATTGCGACGCGTACTAGAATTACGAGAGAGCTATGTGGAAATCGGTTACAAAGAGCGACCGGGAGGGAAGATGCCCGTTTTCGCATTGCGGGGTACGAGTTGACGTGAAACGGGGAATAATACACAAAGGCCGGGGAACCGGGGACCGGAACCGGTATCGTGTTTTATTTACCGCACGCGTGTCTCGCTTATAGCCAGCGGGCATTAATTGCGAAATCCCGTTTAAGTGTTAACGTAACGTTTGCTTAGGCAGAGAAATTTTGGTCAGAGGTGCACTTAGTCCACGGTACATACGGAATTTAGTTTCTGTATCGCGTTACCACGGTAACAGGCCTGGCCTGACCGTATCCCGTTCTCCATCCAGTCCATCCTGCGGTCGGATAGGCCGATCCCCTCGGAGTTTCGGGATGACGTCAAGAGAGAAAGACAAATTCAATGGACGAGCTACGAACAGAGACAATGAAGAGACAGAGAGAGAGAGAGAGAGAGAGAGAGAGAGAGAGAGTGACTCTAAAGTGAATGGGACAGAGACAAAGAGGAGCAAATACAGCTGGTCGCGAGTGTGTGGAGATGGAGAGTCGCCAGAAAGCAAAATGGGTAGATTGGGGAAACTCCGTCGGGAGAAAGCGTTCAGGTAAAATCCGGAGAAACTGGACACGGTTTCCTTCGCAATCCCCCCTCCCCATCCCATCCCACGAACCTCGTCTCTCTAACTTCGAGTTTCCTGGATAGGTTAACGGTATGGGTGGTGGATGGGGGATGATCACTGTCAAAAGGGATAGAAAACACAGGGGATGGGATGGAGAGTCCGCGGTAACGCGATAAAACGATGCCGACGAGGATTATTATGCGTCGCGGGTCGCGATCTTTGACGGGGTGAGCCACCCTAGGCGACTATGAATGCGACGATGTAAAGCGAGATTATCGGTGTTTGAGATCTGCGCTCGAGTTGCTGAAAATATGATGGTGATTCATAGTCTTTCGCCGGGTAAGGAAAAATTTAACGGCGATCTATAGTGACTATAGTGAAGCATTAGGCCACGACTCTTGTTTGTAATGTAGTTTTGTGGCGGGTCTTCTGCATCCACCACTAGAGGGACATACGAAATAGGACATTCTCGAAAGCACTAGCTCCAACCACCTCGTCCATATATATACCGCCTTTAATCTTCCTTTCAATATCCCAGTGTCTAAGGCAAGGACAACTCTACTTTGAAAAAGCCAGATCCACAGGATACATTCCACCCGAAGCATTTACCTACTTAGATTCAATAGGCATTATCCAAAACACAGAACACACCCCGCTAATATACCACTACAACAGAAAATCTGACGACACAAAACTACTTTACAATCCAGACATAAACCCAAACAACAACAACTTCAAATTTCTACACAAACTCACACTCCACGACACCAAAAGCAACTTCACGAAAAACACAGACAAATATTGGTGGCTCGAGTAGTAGACGTAGAAACAGAACCGTAGCATTAATAGAAAACTATAAAACTGCAATCCTGCGCATAACACCATAGCAGCCCACTGTACAAGTATTAAAATTCTACTTCCTCACACTCCCTTCCCCCCATATAGTCAAGTTAAGTATAGTTTTAAGCCTTTCTATACTCTTAAAGCTACCACTATAATTATATCTATATATATATATATATATATATATATGTAAATAAAACAAACCCCTCCTACCGATAAGTGTAAATAAATATTATTACTGTACATTATTTAGGCTACGCGTACTCTCCCGTAGAGTCATTAGTCTATACGATTTTCTGTTAATATAGTTTTAGATCCTATTTGTACGTTTAAGGAACCTGTTAATCGGTTATGTATATTTTGTGGCTAATAAACGTATGTTACAAAAAAGTGTCTAAGGCAAGGCCTGCTAGGTAGCCTTATCGATGAGTCCACTAGCAGGCCCAGGACGAAACGCAACACCCTTCCTTTATCCTATCCTATCCCCTCTCCACAGCTCCACACTTTAAACAGGAGATAATGTTACAATATATTTGTAATATATTTGAAGTTCGGATTTCGGTTTACGTAACAACGCATAGACATTGTGTATTCGTTTACACTTAATATTTGAAAAGAACTATTAGGAGGGTAAATGTGTTGTTGAACATTGAAACGTGACAAATGTAATTAGAAAGTATGGGACGTATCATAATTCGGTAAAGGCGACACGTTTACTGTACATCTTATATCTATTACACAAACTGAGCTGCTAATATATGTAAAATCGTGTTTCTATTTAAATGAAAAGTTTTCAAGCGACAGTACGAGGGACATTGGACTTTGTTGCACATTTTCAATTACGTAGTAATGAATTTATTATATTGAACATATAAAAGAAATGTTCATAAATAGAAGAGCGGTTGAACAATATTATGCTCCAAACTGGAACGATCTTTAGGTTAACGACGTTCTAAAATAGTTACATAAAGTTACGCGCGAATCTTAAAGTGTCAGCAATTTGCTACGTCTACCCTAACGCTAATGATTAATCATCGCCGTCGCTAATAACCAAGCCGTTGATGCGACATTAGCATACATTGAGAGAAAAAGGAATTGTTTGGTCCGATAAGAATAATTCATACTAAAGCATCAATGTATAAGAGCAACATTTTTCTGAAAAAGTATGATGTTTGATTTGAATTATTATCGAATATTTATATGCGTGGTCGCCGGATAGTTTACAGTTCAGTATTAGTTTAGTACGCGTATTTCACGAAACTTAAAAAAATCGATCGATTCGAAAATGAAGCTTCGTGCAAGAAATGCGGCTCTATACTTTCAACTCGAATATTTTTCCTAACCTAACCCAAGAATCACCCAGTTGTAACATTTTCTTCTTATGTTTGCTCGTAAAACATGGCGTCATTGTTTATCGGAAAACCATGCGATACTTTATACAAGAAATATCAACGTTCTTCTTTTATCTTCGATCATTTTATTTCGCATCTATCCACACGGTCGTCATCGTCGTCATCATCTCGCCGAGACTCAAAGTGCTACTCTATCCTATTTCCCTTTCTGTCACGCTCGACGACCACGCGAAACCTCGTAATTGCCCTTCGTAGCGCGTATTTTTCAACGAGATTTAAAAAAAAAAAAAAGAAAAAAAAAAAGAAAAGGAAAAAAGGCAAACGAGGCTGTCTCTATCTGGCGAGAGCGCTCTCAGCTTCGCCTGCACGCCGATGCACGGATTTTGCCTGGCTGGCCACGAATTGCATACAGCCAGGTGCCCTCGGTATCTAAGAGGCCGTGAAACGGTCGACGCAGCATGCACACCGAGCCACGAGTTTGTACACTGGTGCGCCACGGTATTTACATTAAATAGAAAATCTCCCCTTACACCTGGCGACGGATCCGCGTCGTATCGTAATTCAATAATGCTGTGAGTGCGTCGCCAGCCAATAAGGGAACGCGTGCAGTCGGCAAACGCATACCGATCGACTTTCTCCGCCACCTTTTTCTCCCCCATTTTCCTGTCCCTCTTTTCGGATTCTACGCTTTTCCACGTGCACTCAACGGCGAGATCCCTCAGACGACCTCCGAGCTTTGTTTACGTCACTGGATAGTAGCACGGTGGGTTTAATTATGATTAATGCTTCCAACGTTAAATGGATTCCCTCCCTGGTTGTTTCAAGATCGAAAGATTTTTGCGGGGAGGTAGGTAACCTTTTGTTACCGCCTCAGAGGGAGAATGTTTCCAGTGAATCGTGGGAAGGGGAAGCTAATGGACCGATGCTTTTCAGACCGTAATGAGAATTTAATTGGAGTAATTGCTCCTGCCTTGTGTTTCGCTCTCCCTTTATTGTTTCGTGTTGCAGTTTGACTTTTGGAAGCCGGGTATGAAGTGTAAATTTAGCTTTTATTCGATTCGCGTTGGAGGTTGTCCATGTTGGGGGAATTAAGTAGAATAAACTCGGGTTTGGTCAGACAAAACGGTTTCGAATATCACGTGAAACGACTCTTTATTACTTATTAATAGAATGCGGATTTTTATGCATTCATGGGAAATTTCGAACAAGAAGTAGAATCGAATAAAAAGCTTTCGCGTGAAAATGAACAAAATCTACGTAATTCGTAAAAAGATACGAAATATACGAAGCAAAGTGTATCTTACAATATTCGAAAGTGTGTAAAATATACGCAATATGCGAATTACTGAAATATTCATGTTTTGTAGATGCTGTCTATCGTGGATATAGTAAAATGTATGTAAGTAGTATTAGTCAGTCATAAGTCGGACAGGACGCTTCTGAACGCTGCGTAAATTGCTTCTCTATAACTAATCAATACCACTATTAGATTGTATACAGAATGTGCACCATTTTGTACACTATTGAAAGTAAATTGTCCAAAGAATTTTTACACAGATATAATACATTTTGAGCCGCCAATAAATTGCAGTTATTCGGTTTACCCTAAAAGCAATTTCCGTCACTGCGGCAAGTAGAATGAATCCAGTATTGGTCGGACAACTCGGCACTGAAACGCGTTATGTAAACTCCTTATAATTTATTCAGACTGATATCGTATTATACAGGGTGTTTCATTTAAAATGTGTTCCATGTTTAAAATATCACCTAATGGTAGTGTTTAATTATAATAGCATAAGAAATATTCATTGAATCAATCTGAATTTCTTTAAAAAATAAAATCACTTTAAGAAGCTTTTTTGCAATTATTTCAAGATCATTTTTTGCGTGTTTTAGATTTTTTAATGCTGTTTAATACTCTGAAGGAAGACGGATAAGATATATTCTAACAAAATGCACTATTTATTCGAACGTACATTTTTCTAGACCACTAAATCACAATTCTATTATTCGCGATTCACGATTATTCCGATTGTACGTTAATATTATTTTATATATATTTTTTTATATATATTTTATATATATTATATATTTTTTTTATATATATTTTATATATAATTATAATCTCTTGTAAATTTCACACGAATAACAGTTTCTGTAAGCTAATGAGATCTGCCCGTTTACGAATAAATGAAATCAAATAAATAAAGAAATTAAATCACGTAAATTACCAGACTGCGGATATTCATGCATTTATACAAAATTTAAACGTGCAAAAAAGCAAAGAATGCAAATGTTATTCAAAAATATACGATACGGAATACATTCCATTTCCATTTCAATGTAGAGTACATAATAAGAATGCAGTAAGAATACAATACATGATAAGAATTTCGGACTAACAGAATGGCCAGAATCATGGACACCGTGAAGCGACCTCTTTTTAAAATGATGCTTCAGAGTATACAGTGCCAGCACGTTTCACTTCTTTTGTTCCAAAGCATTTTAAAACATCGCTGAAATATGTACAAATGATCCTTGTCAATTAAACTGCTGAATGTTTAATAGTTCGTTAGCAACAAATTCTCAAGCAAAGTTAAAGAAAGACGTGAAACTAAAATACTCGCTTAAAGTACGAGCGCGAGGTTCACTATCTGAAGACAGACGATATTAATTTAGCCCAGAGGAGCTAAAGGAAGCAAAATAATTCAGGATACGTCAAACTGCACGATCAATTACTCGACGATTTTAACGGGACGACCGTTCATCCGCGATTAAGAACATCCAGTAGCTCGATGCCTCGGAACAGCGCCGATGAATTTTCCATCCAGGCAGCCCTTGTCACGTTGAATTTCGCGGCGCGGAATTTTCCAGCCGGCAATTTAACGCCTGACGCTTTATTAGATACATCTTAGCGGCCGGGATAACGTCCCGTTACCCGCGAGTGTAACGTTCACGACACGTTTCATTCGTTCTTCATTTATTCCCTGCACGAGAACGGGGAGACAGGATACGATTTTCACGTTCTGGCAGTCTATAAAACGCGATACGAGGCCAGCCAAGATGCCCTGGCTGTAAAAAACTATATAATACTCCCGGTTAATTTTTAAAGTACCACTTACGCGCGGAGGCGAGCCTCGTGCTGGCGGCGGAACTTTCGTTATCCCCGCCCGTGAAACACACCTTTTTTAATAATGCCGTAAAAACCCTCTCAGCCTCGCAGGGAGCCTCTTGGAAAATTACAATTTCTCTCTCTTTCTTTCCTTCTTCTTCCTCCTTCTTTCCATTTTCTCTCTCTCTCTCTTTCTCTCTCTCACTCTCTCTCTCTCTTGTGTGTATCCAGCATGTAATGATTCGACCGTCTCGTTTTTCTACGAGTTCAAGCTCTCCAAGCTTCTAACTCTAATCGATAAAAGCGAGTTCGAACGAGGCTGTTAGCGAATCGATTTTTACCATTCGACACGCTAACGATGTTTAACGATGATGTATTTATGATTGCCCCGCTGTTTGTTGCTTCACGGTTTTATATCGGAGAGGTTAATAATAGGTGGGGATCAGCGTTTCTCAACTTTCTTGTCGCGTGACAAGCATACTGATAAACGTTTAGAACGTGTTCACGGTGTCCCACTTAAAACGCGCTGCTTTTTATTTACTTATTTATTTGCTCAGTAAACGGGACAAGAATTTTTAGCGTATAAGTACTAGTAGTATATTTCAGTGGTTTCCTTTGGGATTACAATGTTACAATCCCTGTCTCTACATTTTCCTTCTGTCTGTAAATTAATATATATTATATTACTTTATAAATGTACCCCTGCATAATTCGACGTAACGTAAAATCGTATAATACTCTATTATACCTTAACATTCAATAAACTTAACATTGAAATTAACGTTTCTTATACCCATTTAACGTAAACACAAAATAAATTTTATCTTTCTCTTTTTAGTACTTAAATTAGCTTATTACTTATAACTTATAGCTAATTCCATACATACAAATTTAAAGAATAGGTAGACAAATCACGAAACAATTGATGCTTCAAATAGTTAGACGATCGCAATGAAACCGTTTTCAAAATAATAAAATGTCTCGGTTTTATTTAGGTAACCGATTTTCTCCGAGTTTCTCCTAATATTCAATTTCATCGAACAACTATCATATCGCGCTTCATTAAACCCTTGCCTTACAATAACGAGTCACCCTCGTGTTATATATTCTCTTCTAAACACAGTAGAAATGCACCGTGATTGCAATAAACTTTAGCACTAATTGCAACAATAATATTAATTCACAAAGTTAATAATCATCAAGTATAAGTTACTAATTATTGGTATAACTAATAGCATAACTACTAATAATACTAAGTTATTAGTATAAGTTACATATAAAGTTCAGTGGTTTCGAATGCGATGGAATGTTAAAATAATAAACAGCTACCGCTGCAAAGTATGATCGTTATAAAAATTCGTATGGCAAAGGGTAAAAAATTTAGCGCGGCCCAATAGTGGTGGAGAAACGGCCCAAAGGTTGAGAAACGCTGTTGTAGATATTGAAAGGGTCGTAAAAGTTACGGAATGTTTTTCGCTGTGTAAATAAATGTTCGTTTTAATAAATCTTAAAGAGGCGAGAGCATCGTTTCTGGCCGGCTATTAGCCTTCTTGAAGGTAGCTCCGGCGGGAATTACTGAATGGCGTGGAACTAACGCAGCCGAGTTTCTACTTGTACAAACTTCGCTTGGGTGGAATGCACGGGGAACGCTTAGTTAAGCAGAAATAAGGCCCTAAATGTTGCTGCCGGATTAAATATAAACAGCAACGAACGAAGGTACAAACGAGGCACTTGCAAGGATTCCCTCTTGCTTCAGCCTCCGTCTTCGCGGAATATTGTGTCTCTGCAATAATCACGACCCCATCAAAATTATCTCGGAAATACGATTATTATCCTGTTGCAGCAAAACGACCAAAAGTTTCCCTATGAAGTCGTTTACGGCGCGCGCACGACTATGCAAGCGTTTTAATTAATATAATTTGTAATTTTCTACATTTGTTATTTGATTGATATAATCGTTGACGAAGCATAGGATAGACTGTCCATTGTTATATAAAATTATTAGAGGGCTGCCATTTTAGTGTTACGTGTAACGTTACTGTAATAATTTAGAGCAGATGAAGGCAACAACGGAATTGTAACTAATTATCGCGCGACGCAGTTGTTTTCGACATATATACATAAGTACGTAATTTCTAAAATTCAAATCTGTAATAATGTATATAAGTATAAACTTGTGGACAAAATTATAGGGCACTTTGAAAATTTCTGAGATCTGGGCTTAATTTTTAGGTTTATATTAAAGGGCGTAGCATGTGAAATAAAACTATTTATTGTTAACCGATATCTTCGCAAATTAAACAAATATTAGAGCGAATATTCGCGTGAAATCAAACGAATACACGTTCGCTTGGACTAACGTATAAAACACTATCTTTGGTAATTAAGAAACTATATATAACTAATTAGAAGTAGGTATCACCTTTTTCCAAATGTTAATAACGCGTAGATCCCTCCTTTATTTTATACTACTTCAACCATTGGATTTGGTAAACTTTTGTACAACTTTTTCATATAAATTTGGTCCTAGCCTGGCCAGGCACGCACGTTACGATATTTCCTATAAATGAGTAGTCTATCCTATAGTTTAGTCATTAGTTAAAGGAAGCACTATTAAGAAATTTCATAATTGGAATGGAAGTTTTTATCTTTTTTTTAAAACGAATTCTTTCGAGTAATTTTTCCCATCTGGTGTATTAAATTTCAGGTGACTGATACGATTTTGCAAACATCGCAACAAAATTATAATAAAAAGCATTAGATACGATACAGTCGACGGTATGATGAACAATCTGTTCGTTTTCATCCCCTTCGGTAAAGTTGCACACGTTCGCCAGAGAGAGTTCATTTAATTTTGCAACATTATTTGTCCACGTGATCTCCGTTTAATCACCGACAGGGTCGAGTGGTTGTCGAGAGCAACGAGTCTCACCCCTTTTGCACCCTCTTCTCGTTCATTTGCCACTCGACACCTCGAAGGAAACACAAGCGCGCGGATCAAAAATTCACGGGAATTAGGATCCTTGACGGGCAGATTGCGTAATTAAAAGTTTCCTTTCGTTCGAGAACCTTTTAAAATTAATTGGACAAGTTCCCGAGTTCGAGTTCCGAGAGCGGCGAGCAACTTCCGCCCCCTCGTCGTGGAATACATAAATAAACAATCATTTAATTGTGCTTCGTGTGAGCCCGTCGACCGCGAAATACTTTTCCTAGACGTTAATGAATAAAAAAAAGAAGGGGGGGGGGGAGGGGACGAGAGAGGAAACTGGTTTTGGAAATTTCAAGGATTCGATGGATTTCCTCGCGAAATCTCGCGACAGAGCTACCTCCATTCTCATCGAATCGGAAAGGAGTTACGTAATTCCTACCGGCGCGAGTAATTGGCTCGCGGAGAAATTTCCGCTTAACGACGAATCGATCATATCCGCTCGACCTGATTAGCAACCCCTCGTAGATCCCGAGTGGAAGTTTCTGGATTTTCTTTTTTGACATTGTTTTGGCAAGAATTCTTGCTTCGAGTTCATCTACAAGTTAGTCTTGCAAATTGATTCGATGCAATTTTGCCAACTCCAATATTTGTTTACGAGAAATCGGATAGGATGTTGAGATTACGTCTTCAGAAAACTCAAAATAATAACTTAAATATAACTGAAAAATCATGATTCTCCGATGGACAAGTTTCAATGCTTAAAATTATTAAAATATTGTAAAATCGTTACAGTAAAATACGAAAGTTTGATAAAATAATAAAGTATATATTATAGTATAGATAAAGTAATAAATTGTAATACCATTCCATAGTATGAATTCGCATTTATTGTCGTTTTAGTATCAATAACTTGAAGATGGCAAATTCAGAGTTGCGTCATTATTACTCAGCAAATGAGCGTTTATTATAATTGTTTTCTATTTACTGAGCAACTAATAACTTCAGTCTTTTAAAGAAATGCTGTTAAATTTATCAAAAATCAAGGTTAAATATAAAGACATCGAATTAATTTGTGCAGCTAACATTTCTAACATGTTTCTTTTTTTAATTATGAGGATTATTTTTCTATTTATTTATTTATTATTGGGAAAGGTTTCATTAGTGGACCAAAAATTTTACAGTATAGCATAGTGAATACAAAAAAATACTGAACTCATTACAAGATTCTTAATAAAGAATTCTTCAATTATGAAAGAGAATATTCCACTTTCAATTGTGAGATTTACTTCAAGTAAATTTATCTGTAATTCTAGTAGTTCTAAAGAGTTTATCTATAACTCTAATATTAGTTGACCAAGAAAATTCGTGAAGTTTTAATCAATAGAAATCAATAATGCATAAAGTGGAACGAACAAAACTTTATTCAGAGAAGTGGTCGTCTTAAGTTTTTATTGTTTCTTTCTAATGATTTAACAATTTTTTTATTCCTCTTTGCTAGTTACCTAACAGTTCTTTATTCTTGTTCAAGCTGGTGAAAGAGCATTTAAGGACTATTTTTAGTAGAATCCTTAAGATAGAGGAAACAGGAAACTCCAAATAGACAAAGTGCCTTACCCTGTATCCAAGGCATCCTTTCATCCCTTTCGATTGGAACCGTAAAGAAACCATGAAAAAGTGTTTATCCATAGCATGTTTCTCCTTTCATGCCTCTCACAGTGTCGTTCCTCTCTGTTTTCAGTAGAAACAACGATGAGTTTCAAGTAACCTTGCAAACAACTCTGAAACAATACTAAACGAATAAAGGATGTTCATCCCCAATCTAGCAGTCATTTCTTTTATCACGTTTGGTTGAATGAAAATATCGTCATTTTTATTCTATTTCTATGGACATTAATTTATATTATTTGTCTATTAAGTTCTTATTACCAGATTGTGGATCCTTATGAATTTGTAGGAAATTTGAATATGCAAAAAATTGTATGAAGAATATATAAAATATGCAAATGCGAGGTGGGCGTTATAATTTTAAAAAGTCGAAGTAAATGTCTATTCGTTAATTGTGTTTGTAAAAGTAGTAATCAGCAATTATGTGACAGAATATTATGAAATTATTTGGTAAGAAACACGCGAACTTTCCGTTCAACAGAGTATATTAAAAAGACCGGCGCAACGTATGCTGGCGAAGTAAAAATCGTGAACAGGAATATTAAAGACCTCTAATTATGTATTATAATTAATTCACATGGACGCGTATATCCGCATTAGCATATTCATATTTTAATTCGTGTAATACGTAATACGTGAATTAAAATACAGGTAGGTGCACGCCTACGTGTGCATTTAACCCTTTTGGTATTCCAGTGCACATACGTGCCATCAAACTCTAATTTAACATTAAGTACGTTTAATGTTTCATAAAAATTACAAAATGAATATTATAATAAAAATACTGTTTGGTCAACAAATTTTGTCGCTTATTTTCGCAACGTCGCATTTGTATTGCGATACATGAATTAATATGTCAACCAGTTTGTAAACGCAAATAAGATTTGGGAGAAACGTCATTGCCTAATTTGATACCATTGTGAAAGAGTTAAA
Source organism: Eucera pruinosa (assembly GCA_028830335.1). Classification (NCBI taxonomy): domain Eukaryota; kingdom Metazoa; phylum Arthropoda; class Insecta; order Hymenoptera; family Apidae; genus Eucera; species Eucera pruinosa. The sequence goes on along the minus strand of JAMYCR010000015.1, from coordinate 8,545,573 downwards.
TAGAGGAGTGAAATAGAAACTTCAATCCTATTTCAACCCTTAAAGCTTAACCTTTGATCTTTTCCAAAACTGTAGCATCTAATCTAATTAAAAATGAAACATCATTGTCCAATTTAATATCATTGTGAAACAATTAAACACAAGAATGAAATAGAAGCTCTTACCCCATTTCAACCCCTAAATTTTAACTTTGAATTGTCTCCAATACTTCAGAATCTAACCCAATTAAAACTAAAACGTTATTGCTTACTTTCATATCGTTGCGAAAGAGTTAAACACAAGAATGAAATAGAAGCTTTTACCCCGGTTCAACACCTAAATCTTAACCCTTAATTTTTCAAACACTGCAGAATCTAACGTAATTAAGAATAAAACGTCATTGCTTAATTGCATATCCTTGTGAAAGAGTCAAATACAAGAATGAAATACAATGGTATGTGACCTAATTGAGAATGAAACGTCCCTGGCTAATTTCTTATTCGTTTTATCGCTGAAAATCGTTGGGATCACAAATCAATCTCGATCTTCGGCAGTCGATCCGCGGGATCAACGCCCGTAACTCGTGTGGCTGGTTGACGATCAATCAAACGGTATCGGCGCATTATCAGGGTTAAATTAGCGAAACTAATTTCGCCGTGAGCCGCATTAACCCGATAGCAGGCTGGACAAGGTAAATACTGGGCCGTGATTGCGCCCGGTTAAGTGTACCTGTGCGCCTTAACATAGGCTTACGCCGTGTTTAGAGCACGCTCTAATTTGCCATCGACCGCTTTGGCGCTCCTGTTTATCCTGCGCCCACTCTCCGACCACTTTCCTTCGCGAAACGAAACGCATTCGTTTGTCCTTCGTTCGCCTACGACTCGCAATTCTCCCGTAAAATCGAAAATATTGAAGACGATTCGTCGGGGCTGGCTTAACCCTTTGCGAACCCGCTTAAAAAATAACACCTAACGGAATATTCTGGTTTCGAATTTCAAACCTTTAAATTTCCAAAACTTCGAAGCGTTTTCGTATTTTATTGGAAATTTTTAAATACGCGAAAAGGCACCAAATGCATGCAGTATGTAAAAATATATAATATGTTCGGAGTAATCTTCAATTTTTGGTAGTTTAATTCTCTTCCAATCTCTCCGATGAAATGCTAACAATAAGTGAAAATTGATTTACCTTTGTGGAGCTGTAGAGAGGGGATAGAATAGGAAAAGGAAGGGTGTTGCGTTTCGTCCTGGGCTTGCTAGTGGGACTCATCAGGGAGGCTACCTAGCAGGCCCTGCCTTAGACTTGGGATATTGGAAGGAAGGTTAAAGGCGGTATATATATGGACGAGGTAGTTGGAGCGAGTACTTTCGAGAAAGCGTATTTCGTATGTCCCTCTAGTGGTGGGTGCAGGAGAGCCGCCACAACCTTGGATTTTTTTGTTAACATCTGTAACGCTTCGCAATAGATGGTAAAGTAATTGAAGCAGAAGTTGAGACTTCGTATGTCTTTCAAATGTTTATAATTTTACATGTTTACCAAAATTCTGATGGTTTAAATTTTACCCGAAAATACGACAGAAATTATGCAACGACCTAATACATTGTGATATAATGTATTTATTAATGCTCATAAGGGAGACGTGACCTTAAATAAACGAATGAACAATCTTCCTTTGCATAATAGATAATTCCGACAGTAGAACGTTAAAATATTAAGATATACGGATACGGGAAGCTCTTCTATACTTTTCTTTGCAAGTTTTGTACTTCTTGCGATTGAAACCGTCTTCAATTACAGTTCATCATCACTTTAATCAATATTTAAAATATTAAAGTCGCGAGGATCGAGATTACAAGCTCCATAATTTAAAAAAAGAGTTAAAAAATAGTCTTACCAATGTTCGCGCAATTTTCCTCGACGAAGTTATGATCATCGGATTCAAGGCTTTTAACCGATTCTTTGACAAAGGTTTTAAGGGATGATAAGATTCATCTTGATCTGCCTGAATCGGGTTAATCCACACCGAAAGATCCTCCCTTCTTACATCGTGTTAAACTTTATCATCCTCTATTTCTAGCTCTTTTGTTTCCCATTATTTCGCGAAAACCAGAATCGAATAACGAGTTCTCCGTATCGAATTAAACCGATCGCGAGTATCATCTTCGGCCATTAACCAGGAAAAAGGGAGAAAGAAAAGGTGGTCGAATGGGGGAGAATTAAATGAAAGAACGCGAACCGATGCGGAGTAGCACTGTTTCAATTTTCACCGCGACCGTTACGATTAATTTTCAATTTCACGTCGAACGCGCGAATTAACCGGATAGTTTCCATCGAGATAGCCGGAGTGTCCCGTTTCACGATCGTTCAACCTTCTTTTCTCGGTTTCCTGATCGCTTCGTCATCGCTGCGTCGCATAATTCTGCTCCACCTTTCATTAGCTTGCTCGAGAAGTTCTTTTCTACGGGGTGTCCCGTATTTTTTCGCTCTCACTTCGACAGTGTGTTCTATAAGTAAGAATAGGACTAACCTAGGTATCGTGTAACGAAAATTGTATTAATCATCGTATCAATTTGTGTATATACAAAAGGATTTTAAGACCCGTATACGAGTCATTATTTTATTTTTATATAATAAAAATAATAACAAAAGGTTTGTAAAAAGCTTTATTACAAAGTTATGATAAATATGAAAAATATGATAATGTTGTTTCTCTTGGTTCAATATAGGAGAAGATGAGATAAATATGTAACGTTTACGTTAAGTGGATAAACGTAGAATAAGATATGTAAACTAGCTGTAAAAATCTAAGTAAGTAAAATCTAAGCGAAATAACGTCATGGAACTTATGGAAAATTGCAGCAAAGATGTCTGAAAAAATCGAAGAAGATTTCAAAATCGGAATAATTCTACATCTGTTAATAAAACGTGCAGTTTATTCAATTTTGCATTCGTGGTATCTAATGAAAGAAAGAAAAAGGCACTTTTAGGGCAAACATAATGTAAAATTGGTTAATTAGCCAGCGATGGTAGATTGGATTCCATCCTCGATGGATTATAATTGGTCATCGTAGATTCGATTGCTTCGGGACGCATAAAGTCGCGATAAGACCAGACACGCGCGAAACCGTACCATTAATTATAGTAGCACGACTGATTGAACGATTGACCGTGCAATTTCAATAATTAAGTCGAACGATTAACCGAATAATTATCGTGCATTATCATTCATTATTCTATCAAGCGTCCGGTCGCGTACGTTATCAAGTATTGATCCTACTTGGCCCGAAGCAGGTCACATGCCGTTTCCGAATGCAAAACTGATTAATTTAGGTAATGGAAGATCAGATGAAACCGGACACCGAACGTCATAATATTTCAATAATGCATCCAGCCGCTCTCCCGTGAGTGCTGCTCGCAAAATCGAACTCCCGAAAACCAAACGTAAAGGAAACAGAAATAACGATTCGTGCAACATTAGGATGGTCCTGTATAGGCCATGTGGAGCTGTGGAGAGGGGGTAGCATAGGAAAATGGAAGGGTGTTGCCTTTCGTCCTGGGCCTGCTAGTGTACTCATCAGTAAAACTACATATCAGGCCCTACCTTAGACGTTGGGATATTGGAAGGAAGGTTAAAGGCCGTATATATATACAGGGTGTCCCGTAACTGGTGGTACAAGCGAGTAGGGGGTGATTCTGCGTGAAAAATTGAATCGAAAATTTAGAATGAAATTTTTTCATACGACGCTTTATTTTCGAAAAAAATTAGTTTGAAAATTTGTCGAGTAATTCGGAAACTAAAGGTCCTGTCCGATAAGCATAAGAAGAAAGTAAAATCGATGTAAGAGAAATCGTCATGTTGATAATGTTTGTAAACATTGCAAGAAGCACGGAAGTACTCTCCTACTCGGAACAGTAAGATAGTGAAATCCGTCGAACTGAAGCTGGTCCAAGTGCACGCGTACTCGATAAATTTTCAAACTTATTTTTTTCGAATCACCCCCTACTCGCTTGTACCACCAGTTACGGGACATCCTGTATATGGACGAGGTAGTTGGATCGAGTTCTTTCGAGAAAGTCTTATTTCCTATGTCCCTCTAGTGGTGAACACAGGAGAGGCGCCACACTACTTTATTTTAACTAATTTAAATGTTCAGAATTGTAGCCTTCATCAGTAATACACAAACATTCCGATATTTTTCTAAATTTTTAAGAATTCATTCGGTTATCTTCGTTAAAATGGGTACAAAAGACCTAACTCTCCATTCTTTGATGTTCTTTTGAGTATGTGAAGCTGTGGAGAGGGGGAAAGATGGGAAAAGGAAGGGTGTTGCGTTTCGTCCTGGGCCTGCTAGTGAACTCATCAGTAAGGTTACTTAGCAGGCCCTGACTTAGACGTTGGGATATTGGAAGGAAGATTATAGGCGGTATATATGTATGGACGAGACAGTTGGAGCGAGTGCTTTCGAGAAAATCCTATTTCGTATGTCCCTCTAGTGGTATGTGCAGGAAAGCTGCCACAGACCAGTTATATATTCCAGTATAGTGGAAGCATTGACTAAGTACAGGATAGATCATGAATTTATAGGGGACGTCGTAAATTTCGAACTGAAATTCCAATTCTGTAAAATAGCCAACGTTTCGAATGGTTATTTTAAGAATTAGGGTAGATGTACCGATCACTGCCACTTTAAGCTTATCGCGCAACTGCATTTAATTATTTTAGAAGTTATTTAAGCTAATAATCATTTCGATTTGTGGCACAACATTAATTAACGTCTCATTTATTTATGACGATGATTTTGTATGTTAAATGCGATGTTATTAATTACTAATTCAATTGAAAATATATGACAAAGTTTAATGTCCCACGTACTGTCATTAGTGACGAGCGTTCGAATTTGAACCTCGAAGCAGATTCGAATTTTTCAAGATTGTAAAGATTCGAATCACTTCGAATCCGATTCGAAGCTTAAAGATATTGAAAGTCTTGATAGTATTACATGTCTTATAAGTCTTGAAAATATTGGAAAGTTGTCACTTAAATGGAAATGATCCTCACATTATATTAGCACGTCAGTTTGTATGACGAATAAAAGATAAATCGTAAAATGCATTATAAAGAATTTCCATATTTTCTACTTACAGGACATTAGTCACGTTTTTATGCTTAAACGACACATTCACCTCCTAATATTTATTTCTAAATATTAAATATAAACTTATATACAATGTCCATGTGTTGTTACATAAAAATGAGGTCGAAATATAGTATTGAAATTCTTTTCGTCTCCATTCTTCGTACATTCGTTCGCTATCGAATAAAATAATTAAAGTGACAATTATCGAGACACTGATAGTAATTGAGACATCTACCCTACATTCAACCCGACCATCAAAGTTCACGAAGTTAGCTTTAGACATTTAAAAATTACATATCCATGTATTTAAATTTGTTGACGTTTATTTCGTTATATCGAGTGTAATACGTAAGTATATCGAGGTTCCGCTGTATTGCATTTGCATCAAAGATTCATGGGGATACGGTGTTTCCAATAGTTAGCTTATTTTTTCATTTCAAAGATGGGTGCTATTAATTGACTAAAGGCGAATTGCCTTAGGGATGCACCACCGCACGATGCTCCAAATTGTATTTGATTAATTCAAAATGAAAATAGGATTATTTCGATTCATCTAGCGTTGATTAAAATTGCATATGCCCGTGGAGAAGATGATCCATTTTAATTATAAAATGGATAACTTTGAAAGAATAGTTTCAACCAGCGGAATGAACTATGGATTAAAATGGTAAAAATTATAATTCTTTAATTTTTAATTATGTACGGGACGTGTTCTCATTGTCTCTGTGTTATGCGATATCAATTTATCGTACAATAATTTTAAGTACATTTAGGTTGAGTAAATGTGACGTTGGTTATTGACTTTCTATTTATTTACTGCTTATTAATTTTGCGAGTATTTACGCAAATTAATGGTTTAGTGTTTGGGTGGAATTTCATCTCAAATAGATTTTATTTTAACGAGATTCACTGAGGCTAATTTTTCGAATGTTTGTATAACCTATTAGCCACTGTAAACAATAATTTTACGATTCTCATTTAATACCAAATTGGTAATAAAAATTATTAAGCGTATTTCTTTCTCTTATTAATTTTCGTGGCACCTTTTAAGGGTTTTATAATTCAAAAATATATAAAGCATGGTAAAAATATATTTAAATGTCTCAGTTGGATAATAAATGATTTTAACTTTTTGTTTAATGACTAATATAGTCATCGTGAAGAAAGAAAAATTCACTTTTGCTATTTAATGTACAATTTAGGTAAAACAAGGTACATATTCATAATTTTAACACATTTTGAAAGAACAATGAACAGAACATTAATATAAATATATTTTCTTTCTTCCAAATATCGTTTTGCTTACGAACTAATCAAAATATTAAATTCTGCGAATAATATCAATGGCTCTTTAAACCAAATATATAAAACCAAATTCAAGAAAACAACTAAAAAAGCTTCTCCATTTTACCCTGCTTTCCTCGAGCATACGCGTCATTGTTTGAAAATAATTAAGCTTACAATTGTACGCTTTCAAAATTAAGTAAAACAGATAGAGGGGTTAATTTCCTCTATTTATTCGCTGGCCACTACCATTTTATATTCGATAGCGAAAGTAATAAAAATTGAGTGAGAAATATAAATATAGTAGCATTACGTGTGCGTTTAATATTGACGAAGAGGGCGCAGAAAAATGTTTGATTTCCGGTAAATACAGGCATCCGTCGCCCCCGAAGGCTCTCTAAGAGCTACGATTTGATTGAAAGTTCCTGTGACTCAGCCGGAAGACAAATGGTTCGGCAAGGTCACCGGAAGCGTTCCCAGCGTCGCGCCGTTTTTGCACCCCTATTTTCCAACTTTCGATTGCCCCCGCGGAAGTTTGCCAACGATCCGTGCCCCCGGCTAAACTTCACCCCAACAGAAAAAAATCATTTAGCAAGATCATCGTTTCCTTCCAATTTCCTTGCTGACGTCTCCATTTATCAAGTTATTAAAATTGCTGGAAAAATGAGGAATTTCAACTTTTTCAGCGCTACTTTCACCTTCCCCTTTTTCCTCGAACAGTACTTGTAAAGTAATAACGTAAAACGAAAAATCGATTTTCTCGTAAACGAAGTTTTTTGGATGGGAAAATTGTATACCAAAGTTTGTCCCAATCTTTTTACGTTAATAGAAAAGATTAATTACCCGAATAGCTATTGGTTCTTAATCCCTTCGCTACGGCACCTTAAAATTCAGAACCCAAAGCGTAAAGATGTACCCGTTTAATATAATATAAAGATAGTATAAATTTAAGCATTTGCATGTTTTATACGATTAATCGTGTTGTATCGTTGTTGCACGAATGGACAAAAAAAGCAAACAATGAGATATAGAGAAAATGTACGTATGCTTTCAATAAATGATTGTATAATTTTGGAAGCCGTATATATACGTCTTTCCAAGAATTTCTCCAAGAACATACAATGAAATGTTGGCTATTTTCTACTTTAACATCGTGTCGTAAAACGTAATTTGTACTTACAATTAGTAGTCCTCAATTTTACAGTCTTTCAAATGAAAATAGACTGAATCAAAAGTTGACTAAAAAATACAGCGAGATTTTCTTGCAATTAATCCATAGGTTACACCACATGAGCGTAACTCGTTGTTATAAGGCAAAGTGTTAACGATATCAGCATTAACAATTTGTGTTTTATCATCGAAACTAAATAATACCAGTACGCGAGATCCAAAAATTATCGCCACAAGCATCTCTGCGTGTCCCCTCAGCTACCCATCAGTTCCATCCCTTTGCTCGCAGCGTTTCTTCTTTTTTTTAACGATTAGAACCGATGTTCAAATGTCGTACAAAGCGGCGAACTACCCCAAAAAAGACCAAATGTACCCGGGAGCGTCACCTGACGGGTGGCCCGTACCGGTGACACGGTATTAGGACCGTTTTCAATCACAGAATGACAACTGGGACGACACGTGGGCAGGCGTTTGATCGCGAAAGGGGAGAGACACGATGGTAGATGGATAGGGTAGATTCATAGTGGAAGGACAGCCGAGTTGATCGACGGAGTACGCTCTTTTGTGTTTGCTTCTAAGGTCGACTGACTCCATTGCCCAAGGACAACGAAGAGAAGAAAGCTTTCTAACCTTTCTTTGTCAACCCTCCTCCCCCTTTTTTCCGTACTCTTTTGTCTGCTGCAGTTTAATTATCATGCGCGTTTGAAGGGAGGAAATGCGGGAAATATATATGAACTGAAGGTTTAGGAAAACTTTGGGAACTTCAAAGAAGGTTTTGCATTGTTTTTCTTCGTTTTTTTCTTTCTTATAGTTTAACTCTGCTACGATTTTGACTCAATCGTGTTTCTTTTTTATTAACCCTTCCAGTAGGAAAGATATATATGCTGCCGCTTATAATTCATTGGGCAATTGATAAATTTGGAATGAAGGGAAATGGAGATAGTAATCACGAAACGAAGTTAATTTGTGTTAGTTACTTACAGCAAAAACTGCGTTAATTATTATTGTGTTTTGGAGATGTTACTAAAAATCTAATTCAACAAGCGTTTGATTGGAAATTGACAAGTTTCCGGTGATTTATGAACGTCTTCAAAATATATATAATCTTCAAAATATATGTCTTCAAAGATTGAACAATTATACATTGAAAACACACGTATACTTTATCTATAATACAATATTATTTTTGTTTTAATTCATAAGACAATACTGCCCTTCTAGGTTAAAATATCATATCTCGCAATTTTTTATTTTTCTAGATGTATGGAAGTATTTGAAGTTCAATACATTTTTTTACCTTTCTAAGTGAAGTTAGAATGTACCAAGTATTTTATAGAATTTTAGAAACAATATAATTCATTTGTCTTCTCCGAGTGATGTCACTAAGTTAAAATTAATAGTTCTAAGTGTGGAATCTAGTTTATGCCAATAATATCTATAATTCCCAGGTTCAATTTTACACCGGAGATTCGTATTTCTCAAAATGCGGAAACATTTCTAAAATAACAAGGATTAATAATCCAACAAAAAAAGGAGTGCTTTAGAAGATTTAACAATCTTGAAATATTGGTAATATTTGTTCTCTGATTCTTTTTAGGTCAGCTAACTGCGTAAAGAAACGAATCTCTTAACGAGAAACATCTTTAATCACGGAGTAAAAATTAATAAGGACGAGTTAATGGTAGGGCAAACTTAGTTTCTGCTAATACAAAATTTATACAAAAATTTCTACTTTCCGAATGGAGAAGGTAAAATGGCCTAAGATGAAAGCATTGATTAAATACGAGATACATCACAAATTTCAAATTGAAATTACCGGCCGTGTAATATAATTAAATATGCTTATTTGTGGAGCAGCGGTTCGCACCTAAAATTTGTTAGCGTACTCAGTTCTGACGTTTGACCAAAAACTTTTTGCCGATACCCTAAAATAGTAACGTCGCTCGTGATACTAAAATAGCAGGCAACCTTCGAACGATTTAATACGAGAATAAACAGTCTCTGGTATGATTCGTCGGCGGCGACGGAAAGGATAAAAATGATTCGATAGTTACTCTGATTTCTCATTTTCTAAATAGCGTGTTTATGGGCTGCTTTCCTTTCTTCCCGGTCGTTCCATCGACAGATTAGGGTGTCGTAACTCTGGAATATCGCCGGACACATTCGGGCGAAAGTTTACAGCTGCGGGGACCATTATTCTTGCCTGGTCCCTTTATTTTCACGGAAGAATCTTTATCAGCGCCCGCACTGTCCGCAACTTCTCCACGCGTTGTTGTTTGCCCCGTGCCGTTATGTCTCGCGTGTCCCATGAGCTGGAAAAAGGAAAAGAAGGCAAGAAAAAAGCGCAAGAAGCGGATAGAGTAAGAAAAAGAGGAGGGGGGAGGGAAAGAAAGGAAGGAAAAGGTAGAAACTTTATTATCGTGGCTAACTCCGAGCAAATTCGTTCATTTGGCGCAGATAGCGCGGGCAGAACAAAAGTTTCGGCATTAAGGACGCCGATAGCGATGAGATGGTTGGTTGTTTTTGACGAGCCAACTCCTCGCAGGACTGCGTTACGCTTCGCTAACGACGGCTTGCCAACTTTCCGCTGCATGCCTCCTTTAACACACGTGAAACGTGATTTTTACTTCGCCGTGAGTGTTTAATTCTAAGTTGGGCGTGCGATGATCGAGCGAGAGATAAGAGAAGAATGTGCAGAGTTGAGATAGGGGAAAAGGAAGAAGGCTATGGGCGTATGTGTGTTGCATTAGTGAAAGAAGGCACAAACGAAGAACAAAAGTAGAGATGGAATACTTCGAAATGGAAAACAGAGCTAAGGAAAGAATTATAAGGTAAAGAAGGAAGGTAAAGAATGTGGATTGGTTTTCCATAGAAATAGAATATTAACGTGCGAAACAGTATGCACGGTTAACGAATGCGTGTGACTTTATGAAAGTATGATGACGTGAGAGTCGAATGTAATTATTGTGGTTCCTAGGATAGTTGCGTAGAATAGGTGTAATTACTAGACAGCGGACTTTTATGGAAATTCATTTCTTCATAATCGAACATAAGAAAGTGGAAGTTAAATGGAGGGTAATTTTATTCTTGAAATATTAAAGTATCTTCTCGTATTTGATTGTTTCATATATTTTTATACGTTGCGTGTATTCCTTATTTTTTTACCTATTTAATTTTCCCATAATTGCGTAAAAATCCGCAGTCTAGTAGTTGCCAAGAAGAAATTAGAACAAGAGTATTGAGAGTGCGAGACACCTTTGGGCGAACTGAAAGATTCATATGTGACAGTGTTCGAAATATTTATGTACCTTCAGGACGAATTATCGAGAGTAAGAATTAGAGAATTACAATTAGAGAAGTGAGAAAGGGAAGATTAACGAGTTAAAAGTGCGAACGTTTATATCATTACATTTGTATTAATCCGTATTTCTTTTTCAAATATAATTTCGTTATTTTGTAGTTTAGAATCACGATCCACTCACAAAGAAAGAATGAACAAAGGTTGAAAAGAGAAAGCAAGTAGTTGGACGTTAGAGTTGAGCTGTTCACAAGTCAGAGCGATTGACTTCAGTTTACGACTTTTTTAAATTTTGAAACTAAAGCATTTGAATGATACTTAACTTTTTATATTTAAGATAAACCTTAAGGATTTGGCTTGACACCACGAAATGAGAGAAATGTTTTTGGTCATGAAATAATAAATAAGTTTGTAAAAATCGTAACAATTATTTCAAGAATTGTATTATACATATATATATATATATATATATATATATATATATATATATAAGTTATTATTTTATTTTATATATTATTTTTTATATTTTACTATATATATATTGTTTTATATATCATTAGCTAAACGCTACCAGTAATGATATTATACATTCTGTGGCGGCTCTCCTGCACCCACCACTAGAGGGACATACGAAATAGGCTTTCTCGAAAGTACTCGCTCCAACTACCTCGTCCATATATATACCGCCTTTAACCTTCCTTCCAATATCCCAAGTCTAAGGCAGGGCCTGCTAGGTATGATGAGTCCACTAGCAGGCCCAGGACGAAACGCGCAACACCCTTCCTTTTCCTATTCTATCCCCTCTCTACAGCTCCACAATTCTAATGTGTTTATTTGAATTCAAATTCTAAAAGGAATTTTAGAAATGACTGCGTATTTATTTAATCGATTTCCCAACCTTTTGTTTTGTGAAGTTAGTCGATATACTACCTTTCTATACCTTATGTCACTTTTTTCATATTAGATGATTTCATTTACCCGAAATCCTTTTCTTTAAAAAAAAAACCGTGCGGAACGGATAATCCGTGTAAATTGAGGGACAGGCGTACAATGCTAAAAGAAGATTAAGCAATGCAGAGAAAGAAGAAATAAAGAGGGAATCAAGAGGAATGGAGAACAATTCCGAAGAGGGGAGATAAAAAAATAAAGAAGAAGGCTAAAAAAAGAAGTCGAAGGAATGAAGAACAATGCTGAAGGAAAAAGAAACAGGAACGAAGGATGAAGTTTGCAAGAGGAGCAAGAAGAAACGAAGATAACTGAAGAGGGAAGTCGAAGAGTCAAACAAGAAGTTGATGGGAGAAGATCAAGAGAAAAAGAAAGGAAGGAAAGTTAGTCCTTTTGCAATGAGACTAATTAAAAGTATGATCACCGAACATCATCTAAAAGATTTTATTACCAGATAAAATACTGGAAATGAACAACTTCAGAACATGTACAGAATTGTAATGGACTTTGTAAAATAGAGAATAGGAAGATACAATGATGTCCGCTGTGTAACAGCGAAAGATAATATAATTCAGTGAAATCGCATCCCTATCTCGAATAACCCTCATGCATTCTTCATTTCGACTATACACTCGCGGTCATTGGATCAGAAATGAGCTACATTTATGAAAATTACATTTTCGACTTTATCATGCGATTATAGCACTAAGGAAATATAAACATAAGAAGTTGTTGTTGGTTTCACAGCTTTAGTTATAGGAAAATAATATATTAAGCCAAATTATTTATTTATAACAGATTTTTCGCGCGTACAGCCATAAACAAATCCAAATCTAATTAGGTGTACAAATTAATTCAGAACCTTTATTATTAATACCTTGCTATCTTCATCAATTCGAAATCGCTGATTCTTTATTTTTCAAGTGACGAATTGGCCTCGTTAACTATGCCAAAATGCTGAAAATGAGTATCAAAGTTTTATTTGATTTTCTATGAATAAATATTAAATCTTGTGAAATTCCGCAAGCTGAGAATTAATTTGTACACCTAATAGATACAACGATGTCTACGGAAACAAACGAAGTTCTGCATAGAATTAAAATGTATACATCAACAGTAAAAATTAATTTTTGTTTATATTACTCAAAGTATACTACGTATCTTATATTATGAAAATATTTTCTTATCATATTATTTGTTAATTTATTTTATATACCTTAAATATGATTAATCTTTGTCATTTTATAATGTTAATCTATAATGTGTAACAACTTTTATTGCCAACTTATCGCGCTAATATTTAAACTGAACTTTTCATAAAATCTTGAAGAGGAAGAAACAAGCATATTAATATAAGTTTCTTTATAATTTTATTCATAATTACGTTAGCATTTTAATGGGAAAAAACGCTATGGGTCGAAAAAGACGACTTCAATTAACCGGGCCGCAATTTTTGGCAAATTTTCAGCTCGGCATAGTTCGCAATTATTTGTACATTTCGCTCATTCACCAACTATAATTCGATTGATTCGGAAACGTGGAATGGTTGGTAGACCGTTCGTTCTCATCCCCTATTTCTCCCTCTTTCCCCTCACCGCTGTCCTTCCAGTCTTAATTCATTCAGCGTCTGCAGAATTTCACGTCGAAACTCGGCTAATTCGATTAATGGCGGCGAAGAATGCGAAACAATTTAGCGACGCCAGACGTCCGTGGATCCGGCGAATAAATTTTTCCTTTTAATAATAGCGTCTAATTGCCACGCGGCAAGCTCGACGCATTCTGCATCGCATATTTTAAGATTCACTGCCTTCGCTTCTTTTGACAACTTTATACCGAAGCGCGAGTCATATTTAGGAATTCCAAAACGTCATAATTCCACTTTCGCTCATTATATTAGTTTTTCGAGTATAAGAAGATTATTTTTATGTACGTTAAAGTACTTTAGTCATTAATTAAGTTGTATTAATTAGCTACGTATGCTACCTAATGCTGATCAATAATTTCATATCACGTGACGTACAAATTATTTGAATATTATAGGCAATATTTGCTTAATAATCTCCGATCTTATAACTCAAAGCCAAAATTAGGGTTCGAGTTCAATTTCAGTCTCGATATTATGCGCTTCGATTCAATCTGTGCTATAATTCGTAGCACGATTAATTAAAACACTTTGCTAAGTATATAAGTCATTTGGATAACATCTAATTGTAAGTTAACATATTAAAAAGAGATTGATTAAAAAGCGCCCTTTCAATTTTTGTGCAAAATTTTGTACACATTGATGAATATCAAAACTAACAATACGCAAAATTGAAGATTTATATTAGGTGTACCAACGAGTAATCCACTATTTCTTTATTCAAGAAGTATAGTTTAAATTTAAAGCATGTTACCCAGATATAAAAGTATTATAAGAAAATTAAAAAAAAAAAAAAAGAAAAGGTAGGCGAAAAGAGAATTGTCTCTCTCGAAATGTTAGCTGCTGTATTAAGTAACGTTTTGGAATTCGTGGCTTCAATTCATTACGTCCATCTCTTCTCTCTAATATTACGCTTTAATTTCTTCTGGTACGCTATGTAATTGGCAGCTTAGCTTTCAGATTTACCGTAGCATTTCTCTTTTTACCGTTTAATACCTTATGATAACACGGACAAATGATTTGCAACTGCAATTAGTTGAACGAGAATCTAGAGCCTGGAACTGTGCTCGTGTTCCGGGAAATCGTCATAGCGTTCCGTCAGCATTAGAGGCAGCTTCATCAGGATTTGAGGACACGATATCGATAGTAGCGCGGCGATCGTTTGTACGCCATCCCCAATAGAATAATCCGGATCATGCCGTGAACTTTGACACGATGATTTAGGTCATGCCGTGCTTATGCGTTGCCATTGATCAAATTGAAATTTCTTGCTTTTCAAAAGAGTTAATCGCCAACGGGAATTAACCCATTCGCGCATAATAACGTGCTAGAAACGCGTTGCATGACTGAAATCAGTACACGTCAGAGACGTGCACGAGTTGCAATTTTTTCTGCAATTCAAAACTTTGTTATTTAACCTTCGCGCAGTCTTCCAGTCTTTTTCGACCCGTAATGTTCTTGTTTATTTGAAAACAAATGTAACTATGGATAAAACTATGATGATGTTTATATTAACATTTATAATTTCCAAAGATTTGTAGCTGACTCCTGGAAAGTTCTGCTATTTTTAGATATGCGAATGTAAGAAATATTACATCTAACAGTATTACGTTTTAAAATGTTAAACATTACAAATCATATGTGGAAAAAATGTATTTTTGATAAAATGAATGTGATGAATTTACAGGTACATAAAATTTACGGTAACTAGACTTGCAGTGACATTTGTACGTATTTATTTTACACAACAATTTGTGTCGCATTTATTAAGAACTTGGAATATAATATATATTAAGAAATTAAATTTTCAAATGACGTAGAACTAAAAATGAATTTTCATTGTCGATGTACAGATTCTAATTCCACGCAGAATCTCGTTTCACTTTGTAGATATCATTGTATCTATTAAGTGTACAAATTAATTCTGAGCGCGCAGGATTTTATAAGACTAAATATTTATTCACTGAAAATCGAATACAGCTTTAACTCTTTGCTACGAAATCGCGAGTCACACTCGTGACGCAAATTATATGTAGACAAAACAGAACGAATACTTGCGATATTTATAAAAATATTTAATTCAACCCCTTCGATTTTCTTTGAAATTTTTATAATCACTGTGACAAATACAAATACTGTATAATATTTTAATGTTTCGTATCTGGCACAATGTTGAAGTAGATAATAGCTTTTGCTACTACTAGCTTCTGAAAAATTCATAGGGCAAATGTTTGATATCCAAAATTTGCAGCATTTCCACGTTTATGAGTGAAGTTCGTCAGTGGAGAAATAAAGAACTAGCGATTTCGAATCGATAAAGATAGCGAAGAGTTTAAAGATAAAGGCCTCGAATTAATTTGTCTTCGTATCGGAATAAAATTACTTCAACGCCGTTGGTCCAGTTCGATAAAAGCTGTGCGAATTGGTTAACAGCTACGATCAACTGTCGTTCACGTTTATAAATGTGCTGGTTTCGGTTTTAATATACCAATATTTGGCTACATTTCGCATTCTGTCGCGCAGCGTGCAGAATTTCGATACACGCGCGCGACCGTAGAAAAAAATGAAATTGGCCCCTGGACGACAGGCAGAGGGCAAAAAAGGATGTGTGCGCGCATGTTCAGGTGACTAGGTGCGGGAACGTTACATTCACCGTGGGAAAATGTTCGACAGTGGCACGCCGGAGACACATAAATTGTCCGTTTCCCGCGGCGAGAACGCATGAATTTATAAACAGCAAAGCGGCGTCATTATTGCGGGAAAAATCGTATAAATCTTAACGCGTGACCGAGTATCTCTGGCCTGACTGCTTCTTTCATCGAGGTGTATGGACGCTATAAAAAAAAAAGAAGTTGTGTGTGTATGTGTGTGTGTACTGCGAAACGTGATGCGATTCAACTTTTGCTGAAAGGAAATCGCGAAGGAAACGTTTACCTTTTTAACTTTTGGCGCCGCAGTTTCTATCGGGGAATTTATAATAGAATCTTTTATTAAAAGTTTCTATCACTGAATTGTGTTTCTCGGTTTCTTATCGCGGCTGTTTCTCCAGGCTACGGTAAATTCCGGTCGTTTATTCGTTCGAAACGTTTGAGTTTAACAGACAGAGGGAATAATTCGTCTTCTTGATTTTATAGATTCATTACACTTCCTTTTCTTCAATGGCTAGAAAAAATGATTTTATTGTATATATCTTGTTCTCCTTTAATTGCTAGATTTACTTTGTTTTTGCAATGTTTTTGTTTAAATTGATGTAGCGTATTTTTTGAGATTGTATTTATGTTTTGTTTTTTTATTTACAAGAGGTATTTTTTGCCGTGCGTTACATTGTTGTTTTATTTATACAGTTTCATTCTTATTAACGCTGTATGCCTCAATATTGAAGATCGAATGCGGTTCTTTACACAAATTCATATCTTTTCAGGTAGAAATACAAAAGATGCTAGAAATGTTCTCAAAACGAAAAACAAGCAAGAATAGAAACAATTCGTGTGAATTGTAATATTTATATTTCGTTTCAAATGTTAAGTGTAAACGAATATACAATGCCTACTACGTGTTGTTACGTGAATCGAAGTCCAAATTTAGTATACAAAATTTATTTACTTACGATTCTTCTGTACATTACTTTGCTGTTAAATAAACGAACGAAAGTGTCGGTTATAAAGACGCTTATAGTAATTGGTACATCTATCCTATATTCTTCAACTTCGCGCGATAAAAACTGCCGAAATAACCAACCCTTTTATCTTTTCCACGCCGCCAGAACCCCAATTCCAAAAAGGTGTCGCCGATGACCCAGCGTGAACCTGGCATATTTACAAAACTGACCGAATGTGGTCTCCGCTGGCAAGAGAGTCACCAGAAACAATGACATCCCCTCGGTTGGCTGGGAGGAGTGGCTTGAGTAGAGCCAATAAGGAAAATGTTTGGTCGATGGTAGCAGCATGTTGCGGTTACATGCTCCATATAAGTGTCCGTCCCAGGGGGAGCCGGTCGCGGTACATCAGATAAGAAAACCTGGCTCGGAATAGAACCCTATTATGTTCTCTATAAGTGGCAGCGGCGGCGATGGTGGTGGTGGTAGCGGAGGGAAAAAGCAAGAGGAGAAGAAGCGGTCGTGCAGGCAACTGGCGAGATAAGAAAAAATGCCTCACCGGCCGGGGGCCCCTCGTAACCGCAGAAGTTGTAATTATACAGTGATATTACTACCGAAAAGAATGAGGGACGATGGTTAGCTAGCTATACGTGGAAGTCGTTTACCCAACCGCCGGCATTTACCCTGAATCTGGATGAAGATACGTGGACGGCAGATAACAGGCCACGTATGGGACGAGTATTTATTGTTGGTCCTGGAGCCGGTTAAAGGGTGAGTCGTTCGTGGCATCTCAATTAACGAGGAATTCGTTGCATGTTGTCGACACCGGGAGCCAATCCCTGTCCCTCCTTCTCTTTCGTGGCCGATTTTACGACGGCGACGCCCCGACCGAAATACTCGATTGGTTCGCGTGATACGCGGCGGAAATCGTGGCACGAAACGTTCTCCGGAGATCCGGCAGATATTGGCGCTGAAGAATTGCGTTGAAACTTCGGTGGAAATATTTTTTGGTGTAATTGGAAAGGGGGAGGAGGGAAGAAAGAGAGAGGGAGGGAGAATTCGAGGAGCTGCAATTAAAAATATCTTTTCTTGGTAGCGAGCTCGTTTCAGGTAGTAGGAGATACTTATTAGGGATGCTACGTTAGCTTTAATGACGATATTAGTTTTTGTAATTACCTCTGCGGTGATGATTTGTAGAGATGGTTATGTAAATTTAGAATTGAATTTGATAAAAGGATTTTATTTATTATTATTAGCTAGCGAAAAAATGATCGTGCGGGTTTGGTATTAAAAATTCGTTCGAGTAGAATTTTATAGAGTTTCGCGAAACTATTATAACAATGATGGTGTTATCAGACAATTCTGCTTATTGTTTGCATTACGATATATGATTATATTTGGAGAGTTTAGGCTGTTTAAATTTTGTAACACGAATAATTTGATTCTTCTATTAGAAGCACAGCGGAATCCGGTTACTATAATCTCGGATAATATTATCAATCGGCTATTGTTGTCATAATCAACGGTCCCCATAATACACTACATAAAATTGTTTAAAAATAATACGCTTACTATAATCAAACTTCGGTTATTGGTATCAATTTTGACAATTACACTTGGACACAAACGATAAGAATTTTCAACAAATTCGTGTACTAAATTAATCTTTTATTTAAAACTTTTTACAGCATTTACAAAAACTACCGCAGCAATAGTGGTGTTACAAGAACATTGTAACCATCTCGAACTTGTATTCTCCACGTTGCGTCTGAATATTTCTCAAGCATCGCTACGAACATTCCGAGCAACCTAATATTTTATTCGAACGTAGAACCTGGATACTTTTCCAACCCCTTTATATCCTTCAAACCGCCAAGATTTTTCTATTAATCTTCCTCAACGAGATCCAAGGTAAAGCAACGAAGGATCGCGTAAACTCGGCAGCATCGAGCAATCTTTTGAAGGAAAAAGAGAAACGAGAAGCCGGAGTTAGTTTGTTCTCCGCTCTCTCTCTCTCTCTCTCTCTGGTTCACCAAGTGAAATGATCGCGGTGCGCGGGTGCAAGGAATTGCAGGTTCGGGTCGCTTAATTCCGGGGAAAAGAATCCCTCTAGCGCTTGTAATTTGGTTAATTTAATTAACAACAGGTTAATTGCCGCCGCTTCGTCCCTGGTCTCCGCGTCCACCGCTGTTGGCTTTCTTTTGTCATCCCAGCACGTAGTAATTTGCGGGGTCGCCATGCGGATATAAAGCGTCACGAGGACGCGAGATAAATATCGTGCCCGGTAACTCGAACAATCGTAATTGCACGTATTACAAAAGACGCAGGGATAGCGGCGGGGAGAGGACTATTAAACAAAAGTGTAGCGAAACGATTTCGGGCTAGTAGAGAAGCGGTTTTCTGGCTGAGCTCCCCTAAATCTGATTAAAGATACCGCCACGGAAGATCGGGCGAAAAGGAGCACTGAAAATGGGTATTTATTGTTATCTAAGCTCAACGAAAATGAATCTGTCTCGCTGCGTTTCCACTGTCGCCCGCATCGTTCTTTCTTCGTCTTTAATCGTGCTACGCGATACTCCTGCAATTTCGTCCGTGAAACGTTTCCGCTGGAGCTAATGAGAAGATATAAGAAAATTTATGTTAGCGGTAGGTTAAATTTCTTCCCAGACTTGGTCCTTAAAATCGTTTTCATTTCATATTAATTGCAATTCGAGGGAACTTTAATTAAATATTGTCAACGTTGCGTAGGGGAAGATTTAGAATTAGCGATTTGTGACATGTTTGGCATTATTGATATATTTATATTTAGAATTGGTATTTGCGTATCGATCTCATGTTCGATACGTTTGCAAACGATTTGAGATGTATTGAAGCAAGTAACTATCGTATCGATACGTATAAATCGTATTATGCTTTGATATTTATTTAAATGTAGTTACGAAGACCGGAATACGATTCAAATAAAATCTGTATTGTGAAATATGTAATAACATAAGGCAGTGATTATGAACTTTTTATCCTTTACTGTCTATTATACTTATTATTTACACTAAAATCGTCCGATCTTTTCGAAAATTCATTCATAGATTCGTGATGTTGTGAATGAGATAAGAAATATTTAAGTAAAGTTGATTAAAGTACACGATCAAGAGTTTATATGAAAACACATGTGTTGTATGGTCGTGAAAAGGTTAACCCTTTGCGGACGAGAAGAAAATAACACTTAACAAATTTCCATTCAGTTATGAATTAATCACAGACAGAAGCTAATACTACTTAACCAATTTTCGCCCAATTATTATCAAAAGTGATTATTAGTACCACTAGTTTCTTATATTTATTACGTCATTTCTATTAGTGTCACAAATTTCTTGTTTTGAAAATCGACATTTGCCCAGAAAATTGAGAGTTTCGGCGGCTATCTGCCGACACTCGTCCGCAAAGGGTTAATTTAGAGTTTTATACGTGCTGTACGTATTTCACAGTTACGTTAATATATTGACGTTGTTTATTTTCTTTATCATACGCATATAACTCAATAGTAATTTTTCGAAGATTATTTATTAGAAGTACGGATTAACTCTGTATCTTCTTTTGCAAAATTCAAGCTGTATTTGCAAAAAACCAAATGCAGTTTTAGCATTCAAAAGAGTTTCCATTGTTCTGGGTAATTTTTCTCCGTTTATCGTACAACTGACGCAATAGCTGTATGAAAAGTTTTATATTTGTGGTTTTAGTAACTTTTTATCAAAGATATCTTTACTTTTGTATCAAATATTTGTGTATTCTCCTGTACAATATTTTTCGTTTACCGATGAAAATGCGGCAACAACGAAGATTCTATAAATAAAGATAACTCAAGCAGTGTATTATTTGAAAATTCAAATATACATACATATATATGAATTAATAATAATATCAAATAACATTTGCATTATTACTTATTATGTCGTTTTGTATTAAACCCTACTGTTCCTCTTAGTTATTTTTCACATTTGCACTTCTTTACACTGAAACGGTAATCGAATATACGATGTTTGATTATAATATTTGTATATATCTTATATATATGTTATATCTTATGTATATATCTTATGTATATCTTGTATATATGTAATAATTATTTGTATGACACTTCTAAAAATTTTAAATACATTTCGTATGAAAAAGAAACAGTTAGAAATATGCTACCAAATAAAACATAATCCTCATAATGGGCCATTTAAACCCAAAGAGAACAGCAGGGTTAAAATCACAGAATTATTTATTTATTTACTTATTTCATACGTCACCTATTACATACACTATTCTGATTATTTTAGCATATTGCATTTGATTATTTCATACACCGTTTATTTCAACAACATACGAGTAAATACCCAATTTACAAAAGAACATATTAATATTGATAATAATGTCATAGAATAAGATTAAACCAAAAGTGCTAAGATGAAGCTCTAAAGTTCAGTTTTGAATGAATCGATATTCCATGCAAAGAAATCGAGATTTTTTGCGTCGGCATTAGCAGATCCTATTTAGTGGATCAATTTTACTAAACCTTGAATTATAACCGATATTAACCCTTCGAATGTTGTTGGCGCCTACAGGCTCTCATTTCACATTTTTAGAAACTAATAGTTAGCGCCAATGGGCACCTACCAAATGTTATCAGAACGATTGCAAAGCACCTTGCTTCTCTCCTACGTAAGCGAGTTACGATTAAAGATATGTTGAACGACCTCCACATACTTTTCAAAAAACGCATATTAACGAGAAATTTCGTCATTCGTATCGTCGTCACCGCAGATTATGCGCAGGTTCCTTCAAAGTCTGGCGTATCCAAAGGGTTAAGAATTAATTTGCGAATCAATAACTTTGTAATAATTCCACGAAAGAATTTAATAATTCTGCAACTCGAAACCTTGGCGTTTTACATTCGCAGCAGACGGTGAGAGAGGGAGGGGGGATGTAAATTCCTTTAAATTACAACGTCGATACCGCAAACGTCAGTCCCCGATTAAACGCGAACGAGGGAACTTTAATAAAGCAAGCAATTCAAGCATCCTGTTGTATTACGTATTTACGTAACAATGGCGGCAGCAACAGGAGGAAGCTCTCCTCGCGCTTCAGTTGACAAAGTCAAGTCCCTCCATCAACGCCATTTCCGTCGGTTCGACGGTAATCTCCCCGGCACGGAGGGCTTCTTCGCGTAACGACGATTGTCAGGAACCCCTGTCGTCGACTGTATATCGTGCCACATCCCTTAATCGCCTTGCGAATGTCGGTCACGGATACTGGTAACACGAACGCGACGTCTCGTGCCCCCTAGGCCACAGTGACACACATTGCTCCGTGTTTGATAAGTGGATCCCGGCCTCCATTCGGAACGCGCATATATCCAACAACTATATATTTTTCAGTGTCAAAAGTAAGACGATTTTGCACCCCTTGGTGTTCTTACGTTATATGGAAGGAACAGTAAGGATCCAACGCTTGCCTCAGCGACTTTTCTTACAGCTTTTTCGTTCCACCACTCTCGAATGGGATATCATATTCCGTTGTATTCCACTGAATCGATAAAATGGTTTCTGCAAGTTTAGATATAGAAAATCGGGGATACATTTGGGAGAATCGAGAGGGTTTCGACGTCTAATGCGTTAGATTACGTTGGGCGTGCATTTTGAGATATTGGGAAATGTTTTGGTAAAGGTTTAGTAAGGAGGGAGATGATTTTTTTTTAGAGCGAACATTGTAATGCAATATTTGCGAAAATGGTTATTTTCGGGTTATATTAGGTGTATAGGAAGGTCTTTGTCCCGTTGACCACTTCGCTGCCTTTGAACTAATTTCGTTCTTTCGAGGCGGGTTCCAAAGTTAAACGCAAACGTGGTAAAAAGTCGTACGAAGTGAAAAAAGGTTACTTCGAAAACTAATTTCTGATACGTCTACTATACATAATTAAAGGAACATTAAACAGTTCTTAAGTATTCAGGATGTGAAATTGATATCAAATATGTGGGTTTACTTTTGGAACTCGATAAAATTTCACTAAAAAGACAAAATTTTGATTAATATAATATAAAATTGATTAATCATATCAATTAGATCATTTATATAAATTGACTAATGAATAACAAAATTCGGGTTGTACTTTCAAAATTCAATAAAGTTTCGATAAAAGCAGCATAGTATTAATCAGTGCAAGTATTTAGAGTGTGAAATTAATGTCATATTTACGGTATATTTTTACAGAAATCATTCAAACAGTTTCTTTCTAATTTTGAAAGAGAATGTAGAACGTATGGTGAAAAATTGTGCAGCATAACAATTATTAAATTTCCATGAAATTGTTGTGGAATATTTGTAGTTGTACATTTGTAGTAAGATTGATAGTAGAGTATAACAGGGAGATAGGGATCGTCCTATTTGTTCGAATTCGCGCGATACATTCTGGAGAACGATCTGGAAGAAGAATTGCAATACAATCAAAAGTTTGTCCAAGCGAAGCTAAGATTCGCTCGTATCTTCTCTCCCCCAGTGAGAGAATTGATATACCGAACTTACTTCCCTATCGTTTCGTTTTATCTACTCGGGTAAGGGAAACGCAAGATAACTTTTAATCGCGTGCCAATATTTCAGAAGATATATCCGAAACCAACGTAAGATAAAAATTTTCTACGTGTACATTTTTATAAATTTTACGCGCATACGATGTTACACGATACCAGAGATCTAAGAAAGACATGTAAACTTCATATTCCATCGTTTACCCTATTAATACTGAGTTTTGAATTTGTCATGCAATAAACTCTTCAAGAACACTTAATTTTCCTGTGAAACATTTTAGTCATCGAAATTTTATTTTGTATTTTAGGAGCATTTTAAACGAATCTAAATTAGTTAACCCTTTGCGAACGGATGTCTGCAAATAACTGCCTAATCTTTTTTTTTTGGGGTTTTCTGGATGCACGTCGATTTTTAAAGCGAAAAATTTAAATTAATATTGTTAATAAACATTTCTAAATTTTGGAAATTTGATGGCTTGGAATTTTAAAAGCTTGGAATTCTAAACCAAAATACTTCTTTAAATATTGTTAGTCCTCGTCCTCAAAGGGTTAAGTTTAGATTTGCCCCATTAATATTTAACTCTGCTGCAATGTTTGAGTTTCTATTGAATTCAGTTAATATATAAGTAAATTAATTTATCGTGGGATTAAAATTAATATATCTTTTCAATTTCGCGTACGAATCCATTCGAAACCTCTTAATCTTCCTCAATAATCCAAATCAATCGTATCAAAAACACTGGTACTTAAATACATTGGTACTTTTTCGCGTTTTAATGAATGAAAACACAAAATTGGAAATGCAATTCTATAGAAGCTATTTATAAACATCACGTTCTATTACATACGAAATAACCAAATATTATATGCAATTTTTATTAAACGATTCTCAATTTTATCAACTGAAACCAAAATTTTGAGTAAAAATTAAACTGTATGCTTATGATAAACAGAATCTCTGTTTATCGTATGCTGGGAGGTTAAAAACGCCTAATCTTTCCGTGCATAGTGCAGACAAACTGTCAGCGAGCATTTTAACCTTAGTTTCACGGGAAGTCGCGAAACTGGACCATAATCAAAACTTGGTCCAATCGAAGCGAAGAACAGTAACACCTCCATTCTCATTGCTACCGCCATTGTATGTATACCGGGACGAAATTCCCCGTGGACTGTTGCAGGAAAAGACGCGACCATCGCGCGAAGGGAATTGCGGTGAATGGAAGTTACTCGATAAAACTATCGCGGATGTCCCCGGTCGTCACGCTCGGACGTAGCGACCACTTCCGTGTCCCAATAGCGTAACTGAGCTCGTTCGCGGCCCATAACTGCCAAGGGACAGCCTGTGCCATAAGTTATCGGGACGACTGGTTCCTGTGACATTTTTCATCGACCAGAGGGGAAATCGAAGGGTGAGAATGGTGTATGAAATTCGGTTGACTCTCGTAGTATATTCCATTTCGCTTCGAAGCAGATCAAACGGAAGTTAATGGGCAATTATTAGGCGTAGGTACATATTAACCTTTCGCGGACGAGGAAAAGTGATGGTTAATAAATCTTCACTCAGTTACGAGTTCGTTGCGGACAGAATTTAACAACATTTGACGGATTTTAGCCCAATTGTTATTAAAAGTGTCCATTAGCGTCACTAATCCAGATTTCCTCCTTTGAAAATCGACATTTATTCAAGAAATCGAGGGAAAGTTTGAACGGCTATTTGCCGACACTCTTT
The DNA here is from genome assembly GCA_028830335.1 of Eucera pruinosa. Classification (NCBI taxonomy): domain Eukaryota; kingdom Metazoa; phylum Arthropoda; class Insecta; order Hymenoptera; family Apidae; genus Eucera; species Eucera pruinosa. Next base: position 8,520,227 of record JAMYCR010000015.1, on the reverse strand, counting down.
CGCAAAGGGTTAATTCAGAGACTTTGTTTTTAAACTCTTTGCATCCTTATCGATTTGAAATCGCTATTGTGATACTGTTCAAATGGCGAATTTGTTTCATAAATGTGGAAATGCTGCAAACTGTATTTGATTTTTTTTTTCTTTGTAAATTAATGTTAAATCTTGCGAAATCCCAAAGGCTCAGAAATTAATTCTGAGAAAGTAAGGAATTTAATATGGTTGGCTTCAATTAACACCATATTTACGGATATTGTGGTTATATATAATTTGATGGATTTCCGGAAAAATCAGTATTACAGAGCTGAAAGAGACAGGATGTTGACTAAGGATAATAATTCGTATCATTACGTCAGTTAAGGTTAACATAAAATATTTAAAAATAGTATTTATGATTTCTGTAACTTTAACACTAGAACCGCCAAGCCAGTCAAAATGATTGATTTAAAATTCACTATATCAATTATATTGCAATGGTACATACTCTAGTGCTTTTCTGTACGAAATATAAATGATGATTTATTGTACTCCCATCACGTGGACTTTCCAAATGTCTACCATTTTCATTTCTTTGGTATAATTAGGTATATTTTAGTCTAAATCGGTAGCTCTAGTATAAATCTTGTGTTAAACACATCTTTCTGTAAATCTGGAGTTCCAATAGTTTTTAATAGTCATCGTAAGTGTGCATAAGGAAAATGTTTCGAAATTGCAATGGTACGGGAGAGTTCACGAATTTCGGCGTCGTATTTCGTGGAGTTCGCAGAACAATGATAACATCAAAAGCACAGATACGTGTTCGAGATGTGGGAGCACTGTAGGGCACCCAAAGTCTGTCGCAAGCTAGCACAAGAAGCCCGCAGTCATCGTTGCAGCGGATGTAATACGGTTATAATGTTGTACAAATGTTAATGCTGAAGGATCAAACGAAGCCCTCGAGTCATGGGCAGTAATCACGGACAAAAGGACCGTGCTATTTAGTGTACAAGCGAGAGAGCTTCCACGTGCCTACCACGATGGAAACTCTGCTCTTTCTCCATGAGTCACGAACAACTTCTCGATTCAACTGCAGCTTCAAAATACCCTTCGTTATCTCCACTTAAAGTTGCAATGTAAGCACGAATAATAGTATTTTCGGTAGCTAATTTACAGTACAGTCTACATGCAGCTCTAAATTTCGAGTATACGAAGCTTACACGTGAAATTCGACCACGTCGAGTATATTAACCTACAGTGGAACCTCGATTATACGAATTAATTCGGGGACATGAATGTTCGGCTAATAGAACATTTTATTTTCTTCATCTTGATTGTTCGTATGTTTAACCCTTTGCGGACGAGAAAAAATAAACACTCGATTATGAATCCTTATTATGGATAATATTAAATAACACTTAACGATTTTTCGCTCGATTATTATCAATAGTGCCTATTAATGCCACTAATTCAAATTTTTTGCTTTGAAAATCGACATTTATCCGGAAGATTGAACAAATTTTGGCGGCTATTTAACAACACTCGTCCGCAAAGGGTTAACCCTTTGAATTCTGTTGACGCATATAGGCGTTTATCACATTGCTTACAACAAACGATTGGCGCCTATAGGCGATCATTTTAAATTTCTGGAAATCAATGTACATTCAACAAATCTTATCAAAATTATTGTAAAACTCTTGCTTCTATTAGACATAAGCGAGTTTTGACTCAAGATATGCTGATGATCTCCATATACTTTTTAAAAAAAGCATAATGGCGAAACGTCTCGTAGTTCACAGCATCAGTCGTCAAAGTTGTCAAGGTATGCCCTAACCAAATGGTTAAAAAGATATTGGTAACATTCGTGTTGTATCAATAATAATAATCTCAGATAATATAATTAACCGTGATTCCATTAAAGATTTAATAATACCTAATACATTAATGGAGGATGTGACAGTAAATATATAAAACATCAGCAAATATTGAATCGAAAGAGTATCGAACGATTACTCTTAATAGCTCCATTTTACGTGACGTCAAATTATCAAAATATCCAAACGAAGTCAGTAAAAGTCACAATTTAGCGTCGCGTGAAAACATACCTTTAGCAACGAAAAGCTTAAAGAGTCCTTCCACTGACCTATTTTAATACCAATGCGACTATTAAAATTCGTGATTAAACATCGCGTCGTGGCAACGTTCGCGATGGAAGCCTACACAGTGTTGTTCCACGTTTCGCGAAAACAATTTCACACAGTTTTCCATGATCGGTCTATTGTTGGATCTAGGCGCACGTTCTCCTCGCGTATTCGTTACGCTGTATTTACAAAGTTCGACGGAGCACGTCGCGTATAATGCATTTTGAGCGCAACTTTCGTAACACCGCGTTCCGTCATTTTCCGTGGCTGGTTACAGCAACTTCCGTAAGAGGAAGAGCAAAAGCAGGGAGCAAGAGAAAACTGGAGCAGTATGAACGCGAAGGAGCAAAAAGAACACGATAAAATGATAAACAGAAAGACACGCACGTGGGTCCGGTTGTATTTAAGGATGAACTTTTTCCTGGCAAACCAACGCTGGTAGAAATTTTCGTGCGTCCAGTTTTGCCCCGTTCTTATGTGTCCGTTTCTTTTTAGCAAAATGTTTTCGGGCGTTTAATGATCCCGGCGCAAGCTTGTCGTACCGTAAATTTTTCCCGTGGAGCCTTATCATTTACAACCGTTGCCCATCGCGCCTATAAAAGCTCGGTGTCCGAGACAGACACTCGTAAACTTGCGACTACACGATCCGGATGCCCGATTGAGCCACCCTCGCCGGTTACGGGCAAACCAGACAGAAAAGTGCAGTTTATGTTGCACTTTCTGCCCCTACCAAATAGAGAGCTTTGGGTTCGGTCATTTTCAGCTAAATTTCTTATCTGTTGCGAGCCTGACGGTACAGTATTGCGAAAAATTCTTAGTTCACCGTTATTACTGCCGTAGTATTATGTTACAAGAGCCATTAACCCTTTGCGCTGCGAACATATTTTGATGTTATCTACCGGCGACTCTGGCACACTTTTATAGTAAAGCTTGCGGTTAATGAAAGTTTTTATTTTCGAAGGAGGAAACTTGCGAGTGCTTATGAATTTAGTTTTATTTCTTTGATAAATTTTTGTTTGTCATTACGTACAATGAAATCTGAGTTTTATATTTTGAAATGGTTTCGGTGTTACATTTAGCAGTTTGAGAATTATAGTCACCTGTATTATCATTTATTAAATTGTCCTTGTGTAATTCAAAATTAAATACTTTTATTCTTATAGAAATCAATGTCAAAGTCTAAGTGAGTTAAGAATACAACGAAACAAATCAATAAATTAAATACCGCATAGAAAAAGAACAAAGGAGCATGAATCATTTTTAGATAGATTTATGTAATAACGAAACATTATTCTTGATAAATAGTTTAATATACTTGCATTGAACTGTGTTTTAGAATCTACGAGAGTTACTCAATAAGTAAAGAAACAAACAACAGCTGTTTTAATACTGTTCACTTCACGAAATTACTGTAATTATGTATTTATTAATTTTTCTACTAGCTTTTGAGTCTTAGTAGCAAAAAATAGTTTGCCTCATTATCTGAAAATGGTTAAAAACCGTTGATTTAAGTTAGTGACAAAAACGCCAATATACAATTCTGAAATTATCGTACTACTTACTTAACACACTGACTGCCAATTACGAGTCTTCTTGTAATGTACGCAATGTAAAGAATTACATAAGGAGTCTATTCAGAGTTCGTATGTTAATATAATATAAAACAAAGTGATTTAAACAATTCCACATTTTCGGTCAGATTGACAAAATCCACCATTGCATTCATTATATTAAATATTATTTAAATTAGAGCCTTTGTCTATTTCCTTACTAAATTACTCTCGTCTGATTCATCGAGGATCCACTCAGTAGCTGACTCGCAACGTCAAACTTCCAGTCGAAAGATCGAATCCACTCGCTTTTTCCCGGAATCGTTTCCAATATGCATATACCTCAAACCCGCTCCAACGCTTCCAAGTAACTCCCGGAGCATTCCTCGTTCCTGAGCGGTGAGCCCGAAATAGGTAGCCTGCGAGATAATCATCGGACTGTTAATCCGACCTGGTGGAGACCAACGCTGCGGGGTGCTGGGTCGCATCGTCCAGATCTACTTCAGCGATTAGCATTCTGACAAAGATTCCAAGCGCTGGACGAGCGGATCGCCGCTCAGGAATGTCGTGGCGAAGCTTTATTCGTTCGAAATGAAATCGGAATACCGGCGCGTGTTGATCGGTGTGTTTCGATGCATGGAAAAGCCACGAGGGAATAATCGTCCGGACTCACCTGATATATTTTCACCTGCACGCTGTCAGGTGCGCGCTCGGTGACCGGGCAAGAATCTCCGTGGAACGAGAAGCCTCTTAGAGGCTGGTTAAGCTGCTTACCGAGCAGACTATGCTTCACGAAACTCGGCTTCGAAGCGTGGGTGTGTTGCTGGTTGAACTGCGAACGCCAGCCGGCTCTCGGACATTTTATGCGAAAAGCCTGAAGCTGATGGGCTGACACGCGAAACGTGGATATGTAAATACTTTTGTTGATACCACGGCACAGCTTAGGCGATTTCCGCTTAGAATCTCGAGAGGCGAGCGTTGCTCTTCCCCGCGTAGAATCTATGGATGCTCGGTGAATCCGGTTATCGTAAACCGAGACGAATATCTGACGAAGAAGCCACAAGAAGCAAGAAATGCTTGAGTGATTACAGTCTATGCATTTTTGGTACACCAGTGCTGAACGATTTTTCTTCTAGGCGATCTTAAGGATATTTTGTAACTGGTAAAAATGTCGTATGGAAAGTTTAATTTATCGTGATACGCAACAAAATTCCATTGCGCATTTAAAGTGTTTCTCTATTCATTTTAGAATTATTGGGATTGCAATATTATTTATCGTGCGCGTTCTTTAAGTTAAATCGTAAAATAGAGAGATTAGCGTACAAATTGGAAAGGGAGAGTTTTTATAAGTATATTTATTATTGGGCACCTTGCTGTTACATAAAAAAAATACCGTGGAAAATTATTACAAATGGTTCATACTTTTAAGACTAATGCATGGTCGAATTGTCAAATTTGAACTTCGATATTTTCTCCCAATGTCCGATTTTTCACGGACTCGTTTCACTGTGCGACGCGGCGTGGTATAATAATAGTAAAAATTGAATAAAAATTGTATGGATACCGGAGTATAATCAAACAATTATTCAATGTGTGTGACGTGTTACAAAGAATCTTCGAAAAAATCATTTTGTTTGAATCTTGCCAGAGTAAGCGTATCTAAAATTTACGTTTATTCCAGGTGCGATAAAAGTTTCCGTGTTATCTTTGTCCTATCTTCTCCCAAGTCAAGTATCGATAATTAATAAACGATGTGTAGTCTAAATTTGACTTTAATAGCTGTTTAAAGCGAAATAGGGAGGAAGACTTATTAAACTGTATTTTATCGAAACTATTAATTGGGCAAATTAATTCGGCGCCTTCACGTTTAACCCTTTGACTGCGACGCGATATTACAGTGATCGTCGTCACTACGAAGAATTGGTTAATTAGGAACTTGAGCATAGTTTGCGTCTACAAAATAGTTAACGTGAAATACAAAATAATAAAATAATAAAATGTTAAATTAAGAAACTAATTTATGTTGCATATCTGTATACTTGAAACAAAATATTCCTGTTGCAAAACAAAATCAGTACTCTAAATTTGGACAATTTCCCGTTTCAAAAGATTCGAGGGTTTAGAAATCGATCTGTCGAGGCTTTATATACTGCAAATATACACTAAAAGTCGTGAAAAGCCACCGAATTAACTTGCACGCCTAATATTGTAACATAATCAAAAGTTTAAGTTTAGAGTAGTCACAGATAATCATAAGAATCGAAGGAGGTGATTGAAGAAGCAAAGAAATTTAAACAAAAAGAATATTGTCCTAGCGAAAATGTTAATTGGTAGATTTGCGCGGTATTCAAACTCGCCGCTTTAATTATTTGCATGCTGCCAAACGAAGCAAACTTCGACCAGGATAATAGGAAAGTCTGCGATGAAACGCACAGGAATAAAGGGGGAGGGAAATGAATGGAATTTGCTGACGAAGGCCCGGAGTGGCACTCGTGGCTGACATTCATGTTCCGCTTCTCCTTAATGCCTGGCGTTCCTCGTCTACAAAACACAGAATGTCGCGCGAGTCCCCCCTTTTTCCTTTGCGCCCTGCGGATCTTTCCAGGAATGCGAGTAAAAGGAACACAGATATCGTGAACAGGGAGGACGAAACAGCGGGCGAACAAATTGTCGCTCTTTCCATCCCCTGTTTCTCGGGGTTGGAAGTGCACGGCGGCATAATGGAATAGGGGAACTCGAGTGGGCCGCGGAGAAAAAAAGGGCTGTCGCGGCCCGACATCGTCCCCCAACGCTATTCGTGTCAGTCAGTTAGTCTTATCTGCCGCGACTGTCGATCTGGAATGAAAAGATACCGGAATACAATGACGACGTTTCCCAAAGAGATGGTCACGCGGTGAATAAGAGCGCTCTTCTGGCACGAATTAATCCGACTCGTCGACGGTAACGTGGGAAGTGTACTTGGACTGTTTGGAGAGGCCATTTGGGGGGGTTGGAATGCGCCCTTATGGTGTGCTATTGGGTCAGATGGAAGATTAACACGTTGCTTGCTCTGTCGACTCATGGATGGCCATTTCACTCCTTTTAATTATTCTACTTTTTTCCTTTTCTGGGACGAAATTTATACGGTAACCTAATACTTGAATTATTTGAACAGTTTTTTTATAAACATAGGATTGGAATACGCGCTTATGGTGTATTTTTGAGTCAGATCGAAAGTTGGTACGTTTGCTGCGCTGTGTACTGATCATTTGATTTCAGTTATTCTAATACTTCACTGTAGTGAGGAAACACAGAATCACCTAGTATTTAGACTGTTTGAGCAATTTTTGTAGGGGGTTGAAATATATGTTTATGGTGTACTATTGAATGAGATCGAAAATTAGGGTGTTTTCTACTCTGGCCACGTTTGATTTCAATTATTCTACTAATTCACTGTAACGAGGAAAGACAGAGTCAGCTAGTATTTAGACTGTTTGAGCAATTTTTGTAGGGGGTTGAAATATATGTTTATGGTGTACCGTTGAGTCAGATCGGAAATTAAGGTGTTTGCTGCGCTGTGCACTGATAGATAGTAATTTGATTTTAATTATATTACTATTTTACTATCCTGAGGAAACTTATAGAATGGTCTAATATTTCGACTGTTTGAGCAACTTTTTTTTGCAAGGGCTTCGAATGTGTGTTTATGGAATACTACTAGATCAGATAAAAAATTAACACATTTGTTGCTCTGTACATTAGTGGATAGTCATTTGACTTTAATTATTTCACTGTTTTATTATTGCGGGAAAAGTTATGAAATTGGTTAATACTTTGAATCTTTATACAATTATTTTAGGGGGTTAGAATACGTGTTTATGAGATACTGTTAAGTCTTGTTAAAAATTAGCACATGTGTTGCCCTGTGCATTGACAAATGATCACTTGACTTCGATTATTTTACTATTGTGAGTTAACTTACAGGATGATCTAATACCTGGATTATTTAAAAAAATCTTGTTGTAGAGTTAAAGAGCTTAATTAACGTGTACTGTTGGATAAGATTGAAAAGTAGCGCGTTGGTTGCTCTGTGCATTGAGGATGGCCACTTGACTTTAATTATTTTACTAATTTTCTGTTGTGGGGAAAACTTACGAGATTTGCTAATATTTGACTATTTGTACGATTTTTCTATAGGGTTTAAATGCCTAGTTACGATGTACCGTTGTATCAGATTGAAAAATGGCGCATTTGCATCGAGGGCAAACTATTTCGTGCTCCATTCATACTGATTTTCCACGCAAAATTCTAAACAGAATCAGTTCTTGCCGTAGAAATGCAGGGAGATTCGCGGCGCGTTGCACGTTTCCTAATCTGTTTGGCGTATATCGAGCGTAAAGCGTTTGCTACGCGACGAGCCACGAAAATGGGGATTGGCGTCTGGCAACAACGCATGGTCTTCTATCTTGGGCGTTTCTGTGTACGTTTCTCGCGAGTAAACGTCATTTTCCTGAGGTGTGTATAGAAGCCCCTCGCGAATGCACGTTGAAACACTTCATACTGGAGTGACTCTCCTCCGCCCGCTGCATCTCCGCTTGTAAACAGCTTCTTGGTTGGCTTCAACATTACCCGATGTTAATAAGCAACGTGCACGCGAACTGGGGCGTTGAAAAATGCCATTCGAGGATTTAGGTGGCTCGAGGTCTTACGAGGACGCAACTTTACACCGTCTAATAATTTTCTGGCACACCGTCACACACTTTCTTCTTTGCCGCCGCGAGATGCGCCAAGGAAACTCTTCTCGCAGCCCAATTATTGTACAAACGGCACAGCAACAGAGATCCGCCGGATCGAGGACGGGAATTTTTTTCGAGATCGGTGCGGAATGTTGAATCTTTTGAAATTCTCATACGAGTCGGGATCCTCGATACTTCTGGGAATTGCAATATTGCAAATAACGTTGGAGAGCTTTTTTTGGTGAATTTGTTTATTTAAATGGCTATGTGCCGATAAGTAGACGACCACCAAATTTCTTACATAGAAATGACAGATTAAATACCGCATTATATCTGTGTAATAAATAAATGGATCGTACAGTTCAGTTACAAACGTTATTACGTATTTTGTTCTGTTTTCTTTATACACGTTTTTTCGCTCACATGAAGGTAAATATTTACATGAAATATATGATAAAAAATGCATTTAAGATATTTAATACAGTTAATACAATCTCTAACTGATTTATAAATCAACGTTACCACATTTACTTTCATAGATGCCTGACGATAAATGTAGTAACGCATGATATTCGCCGGATTTCATTGTTAGTAATGTATTTGCTACCTATTTCTTATACCTATATTTAATAAGTATGTGTTTATACACAATATTTTCTTATTGCTTTCAAAATAACCATAAAATGTCAACTGGCATGCGTGGATTAAATAAAAATAAGATATTAGTGATTGCAGCTAATTTATAGGGCCCGTTTTGAATGCTAAATAACGAAGCGCTTTGTGTTTGACAGCTTCAAACCGATTACTTTGCTTACTATTATACTAGGCCCAAATTATCGACGCACATTAAAACAGTTTTAATTGTAAGTGACAATAGAGCAATAAGCTAATTATAAATAACAGCGTACGCTCTTCAGTAATGGCAAACTCACAAGCGAGCAATAAACGCAATTCTTCGAAACGTCTTAGCAGAAGGTCCCTCGAAATTTCATGGTTCGCGGTCAGCAAAGCGAGGGTCGATGAAGTATAGGATTGATCAGAGAGCAGACTCTGCTCAATTTCAGGCGTAATGACCAAAGGAGACAGCCGAAGAAATCTTTTTGGAAGCTCACGTGTCCGCTGGACAGGGGTATCGGGGATACGAACGAATAAATTGGCCCCTGTCGATCGAAATTCCCATGGACGAGCGGATCGGAAATGGGAATGACGTATAAAGAAGCCAGAGCACGTAGGGTCAGTTTACCAGGCGAGGCATATCCTGTACACCGTGAAGAATCCTCGGCGAATCTTGTGTATGTCCAGCTCGTCACATGACCCTAGCCCGTGCTTGCAGTTGAATACTGATGGGCCTCCTCAGAGACCCTGAAACGGTTTGCGTCCCTTTGTAAAATCAGTAGCGAACCTTTCAGACCGGCCTTTTTGCTTCGGCCAGGAGGAGATCCCAAGTCCTTTATAGTCGCATACCTTTCTGTCGTCTTTACCGTCCACCTTATGTATACCCGAGATGCGCAGGGGTCGTTACCCTCGCTGTAAAACGGTAAAAAAAAGGCCGCGTTTCCCGTATTAACCTATCGTCTGCTTTTCCTTTATTCCTTTACGGCCGCATGTCCTTCCGATGGAAAACATTCGGAATCGCGTGCCTTCTTCCCCGAGTTCCCTTTCGAAGATAAACTCTTCTCTATTCGAGGAGAAAGAGTAATTGTAAGTAAAGTGAAATGTAATTGTAAAGTATGGAACGTGTCGTAATTCAGTAAGGCGATACGTTTACTGTATATCTTATAACTGTTACGCGAACTGACGTGTTAATATATGTAAAAACGTGTTTCTCTTTAAGTGAAAAGTTTTCGAGTGACAGTACGAAGGACAGTGGACTTTGTTATACATTTTCAATCACGTAGTAATGAAATTTATTATATTGAACATATAAAAGAAATGTTCATAAGTAAAATAGCGGTTGAACAATATTATGTTTTAAAGTGGAACGATTTTTATGTTAACGACGTTCTACAATAGTTAAATAAAGTTACGCGCGAACCTTAAAGTAGCAGCACGTGGTACATTTACCCTATTGGTATTTTTTGTGTGATGCAATTTCTATGCTCAACACTGTAAATCTTATTCGCAAGGAACCTTTGTTCGCGACAAATGATATTGTTATAAACTGGCAATAACCGATCGCGATATCGCGACAAGCGGACCCTACGGTATATAAATTCCATTACAAAGTTTTATAAAACTTCACAATTTGCGACGGACCGAGCAGTATATCGGCGCTGCAAGCATCCCCCTTTCGTATTAAGCACGTTGACAGGTCGATCGAACGAGAAAGCAAGGTTTGGACCATTTCGCTGGGAAGTTGTTAGGGCGATCACACGTTCGAAGTACCTGTTTCATCGATTCGTGGCCGTGTACCGATCAGATAAGCCAGGTAGCCCGATCTCTCGCCAGCCTCCGCCGGATTCTCATCTGATTCTGACAACTTCTTTTACCCTTTCCCCCCCTCGGCTCCCGTCTCGATGTCTATTGCACTCAGGTGGACACCATTTTCCAGCCATCTTCGTTTCCAACGTTCTCTCCTCGCTCCCTTCGTCGCCGTGCCGATCTCGTTCATAAAAAATTCCCTCTTTCGAGTCTACCTTTCATCTCGGCTGGGAATCTCTGCCGGATTACCACGTACAGCACATCTGCCTTCTAGCGTCGCGGAAATATACTTTAATTTACCGGCTGTCAAAGCGTGCCAGTTCCTTCCGAGTTCCCTTATCAGTGTCCCGTACAATTCTATACTACCCTCCCTTCTTCCCCTCGCATCTTGCTTCATCTTTTTTCGTTTTATACACTCATCCTTCTCTTCTTTCGCCTTCCTTTTGGCCTCTGTCTGAGAAGTCTGCCACGACGGCTCCGCTATTCCACTGTCTTCGCGTTTTCTGCATTTCCTCCCCCTCGAAAGGAGGAACGTGTCCTCCTGCATATAGATTTCCCTGTAGCAGACGGTGCGCTGGCCGCCTCTCTGTCTCGCGAGTTAAAGCAGACGTCACCTAACGTCGCCACGGTAATCTATTTACGTCAAGGATATCGAGATAGCTATAGCAGACGAGATTAGCTTCGATCCCCGGGCTTCTCGCCTCCGTTTCCCGCCTCTACGGACGGTTAATTTCATTTTTGGTATCGTTAGCAGCTGATCGCGAGAGGGTTTGTGTCTGGCCCTCCTTCATCTGTCCTCCCCCCCTCCTCACACCATTCTCGCGTCGTGATACAGTTTATAATTTGATGGCTGCCAGGGGAATGAAATTACTACGCGCGTCTTTGGGAGCCAAGCATCCGAGGTTGGAAAGCAAGAGTTCCAGATAATTCCGCGAACGCCCAGCCAACGGGACATACGTTCCTTATCTGGCGCGAATACTTGATGAGCCATTACCAACAGCTAGAAGGAAGAAGTTGCGAGAGGACTTTTGGAATTTCTGGGAACAGGAGACGGAGGAAGATTCGCAGATGTGCAGGGAGATTTGGAGGATTGATAACCTTAAAGTGAGAAGTGCTTTTTCTAAAGGAATATTAACCCCTTTGCGTTCGAGAGATAATTGTCACTCAACATTTATTGTTAATTGCACGTTGCACAAATCGAGATTATTCATGAATTAAATGAAACATTTGGTCGAGTAGAAATCGTCATAGATTTTAGGGGTTGCCGAACTTTAAGTTGAAAAAGAAACTATTTGATAAAGCTTCCAAGGTAGATGTTCCAATTACTGGCAGTATCCCTGTAACTGACACTTTAATTCTTTTTTTTAGTAGCAAAGTAATGTACGAAGAATCGTAAGTAAACAAATTTTGCTACTAAATTTGCGCTTTGGTTTACGTTACAACACATAGACATTGTATATTCGTTAACACGATATTTAAAACGAAATATTAGGAGGCAATTGTGCTGTTGAACACCAATACGTGACCAATTTAATTATAAAGAATGCGACGTGTCATAATTCAGTAAAGGCGATACGTTTACTATACATCTTACATCTGTTACGCAAAGTGACGTGCTAATATATGTAAAACGTGTTTCTATTTGAATGAAAGCTTTTCAAGTGACAGTAATAGCGACTTTGAACTTTGTTCTACATTTCCAACCGCGTAGTAATTAATTCATTACATTCAACATACAATAAAATGTTCACAAATAAACTCGACGTTGAACAATATTATGCTGCAAACTGGAACTGAATTTTTAGGTTAAATACGTTCTAAAATAGTTCAATAAAGTCACGAGATAATCTTAAAGTTGCAATACGTGTTACATCTACCTTACGTACGAAGGATAGCGTTGGTGTTTCCTTTCCAACACTTGCAAGTGCATAAAAATCCGGCAGTTTACTAATAAAGCAACTATTTCACTCCTCAATTATTTAATCGTGCTAGAGCGAATTCACGTCGCAAGAATGTCGTGTTATAGTGGAAATTGCTACAATTTTGTAACTGCTTTGCAGAAATCGTTTCATACGAGGTGTTCCGTTCCAAGACAGATTGCGAATAGATTTACGTCTCTCGCACCCGCACCACCGGTAGGCCACTTGGGCCTCACGTGCCGCCGGGCCGCGGAAAATGCACCCCAAATTTCCGACAAGCACCGCACCAATTAGACACCGCCCCTTCCGTAAAGACATCCCATTGACCGCTTAAAGGTGCGAAAAGGTCCTTAAAAGGAGCCTACTAGAAGGCAAAGCGACACACAACAGCTCTACACTTCGCCACTTACACACTACACGGCAAAATTTCTACTGGACTCCATCGAAATATCTCTACCGTTCACGTTAAAAGATATACTTGAATTTAACTAGTGTTCAATCCTTATTACATCAAATTTACCCATCGGCTCCTTCCTTGAATAACTTCATTCAACTTACGTCCGCGTCATTTATTCGTCGTTAACATTGCCGACGCTGTGACGCCCCCACACGAGGGTTGATTGAATACCGAATGCGAAATTACGCAACCAACCGTACATCACCCGAGTTCTAAAAGAAAAGCCGAAAAATCTTTCGATGATTTAGCCATCAGCCTGACGGTATACATGGTCTCAGCACGATTCTGTTCGCTCATCGGGAGATTTCGCTTTCGGGATGGTTGCGCGGGCGCACGTTTCTAAGCCCCGAAATCCACGCCGCTGGAAGTGTCTCTCGGGCAACCGCGGCACGTTCTTCAGACAGACATTTCCTCCCGAGACACGTAGCCGAGGCTGTGCTCGAAGAATATGCACGTTTCAGCGACAAACACGAGTTTCCCGCGCGGTTCTGCTCTCTTCTACTTCGAATTCGCGCGAACCGGATGCCCTCAGGCGTCTTCTGAACCTGGCGGGATCTCGTAAGATGTTCCCCCGAATGCGCGGCCGCAAAATGGAAGCTCTGCTCTTATCTTAGGCGTTCGCATTTCTCATCTTACTACTGCAGTTTCCACCCCTCGTTTCGCTCTTTCCATTTCGCTCTCAATTTCTTCGCGAAGGGTCTCCTTTCGCCTTGTTAAGTCCAAGCATTTTCTACTCTTTTTTTTTTCCTCCCCTTTTTCAGAAGCTCCTACGCAAAGCTCCTCAACTTCCTGTCTTCTCATTTCTTCTTCTTTTTTTCTCTCTTTCTCTCTCTCTCTCTCTCTCTCTCTCTATGTAGAATACCTGAAAGACCGCGATGAGTAAACACACAGTCTTGGAAAAGAGCTGCTGTGTGACACGAAGGGGTTGAAAAGGGACGCGTATTCGTCGTCGGAGATCATTTCCGTGAAACGAGCCCAACGCTGAATGAAATCGCGCCCTGGGATTCTTTGCCTCGGAATAACAGCCAGCCCGCGTGTGTTTATAACGTTGATTGCGCGCGACAGCAAAAAGCGAGAGAAGGAAGAGGGAAAAATCTCGCTGCGAGAGACGTGTATGCAAGAGCTCGAATGAAGGAAGCAAGCGATAAGAAGGGAGTAGTAGAGTGATCGATAGGGAAGCCGGCTGATTGAAGATGAGACGAGGAAATTCTGTGTGTTGGAATGGAGCGAATCCTCGCCCGAGGATCCTCAACTCGCGAAGTCTATTCTAAAGGCGGAACGTTTTTCAACGTTTTACGCGACTACTCGCGCGCGCGCTGAGATCTTGCGAAATTGATTGTGCCAAGTCGTCTTGAAACTTTTTCGAAGAATTTAGAATCGTTGGTAAATTGCAATCTGGGAAAATGTTTGGTCGAAGAATCAAGGAAATAGTTACGTACTTCAGCTGGATATTCAAAGGAAGTATTAGGTAATTACAGTAACTTTAGTTACAGTAGTTACCTTATCTCTATGAAAATTAATCCTTTCGTAGAAAATTGTTTACAGAGATGGAAAGTAATTTAAACTTTCACTGTTTATCGACGTATCCAACTCTACGCGACATTTTGTACGTTATTATTATCTTCATCTGATTTAATTTCATAAAATGAAGTCTATAGTTCTTTGAATCTAAGACAATCTTCTAACAAAGAAATCTAAGACAAAATTTTGATCGCATACGCATTTAATTGTATATTAATTTCGAACTTGAGGAACGATATCGAAGTCGATACCGTGTATCCATGCCGTTCCTCATGGATTAAAAAACTAATACACACTTGGTAATACTTAGTAATAGGTCCAATTTCCATCCTTATTATTTATAGATTTGCAGAGTTTAGGAAAACTTTTGACCAACTTGTCAGTGTATGAAACAGAAGGAGAATTCCATATTTTTCTAGCAGCGATTTGGGGAAGATTAAATAAATAGTGGAACGGTTCAACATTAATTTGCAAAATGTAAAACTTATAATGTTTCACTGGACATTGAATTAGGTGGGAAATCAGAGAATCCTGAAATTGATGTTTTTTATAATGATACAAGAATAGAACTAATTAATTATTCGGATGAATCGTATAAAATCGTATGAAAATTATTTTAATGAAACACACTTGTGTAATATTTTAGAGGATCTACTTATACTGAATATTATTACTTCGTGAAACGACATTTCAGACGCCTCAACCTAATAGCAGCTAAAACGTTAAGAGATAAGTTCTCGTATTAGCATTTAATTTAATATTTTGTCCCTCCGACGACTTGTTTCTTTGCAGAAAAAAAAAAAAACAAAATCGAAATGAAAGTGCAGCTTTCCTGTGATGTTCGTCGTTCAATTTATTGGAATAGTGGATTACTATTGCTGGGAAAGGAAACTGAAAAGCGTGTTCCAGGGTAAGGCGAAGATCGAGCGAGTATAATCCTAATATTCCGCGAACCATCCATTGTCCGGATCAGGAAGTTGTTCGCGGATAAAAGCGCCACGACTCGCTTTTCGGGTGACTAATCACCGTGACTTAGCTCCGGCTTACTCGGAGTACACCGAGACATCATAAATTTCCGGCGATTTCCGTAAAGGGAGCAACTGTTGTCCTGGTAATTGAAAATTGCGCCATTAAAAAAAAAAAAAAGGGTAGCTTGGAAGAATGGGTTGATTGCGACGTTCTACGATGCTAAATTTTATATACCTTGATTATTAAACAATGCACAACGGCCACTGTTGCTTTGAGTGAAATTGAAATATAAGAGGACGTTTTTTGCAAGAGAGAACATCTGTATAATTAAAGCTCGGCATGGAATATTGCCGTACTCCCTTCCGGCTGCGTAATTAAATTGTTTGACAAATTAATAAACCTTCCTCCGCTTCGTCCAGAAGTAATAATGATACAAATATTCTTGTTGCTCGTGTAAAAACGGCGTGGATTGTTGTAAAAGCAGACGTTATCGAAGTTAAAGCTGGAGTAAAAGTAAATTCATTCGCGATGGAAGGTTGTTTTCCTAACAATTTGCACGGAATTTATTCCCTTGCCCTTTTGCAGTAACTAGTCTGAAGAAGCGTGGCAAAATTCGAGAAGACTCGTAAAATTCGCGAGATTGAAATTGAAAATATTTTCTTACACGTCGTAATAAACTATTAGTAATAATAATGATATGAAATGAATCTGTATCAGAGATTCTATTAACATTCTATTATTTTTCATATCTTTATTACCGTTTTACTTGTGCCGCTAATTTTGTGGCTTACTGTATTTATACTTTTTTAGCGTGAAAATTAATATTAACTTATAAACGTCAGCACTTGAATGGGGCAAATTGTTTAGTGTTTATTGTAATTATTAAATTATAAATAAACACTATAATTACACTATTTCATGCATGACACGGTGTTGAAGTAAATAATAGCTTATGCTACCAGGTGTAATCACTAAAAAAATTCGTAGGGTAAGGGGTTAATTTCGTCGATAGTCCAGCTATAAATAGTTAAATGAAAACTCTTTAACTGCTATCCTCAAAGGGTTAATAATTGAACAAAAGTACACAAAATATTACTTTGCTCCGTTATCAATGGGTTGATAAACGAGTAGTTCTAGCGATGATTTCTCGGCGTTCTCTTTTCGAATCCGAGATAATTGATATATCATAGAGATTGCACGAGTCAGCACACCATTATTATACTTTGACCCCGGTAGATTTAAAATTGCCCTATCTATTCTGTAGCGTTTGTAAGATTCGTATAATCGAAGAGCGAAATCTTCTACTCGGCCAGAGAGAACCGAGAAGGGGATATTAATTACGAGATCGTTTTGCAACGACCCCGGACGGTTAACGCGTATCTCTGGACCGTGAGTCAATTTCTCGAGAACCGTTCGATCGCATCGTGAACACGAAGTCGAACGGAGAAACGAGCTATCAATTACGGAAAGTTCGATCGAACCGTCTTACTGCAAAAAGCTGGCGTACCTCGTTTCCAGATGTAAATGCTGCCTTATCGACCTAATTACAGTTCCAGGATTTATATCCAACGAAAACGAACTGCCATCGCGCTGCGTTCCCCCTCCAGGCTATATTATCAGAAGTCTATAATTCGTTCTCCTTATCTCGTCGATAATGAATGAACTTTTAACATTATTTCTCCGACAAGCATTAAGCCTCGTTCATATGGGGAGATAGTAGATAGCAGAGCGAACGTCACAGTTATAGAAAGGGCCGAAAAGAAGAACACGAAAGATTGTCAGGTCATGGAACATGCTGTCGAGTAAAATGGAACTTGAACATTCTTGCAAATTGCTGTTGGACACTGAAAAGAATTTCTGAATCTAAGGACAGCAGAGAGTCGACTAAACATGTTTTGAATGAGTTTACTATGTATTATCTTTTGTGTATGTGTTATATTTTGTATATCAGACAAGAAAGTACATAACAGCACGTGTTTAAATACATACAACAAATAACGCCTTCGGTACTAGCTCTTGAACATATTAAACGGAGAATTCTTAAATGGTTCTAAATTATTACGAAAAAAATCGATTTCGCGTTGATAGAAATTCGCTAGCATACATAGTCGATTAATACAGTTACTTAAGCCTAGAGATGTACGATAAAGGGCAATATAAAAAAGATATATTTGCATGATAAAACCAACCTTCACTACGATCCTGTTTCTTGAACTTTGTTGCTTAGCAACAAAAATTGATAATATTGTAAACGAAGCATAATACTTGAGTGCAGTGAAATAGTCAACGATAATGGAGACTCGAATCAAATGATTGATTGAAAAAGTTAATAAATTAGAACGATGGGAACTAAAAGTTAAGCAGGTACATTGCGTAGTACATTTTTATAGTAATTAGAATACAATTTTCGCTACTACTTTATCCGGTCGTCGCAAGGAAAGGGGTTAAACAGCGGTAGGATTTTTCCCGTCGATTTGCGGTATTTTCCCCAGAGAAGCAATAGTGAAACAAACGGAAGAGAAACGCAGTGTCCTTTCAGGGATCGGAATGAGGGGTTTTCTGCCAGGAAATGGGTATTCGGATCGTCCTTTCTTGTCTTCGCTTCCGCAATCCGGTCAGGCCGGAATCGGTCCGCGGTACAACGGGTATAGTCGACGAAACGATTGCACATTGGCACGTTATCAATGCAATTTACGCGCGAGCACAGGCCAATCCTATAGTCCGCGTCGTTCTCGTTCTTTCCGCGTGCGGTCCATTTATCAAACGCGGCGAAAATTGAACCGGCGGGTCTCGTTAAAAAATACCCACATAAATACGGCCTCGTTCAAGCAGCTATGATTTTTATGGCTACACGTTTGGATCGTTTGCAGGATATTTGGATTCATTTGATAAACGTTGAAGAATTTGTGGCGACGATGTGACGCGGGTAGGGATGGCATAGAATGGAGAAATATCGATATATCGATAGAACAGATATGTCGATATATTGATGTATTCATGTATTCATGTATTGATATATTGATTATATTGGTATATTGATATATTGATGTATTGATATATTGGTATTATTAATATATTGATGTATTGATATATTGACATATTAATGCATTGCTGTATTGATGTATTTATGTATTGCTGTATTGCTGCATTGATGTATTGATATATTGATGTATTGATGTATTGTTATATTGATGTATTGATATATTGATGTATTGATGTGTTGATGTATTGATGTATTGATGTATTGCTGTATTGTTGCATTGATGTATTGATGTATTGATATATTGATGTATTGATGTATTGATGTATTGATATATTGATGTATTGCTGCATTGATATATGGATGTATTGATGTATTGCTGCATTGATATGTTGATGTATTGATGTATTTAAGTACTGATGCATTGATATACTGATGTATTGATATATTGATATATTGATATATTAATGTATTGATGTATTGATGTATTGATGTATTACTGTAATGATGTATTGATATATTGCTGTATTGCTGTATTGCTGCATTGATGTATTGATGTATTGATATATTGATGTATTGATGTATTGATATACTGATGTATTGATATATTGATGTATTGATGTATTGCTGCATTGATATATTGATGTATTGCTGCATTGATATGTTGATGTATTGATGTATTTAAGTACTGATGCATTGATATACTGATGTATTGATGTATTGATGTATTGATATATTGATATATTGATATCAGTTTATATACCATCGGCCAACTACCGTCGAAGAGAAGAACCCATTAGTCTTTCAAGTAATTTCACGTAGTGTCAACAGAGATGCGTAAAACGGTAAATAGTACAACTAACGAAAAAAGTACAAATATAACATTAAACAATACATAATATTTATTATTCGGTTTGAGTTTATAACCGAATTATAGTTAGGTGACTTTATGTAGATACTTGGTTCTCGAAGTTAAAAACGGAGAGATCGAATCAATCTAAATACACGCTGTAGTTACATATTTGCTGTGGAACTTTGTTTATTTATCCGATCGGAGGAAATGCAACCAGGCCGGATAAATCTAACTCTCTAGAGGGAGCATAAAAGTTAATGCAAGATAAAAGTGCAGTACAGCGAATATAATGATCGATAATTTTAAATAGAACTCCTGAATTCACGAGTTGATAGGTTTATTCTACTAACTAAATCCAATAGTAATTGTTAATAATTGGTAATAATATTTATTTTTCGTTCGAATTTGTTTCTCGAAGAAAAGAATCGGTCTGAAGAATATTTGGGACACTTCATAAAACTTCTCAATCCCCACATTTCTTTTCTTACTAGAAACGCTGTCTCTCGCTTGCAAATTATGGCTCATTTTAAAAAATGTCTTACACGTTCCTTGGAATGCCGCAATCTCTATATTTCTCCACCCAGACAGCCTCTTTCCTCGCAAGTTACGATCCATCCGAAATTACACCTTCGTAATTCGTTCATAATGATGTGTGTGCGAAATTTCAGAAATTCAAATCACGTTCCAGGTGCTCATATCGATGGGGTCAAATTTCCAAAGCTAATTCACAAACTTTCCCTAACGCTCATATTCTACTAGTTCAAATCAGAATAAAGTAAAGTAGAATTTGTTACGGAAAAATGGAGTAGAATCATAGTCTACCAGTAAACCGGTGCATTACATGATTATTGTATTTTCAGGGTGAAACAAATCATCATTTTGGTTGCTGTTCTTTAGCTTTGTTGAAAAAAATATAAATTTGCATAAGGGTCCACAGTTTAGTCATAAGTCTTAACGGTATAAACACTATCTTTAACCGTTTCATGACTAAAATTGTAAGCACCTACCGATAAAGAGATGCCACTATAATCATCGGAAACAAATAACCGTAAGGCAAATATATTTTAAAAAAGTTTATAAGCTATTGTTGGAAAACCTTTTAATTTTACCACGCTTATTTGGCTGTGCCTTTTTAACCCTTAACTACCCCACCTATTAAACGTTACTCTAATGAATGTAAACATTATGCTATGATTGAAAAGTATCCAGAGTAACAAACTTTTAAATCATGTAAAAAGTAAAACAGAGATGAATAATTAATTATTATTATCGGTCTCACAGACGTAGTAGTTAAGGATTAACATAAATTCGACACGAACTTGTAGCACGAGTTAGTATACGAACGTTAAAAAATGGAAGTTACCGAAGCCCTACTATTTTCAAATCTCGCATAATGTTTGCTTTCAATTATGATGGTTTCCTTTATTTACTCTTGTTGACCCAATTCTCTCCGCGATTGCACAAATCTGCCATTTTTTGACACCAATCTCTCTCTCTCTCTCTCTCTGTCTCTCTCTCTCTGTCTCTCTCTCTCTCTCTCTCTCTCTCTCTCTCTCTTGGAAACTTCACTCTTGTTTGTTTAAATTGTGCCATACTTCAAAAGTTTGCGTTCGATCGCAAAACGGGGTATGTCGTGTTTAATCCGGCGCCGGATGAAACTTCGCGAGCAACGTGGATGCAATTTCACCGAGGTGGAGATAAAAATGACGCGCCGCAGCGCTGGGGACGAGCAAAAATCGTCCCGACGACGCAATTTCAAGCTTGTCAACGTTCTTGCGGGAGTACGAAAGAAAATGGGGGATGGTAACGCTGACCGCCCGCCGTCGTTCTGTTTCGCTAAGCCCGTTGGCAGCCGTATAAACCGGGTGAACGGTGAGGAACAGCCGCGGGGACATTATACTTTTATGGCAGCTCGTGATTATGTATCAACCAGACAGATTTATACGTTATGTATGGCCGGTATCGATTTTGACCCGCGCGCGCAACGCCCGGAATGCAACGTGCGTTGAGCCCTGTGGGAAATATGCAACGCTGAAGTAATGGCGTTCCGGGGCAATAGGCGTTAATCCGGAATAGGCACCTCTGCCCCGCGATACGTTTCCGACTGGCGCAAAAAAGCCGGAAACAAAAATAGAAAAATCGCCCTGAGCATTGGGTGCTCGTCGCCCACGCCTTCCTAGACTATTCACCTAGAGATTAGACTCTGTTAGGGCTTTAAGAACGTGTAAAGTTTACGACACGAACGAATATTGCTGCTATTTTCGAGGATTCCAATATCCGCACCTTTTGATGCATAGTTTAGTTTACAACCAGGAAAGCGTCGAAGTCCTAATTGCACTTTGGGATTTCGACCTTTTCTACTCGATAGCAATGACGTGTCATAATCTTAATCCGTGGACTAAGGACTAGGACGACACATTTGGATAGCACCTGGGGACAGTACCTAACGGAACCGACGCTTCCCCGAACAGCACGTGGACACCAGGACAATTTTTTGACCACCGTGACGGACTACTCCTTCGAGGGAGTGTTTAAACAAATTCGTGAAGATGCCCTCGGACTGACAACTTCTCCCTGATAAGACGTGACAATTTTCCCACCCTTACGAACTCGGTCTAGGACACACCTCGAGACGGACAGACGTTTATATATTTGACACGCCCTGGGACTTGAAATAACTGTTTGAACAGAACTTGGAAGAACGGCGCAAGAACCTCTAATAGAACATTCGAACTTGCACGCGAATGACCAATCATTACTATAACAGTATAAGTTGAACTTTGGAATATAAACACAAATTGTGTTTGCAAATAAATACAATTATTTGCTATATTTTCACTGGCTCTGATCACATTGAAGCCAAACAGACTCATTGTCAGACGTAACAGCGCAATGTTCGTATGTCGCAAATGAAGGGCGCCAACTGTACAGCTTTGATTTTAATCCTCTGCCAACCGTGCCCGGGTCTGCTTTGATCCACGCCCGCAAGAGCCTCGTTGAAACTGTTCGACTCGCGATGAGTGAATTAACCCTTATTGCCTTACGAATTTTTCAGAAAATGTTTCTGACAACGTTAGCTATTTATTACTTTAACACCGCGTCGAATGCGAAACGTTAAAATATTGTACGCATTTTATGCGTACGATACTAAATCTTACAAGCTGAAATTGCAGACAAAATCATCGCTGAAGCTTCGCAGAAAATACAGCGCATTTTTATCGCAATCTGTTACGGGGCGTAACTCCCGTGGTATATGCACGAAGTGCCGCCTGTGACTTCTGCTCGAAGGACCAATGTTTGAGCCACGAACTCCTTCCTGAGTGAGTGAGCGTCGTGGCTCGGGAATATTGCACACCACTGCCTACAGTGCTATGGTGTGCCTATCTGCTTGTGTGTTCAGGGTCCTAATTGACGCCTGAAGCACTTGACTAAACTGTGACTGACTGACTGTAGTGTTCAGGGTCCTAAGTGACGCTGAATGTGTTGTGTCTATGACTGGCTGAACTGTCAGTAAGTATGAGTCCTGAGCGACTTATACTGTTAACTGACTCTATGTGACTGTTGCTATCTGATCTGTAAGACTGAGGTGACTGAAAGTGACTGACTTGACTGACTTGACTGACTGACGTTGGCGATCTTCGCTGTCGATCGCCAACTCTCCTATTTTCTAAATTGTCCGCTGATTGGTTTCTTCTCATTATTGGCAGTCACCAATCAGCGGGCCTAACTAAACGCGGACACTCCTCTTTGCGCCCTTAGCGCGCTCACTTGGAGAGGGGTGCCGCGGTGCTCGGGTGGGGGCGAAGACGTTTGACAACCGGGGAAATTCTTCCGGGTGGCGGACCTTCGGTATCTTGACCGTTACAATTACGTTTCCGGCTACCCTTCGGAATTTCCGTGCTTATGGCACGGTCACGGCTATTGAGGGACGAGAGAAGCGACTTTCTAAACTCTCGTAGTTTTTTACTCATAAATCAGCTTCTCTCGCCAGGAAGTATATTGAACTCTAAGAACACATGCGAAAGGAACCGAAAAATCCCAAATCTCTAAAATAGCCCTTCACGCACGTCCGTGACATAAACCGCGTTAGCGACGCTCGCTAACACAATCAGACCATAATTTTTACCACGAGTGTAACTCGTCGTTGCAAGGCAAAGGGTTAAGCCAGCAAGTGTTTATATCAGGATCGATATGGCGATACGTATGCTTCGAAACGTATTCGTTGATCAGTACCTAATGTTAGCTCTATTGAAAGATGCATTCGTTCGCACCAGAAACATAGGTGCGATAAATGTCAAAGATGCGTAAGCAAGGAGCATTCGATACCAAAAAATTACTTATTATGCGTACATACTAAGGAGTAGATATCGTTCTCTATATTTTCCTTTGTACATTATTTATATTTTATTTGTATCTTTTTATTTCACTCAAATACTGTATTTATTTGCGTCATTAAACGTACAATATAAATTTCAGTGTCTCAATTTAATCGATTAAACGTTTGAAAAAATCTTGCACATCGCGGTACGAATTTCTGGGACGACTTAATATTTCTTCGACTGTTTTTTTTTTTTAGTTTTAGACAAACTTCCGAGACACTTGGCTCCTGACGGCGCAATTTCTTTGAACGCGGAAACAATATGTCCCAGGGGAGCTGCGGAATACACGGAATCCTTCTTCTCGGTTTAAAAATTCATTTGTTTGTGTACTCGGTATTATTACCGGGGACCGCGACGTTCAAATTTTGAAGAGGCGCAAGCCACGCAGCCCGGAGCTACTAAACTAAGACGGTCGCTCCCAAGGGGCAATGTCAAAGGGTAGAATCCTCTTTGCGTTATTTAAAATTTACCTCTGTTTGTTAGACGGTTTGCTATTAACGTAAAATTCCTATCGTCGAAAGTTCTGCTTTTTCCCCGAATTACTTACAAACACGGTTAATTAAAACTCCTTGCCTAGCTACAAATTGCTCGCAGACAAAAGGATTACTCGCGTCTTGCTCGTTGCCCCCTCGAAACTCTTTAAAACTGGCTCTTTCAGAAGTTCTAAGAGTCGATTAAGTGGAACACAGGTTGGGCTAAACGTTAAAAGTTTGCACACCGTATTTAATATATAACGATTAGTAATGAAGGATCATGAGAGGAAAATGTAACAAGTTCAAATTCGAAAGGTTCTCAATAGGATTGATATTCCAATTACTGCCATTTGAAATTTGTCACGCAAATTCGTTTAATTATTTGAAAAGTTATTTAACCTAATAACGGTTCCGGTTTGGAGCACAACATCAATTAACGTCTCTTTTATTTATGATGATTTTTTTTGTATGTTAACCCCATGCCCCACAATTTTTAGAGTACTGTAATTACGTAAACTTACAATCAACGCATCACAGTTCTCATATTTCTCCAAGATATTCAAATATTTCACGTGATTAGTATCAAGTGATCGTTAATCTTCTCAAGTGAAACTAAAACTAGAATTAAAGTAATACAGTGTGGCGGCTCTCCTGCACCTACCACTAAAGGTACATACCAAATAGGACTTTCTCGAAAGTACTCGCTCCAACTACCTCGTCCATATATATACCGCCTTTAACCTTCCTTCCAATATCCCAACGTCTAAGGCAGGGCCTGCTAGGTAGCCTTACTGATGAGTCCACTAGCAGGCCCAGGACGAAACGCAACACCCTTCCTTTTTCCTATCCTACCCCCTCTCTACAGCTCCACATACTGTGTCGAAAATAGAGCTTGTCTTTAACGAATCTATCTATAATTCGTGCCACGAGTGTGACTCGTCATTGTAAGCCAAGGGGTTAAATACGATATATTAATTACTAATTTATTGAAAATGTATAACAGAGTCCAATGTCCCTCGTATTGTCATCTAAAGAGTTGTCACTTACATAGAAATAATTCTTACATATATTAGCAACTCAATTTGTGTGACAGGTAGAAGATAAATCGTAAACGCATCGACCTTACTGCATTATAAATATTTCCATACTTTCTGCTTACAATACATTAGTCGCGTTTTTATGCACAAACGACAGATTCACTTTCTAATATTTATTTTTAAATATTAAATATAAACGTATATGCAATGTCTATGTCTTGTTACATAAAAATGAGGTCCAACTTTAGTATTGAAATTTTTTTTAGTCTCGACATTAATCAGAATATCTACCAAAAATCGTGCTTTTTCTTTGGTTTCGAAATTAAATGTGCTTTCCACATTTGCGAATCGACTATCGCTGCATTAACCCATTAAAGATCAACGTTGCGTTAATGTAACATTTTATTTGCAGCTTTTGCAAATTTTATAAACGTGTACAATTTATACGGTGGAACAAATAATAGTGGCAAAATTATAACACAAATTCCTGAAATGCATTCTCGCAAATGTATTCGTGGAAAATGGAATTTAGTGATGTAAATTGGCTAGAAAAATGGATATTTAAGCACTCGGGAATGCAAAAGCTTGGAAACTAAAACACTTGGAAATCCAAAGATTTGGAGATTCCATCACTTCGAAATTTAAACACTTGGAAATCTAAAAGCTTGGAAATTCAAACACTTGAAACTGATAACGTTTGGAAACTCGAACACTTAACAATCCGAAAGTTTGAAAATTCCAACGCTTGGAAATTTAAACATTTCAACAAAAATTCAGAAATTCAAAGGCAGGAAGAAAATCCAAAGCCTACGAAATTTAAAAGCTTGAAAATTCAGAGATTGTGAAATCCAAAAGCTTGGAAATGTCTGTCGTTGGCATAATTCTGAGCAATAATTGTATATTTTTCTAATTTCCCATTTGTCAAATTATCTTGCTGCTTTCCGCGTCTCTTTTTTCATACTACCTAAAAATGCTACCTCTGCGAGTCTTGCGCAATCTTTAAGTATTCTCACAAACCACCGAAGTAGCATTCGAATAAAAAGAATCTACATGAACGGACTTGGCGTATTTTGCAAAAAAAAAAAAAAAAAGTATAAGTTATGAAAAGTTGCCCGATTCTGGCAACATTGGCGCGCGTTAAACGTGGCAGAAAGTAGGTAGCAGATGGACAAAAAGCCTGGGCAATGCAATTCAATGAGCTCGAACACGAGGGGAAAGCTAGGACGGCGAGGAGCTTTAAATTACAAAGCGTCGGTCGTTACGAAACGGCGTCGTTGATAGGTCCTAATTAGCGCCGCGAAAGTATACAACTATGCCTGGGCTTTTTTGTCGACGCTCGTTGCCGAAGTAATGAAGACAGGGCGCAAAGTTAAAGTGGAATGTTCCACTGTGCGGAAGACTACTTAGTGACAAGTGATCCTCGAGGAGAAGAGCGAGAGGAAAACATTGTTAATTTCCCTTGCAGATTCGAGTATCCCACCCTTCTATCCTCTTCTCTATCTCACTAACTGTTCGTCCTTTTTCATCCACCTTCCGGCTGACGTTCTCCGGTCGTTTCAGAATGCCGATTAAATTAACGTCCGCCCCGCTGTCGGTGAAACGATCGCCACGGACACCGGGACGCAAATCGAATTCGAGCGTAATACGCGCCAAAGTGGCAAGACGAGCGTCGTTTCGCCATCGAAAAGGAAAGTACACCGACGAAGCATAGGATAGATTATTCATTCTTATACAGAATCATCCGGGTGCTGCCTGACCATTTTACTATTTCACTGTCTAATGTTACTGTGTAGACTAGAATAAGGCAACACAGTTTATCAAATAATGGGAATTGTAACTAAATATTGCGATACTCAATTGTTTTCTATATAATTTAACTCTGAAATCGAAATCTATAACAGTGTGTACATATATACGTTATGGATCGAGCGATTAATAGGTCATTATTTATAATGCGCGATCGTTATGAATAATATCTAAAATTGTCAGAATATTGGTCAGAAATATTGGTTAATTTATGAAGATGATCGGATATTATAAATAAAGCTACATTTCCTTTGGACAATTTGATTGCGAAAGAAAAAAGAACACATCTTTTTCATTAATGTTTAATTATTTTTATTTAGGCACGATACATTAATAAGATCGCCAATAATCTTTGGCGAACTTAAAAAATTCAGATTATCAACGCTGTTGGTACAAAAAAAATGGTACTTGCGACGGCTTAATTATATAAAACTCTTTAGTAAACAATAAACGATGGTAGCTACTTATTAGAACAATTAATACTTTGATGGCATTTAGAATTACATAATTTCGTATCCTAATCCGACCACGTGATATAGTTCCCGTGTCGCAGGCTTCGACACTAGATTTACGGACAGTGATTCTATAATTTGATAATCTTTCAGAAAAATCGGTATACTGTACATAAATTTTAGAAAATAAAAGCTTGAGAAAGGATAGGATCAATTAGGCTACACATTCCCACCGTTGCATTAATTAAAGTGAACATAAACTACTGAAAAATAATATTCATGATCTCTATAACCTTAACTGTGAAATCTGATATACATTAAATTGACGGTCTCTCTGATTTTAGTGTTAAACGACATTCAATAAACCACGCCTATCGCGATCGAGTATCGATAATCGATAGCGTATGTACGAGTATTTAGCGAAGGAGATGGTGGAGAAGATGTGACGTCACAGTGTAGAGAACGGGTCGTCGTTTCGCGCGTGGAGGGTTGAACACGTGAATAATTAGTGCTTGGGTTTCTCAAAGTGTTAAATTTATCATAGGGCGTTCCGTGTAATTAAGAGACTACTTGAAATACGTAGACTTAAAAATGAAAGGGTGAAATATTGTGTGGAATGCGTGAGCATCTTTAATCAGGAGGGTCAACAGGTTGAGGTTATGGCGTCGTGTGCCTCGTGAGTAACCATGAAGCTTTGTAACTGTATTATTAATGCAACGTTGCGTTATTCCATTCGTTTCTACGTTACAAAATTATTAAATTGTTTCCTTTTCTCTGGTGTGCAATTTAATTTACGTACGTTAATAATGCATATAGAATGATGCATGTAGGATAATTCCTATTGCGTGAGACGCTCAGGAACCACACTGATCAACCCCGTAGCATAAATTGGATTAATTTTTTAGAAGTTTTGTGACGTATCTGGGTAGCGAAAGTATGAAATTTGGAAATAGCGAACTCAACTAATTTGGTTTTTTGATGGCTCATATATGAGCCGGTGATCAGAGATGGGTAAAATTTTATTCGAGAATTGGATGACGATTAAAAATACAGAATAACGTTTCATTCGCCATTGTAGAATATGTATATATTCGAATAAGAAATTATCTGAATAAGAAACTGTTGGAATAGGAAATTATTTGAATAAAAAGTTATTCGTATAAAATTAATCTGATAATTTTTGAGATAGAAATCATTCGAATAAGAAATTATTTATATTATATTATATTATACTACAAAGGTGAGTGAAATAAGAATGTGTAGAAAGTTTTTAAACTTTCTTGGAACCTCATCATATTGATTTTTACAATTAACTGTTATTCAAATGTTTAATCCAAAAAGTTATTGTTCTTAGATAGATTTATTTAAATAATTAATATAAAGTTCTTCAAACAAATCATTGTTATTTATTCGAATAAATAGAGAATAATTTGTTACGGAAAATAAATAATTATTCTGCGGATAAAACATCTGACTAAACAGAATTTATTTGAATAATTGTCTTAAATAGATATTTATTCCATACAATTTCCACAATTTTTTCTTCAAACTACCTATTAAATTGCGTGTATACGGTCTCAGAAATTGGAGAATCATTTACTTTAAAATATTTGAAACAAGTATCGTTTCTGTTATCACGTGCATGTAATAAATCATAATTAATTATACAAAATATCTGGATACTCACGTGCATGTTATTTTCAAATTAATCAGAATCAACCTAACATGTACGTGGGACCATTAAACCGGAGGGCGCCGCAGCGAAACGATTGAATAATTATGCAGTATTAAAAGTAAGTGTTGTTTAATAATGGGTTAATAACTTGATATATTAGATTGCTGCAGAAATTTGTCCAAAAGAAACCATTGTGATAAAATTAACGCTTTGCACTCGAGTGCAAGTTAAGTTTTACCCTCGAGTGCAAAGGGTTAAATTTTTCAAAATATATTTACATTGAATTACCATATTATATATTCCCTAGTAGATTACATATAAACCTAGAAATTTCCCCTTTTTATATAAATGTTTGCTATTATTATAATATTATGTATTTTGCAATAGAAATTGCAAGTGTTTGTAGTAATATTTTTAAATACCTGATATCAGTGTGAAACTAACAAAAATAAATTTTAAAAATATTTTAAGGACCATAGCTGTAGATAATATGTATTAATAGTAGTTTCCTAAGAATTGCAAAATTCTTGTAACTTTTTATACGTGAAAAGCTCAAGGGACAGAATTTATGCAAGAACCTAATTATTCTGTACAATTATATGCAAATTATCCTGTATAGAGGGTGGATCACTAACAAATTCCACCTTGGTTCTGGAACTATGAAAATAGGAAAAAGTTTTGTATCTTCCAAAGAAAAAGGAAAAAAATAAAATACCATTCACACCAGATAACAATTTCTGTATCAAAATTTTTTATTCAAAACATTTCTTCCATAGTTCCATAGTTTTAAAAATATTCGAGGTAGCAATTTTTATTATTCCACCTATTATAGTTAGTTATATTTGTACATATGTATTACAAATTGAGGGGCTCGGAAAAAAATTCGTACAAGTAATTTTTGTTCTCCTTATTTTTACAGTAATTGTATTACAATAATATTTCTATTATTGTTTTATTATATTAATATTTAGCTATTTGTAGTTTCTCTTCTATTTCTAGTCAATCTTTGATAAAAACAAAATAAATATTCTAAGCTCTCCAATTGTATTTGGTCAACCTTTATCAAAAACAAAATATTCTAAGCTCTTCGACTGTATCTGGCTAACTTCGATCAAAAACAAAATATTCCGAGCTCTTCTTATTGTGTCTGGCCAACCATTATCAAAAGAAGAAAAGTAATCCGAGCCCTTTAATTATATTCGGCTGACTTCTACCGAAACCAGAGACTACCGTATCATCTATTCTAATACCGGTGCAGAATAATTTATAATTAAGATTGAAACCCGTTTTAATCGGGCGCGAGTAGACTGTAGCGAAGTGACGGAATTAAGATAGAAGGATCGAAGAGAAGAAGAGGGTCATGAAATAATAGTTAACACCGCGAATAAAGGGTCAAATCCCGAATAAAAGGTCCCGGTGAATCGCTGGTGAGATAATTACGAGCCGCGCGATATAATCGAGAAAGCTTCGGCCGCTTTTTAAGGAGCGCCCTTAGCACGTGCGGTTAATGACTCGGCCATCTAAAACCGCGAATATAATTGAGGCTGCCAGGGTAGAGCTGAATCATTCAGCCCTTTCAGCGTGAAAGTTTCTCTTTGAAAAGCGTGGAATTTGATAGGAGAGCTCTTTGCCGCGAATTTTCGCCCTTCGATTGAAATATCGTCCTTGTTACTTCGCCATTCAACGGTTCTACTCCTCGCCATTTACAAACTGCAACTTTTATTACTTCGAAAAGTATTTTTACTAGGTGTATTTTTATCATAGACGAGTGAGAACCTAATTTTTAGATTCTGAAAACTCGAACATGAAATTTTGCGAGTCCTCGACGTTCTCGTAACTTTTGAAACTTTTATATTATATTTTCGAAACCGTGAAGCCTTATTTTTGCCCGTTTGCTTGTAAAGAGTATCCATCTTGTTAGGAATTAAATTTATTAAATATAAGATTATTTATTGAATCTAGTTAAATGAAACATTCATTTTCAATCCGATCGTGTCCTTATTTTTCTAAAATAGTTTTTAGTTTCGAAATAAGTATAAGATAGTTGTTTCGAAGATGAAACTGTTTAATATATCACATAGCCGTTGATGAAGGTAGAAAGTACAATGTTTAATAAAACTTTCCTACTATACTTCTTTAAAATACAACAGAACATTTTGGCCAACCAATATTTACCAAGGTTTCGAGAGTTTCGAGTCACAAAGGTAGCACAAAATTTCAAGCCCTCGAAACTCGAAACTTTTCGAGTTTCGCGAAATTTGGTGGTTTCAAGATTTCAAATGTTCCTTCGTTAATTTTCATAATAGAATCTATTCGAATATTTCCAAAAGAGAAAATTTCGTTAACGGAAAATATTCGTTAAGAGGTAAATATTTTTTCCCGCGCATTTCAGTTTCCCGGTCCATTTAAAATCCGTTCTCCGTTATACGGGATTCAAATTTCCCATTAGCAGTTAACCCAATTACCGTGGAAGTAGCCGCAAAATTCCAATCAATCAACTGGAACCAACACGCGGAAGCCTTTTATTCCACACATATTCGATCACCGACCCTACAAAAAGGAAAACCGGGCAGAAAAAAAAAACAGGTGAAAGAAAGCTCCGGAAAAATAGAACGATCCATTCAGTCTGCACCCTTCATCCCTTCGAATCCACTCTTTTTTTTTTCCCCCTTCCATCCAAATTCGACCGATCGATCGGTAATCCCAGGATAGACGCTAAATAGACGTACATAGTAAATCCTATCTACGCGGAGCCTAACTTGGCGTGTACATGCCTTTAGCATATAATTATCGCGTGTATCTGGCCTATCACGCATGGCTACACTTGCGAACGAACGCAACAGCTCAGCCGGACCGGCGGGGTGTTAAAGCATTAGGGGATTCCCCCGATCTGTCTGATGATCATTTTATATTAGCCAAGGGGAATCTGCATGACAATGGCTGGCCCCATTGTGTGATAAGCGCTTCACACTGCTGCGCAACCCCATCCATATGTTAATATTCTCCCGTGCTTACGGTGGCCGGGCAACTCGTGAAACTGAATTATATGTACGCGAAAGCGCGCCGTACTCTCTTTCTCCGCTATCTTCCCCTTTTATGGGGAGCATTACGAGGAAATCTCTCCTTTTTTTTTCGTACACGCTTCTCCCTATGCCCGGGATAGGCGCGCTCTTTGTTCGTCTCGTTGGGCTTTCTTCTTCCGTCCTACAGCGGAGGCTTTCGCAAGGAGAAAGCAGCACTGTCTGATGCGCTTTTAAGGAGACACGCGAGGGAAGCTGTTGCCTCCTGGAACGCTAATTGGGGATTATCAGGGAAACGAGTCGTTTGGGGTGAATAGAGAATATGGCGTTAGCTCTCCGAGAGTATCCCGGGGAATGTTTCGAACGCTCCTGCAAGCTTTCAGACGACGGGAATTCGAGATTACGCTTTGGGAAAGACAAAGATTCGGAGACCTACATCGGCTACACGATTGATCGATTGTTTCGTTTACGTTTGGAGAAATATAGAATTTGAGGTAGGATTTCTTTTGTACGGGATGAAATGTTGTATTAAATATCGGGAATAAATTGGGCGATTTTTAGGTTACGAATTTATTCGAATCGAATTTTTATAGCGTTTGATAAAACTGTTTTAATGTTTAAATGCTCTGATCGATATCAATGAGGGAAATGACTGTAATGGGAAACTTTAATTATCAGTTAATCTGAAATGAAAATTATCTTTAGCTTTCTCGATAAATAGTAGACGTGCAAATTAAATTTAAGCTTTCAGGATTAAGTAAGATGTAATATTTATTCGCAGAAAGATGGAATACAGTTTTAATATTCGAAATTTTGATGAAGCCAATCTCGTTTCCTGAAAGACAGAAAGTAGCGATTTCCAATTGATCAAGGCGTCAAGAATTTGTATTATAGATAAAGGCGCTGAATTAATTTGTACACCTAATATAAATAACAAAAAGAAAAGTAAATACGAAAAGACTTTGACCATTTCGTACAATGTTAAACAAAAATTGGAAGTAAAGAAATTTTAGTTCGCTTAAATTTTGTATTATAAATTCGCACACACTTTCTCCATCGCTTAATATTTTACAACAAATAGAGCTTTTTGTTATTTATTATGGTATGAGTGTTAATTTACAATTCACAGTTGACTGAATTGACTAATATCTGAAACGTAGCTTCAAATTAGCATTGGGTCAATCATGCGGGTGCGTATAGTCTCCTAAAGGGGGTGGAGTATTTGCAACGTTGTAAATCGAACGATTATTATCAACTTCCTTGGTACAACCGCAGAAATAAGTAGTCATTGCGTTTTTTAAAACTTCAACCTGCTACTTATTAACTATAACGAAGGAATAAACAATTTTAAACCCAGAATAGCCGTAAATCCGCCGCACAAAGTAGCAAGAACTTCATCAGGGGAAACTTTGCACCCTTAAAGTTTGCCTCGTATCTTTTATGCAAAAAATCATTGCCTTTAAAAGAATCAACGTTGCGTTGCACGTTCTTGCGTTTATTAAATGACTCGCGAGTCGGTTCCATAACGAACCGGCACAATGCTCTTCGTTAGGCAAAATCTAAAGCGAGAGGCGCACGCATGGCTGATGACTTATCGAATTAGCACGCATGGGGGTCGAAATGTACGAGTGACACAAGTGTCTCCTTAATTTCGAATCAATCGATAATACGCGTGCTGTATTAAATTTATATCCGTACGATCGGTGAAAACCAAGTTCGGGTACGTTTCTATGTAAAAGAATTAATCGTAGTTGGTCAATAACTGCTTTAAGAACCTTGGTGTTCACGTGAACATTGATATATTGATCTTTAGTTGACGCTAAATAATAATTTATCGTTGATAAGTAATTCTCTGTTATTAAAAATCTTTAATATCGTTAACTCGAAACCTCTACAACTGGAAGATTTTATCACTTTCCTTAATATATTCGAGTTATCAAGGTTCGACTGTAATAACCGCCATTAATCTACGC
This sequence comes from Eucera pruinosa, assembly GCA_028830335.1. NCBI lineage: Eukaryota > Metazoa > Arthropoda > Insecta > Hymenoptera > Apidae > Eucera > Eucera pruinosa. The sequence goes on along the minus strand of JAMYCR010000015.1, from coordinate 8,485,913 downwards.
AACAAAGGCGCAAAGATCCCCATCTGACTAACAAAGCTACATCGAGTTAATTCCACTCTTTATAGAGATCAAACAAAACTGCGTTATCCTATTTGCTCTGAATCTTGAGGAGCACCTGCAATAAGAAGAATCATCTCGAGGCTCCGCCCAAATTGTCTTCCAACGCACCGTCTTAATTACCCTTTTCACGAAGATCAGCATACCGTTCCACCGCACCCATAGCAAAGAAGTCGCATCGAGAAAGCCAGCCCGTGCTACCCGGATCGTCGATCCCCAGGGTGGCACCCTTAATTTCGGTGGGAGGCTGGCTTTTTGCTCGAGTAGCTGTATAGTGAATTCCGACACCTCGTAAAAGGGTTGGTTCGGCTGTCGACGCCGCGGCGACGGCGTCAGCGTCGCCCCTTTGACAACGGCCAATAACCCTCGTCTCGTTTCGGTATCGCGATTCCAAAGGCACGCGAGCATTCCGCAGCGTCGCAGCTCGTTGCGTCGTCGCCTATATCTGAGAAGAGACGCCGATCGACGGGGTGGGAGGCTCGTGTTGCTTCGATCGACCGGCTCAAAGGAGAAATGTTAATTTCGCCATGGTCCTGGTACCTCGTAGGACGTAGCCAGAGGGATTCCGTTCGTCGTCTCTGGCGATTTTTCACGCCTTCTTCCTTTTGTACTGGATTCGTCTGGGGAGAAAAATTAAACGCTGACTGAGATCATTTCGAGGACTATGGTAGATATCCGCAATTATTACCACTTTAAGCTTATCGCTTTACGCGATTATTTTAGATGCTATTTAACCTAATAATCGTAACGGTTTTGGAGCACAACATTAGTTAAATTCAACTTTTAAATAGTTCTATGTGTCATGGGAAAGATAAGAAAGGAAGAATTAGAAAAAGATTGTTGTTTCATGCTGAACGTCAAATCGTTAAATTGAACAGTTGCTTAGATATTGCAAAATAATGCAGACTTAAAAATATAGTTATTACCCAGAGTGTCCTGTCACTGCTTTAATGAATTTTGTAAACATATTGCGAGTAATTGTTGACTTAGTCTTGCAATTCCCGAACTCACCGCTGCACATCGCAAAAGCATTTCGAGGCGATCGATTTTTTCATACGATGTTTCGGGATACAAAGTTTCATAAGATAATAGGTTTATCTGTTCCCCGTTTGCGTCGCTATATTTATAAATCCATTACTGTGAAATCCAGCAAGCTATCGGGACAAAACGTATTAATCGTTCTGGAAAATAGATAGGAGTCCTGTCCCGATATAAACGCAAGTCGACCTAATTCTCTCTATTAATCTTCGACATAAATCGCGACTAAACGGGCGATTCATTGAGTAAAAATCTTTTTTATGAAGGATCGACAAAAAAAAGCAGAATTCTGCTAATACACTATCCGGGAAACTCGCGATACCAGAGGCTGGCATCGATTCCATCCGCGCAGTGGCCATTAGATAATTGAGGTAAAAAGGAGAAACGAGGGGAGCACACCGAGTTGAGGAGCATTTGATTGGCCTAAGAAGGATTTTCGCTCGAGGCAAAGACGAAATGAAATCGTGGCTAAAAACGGGCTGCTTTATTGGACGAAACAGCTTGCGGTAATTGCGAAACAGGAAATCAAAAAAACTCGTTTAATTCACTTTGAAACGTTCGCCGATCATTTCTCCCGCGTTCATCTTCAACCCTGCGAAGTTTCCTCCGATTTTCCTGAAATCGTACAATTACTCGATCATAAAAGTGTTTTAAATCCGAGTAGTTATTTCTGTTGAATTGTTGATGGAAAAAGTTGGTCGACGAGGCGCGTTTCTTTCTTCTTATTGACGCATTTGTCGAATTGAATCCGCGGCATTTCCGCGAAGACCAGCGTCGCAAAAGTCGTTTAGAAAGTCGCGAACGACGCAAGGTTCGCCGTGGAATTGTTATTGGCACGTTAAAGCAATAAAAGTTTCTTACCGTGCAAATTTTCGCACGGAACCGTTCCGCCATTCTATAATACACTCTTCGCCGCGAATCCCGTATCTTTTTCCCCGTTCGAATTCGAGAAAACTTCGCCGCGGAACTTTTACTTCCCCTCACCAATCATTCTTTTAGATACGCAATTCCGACCCGTCATTTTTGCGACGATAAAATTTTGATCAGTGCAACTTGACGTGGAATTTATCGCTCTTAAAATTGTACCGGCCAATTGTAGCTATTTTAAGAATTTATCGGTTCCCATTCAATTCCGTGTTAATTTTTTTAATTCCCACCCAACTATTTTAAGCATCGGTGGTCGCCGGAATGTTTTCATTCCTTCGCCTGCGACTTTATTTGCATTTCCACTCCTCTTCAGTTTCCTTTTCTTGCGAAGGAGAATCTTGGAAGGAAAAATTCGCGAAGAAAGCCGCGCGTACGCGCGTATATCCTACTCAGGGGGGAATTGTTTTATACGGAAGAAGTATAACGCCGGAGCATGTACAAACCGCTACATGCAAAAGGCACACGCGACTCTATTACCGGCGCGCGTAAGTCCTTGCTAGCAGCAGAAGTAAATTTTACTTCGTGCCCCTAAGTAAGTTTAGTTTCCGGCGGATAAGTTTTGCCGTGGGGGGCTCGCAAATTTTCTTGCAATTACGCAACCGCGCGCATACCGTCCCGCTAAAAGATACACGAGACGGAAACGCCCTTCGCGTTCCTTTCCGACTAATAACCAAGACCAATTTTAATTCCTCTTAACGCGGCCGCGGTTTTAACCCTTTCGTTAATATTGGCGCCTATAGGCGTTTAACAAATTCGTACGTAGCACGTTATTGATGACTTCTACCGATTCATTCTGGTAATTAAAAACATTGTTGGCGTTGTGATGACCTAAAACCCCTCAACTATGCCACTTTCACCCAGACTTTCCTTATTGATTACTTTATCGCTTCTGACTCGACGTGACAAACAAACTGCACACGGCACACGAATTCCAGCAGTAGAACAAAGGAATGATACCATATAAAAACCCTCCCAAATCGCCCAAACCTCAGTCTTGAGTACGGAGCTACAAAGTGTATAACTCACGTAAACGTCGATCTGCTAAAGTTCAACGCAAGTATAAATCTTGTAATTGTGAAATAAAGAATAGAGAGTGGACTGATGGTCCATCTCTCTTGTTTTGTGTTTTTATATTTACGTCCTAATAATTTCGTGACAGCGTCCTGAAACACTTGCACGTTTTGTTATCCAAAAAATAGGAAAGAGTTGGAAGAAAACTATGAATTCAATGCAATGCAACTCGGTATTCTGACGACTTCAGCATATTTTTTTATTAAAATTCACCGTAGCGAAACGGTTAACTGCTGATGGGATCAAGTATATCGCGAGTACACTCGAATCTCTGTGAGATTCGAACTCTCTATAAGTGCATTGACAAAAAAAAAGGAATAGAATAAAAAATCAATGAGGAAACGAGCCAGTCGAATGAGCGAGTCGAGCCACCGGACATAAACTTTACGTGGCGGATTTCCGACAGAATAGCCGTGTATTCCTCGGATATTGTATTTAACATTTTTTGGTAATAATCGTCCCAAAAAATTTGTTCTACGTCTGTGTTTAGTTCTATGCAATAGAATTATTCTGTGCAAATATGAGTATGAATACCAATGATAAAGGAATTAATAGAGAAATGCAGACTCGCGTTTTACAAAATGACACGAGGAACAATAAATTACATCCCCGAGTTTGATAATTAACTAACGAATTATTGTTGGATGTCGATTTAGCCACTAAAACAGGGTGTCTTTCAATTTTATTTCGTTCCAATGGATCTTCAAGCAATTCGTCAGTTAATATTTGTTTGAAAATCTGAAATCCAACACGAGTTAGTATATACAGCTACGGACAAATGAATGTTTCAAATTGTATTGGTAGAAATAGCCGATGGATCACGCGGCGTATCGGTACTCTTACGGTTTCCAGTGGGGTTAATGGTTCTCCGAAAGCGCGAACGTGTTCCTCCGATCGCATTTTTAAACCCAAACTTTTAATCACGCGCGCACACAACACTAGAAAGAAGCAAACTGATTCCGTAGAAATTCCTCGTCGTATTCGCGCGCTGCGCCGCGCCACGCCACGCCGTTTAGATCGTAAAACGTTTCCCCATAAAACGTCCTCGGTATGGTGGATGGCAGATAGCCATCGGGAAAAGGCTGCAGAAAGTAGGTCGAGCAGAGTGGAAGAGGACGTTGATCAGCATTCGGATGATCGTTTGGATCGACGATCGCTGCCAAAAGGTTTCATCGGTCCGCATCCGGACGGCAGATGCGATCCAAGATTGCGCGACGCGGAAATTTACAATACGATAAGACGGTTGCATCGTGGATTAAAAGGCGGAATTTGGAGATTATTCACGGGATGGAATTGCGACGTTACGATAGGTAGCTTGCACGCTTCCGAAGCATTTCGCTTCGTGTAAGTTCGCGAAAAGAGCTGTGTATTCTTTCACGTTTCGCTGCTCAACCGCCACGAAACTGTTATTCCGCGACATAACTTCGCGAACTTTTATTCTCCGCCAGTCTCTGCTACATTCTATCTTTTAACGGAACCTTACAGCGCTTACAAATTTCTGTCCGAGCTCCATCGACCCCTCGTATTAAGCTCTGACTTCGTCTTTTTCTTCTTCTCATGCTTCGTCTTCTTTCTTGTTCTTTTCTAGGGAAATACCTAAATCCTTCCACTCGCAATTATTCTGTATTCTTCTGCAATCATCCCTTATTGGGCTGAGACACAAAATTCTTAATTTGATTCATTAATTGAAATATACAGCGAGAGCCAAAAGTAAGTGTACACTTTACATAGATGAAATTGTGCTATAATTTTGCACAGTGTAAATTATGCGGTAATTTTATCATAATTCGTTTATCGTATGTAATACTATAATTGTACTATTATACAATATTTATCTAATTGTTATTAGTAATACTATAATTATACTGTAATTTCATGTGGACTATATTCAGTGCTATAACTGTACCATAATTTTGTTTTTGTTAGGTGTATACTCACTTTTGATTCGCATTGTAAACTCCATGACACGTAGAAATGTATAAAAAATGCAAAATACGTGGAGAGCCAGAATTGTGTATTCAATTTACAAAAGTAAGATTATGGTATAATTTATTTACTGTAAATTGTATTGGAATTATACCGTGATGCATTTTTTATAAGTGATACTATAATTATATCATTATTACCCAATAGTTATTCATTTGCAGCGAGTAATATCATAATCAGACTTCAATAATTATCCTGTAATTCCACTCAACTTCATTTTTGTCAGGCGTCTACTTACTTTTGACTCTCACTGTATTTCAGAACGGAGAAACTTAACCCAGTTTCACCCTTCGTCTTCTTCCTCGTCTTAATTTAATTGTTCTAATTCATTAAAAATATGTTTCATTAAGAGGAAACATAATTTGGATCCTGTTTCTTTTAGAGAATATGTACATCTTTCATTTGGAATTTTTGCCGCGTCCTACAATCCAACCACTCTTAATTTACTCTACACATATTGTTAACCCTTCGCCAGTCCGGCCAAATTTGATAATATTTCTCCACAAAGTGCTTCCTCGTCTTTTTTCCATTTACCATTTCGACATATTTTTCTTATGTAACGAAAGTGAATATTGTTTCAAAACGTGTTTTAAGTCGTTTTGCCTAATAACCATAATTACATTTCTCCCCCTTTCACTATATCCCGCTGTTCTCCTTAGGTCTACATGGTCCAATACGAAGATTACGTTTCACTTGGTCAAATCTTTACAAGTTTTACACAACCAATAATATCCTTCAACTGTCGTATATTCGTTCATCGTTTCATTGTAAATCGATCGAGTATAAATGCGAAAAACAAGTAAGGAAAACAGGGGAACTAAATCATATATTTTATTAGACTAGCGTAATCAAATTATAATTAAAATAAAAAAGAAACAGTGAGTAAAAATGAGTAAGGGTTAAGTTACATTTTTTATCGCATTAGATTAATTAAGGTACGAGTGAAAGAAGTGAGAATTCGAGCGAGCTTTGTTTGGATCACCCGCTAAGCATTTCAATAATCCCCGAAGGCTCGCAATCGCGAGGAGAGCAGAACAATTGTAACCATCCCAAAGGCGATCGTTTTTCGTCGGTGTTACTCGTGTTCTTCAGCTTTCCGTTTTAATAAAGCGGAAACGTTTTTCTGATGGGGGTGGCTCATGAGATAGCGCCGGCAGGGAGAAGGGTGGATCCCTCGCGTCGTTTCGCGTTGAATCGAAGCCGCGTTTCCACGGGCCGTCGACGCGGACCCTCCTTCTGGAGCCAGTCTCCTGTAACCGTTTTCAAGTGTAACTCACCGTTCTAACAAAAAGGCCACGGAGATACGCAACACCGCGGTTGTGCATAAAAAAGAAAAAAATAAAATAAAAAAACACCACACGCGCACGCACCAAAAAAAGGAAACGCGCAGCAAGAAATAGACGATAAAAAAAAGCAGAAAGAGAGATAGTGGAAAAAGGGAAAGGGGTGGCGTTGCGGGAAATTGCGAGAGAGGGTACCATAAAGGTGTTCCTCGTAGTGTTGCAGAAGCGTTGAATGCGTCTAGACAGTTCCACTTCATGCGATGAAAAAACACCGCAAGCAGCTCGCGTCGATGTATAAAGTTTCATTATTTACGGCCCTGCAACGGTCCGACGTATCCTCCTAGCCTAACGTTTTATTTTCTTTCATCACCCCCCCCCCCCTCCCCTTTTCTTTTTAGGCCTTGTTTTTTTATATATTTCTGCGGAAGTCACCCTGCAAGCTTGCGTAGAAACACGGATGATGGGTTTCGTTCGAATCCTTGTCTAGTCTGGTTCTTTCAAGCCGTTCTCGATCTGATATTAATTTTACCTCGGCTTCTCTTAACCCTTTATCCACTGGAAGCATATTAGTAAGCTTTTCGATAGTAACGTTTGTCGATCGAGGGCCTATTAATCGACTTTTCACTGCCAACATTTGCTTGTTGTATTTTTGTGCTTGGAGACAATCGTTAGATTTAATATGTTGTGCAAATATTAGTTTAACAATAGTTCCAGCATCTGTGGTTGTGAAACAAAGCGACGTGAGTCACGTGTTCAAGTAATTGGAATTTATGCATTGACTCTTAGCACAGCGGTATGGAAAATGTGCCATTTCTTTCTTTACGCCCAACTTGCACGGAGGTATTTTTCTTAAACCCACTTACAAACTTTAAAATCACAAGATCTGGCATCTCGAAGAATTAATTGAGCACTAACACGTTGGATCTACTTGTTTATCGGATAAAAATTCACGATTATTGGACGGTTAATAGAAATACCAAATTTCGTACAAAATTAATAGTTGCGAACGGTAAAAGTAGAAAGACGAGACTTACAAGTAGCAATAGAAGACGAAATTCTTTTACAATAGATACCTATATAGAATATGGAGGCGGAGAACAAATTTGGTGACTGAGACTCGCCTTTCGATTGCAGAGGGTTAAACATTGTGAAATATAACGTAAATAATATAATGAGGTACAAACTTTACGTTCAACCAAATAGAATTCATTGCCTTTCGCAGCCCGTATAATTCATTCAAGTGGCCCTTACCCATATCCGAAATCAGTGTGTTCCAGCGTAGCGTAATTTCAAGAATTCAGTACATTTCTCGCGCCGAGATTCCCGATTCCAAGATTCCTCGCGCGCTAACAATGTCTTGCTCTCGCGAAGCGTGACATAAGCCGCATTTTTATCGAGACCGCGTACACTGCTCGGTATTTCGCATCGATCTCGCTCGTGTTAATCGATCTCCTACCATCCGCGTGATCTCTGCCGATGCCCGAGGATCGACCAACGAAGTCATCGTAGGGAGCCTCTCGAAAAAGAGCAACGCGAATCCTTGATCGAGTTAATCAAGACGTCAGTTGATAGAGACGTCGATTAATTGATGCGCTGGCCGGTCTGCGGGCGAACTCAGTGACGTGCTTGTTAACATAGACGTTGATTAATCGTTGAAATCCTTAATCGACGAGTCCCGCGGACCGATACACCGGTCGAGGGGCAAGGATGATCCGTCTAATGACGCAAGGGGAGAAGAAACTACCGCTATATTATTGCTCGAACATGGCTACGAGTTCTCCTTTGTTTGTGAAACAGTTATCGATTGAATCGTACAGATTAGCGACGACCAAGTGAGCAATTAGGGGATTAGTCATTGTTGCACAGTCAGTTATACAATAGATAGAACTACGAAGGCAGTTGAAATGACGGGTTGCAAATTTGTCATAAAAATTATGTAAATTTGCAGTGGTACACTTTTTGGAATATTGCATTAGTTTCCGTGGAAAATGTAAATGAACGTTTGTTGCAGTTTTAATCACATGCATTTTCAATACGTGTACCATTTTTGTTTCTTTGGTATAAGCAAGTATACTTTAGTTGCAGGTGATTCTAATGTTAAATACTTCAATCGAGGTTTCATTGCTGCTTAAAATTCTTGGAATATTTTATTCATTTATGGGAAACTTAAGTTTTTGCGCTCTGTCGGCGCTGCTATGAAGACACGCATAAATTTCCTCGAAAGGCAAGATTTAAGATTCTTATTTATTTTCGCCAGTTTAATACTCGTATCTTTTAAAGCAAAGCAAATTAGAGACAACTTGTTGTCTTTTCAAAACACGTAATACTTTACATTCTGAAAAGAGCCATAAAAACGTGTTAGAATTATCGCTAGGTCATACTGTTCAAGAAGTTTCGGAGTGCAAACGATTAAATATATAAAAAGGCAGAGAATGCAAATGGTATTAATAAATACGGCAAAAATAGAAAGTAATAATAGATCTCGTTCTTCTACTTATATTCGTAAAAATCTCAATTCGCACAAAAGATTCACAGTCTAGTTATAAGATCGGAGATTATTCAACAAATATTGCCTGCAAAGGCAGGAACACATTATTATCACTTCGCGTGAAATCACATAATTCCAATTGATGTGACAGTAATGTGTCCCTGCCTTAATACTAAAATGATTTGTACGTGACATGATGTAAAATTAGTGATCAGCTAATGCTAGCGTACATGCGTGGGTAATAAAACAATCATAGTACAACGGGTTAATGTTGCTCGTCTCCGTAGAAACATGATTACTGATCTCACAATCGTTAGAAACATAATACACCCTATTTATTCTCATTCTAGCGACGTGGTAAAGTTCCAAAGCGTACAAAACGAAGAAGTTTATGCAAAACATGGTGGATGCGGAGGATTAATTAATTCTTTTGCTCCTTTCGAGCTCCGGCTACCTCGTGTAACCAACGACGTATTGCGTCCGTTTCGGTGAGGCTTTGCGGACACGAGGCAGATGCAAAGAGGGAAAAAATAGATAAAAGAAGGAAGGGTGGAGAAACGAGTAAACGCAGATACGCGCCGGCGACTCTGGTTGTTGGGTGTAGCATTGTGTGTGCGTTGGACGTGTGCGGTTCCATGCGAGTCGATACGATCGTCGCCTGGCCACATGTGACGTGATCGCTTCACGGTGAACACGCAATTGCGGCCCGCGTGCGGTGGAAAGCGGCCGTTAAAACCGCCTTTTCGTGATGGATGATATTATTTGGGAGTTTAGCGACGCGTCCGCGACTGTCCTGCGGGATCTTGATTAATTCGCTTTGATAGAGACCAGCTGGTTCAATTCTGGTTAGCCGGCATGTGTATTTTCGCCGTTTTCCAAGAACTTTAGAATTCCTTTTGGTATTGGACAGATGTACCACGTACTGCCACTTTAACGTTGCCGCGTAACCTTGTTTAACTATTTTAGAACGTGTTTAACATGAAAGTCCAGTTCCAGTTTGGAACATAATATTGTTCAACATCGAGTTCATTTATAAACATTTTTTTTTATATGTTGAATGTAACGAATTAATTACTAATTCATTAAAAATGTACAACGAAGTGCAATGTCCCTATTACTGTTATATGAAAAGTTGTCATTTAAATAGAAACAAATTTTACATATATTTGCACGTCAGTTTGTGTAACAGATATAAGACGTATAGTAAACGTATCGCTTTTACTGAATTATGACACGTCCTATACTTTATAATTACATTGTTCACATGTTAATGTTCAACAGCATATTTACCTCCTAATGTTTCGTTTTAAATATGAAGCGTAAATGAATATACAACGTCTACGCGTTGTTACGAAAACCGAAGCCCAAATTTCGTATGAAAATTTATTTACAATTCTTCGTACATTACTTTGCTATTAAATCAAATAATTAAAGTGTCGATTATAGGGACAATGACATTAATTGGGACATCTATCTAGATAGTATTATGAAGTAAACAGTGCACTATACAACAGTGGAACTTTTTTATTAGAACACAATATTTTACTCCCGTCAAATTTCACGGTCTACTGTATTGAACAAATTTAAGTTCTCTTATGTTTTTTAAGACAAAACATACAAGAATCGGGTGACAGTCAACGTCTTAATTAAGCCAAGCCCTATAATTTACCAGTTACACGTGTTGATCATTTTCATTTGGGAATTGGAACGAGAAAAGTTTTACAATACCGAAACTAGTTACGACTCGCCGCATCAGTTAACACAATAGGTTTACGGACATTAATTCGCCATAATTCGACAGCTTTTCAGGAAAATAGGTATACTGTATACAAATATTCGAAATTAGAAAGTTGAAAGGGAAGAGTAGTGAAGTAGAACACGTATTCATATCATTCGATCAATCGAAGTCAATGCGAATTACTGAAACGTGTTATTTATGATCTCTGTATGATCCTTCAGTATGAAACTTCAAGCCCGTCGAATTAACCAGTTTCGTAAACCTAGCGTTAAGAGTTACTACAGGAAGCACGTATAGTTGCATCGGCAGACATTTGTCAGGTCAACGTTCCGGCGAATTTCGCGGCAAGCGAAAAGAAAAACGAGCGGCGAGCGAACGAATGATTCAGTAGTTCGTAGGAAATTCCGGCAAACACACGTACAGAGCTTCGTTATGCATTCTTTTTCAAACTGCACGGCCAACAGCCATGTCAAACGCCACACGCGGCCATGCGTCCCGTTCACTAATTTAAATTGCCGTTTCGGCGTCGACGAGTATTCCTAGGAGTAATCAAGCACCGCTCTGTGCTCACAACCACGCGCAGAACCGTCTAATTATTTTTCACCGGTTCGAAAATTAAACCACTGGTCCCTACGAATTCCACCGTCACATTCCAGACGTCGCGACGCCTTCGTAGACGCACAAAATTCAACCGCCGATTTCATCGTCGATACAAAACGACGCCCCGTCGAGCACTTTCGTCTCCTTTCAGACGCTTACCGCGAGGCTTTCGACCGCGGATATCGACGAATCGCTACCGTCCTCCAGCAACTTCATCCCTGGCGAGCGCGAAAACCGCTATTCCGCTTCGGTGCAAGGCTTCCGTTTGTCGCCAGGATTTATTGACACTCGCTTGGGGTTTTTTTTTTTTTAGAAACATTGTTTTATTACTATTATTTATTAGTAAACGGACATTAGCACTTTTTGTAGAGTGAATATTAAAACAGAAGAACATAATGAAGTGAAGAAAAACAGTAGACGTGTTTACAACGTTAAGAATTAATGTTAGCTAGACACCCACGCAATTGGTTCTTAAAAACGTGTAAAGAGCCGGAAAAAAGTCAACTTCCTTAATTTTCTTCCTTAGTATTTTTAAAAGCTTGCAATCTTCAAAGCTTAACATTCCCAATACCTTTTCTTCCTTATTATTTTTAGAAGCTTGCAATTTTTAAAGCTTAACATTCCCAGTACTTTTTGTCCCTTATTATTTTTAGAAGCTTGCAGTTTTCAAAGCTTAACATTCCCAATACTTTTTCTTCCTTATTATTTTTAGAAGCTTGCAGTTTTCAAAGCTTAACATTCCCAATACTTTTTCTTCCTTATTATTTTTAGAAGCTTGCAATTTTCAAAGCTTAACATTCCCAATACTTTTTCCTCCTTATTATTTTTAGAAGCTTGCAGTTTTCAAAGCTTAGCATTCCCAATACTTTTTCTTCCTTATTATTTCTAGAAGCTTACAATTTTGAAAGCTTAACATTCCCAATACCTTTTCTTCCTTATTCTTTTTAAAAGCTTGTAATTTTCAAAGCTTAACATTCCCAATAAATATTTAAATTTTCGACATTTTGTATTTCCAATGCTACGGATTTCCAAAGTTCTAAATTCATAAAATGATGACTTTCTAAAGCTTCAGATTCCAGATACATTAAATTTCTAACGTTTCGAATTATCAAAGCGCCGAATTCCCAATGCTTTGAACTTCCAAAGTATAGAATTTCTAAAACTTTTAATGTTCGTCACACGTGCAGCTCTCAAACGTACGAATACTGCCTCCTATCGTTATCGATTCAGCAATTTATCTAATTAATGAATTATTTATTTCCTACTTACATTATTTGATTAAGCAAATTTCCTAATCGGTTAGAAAACCGTATCGCGTTAACAAATTATAAGCTACGTTTTAGGAAACATTGCGCAACGCTATTTATTCAACAAATGTAACACGTTTAAGAAAGGGCAGCTTCAGCCAGCCTGCGCATTTACACCTCGTTTGTCGAAGATCGAATTTTTCACGCGAAGTGCACGTGAGAGTGAATCGAAGAAGAAGGGTCCATTGTCAGTGTCAGTGTCACGGGTAAAACGCGTGGAAATAGTATGTTGGGAAGAGAGAGGCTCGGCACTTGAAGGACGTCAGATCATATGGCTGACTTGTTACCCCTCATTGAATGGCCAGCATCCATATAAAGACAATTCCCTTCCGGTCGCTGGTCTCGACGTCTCGAGAATCTATACTCGCAGCGCTATTCATCTTTGATCTGTTCGGTTGAACATCGCGAAACACACGGCTACGTGTCACGGGCCGTCTCGAGGAGACGTCTCGTCCCGTTCTCCATTTTTCATCCGCCAGATCGTTTTCAGGGTGAAATACATCGTGACGATAAAAGTCCCGAAGGGCAGACGATGGAAAATTTAACGTAAAGTGGTCGCATTATTTCCGGGTGAAAATAAATTACAGGGTGAAGGTAAAAGGTGTCATCGATGATTATTTATTTGGCATAGGTTTATTAGGAGCTTCGATTATTTCGTTGCAGAAAAGATCGTACTTATTTTAGAGAGACGTTAATTATATTAAATTATATTTTATTCGGAATATTTTCCTTTTGCTAGCTGTAACTTTTGCCCACTTTTCTCGGGAGAGTAAATGAATTAGGTATGCAGTGAAAGAAATGTTCGGCCTTCAAAGGGATCCATTCATCGAGCAACTTTTCTTATGTCGAAATCGTTGAATACCCGTACAATTGGTAATATTTAACCACGTGTTTATTGAATTACAATTGTTCGTAACATATTAAAAAAAAAAAACAGTAATATCCTGTAATACGCGACATGTTCGTCAAAGGTAGGCCGCAGCGAAAGGGTTAAAAGAGTAAAAGGGGTACCGAAAGGAACAATAACAAAGCAGAGAAAAGGAAAAGACGTGGAGTGGTTGAGAAAACCGGGTTGATCGAATTTTTCGCAGCACTTTAGTTCATCATCCGCGGGGGTGCAAACTCGCGGAACGACATTACCGGAAATGTAATACCCATCCTGATTACAGAACGGCCATGGGGCGTTTCCGTGGTGATGCTTCCTCTGTGTTGGCCCTGCCTACGTAATTTCCATGCGCCGTTGGTGGAAACCACCTTCTTCTGTAAGGCCCGCGCGTTTCCAACGCTATGTTCCGCGGTCTCTTCTCTTTATCTTGCGACGAGCCAAGCACTGACATTGTCCCTAGTCTCCGTCTCCTTCTGCCTTTCGTTGTCGTTACACGCATCGTCTACCTCATCCCGTTGTGCTTTCACGCCCTCGGCACTTTCCTTCTCCTCCTATTCCGCTTTCCAATTTATCCCTCTCGCAAGACTCCGTCTCTGTCTGTTCACTTCCGAGATATTACACTGTGGTTCTGTACCTTTGATCTGCGGCCGGGTACACAATGCGCGGTCCTGAGCCATGCTTCTGCGTCTCCTATCATCGATTGTTGCGTTAATCGTCGACCGAATCGCGATTACTGCTTAATGGAGAGGAATATTTGGCCGTGGAAACTGTAGACGCGAACGAGTCTTCCTTTCAAGGGTTGAAAAGGTGGGCGGGGGTATCAAGAGGGATGGGATAAGATTCGATTATCTCTTGTAAATGGGTTATATATTTGTGCGATTCGCGTGTATTTGCTGGGATAATGGGTTCAGTGGAAAATTACGATTTTCTGAGGAACTTTATAATTATGAGCATAGCCTAAATCAGAGCTTCTTAAACTTTTTCGTTCGCAACCCCCTTTTTTCGAAGACAATTTTTCGCTACCCCGAGTACGTACATATGTACATAAGTACATAAAATAAATGAACAAATAAAATATTGATTACCTTGACCCAAAATGGTTTTTGTAATTACTAGACTGCGGATTTTGATGCAAATTTATATGTTTGAAAGCATGACTAAAGAAATAGCGCTTAAATGGTGATTAATTTTACTCCTTAACCTTTAATTACTATTGTCGGTCTGTGAGACTGCTACAATAGATTTTGATTTTTTTATTAGCCACTTTTACGTCAACGATAACGCATAAATATTAATTTACGTAAGTTTTAATAGGTGTAGTAGTTAAGGGTTATACGTAATAATGTGTACTTTATTTTGTATATTTTGTACGTTTTTGTGTATTACGTGAATCCTGTACTATTTTTTAGCATAATTATATTTCCCATGAATGCATAAAGATTCGCATCATGCAACAGAAAAGTTTCTATCCAATTATAAAATACCATTAAACCTTTGAACCTGTATTTCTCGAAACCACTAAGAATGGAGAAATAACATGTCTGCATTAAGCCGTATAACATCGATATTACTTTCTATTGTTTTCGAAATATCTCTACGAACTTTCCGAACAATCTACCAGAGAAAATAAAATGGCAGCAGTGAAAAATTGTAAAATTTCCATTGTAAGTCGACGAGGAAAACTACTTTGGTTTCGGGAAGAAAATCATCCGGAATATTTTTCCCATAAAAACTTCACTTACGTCCGGGATTATTGGTTCGGAGCATCTTTATTCAAAGTGACCGAAAGTCGAAGGGACAGTCGAAAAGGGCGTTTGACAGTGGTTGAACCGTATGGACGTCCGTCTGTGGCGACGAGCGCAAAAACGCACCCCTGTCTGAATCTCTGCCAGCAGCCCTCAAAGGGGCTAACTTAAGCTGGCCTGCCTGTCGCGTTGAGCCCCGGTATTACGTCAAAGCGATCCAGAATGTAAAGTCTCTGTGGGACGACGGGAATAGAGAACCATTGCCAAGAATACGGAACGAAATGGACACAAATACGTCGATTAATTTCGTCACGAACAGGAAGATCAAATTGGAGCGACGCTAAAACGAATTGGGGTGGTTGCGTTCATGTCGATCTTGGGGGAGCCACGACGAGTCTTGCAATAATTGTTCCGACGTCGGTGGAAGCGAGAGGAAGCTGGATAGACCGGGATACGAAAGAGGAGAGAGTTATAGAAGGAAGTAATTTAGTCGGTGGGTAAATATTAGCGCAAACAAAGAGCATCCCTCGGCTGAAGTCTGCAAACGCCGCTAAATCGCGCCGCCTGATCGCGCGATACGTATATTACTTCGGAAACCTTGCGAGCGGATTGTGGAAATTCACTTGGAGTCCTTTCTTATACGGATTTCGTATGGAAATAGTATAAAAAGAAGGAAACGGTTGAAGAGGATTTAGTTGGAGTATTGTGCAAAGTTCTTTGCAAATGTTATTGCTATACTGTGAATTTCACGGGTTTGCGGCAAATTTAACTGTGGTTAAAAGTGCGGGGCGCACGTAGTACGAAAAATTATAGATATAAAATATCCAATGTAAAGCATATACTATTATATTTGAAGAATACTGCTAATTTCTATTCAGATTCCATTCCACTTTATGCATTTATGGGGGATTTAAATGTACAAAGAGACATACAATGCAAGTAATATATAAGCATATTATTAAATATTCGAGGTATGGCACGGTGTATGATATTTGGAAGGTAAATCATTCAAGTTCCATTAATTTAATTGTGTTTATAAAAGTATAGATCTTCATAAAGATTCGCAGGTCTGATCATATCGTGTATCAATAAATTCTGATTAAGTAGAGATTATAACGTTTCCTATTTTTTACAATTATCAAATATATTTGTAATAGAATATGATATGATAGAATGATATATATATATATATATATAGGCTTACCATACGTCCCGGTTTGACCGGGATAGTCCCGGTTTGAGATCCCAGTCCCGGCGTCCCGATCAAACTTGAACAGCACCGACACCCCAACCAATCATAATAATTTTGATTGCATTTCAAATATGAAAAACACAAATTAAGCGAAAAGCAAAATGAAAATGAGCCTCTTTCTCTTCTGCGTCCCGGTTTGGCTCTTCGTAATTATGGTAAGCCTATATATATATATATAATGACATGAATATGATGGAATGTATATATTGGGTATATACTAGGTATATTCATTGTATTTAAAAAAACGAGGCTTCATTGTTTTTATTCCAAACAATTATTAGCAGCTATCAAAATTGTTTCTATATATTTGGATAAATAAAACTATTCCCAAAATTGGAGGACGTGGTAGTCGAAGTGTAATGACTAGACAGCAAATCTTTACGCAAATTTATATTTGTCAACGAAATTCATAAAACGAAACCTAAATAAGGGATAGAATCACCTTTGAAATAAAATAATTTCTGCATACTTGTGCATTTCACGTGTTCCGTATCTTTCTACTGCGCATTGAAATTTTCTATAAATACATACAAATCCGCAATCTAGCTATTGCTCGTTAATATTGTTCCAATGCTCGTATACATTAATATAATTACAATACTCCTTCAATTACCATAATACTATTGCAACGGCCCAAAAAAGTTACGAACAAACCAACCACGCGCACTTTCCCCCGACAAAAAGATGTCCAAGACGTGTTTCCCCGGGCGTGTTCTTGAAAAGAGATAAGCGGGTCGAGGCTTGTTACGTTCACGTGGAAAAAAAGGGGGATCCATTTGTAGTTGAAAGTTAACAGGAAATGGGATGAGGGATTTGGGGGTGCGAAGGACGTTCCATCATCCGGTTCCCCGAGCGGTAATAAAAGCGCGTGGCCGTGAACGAAAAAGTGTCGGAGCGGCGGGGGTACGTACGGGCGGTGGGTAGCGAAAACAAAAGCGGCGCGAGCGTAAAAATGTTGAGTGCTAAGAACGAAGTGCAAAACCATAACGGCGGAATGAGATCTCGACTAGAAGCGCGACACCCCGAGCTGGCTGAAACAATGTCAGCCCCGCTGTCTGGCCTGCCGAAAGCTAACGGAGAAGATCGTACGAGACAGCGGAAAGGACGAGACCGGGAGATGAGAAGAGCCAGAGAAGCAGACGACAACGGCGTCGACGAAGACGAAGAAGAAAGAAGAAAGGGAAGGGGTTTGAGGAAGGTGGTTAAGCCGGTGGCTGGATATTGCGCAGTGGCGCAAACAAAAACCACCCAGCCCACAAATCCCCCTTCGAGCTTGGTCTCTCTTGCAGAGCGAAGAAAAGTCCTCTGGTAGCCAGTCAGCCCATGGCTTCACGTCAACCGGGGATGAACGTCGCTATCTCCTCCGCAAAACATATAAACTTGGCCAGCAGAAGGCAAGAAACTTAATTCACTGGAAAATACACAACAGATAAAGGTCTTTTCAGGCGTGCTTCGCGGCTAGAGAAAGGAAGACGGGGGCGGGGGGAGGAGGGGAGGAGGGGAACGTGGTATTACCGGTGAAACGGCTTAGTCGCACGCTACTATCTGCTCTTCTTCGTTCTTTCTTCCTTTGCTCCTCTTCTAGGCTCTGTCGCCTAAATGAGGCCGACCAAAAGGCTCTCTTCGTGCTCTTCCACGCTGTCCAACCCCTTAATGCCTGGCAAATAATCGTAAATATTTTCAATGTCAAGACCCGCGGTTTTACCCTCCTTTTATTCTGCGAGGGAACCAGGCGCCATCCCTATTTTGTGCTTCTACCATTGAGTAACTACAGAATAGACCGCCCGTTTATAGGAAACGTCATAAATTGTGCGACTGGTCAGACTTGGATCAAACTTATAGGAAGAAATTGTACTAAAGTTTAGCAGACCGAGTGATTGCAGTAGCATAAAAGGAGGGGTTTACTGGTTATTAATATTCGGAAAAATTCGGTGATAATTTGAATAGTTACGTATTTCTTTTTAGTTACTAGAAATAGCATCTTATAAGTTTGTCCAAGCGAAATTATATTACTTTGATTTAAATTGTTGACAGATGTTCACTATCAGTTTATCATAATTGTTTGCACCAAATCGTGCCGCGTACAGATGGATCGTGTTATAAAACGATAAAATAGATACAGGATTTCGGTTTGTAAAATTGTTAATTCCACTTGTTTAGAACGTTACAAATACGTCCCACAAAAATGACCAAAAAATAAAACGTCTGTGCTGTGGTGGCAGATTTTCTCCTTAAGCCTTGGTATCGAAAGGGTTAATTTCGTAATCTAAAGGAGCACCAGTATTCCAAATATCGTCGACGATTTTTATCACTGGTACTCCAAACTAGTAACGTCACACGTGAAACTGAAACAGTAAGAAGAGCCAGACTTAACACCCGAATGATTCTACGCGAAAATGAATAGTTTATCCCACGCTTCGTCGACGTTTCTACTCTCAAGCAGAGTGTAACGCGGGGACTTGAAAAATTTATCGCAATTACAGGCTCCACCGTTGCACTATACTCGGTGGATGCCTATAATCCGTTTCTATGGCTGTGGCCGGTGGCATAGGCGGAGCCAGCGACGGCTATTCACCCGCCATTTACTCTAACATTCCGGCGAATTGATCGCGCCGCCTGCTACCGAATTATTGCACGATTTGTCGAACTGGCCGGCAACTTTATGTCTACGATCGACGACGTCTGATCGAGCGTGGCCCTTATCCGTCCGGACAACCTCCGCTGGATATTTACTTGGCTGTTTAAACGTTCTACGATGCCACCCCGGAAGGAAACGGAACCGGAGGATCGCGAGCCTCTCCTCGGCTCCGTTTTACGAGTATACACCAGTAAGTGTAATGCGATTCCGCGTCTCGAGCACCGCTTTGCTCCTTCTATGGCCTCGTAAACAATGGGAAGCGGCATAAAATGGCGCTCTACGATGAGCGTTTAACTCGAACTATTAACCACTTGAGACGGGCAAGTGAAATCGGGATGGGACATGTTGTTGCGGCGAGATACGATATGAGTTTTTAAGGTGAAAGCTACGTACGTTTAAGGCTCGCATTTGTGCACGGTTTCCGCTGGGTTAGATTCTAATTGGATGCTGTAAAGCTCGCCGATTCGACCCTCGAAAGCGATCGACCGAGATTCCGCATGAATATTCGTGTATGGCAACAGACCGTGTGCAACGCGAACGCTCTGGGCTACTGCATTTGTTTCCCAGGAAATTTGGGACACGCTGCAGCCAAGTTTTGCCCGGCGTATGCAAAATTTTGCGGAGCTGGCCAAAAATCTCTCGGCCGCAGCTCAGCGCGCAAGTTTCGAGGGTTAATTTGCGGAGACAAATGAGAACGAATTGAGGGGAAGAAATTAAGAAGCACCCACGGAATTCTCTGCAACTGTTACCACGTGAAACAGTGGTTCCCATAATTTTTTTTCTGGGTCGCTATCCTCTGTTATAATATAATAGTTAACCCTTTGCGGACGGGTGTGATTTAGAGTTTAGACTTGAACAATGGAATTACGCAAATATTTCGGTTATTCGTCTCATCGAATATTAAGGATCTTATAGTTTTATCATAATTATTCTCGATATTCTACGAACGTAGACCACAGAAACTTTTTTCTTCCTTGGTTTAATTTATTACAGTTGACGATTTGGTAAAATTGAAGGAATAGAATTCGTTAGATAATGTTAAACATCACAGGCACGATATTTTATATGCATCGATCTAATAGTTTGAGAAATGACAAAACCTAGAAATGGCACGAATATATTGTATTTAATCCTTTCACTGTAAACCGGGATCCATTTGATTCCAGCGTTTTCTCTCCAATACCATACACTTTTCATTTTTTGCTTCATATAATTGAAGAAACAAGTTGTAGCATAATCGTGGTTTATAGTATAATTTGGCACGATTTAGGTTTTCCATTTCCATGGCTTCAAGTTGTCAAGCTTATAAATAAAATAATTGAACGAACAATATACTCAACCCTTTGACTACGAAAGGCGTATATATACTCCTAGTAGCTTTTCTATAAAGCAACATACATTCATTTATTTTGCTAATTTATCATTATATCTGTAACGATATTTAGAAGTTAATTTTAACGACAAACTACCATTTTATTATTTCTAACTTCAGGTGTAACGTTCAAGTTCATTCGCAAGAAATTATTTTGCATACGGAAATTATCGACACATTTTTTATTCTACATCATGCGAATATTGCGCCGCAATTGTAGGGTTAAATAAATTATTGCTCAATTTTTCCTTGCTATCGTCAATTTAAAACTTTCGAAGATGCAATCAGAAACTTTTCCGATTTCTTCAGAGATTTTTACCCACTCAAAAATCCATGAGGTCAATATGACCATTATTTACGTTATGAGGTGAACCAAAAAGTATTTACACTGTAAGGATTAATTACCTCTTTCAATAGAAATATTTAATATATTTAATTCATTTGCATCTGACAAAACCGCGACTCTTCAGTAAAGCACTTCGCGATATCCGCATGGTTCTCAACCGGTTGAAAAACCAGTCGCATAAAACGTTTCATAATATTTCACCTAGCGAGCTATTATTCTTAATAAGAACAAAAAAAAAAGCCTGAGGAAGAATAGAGAAAAAGCAAGGAGAGTAACGTGGCAGATTTTCATGGGGTGGCGAATGCGCAACTTGCCACACGAAAGTTCGATACACAAAAGGCGCAGCGGAGCGTTGGCGGCGTTGAAAACCGACGGGAGTTAAACTTACGTGAAATTAATATGGAGCAAAAGTTGGAGAGGGAAGGAGCGAGCCACGGGACTCTCCGGCGGCTTGTTATTCCGCGGATGAATATTGTTGCTCATGTGAATGCACTAAATAAATTACGACGTTTCAGAAACAGCCGTGGAACATAATTTAATCACATTCCGCGGAAGTGAATATGAAGGTAACCCCCAAATAATTTAATTAAACGCTAAACACGCAGATGTAACACGACGAAACGCAGAAAGCGCCGCACGCGCATTATTGCGCGCCCACGAGCGAGTGATTCCGTTCGCTTTGGCCCTCGCCTCTTCGAGCCAAACACGTTGCTTCAATTTCGCCGACGATTAGCCTCCTTTTGCGCGTAAATTTTCCACCATTTTTGTACAAATATTTGCGTGTCTTCTCATCAGTGGAAAAATTTTCATGAGGGATATTGGATTACCAAGGGGTTGAGTTAGGAAACGGTATATGAGAAGGAAAAGGAGAATAGAAGGAAAAATAAAGTATGAAGTGGAGAGGAGATGAAATGGGAACAAGAACGAGGAAATGGATGAAAGAAGAAGCAGGAAAACTTGAATTTCGGATTTCTTTGTGTAACCCTTTTACGCTAGATGTTGCATATATTCAGCATTATAGTTTCTTTTTCTTTTTTATTTTTTAAGGTTGCTTCGACCTTAAAAAATCATTGGCAACTACAGTTACTATTTACATTTATATAAATTTATTTAGTAAATTAATATGCTTCAAAAAGTGAACTACATTCGAACATGACTCTTTAAGGCATCCATTTATTGTATTTTGTTTTAGTAACATTTTTTCACTTCATAAAATTGGTTGCAAGTTTGAGTATTGAATATTTTTTAGGAAAAGAGAAGAGAATATATTATAATTACAATTATACACTCCCCAAAAATCAGAAATCTTATCACTCGTTACTATTCTTCAAAAGTGTATTTATTAAAAAGACTTTCTATTGTTGAACGAGTGATAGAGATTACGAATACGTGAAACAATTAATAGATCACTGTTTTAAGCTGATAATTAGGATGCCGACTGAGCTTCTCAAAAGCCAAACTGATTACCTCCACTTTTATTAAGTATCTTTTGATCACTCAAGCACATAATTAATGTTGAACTTCGCCAAAATTAATTTAATGCAGTCTGGCGTCTAAAATGGCTCAACTAATGCTTCTAAATGTGGAGCTGTAGAGGGGGGATGGGATAGGACAAAGGAAGGAAGGGTATTGCGTTTCGTCCTGGGCCTGCTAGTGAACTCATCAGTAAGGCTACCTAGTAGGCCCTGCCTTAGACGTTGGGATATTGGAAGGAAGGTTTTTTTTTTTTTTTTCTGTTGGTTACTTTGGGTAATGTTTCCGTGGTACCTAGGGATTTTTCCCTTATGACCCACTGTCTTGTTGGTTACGTGCTAGTGATGTATTTGATTAGTTAATCACTTTGTATTTATTCACGGGAAAAACTTTCAAAAACCCGTTTTCTTTATTACTGGCTTTGTTATTGTGTTGATGTTATCATCCTTGGTGCTTTCTTCCTAATTTTGAGTGGATGGAAGCATCTCTTGTGGATTATAGTTGCCTGTTGCTCTTATGAGGGGGTTTGTATGGTTGTGGTTATATGTTTTGTTTAGTACTTGGTTCATGTATTCTTGGATGGTTTCTATTTGTGCTTCTTGGTGTAGTTGCTTGGTGCTGTAGTCTCTTGGTTTGTA
This sequence comes from Eucera pruinosa, assembly GCA_028830335.1. Classification (NCBI taxonomy): domain Eukaryota; kingdom Metazoa; phylum Arthropoda; class Insecta; order Hymenoptera; family Apidae; genus Eucera; species Eucera pruinosa. The sequence continues at coordinate 8,463,068 of JAMYCR010000015.1, read as the reverse complement.
GAGTGCTAATTTTAGGAATTTGTTTTGCATTTGTTGGATTTTCTTGAGGTGTGTTGGTGCGGCTGTGGACCAGACTTGGATTCCATAAGTTAGAATGGGTCTGGCACATGTTTTGTATAGAAGTAACTTGGTTTGTTGGTTGAGGGTGCTGCTGGGACCGATGAGTGGTCTTAGGTGTCGCAAGGTTCCGTAGGCTTTAGCTATCCTGTCCTGTATTGTTTTGTGCCAGGTGAGGTGTTGGTCCAGCCAGAGGCCAAGGAAATTTGGCGTTCTTGGACCATTGTATGGTTGCAGTGTTGTTAGTCAGCGGTGTGGGCTCTCTTCGTCTTTTGTTTGAGAAGTAAATTGTTTGTGTTTTCTCTTCGTTGACTTTTAGCTTCCATTGTTGGAAGAAGTCTAGTGTTTCTCGTAGATGGTTTCGGAAGGAAGGTTAAAGACGGTACATATATATGAACGAGGTATTTGGAACGAGTGCTTTCGAGAAAATTCCATTTCGTATGTCCCTCTAGTGATAGGTGCAGGAGAGCCGCCACGTAAAAGTATCACACATTTACGTAGATAATATTTGAATCAGAGCTTTTATTTCTTTACTCATCGAATGTCCCTTATATCTGTGGCGGCTCTCATGCACCTACCACTAGAGGGACATACGAAATAGGACTTTCTCGAAAGCACTCGCTCCAACTACTTCGTCCATATATATACCGCTTTTAACCTTCCTTCCAATATCTCAACGTCTAAGGCAGGGCCTGCTAGGTAGCCTTACTGATGAGTCCACTAGCAGGCCCAGGACAAAACGCAACACCCTTCCTTTTTCCCATTCTATCCCCTCTCCACAGCTCCACATATCTTTAAAAATGTGTACTTTTTCCTGTCGTTCAAAATGGGCTCGCGAAGAATATTCGCAATCACTAAACCAGAAAGAATAACTGATACGAATAAGTAGAGAAGAAAGCAGGCAATTATTGCGCATCGATGATAAAAAGAAAGGGATGAAAGTCGGCATTTTTTAACAGTGATACATATACGTCAGGTCTCGATACTAATTAACGAAGGTCGATGATACCGGAGCGAGGAACTGATCTCTCCGGCAATAAGCGAAAATACGTATGATCGTGGAACACACATACCGATCGCTTCAATTCCATCGTCCCTTTCCGTGCAACTTCAAAAGCTTTCGCATTTTACGTCACGCACCGCGCCGCGCCGCATCGCATTACGTCTTCCTTTCTGCCGCGTTCACAACGAGATCAAACAGACACAGGAATTCGATGGAGCTCCGAAGCGACGAGGGTTGCGCGACGAGCTTTCCGGTATTTATTTGCAAAATGGGGTGACCTCGGGTTTCGAGTGGCTCCGGGAATTACTCGGGTATCGTGGATATCTGCAATATTTTATATGCCTCTTCCGTGGAAATTGACACGCGGACGGCGGATTATAAATGGTTGAAGTGTTTGTGAAAGAAACGGGGCGGTAATATCGGCGGATATTTTTTGTTTCGCGTGAAAGAGAGAAAGAATAAAAGAGAAGATACGCGAGGATTATTTCGATGTTTCCAATTAAAATTGGCGCAAGTGTTGCGTACTTCCGTATCTTGATAGAATAATGATTCGAATGTATACGTAAACAGCGATATAAAGGAGCCGGGGCGTTTCGATTGGCACGATTCGCGAGATGAATTAATCTCTGTTTACAGCGTAGCATAAAACGATAACGACCGTTTGCAACCAACGCTGGTATCTATCATCCTATCAAGGTGTAAACACGGTGTATTGCATCTAGGAAATGCCGGAAAATTGCATTTTCCAGCGGAATATAATACGAGGTAAAAAAATAAAAAAATAGGCGGGGGTATAGCCGATAAGGGGAACTCGCGGTTTGCGGAAAAATTATTCCACGCGATAAGCCTGAACGGCCCGTCGTGGGCTAAAAACGAATACAAAATTTGATAGTAATGTTTACAATGGCCGGGGATTTTTAGTAAATGCCTGGCACCAGGTTGATATGCAAATGTCGACAAAAATTTGTCTGCTACTACCCTCTGCAAGAGAGATGCTAGGCGGTTCCCCGACGATGTGAACGCCGCATTATCGTTTTCAGCGTCCTAGAAACGCGCATTTCCACGCGTACACTCGTGTGCACCCGTACAAAGGACACAGAAACCATATACGGGGTGTCTTCTTTAGCTGGACATCGTAGAAATCGAATGGGGAATATGAAATCTCGAAGAAATATCCTTACAAAATACTGTTTGGTATGTCGGATAGAGGTTGGATATGTTTTAAGTAGAACAGAGTAGCATTGGTGAGCCAAACTTTAAATAGATTAAGGTGGCAATGTTTAACCCCTTGTCCTACGATTATTTTATTATCTACGTGTGCTAGCATTAGCTGATTACTGACTTGATATTATATTGATTGAATATTGTAAACAATATTTGTACAAAAATATTCCTAGAAATGCTGTTTGGTATATGGGATAGAGGTTGGATATGTTTTAAGTAGAACAGAGTAGCATTGGTGAGACAAACTCTAAATAGAATAAAATGGCAATGTTTAAACCCTTGTCCTACGATTATTTTATTATCTACGTGTGCTAGCATTAGCTGATTACTGATTTGATACTATATTGATTAAATATTATAAGCAATATTTGTTTATAAACCTTCAATCTTATTACACAAAGCTAAAATTTAGGTTCAAGTTAAATTTCATCCTCAATATTACACATTTTTATCGAATCTCTGTCATAATTTTATTCATAGCACGATTGTGACTCGGTGTTGTAGGGCAAAGGATTAACTCATCTTCAGTCTACAATTAAGGCAAGTGTTATGTAGAACAAAGCAGCATTGACCAGACAAGTTTTAAGTAGAATAAGAATAAGAAATCGACACCCTGGTAAGTTTTGAATACAATAAGATAAGACTATTCGAGCCAACTTTAAGTAGAAAAACGCAATATTGGTCGGACAAAGTTTAAGTGAAATAAGGCAGCATTCGCCAGACATGTGCTAAGTAGAACAATGCATCGCCTGTATAGTCACTGCGGTCTCACTCTTTTGTTCTGTACTCTTTTCTTGCTCTTTTGTTTCGTATTCCTTTGTTTTGTATTCTACTTAAAACTTGCCGGACTATCATTGCCCTATTCTACTTAATCACTTCACTGTTGAGATTAGACGTAGTACAGGCACTACTGAAAGTATAAATTATTAATCCAGCGATGATACACAGCAACGAGAAATTTTTAGACTTTAAAAACCTGGTTCCAAAAGTTTTTATTTCTTCCTTATTTGTAATGGGAATACGTGAAATGTATAAACTCTTTTTCTACGTTTTATATCACTTGTAACCGTCTGCGACCTCAGCATATAGTCATTTTAATTGACAGAGGAAGGGTTAAAGCTTGGCTGATCGTTACTGCGTTATTTTACTTAATCTTTTAACGGTGGAATTTTGTGTTGCAAATTTCTATCTATTTACGTAATTATTAGATGTATGAGTAAGTAATCCATTAGTTTTGTACGAAATATAGTTCAAATATAGAATATGCTACCTCGATATGAAAGCAGACTAATGAATTTATTTGATCGAATAATAAAGCCCCCATTTTAGTAGAAATTTTTAAGACCAGTATTTTATTGTGTTAAAAATAAATGCTGAATTTGATAAAAGAAATGGATTAATCATTGGTACGCCTAATATATATAAATACATAATGTAATTCGTATAAAAGATTACTTATTCGTATAGTGTAAAAATTGTGAAATCTTTAGCCTTTGAACGATGGAATTTTATTTTCAAAATTTATGCATTCGTCATTATAGTACTCGTCATTACACCAAAAGTGATTATTCTTTTATGACGAGTATACTCGTCAAACGCCGTTAAAGGGTTAAATCTTATTTATCCAATATTGTCGTGTTCTACTTATTTGATTAATATTCCCATATTTTTACTATATAATGTCTTCTTCTACGTCGACTGACTTCTCTAAAAATATCTCTTCTTCTCTACGAGACTTCTTTCTTTTCGAGATATTTACGATTTCATACGAGATATTTCACCCGTGTTCGGTTAAAACGGACACCCCGTGTACACACACATTCGCGTTGCTCCCCGACGAGATCAAAGTCGAGACAGAATTTTGCTCCAGGGGTCTTTAACTCGAAGTTACGCGCGGGGATCGAACGGGCCGCATTGCACATACATGGGAATTTCGAAATAAATAGGAAAAATGAAGGGAAACCCTGAAGCCTTTTTGGACAGAGGTAGAACCCCTTTTTCCATGCTTCAACAATATTGCACGTGTTATCCAGGGTTCGTACAATCATTTGAACTTTGCAACGATGTTTCGGAACTTCGTTAAGTCACTTATTCGTCGGAATAGAAGTCGAAAGGATTCTAACGAGAACTATGCTAGTACAAACCTAGCTTGCACTTACGGCTAATTGGTTTCAGAGCTGCGGACGTAAGTTGAAAACTACGTAAGTCGAGATGAGGTTGAAGTATGTATATAGGTGTTGCACTTATACATACTTAGACGGTAGATGTAAGTTCAGATAATTACAAGAGTCATTTGAAAAGTTTGCGACCTCACGCACAGCTGGTGATTTTGTTCAACTTTGGTGTACACATATTGAGGTTACACTGCAAGTTTGATATCGTGTGGTTTATCGGAAAATTCAATTCAACCCTTTCGCTACTATGGACGTATATATACGTCTTCTCTAAAAGCATACTACGTATATTTTTTTCTATAACGCGATACAATTTCTGATATTATTCGTACATCAATATTACGGTACGATTAGTTATGTAGAGTATCCAAATATTTATACATATATCATTTTTATATTGATAAACATTATCATTACCTACGGTTTTCATCTTTTAGAAAGGGTTAAAGAATCTCTCTCGTATTCTACCATGAACATGATGCCGTAATTAAGTTTTTCGTTAAAAGAGACTTAACACTAATATTGACAAAGTTTCTTGGTGGTTAACTGATAGCTATGGTAAACAGCTATTTTGACGATTTCCAATAAAGATGGTATAAAAGCATTGGACAATTTCTGTACGAAGTGCATTGAAGTAACGGGAGATTATATTAAAAGGTAAAAGCAATTTAAAACTCAAAACAGTACCTTTTCATTATTAAGCCGCGAATTTTTTAAATAACTATCGTATGAACCAATCTTCTTAATTTAGTATACCGAATCCACCCCTAAAATTACGCCCACGCATGCTTTGAAACACTCTGTAAAGTGTGCTTAGCTTTTGATCATCGGTTTGTTTCACAACTAAATTAGGTCTACTATAAATGCCGATAGCGTTGCTAATAAAGACTACGGTTACGCAACTCCGGAAGTACATAACTCGAGGTACGACTGTAATAAAGACCCCGGCTCTTAGTTAACGTAACTTACTCCCCTCCCTCGTGTTTGCGTTTGATTCGTTATCCAAATATACGCCGTAACAACCGAATGAAAGTTGAATGAACGCGCGCGCGGTTAAATGAAACGCAAACCGCGGTATTTGTAATGAAAATAGTAACGCGCAAGGGAAACAGCGGTGAGAGTAATAGAGTAACGAAGAGATATATAGCGAACGCATACGTAGGCAAAAGACGGGGGGGGGGGGGAGGAGGAGAATGGAATTATTAGCGTAATTTATGGGTCACAACGGTGCGCGAAATTGAACGTGCCACGGGACACCCAGTGCTCGCTATAATTAGCGAGCCAGAAATAGGAGAAGCCATCAATGTTCTTACGGCCATTTACCGCTAATGCAACGTTACCTATGTATATAAGACGCTGTCAGGAAGTTCGCTCTCACTGTGATCGCTCACGCTCGAGAAAGTAAACTTTTCTCCGATGAAAAGCCGTTGCCTTTAATGGTCACGCCGCTAAAGCAAGCGTTTATCATCGACGGCGCGTTGTCACGGTCGATCTTCAAAGGCGGCACTCTCTGTGTCGATGATGATGCCGTCAGCGTGCGGCAACTTATACCCGCGTAGATTTATTAATGAACTTCCCTGATAACGTTTGCGGGGACACGGCTTAGAAAGAAGCTTTCGTCCTACGCCACGTTTAACCTCGTCTAATCCAATCATTTTATATTAAGTTCAGTGAATGAGTAATCCTCTTTCTTGTTACATTTCAGCAATTAGTTTTAACCCTTTGCACTCCAATGGCGCCTCTGCGGCGACATACGTAAATTTTCTCGTAATTCGAGATTTTAGGCTTTCATTTACTCCTACTAACTCAACTTCTATTTCTTTCAAAACAAAGCAAATTAAAGACCTCTCTTCCTATTTCCAAAGTCCGAAATAACACTTTAAATTCTCATAAAAGCCAGAAAAGAGTTTTTAAATTACCGGTGGATTATATCATTAAAATAGTTTCGGAGTGCAAAGGGTTAACAGTGTTACATATTCCGCTTTAAATGTAGATTTATTAATGAAATTATTCAGCTGGAAATTGTTGCGGGAATTCTGCTTGCAATGAACTATTTTTCTTTGTGGGTATATTTAACCTCTTGTAATCCGATCTTTTCGTTTTAAACGTATCGATGAGTAATTCTCTTTCTTCTCGAATTCAGCGTATGGTTTTAACAATGTTAGGTATCTTATTTTACGTGTAGATTCAGTAATGAACGTCCCGAATAACGTTTGTGGGAATTCAGCTTGAAGTGAACTTGGAATGAGCTTTTTGTTTGTAATACAATTTAATCTCATTTAAGCCAGTCTATTTGTGTTAAGCACGCCAATGAGTAATTCCCTTTCTTGTTAAATTCAACGATTATTTTTAGAGTTATTGGATATATTGCCGTAAATATAATTACTGTTTTGCAATGCTTCGTATGGTATTTTGAATAAGCTACAGACTTTGGAAGTTTTGATAATGTTAATTCACTTGTTTAGCCGTTGCACTTCGATTCACGGTCGACATTTTTAATTCTCGATTGGTATGACGCCATAGCAACTATAATATTTAAATGGTAAATCTAATGTTTTCTAGCGTGACGTAATATTTTTCAAAATACAATAATATCATTTCATAGTTATTCATTTTGTTTGTATATTTTAATTTATGCGGATTATTAAGCAAAAGGAAAGTAGAATCTATTGTTTCTGATTCTAAAATTACAAATTGAGGGTTAAAATGTCAGTTTGAATATGTGTTATATTTCGCAATATGAAAAGAAGCAAAGTTTAACAAAGTTCCAATGCTAATTTTAATATAGTTAGCGAGAAGAAGATCGTTTAAATTGATTCCTATCAATCAACTATCTTTTGAGGTACATTTCAATTAAAACATTTTTTATAATAGATAGTTATTGGAAGGATAATTGAAGAAATATTGGAAGCGCAGCAGAGCGATCAACATTAAATGAATATGAGCTTGACGAGTATATAAAAATACGCCTTATATAGGGTTATCCAAAATAGACTATAGGAACACCTACCTTCACTTTTTTTCTTTCCCTTTCTGCTTTACCCTTTTTTAATCCGTTTTTTATTTCTATTATCTTCGTTCGTTCTCGTTTTCAATTTTTATTTTTTCCACCTCTATTTTACTAACAAACATGGCGTTTGACAGATATTTCTTTAAAGTATCATAAAGGTACTTTTTGATAACCCTTTAGGTTATTATTCTTAATATGCAGAGTTTTATTACTTTTATGTATATATATATATATATTCTCTACCATTTTTAATATTATTTTATGACGTGCGAAACATTCCCTAGAAATTTAAAAAAATTTCCCAGATCGCGTTTGAAACAAGAAATACGACGAGTTCGATTATTCTACTATTAGAAACAGCGAATTAATTATCGAAACGCTTAATACACGTGGAATATATTTTTACGGTATACTTGGTAACATAATCTGCTTGTTTTAATTTTAAAAAGGGTTTCGATCGAAACGATCGAGTTGAAAGAAACGACCGTACACCGGTTCGTATGTATATTGGTAATGAATTAATCGCGTATCCGCTATCGACAGACTAATTATCTCGAAAATAATTGCCAGCCGAACGGAGTGCCAGGTGTATGCGAAATGATACTATCGTTGCCGCGGGCTATCCACCCGTATCGAAATCAAAACTCCACCGAAAAAGATCCAATCCGACGTTTTTCGGATATTTCACCGTCGTTCCTCAATTACTGTTGCTTCGATCCATTCACTACTCCCCCCCTCCCCCTACCTATCAGTCAGAAATAATACCGATCGTAGTGAAAAGTATTTATTCAACGAGCTTCGACACAATGGCGGGGCTGTATTACGCGTTAAGCGACCCCTAAGAGGGGTTAAGAAAGCGCCGCGACCCTTTTTTCCGTCGCCTCCGCCAATTGAGATCACAGTTGATCTATTTTAATGGCGCACTTCTCGACACTCTCGAATCGCCTCAAAAGAGATGCTAAAAGACGGCAAAATTGAGAGGGGAAAGGCCGGAAACACGCGGAGGGGCGGATTGGTACCATCCGCGCTTATTTCTTGCCGCGCCATCCCCCTAAATGCAGGTCAGAGTTCTTCGTTCAGAGAACCCCTGGCGAAGATTTTTTCGCCGGCCAAATTCTTTCGCGGGAAACGGGTCGAGTAAACTTAAGCTTTGGGGTTGCTTTATAATATTATTCGCGGGCTCATTATGCGGGTAATTAAAAACAAGAAAGGCGAGGTCAGATTAAAAACATTTCTAAAGATTAGGGGAGGAGTGTAATGTGTATAGTACTCGTAGAATTATTTGCAATCTTTGCATCTCTCGAATAAAATTGTAGATGCAATTCGTGTGAACTTAGATTGATGGTGGTTTTGTAATAAATTTTGAGGGTTCGTTATGCGGGTAATTAAAAAACAAGAAAGACGAGGTCAGATTAAAAACATTTCTAAAGATTAGGGGAGGAGTGTAATGTGTATAGTACTCGTAGAATTATTTGCAATCTTTGCATCTCTCAAATAAAATTGTAGATGCAATTCGTGTGAACTTAAGATTGATGGTGGTTTTGTAGTAAATTTTGAGGGTTCGTTATGCGGGTAATTAAAAAAGAAGAAAGGCGAGGTCTGTTTAAAAACATTTCTAAAGATTAGGGTAAGTGTGTAACGTGTATGGTACTTGTAGCATTAATTGCAATTTTTTCAACCCGCAAATAAAATTTAAGATGCATTTCAAATGAACTTAAGATTAGGGGTTGCTTTGTGATATGTTTCGGTGGCTCATTATGCGGATAATTAAAAGATAAGAATGGCTAGGTCAGTTTAAAAATATTTCTAAAGATTAGGGTTGGGATGTAATGTGTACAATACTCGTGGAATTATTTGCAATTTTTGCAACTCCCACATAAAATTGAAGATACAATTGGGGAATTGATTTAACACATTTGCTACCACGTTACAGAGAGAAGAGCTCGATTTATGCTTTTTTCGAATTATTGCAAAACATACTGCAGTATATCTAATATATATAATTAACATCTAACAAGCGTGAATTAACCCTTTGAGTACGTAACTCTTCAGGTCTGAAGACTCTTTATAGGAGCCGTGCAGTTCGTGGTAGCAAATTAACGAAATTAATAAAATCTTGTTTATTGTCGTAGCTATAGTAATCACAGAAATATATTAAGTATATGCGTCCTTTTAAAACACTGATAATATTTACATTTGTCAAGAGTATAAGCTGAAGTATAAACTGATTCACTAGAAATATATATGCATCCGCAACACTCAAAGGGTTAAATTTAGTTGTCCAACGTGTCACGATGAAATCGATGTAGCGAATGTATTAACCCCTTGTCCTATGATTATTTTATTACCTATGTATGCTAGGCTTAATTACTAAACTGCGGATCTTTATGCATTTATAGGAAATTTCGATATGCAAAAAAGTATACAATAACCACGGTTTAAAAAAATACGTGTAAAAGATTCAAATTAAAGGAAACATTATAATATTTAAAGGGTGAAGGTAGACTTTAATTACCACTCACATATTTGTTGTTGTTTATAAAAGAACAAATTTGCATAAAGATTCGCAATCCTCCATATAATACAGAGCCAAAATTAGTATTTAAGTTTTTCATCCTGAGTACTATACATGTTTGTTGAATTTCTGTCACAATTCATAGCACGAGTCTAACTCATTACTATAAAACAAGGAGTTAAAAAAATCTCCAAAGATTAAAGTTGAAAAGTGCACCGTGTACAAAAATCATGGACTTCCAAACCGAAACCTAATAAACGTTAAATAAACTTCGACAACTACATTTACAATTGTTGCAACACAATTAATTCGACAAAGTCTCGAAATATCAAACCATTGACAGGAACCCAATCACTGCAAGGAAAATTAATGCGAATCCCTCTCTGTACCCTGTTACTTGAGAAACTGGAATCTCCGGAAACTCCCTAACGACTGAGAGCGTCGAGTTACCGGTAGAACGGAGTTCACTTGGTCGGTTACGTGTGTACCTACGCAATAGCGCGGCGATGAAGAATTCACGCGTCTAAATTTCCACGGGAAACCAAAGGAAACGGTAAAAAAAAAAGGAAAGAAGAAAGGTGGAGCGCGCGGAAATTTGGGCCGGGTTGCCGGTGAATTCTTAAAATTTCACGGCTCCTCGGGGTGCACTCGAAGGGACGGCACTGCAGCAAGAAAGAAAGGGGTGGCAATGATGACGGTGTGGTGGTGGTGCGTGTACACGTCGCCAGTGTGCGACGCCCGAGGCAGGCCATTAGACGGCGACAATGCGCACCCTTTTCCCGACTTTTATACGTATTTCCGCCATTACTGCGCATTCTATGTCGCAATAAATTCTTTCTCCGTCGCATTAAAATTCTTGAAGGGCATTCTGAATACTTGGCGCGGTGCGGCGATATTGATGTCCCTCGCTGGGAACAAAACGGCTGCGCCAGCCCCCTATTCCTCTTCTTCTATCGCTGGTATTGGCGTCACCGCGTTTCCAATCCTCTCCCCCTCCCCCCTCTCGCGGCCCTCTTGCTCTTATTCCCTCGTCCTATGCGCGTTACACACACTCGACGGGTTTCGCAAAAGAGCTCGTACGATGTACGCGTGCGAATAGAAAGGGCCATTAGCAGGTACAACGTTAACTTTCGCTCGTGCCAACTGTTACACGCCGAGCTGTCTATTCTTCTTCCTCTCTCTCTCCCTCTCTCTCCCTCTCTTTCTCACTCTCAGCAGGTATTTTAAAGCTACAGCTTTCTGACTCGCGCAGAGCACGCGTCGATTGTGGGCTAAACTGCACACTGAATTTCTAATGCGACGACTCTCGCAGAAGTGCGTTCGAAGAGGCGTTCTTTGTGCTCCGGGGACGTGTTCCGCACCCCTCTTTTGTGACGACGAACGTGACGAATTTCGAGTAAAAGCTTCTCTATTCGTGTGTGCCCCATTTCTCGCTGCTCTACCGTCACGTGTTTGTTCAGCTAAGGACTGGAGATCTGTGCTAGCGCAAATGGGTTTGGGACTTTTGCTGATTATTCCGGATATTCGTATAATAATTTAATGATCCGAAGTCTCGTGAAGGATTAGGGGATGGCCGTAGATTTCGCCACTGTTAACACGGGACACAGGAAAGATGCTCCAATTAAGCCGGAGTTTACCGAGAGCCGGTTTTCCTATAAACCGGAAATATATCGGTTTGCCGGGTGCAAGTTGCACGTGACTCATTCTGTTTGCCCGGTTATTTAAACCGCCTTTACTTAAACCGTGTCTCGAAAACTGTGTTAACGTTCCCTGAATACAAAGCAGACTCCCCTGATGGAAGATACAGCAATTTTGTAGTAGGCGATAGTAGCTAATCTTTTTGCAAACGAGACGCTTTGACGGAAAATTTCTCTTTACCGAATAAGTCTCGATTATTTGGTCGGTGCACATGAAAAGTTGTTTTTCCAAAATTTAAGATTAGGGGACGAGTGGCGGCCCTTTTAATTTTGTGAATTGGATAGTTGTAATATATTGCGTTAAAGAAGAAGAAATTTACTGCAATGTAGGAAGGTGTGTGTTGTGTGTTGTATGTTGTCAAAGAGGCATTGAAATCGGATGTCTAGGAGCTGAGAAATTAATATTTTTCTTCGGGTACATTCTAAGTAATCTACGACGACGCGATGTATATTTGTTTATAACAAATTAACTGCAAGAGCTAGTTGCAAAACGCTATAGGGTAATATTCTTGGGACCTTCCCCTTTAATTCAAGCCAAGGATCATTGAAATCGGACATCTAGGAGCTGAGAAATTAATATTTTTCTTCGGATACCGTCTGAGTAATCTACCATGACGCGGTATATTTGTTTGTAACAAATGAAGTGCAAGAGCAAGTTGTAAAAGGCTGTAGAATAATATTCTTAGGACCTTCCACTTTAATTTGTGCCAAGGGGCATTGAAATCGCACGTCTAGGAGCTGAGAAATTAATATTTCTCTTCGGATACCGTCCAAGTAATCTACCATGACGCGATATATTTGTTTACAACAAATGAACTAGAAGGGCTAGTTGCAAAAGACTGTAAGATAATGTTCTCGAGACTTTCCCCTTTAATTTAAGCCAAGGAGCATCGAAATCGGCCCACTGAAAGCCGAGAAATTTTGTTATAGGAGATGTTCCAACGCAGACGAGGTACAAGATCAACTATCCCTCAGCGAATGCAACATGGATATCCAAATTATTATATTATACGTTATTAGATAGTCGTATGAAAGTAGAGGAAAGCTTATTTCCTTAAATCCCAGACATCGAGGGAAAAAAGTGATCGATTTGACGATACTGTCATTTAAAAAAATACTTCAATTTATTGGAGCAATGATTTTGGATATTTCATATATATATAAATATATTTTAAGTGTTTAGTTTAAAATATTAGCTACTACTTATAATGAAGATTGCTAATTTAAGGAAGGGTTCTTTTTAATGCGACCTCTTCAATTTGCAAAACATCAGCAAATTCGCGCGGCATATTTCTTCCCATTCTAAAATGCGTTCACCGAACTCCGCCTCTTTTATACCGCTTAATGTCTGCCTCAAATCTAGACGTCTGGTTAATGTTGACGCGATGGGAGTCGCGGTTCGTTTCGTCGTACAATTTACCCGGTTTACATGACGGTGTCCCTTTGTACTCCGCCATTGACCGCGAAGCAACGATAAAAACGTTCCCAGCTAGTGTCTGGAAGGATAAATATTGGAGCAGCGGCAGCGGCAGCGGCAGCAGCAGCAGTAGAACTGCCAGGGACAAAGGATCAAAGGAAAAGAAAGTCGGGAAGAAGCAGCGGTGGCGAAGTCCGTGCTCGATTAAGTGGAGCTCTCTTCGTTACTGTCAGCCGTAATTAACAATGTACATCCGGAACGCTTAGAAGATAAATGGGAAAAGATTATCCCTAATTATGCCGCCGCCCCTATCCTTTCTTGCCCGGCCAAGTTTCATGCAAATTCGAGTTTAATTAAATATTGATTAACGAGACCGAACTGGATTCTTCTAATAACAGAAGACGAAGTTTCGAATGGTGATGCTACGCCGACAGCTAATGAGATTCCTATCGATCACTCTATTTCTTTTTTTTTCTTCGTTTTGCTACTAATAGCAGAGATGGAGGGGATGAAAGTTAACAGAGTTTCTTTCAGAGACTCATCGATTGATATTAGGTTGCTATATGCGAATTGGCCGATTTGATATAACTAAATGTTTTATAGCCATTGATTAATTGAAGCTGATATTAAATAAGACTTATTTTACACAGGGTATTTCGTTATTAGTGGTGCAACTGGGCTGAAATCGATATCTTGTGAAAAAATAAGTAATAAAACATAAAAATATTTAAACATAAAAGAGAAAGAACAATAGTAGAAATCTACAGTAACAGTGATCGTGTAGCGTTAACAGGTAATAGATAATAATATTACCCTATGTTTATAAACGTAAACACGAGCATAAACAGAAGTCCGACAGCTTGAAGCTTATATTTAGTACACGCGATCTTGATAAATCTTCGAACTGAATTTTCTCGAAAATGATGCTTCGTATACAGAAATTTCATTGTTTCTCGATACCTTGGAAATTGTAAAAAGAAAAGAAAATAACATTGAATAGGACGCCCAATGATTTATATTTAATTTATGTATTACGAAGAATCGACACTAAAGAAATTTCAATACTTTGGGCTTAGTCCTGATTAGTAGTTAAAACGTCGTATTTAACATATGTGGCGCTGTAGAGAGGGGATAGAATAGGAAAAGGAAGGGTGTTGCGTTTCGTTCTGGGCCTGCTAGTGGACTCATCAGTAAGGCTACCTAGCAGGCCCTGCCTTAGACTTGGGATATTGGAAGGGAGGTTAAAGGCGGTATATATATGGACGAGGTAGTTGGAGCGAGTACTTTCGAGAAAGCCTATTTCGTATGTCCCTCTAGTGGTGGGTGCAGGAGAGCCGCCACACATACAAAAAAAAAATCATCACATATAAAAGAGACGTTAACTAATGTTGTGGTCCAAACCGGAACGATCATTATGATGAATAACTTCTAAAATAGTTCAACGAGGTTGCGCGATAAGCTTAAAATAATTGGGACGCTTACCCTAATTTCCACTAAACTTTGGATATTTCGTATAATTTCGTGTAATATCGCCCAACGTTTACGTTACACGCAAAAGGCCTTGGGTGAAGGAGGTTCGCATTGAAAGTACACATAAAAGGAGAGGGAAGAATCGCAACGAGACTAATTGATTAAGGCCAAGGCAAAGGTTCAATGTGTAACGAGTAATTGGATGGGGATGAAACGCCGAAAAACTTTGAATGCCTCTCTTTCATACATCTATACATCCCGCATGTAGAGGGGCATTCTGCGCCGGAACCAAGAGAGGGATGCTTTCATCTCATAATTACAGCTTCCTTTGTGGGCCCTTGACCCGGAATGTAAATAAGCAGGGTCGAACCGCCACCAGGCTACCATTCCATTTCCCAAATAATCACGCTTATTTGCCATTATATTTTACCTGTCGCCCACCTTCGTACGCCATTCATGCTTGCCCGAATCGACGCTGCTCGTCCTCCGTACGAACCGCGTCCTACTTGCAACCGCTCCTTTTCAACTCCTCCTCGCGTTTGTATTACAATTTTATTGCGAACAACTTAGTAGATGTACCGCGTACTGCCAGTTTAAGCTTGTCTTGAAATAACTTTATTTAACTATTTTATATTAAAATTGTTCAACCTATAAATCCACTTCCAATTTGGAGCATATCGTTCAACCGTTCTTCTATTTATGAACATTATTTTATACGTTGAATATAATTGATTAATTATTAATTAATTGCAAATATGCAAGAAAGTCCAATAGTTCCTATTACTGTCACTTGAAAAGTTGACGTTTAAACAGAAACACGTTTTACGTGTATTACTACGTCAGTTTGTGTGTCAGAGATAAGATGTACAGTAAACGTATCGCGGTTACTGAATTGTAACACGTGTCATACTTTATAATTACATCGGCCACGTTTTAATGTTCAACAACACATTTACCTCCTAATATTTCCGTTTAAATGTTAAGTGTAAACGAGTATACGATGTCTATGTGTTGTCACGTAAACCGAAGTCCAAATTTAGTATCGTCGTTTGTTTATTTACGATTATTCGTACATTACTTTTGCTATTAAGTAAAATAATGAAAGTGTCAGTTACAGGGTCACTGACAGTACTTGGAATAGTGTAAAACAACAGTGTTTTTAAAGCAATGAGAATTATAAATGAATATCGCGATAGGAACGTCTCTGCGACGTAATTGATCTGTAAAATCCAGGTCTATAATAATGTGAACGGAAGTATATTTCCATACGTATCGCAATTGTATCGTTCAACCCCCTGTAATCCTAATTCAATTTCCTTTTACGATGGCATTATAGAAGGTTAACACTAGATTGCCGGACGTTAATTGCATCATTTGGCAGGCTTTCGAAAAAATACGAATACTGTATAAAAATATTCGAAATTAGAAGCGTGAGGATGAAGAGAATCAATTAGAATACATATTCATACCATTGTATTAATTAAAGTTAACATAAAGTACTGAAAAATAATATTTATGGTGTCTATAATATTATAGGTATGAAATCTGAAATTAGTCAAATTGATTCGCTCAATTCAATCAAGTGTTAACTTTACCAACTTTGATGGTCGAATTGAATATAATTCTTAAAACGAACCATTCTAAATCGTACGAGACGTAAAATAACATATGCTTTTTCACACGACTGGAATTTGGGTTTGAAATTTACAATGTTTCCTTGTAAATGAGTGGTTTGTCCTGTGCTTAGTCAATGGTAAGATCAACTATCGTGGCACGATTTCTCCTTTCGACGTTCGAAATTTAACGCGGCCATTAGGCAGTCTATTACGAATTCCAACGCCGGAACACGGTCGGCATTTTAATTTTTCATGAAAAATGTAATTGCTGTCCGAGACTGGTTCTCCAGGATCAGCTGAATTTACAGCCGAGCAAGTTGCTGGAAAATTGGCCCCTGCCATATGCTGTTATTCGCACGCAGCGAAAATATCTGTTGCGGCTTTCCAATAAAAGCGCGATCGCGCGCGCAAGTTACGGGGAGAGGAAAAAAAAAGAGGGGAAATAACCGAAAAAAAAAAAACACACACACATACACACACCGAGAAAAAAAAAAGGAAACGTACCTCTGAACACCGTTACGATGAAACGGGCGAAAACGCGGCGTTCGTTTAATTGTTACGAACGAAACAGCGTGCGTCGTGAATTATTGTCCGCAAACAACGAGTACGAATCACGTTTCGCGCAGTTTATTTCCCCCTCGCAATTCTAGGGAATTCTATGGAATCATTGCTCTACTTGGAAGGAAAATTCGATAAAAATTTTACCACCTAGACTTTAATATATAACGAGATGGGAGGTTTACCTCTTCGGGGAAGTTTTTCAACAACTTTACGACACTGCAATTAAGAGATACGCAAATGGTTAATGGTGTCGAATGGCAACGAATTTCTTTTATATATGAACTTTTTACATATGTGTAAAAGTCACCACGTTTAGGATTGTCTAATCTTCCTCCTGTTACTAATGCATAAAATTGCATAAAAAAAATTATTGTCAGAGCACGCATCATTTTAAACCATTCAACTTTGCGTCGTGACATTTTTGTGCATCTACAAGCGGTTTAAACAAATATCTTGCCTCTGTTGCGTGAACCACCTTATATATATATATATATATATATATATATAGTTAGAAGATGGCATATAAATAAGAATACATAAAATAAGATTGGTATATATATATATATATACATATATATGCCAATACCGCAAACGAGTTAAAGGATTAAGGTGCCACGACGAAAGGGTTAAAAACAATCTCCTTATTCACATCCGTATAATTTCCAACCCTCTTGACGTTACAAAAATTCTTCCCTTCAAGAATGCCAGAAACTTTCTCGCGTCTCCAAAAATATCTGCCAATCTTCTGGAGCTCCGTATCACAGATATTTGCAAAGTTGCAAGATATTCCGACGGAATCTCTTTCCCCCGGCTCCCTTGAAAATTCATTCCTCTTCAAAGACAGCCCAGGCTCTCCGAAGCCTTTCTCTTTTTCCTTTCGAAAGATAGTTTTATTCGATTCGCATAATTTTCCTTCCCTGCCACCCGTATCCTCTTACCCTTCGTCCCCCCCTCATGGCGAATGATCGATCGAAGAGGAAGTCGTCGTCGTCTTTGTCGCAAGCCCGGAATTTTTCTTAATCATCGACCACAACGTTACTTCCGGTGAATGCAAAATGAAGAGAAAGAAAAAGGAAGAGAGAGAGAGAGAGAGTGAGCAATTCCATGATCATGTAAATAAGAAGACGAAAATGTAGTTTACGGTACGTAGCCGAGACCCAGTTTCGGTGCATTTCCGGGAAGATGGCGGACAAAGAGAAAGCAGCGAAAGAAGAGACCGTGCAGCTTCCGGGATATTTGCTATCGAAACAAAGCACCGGAATGCAATTTCCCCCAGCGATATTTATCCGCGAAATTGTATAATGACTTTGAGGATCGACGTCGTCCGCTCGGTGCCTACTTCCGCATTTGTAATCACGAGAATATCGCTTCGCTCGCCGTATCAGCGCAATATAATCGTTCCTGGCAATTATACACTTTAAAATCTTCGTTGCGATGCTTCCGCGACTCGAATTGTTGAATGTGGAAAATAAGCTCGCCGCGCGCTGTTGTTGGTACGGCGGGGGTGAGGGGAATTATGCAGCACAATGAAATTCATCGATCGAAAAGCAATTTTGCGCGATGCACTTGACGTCGCGGTATTATTTATCGGGACCGCTATCGCTAATTGTGGCGATATTTTAAACAGAATGTGAAGCACAGGATTACGACGTTGTCGGGGTTTATTGTGCAACGGGATTCGGTTCGCCGTCCCTATTGTGCCCCGTTTAATTATTTATAGGCGGGCCACTTGAAGTTCTAATTGGCTAGCCACTTGTGGAGAGCATCTTACATTGCAAATCTAACGGTAAGGAAATAATAAGCGACGGGTAGACCGGTGCATTTAAGATCGTCAACTCAGACTGTAAACTACGACAAAAGTATTTGGCAATTCTCCTTTTTCAGACACGATATTCCATACCCAAACCCACTTCCCGTTGCCTCGTGAATTTCATTGGATTTGATTATGGAGGAATACAGATTTGACAAGAAATTCTGTTAGGTTGTTCGGAAAATTCGTAGCGCCTTTTGTAGTATTCATTTTTGTCGTGTAATTGGTGAACTGGAAAGGGATCGCTTTTATTAGCTGTAGTGGAATAATTGTTATTAATTATAATATTTAGGTCAATTAAAATCAGATAATTAATGGAGAATTCATACTTAAAAGCAAATATGTAACCTCTTTCATTGAACTTAATAAGGTTGCAAGAATTGTTAATTGTTGGCTAGGATAGTATACTATCATCATTTATTGCAATATTTGTAAAATTTCGTTGAAGACCAGAAATTGAATAAATTACAAGCCTGGAAGAATTGTGTACAGTAACTGGAAGTAAATATTTTCATGCTTAAGAAGCGATTAATAAGCGTTTGAATTTCCAAGCATTTGCAATCTTAAGCTTTTGAATTTCCAAGCGTTTGCAATCTTGAGCTTTTTAATTCCCAAGCGTTTAAGTTTCCAAACTTTTATATTTCTATGCATTTGCATTTCCAAGCTTTTGGATTTCCAGACATTTCGATTTACTAAGCTTTTCGATTCCCAAGCGTTTAAATTCTCATGCTTCCGAATTTCCAAACATTTTAATTCCTAAGTCTTTGGATTCCCAAACTTTTCAATTTCGAGCTTCAGTATTTTGGATTCCCAAACATTTCGATTACTAAGCTTTTCGATTCCCAAGCGTTTAAATTTCCATGCTTCCAAATTTCTAAGCATTTTAATTCCCAAATCTTTGGATTCCCAAACTTTTCGATTTTAAATTTCTGTATTTTGGACTCCTAAACATTTCGACTACTAAGTTTTTCGATTCCCAAGCGTTAAAATTTCCATGCTTCTGAATTTCCAAGCATTTCAATTCCCATATCAATGGATTCCCAAACTTTTCAATTTCAAGCTTCTGTATTTTGGATTCTCAAACATTTCGATTACTAAGCTTTTTGGTTCCAAGCGTTTAAATTTCCATGCTTCCAAATTTCTAAGCATTTCAATTCCCAAGTCTTTGGATTTCCAAACTTTTCAATTTCTAGCTTTTGTATTAACCGAAGCGTTCATCAACTTTTGAAGACATTCGAATAATTACAAGCAGTACTGTAAATATCCAAGTTTTACTTTGAGCCACTGTATATAGCGGATTAATAAAATTCATATATCTGTAAATCAATTTGATATCTCGAAGCCTTGTAGACTGATACCAAACAATCCATTAATAATAGTAATTGGTTCCCACTTGCCACCTATAATCAATTCAACTTTTTTCATCGTACGAATAAATAAACGTCGAGTTATCAGGATTTAAAAATTCTGCGAATCGCCGCGTGCAGCCTTTTCTATGGCAAAGCTATTGAAAGCAGGATATGTTTCGATAATTTATGTTGATTAGAGTCCAGCTTCGCATCAGCTAATTGCGGGAAAAACAAACTGGAAATCATCGATATCGGATATGAAGCATGCTCGCTATAATTACGTCATTTACATCGCAGTATCTTTGATCTCGTTAATAATCATTGTAATCAGGTATACGAGGTTCCCTCGAGCCGGTAGATCCACTTAACTTTTAATTGAACCAATCGCAATGCCTCTTTATCTTAACAAACATGTGTAACTAAATTTTCCTCCGCTACTATCGGTATCCGTAATAATTATCTAATTATAGATAGTATCGGGAAATTATACGGGATCGTTGAATAAAATTCTTCGTATGTTCGCATTGAAAATCTGTTGAATCTGAATGGGGAAAAGGTGGCGGGTAACGAAGTGGAAAAGTCGATCATCCACGGTCCGGCAGTCGAAGGACAAAAGCAAATTACCATGGATACAATTCATTAGTGTATTAATAGAGAAAACAGGGACGCGACACCGGGAAATCGGTCGCGATCGCATTGCGTTCCCTCGTTAACTCGATTGAAAAGATCCCATCCCTTCGCACCCCTTTGCTTCTCCCTAGTAATCAGCGATCGGTCGTTTTTAATCGGCGCGCGTTCGCCAATTAAACATTAAAATGCGCCGCAATTTACGCCGCGTCCTGTTTATTATCTCGTTCGCGTTACTTTATATTTAACTCGGTACCGCGGTTGATTGTTTTCAGCGGCGATTCGGTCATTAACTCGCGCCTAGGAACTCTTCGTTGCCATTTTTTGTTGCGACAGATGATTGCACGGAAAAGCAAAGGAGTTGAAATCAAGCGAAATATTATTGTAGTTAACTCTAAAGATGCTTGACTAAAAATAGATGTAAGGTAAACGTTGGTAATATGGAACACCTGATTTTAAAATCTTGCAAGAAATTGTGGGATTTATCGTTTTTAATCAAATCAAAGCGATGGGACAAAGAAACTAATATACAGTTGTATTTAATTGGTTAAGTTTGAAACAATTCAAATGATTTGAAAATATACTGAAAAAACTAGCAGACGTGACATTCGGCAATTTGGAAAAGATGTATTTAATACGGAACACCTAAAACATTTCTAAATAAAGATTAATACATTGAATTTGTGTTATGAAAAATGAATATTTATTGAAACTATTTTGGAACATTCATAGTTAACGCTAGGTTTACGGGACTCGTCACGTTGACGCATTTCAGATTTCATACTGTAGACCCGTAGGCTTAATTAGATGGTCGCGTTGCGAATGTAAGAGGGTGAGAGCCTACCGTAGCAACAATAAAGCCCAAGGAACCAGTACTTGTTAATTTTGCAGCTGGTCAGCACGTGAACCCAAGATTTGGGATAGTTGTAATTTCGCTATTTCCGCGTGTGATTTCAAAGTCGAGGCGATCCTTGGTTTTTATTGCTGGCTGCCGAGTTCCGGGTAGGTAACGGGAAAAACCGAGTGACCGTTGACGGGGAAGTAGGAAATTCTAAGGGGCAACATACCCCTTAGCTCTCTCCATCGGGACTCTTCCCCACCATTCGAATATTGAAAAATATAAAATGGTACGCCGGTCAACGAAAGGTCTGTCTGCGTCTATCGCTCGTCGAAAGGATAAAGCAACGTTAAACGAATTGAATTGTATCTTCCTCGCCTCCCCGAGTTCCGGTCTACAATACCTAAAATTATAGAGACCATAAATATTATTTTTCAGTACTTTATGTTAACTTTAATTAAGACAATGGTATGAATATGTATTCTACGTGATTCTCTTCATTCTCACGCTTCTAATTTCGAATATTTATATGCGGTATACGTATTCTTCCGGAAGTCTGTCAAATTATGCACATAACGTCCGTAAACCTAGCGTTAATGATGAATCATACAAAACTAATACTCTTTAACTTACCCTTACTAAAATCGGATAGATGTTTCAATTACTGTCAGTGTCCTTATAATTGTCACTTTAATTCGTTTATTTAATAGTGTGGCGGCTCTCCTGCACCCACCACTAGAGGGACATACGAAATAGGCTTTCTCGAAAGTACTCGCTCCAACTACCTCGTCCATATATATACCGCCTTTAACTTTCCTTCCAATATCCCACCGTCTAAGGCAGGGCCTGCTAGGTAGCCTTACTGATGAGTCCACTAGCAGGCCCAGGACGAAACGCAACACCCTTCCTTTTCCTATTCTATTCCCTCTCTACAGCGCCACAATAGCTAACGAATGTACGAAGAATCGAGACTAAAAATTGTCAATACTAAATTTGGACTTCATTTTTATGTAACAGCACATTGAGATTGCATATGTGTTTACACTTAATATTTAAAAATAAGTATTAGGAGGTGAATGTGTCGTTTGAGCATAAAAACGCGACTAATGTACTGTAAGTAAAAAGAATGGAAATTTTTATAAAGCAGTAAAGATGATGCGTTTACGATTTATCTTCTACTTGTCATACAAACTGACGTGCTAATGTATGTAAGGATCATTTCCATTGAAGTGACAACTTTTCAAATACCAATACGAGGGACATTGGACTTTGTTATATATTTTCAATTGAATTAGTAATTAATACATCGTATTTAACCCTTTGTCTTACAATGATGAGTCACATTCGTGGCACGAATTATAGATAGATTCGTTAAAGACAAGCTCTATTTTTAACACAGTATTACTTTAATTCTAGTTTTAGTTTCACTTGGGAAGATTAACGATCACTTGATACTAATCACGTGAAATATTTGAATATCGTGGAGAAATATTGAGAGCGTTTTATTGTTTTTGTTATTTTGCCTTACAATAAGAGCGTTGATTGTAAGTTTACGTAATTACAGTAGTCTAAAAATTGTAGGGCAAGGGTTTAACATACGAAAAGAATCGTCGTAAATAAAAGAGATGTTAACTGATGCTGTGCTCGGAAACCGGAACGATTATTAGGTTGAGTAGCTTCTTAAATAATTAAACGAAGTTACGGGATAAGCTTGAAATGACACTAATTGGGACATCTACTCTACGCGTTCGCCAAAATTTCGTGTCTTCGCTCGCCTAATGGAATTCGCGCGTTCGCGAGTACCAATGGCAATTTGTACAGTTGATTTTCCAAGTCAACGAGCAATCAGGAAGCCAACGCACAGCAACCGCCGCATTGTCACGGGAAGATTGCTTTTTCATTCCACTCGCCGTTTATTTTTTCGCCGATCAACGAGCCCCGGGAATGTAAATTAATCCGGTATTGCATATGAGATGCGCGGATGTGCGAGCACACGCCACCCCTATTGAATTCCGTGATTGGAAACAGGTATTACGCGCCGCTTCAAGGGAGAAAAAGGGGATGAAAAAGAGGGTGAAGGGGTAGGTGAGTCCGTGGCTCGTTTCTGGCCATCGTTTTTCCCCGGGTTTGTTATCGAAGGCGTCGAGGAGCAAAAATGGGCAGCGCTTTTAGCCTCGGCTGATTTGAAAATGTACCTCCCATCCACTTTTCTTCTTTCTTTTTTTTTTTCTCTCTCTCGTGGTACAAAATCGAGTTGAAACTCTGTACCGAGTTTTACACAGGCCTCTTTTTTTTGCAGCTATGTTCCCGCGGATGATTATAGAGAACCTTGGAAACGTGTAAAGGATGGTTAGGGAAAGGGATAAATGTTACGAATACAAAAGGGATGGTGTTGGTGTACGCGTTTCAGGGGACAGAGATTCTAATCTGGAATTTATGCGAAAGGGCTGACCATTTGAATATGAAACGAAGATGTGATGATATTAATTTTAAACAGACACGACGAGTGTTAATTACGCAAAGGGGTGGAAGCTTTTTAAGTACTCGTAACAAGCCGACAGGAATTTTGTTTTGAAAGGAGTTACAGATCCAACGTTGTAAAGGGAAATTTAAACAATCCGGCGAGTGATTCAATGAAATGCGAATTTGATTCGAGCTGTATGCAGTTTTCGAAATAAAAATTTACTAGTATAATGAATTTTAGCACAAGTATATTTGACATGGAATAGAAAAAAGTGCGAAGTTTAAAGACCCGTATTTCTTAAACAAATTGAATACCAGCAAAATGATGACATAAACTCCGTTTAATTTTACGTTTACTACATTATATCTTATCTTGGGGAAAGTTGCTAATATTAACATTGTTAAAAAGTGATATTCAATTTAACGCATAGAATGACCAAATAAGAATTTTTCATTCGATCATTCATTTTTTCCTATTTTAAATTTGAAAGGAACTTCATAAATATTGCCAATTTTAGTAAAGGAATCTTTACTTCAAAATAGGCAAAAAATGCAAAATTCAAAGGTTCCCATTTTTCAAACAAATTGGAAGTCAGCTAAACGATGAGTTAAACTCCGCCTAACTTCACGTTTACTACATCATATTTTATTCTGAAAACACGTGCTATTATCAACATCGTCGAAAAGCAATATTCAATTTGATACATAGAATGGATCCAATAGGAATTTTTCATTCGATCATTCATTTTTTCCTATTTTAAATTTCAAAGGAAATTCATAAATATAGCCAATTTTAGTAAAATAATCTTTGTCACAAAGGTTAGAGGTCCTTACTTCCTAAACGAATTGAAAACCAGCAAAGCGACAACTTCTATTCCACCTAAATTCGCGTTTACTATATAATATTTTATTTTGAAAACACGTGCTAGCATCAACATTGTCGAAAAACGATATTCAATTTAACACATACATAAATAGAAAGTTTCCATTCAACCGTTAATTTTGTCCTACTGTGGCGGTTCTCCTGCACCCACCACTAGAGGGACATACGAAATAGGCTTTCTCGAAAGTACTCGCTCCAACTACCTCGTCCATATATATACCGCCTTTAACCTTCCTTCCAATATCCCAAGTCTACGGCAGGGCCTGCTAGGTAGCCTTACTGATGAGTCCACTAGCAGGCCCAGGACGAAACGCAACACCCTTCCTTTTCCTATTCTATCCCCTCTCTACAGCTCCACACAGACTATGTATGTACTTCACGATCTGAAGTACACAACTCCTAGCTTCACTATACACGTATAGTAGTGTCTCCACGACTACATTCATAACGATCATAACGATCACTATCTTATGAATACAAGTATAGTAGCACCTTACTCTACGCTCCTAGTGGTAGCACCTCAAACAATGCTGGCAGGAAGAAACGCGTAAATTTCCCGCGTCTGAAGCGCAGAACTCAAGCTTTCCTCTTCTGCCCGCTTGGCGAAGCTTCGTCAACCGTTACGTCTTCGAATATAATCCCCGGGAATAACCGGAAACGCGGTTTGCGCGTGTGCGCTCGTCTACGTCGCTCTTAAGCGTACTGCGATTGTCATGGATGTTCCCCGGGCTTGGTACATACGTTCCGCTCGATTCCCGCGTTACACATAGGTATATACGCGAGCGGCTTCGGGCCGCGTTAACACGCGAACAATCAGGTGTACACGAAATTTACACGCGTGCGCTTAATGTGGCTCAGCGAGAGGAAACCAGCGCGAAAAGCTGTTTGCCGTGCCCGATTGTCGTAGACATTGGTGCACGCGAGCGCGTTAAATATTACGCGTGCACGTGCACGCGGAAGATGGCACAGGTGTAGCGTGCGCCAATCAGAAACGCGAGGATAGTCACCGTTTCCGGCTAGCAGCTGCTAACACCAATCGCTTCCGCTCGGGTAAAAGAGTCCGCGAAGATTAGTTGAGCCTTTTGCTGAAAATTGGAAATTGAAATAGGCGTGGAATAAGAAAGGGTGAAATGGAAGTTTTGCGGAAGAGGATTGAGGAAAGAGGGTGGATTCTAAGGGTTACTTGGAGAGGAGGTGGGTGTGTTGAGAGCGTTGAAATTGGGATCTTGCGGTTTGGCGAAGCTTGCGACGATTGTTGCAGATATGGAAGTCGTAATATTTTATTGGGAGGATAGATAAGGGAAACTATTAAAAGTGTACAGGATTTGGAACTTGAAATTATTACGTTTTATCGTATGTAGAGTTGCAGTTGAAGAATGGATGGATTTTAAGGGTGAAAAGAAGGGGGTGGATATATTGGGGATGTTGAAATTAGAATCTTGCAATTTATAGTGGAGTTTAGGGTAGTTGCCAAGCTTTAAAAGTTATAGTATCCTATTGAGAGGGTAAATAAGGGATACTATTAAGAATATATAGAATTTGGAAGCTGA
Organism: Eucera pruinosa; assembly: GCA_028830335.1. Classification (NCBI taxonomy): domain Eukaryota; kingdom Metazoa; phylum Arthropoda; class Insecta; order Hymenoptera; family Apidae; genus Eucera; species Eucera pruinosa. The sequence continues at coordinate 8,436,804 of JAMYCR010000015.1, read as the reverse complement.
AGTTTTAAGAAGCGTGAATTTTCGAACTAACATAGTTGCTGAAGTCGAAATTTTCACTTTTCCATTGCGTTCAACTTGATTATATACTTACTTTATTATTATAGTTACTTTATTTGGATAAAAGAATCTGTTATTATATTGTTAATCGTATAATGTAATGAAACGCTATATTAGCATTTATTTCTACGTTCAGCACGGTAAGATTGAAATTTTATATTTCATCGGAGATGGAAAAGAAACCGTAGTAGACCTACACACATTTCGTTAATTAGACATTTGATGAAACAGAATTGTAACAAACACAAAGTTTGTTCACTTCAAAAGTACGGCCCTCTGCATAAAATATATTTCACATTGTTGTAGATGGAAAGTAACCCTCGATGAACGATGGAATTAAGTCATAATTGGATGAAGCCTCTTCTGTAGCAGCCACTTCTATTCTCATCGTTTGTCTCTCTCTCTCTCTCTCCCTGTTTGGTCCTTCGGATTCAGGTAGGTAAATTGCATTAATTAAAGCATATTCGAAACACGCCAGCGTCCTAATGAACTGAATCCGGGTAATTAATCGTAACGACACATTGTTATTCGCGACGGACACAGAAGCCACTGTGTAACTCTTACGCGTCTGCTATTGAAACCCGATTGCAACGCATCGGCCGTGCCGGATTTAATTAGCGACATTAACAACAGAAAGCGTTAACGAGACGTTCTTTCGGAACTGCGGCCAGGAATCACGAAATTTAAAGCTCCATCGAACGTATACGCGGTCAAACGGGCAGCGATTTTCCATAAATATCATTTAGAAACGTTCCATTAGCAAATTAGAATCTTTCCTATCGTTCGCGATTTATAAATCAAGGAGAAAGAGGATAATCCCGATTCTAAATGTTGCAGCGAAAATCCACATACATATACATATATTAGCGTGCATAAATACATATTTGAATGCTTGCACATTATTGTAAAAATGTGGATTATATTAGGTTGGTGACTGAGATCAGCAGACGACGAGGCATTTGCTTAATCAACAATTAATAATAATAAGAAGAAGAAGAAAATAATGATATTAGGTTGGTACATATGAAATGTAGTTTCCCAAAGTTAAAAATTAAATGCTAATAGCGACACTGACAAAATTTCAAAATGTAAAATTTAGATTTTATTTGCATTATAATAAAATGGATTTATCAAAGAAATGAAAATAAGTTAGGCACTTCTATTTCCCCCTTTCTTTTTTTCTTTTAAAACAAAGCTTCCTTCCAACAATAAGCTTTTCTATAAAAGTGTGTCTGAGTTACTGGTAGGTAGTATCGAAAAATATTCGGAGCGCAAAGAGTTAATTAAAGGGTAATATCATATTTCGTTCAATACAAAATATGTACATTACATATTAAAATGCAATAGTGGTATTCCTTGATATATATGTATATTAGTTTAAAAAAAGACTATCAAATTTCTTGTTAAGCGGTTATGCTTTGATGGAAGCAGGTTCTTCTTATTACGGTTTTTAAATAAAAAGACACGGGTTTAGGAAAAAGGTAACTAATATATATTTGATTATATGTGAAAATGTAATGTACCAGGACTTTCTATGTCCTGTCCGCACCGACTCTTCACGTCGAACTGTCGAGAAAACGACAGCCTTCGACACTTACAGTTTTACAAAACAATGGTCAACCTTTTCAGGTACGCTTAACCTTCGACAAGACCAGACGCTGCGACTCCGAAGTCTTGGGTTTTTTCCTATTACTTTATTACGCCTGTAGAAGCGACACTCTAATATTTTTGAATAGGGAGTTTTTCTACAGAAGAGCTGTTTTACTTCAACATTTCTAATAAATCTACTTCCAATTGTCAACATTCTGTACAATAGAAAGGCGTTCGAGTGCAAAGGGTTAATGTAGACAATATTACTGATTGCAAGCAAGGTCTTCAATTCTCCCATTCGATATCTCGCTGTGATACAATACTGAAAGAAAATTCGTGCTATGGTGCAGAGGGAAAGGCGAAGCGTCCGTTTCTATTCGGAGGGGTTGAATCGAAAGGGCGAATTAATTAGGAAATTCAGCGTTTCATAACTTACGATCGGACAGGACTCGAACGGTGAAAGGGTCTTCAAGTTCTCCTCGAGTGCCTATTGAACCGCCGCCGCCGCGGCCAGCACTTCTCAAACACTTCAACTCCAAGAGGCAATATCTCGTAATTGGACTATCATAATGGCGTGCTCGATGGGGCCCACGAAACGTTTCCAAATTAAAACGCGCATCGCGCCTTCCGAAGAGGCTTCTCGGATTTTCTACGATTTCCCGATCTTTGGATCATTGCTTGCGGCTTTTATCCTTTTCTTTCGTTTAAGACAGGCATTTTCAACATCTTTTATTTCGCCTCACACATGAACTAAGGTAGATGCACTAATTACTGCCACCTTAAGCTTATCGCGTAACTTTGTTTAACTACTTTAGTGATTACTTAAATTAAAAGTCGTTCCAGTTTGGAGCACAATATTGTTCAACGTATCTTTTATTTATGAACATTTTTTTTATATGTTGAAGGTGATGAATTAGTTACTGATTAATTGAAAGTATACAAGAAAGTCCAATGTACCTGTTACTGTTACTTGCAAAGTTGTCATTTAAATGGAAATAATTTTTACGTATATTAGTAATTCAGTTTGTGTAACAGACATAAGATGTATAGTAAACGTATCGCCTTTACTGTATTATGACACGTTCCATATCTTCTAATTACATTGGCCACGTTTTAGTGTTCAGCAGCACATTTACCTCCTAATATTTATTTCTCAATATTAAATGCAAACGAATATACAATGTCTATGCGTCGTTGATGTACAGATATGCCTGTTTCAAAAGTCGCCTCTTTTCAAGTGATAAGCACCCCATAAAGTGTTCCATTGAATCGAAACAAAATCCGTAGAATCCAGCGTCGGAGCCTAGAAAAATCCGATGCTTCATCGTTTTTAATTCTCTGGTAATTTTCCTGCCTCGCGGTTGGAATTATTTCTTTATATAGAGAGAAAATTGGAAGAAAACGAAACAATTTCTGCATTATTCTGCGTGCAGCCGTAACTCTGCAGCGTAAGGTTTTCGCGTTCACCTGGAAACACCGTAATCGAGTTTCCGCTTATAAAAAAAAAGAAAAAAAAAAGATGGGAGATTGCGAAATTGTGGTGGCCTGAACGCGCGAATTCAGCTATTCACGAATGAAAGAAACAAAAAGGGTGGCACTGTCGCGTTTCGAAAGCGAGGGAGAATTTCATTTCTAGCCTGGAATACTTTCGGTTTAAAGAATGACTGAAAGTAGCAGGTCAGCCGGGCTTATTGCTTCCTTTCTACGGTTAAAATTGACTGGAATTGTTCGCTGTGACCGGGGCGAATGCGGTTATTCGAAACCTGTTCCGCGATAATTAATTATTACGATATTTGGATTAAATTATTGGTTTAATTACATATATCGTGCGTTCCTAATGGCTTATTTGTTGATCCGACATTTGCAGCACGCGGAAAACGATTAACGAAGCTAACGAGTAATTTATTTTCCGCCAATATTGTTAACGTTCTGAACAAGTCCGGTTCTATTTTATTGCGCATAAAATTCGCGTCAAGAATGTCGTGAAATAGCATACACGTACAGTGGCCGCCATAAGTTTCCGGTCAAACTGTAATTCTATTATATTAATAAGATTAATAATATCCGATAATAAAGACCTATTATACAAAGTTTTGGTTCCACTTTAACCGTTTGACGCCGAGTTCAATATTTTATACTGACTATGCGATTACGTACAATGTAATTAGTTGTCTAATTAACTTCACGTTTTATCGATCTAAAATGCAGCATACCGAAGTATTTCAGATATCGTTTCATTTCTATTATTAAACTAATAAATAGTCATTGTTTTGTTAATTGTAGAATAGCTGTGACAAAATTTAATTTTATATCGAGTCTTTGTCAGCCAATGTCCATTCAAGTTGATTTCAAATGCTAATATTTAGTAAAAATACGAATAAGTGTTAATCAACACGACACAACTAATTTACTTTTTCTCTGCAAAACAATCGAGTGGATCGAATAAATAGACTGCGAATTTTTATGCAAATTCATATTTTTGCGCATAAGATTAACAAAATGTGACTTAAATATAAGGGATTGTTTCACTTTCTAACGAAAAGTATTACGATGTCTATTTTATTTTGATATTTTACATACTTTTATGCGTATTACATGCCTAGTATATTTCTTAACACGTTCAAGTTTCGCATAAATGTATAAACATTTGCAGTCTACTTTACGATAATAATGAAACGATTAAACAAATCCTTTTCCGTATTTGTATAAAATGTTTACCGAACTATTGGTGCGACAAAAAAACATCCAAACGAATACGAGAAATATTTTCGTTCGGGTGTTTACGAATCTTTTTCTATGAATGAGGAAATTCTTCTGGAAAATTCCCGCGGCATAATTCGATAGAAGCATCGTGGATCGATTATTCGGTCTTTCAGTCGAGAGTTTTTTTTCTGTTTGGAACTAGTGAATCGAATGCAGATGCAAGTGTCATTGTGCTTCGCGTTTTCTGGGTCGTATGCAATTTGTTCCCCCCGCGACGTGGAAAAAACAGGTGTTGCAATCTGCTATCCGACCGATTGAATTCCGCGCATATCGCCCGTTCTTACGCATGCGAGTAATTCCGCCTGACCCGTTTCTTTGCTCTGTTCTACCTTCGTTATTCGCCGTATATTCAACTTTCGCTTATTTATCGCCAATTTCCAGTGGCGTCAAAAGAAGCCAAACAAACCGCCAGGTATCGGACAAAATACCAGCAACAGGAATAGTCAGGATTACGTTACTGGAGAATTTGGCCAAGCGTAACTAGAATTTTGTTTACACGGATAAACATGTTATAATCGAAGCTGAAGTTTTTTTTTAGATACGTTACTGACGTATCTAATAATCGTGGTATCTTTGCAAACTAGGTAACTATATGTACACAGGGTAAATGTACCACGTACTGCCACTTTAAGGTTCGCGCGTAACTTTATTTAACTGTTTTAGAACGTCGTTGACATAAAAATCGTTCCAGTTTGGAGCATAATATTGTTCAATCGCTCTTTTATTTATGAATATTTTTTTTATATGTTCAATATAATATATTCATTACTACGTAATTGAAAATGTACAACAAAGTCCACGGTCCTTCGTACTGTCATTTGAAAATTTTTCATTTAAATAGAAACAAGTTTTACATATATTAACACGTCAGTTTGTGTAACGGATATAAGATATATAGTAAACGTCGCGGCTTACTGAATTATCACGCGTTCCATACTTCATAATTATATTCGTCACGTTCTAATGTTCAACAGAACGATTACCTCCTAATACTCATTTGTAAATATTAAGTGTGTGGAGCTGTGGAGAGGGGGTAGAATAGGAAACGGAAGGGTGTTGCGTTTCGTCCTGGGCCTGCTAGTGGACTCATCAGTAAGGCTACCTAGCAGGCCCTGCCTTAGACTTGGGATATTGGAAGGAAGGTTAAAGGCGGTATATATATATGGACGAGGTAGTTGGAGCGAGTACTTTCGAGAAAGCCTATTTCGTATGTCCCTCTAGTGGTGGGTGCAGGAGAGCCGCCACAAGTGTAAATGAATACGCAATGTTGTTACGTAAACCGAAGTCTAAATTTAGTATGAAAATTTGTTTACTTACGATTCTTTATACCTTACTTTGCTATTAAATAAACGAATTCAAGTGGCAGTTATAGGAACAGTGACAGTGCGTGGGGTCATTTACTCTAGATGAGTCATCGCCTTAACCTTTTGCGGACGAGACGTAATAACACCTATGGGAGTACTTTAGTTTTTAATTCTACGTCTTTGAATTTTCAGGCTTTCGAGTTCCAAACCATATATTTACTAACGATTTCAAATGTTTATTATTGCGTTAAGCATTCGTTACGTTATGTTTTCTGCTTTAAAAGTCGACATGGGTTCGGAAAGTTAAAAAATGATTAGGCGATTATTTGTCGACGCTCGTCCGCAAAGGGTTAATCAGTCTGTATTCGACCGCGTGCGGCACAAGTTACTTGTAGAAACGTTATAAAGAAACTTGTGTTACGACCATAATTAACAGACTTTATGTACAATACCGGCCTACTGCAAATTATAAAATCAAACACACACCCTTCGTAGAACTCGCCCTCGAATAAGCTTGCAAATGCGAGGCCAACTGTCGGCCAGAAAATTCGCTTCTTCCGTTTCTTGTAGCCCGAAAAATGTGACAGGGTTAATTCTCGACGGGGTTCTCGTGTTTCGCAGATTAATATATCGCGACAGGGAACGGTGGTGACGCAATCAGGCAGGCGGCCTATGCTCGCGGCTTCCCTACCGGGCGAACGCGGCGTGATTAATTAATCGCAAATGTCGTATCGAAATTTCCGAAATTACCGGATGCAGTTTGCGTTCCGGCGCGGAGCACCTGGCGCTAGGAGGCGGCGTCGATCAACGTACAGAGGGAGAGAGCGGAGTCGTAGTGGGTGCTCCAAGGGAGAGGAGTGGGAACTTCAAGGGTTTCGGCAAGTCGAAGGAGGCAGAGTCGGAGGCAGCTACACACCGGAATCCGGGCGCGCGCTTAAATATTAACAGTGTACTCAACGGATACATTAGTAACGCGGGAACAACTTGTATACACGTACACGTTACAAACACACACACATGCACAGGGTTAGAGAGATGGGTGTAAAGGGGTGAAGAAATGGGTGTAGACGGTTGGATCTCCTACACTCGGTTTTACCTAACGTCTAGACGACACAGTCTAAGGGCGTTCGTGGTAGATCTAAGCGATGTGACGGGACCTGGTAACAAGAAACGTCAAAGGAAGGAACTCTTGGCAGCGGCGTGGAAGCCACTTTGTGCGCCCCATCGGAAACATATACCTTACAAATCGACAAATAACGCGCTGGGTAATCGGTGACATCGGCTTGTTTGCCTTTCCCTTTACCTCCTCGCCGACTCACGGAACCCCAAAGATTAAGAATTCATCAGTCAACCGGTTGCAAATACGTGGTATACTTCGGTTAAACGTGTTCGCTGTCCATACATCCAGCACAGTCGCTGTTCGTACGCTCGGTATAAAAATTCTGCTTTCCGCTCGCTGTACATGTACAGTTTCGTATTTATTATAGAATTTATATTTATATATTTGGAAAGGTATTGATTAATTTGGAATTTAATTTTGGAATTGGAGATTGTATTAAGCTATGCACAACAGTGATGCATTTTAAATTAGTGCGTCTTAGATTTTTATTTATACTTCCGAAACGTGTGTTGGTTTTTATGCAATAGAATAATTTTCTCGAAAATGTCTTGGTTACGCTTTTATAAAACAGACCGTAGGTATATGCGTATAAATTCGAATAGATTGGAAGGATCAGAAGCTTGTGAATAAGTAAACGTTATCAAAATTACGTCGAACATCCTCTGGTTTAAAAAAAAAAGAAGAATCTTAGCACTGTGTTAGCAGATATTTCACGTAAAAGAAGCGAACAATAAAGCATTCTTTATTTCATTTCCGTTTCACGTTTTCGTCACGTTCTCATTACGAGTAAAATTTCCCTATATCTCTCAACGAACGCAATAATCGCCTTTCTCACGTAACATATACGGAAAATCAATAAATTGTTTCTATTTTTCTTCTATCCAAATCAACGATTAAAAATTGCCGCATTTTTCACCAGCAAATTCAAAAAGTCGTCGGCGACTGGGGGATTAATAACACAGAGTAGTCATTTGCTATTAAAATACCGCAGCGAAAGGGTCAATACTCCAGATATTTGAATTCCGTGGGCTTGATCTTCTCGAAGGTATAATAAAAGAGGAAAAAGACTGCAATGCATTTTCATATTAAAAGAAGAAGGATACAGCACTGGCAAAGTATCAAAAGCCAGGCAACCGTGCACGGCTAGGTGTCCTGGAAAATGCCTACAAATTGCACGCAATCCCTGAATTATACAGGGGCTTTGCGTACACCGAACACGAAGTTTTGTAGCTACATAATTCAGTTATCATAAGCTATGCCGCTTAAGTTATTACCACCGCCAGATGTCTAAAATTGCGGTACACGCGTGTATATTCCGCGGCCGGTTACACTTCCGCGCTACGTTTCGCGGAGACCGCTTAATAAAGCAACCAGACCAGCCCCCGAATAAAATCATCGCATCTCTCTGCCCTTGTCTACGGGCTAATTACAAATACTGGTACAACCTTAATCACAGCTCGCTGCTTACGAATATCTTTGTTCCGCCGGAACAACACGCGTAACCAACTACGCGGATAACTGGTGGCATCAAAAAGTCATATTTTGCCGTCCGTTCCTGCCTCTCATTAACATACACGCCGGTGATTATGAAACTGGTGTAAGTCAGGGGTTTAAAACAATTGAATTTATCGCTTATTTCACGTTACGTTGATTTACAGTCAGTCGCAAAACTCTATACACATGTATATACATCTTAAATTTCAAATACTTTTTTTTTTTTATTAGTTTTGGCATGTATCGTGGAATGGTGAAAATACAGCGAAAATTCACGATATATAAAATTACAGAATATAGATAGAAAATAGAGTTTTGGAATTATTTTCAAATAAATACAGTTAGAGCAATTAGTTTTGTATACTTTAATATACATATGCACGTATATTTTTATGTAGAAACGTTTTGTTACAAACGATTAGAACAAATATCGCCATTCTTTTATTATGTTTTTAATGTTAATTAATAGATAAATTAGTGTTCTTATAACGATCGAAGCGCTTGTAATTTTTAAATATTGGAAATTCAGAAGTGTACGTAAATTTTTGTGACCGTGAATATTTAAAAAATGAGGTAACCTCTCTTTTCCTTTTCGTTTTGACTTATACCACTTTCATAATCCGCACATATGGTCCAATTAACATATACATTACATTTCACATGAAGTGCTTAATTAATTTTCACCGAAGTAACTCGTGTATCCAATAAATAATCGCGTACACGAGATTCGATCAAAAACTTCTTGCAACTTTCGTTTGTTTAAATAATCTTGTCTTCCTTCATTAGTATTTATATAGTTTCCTTCATAGTAATATCCATCAAGCAACGCATATTTATACCCGATAAGGATCAAAGTAAAATACAATTTACGACGTTTAGGGGGATGGAATAGACATCGATTCTTTAATTACGCTCTTGAAATGTGAATTTGCATGGAAATGCACAGCCTAATATTAATTGTCATTGATACATACGTCGCTCGATCGAAACCCCTTTCATTTCTCTTTCTCTCTGACAAGGGGAGACACCGAGGCACGTTGAACGATTTTTTTCCCGCGTCCGATGAACGACGTTGAAACGAGTTTCCGCTAATTGCCAGTTTATTGGCCACGCGAGACCAGAGTGAAAGAATGGAAACGAATTATTTCAGCCAGGTCGGCGGCGATCGTTATCCATTGTTAGTATTGATTTCATTAAAACCGCGAACCGGCTATAGTTCTAATTGCAGTCACTGTTGAAAGAATCGGGCCAAAGTATGGATGGAGGTCGCAGTAAGTTGTATCCGATACACGGTGTTCCTAAGACACACACAGATTATTCCGAAACATTTGCACACGAGTTTCCAGTCGTGAACAGCCACTGTAAATTGCATCAGATCCCGGCGTTTTGCATGAACCGGCTGAGGAATCAGTTTAACTATACCCCTGCCTCTATTATCCGTTCTCCTAGCGCAGTGATTTGAGACAAGTGCAGGGAGAACCTAATTCCGCTTCTCCTATCACTTGACCCTAAAATCGGATAGAAAATTTCACCGGTATTTATGCTTCAATGATATTCAAGATTTCCACTTACGCGAAACCCTTCAGTGTGTTTTTTTAATTAAATCTGTTGCGCGCGGAATAATTGAAGGGTTAATAACGAATAAAACTCTTGGCGATTTTTATTCTTCCCTGGAAGATCGGATAAATACTTTAACGGAATTACATTCAATTTCAATGTTTTCAGTGAAATAGTTTGAGTTAGTTTTTAACAAGATTTCAATTTTTTTAGTAAAATAGTTTCAGTTAGTTTTTAGGAAGATTTCAATATTTTTAGTAAAATAGTTATCGTATTAAACAATTGAAGGGATTATAACGATAACGAGCCTTTTGAAAGTTAACTCTTAATTGGTATAATGATTTTATTATAGATTTTATTATAGATGAATTAATAGCTTAATCAACTGTCTTAAAATTATTGAGAAATTTATACTTAACGTTAGAACTATTGGCTTTTAAGAAATATTTATTTGTACCAACGACATTGAAACGTTATAAACCTGATGCGATACGTAATGCAATGGAAATAAATTTTTACTCAAACTGTTAATAGAAAATTAAGTTCTATTTTTAGTTCCATTGTTTAGTTTTTTAATTGAACTAATTGCTTTGCAGCATAAATAATTTGATGAGATGATATGAGATTATGTAAGTTTTCAAATGATCACAATTACACCCTTTAATGCGTGTTTAGTTTGAATTTTTGTGGGCTTTTACAGCTCCCATAATTGCGTAACACTATGTTTAATTAAACAATGAAGTTATAAGCCCTTGTGATTAATGTCTAAATTATGACAAGGATTGTTTTTGTTACGAACTTAATTTTTGAATCGTTCGAACCTATTAAGTACAGGAAAGGAAATTTGTGCTAATTTATATTCCAAATTTCAACTAGGTAATTTAACTCTAAAGCGGAAATGTTAATCAACAACAAATTCTGAAATCTCCAAATTTTTCTTCTTTGCGTCGCAACATTGCAAAGCTTACTTTTCGGTTGATCCTTAAAATTTGATCAATAAAACATATTGTTTACAAACTACGTTGAAACATGCGTTTGTAGTCAAAATTTGTATAATAAATCACATGATAACGATTGTCATAAAGTTTGCCAGTCGTAAAAATGCCGAAAGTTTGCGTTCTAAGGATAAATTTCCATGAAGCATCACTTTATTTAACAAAGTAAAAACAGTCCAAGCTATTATCGCAATGTATTCTGCGAAATGCCATAAAAATTCATTTACGATTCGAATATATTTCGGCGGTGAAAATAGAAAAAAAAAAACAACAAAAACGTATACGCGAACTTTTTGCAATGTACCTAATAACTACGAGCCGAGCCATAATTCAATACACAAGTATCATCCCGATCCAGTACATTTGTTCGCTAAAATTCGATAAAATCCGTCCTATTTTGATGAATCATGGTCGTAAATCATGCCAGAAAGTATCATCAACGAATCCGTGCCGCGAAATCTCGGCGTACAGTAAAGAGGAACGTGACAAACGGATAAATCGATTACGTTAATCCGAAGCTATCGACCTGCAATAGAAGGGTTTATCTGTATCGATTTCAGGGCGCGCGCACGCACACGCGTATAAATAATGCCGCGCACATTAACAATCGGTAATAACATACGTGCGTCTGAAAGCCACATATGGGAGGGGATAGCGTATAGGGGACGCAAATATTAATGATCGGTCCCCAATGAACTAGGAATACATAATGCCTATTTGCATGACACCCCCGCCGCGCCAAGCTTAGTTAATCATTCGCACGCTCTGATGTTTGCTGAATCGGCATTGCTTACACACACGGTTCCACAAATCAGCCGTACTGTTCACTAATAAATCGATCATGATTTAATAATTTATGCAACTGTTAAGAAACCAAACCGAAACATCGGCTTCAACGGGAGGTTAGCGTCGAATTTTCTATTGAAAGGGCATAGTTTGTGAGATCTTCTTCGTCTTTCAATTTTACACGCTATTTTATACGGTTTTATAGTGTAAAACTGTTATTTTCGTAAGAATTCTGTAGTGCTGATTTCATATAAGGGGAAAGCCGTTCATAATAATAATAAGAAGAAGAAGAAATTCTTATAAAACCTAACAACAATAGTCTTACACCCAAAATTACACACAAACACACACGTACAAAAAGCAACAATATTGAAAACTGCAACAATAGTCAGAAAAATCACCCAACAGGAATAAAGACAAGCATATGACTTGGTAAAGAAACCGTCGAACAGCTGAAAAGATCACAGAAGCGCGAAGAAAAAGAATAATAATGATAATTGTCGAATAAGCATGGCAAGAGTATCGCTAAATGAAATTTAATTTGTGACGTGTTAATAAATAGGTCTTGCAAATAAAATCTTTTCAGGTCAATTTCAACCCCCTATTCGTACTATTAGGGTAATAATTTACAGTTTAAGCTCTCTTTTCTCTGATGTATCGTACGAAAAGTATGAAATTTTTCCAGATTTTTTTAACCACAGAATCGAATTTTAAATAGTTTCGAATGACTAATTCTTTATTGAAGTATTTACGTGAATGTGTTTATATTTTTATAGTTAGTTTCATAGTTATAACAGAAGCATTTTGCTACCCCAAAAGCCTTTCTTAAATTGAACTTGAACAGCTAAATTAAGGTACATTCAGATTCAATCGTTGGATATTTAAAAAAACATTGTAAAATACCATTTTGTCTACTCGATCTAATAAATAAAATGGGAATTATAGAGGATTAATAATATTACATTAACATCTACTAATAATTTTTAATATCATTACTTGATGTTTTCTAAAGAAACCGTAAATTTTGTTAATTAATTCGTGCATCTACTAAAGAAGTCATTACTGCAATGTTCAATTAAGTACATTGGTGGATGTATTCAATATGGGGCAATAAGCTCTGCATCGTATTAACTATGAAAGCAGAGTTCATAGCAAAGTAGTTGAATTGAAAAAGCTCCGAGTAACGTATGAATATTTTTGAAACGTTCTGCTGTATAAAAATAGTTGCTGCAAAAATTTATGTTTATTTCATCCATTACGTCTCGCGTTATTATTATTCGATATGCTAAGCGAATAAAAATAAGCAGAGGTACAATTTGCAAGATTGGCATTATATTCGACGTTCTATTTACCTTTAATTCAACAACATTGTACATGCATAAAAACACACGCATTTGGAAACAGACTTACTGACGTCACATCGCATTAAATATTAATATTGCACTAATTTGCGTTAGCCGAGGGGAAAGAACCATTTGCATGTACCGTGTTTTCGAAACTCAGTAACAAAAATATCGTTGGCAATTAACTTCGCGTGCAAGCTTTCCACGATTTTCACCCCTTCAACTGGGGTGATCCATGATCTTTCCTATACGATAAATCGAATATGCCTGATCGAAACATTAACCCTTTTCCTAGGAAGAAAACGATTACCGGACATTAAAAGTTTTCTTTAACTCTTAACTACTACGCTTATTAAAACACGCGTAATCACTATTAGCGGTCTGTAAGATTGTATTGGTAAGATTGCTACTTACATAAAAGTAGCGAATAAAAAATCGAAGTTAATTGTTTTCGCTTTGCACGTCAATAATGAAAGAGTCGAAGTTCGATTTCGGTAACTGAACATTATAGTAAAATCGAAAAGTACCCGGAGTGATAAGAAAACTTTATGCAATGGATCTTTATGCAATTACGAACAATTTAAATATGCGAAAACGTAAAGAATGCATTAAATATACAAAGGTATACAAAATATTCAAAGTACAGTGGATCTTGTGATACTTGAAAAGTGACACTAGTCTATATTTAAGCTCCATTTCCTTATTTATATTCGCAAAAATATTAATTTTGCGGAAACATCCGCAGTCTAGTGATGATAAGCTTGTAAATCATGCAGAAAGGAAGACAGAGATGAATAAGTAACCATTAGCAGTCTCACTGTCCGACGGTATTAGTCGAGGTTTAAAAAGATACAAACAGTTGATATATTATTCCCCATTTAATTTCCTCGTCGTAGGAGAAAAAATTCATTCGCTCCTCTTAAGTAAACTTGACCTCGACGATCTTCGCGTTCGTGGAAATAATTAACGCGATTACGTTAAATAAGCCTATCAACCCCGATTATTCGTAACCTTGATTATTATCGTTCGCGTGTTGCAAGCCGGGAAGTTGATCGTAAAATCGAACGGAACGCGTCTCTTGGAATAAAAGAAGCAACGATAACGATCGTAAAGCACCGGGCCTGCGGTGGTACGTAGCGAATTCGTGTGGATTCGCGAATCGCACGCGACGAAACAGCCGTCTGTATAAATCTCGCGAGTTGTTGAAAAAAACGAGACGCTTCAGGGATGATCGAACAAAAACAAACTGAAGGAGGGTAACAATTGGGTTGGAAAAAACAATGGTGGAGGACGGAAATGGAACATTTACACGGGGAACAATTGATACGGTTTTGGACAACAAATTCGATAAACGGGAATGCAGAGCGCGTGAAGTGGCGTGTCGTGCGCGTGGCGTAATGGCCATCGAGACCTGTGCGAGGAAAAAGTAATCGCACGCTTTTCAATTATCCCTGTACAAAGGGAACGCGGGTGGAAAATGTTTGCAAACAAATGGGCGCCGTCGATGAACGCGAAGACTTGTATCGAAAAATTCATAAACGTTTTGCTTGACAATTATTTTGGCAACCTCAGCCCCAGTTACAGGCTTTATTCCGGTCGTTTTATTTATCCGTCGCCGGATTACGCGTATGCTAGACTCGTGAATGTGAAATTTTAATTGGACGGGTCCAATTAATTCCGTTGCAATTTTTGGAAGCGCGTCATGATGGCAATATTATCGATGACGATTTCTGTAACCTGTTTTTCTCGTGGTTAGAAAGTACAGTACTGCCTTGGATATTGGCCGAGGTTTTGCCTTGGATATTGGCCGGTCGCTATCCCCACCAGTTCTTAAGAATGGCTACGGAACTGTCCCGGTGGCGAAGTACTGTATGTTTTTACACCTACCGTGAAATGTCGATGAGCCCTGCTGTGTATCTCTATCTCACTCGCTCTCTGTGAACAAGGAGACACTGAGGATTTCCTGAAATATCTACCTCCCTTCAACTTTGGCCAGATTCGGTCCCGAACCTCGGCCAATATCCAAGGCAACACTGTATAAGGTTAGGTTTTTTGCTTGAAGGAGAATTATTGTATGTAGATCTGTAATCCCTGTGAGTTCGGGAGTAGAATAGACCCAACGTGTCGTAAGAGGCGACTAAAAGGGAATCCACTAATCGTTATACATTTTTGAAACATTGGAACATAATTATGAAGTTTGCGTTTCATTTAAAATAATGGAACATCTGGACAAGAATAAGTTTTATCATACGTTTCTTTAATTAGGGTAGATGTGCCAATAACTGTCAGTGTCTCTATAACCAACACTTTAATTATTTTATTTAATAGCGAAGTAATGGGTGAAGAATCGTAAGTAAACAAATTTTGATACTAAATTTGCACTTTGGTTTATGTAACAACGCATAAACATTGCATATTCGTATACACTTAATATTTAAACGTAAATATTAGAAGGTAAATGTGCTGTTGAACATTTGAACGTGACCAACGTAATTATAAAGTATGGGAATTGACATAATTCAATAATAACGATACGTTTACTATACATCTTATATCTGTTACGCAAAGTGACGTGTTTAATATCTGTAGAACTTGTTTCTATTTAAATGAAAAGTTTTCAAGTGACAGTGCGAAGGACATTGGACTTTGTTGTACATTTTCAATTACGTAATAATGAATTTATTACATTGAATATATAAAAAAAATGTACCATAAATAAAAGATACGTTGAACAATATTGAGCTGCAAACTGGGACGACTTTTAATGTAAGTAATCGCTAAAGTAGTTAAACAAAGTTACGCGATAAGCTTAAAATGGCAGTACGTGGTGCATCTACCCTATAGCCGATAAAATCTGCGTGGCCTATCCGATTCGAAAGCCTCCCCCTCGGCAGGCCTCTCGACGAAACTTTTCAGGCAACATCGGAATTAGCTCGGGCAAAGGCCATCGAACTGAAAGCCCCGTGCACGAATTCCGCAGGCTCGTAATTATTAACTCCGCGGACGTAATCTCCGTGTCGTAGAGAGAAAACAAAGCGAAAGCCGAGGTACGGAATGGTCGGAGAAAACACGGGGCAGGCCGAACGATCAAAAGAACGGGGCCGGAGGAAACAGAGGAACCGTGGTTAAGTAAATCTTTTAGTTCTCCCGGCAACCGCAAGAATTCCTCCGAGTCGTGGCCAGGGGAGCCACAATTTTCTACAGAGAAGGAA
Source organism: Eucera pruinosa (assembly GCA_028830335.1). NCBI lineage: Eukaryota > Metazoa > Arthropoda > Insecta > Hymenoptera > Apidae > Eucera > Eucera pruinosa. The sequence goes on along the minus strand of JAMYCR010000015.1, from coordinate 8,420,583 downwards.
AAAGAAAGGAAAATAGGGGGAAAAAAAAAGAAAAAATACGCGGGTTGAAAATAAAAGGAGACCGGCTGGTTGGCGGTGGTTGTGTTCGAAGAAAAGAGCCGTAGGATCTCGAGGGTTGGCTAGCAGCATACTGCGCCACGACTTTTCTGCTCCTCTGCGTCCCGTTGAGACGAGACGTCCTACGATTTACGTAGGACAATTTTCGCTTTAATGGCGGCCGAAGGTAGCCCCGAAGAGGCAAGAATAGTCGCGAGGAAAGTTGCGTAAAACGAGGCGCGCAAGGTAATGGGCAACGTCGTTCGTTGGAAAGCTCAAGCCCCGTGCTTTTGATGTGGTCGCTTGAATGGGACTCTCCACATACGTCACTCGTAGTCTCGTTTACCGTGGCGCATCCCACGAGAAGCGAAAGAGCTTACCTGGTCTGAGCACTTTGATGCCATTCGACGGGCCCTGGGTTTGTTAGAACCAGCCACTCGTTTGATGTGGCTAACCATATTTGCCGTGAAATTGAACATGCGAGGTGAGAACCACCACTTCTCTCTCCCTCTTTCTCTCTCTCTCTCACGCGCACACTTTTTTACCCTCCCTCTTTGTGTGTCTCCGCATTTTTCCGCGACAATCTTCTTCGCGATTTAACTTAACTCGATGCGAGCAGATTGCTCCGTTAGGGTAAGCTTCGGGCGCTTTCGCTTTAGCTGATGCGTAGAAGTTTAGGGGTGGAACACGGCACCTCCTCTATTGTGGAATTTAAAAATAAAAGAGGGGAACTAAATTTCTTAGCGTAAAATATGCGATTTTAAGACTTCGTAGACTTGGTGACAATTTTAGAGTTTTTTTGTTAAGATACGCTTGCTCAGAAGCAGGTGGCAAGAAGAACTGTTGTTAGAAGACGTTATATAAAGATTTCGACTGAAACCGTATGTGACTGAAACCGTATGAGAATACCGCAAGTAGATTCTTGCTGTTTACTTAAACGCATATTTTTATAGAGAATAAAAACAGGACCTGGACAGAAATATGTTATATATTGCAGAATTTTAAAAATGTATTTTTTTACTTTGCACACATACCTTTATGTTTTACGTTTAAAAACATGTGCAGTATCGTATTGATCTCCGTATATAGATAAGTATATATGTATAAAAAACATATCTGGTGATTGCGGAGAAAATATTAAGAAGAAAGTAACCGCTGTTGAATAAAATACAGCATTAACAAAATTAACGCAAACTTCAAATATATTAACCAATCGATATGTACAAGATCCAATATCTGTTAACTTTTCATTCACTTTATGGCAATTATTAGACGTATCATGTTCATTCGTATACCATATCTAATCCATATAGCGATTAAACGATTATGAATTAGCCGAAACGAATCAGCGAAGGTAACTCGAACCGCAAACGGTTGAATGGTACAATTCAACTGTAAAGAAGCATATGGAATAAGTCTCGCGCGAATTTCGCCGCCGTAAAATTTCGCGTTAAAGAAGTCCATTCGAGACAGGGCCATAAAAAGTCGTCGCAGGTCTTTGACACGGATAACGGAATGAAAGCCCGACACGAGGGCGTGTTACCATTTCGAAAACGCTTCTTAAATTCGTGTCAACGACGAGATTTCCGGTGGAAATGGACGGTACACCTGGCAGAGTCGATACGTGTGCAACAGAATCCTCTACTTCTTCTCGCTGGGACGCGTTTTATCGTGATCGTGACGCCATTTCTGGATCGCGGCTGACACGGTGGGTTTCATTTCACGGCGTCGATTACGACGCATAAAAACGCCCACCATTAGCTCAGCCGGATGCACGATAACGATTATTGTTTCTTTCAAAGTTACGAGCCGGTTCCGCGGATACCGAAAATCGTCTCGGTGATTCTCGGCTCTATAATTCCAGCGAGAATCATACGCGTTACGAATCTTATCGATTTTTCTTTTTTGATAATGGTTGCTGCTGATGCTGTTGCTACTTGCTTTTTAATGATTTTAAGGAGAGACAGGAAGCAGGGTAAATCTTGCGAAATTAAAGTATCAATTAGAGTACGGTGCAGTTTTTGTGATACACTGGAACGTTGATAGCTGGTTTCTTCGTGCTCGCTTCAATCTTTCTTGTTGACACTTGCAACAAATTGCAGTTTTAATTCGTCAGATTCTAACGATGTTCTTAGTACCGTATGAATTCCTTCTAACTCTTTGACAAGCATTAAATAGAGCCAATATTAATCAAAGAGTTAACAGTAGCATTGACAAATTGGTCAAAATAACCCATTCATAATTTTTTTGTAATAATTACAAAAATTTATACTTATGCATCTTTGCTAATTTGCCATTATTTTCTGTAAAGAATTATTGCTATAATTCTACAAAAATTAGAGAGATTTTCTTCATCTATCTATCGTTTTAATTCCTTTGGTAAAAATGAGTATATATAAATTGTCGGTAGTTCTAATGTTAATGATACTATTAGTATATGATAAAATTATAAACTATTAATAATATCACAAATTGTAACTTAAAAATAAATTACGCATTTATTTATTTTTCTTCTAAGCAATTTTTTCAATTCGTTAAACTTCTAATAAAAGTCAGAGTTTCCTTTACTAACAATTTTTCCACCAAACCCCTTAAGATCATCTCTTTAAGGAGTTTCGAAATCTCGAAACTTTTCGCATTGCAATATTGCAATTTTAAACATCGGATCTTTCCGCCACATACGTGGAAGTTTTATTTCACCTTACGTTGGATCTAATAACATATGTGTACCTTACATTTCTCAAACATTTTAGAATATGTTCACTACTATTTGCTTCCTACCATTTCTTTTAATATATATTAAATGAATACATGGGAAACATTGAATAGAATAATTTCATCTGGTCTACAAAAATTCGTCCCCGAGAATGTTAAAAATGACAGTTTCCATTGAACTTCCCCTAAATCGAATCTCAAAGTTGCAGCTTTGGAGCTTTGTAACCTTGAACTTTGAGGGGTTCGGAAATTTCCAAATCCCTGTTGCCTCGGAACGGAACCTTTTGGTAATGATCGTTCGCCAAGTCAAAGACTTCCTCGGCGAAGCTTTCAGAAAGCAGGGAGGTTTTGGACTGATGGCCACAAGCAGCTTAACGTCGAGTTGTTTCGACGTTCTGATCGATAGAACGAGCCCCCGTGCGCGGCCGAAGACCGAGAAACAGCCAGCCATTAAGCGACTAACGCCATTAAGCGGTTTTTCTCATGAAAATCACGACTGACCATTTATTTTCTTGCCCTCCTCCGGACAAGGGAGAACGAACGATCCTTCCTTGCGCAAAAGTATCGCCGAGATAATCGCGTCGAATTATCATCCTGTAAATTCCCGTCACGCGTTGCGCTCGTTAACGCGATCGAAAACCGGGAAACAAAGAAACGCTGCAACGCACGAAGGCTGAAAATGTGTATTTTAATTAATAGCAGGGAATCTAGACTCGATTGGATAGCAGATATAGGAACACATGTACATATGTATATAGCATGGACACGCGTACCACGAAATATCACTTGCCTGGGAAACCGCGGAGATATCGAATTGCCGCAGAAATAATATGAGCCAGGGCAAGCTGCGGCCCCGTGTTGTTATTGAATTATAAACCCGCTTTTCCTGTACGCCACGCACAATATCACGGCATGTGCAGGGTAACCGAATAATAGCGCAAGAATAACTATTATTATTTGCATTCAAAGCTTCTTCGGTTATACGCGGTTTCGTCCAAAAGTAATGGGCAGGCTGCGTATTTTTATGCAAATACATATTTTCGCAAATAAAATCGAAGAAATGGGAGTTAAATAAGGAATCGCTGCGCTTTTCGTGTACCATCCCTGGCAAAAAGTTTTAGGCCAAACACGATACTGTAAACGTAGATAGAAATGCTAATGTCTTTGCGACGCAAAGTTTTATTGCATAACTATAAAACCTAACGAAGAATTTATATGTAGGAGGAAGAAACGCGTCTATAGAAGGCGTTTCTTTATAAAACGCTTTTGTAGGAGGAAGAAACTCCTAACGCGGAGGAAAATTAGTTAATAAAAATGTCCCCGAAAATGAAAATTGATAGAAGAGAAATAATAAAATTATTGTGGAAAGAAATTCCATTTATACACGTTGCGAAAATTTCCTATTATGTATGCTGCAACGCATACAAATAATCATATGTGGACGTAGAAATATTACAAAATATTTGGTAATATAAATATTAAGTAAAGTATCGGTTTATTGTTAAGTAGATTTATTTTCCTCGCTATTTTTTTCTTGATAGTAAACGATTATTCTTATTCGTTTCCTTTGCCAATTTATTTCATATTACATTTATATACCTAATCTTTCCACATGTTCTTTTATTTGTGGAGCAGCATTTCGCAGTTTAAAAACTTTACTATTCTCAGTTCCATGTTCTCACATGTTTAATCGAAAACTTTTTGTCAGGTGTAGCATTATAATTTCTACGGCATTTCCAATATTTTATTATTTACATTCACAGATTTTTGGGTTACGAGTAGACTGCGGACTTTTATGCAAATTCATACCTTTACAAATAAAATTAAAGAGACAGGAATTAAACAAAGGGAAGCTTTGCCGTCTAAATATCATAATTTCTACCGTTGAATATTTTACATATTTTTGCGTATTGTATGCATTCTATATTTATTTCCTAAATTGCGCATAAATGCACAAAAATTCGCCGTCTAGTAATGGGACCACGTTCGTAATAATTATTCTGTGCTACATTTTTAAGAATAAAAGCGATCATTTTTAAAACGGTTCTCTTGAGAAGCGATACACCGTAGGAAACATTTTTCTTACTACTTGAAGCAACACTAAAAGTCTCCATCCTTTATAGCGTTTATTTAATCGGTCGCAAACTTCTGAATGATCTCGAAAATTTACAAATAATGGTCTTTAAGATGGTTTCTGATGTTAGGGAATGAAAAGAAGTCACGTGGATTGAATTATACACGATAAAGAACTGTAGTTCCCACTATAATTTTTTTAGTGGCTAAAAATTCGTTAATAGGTAATGGAATTTGCTTCAAGTTTGGTAACGTGGTTACTGATATACTACATACATAATCATCACAGATCGTTATAGTCATTAACTCTGCTACGATCGTCGAATCATTTCTGACCCATTCTTGTTCTTGTTCTTTAATACCATTCCTAGTTTTCAAGCAAATATATTAAGCCTAGCAATGTAAAATATATATTCAATTATGTTGTATAATTAACTATACGAAATATATATTAAAATAATATAGTATATATTATGTAGAATTTAAATATATAATATAGATAAAATATATATATTGAAATAATATATATTATGTATAATTAAAATATGTAATACGTACAAAATATATAGATTCAAATTATAAACATAAATAGCAGTTGAAAATATACAAACAATATGCAAAAATGAGTTTATTTTATAATGCGTAAATATTAGAGAGCAACACCAATTATATTTAACATAATGATCTTGTTAAAAATAAGTATTGAATTTAACAGCAAAACTGCATTACTCATTGATACACTTAATAAAAGAATTGAGCCGTTATTTTTGAAAGTGGTATGAGTCCATTTTTGAAAAAAAATGAGTTAATGGTAATTTTAGTAAGATATAGATATCCTCTTTTTGTTCCCTTAAATATCTCGATGTATGAAAAAATGGACTTATACCACTTTCAAAAATAACGGCTCAATTATTCATACGTAATCTGTAAGTTCAAATTTCAACTTCCATGTCCAACCTGTTTTTCTTAGAATCTTAAAAACTCCTTCAAAAAAAAAAAAAAAAAAAAACGCAAATGATTGAATTGAATAGAATGTCCAAGATCGCAATACAATTAATCCGATTTACAAAGAAACTAATTTCATTATCGTGTTGCATGTTGAAGCTGTGTTTCGTCGAATCATAAAACACCTTCGAAAAGAAAAGGCAAGCGATTGAATGTAATAGAATGTCCAAGATCGCAGTACAATTAATCTGAGTCACAAATCTAGTAATCCCATTACTTTTAAATCAAACGAAGCCAGACATAGATTCCCAAGAAGAGAGCGTTTAAAGGGGCGCTAGAAAAATATTACAGCCCCTCGATTCCTCGCTATTGGAAACAGCGTACAGGAAACGAAGGATAGACCATTACCTCGCGAAAATGGCTACGAAGATGGATAGAAACGCGACCAGGGAAGATTTTCGGTGGTTCCGTTGGATAGGCGACGGGTTCCGGGCTATTAGGCATCGAAAAAGGGAACATTTATAATAAAAAGCCATAAACCACGGCGAGGGGTGGCGAAATGCCATTGCAATTGGTAGGATGGCCGAAGCTAACCTGTCCAGGGGGCCCCGTGGAAGTACAATGGCCGGTGAAGGGGCGATTTCGAGGCCTATGCGAAGTGGTGACACAGGTATAATAATTCGAACCGGTCGGTTGGACCCCAACGTCGGTTAAGTGGCCACAGATGGCTGAATGCACCACCTCGATGCATTTACAGGCCAAATGATTCACGCTGTAGAGAAGGATCGGACTTAATTAAGCGGAACCACTTGCGTACACGCGATCGACAACGATAATCACTTCCGGTTTGCGGCCCCCCCCCCCCCCCCCGTGTACGTCTCTTTTAAGATAGAAATGTGATTGGGCTATGGCGATGTCAGGTTGCCAACGGTATTTCATTATACCTTCTTTCGCAGCTGGTTATGGGGAAATTATGTGACGGGGTCCCGATGTGTGATAAAGATCGGGGGTTGTTGCGAGAGATTCGGTATGAGGGGAGTCGATGAGGTGCTTGGGGTAAGGCTCTCTGGGACATTTGCAGTGTCAAATTGGTTGATTTTGGTGGGATTTTGTTTTTTTCTTTTTGTATAAATACGTGACGATATTAGTTTAGAACTTAACCCTGTGATTTTATAATTGAAACAGTGGCTTTCCTTATTTTCTCTTCCTCTGTGTGCATTTGGTTAGAATTATATTTGTATGCTAGAAGAGCTTCCTTTGATCTTCTGGAAACTCTGCACTAAATTTTTTTTTAGTTTATGGAATGATTTATCGTACGATTTATTATACGTAAATGATAATCAATATTGTATATTGAGCGACGATTATACGAATTAATTGGGGGACAAATAATGTGAGTGTATAAGACGGAAATTCTTTGTATCCATTTCCTTTAACCGTTAACTATTGCAGCTATTAAAACTTGCGTTTGTAAAACTGCTAATAATTACTTATTTAACTGTATTTTCGAGGTTCGATTTCAGTACGTGAACATTGTACTGTAACTGAAAAGTATCCAGAGTGATCAGCTCGTAAATCACGTGGATAATAAAATAGAGATTAATAAGTAATTATTATTAGCAGTCTCACAGACCGACAATAGTATTTAAGGGTTAATTAAAAAAATACTGAGTGAAGCATGCTATTAGATTGTTGCCATAATAGAGTCAATACAAAGAAACGCAATGAGTAAATGTTAATTAATGCTATTTACTTTGCATTATTTGTTACATTGTAATTTGAACGTGCAGAAGATTGGTATAATAATGGCTAAATATCTGCGCAACAAACATCTACATTCTACATAACAAACATATCTTCATCCACTGATTACATTACTTTCTATTTATTCTTCTATGGCTTATTATAGGTACTAACTTTTATTCTAAAATAATAAAACGTCTAAAATTTTTGCATCGATGATTAATTTTTAGTCTTCGATCTTCCCAACTTCGACTTTTCCGGTTAAGTTTCTGGTTGTGATCAAAATCATGCGCGTAGATGGAGGATAATTAAACATTACTTGCATTATTTGGGGAATAATGCAAACAGGTAGCACAACAGTGGGGTTATGCAAATTAGGCGAAGTTATTGGGGAGGATTTCAATGTAAATGCGTTATAATGCGCTTTGTTTAAAACGAGCAGCTATCAATGCATATTTCCAGGGAAATAATCCGTTGTACAACGGGACCACCGATAATTTTAAAGTGTACAAGCTCTCTATAACCAGGTATCGATCAATTAAACCCGACGACACTTAAATATTCTGAACTACGGTATAATCGGTCCACTCTATCCCCTGTTAATGAGAATTTAATAGCCATTGGAAATGCCCCCTGCAATCGAATTTTCACGATTTTACAATACACTGACGATTCGCAAGGAAACGCGGGATGGTCCCAGTAGTCGCGTTAAATCGGAAGTTGGAAGTTTTTAGAAATTGCCAGAGGAAAGATTGCTGGAACGGCGGAGAACCGAGAAGGGAAAAGTAACAACTCCTCTCGCTCTAGTAATTCTGTAACGGAAGTGCAAAGAGAGAATCCTTGGAAATGAAGAAGCATCCGAGTAACATCAATAAAGATACCGGCTATTAGCTCAACACAATCTGGAACAAATTTCTTGCAATTCTTTTCTTCTTCAGTTGATCTATTAATCATTTAACGACAGCGTGTTTTTGTTTTTTTTTTGTTCCACTTGTGCAAGTGGAAAAGATCGTCGTATTTCAACGGATTAGAATTGTACTACTATAATTTAGTTCACCGTTTAACATGTTCCGCGTCGAATCGTTTTTATTAGGTGTACAAGTTAATTCGAAGCTTTTTCGCAGAATACAGTGCATATTTATGGAAAGTGAAATACAATGTTGCTACTGGAAATAATTTCTATAATTCGATTTCCACGATACTCAAGTAATAAGTAGCACTTTAACAAAACAGATGACAATTTTAAGCGAGTAAAATCTTTAAAACTTCAATTACGAAAGCACCGAATTAATTTGTATATCCAATACCCGATTTTTCATTCAGGACATTTGATGTTTTAAGTGAAGACTGGAGTATTATCATAAAATATTTCATTATATCGCTATGCAATTGGTTGTATCATTAACGAACATCTTTACAACGAATAATCATCTAAGGAATGCGGAACGATTCATTTTACGTACAGTTAGTTAGAAAAGTCTACATACACCTTTAAACTTCAAGCACTTAAAAGCTGCAGGAATTTCAATCATTGAAGTAGTAATAATCCATTCGTTAATTGATATTAGATATATTGTCGAAAAACTGTGATGTTTTTTCTATTTGTTGAATTATAGATAAATAAAAATACGTACGCGTATTGAAATGTACAAAACTTATTGTTATAACTGTACTTATACTCTGTTAGATCGTGTAATTGTAACGTAATTATTCCTGTAATTTGTTGAGCATATATAAAATTATATGTTGCATATTTTTAGGAGTAATTTCAGTCACGCAATCGATGATACTCGTTTTATGGAACGTCATCTAAGAATCTTTCTCATTTGTAATTTTATGTTTCACGAATTTTTTCACTACTTTTATTATTCTAAAATATATCCTAAGATATGCATACAGATTGTTTAACTTAAAATTTATGCAAATTCGTATCTCTTGAAGTAAAACTGAAATAGTGGACTTTAATAAAGATCCCCGTTTGATGCCCAAAATATTGTAATTTGTATTTTACCTTGAATATTTTCTGTATTTTTATGCATCATATTGAACCTGTTCTTTTCGATAAATTTAAATTTGCCATAAATGCATGAAGCTCCGCGGTCTATTAGTAACTGTTGGCAATAAAATCACTTCAATAACGAACATTTGTTTATCCTCCGCGCAACGTTATCAGCCTTCTTATAAAAACTTACCAAAAAAAAAAAAACTCCCAAAGCGATCGTAATAAGCCGGACTCTCCGCTGTGTTCGAAAATTTTCCCCGGGATTTTCAAGTCCCGCGCGTGATTCGAATATTCAGAAAATAATTGCGCGAACCGATGGAAGTTCGATCGAGGCGAGGATTGCACGAAAAGTGGCGTGTTGCCTCGTTTTCAACGATAATAACCGTGTAAAGCGACGCAACTGACCGTCCCGCGTTTTATTTCCACTTATCACGTTATCTCCTTTCCCATTACACGTTCTTTCCGCGCCACGTCCTATTGTTATTGTCGCTACTTAACGCCACGTCCACGGCAGTCACTCGCAGCCTTCTGCTTCCGCTATTTTGCCTCGCAGTTTCCGGCCCGCCTTCTATTGCCCTCTTATTGGTCGCGAAATTCGATGTCGTTCGTGCTCAATTGCGTGCACCCGTTCATTCCCTCTTCGTTAATCTCCCCGTTTCCTTCGATCGAGAATCCCAACCCCAAGCCCATTGTTCCAATGCTGCAATATCAATTCTGTTGCTGCAAGGAGCTGCTAAAAGTATTCTTCTTTTTTCTCTCACTCTCTCTCTCTCTATGATTACTGCTATTAGAAAATATTGCAGATTTTCAACGGGGCAACGATGGGTAAAATAGTGGCGTAATTGTGCCGTGTAATGGAAAATAAGTGAAACACCCATATGCACCCATTAACCCTTTAACTACCGTAGACGTTGAAACTTTCGTAACTACTTTAGGTGGTCTCACAAACCGCTAATGTTTATTACGATATTTAGGTACGTGCAAATGCTGAATCCTATTTTTATAGGTTTACGTAGTTCTTGTTTCGCGCGTTGGTTTATTAATACGTCGCCAACATTTTCACGTAATTATATGAAACATTTACCGTGCTAATGTACGGTTACTTTCAAACACTTCTACTTGACGGCTGACACGATTGTGTTCGTTACAGTCGTCTAAAATAAAGAAACTTGGATTTATTTTATTCGGTAAGCTTACGTCTATCTTCTCTACCTCGATTATTCGTTGAAACCGAGGTAAAATTAAATGGCGGCCAATCTGAGGTAAACGTTTCATTTCAAATCTGAACTTGTCTAATTTAATTTGTTATAAGGCATATAAATAACGTTGATATTTTTATAATTCTGTTAGGGACGATAGAGGCAAGTTTACCGAATAAAATAAACGCAATTTTTTTTAGAGGTGATATAATCGCGGTCAGTTTTGTGTATGAAATAAAATGCGAAACACATCGTCTGCAACCCCTAATACGAGCGTCTTCCCCATTTATGTGTCATCGATTCGCATCGCTAAATTGCTACGATTCGTTCCGCACATGTGTCCAGATCCGATGTGTCCCCCGTACCGTGAAAGCTACTTAGAGCGATGATCGATATCCCTTCGATTCAATCCGTGAAACGCGATACATCATAGCGAGGATTCGCCACGCGGGAAGAAGTTAATCTGTCACGACGTGAATTCATCTTTGCGGCGTCCTATCCGCGCGCAACATAGTAGGAAATCTAGGAAACGGGACGCTGTGTATTTTGCGCGTCTCAACTTGAACCGCGGATGAATTTTTTACGAGAAACGGGGAACTAATTAACGGCCGCTGCGGAAACTCGCGGAAACTCCCCTCGAAGACAATGAATAAATTAAACGGGCAGGAAGATAGAGTTTCGGGTATTTGAACAAGTGCAATTGATGTTTTTCGGTGCGCTATTTCAAATCGCTGTGAATGAGTTAGAGCGTAGTCACGTATCGCCTAGCATCTACCATCGACAGACACCGAGCAAACTTCAAATATAGAAAATTAGAAATTCGATACCGCGCTACATCTGTGTAATAAATAGACTCTGAATGTTTATGCGTGATAAATATGCAAAAACATATCCCATTTATGCACGAAGTATATGCAAATATGCCGGAAAATATGCTAATATACTGGGAAAATATATAACATTAACAATACATTTCGCATTTGTTGTAATTTATTGTAATTCGTGTTGCAATTAATGAGAAACATTTGTTTCAAACTGGATGATGTAAATTATTTTACTATGGTAGATGTCCCAATTATTATCAGTGTCCCTATAACCGACGCTTTAATTATTTCATTTAATAGCAAAGTAGTGTATGAAGAACCGTAAGTAAACAAATTTTGATACTAACTTTGGACATCGGTTTACGTAACAACACATAGACGTTGTTTATTCGTTTACGCTGAATATTTCCAAATAAGTATTAGGAGGTAAATGTGCTGTTGAACATTAAAACGTGACCAATATAATTATAAAGTATGGGACGTGTCATGATTCAGTAAAAGCGATACGTTTACTATACATCTTATATCTGTTACACAAACTGACGTAATAATTATTTCCATTTAAATGACAACTTTCCAAGTGACAATAATAAGAACATTGGACTTTGTTGTACATTTTTTAATTCGTCATATTCAACGTATAAGAAAATGCTCATAAATAAGAGAAATGTTGAACAATATTATGATCCAAAGTGGAACGATGTTCATGTTAAATGATTTCTAAAATAGGTAATTAAACAAAGTTACGCGACAAGTTTCAAGTGGCAGTAGTTGGTACTGTGCAGAGATGACTCGTTAGCGAGGCAAACCGATTGGCTGTCGCATATTAGCGTCACCTTCAGTCACACGTATTATCGTCATTGGATGAATCGGTGTCACGACTGCAAGTCTACTGCGTGACAAAGAACGCGAAACAAAACGCGTCGAAGTAGAGTGAAATATGTAGAACGACTTGGAACTACAACTGACAAGTCGCATTGGCGTAAACCTAATTTTTTTTTTTCTCGCGAGGATGTGGGGAAATCTTCAAGAAGATACCTGGAAGAGTCCTTACTCGCGAATCCTTAACGAATATGGAGGACCTACTACTATGCATGTAGCATCTAAGAATCTGGAAGAAAGATTTTCTACTGGCTAATGGGCGGTGCGAACGAACTGCTCCCCTTGCCCCTGTGCTGTTCTGATTGCAGGATCCTCGCCAACAAGTCATCTCTGCATAGTACTATGCATGTGCGAACCCTCTCAAGTATCTTCTTGAAGATTTCACCATATCCTCGCGAGAAAAAGAAATTACGTTTATGCCTAATGCGATTCAGTTGTAGTTGCAAGTCTTTCTATCTCACTCTACGTCGACGTGTTTTGTTTCGCGTTCTTTGTCACGCAGTAGACTTGTTGTTAGAGTTTCATACAGACGAGGTTTACGACACGACGGAAGAAATTGGCCACTTTTGAATTCCATAATTTATTATCCGTACCATCTGTATGCCAGCACTACGATGGTAAGTGACATTTTAGTTTTAGCAAAGGCAGTTATGGCCATGCACTCGTTTATAGATTTTTTCGGCTTCAGCGGCACAAGCCATGTCATAAACCTCGAGGACTGGAAGGTCAAGGGACAACTTAGACCTGAAAAATAACGGTTTCGGCAGACCGGGAACCGCATCACGAGTTCTTGGGAAAACGCAACCTTGTCCAAGAAACGCCGTCCTCCCCCGTAGGAACTCCTGTTCCCCTTCCAGAAGAGTACCACGCCAAGGGCGCAATGGAAGGGAGAACAGAGGGTTTAAATATGACAAAAAAGGCCAAAAACGGCAGAGCAAAGACAGAACAGCATTAGATAGTACAGAGTAATATTACAAGAGACATAGTTCAAACACAATTGCTGAGTACTCAGACTCACAATCATAGTTAGAATTTAGCACAACAGTTCACACACAAACACACACGTACCTGCGACATCATACAACCAAATAAATTGTTTTATTCAGTAATCAGTGTAATTAAAACGTCTTACGGCCCCAATCCGTGTAAATTTGGGTGGTCCTTCGACAGTATATTAGACGGCACGAAGTGCAATACTCAGGGTCTTGACCGTACCCTAACACTTGTAGTCGTGACCGATTCACCCAATGACGATAATACGTGTGATAGAAGGTGTCGATACTATGCGAAAGCCAATCGGTTTGCCTCGCCAACAAGTAATCTCTGCACAGTACATCTACCGTATATCACTTACAGTGAAAAGTAAAGTTGCAACTTTAGCACGCTAAAGTTTCCATTGCCATTCAAAGAGAAGGATTTCAATGATTATAAACCAGCACTTATTAAGAGTATATATGAGAATACCATAAATAGTATGCGGATGTTTATGCAAATGCCTGTTTTGATAGGCAATGGATGACTGCATCGTTATGATTGCGAAGCGCGAGGACAGAATCTGGTGGAAAGAAATCACGGTACCACGGTAGTCTGCGGGATAGAAGAAAATAATTCACGTCCCGAGGGGGCCCTTCGCTAAAATTACCACAGCCTGGCCGAAGTATTAAACTTGTTAAGATATTTAGAGCTCTATGGAGATTCGCCGTGAATTACGACGGTAAACGAGCGAAAGGCTGTGGAAAATTTCAAGGCGTCGCGTCGCCTCGTAGCGACTTGATAAAAACGTGCTGTTTCTAGTCGAGGACTTTGCGAAGAATGGCTGCCGCAACCTGCCAACGACCCTACGCGTTTCGTTATTTAGCAAGCAGAAATATCTACCCGGAGATTACGTAAAAAATGCAAAATTGCAGGGCTGGGTGATAGATAATGCATGCAATTCAACAAACAGGAATTTGTGAGAATGTAAGAGATCAAAGTTTGTTTAGTATTTTAGAGAGGAACTTTGGGAAAATTGATTGCTTGAAAATTCAAAAGCTTGGAAATTTGGTGACTTGGGAATTTGAACGGTTGAAAATTTGATAACTTGGAAATTTATAAGAGTGGAAATTTGATAGAGAGCAAACTAAGATATTGGAAATCCAAACTTGGAGTTTTGCTGGCTTGGTAATCGAAATCTTGGAAATTTAATTACTTGCCCATTGAAATTTAATTACTAATCCACAAATTAGGAAATTTAACGCCTTGTAAATCCAAAACTTTGGAATTTAAAAGGCAGGAAAATCAAGGACTTGAAAACTTAGAAACTTGGAAATTTGATGACTTGGGAATCTAAATCTTGGAAATTTGAAGACTAAGGAATCCAAAGCCTGGGAAATTTAAAGGCTTGAAATTTTTGCGGCTCAGAAATTAAAATGTTCGAAATTTTTTCATAGCTTGAAATTCATAGGCTTAAGAATTTGATGACTTAGAAATCTAGAAACTCGGAAAACGTATGGCTTGGAAACCCACCGCCTTGGAAATTTTGTAGCTTGCAATACAAAGACTTGGAAATTTAATGATTTAAAAATCTAATAGTTATAAAAATCTCTCATGGAAATCCAAATCTCGGAGACGTGGAATCCAAAAGCTTGTAAATTTGATAAATCAGAAATTCAATTCGCGGAAGTTTGATGATTTACAAATCGGAAGTTTGAAACTTCAAAGATTTGCAAATTCAAATCTTTGATAATTCCAAACTTGGACATTCCAGAGTTCGAAAGTTCGAGAGCTTGAAAATTGATCTTAATTGCTGATCCATTAAAGATCGAATGTTGCAACTGATAAACGAAACAAATTCAAAGTGAAAAAAACATAAGTCAGTCTCAAAGGGGTGAAAATTCACTGCAATCTTACATTCGCTATAACAACAGAAATTCGAATAGGCAACAAGAGTTTGTTTTATGCATTTTTATCTCCGTCGACAGAAGCTTAAATTTGGTACACGTTTGGACGATTTAGGTTACGAGGTTCAAGCTTCGGCAAATGGAATGCAAACGATGATACGAAACTTGATGGAGTGTCTTCAGCTGTTCGAAGTAGAACATTCTCTGCGCTACTTGCAGGGATTTAACTCCTCGAGTTGTTAAGAGGATTGCTGTAGCAAGAGACGGAACAAATTGTCATAACATGAGCACATTCGAGAACAAAATTCCCCTTGTTTAAGCGATCCTTTCTTATGGAACCGTAATGGAGAAGGAAAATTGGCGAACAGCCAACTATTCCCAACTACGTGTAACGTAATTAAAGTAACACAAAACTTAGGACAATTACATTTACACGGATAATTTTTATCAACTTCAGCTCAATCAACGCAACTGTCCATTAAAAAGTTATCTAATGTAAACGCAGCTTGATTAAAGTATCAACCCTTTCGTTGCGGACTCTTTAAGCTGAAATCATTGTTGACGCTTAGATATTTACGGCCGAGATACTATATATTTAAACAATAATTCTCACTCAGTTCATTCAATCTCTAATCAGAGCAAGATTCTAATCAAGCTTTGCTTGCACTAAATGTATTAAACGAAAATGGCATAATAATTAATGTGAAATGTTACGGTATATGAAACTTATAATGCAACAAAATAATAAAAGTAGAGGAGATGATCTAAATATGAGGTACCATTTTTATTTTAGCGTTTATTGTCGAATACATTAAAGATACTTAAAGTTTTACGTATCAGTGTTCGCAACGGCATTTTTTGTATCACTTTAATCCGAATTTATACGAATGGGTTAAGTATTTATGAAAGAAGCATCTGTGTTCGCCCCGATGAAAAAAAAATAAGAATCACAACGTCCCATATGTACCCCCCCTCCCCCATCCCAAAATTAGAACTACGCATTTGGCAATCGCGAATGGAAGCGCAAAAAATTCTCGAAACCTCGCTCTGCGAAGTTTGCTCCGGGAAAACGCGTTTTATTCAACGTCGTCGTTTTGACGAGCGTTTACGGTACCGCGTTAAAACCTGATGCTTTGACCCCGAGGCAGCACCGTCGCGGAGGGTCACCGGCGTGGTAGACAATGGTAGTGAAGGGAAGTTGCGGAAGGGGCGGCGAAGAAAAGGGGATGGAACGGAGAAAGAGAAAGCAGAGAAACCACACGGGTCGTAGGTCGCGGGTAAGCGGTAAGTTTCTAACGAGAAGCATTAGCGGAGTGGACGAGGCGACATCAAATATGTAGATAGCGCTACGGGGAATTTCTCCGGAGAACAAAGTTGCTACAACGAAGCCCGGACTCGGAAATAGAAGGAGGTGGATCTGAAGAGAAAGGTGGGGGAGAGGGTGGTTGAAGGGGGTGGAAGAGGAAACAAGAAGCACACGGAGAGGGAACGGTCTTGCCTCATCCTTGGAAGGCAGCTCGCGGCGTCAGACTCCCTTGTGGTGCGCTTCCAACCCTCCGTACGTCGGATAATAATGGGAAAGGCTGCTGGAGCTACCCCTACACCGAGGCACGAATTAAGTCTGCGGAAACGCCGCCGCGTCTGGAATTGATTAACCTTCGTAGTTTGCGTCCTGCACGAGGCACCTCAACCATGGTAATCCGAAGAAAGTGATAGATTTCAAGGTTGTTTTGCTGTTTCTGTAATACAGTCGATCCTCCCCCTTATAACACGGTATTTTTGCAACCACTTTCTGACACGGTACTATTTTAAAGAATTGTGCCAATCCCCATTATAGCACAGCGTTCTTATAGCAATCATTCACTCTAACGCGATTAAATAATTGAGGAATGAGATAGTAGTTTTATTAGTAGACAACGCATTCTTTCTATGCATTTAGAAGTTTAGATGATTAGATGGAGAGAGGTTTAAAAGTTTAGAAAATTCAGATGAGCAACGAGGCACACAATGCACGTCGCATTTAGAAATACGTAAAATATTCAAAGTAAAGTACACGGTTTTTATACGTAGGAGGCGAATCAGATTTTTGGTGAAATTTTACCTATTCCTTTAATTTGTGGGCTTCTAAAAATGGGACTCTGTATAATAATTCGCAATCTATTTATCAGTTTTTGAAATTGAGTTTTGCTTCTTGTTCTTAGCAATATTTAGCCCCGTGTAACACGGTATTTTTTTTAGGAAAGTAAGTACCGTGTTATACGGGATTTGTATTTGATTGTATTTTAGAAATGGGAGGGACTGGAAGCTATGAATTTCATTTAGAGGCTTTTGGACCGTATTTAGAGTTCAGTTGTATTAGATTAAGCTGCTGTAGAAGTGGAATGCTTTGATAAAATTGATGCAACGAATTCTAGATCGGCACAAGTCTACTTTTGTAGATTCGCGAGTCATTCTTTAGCCAAACGCATTCCTATTGTTTTAAAAGCAGACGAAGAAGAGAAAAATATCTGTATCCGAATTTATTTAGTGTATAGTGGCGAGCGTATGAACCACCAACGAAGTTCCTTCACAAATATCGAAAATTCATAAAATGTTTTAGAGAAATATGTCTTTCATCTTCAAGAGGTTAATTTGAAGTCTCTTCAGAAGAAAAATTTGTGGAATTTTCCGAAGAAAATACACAAGAAGCAAAAATGCTTTTCAGTCTTAAGGGACTACTTTACTAAAAATAATTGTACAAGTATAATACGCACTACAATATTTTCGTAAATTTGCTAAATTTATTGCGTAGTGTAACGCATACACGAATTATAAGCGTAATTCTTAACTTAAACTTGAGCAAGTAGTAGTTCGGATGTTCATGCATTTATGAGAAATTCAGATACGCAAAATGATACGAAATTCATGTAATATGCAAAAATAGGCAAAATATCCAAAGTAAGGTACAAATTATTTTATTTCGAGGGTGATACAACCCTCCATTTAAGTCTCATTTCCTTAATCTTCGGAAAAGATTCAAAATTAAACCTTCCTTTATCCTCTACAATCTTTTTACTTTAAAAATAAATTTCGAGAAAGAAGAAGAGAAAAAGAGTCTGCAAATTCCTCTTAATAAATATCGGCATTATATTCCGTTTATTTATCACTAGAATGCGAATTTCTATGCAAACTCGTATTTTTACCAACAATATTCAGAAAGCTGAATTTAAATGGAGGATCGTTTTACTCTCTAAATACAAAGTTACGTATTTTATTTTGTATATCATTTTCCAATGGAAGTAATCTTTTGTTTCCAGTCTCTTTAAAGATATGCTAGTCTAAAGCTGGAGATTTTAAAATGTACGCTTTTTCCGCGCCGACTTATAATAGTTGTACGATTAATTATTGAGCTCTAATGCTAATTTATAATTAATGATCTTAACTAACGTGCTTGAAATCGATAAACATTTTGCTGTTTTTCTTTGTTTAATGCACCTTTTAGACCTACATATATATATATTTTTTTTCTTTGGTTAATGAAATAGTTATGGCGATGAGACGTGATAAAGTAAGTTCTAGAGGGAAGACCAAAGGGGGTACTTTTTTCATTAGTTAACAGGTTAACGAATGATAACGGCGTTTTGGATGGGAGGACTTACAATCAGCTTCGAACATTGCATCGCATTACGCGGTATTACTAACTGGGGAATCGTCTAATCCAAAGTTCTCCAGATAGCGGAATTAGTTAATATGTAAAGCAGCCCGAGCTGGAAATTCCAGAAATGTCGCTCAGAGTTTCGCTTTTCGTTTTAACCGTCCAGGGCCCCTGTTACAACCTTTTCAGCGCGATTTTGTTTGCATTTCAACCCCGTGATTTCCCGTTTCCCGAAAGCAGCGACGAGTCGTTAAAAATGAAAGCCGGTTATCCGCGCAAACGTTACACCTGAGTATTTAACTATACATTAAACTGCTAGTTTGCTAAATGCTTTTTCGCTCATCCCGTGCGACGGTTCGTTTAGGTACTTCTCTTCTTTTTTTTTTTTAGCAACAAATTCGTAATTGGTGGTTCAACGTAAGCAAAGTGCGTCAAGGGAGTTCTCGATTAATACCGAAAGCTGGCAAAAATTGGAAAATTAGGAAATATAGAGAATAGAGGATTGGAAAACGAGAAAATCACGGAACTACAAGTTTTTAAAATAATTATAAATTTAGGAAATTAAGGAATGGGGAAATTAGCAAATCGACAAATTAACGGATTAATCAATTAGGAAATTAAGCTGTGCAAGTTTAAAGCATTCGAAATTTTAAACGTTGGAAATACAAAGCATTGAAAATTGGAAGCTATGGAAATTGAACGCATTGGGAATTCAACGCTTTGAGAAGTTCAAGAGTTAGAAATTCGATATATTGTGAATTTGGCACTGTAAAAAATGAAAGAGTTAGAAATTCGACATATTGCGATTTTGGCGCTTTGAAAGGTTGAAGAGTTAGAAATTCGTCGAATTGGAAATTTGAAACTTTAGAAATTCATAGCGTTGGAGATTCTAAACTTTGAGAATTCAAAGCATTGAGAATTTAAAGGAATAGAAATGCTAAACTGTGAAAACTCAAAGCATTGGAAATGCTAAGCTGTGAAAACTCAAAGCATTGGAAATGCTAAGCTGTGAAAACTCAAAGCATTGGAAATGCTAAGCTGTGAAAACTCAAAGCATTGAAAATCCCAAGCATCGACAGCTCAAAGCGTTGAGAATTGAAAGCTTTGCACGTTGAAATTATTGGAAATTCGGCGCTTTGAAAATTCCAAGCGTTGGCAATTCGAATCCTTCCAAAAATTATCATGTGAACAAACTGTAATACTATCTTACGAATCGCCCTGTTGACGACAAACGAGTTAACATTTTCACCTTTGTCCCTAATCGACGCACTGTCGCGATCGCGATTATTACACGAATTAATCGCGGAACACGTGAAAAGTATTCACATCAAAGTGTCGACACTCATAGAAGGGAGAACACACGGAGAGTACACAGAACAGGGTGAAACCTGGCAAAGGGTGAGAAACGCACAGGGAGGCTAAAAGATGGGGAGAAGGCCAAGTGGCTGGTACCACGTGCTGAATCAAACTAAGCGTAACGTTTTGGGGTTGCACGAGGGCTGAAGTGTAACGAGAGCAAAGCTACGCGGCAGAAAGAGGCGTCGAGGGTTACAGAGTGAGACACGGTATCAGTGAAGGGGGCCAGAAAAGGGATGCTCCTCTCAGCAGCAGCACCCTCCCCCCTCGCCCCCTTATAAGACGAGGTAAAGCGAGGGGTGCAAAGCGAGGAAGGTGGGATGCTCTGGGAAGACGGCGGAATATACAGGAAGACGATTCAGGGTGAAAGTTTCGCTGTATCTCGCCACGTCGTCAAGCTACTCCCTGGCTTGAATAGCGGCTGGAGAAACGAGAGACGAAACCCGACGCGTCAGCCTTCACTTAACGAAATGGAATTTGTCAACGGGTAACCGGTGAACGCGTCGAATAAAATTCAAATAGGCAGAGCGGGGTCAGTCTTGTTCAGCTAAGGAGGAGGAGAGTTTTAGTGGTCTTGGTCGATGGTTAATTTCAGTTGATCCGGAGAATGGTCGAAGGTTATGGAGCAAAGAGGCTTCCGTAGGATATAGAAGGCACTGGTAGTAAAATGATGCCGGATGGTTTAAGCGTGTTGCACGAGGGAAGGGAGGTTTTTATTTTTAGTACCGGTGTATCTAATTAAGGTTACAGACTCTAACTGAGGTTAGGCCGAGGGGATTTTTCTCTGGAGATTTTATCCGGGGCTATGAAATTTCTTTGGAAGATACTTTTTTTTACGGTTGACTCGTGTTTCTGCATAATTTCGCAGAGGACAAAATCTGATAAGGTATATTTAATTTATGGTAACGCTGGCGGATTATTGGATACGTTCAGAGGAATGTAGAGACGCTCGTGCAATAGTAATAATACGTTTCACTGACTTTTCACGGGAAAAGGGGCTAATTGAATATAATTGGATTGTAATGTGAAATGTTTCAGATTTTCACGTCGACGGGAATGAAAGCTTCTAAGCGATGTTTCGCAGTTAACAACGTTAACTGCAAAAGAGCGTTCTACGTGCGGTGATGCAAGAAGGTGGAAGACGTTAATATGGAAATTGCACGAATTTCCATGGAGTTCCCCTTTGAGACGAGAAATCATTTTTCGAGTGAGTATTATTTTTTATAATTAAATGCCCTACTACGGTACCGGATTAAAGGCTTTCTTCTTTGTGAGATAATCACTTTGAAAAGGTACGCGAAGCTTCCCAGTTAGCTACAGGGCTTCTGACGTCGGTTCTTCCGGGAACAGAAATTTTAATTAGTAGGTAGACGTCTTTACACTCAAGCAACCGGACTATTAACTTTCCTCTCGCTTCCTCTTAGACGTTTAACTTATCGCTCTTTACCTCTATCGACTCACTCGCTTCTTTCTTTGTTACTACTTACAATTAGTCAATCAAATATACGGTCAGTCATAGAAATCTACATGCGCGTTCTAGATTTCAAATGTTTAGGTATTTTAGGAAACATTTTATTAGGTTGTCGGAAAATTATTGTCGTTCTTTTGCCAAAAATTGCTATACACAAGTTGAGATGCCAACAAGTTTGCAATCGTGAATAAAATTTAAAAGTAGACACTTCCAAGCATCATTTGTGTACAAATATAAAGCTTGGAGCTTGTTGAATTTAATACTGCTAATAGTTCATTAATTGTTTTGAAAGGAAATAGCAAATAATGAAATACAGTGAACTATGCGTGCAAATGAAATTCGAACGTTTCTCATAAAATGCTGTTTAAGATTAAAATTAAGCTAGAATGCAGTAGAAGTTCTCTTATTATTAATATTATTTACGCATCGACAGATATACTTTACGAACGAACTACTCAACGTTAGTTTGACAAATTTTATACCGAAAATATAAACCTCGAAAATGTGCCTTATAATATCTCAAAAGAAACAATTGGCAGATATATACTAAAAATTTTACTTACATCCGATACTTATTAATGTTTTCGAACCATCGTACATAAATTATAAACGGCCTTTTTCATCGATTAACGAGTACAGCATTTGGGCTACGTAAAATCGGCCATTTCATATGCAACCACCTAATATATGCCATCCTCGATCTCCTTTAATACAAAATGCTTGAAAAGCCTCGATAATTAGCCTAGAGATGCAAAGAAAGGGCAGAAAGTCGGTCACCGCGAACAATATTTTTCGGATCATTTGGGACCTTCCCCTTCTTCCCAGTTTTTCTCAATAGATCCCCCTATTTCTGTGGACGAAAAATCGATCGGGATATTCCATAGAATCCTCCATATCCGCAGACGGTAAACTACTTTGGAATCTTTTTGCCGGATCTGAAAGAAGTCAGGAGTCCAGAGCTGGTCCAGGAAGCCGCATTCAAACCTCGGAATATATATTCCCCGGCTCTTTGGCATCGGGAAAACTAACGAGAGAGCATTGCAGGACTTGGCTCGAGGAAGTTTATTTTCTTAATACCGCGGGGCCGTGCATCAGTGTTCCGGTTAGAGTCGCGACTCCCCATTCAGAAGCTTCATTAGGAGAAGCGCGTATTCAGCGGTCATTTTGATTCCTCCGCTTGTGAATTCGCGTGACCCTCGGACATTCTATAGCTTTAAGAGTATCGGCGTCTTTTTTAGAATTCGCCTCTTCTTTTTATCTTCTCTTCTATTCCACCCGTTCACTTTTGGTTCGGTGATAAGTCGTAACTTTTCTCGGGGTAATTTTTACACAGTGCTATGGAAGGGCCAAAAAGTTGCTGCGAATCCTCGCTTCGATTCACTTTTTGTAGAACAGGGCTCTATTCTAGTGAGATTTCCAATGAATGCATAAAAATTCGCAATCTTTTGGTATACAGGGTGTCTTGGGCTTTTTCCATCGAATTACGACATATTAACAATCTATTGCACGAATTCTCGTCACGATTTAAAAATATATATATACGGTTGTTGTTCTATTTAAATGTTGATATTGTAATGAAATAAACAACAGAATATTGAGGAACAATGTTATATATTGAATTTTATGACTGCTTCCAAACGTGAATTTCGTGCATATTCAATTTTCAGTGGTTCTTAACTCATTAAATTACGTTCCCAATTGGGAACGGAATGCAATAGAGTGTTAATTTAAAGATTAAAAGAAGGAAAAAGTGATACATAATGTTCGCTTATAATTAATTCTTTACTACAAAGTTCTAAACAAATATTGTACCCGTGAACTACTCTAATTTTGCGTATGGGGAACTCGAAAACGAAAGGCTTATTCGGTAGAAGTGCGTTCGTACGAAAGTATAAAACGTGCAAAAGATTAAAAACGCGGTTACTGAATATTAAAGATTCGAACTCTAAATGTTCTATCCTTTGGCTATTGCACTTCGTGCCGTTTAATTCGAAGGACCACCCACTGATGTGGGAAAAAACTGAACTTCTGATTGACCGAATTACGTTTATTCTATTTTGCTTAATGACTCCCTTTGCTCTACTCTAAGTTGTGTTCAATGTCCTCACTGACACTTGAACGTGTTGACTGATTAACTCTGACTCTAAGAAAAAGTGACCCTATCATAAAGTCGTCCCCTTGCCGTTCCTAACACTGAAGTTCGGAAAAATACTCAGGAACTTAGTGGAATAATAAATATTCAGTTATTCGTCGGTGACAAGTTTTCAGTCGAGCGAAATGACAATAATCCCCTAATAGGGTACATTCGAGGGCAAAAAGATTATTTTATAAATACGAATTTGCATAAAAATCGGCAATCTCGTGTACGATATTCGTATCGTAGACGTTGACGAAGGGACAAGTAAAAGCAACGTCCGCCCCGTTTAACGCTCACCTTATTGACCTTATGCTTAATATTAACGAGGCGACGTGGTCGGCCTGTTGGACGCACACATGACAACGTGTACACCAGGCATACAGAGAAACGTAACTAGCCGAAGGCCGTTAACCTCCTCATTTGCAGCGCTTTGATCCAACCCTACTTTCCGAACATTTCCCCTGCCTGCCCCATACCCGATTCACTCGATCGATTCTCGAAATACCCTCGATTTCATGCTAACTAATGTCGCCGAGCGAACCGCGGCGCGATATAAAACGGATCGCACAAACCGGATTGATTTGCATAAATAATTGCGCACATATCATCAAGGCACGAGCGAAACTGACTAATTAGTACACCGTTCCGTGGATACATTCAAGGTGATTACCAATGACGTATCGAAACGAGCGATGAATCGGCGGCTTCTTCGACGAACGTGAAATTGGAACTTACGGCCGCGACGAGTTCGAAACGGTACAAGTTGCGCGAGCTCTGTGAAATCTGGCGATCTACTTTCCGAGTTTCTTCACGGAGAGTTTTATCAATGGCGAAAACGGGGCGAATTGTCTGCTCTGAATTGGTCGAGTTACTTTGTCTTGCGATATGACAATCGAGGTCGTTGTAATCAGGAGAAAGAAAAGATGATACCGATTCGGTTGAAAAATCGCAGAATCTAGATTCACGATAGCAGATGCTCAAAGATCTATGCTTTTAGTTTGAAAGTTTCCAATTTGATTAACGTGTCAAATGAAGCGTACCGAGTTTCCAATTGCGTTAGTATTAAAAATGAAATGTACCATTGTTCTGTACGGAATACAGCAATCGAAGACATTGCGATCAGAATAAAAGAGGTACACTAATTTAGCAGAAAAATTAGAGAATTCTGGATTCACAGACTAGGAATCTTAAAGATCTGTGTTCTCACTTGCAAAGCTTCCAATTTTATTCATATGAAAAATGAAGAGTATCAAGTTTCCAATTGCATTAATATTAAATGTGAAGAGTAACATTGTTTATTTAGTCGAATTGTTGGAGGACATTGAAATCGAAAGAAAGAAGATACACTAATTTAACAGAAATATTAGAGAATTCTAGATTCACAGACTAGAAATCTTAAAGATCTGTGTTCTCACTTTCAAAGTTTCCAATTTTGTTACTATGAAAAATAGAGAGTACCGTTACTTATTTAACCGAAATGTTTTGTACGCAATACAGGAATCGAAGACATTGCGATCGGAAGGAAGAATACGTACTAATTTAATAGAAAATTTAGAGAATCCTAAATTTACAAACAAAGAATCTCAAAGATCTATATACTTACTTTCAAAGTTTCCAATTTTGTTACTATGAAAAATGAAGAGTACCGTTATCTATTTAGCCGAATTGTTTTGTACGCGGTACAGCAATCGAAGACATCGCGACCAGAAGAAGAAATACCTGATAAAACAACAAAATATCCAAGAGAACTGCATAAACCGGACTCTGAAAGTCTTCCTCCGTTTTGATCAAAATAAGAAGACTAAGAGAGGATAGGTTCCCCACAGCAACTGGCGTAACGAGAACCAGATTACCCGTTCCAGTTTGTTTCCAGTCGAACTTAAATCCCGATCCAAACGAGCTCGGCGCGCAGTTGCGCAGGTATTCCTCGAGTTTCACCGGAAGTTACTCAATGACGACGCTGGATCCCGAACCTCGACCTAGAAACGCTTCTATGGTAACGATCCCCGATTCTTTTGAATCACACGTCGATTCTACACCTATTATCGATCCTTGCGAAAGCGGAAAACGGGAAATGATAGCCAGGGAAAAAGGGGGTCAGCAACAAAGGAACCGTGGAAGAATAAAAACGGAAGAGACACTTTCATTACGCGAGGTTGCGCGGCCGCGCCGCTTACAGTGATAATGCGAACGGAAGACGCAAATCACCCGTGTGGAATAGCGAATGGCTGGATTCGTTTTAACGACCGTTAACCGGCCGAATGGCGAACGCGATGTTACACTTGGCGATCGTTAAAACTTAACGAATCCTGCACGCCCATGGCTGTACCCATCGCAGTAGAATGGACCAGTATGCCGTCAGTCTTTATCAGGGTCGCAAGAAGTATAATTGAGGAGCATTCTGGAAAAAGAGCCCATAAATCTATACGTTCTCTTTCAGTAAATCGTCTGTTAACCGTTTGAGTGCCGGGGAGGCATTGGGAAAATTTTGTCGAAAAATGTCAAACGGCGCAATCGCGCTTCCTTTATTCCGCGTCGAAAAATGGCTAGGGTAAATGTCCCAATTACTGCCGCTTTAAATTTGTCCCACAACTTCATTTAATTATTTGAAATTAATCGTCTCTGTTTGGAGCACAACATTGGTTAACATCTCTCTTATTTACGATGATTTCTTTTGTACGTTAAATATGATGTATTAATTACTAATTGATTGAAAATATATAACAAAGTGTAATGTACCTATTACTGTCAATATTTAAATAGAACAACAGCCATATACATTCTTTTAACTCGTAGTAGATAATTCGTGCAATAGGGTAAATAATCCACGTACTGTCACTGTTCCTATAACTGCCACTTGAATTCGTTTATTTAATAGCAAAGTAATGTATACAAAATCGTAAGTAAACAAATTTTCATACTAAATTTGAACTTCGGTTTACGTAAGAACGCATAGACATTGTATACTCGTTTACACTTAATATATATAAATAAATATTAGGAAGTAAATAGTGCTGTTGAACGTTAAAACGTGACGAATATAATTATAAAGTATGGGACGTGTCATAATTCAATAAAGCGATACGTTTACTATACATCTTATATCTGTGACGCAAACTGACGCGTTGATACGTGTAAAAACGTGTTTCCATTTAAATGAAAAGTTTTCAAATGACGGTACGAAGGACCGTGGACTTTGTTGTACATTTCCAATTACGTAGTAATGAATTTATTATACTGAATATATAAAAAAAAATGTTCGTAAATGAAGGAGCGGTTGAACAATATTATGCTGCCAATTGGAACGATCTTTACGTTAACGACGTTCTAAAATAGTTAAATAAAGTAACGCGCGAACCTTATAGTGGCAATACGTGGTACATTTACCCTAGAGGGTTAAATTAGCCCATTTCGACTTCGCGACTCTTTAAGGTAAA
The DNA here is from genome assembly GCA_028830335.1 of Eucera pruinosa. Lineage (NCBI taxonomy): Eukaryota > Metazoa > Arthropoda > Insecta > Hymenoptera > Apidae > Eucera > Eucera pruinosa. Next base: position 8,393,250 of record JAMYCR010000015.1, on the reverse strand, counting down.
ACCAAGTGTTGTATTCGCATCTGTTCTTTCCGTGGCGGTTTTTCATATTCGTATAATTGGCCTTCGAATAGGAGTACGAGACTGGTTGGACGCTAAAACCGTGGCATACGAAGGCATTCGGGGAAGAAAAGTCTCGACGAACGCCCATTTTCATTACTTACCTTCAAGCTGGAAGTTTCCTTGCCAACGTGCGTGGTGGTTTTCAGTGCGCTCGTAAGTTCGCGTTATGTTCAACAGCGCGGGCCAAGCAAGAAACATACTCTTTCATAAAGTCGTTGGAGCACAGCGATTTGCTTGTAGCCGAGTGAAGCATAGCGAAAGAAGATGGTAACGATGTTCGCTCGAAACGAGCCCAACCCCGCTACATTTTCATTTCGGCTCCGCCGGAACGTTGCAGACAATTAAGGGAACGCATGGGTGCAAAGTTCTTGCGGTTTTAGATTGAATATATTTCACCAGAAGAAGTTTAAAGGGAACGAACGAACGCGAGCATCGTTCGGCCATTACGAAACGAGAGATAGTAGACGTAATGCTTGTTAGAAGTAGGTACTGACAATAGGTAATTCACTGATCTTTGTAAATAACATCAAAGCGTCGCTTAACACTTTTGCTGCCATTGACAAAGTGACTAACTCGACTTTATAATTTGTTTAACATTCTAACGTCAAACCACTCGGTTGGAGCTTAACTTTTTATAGGTAAAATGAATGTTCGTAATAATTGGGTTGAGCACCGCGAAATAACAGAAATGTTTCTGGTCGTGAAATGATAAAGAATTTATAAAAGTAATACCACGTATTGCAAGGATATTGCATGCGTTTTTTGTGTCGCTAGTTGAAAGCTACACCTGTAATAATATATTCTACAGTGTTTATTTCAATATACATTTTAAGGGGCATTTTAAAAAAGACTGTATATTTATTTGATCAGTTTCCCTACTTTTTTGTTTTATGGAGTTAATCGATTTGGCAAATGAGCGGCACATTTGTTCTGCACATCCGTGAAAGAAGATACGTTGTAAGTAATTTAGAGAAAGGTACGGTAAAGATGAGAATACAGAAAGAGAATACTGCAGCAATTGTAATATGATAGTCATTTGGTTGAGGAAATACATCTGTGCAACATTGTATTTTGTATCAATAAAAGTAAACGATAGGATAAACCCTCCTACCAGTGAATGAGCATTCACAAAGAAATACAAATTGTAAGCTTTAAAAATAATTGAATGTTTATAAATACATTTTATTCGCATTTGCAATAAAATAGAATTGTTTTACTAGGTTTCAAATTATTTTAAAATTTATAATTCATTCAAAAATACTATAGAAAGAAGAAGTAATTATATTTTTGCGAATGTCCAAGGAATGTTTAAGAATTTAATTCTAACTCACATTAATAGTCATTCTACATTAAAATAGCGTTCGATTTTTATGCGAATTAGCATCGAATCGGAAATAAAATGCAAAAGGGCATCGAGTTAACTCCTGTACCTAGTATATTAACCAAAACGTGTTACTTTAGGCAGTCGAATTTATTATTTATAATTTCCAAACTTTTGGCTTCCCAAGCATTTAAACTCCCAAGCCAGTGGATTTACAAACTTTCCAATTTCAAGCTTTCGTATTAACAGAAGCTTCCATCAACTGTTGAAATCGTTCGAATAATTATGATCAATACTATAATTGTCCGACTTTTACTTTGAGCCAATGTATCTCAGTAAAAACACCGAATTTTTGACCCCTCTCGCGACTAACAGACGGAAAGCAGATTAGCGAAGTGTCGAAATTGCAACGGGAAACCAGTTTCATTCGCATTCCGCGACAGTGAAAGGACCAGAACGGAGCACTACCAAACGAGAAACATAAATAATAGAGCAGACCGAGTGACGTTCGAGTTTATTTCCCCTCTCAGGTCAGGGATCAGCTCCCTTTCGTTCGCTATGTACCAATTATGGAGCTGCTTGTACGTATATTCGCACACATGAACGCACCATAGAAGTTTTGCCGCTTTCCCTCGCAATGCCTCTTCCCGCGACATGTAATACACTTTTATGTCGCGTGCAATAGGGGTTGCAGCCCCCCTCCTGGTCCCTATATTCCCCACGCGATTCCGTCGATTTGATACGCTTCAACCTTCGGAATCGTCGCAGTCGTTGGTTCTTCCTGCCAGATTTCCCCAGCCAGAAATCTCTTCTGGGAAAGAAATTTCTCTTCACCCCTCCATGACCGACTGGCGATTTTACGGGACTCTAGAATTTACCGTGAAAATCGGGAAGGAACTTTTGCGCGGGGACTTCTCCTTGTCTCTTTAGAGTCACACTTTTACCATGTGCACTGATTTATAATAGAAAACTCGCGAGGACCAAAGTGAGCCGATCATAATTGAATTGGAAATGTTTCCAATTTTCTTTACAATTGGAACAATTAATTATTATTGGGGCCTGAGGATTTGGAGCTCTACCGACAAGCTAAAAGACGAAAGGGGCATGGGGAATCGGTCGCTCCCTCTACCTAGCCCTATCCCTTCAATGAATTCTTCGTCACTATTGGCGAATTTGACTACGTCTTCTGCCCATCGCGCAACAAAGAAGGCGAACGAAAGAAAATGCGACAGAGTGAGATAGAGCAACAGTAACATTGGCGTAGGATGTCTAATTCATAGGCTCCAGTTTTTTAAACGCTCCTAAAGCTATGAATCAGACATCCTACGCCAATTTCACTTTTGCTCTATCTCACTCTGTCGCATTTTGTTTCGTTCGAAATTCTTTGTTGCGCGATGGGCAGAAGGCGTAGTCAAATTTGAGAAAAGTGACGAAGAATTCATTCAAAGGGATAGGGCTAGGTGGAGCTAGCAACCGATTCCTCTTGCCCCTTTCGTCTTTTAGCTTGACGGTAGAGTTCCAACTCCTGAGGTCCCTTATAATACCATCCTTTAATTTTAACCGTTTCACTACTAAAGACGTACATACAGGTTGTCCCAGATTTTAACAGGTAAACTTTGTCAGTGTATTCAGTGGGTCTAAATAATGGAAAAATGTTACATTAACATATGTTGTTTAGAGTTCTATCCAAAAGTTATGAGATATACTGAGAACCTATTTAACTTTAATGTGTCGTAGCGAAAGGGTTAAACAAGTTATACATAATTTCCGTGCGTTAGCCCGTTAAATAGGAAGAGAATCGTGGCGTATTCAACTATGTCGAGATTCGATCGAGAAGAAATTGAGAATATCTCGAACAAGTTACGTTAATCCGCCAATAAGATAGCACCGATGCAATTCCGTCATACGTCGAGGACGCCCCGTTGACGAGCACCTTTAGCATTCTAATAATGCCTGAAAGTTTCATTAGTTCCCGGCCATCCAGCGGAACTTCTCGGATGTTGGACCGCGCAATCTCCACAGGTCCAAATAAACAATATCGAGGGTGCTCATTAGCATGATGTCTATTTAACAAAAGTCCGGAATTTAACGTAGTAGAGGGTAATCTGCCGGATGCCGTCGCAATGACCCAATTACCGCACTCGTAAAGTGCAACGGGGCGGGACGTGAGCCACATGAAAGCTGTGAACAGCCGGAAACTTTGTTAGTCTCGTAGTCTTTCGACACGTTAAGAGGGTTCGCGATTCTCCCCAGCGTTTCACCTTCATAATTAATTGAGCCAGTTCGTTGCCGACACGATACTTGAAATATTCTCGCGTCGAATAATTATTTTAGATGCCCGAATTAAATCGGGACGTTTATCGTGGAACGGGGAAAAAAAGATAGTGGAGGGTTGGTCGGTGGTGGAATCACGATGAAACTGACACGGTGTACACCGGGCGAAAATTTAATTAAATCCACCGTAAGGTTCCGCCGCGGCGTTTCGGTATTCGAATCCGATCGCATTAATTCGATCCAGCAAGCAAATCGCTTCTCTAAGTAATTTCATCGATATCCGAACGGACGTTTAATGGCCTCAATGAATTTCCAACTATTTTTCTATTTTCTTTTTCAACCCCTTTCATTTTGTTTCCTTCCGTTGAGTTCTCCCGATGCAATTTTAAATCACTTTTCGCTTCTTGTTTCGCCCCGTTTATTCATTAAACTCGCTTGTTTATTTAATTATAGCGCAGGGGAGCTGAATCCAATTAAATCATAAAATTGTCTGCCTTATGAGTGAGATTTTAACCCCTTAAAAGTGGTTATGCTGTGTACATTAGCATTATGAACATTCTTGGACGCACAAAAGAATGAAATATTGCACGTTTTTAGCATTTTCCTTGGGTGAAATTCTATTACATATTTAGAGTGTAAAGTTAGTTTGTAATTCAAATGTATAATAACGTATGCATCATATATATTTGTACATAGAAGTGACAAAACTCAACAAACCATATTTTGTATAAAAATCGAGAAACTATTTTTATTCAGTTCTTCATTTATATATTTATTTATTTAAATGATCGTTATTTGTTCGAATGGTTTATTCAGATTAATAGAGAATAATTTGTTACGGATAATACATAATAAATTGCATTTCGAATAATACTATACATAGACATTATATATAATATATAGACATATAATGTCTATATATAGATATACAAGAAATCAGCTAAATAAATTTAAGAATTATTTTCACCCTAAATTTTCACCGAATTATAGCCGATAAAAAAAATAATTTACAACATAGATTACAATTTTTGGGATCTCCAACAAACCCGCAAAGATTCAAAGAAATCAGAATTTTCGGGTTACCTAATGTCCCTCGTTAGATAAAATATTTATTCGAAACGAGTCGAATAGTGCCCAACTCTGTCCGCATGTAACGGTAGGAAAAATTCATGCCACAGTGAAATGCGTTTCCAGTGATGAACCACTTTCAAGTGGTTAAACTTTAACAAGGGTTGTTTTTGCGTTGCGCATCTCCCGCGTTATTCCAACCCCCCCCCCCCCCCCCTCCTCGGTTTCCAATTTCTCTTTAATCGAACAATCCTGCATCTCTATCGCGATAACGGGTTCCAACTTGAGAGTATTTCTCAGCGACGATCGGACGTGAAACGTCAAACTGGTTCGCACGGGTCGCCGGTAATACGAGTTATCCCAGCGAACCCGTTTCCCCGAAATTACGCCAATAACCTGTCCGATATAATGTCCGACTTCGACGTATTAATTAGCCGGAGCAACAACGAACGCCTGGGAACCGTAACTCGGCCACCAAGGTACATAGATCCGCGATCGAATTAGCAACACCGATACAGGCGTGCTCGTTGAATAATGCACGAGCTGACATTTTGTCCAATAACAAACGCCCCGTTATTCCATCGTTATTCTTGCCGGATCGCTGGTTGATCGTTTAACCGGAAGTACCTTTTGGATTCTCCGCCCTCTGGGAGAAGCGCATCCCCTTCGTTGCGTCTTGTATAATCGAATTCAAATCGACAGATCGCAGACAACCGGCTGGCGTGTGGCGTTCACCCCTGACATAGTGTTCTGGATTACTAACAAGTAAAATTTATTTCTTCGGTGATGCGGACGATAATTTTAACGCGCTAGGGGTAGCACTCGGCTTATCATATTTGTACGAGGCCCTAGTGGTAAGCTTGATAAACGAGATTCTGGGCTCGCGGTTACAGAAGAACCGGAGAAGTCTCTTTTTATCGATGTATTGCGAGTTCTCGGGGACGAGGGATGAACCGTGCGAGCAAACATTTGAATGGTAGGAATTGGGACTGTCATATGGAAAAATAGTCAACCGCAATAATTCACATATATTTCTAAATCTCAAATGTCTAAAAAAAATATAAATGGTTCGATCGTTTTACAGATATTAATTTATTTTAAAAGTGACGATATTTTTCTCATTTTTTTTCTTTTTTTGCAACCAAATATATATAAATTGGAAACACCATTTTACGAAAGTTTGCGTGATGTTTAATTAAGGTATACAAAACTTATTGTTATAACTATATTTGTACTTCGTTGTATGTCTGGAACATTTATAACTTTCTATAAGCGTTATGGTTTATTGGGATTAGTTTTTATTTTCAAAGAAGAAGTAAAATTTCAATTAATATGAGGATGATTTCAATTTTAACTATCTTTGATCTAATGAAGGTGAAAAGTAGAATTTACGCTTAATTTAAAAATAACTCGATTAAATTTAATTTTATGTATACCATGAAATTAAAATAGATTTATGGATATTTTAAATTTAATGCAAAAGTAAGATTTAACATAAATAAAATAAAATCTTCTGCCCTTTTGAAAACTCTTGTATTCACGTAGTCAATGATGTTATGAACTTATGAAATAAACAACTAATAATAATATGAAAGAAACACTTATGAAATGTATCCTAGAAATCTTTTGCATTAGCAATTTTATGCTTTATGAATTTTCACACATCATTTTTATCCTTTTAAAACGTGTCCTAAAGTATATAAATATTTAATATATTTATTCCCTTGTTTCCAAAAGGAACTTATTAAGATAGTTGAAAAAAATTAGGCAAATCAGAAGAACAAAAAAATAATTAAAGGGTTAATAATAAAAACGATCCTCATTCATTTTTATCACTTTGCAAATGGATAGAAAAATACTGTATCACTTTTATTTATTTTTTTCTGCAATAAAATATTCGTTATTAAATTGCAGGTTTTATGAAAATTCATATATTTACAAAGTCAATGAACGAGACTTCAATTAAAATTTGTTTTACTTTTTAAATGTAACAACGAGTGGCTTATTTTGGATTTTTTTATAGACTTTTGCGTAATATGTACATTCCGCAAATGTTTGCAAGCTTAACTTTCCCATAAATGCATAAAAATTCGCAATCTATTCATAATATTACGCAGTTGCCGTGTTCAATTATATCGCGAAGCTGTGCACACCGTAATTAAGGTCGCTAACTTCGACAAGGGTTGTTTCTATTATGAACCCCTCTATTATTCAAATCTTGGAGAATTACTATAATGAATTCTCATATTTAATGTTACAATATAAATTTCGCCATACAGCCCGAAATTCTTGGGTGCTTACGCGCCCCTCATCAACCCCATAATCTCAATGATTATCTCTATGGCGCTCATCAATCCACTCATCTTTTATAGCCTTAATATTCTTCTCCAAATTATTCTTCGTTCTCTCTTGGCTCGCGTATAATTCTTTTATTATTCCTTCAAAATATCTTAACTAAGGGCGCGCAGGATTGCGAAAAATGTTCGGAATTTCGGGTTCAGGAAAAAATTCTCATTTCGTCTCGATTTTATACACATAGTCGGATTCTCCCTGGTCTCCAAAAATTATGGAAGTATTTAACGAAACGAATACTGGAATGGCATCTCGCAATTCTCAGAAGTATCGAGAATTATTATTATTATTATTTATTTATTTTAGGGACAAAATTATCCTTAGTCTACTGAAGGTGACAAAAAATTACAATATTAGATATAAGAATAATATAAAATAGAACGTGAAAATTATACAATGGGACATTAAAAATAAGAAATAACAAAGGTCTTATAACCTAACAGTAGATTTCTATGCAAATTCATTTCTCTATAAACCAAAATAAAGAAGTGGAAGCTAAATAGTGGGTAATTTCGCCCTCTAAATATTAAAATATCTTCTCCAACTTGATTATTTCATATATTCTTATACGTTGCGTATATTCTGTACTTTTTAACCTGTTTAATTTTCCCATAAATGCATAAAAATCCGCCGTCTACTTATAAGATAGACAGTGACAGACACTTATGAATTATTTAAAACACTTTGAACAAAAATTTAACGTTTAATCCTTCACGCTAGATGTCGGCAAATAGTCGGCCGGTCAATTTTAATTTTTTAGAAAACCAAACTGTTGCAGCTAATCTTATTAATACAAAATTGCAACCAACATTATTAATAATCAACATTGCCAGTAATTGTGCGAGTGTTGGTTTTACATGCATATGTATGAATGATGTTAAATGAGTATGAATATTTTTTCCAGAACTATGTAGTCCATGGTAAAAATGAGATACGTGAGAGTCCTATCTATTGTGTATGTAATTATGATGAATGTCCGTTTGAAAATAGTCGGTCGTTATCGAGACAATAAAGAGATAGTACATAGAGTGAGAGAGCGAGTCTAGAGTGAGAAAGAGAGAGCTAAAGAGCGAGATAGAGGCAGTCATACTAAATGTGTTATATCGTTAAACCTAATACCTGATTAAACCATTATACTTAGTCTTTAATAATAAATATACTAAATTGTATCGTCTAACAAAAGGAAGCATTATCATTCTACCCACAAATTGTACGAGAATTCATTTGGTCCCTGCCAAAAAAAGATTAATACTTGAACGAAAATGGGATAATCCATCGTGTTGGTTTTTAAATCATTTACATTTGTAAATAACCGAAAATTCTGAAAATCTCTGGAATCGGAAATATTTTCGGGAGAAAAATTCCCGTTCCAATCGGGATTTCGCACGCCCCTAATTCCAGCGCGATGAAAATACATTTTAAAACGATTGTGAAATGAAAAATTCGCATTAACTGATTATCTGGTGCATGACGAGCAGAATCGCGTATGAATGCTATGTTTCACTTTGGGATATTAATAGCGACACGTGCGCCGGTTCGTTTAGTAAATTATAGATACGGCCTGGTAACGCGAGTATCATCGAAATTTTCGCCGCAACGGGGACCTGTAATAAGATAGATCGACATTATGTAACCCTGTAATGAACCGACGTGTTGTTAATTACAGTCCGTTGCGCGGTGGACGCGAAATACGCTGGTATTCGCGCGATATTCCATTTTGCCTATTCATGGCGTGTTGCATCAAATGGAAGGTTGCTTTGGATATTTTACGCGTTGCAAATATTGGCTTGGAAAATCCCAATGGTGGTTGCTTAACCCCCTCGGCGATGGAACAGTTTCCTGTTCCACTTACGCGAATCGAGTAGATTTACGCGTTTCAAAAAATTGACCACGTTTTTGTAATAATTTAACCCGTTAAAGACCAACGTTGCGTTAACGCAGTATTTTACCCGTAGTTTCATCAAACTTTATAAAATCGTAAAATCTAGATGAAAGAAGGAATAGCGACTAAAAAGTTGTTACGCAAATCGATAGAACGTTCTTCATAGCCACAGCGTTAACAAAAGATGGAAGTTGTTCATCTAAATTAGCTGAACAAATTTTCAAATGAAATACTGCATCGGTTTTAAAATAGTTGAGGTTAATTCAGCCTCACGTAGGAAAATATTACATCAGTTTTAAAGTCGTTGGGGTTAATTGAGACCCACGTAGGAAAATATTACATAAGTTTTAAATTCATTAGGGTTAATCCAGCCCCACCGTGGTTCGCGTTTCGAACCGCTGGAAATGTCACTCGTTAATTCGCTAATTCGTTCCAAAACGTAGTTTGGTTTATTATTTTTATGGAGTCCCTCTCGGAATTACGTAATCGGACGAAGGGGGTGGGAGGGGTTTCGCTGGCCAATTTATCGATCCACCGATGCGAAGAAGCTCGCTCCGATGTCTGCACTAATTACAACAGAACAGGCTACTAAGTTATTTAGCTTACACGTGCTGGCCGGACCGCCTGCCTAGGTGTCCGCTGGGATAAACTCGAATAAAGATGGATTCTGATGGTGAGTAAACGTACTCTGGTGCATTTCACGAATCAGAACGGTGGCGACCACTCTTCTGAAAGCTAAGAGCGCTTCAGGAGGTTCGGCCTTTAAATGAATATTCGGAACATTAGCGTTTCCCCTTTAGGGAAAATTAAGAGTTTGCGCGGCGCGCGTGTTCAACGGTGGGGTTGATGATGAAAATTGCGGCGTAATATTTAATTATAGAATTGTCAACACCAATGTTAACACGGGTGCCACTACTTGGTAGTTTTGCTTGCTTAAATATTTGCGGACGATGTTAATTGGTACTGTCATTTGCTAAGCGCTTCGTTTATTAATTAATTTTGCTTTGCACGTTAGCAAAAGCGACCGCGAGTGCTCCGCTGCTGGTGCAAATTGCAATCATCATTGGATAACATTTATACAGCAAATTGAATATCGCGGTAATTTAATTGGAAAAAGTATTAATACGTTTCGCGTCGAAATTAGCGAGTATAGGGTTAAATTTTCGGGTCGGTGAACCATTTTTATCGGCATTAATGTGCAAGTAGATTTGCAACACCCTTGTGGGTTCGGGGGTAGAATAGGGCCAACGCAGTCCCTGCGTGTCGTAAGAGACGACTAAAACGGAATCCACTTCTTATTAAGATTGAAGTATGAATATTTATACACGTTTAGATAATTGAAATTACCTTCGCGAAGATAGTACCAGTGTATTGTTAACTCTTTCACGGTTTAATACGAGAGAGACTCGAGCAAACTGTCGAATATAGCATTCTAAATTTAAGTTCAAATTATAAATAGCTTACACGTTGATACCATATTAAACATATATATAAATAACTTAAATTCATTTAAGTTCCATTGTAAATAACGTAATTATTAAGGTGCCCTGCGTGTCAGTAGGTAAAATTACGTATTTTTTGTATCGGTCACTCAAAGTACGAAAAACATAGGAAACATCGAATTTATTATAGAATTTGTAGTTCGTTTATTACAAATTAAAGTTGCATATGTGGCAACTATGAACAAGATGCATGACAATAACTTTGTTGTAGAGAAATTCTTCGGATCAGTGTAATGTCAAAGAATAGTGATGTTGATGAAATTATACGACCTAACACCAATGTACTTTTTCCTTTGGGGTTACAGCCAGTCACAAAAGTCTACACGCACATTATAAATTTCAAATATTTATACACATTTCTGGACATACTTTGGAAGAATAAAAATGGCGTGAAAATTCAACAAGTAAAATCCAACTTCAATATCTAATAAATAAACTACAAATTTTCTAATAACATAAACATTTCTATAAACATAAAAAAAACACTTTTAGCTGCGCGTTTCTCTTCGTGGTAGCTAAAAGGTTAAAATTGGAAGAATCTACAAAAATTACCAGGATGTTTCGCAATTCTTCACCGAGAGTCAAGCGAAGCTCGATGGTTCAGGGATCGCCGGTCATAAAACGGGAGAACTGCAGAAAACGCAGTGATGGGAGGACTGCAAACTGCAAATCCTGTTCTTTCATGGCATGTGCAGGCTTGTAACGACGTTGCCTGATGACGTCGACCAAATACCTGAACGCAACGAGGGTATTCGATGGAACCTACGGACCTCGAAATTAGGTACTTTCAGCCATCTTCCAGCCGAGACGAATGGCGAACCATAGCAAGCTAGACAACCGGACTAATACCGCGTGCTTTACTGTCTCGCTGGAGCTGGTCCTAATGGAAACCTAGGACAGCCAAAATCCCGGCTTCGTTTAATTTATTTGTCGATGGTCCGGTGAACATACGCTCGGACGACTGTTGGTCCAGGCAACGAACACAGAAAATGGTTATAGGAAAAGTTGAGAGTTGTCGAGCACGTTGCAAATCAACGGAATTTTTACGTACACGTGCGGTGGAAGATCGCGGAATAAAGATCGAAAATTGTTTCCAGGAAAACGTGGAAGTAATTACAGCCGTGGAATTACCGCTGTTTATGATTCAAGATCCAAGTTAATCGCTGCGGAGAATCTTAAGAATTGCTTAACCCATTCACAACCGCGGTTACGTCGCTTACATTGACTCAGTTTGTAAACAGTGAATGAATTTAACAAATTAAGTTGCTCGGTCGAGTTGCAGGTTATTAGTCCGCTTCTCTCAGTTGATTTATTGCTTTGTTGTTTAGTGATAGTTATGCGCTTTGAACATAAGTGTGTACATTATTAATAGACTGCGAATATTTATGCAAATTCGCATTTTTATCTACACAATTAAAGAAGCGAAGCTTCGGTAGACATTTGTAACACTCTCTGAATGTAACAGCGCGTGCTTTACTTTGAATATTTTATGTATCTTTGCACGTTATATGCTCCCTGTATTTTTGCCACAAATGCATAAAAATCCGCAGCCTAATTCGCAGCCAAGAAACCAGATTCGACTATCGACGTACTAGTACGTCATCGTTGGAAATGGCCCAATTTGATTTTCACGTATCAGTACGTCATCGATTGCGAATGAGTTAATGACGATTGACGTTCCGTGATCTGATTTTCAAGAAGCCTAAATCGCTGTCTTTGTTTCCATCGCTCACTTACGTTCGCATCCCAGAGGTGGGAATGGAAAAATTGGGGATCCATTTGGACTTGGGTGGCAGAATCGTTCCCCTAGGAGAACCGATACGCCAATCATTTGGTTCCGCAACGTCACCGTCAGCTACCCTCCGATTCTCCCTGTCAATTCTGGATACATCGACTGATTTACTCCGTATATATACACGGTGGCGCAGTTTTCTGCGGACCACGCGGACGAACAATTCTTTCTCGGAACGTAAAAATCGAACGAAGTTTCGCAGAGTGAACTGGACGCTTTTGGTGCCCCACGGTGTGTTAAAACAAAATTATTAGGTGTCCCATTTCAATGAAACGATCACGAGTACGTGGTCACTGCGTTGACCTCTTATACTAGAATAACGAATCGCAATCGTTCTGTGAATTATGATGTAGATTTGACGAAAGTGGTTACTACTGATGACGAAATTTAATTAGAACTGTAATTTTAGCTCTGTATAATAATACTGGGCGTTGTTAACCCTTACCACTCCTATGTCGAGTGTGGCTCGACGTCACATTTCTTACACCAACTCCAATGTCGAGCTAGACAACGCAACCAAAGGTAGTTGTTATATTATTCATGTACCTATGCTACTTATCGTCAGTATCGAAGTATCTGTGTTCTTGAATGTAAGTGCGGTATCTGTTGCAAAGGTAATAAAAGGGAATTGTTGGTAGGTAAAATAAAATTAGGGAGTGCAAAGGGTTAACCCTTGAATGTTATGATTTATCACTGAAAGTGCAATTTCACGTTGGCAGGAATTTCTATAATTGTACATGATACATACAGTATTATCTTTTTGTACAACAAACTAGCTTTGCTGCTCTAAATATTTAACAAAAAATTACATAAGGAAAATGCTGAGAATATACGCGGAACTCTATTCTTTTTTCTACACAAGATTTTTCATAATGCGAATATATACGTCATTCCCGCCGTGTATTGGCTTTAGTCATAACGCATATATACGGCGTAACCGCTTAAAAGGTTAAACAAGAGTTACCCACAATGTTCAAATAATTTGTACGTAATACGATGTGAGAGCAGCGATTAGCTAACGCTAGGATATTCAACTAAAATCGGTATCAATAATTTTGGCGTACCCTGTAGATACCGCGGATTTCCCTTAGCGTCATCAAAACACATAAAGGAAGTTCCTATTCCTCCCCCTCTGACGGCCATTGAATGACGTCGCGAGATCATTCGCGGGTAGCATGATTGATAAGCGGCCAGGCTGATAAACACGAGCGTTAAGCGTGTGCATCGGCAACCACGATAAATCACAAATGTTTTCGAGAGGCGTCGCCCCGCCTAGATATCGGTGTTTTCGCGTGTCCCCGTTTCTCCGCGGTTTTATTTCACATCCACCAATGAACACGATGTATCGTCTTTTGACGTAATTGCTAACAAATCGCGGAATATAGCGTGTACCCTTTTCTACATGATTTTCATTATTTTTCTTTTTTTTTTTCGAAGCATATCGAGATAGATATGTTACTGTTAAAACCCGCAAATTGGTAAATCTTAAGTTTTATCAGTTAATTCCAGCATTTACTGTTGTCCAAACATCATTTCGGTAAATCGTAGAATTTACCAAGACTAATAGGTAGAAGTCCATTTTGTCTGATTGTAATTGTGCTATTTAAGTAAATGAGGTTTTTTGTTTAGATTTTTCATTACTTTTCGAGCACGTAAGTTTTAAAGTATTCCAATAATTATTTATCTTACGTAGTTTTATGAAACTTAAATTTTATATGTCCGTTGTACTGTATCCATATTTTTAATTATAATTGCTTATTTAAAAGCTATGTATGTACATGGAACAGGAAATTAAAACAGTATTGTATTGTAAGGTAAAATGGATAGAAGTCCTAAATGAAGGGATTTACATAATATTTTAGAACTTTTCACCATCTCGCTATGGGAAACGCTAGAATTGACAGGTACGACCTAGGATTTACCAATTTTCGGGCTTTTACAGTAACGGACATATTTGCAAACGTAGAAATAACGGTTCTTCTTTTTGTGTTACTGTAAATGTCTAAAAATTGATAAGTGTTAGGTTTTACCAGTTAATCATAGCACTTGCCATCGCGAAGCGGTAAAAGTTCGAAAACAGTATCTAAACCCTTTAATTTCAGACTTTTACCGAACCATTCCGGTAATTGCTCAAAATTTACCAACATCAATTGATAAAAGTCCGTTTTGTCTGTGATTATGCTTTTTAAGTGAGTGTGTTTCTTTCGTAACCTTTAATTATTTTTTATCGATTGGTGTTGGTAAATCCTAACACTTACCGGAAATCCGAAACGAAAGGGTTTACAAGATATTTTCGAATTTCTATCCGCCTCACTATGGTAAATGGATTACCTGGTAAAATGTAGGATTTACCAATTTTCAGGCTTGTACAGTACCATATACGCGAAGTTCATCTCTTCTATTGTGTTCCAGTCTTTAACCCCTTTCAGTGCGGAGCGCTATGATGAATTTTTTTGGGCGCAAGTGTTTTGTCCAAACGCGTGTAAAAAACGATGGCCGTGTTTAGATTGTTAGACTCTTTTCACGTGGCGATCCATGAATCGCGATTCGCGGATCGCGATACGCGTCCGGCCATTCTTTGACACGGCGATTCGTGAATGTAATGGGTCCAATACAGCCGTGTTACAATTATTCGCCCGTGCAATTTCAATGCTATGCATCGATCGTTTCCTTTTCAGTTAGTTCTATCCTCTTATCTGCAACACGCGCGTTTTTTAACAAACGCTTTTTTAAGAAAATGGACGAAATTGAAGTTTTATCCATTCGACTTATACGTAAAAAAGCAAGTAGAAAATATTGGGATCATCCGATTAACCAGAAGGTTCTTCAGTATAATGACATTCGATTTTTTTTTAAATTCAATCAAGTATTTGACATCCACTGGCAACAAAAATAATTGAGTTGGTCAAGTTAAGTTTCGCCGCGAAAGGGTTATAAATATAACCGTCGAAAGAGCTTGCCTTCGAAGTTTCTTCACTCCAGCCATCCCTATTCTTTTTAATTTAAATCGGTAATTTTTTCCTGATCTCCGAAAGCCCGATAATATTTTCAACTATCACGAAAAGCATCTGTCGTGTTTCAGGTGTACCGTATTGTAGCTTTTTTTTTAGTACAGATTCTGTTCTCGTTAACTGGTTTCTTATTCGTTTCGTTCGGTTGTAATGGAAGCGTGTGGCATGCGTTTGGCAGGTGACGTTGGAATTGTTCTTGGTGCAAGGGCTTTTTCTCCCCCGGGGAAAAACGTCCGCCAGTGTTTTCATTAAATCGGTGCCCATTCCGTGACAAAAATTGAACTCTTCCGCCAGCTGTTCCGAGCCGTGTAACAACGCGAAACGATACGCGAGCCGCGGCGTTAATCGCGCGAGCCCGGCAAGAAAAAAAACTGTGCCACGGCGCACCAGAAACAAAATCGCTTTCATTTCACGCGCTAATAAAATCCGTATCATATTTTCGTGTTAACGAATCAGCTCGCCGTCTGCGGGAAATTGCTATCAACCGTTTAATCGATACTCCGAATAAAAGCTACGCTTTCGCCCCAAAAAACTGACCCGCGTAGAGTTTCAACTTCCTCAATGTTGGAACGCTGGAAAATACAAATTTGAAAAGTCATTGAACGCTATTTGAATAACCTGGAAATCCTCTGCAGCGATATCATCGTTCGCGAAAAAGGTATAATCGACGAAACGCGTGTAGCGAGCCGGTAAACTACCCTTAACGGAGCACCCATGGCTACACTTGGGGCACCCGCTGGTCTCGTGTTACCCGAACGGGATCCTAAATATGCAATTAAGCCAAGTATGGAGTGAAACTAAGTTTCCCGGTCTACAGTTTACGATTTTCCATTGTACTATTTACTCAAAGTGATGCGCCAGCGTCGAACTTTGGTCAATTATTTTTGACAAGTTTTCGTTCCAATTTTAAGTAGGAAAGTACGAGAGATAGTTTGTGGATCGTATTGGATTCGTAGCGTATTTAATAGGTGCATATTCGTACGATTGTAAGTTTTGTCGCAAATTTGATGGTAACTACTACTAGACCGCGGATCTTTATGCGAATTCATATTTGTCCTAACAAAATTAATGGAACAGGATTTAAATGGAGGCTTCGTCGCGCAATTATTTTCATTTTGCTAAGAATATTCCATCTCTCTCTCTTTGTATATCAAATGCATTCTGTGCCGTTTTGCGCACTTAAATTTCCAATAAATTGCATAAAAGTCCGCAGTGGGGTCATTATTAATTCAGTAGTGTTTCCCAGCCAGTTGCAGCCAAGTATCCAATTCCATATCAGCCGAAGTCGAAAGATTTTTCCATGGAATATTCGCGTATCTCCGGCATTCGGGCATCGATAACAAAGTATCTGGCTAGCAGCAGGCATGAAGCAGTAACTCAAACGGATTCTGCAACCACACTGCAATCTGTTCACAAACACGTATCCCCGAACAAAGAGCGTGATGCGCATCGACGAGCCTTTCCGCCTTTTCCTTTTCCCCGGGATTATTCGCGTCTGCAGCCTTTTTTTTCCCCTCCCTCCCCCCTCTTCTTCATGGTCGTCGATAAACGCGCACGTACAGGAAGCTGCATCGAAAGCCCTCCACCCTCGGCAACCCCCTTCGGGCATGTAGTTAATCCAGGATAAAGGTGGTACACATAGGTGCACAAGCACGATACGAAGATGCATCCGATGCGTCTATCCCCGGATTTATAGACTTACACGTAGGGAATGATAGAGAGAATCCATCTCGTTTCGATAGAGAAATCGAGGCCGAGGGAACTACGACATCCGCGTGCATTATTTTAATTAAATTCTACCTTTCGGAGAGAGGCTTTTACATCGGGTAGAGTTGCGCAGCGGTGGTAACAGGGAAACTTTTATTGTTCCGTTCAAATCCGGAAAGCCGGCGTTGAAATTCCATTATGGATATTAATAAAATGCTACAATAATCTTTCCGGCTTCGTTTATGCCGCTGTTCACGTTAAAAGATAGGCTTGCTTTTAGACTCTATTAAAAAGTCAAGCTCAAATCCCAGCGCGGGTATTATCAAATTATTGGGAGAATAAAGAGAGGTAATCGCAGTAAAACGCTCCTGTGATATTTAATCCTTTTCGTTGTTATCGGTGATTACAGTTGCTCGCGCAAAATTCGCAACATTTCCTTCTCTTGTAATATTCCGCGCACGGAACGTCGTAATTAGATTGCAAGTATTTATGCTAATGCATATTTTTGTAATCACGTTTAATGAAATGGGATTCAAATAGAGATTCATCCCTCCTTTTAAATACATAATAACGCGTGGTCTACTTTACGTACATTTTGTACGTTCCCGCACGTTACTTACATGCATCCTGCGCTTTATTGCAAATTTAACTCGGCTGCGTTCTTCAACATTTTACTCAATTTGATCACATCGTTTTTATCATTAGCTTCAACACAGCAATTGAAGCTTAAATTTACAGACATTAGCAACAAATTCTTTATAATTGTTTGAAAACGAAGAAATGTTTTAGAAAAATAAAAATAATGCTTTGATTGTTCTCCACTTTTGGAGCTAATTAATTTTGATATATATTAACATGCAGTTCATCGTTTGCCAGTATTTCGTACTAATTTCTTCTGCAGTAATCCGCGTAATCGTGATCCAATCACCAGAAATAAATAGAATTAAAGTAGCGAGATAAGAATAAAGGTTGTTTTGCCCCCCAAATACTATGATTTGTACTTTACTTTCAATAATTTCTATATTCTTCCATACTATTTACTCAATAGGGTAAATGACCCACGTACTGTCACTGTTCCTATAACTACCACTTCCATTCGCTTATTTAATAGCACAGTAATGTATAAAGAATCGAAAGTAAACAAATTTTCATACTAAATTTGGACTTCGGTTTACGTAACAACGCATAAACATTGTATACTCGTTTACACTTAATATTTATAAATAAATATTAAGAGGTAAATGTGCTGTTGAACATTAAAACGTGGCAAATATAATTATATAGTATGGAACGTGTGATAATTCAGTAAGGCGCTACGTTTACTATACATTTTACATCTGTTACACAAACTGACCTGTTAATATATGTAAAACGTGTTTCTATTTAAAGGAAAAGATTTCAAGTGACAGTACGAAGGACGTGTGACTTTATTGTACATTTTCAATTACTTAGTAATGATTCTATTATATCGAACATATAAAAAAGGTGTTCATAAATGAAACAGCGGTTGAGCAATATTATGTTCCAAACTGGAACGATCTTTATGTTAACGACGTTCTAAAATAGTTGAATAAAGTTACGCGCGAACTTTAAAGTGGCGGTACGTGGTACACTTATCCTATATTTTGTACATTCTTACGTATTTCGGCGTATCGAGATTTCCCATAAATGCTTAAATATCCGCAGTCCACTGATAAACTGCCTCGTGTGCGCCTCGCGAATATTCAACACCGTAACGAAAGGGTTAATCGAATATTCTATCGTCGAATTCATAGCGGAGCGCAATATATCTTTGGTGTTATTGAGATTTCCATAATGTCAAGTGCCCTGATGGTAGCCAAGAAGGATACGTAAAAGGAAAGGACGTCCGGCGCGCGCGCGCGCGCGCGGTTTCATGAATAAGGAAAAAGAGAACGAGGACGAATGCGATGCCCCGAAGATTTGTGGACCGGACAACAATATTTATTACGGCCGGTCGGAGTCATCTGTAAACATAAAATAACCAGACGCATCGCGTGCAGCATACACGGCTCTATTGCACCCGCGTTGGCTAGCCTGGCGCTCGCTTCAATTTCCTTTGAACGTCGCGAACACCGCGCGCGCGCGCGCGCGTGGTGGAGGCCGAGAATTTGTCAGAATGAAATATCTAAATCCTCCGTGTATATTAAAATATCCCCGGGACGAAGATGGAAGCGGTGTTACGCGGCATTAGTCCTTTGATATCGCGCGCCGGATGTCGCGTCACATCTAACTCTTTTATGCCTCACAAAAGGCAACTTTGCCTTCCATTTTCTCCAAATGAAAGCAGATAATGGCGGTGTACTTTCATTTAGCCCACCACGGGAACACGGGCGACCCAGAATATTCAGAAACGACGTCCTTCGACTGCGTATACACCGCATTTCATAACTGTAAAACTATACCCCCAAGTTTTTAACTTTTATTCCACTGCATTACCGTTATATTGGAACGGAGGCGAGCTTTGGAAAGTATTTGGATCCTTTCGGGTAATACCTTCGAAATGAAATATTCAGTTGAGCAGTTGGGAGCAATGTAATATGGAACACCTGATTTTTAACGCTAACCGTACCACGTTTGAAACCATGTCAAATGACCGGTTTTCAGATATTTGATTTAAGACTCTACGTTTATTGCTTTTTTCTTTTTTCTTTTTTTTTTGTCATTTAACGTTATAACGATTCTTATATTGTACGTTTAACTTTTACATAACACTTTATTTTACTTACTTTTTTACTTAGTTTTACTTTTATTATATACATTACTTTATTATTATTTTGCTAATATATATTACCTTTACTTATTTTTCACGTTGTATGTTTCTTTTTGCTTCGTTTCTCATTCAGAAAAATTTAATGAGTTTATCTTTCTTAATAAAGCCAGCTCGCTGAGGCAATGAAACTAATGCATGATCGTATTTAATTACTTAAGTGTGATGCAATTCGAATAATTCGAAATTGTGGCGAAATAAATAACAAACGTGAAATTCGGTATTCGATAGTTCGAAAAAGGGGGCAAATTTCTAATGAAAACTCAATAAACTATGTTTTTGTTATGAAGAATGAATATTTATGTAAATTATTTCTGAGTAGTCGTAGTTACAAAATTCTTTAACACTTTGCACTGCTATGTCGAGTGTGACTCGACGTCACATTTCTTACAACATATATACATATGTGTATTCAGTTATTTACTACCTTACTAGTTGACATAAATGAAAAAAAAATATATTTATTACACACTCTGCACTGTTGCAATACAACATTTTATTGAGACCCCCTTTTTTGATCTACTTTGTAAATTAATTAAGGAGTTGTTGATAAATAAAAAAAAATTAAGGAGTACAAAGGGTTAGTGGTAGAAATAGCAACAATCTGAAACCTGAAAATATCGTCTACACAAAGAAACTATATAATGTAGCAAAAAATTGTGAAAAACAAATAGATAGTAAGATATTTATCGAAGTTTTGTTTCTATCTGTCTATAAAACACGTAAAGACTTTTTGGCCAACCCGATAATGTAATTATTAGCAAATTTAGTAGCAATAAAAAAGGAAAAAAACTATATAAAAAATTGAAAAAATTGAAAAAATATTCGATGTATAATATATACTGGAATATTTAGAGTGAGAAAGAAGGCTTTGCTTGTGTCCTATTTCTTTAATTATCCGTAGTCTAGTAATTATTGAAGGGGCCAGCTGTTACGGTAATTAATGGGATTGGAAGGCTGAATGGGACTGTAGGCTGAAATTGATTGAGTTTGCAGGGAAGCAATTGATTTGAACCCAAGAGCGCGTTGGGTAGTGCATTTAAGTGTTTAGGTAGAAGTTTGTTGAGGTATTGTTTCAAAGTGTGCCAAGAGAACTCGCGCAAATGTTTTAGACGGTATTAACAGCAAATACACAGGATTTCGTGACTGCTTATGTATTGTCGGTATTACGTATACTCGTCGTTACATTTATGCGTCGCAGCTTATTATTACTTATGAACGTTCTTACCGTGAATATTCTTAACAGTAGGGGATTGTCTCTGAAGTGTCGATAAATTTTGCCCGTCTCCGATGGAAATATACAAATATATATGTATATATACACACGCAATATATATACAGACTTTACGTTGAATTATATTGATGAATCTTTAGAGGAACTGCGCAGTTCTGGGGTATATTTACATACATAATTCAGTTAATACTACGCCGGCAATAAACAGTGATAATACTCGCTGGGAAAGGTTCACTTTTGTAAGAACTATTGCAAACAATCCGACGCAAAATAATGTATTCCCATCGTCGCGAGCTTTGAGTTTTTAATATAATTGCTCTCTGTAATTCCTTAAAACACCGTGGCTTAATGCAGCCATCTGTGCATCTCCATGAAACAATTGTACTACACGTTTTGTACCACGTATCCTGGCGCGGCGGAATACTCTGTCGGAATAACAATATCGTCGCGTAATATAAATATACATCGGATTAAATTATTACACTATTGTTGCTTTCATTCTTCTAGAATCTAGACGATGCACTATGGCACGGTGCTCTACAATGTCCAACGATATATTGCTGTGGAATGCTTTAACCAGAAACGCACCTGGCATACGATATTCATCCATAAGTATTTGGACACTTGTATCTTCATTATACCAAACAAAGTTAATGTTAACGTTACTGACGTACGAAGAAATTACAGTAGATTCGCGTATAACGCGGTTAATATTGGGTTGTAACGAAACAAAGATCAAAGTATAACTCGAACACTTATATTTTCATGCTTAAGAAGCGATCGATAAGCGTTTGAATTTCCTAACTGTTGGATTCCCAAGCTTTTGTATTTCCAAGCGTTTGAATTACTAAGCTTTTCGATTCACTAGCGTTCGAATTTCCATGCTTTTGGATTTCCAAGCCTTCGGATTTTTAAGCTTTTCTGTTTCAAGATTTGTATGAACAGTATTAATTTAATTATTCGAATAATTATGAGCGATACTGTAATAGTATTAGTCCTAACTTTACTTTTAGCCGCTGTATAATGAAAAATATAATGTATAATTAAAAAAAAAATAATGTAAAAATAAATGCATAATTGGTTGAATTCACTTCCGAATTTGCGAGTATAACTAACCTTAAAGACTCGGAATATATGTTACAATCCAATACGTTACGCGTCATAGGAAATCGTGTTATATACAACCTTTCCTAGGTTATCACGAATAATATAAATGACGTTTAAGGTAACTATCGTTATGCGAAATTTTGTTTTCTACGTCTTACTTATTAACACTGCAACAATTTTCGTGATTTTATTTAATTCAATCATATCCCGCTTTCCTTAGAAATGTTTTATAATTGTGAAAAAAAGGAGCTTCAACGTAAATATCAATTAGAATTCCTTTGTATTCTACTCGAAACTAGGGAATTCTTTATAAAAAGAGAATTCTCGTTGCAATCAATTTTCGTCCCATTTCAATTGCTGTTGTATCATTTGTATCAGTTGACGCCGAGTATTATTTTCTTCCATTATAATTAACGTCATGTGATCGTGTAAGATAAAAATAGATGTCTCTTGAAGTGTGACTCATACATTTCCGATAATAAGGTATCCAAATATTTATGGATGCTAATATAACTACTGGATTGCGAATGTTTATGCAAATCTGCGAAAGACAATTAACATATCCTTTGGAAATAACTATCGTAATAAATATATGCTCGAGTCAGTGGATGAACGCCTGCAAGGTAAAACAAATTCCAGTTCAACTTTCATTTTTCTTTATCTTCTTTCAATGCTCTCTATGGAAATATGAAATTGCATAGAAAATTCGCAGTCCAGTAATTGCTAACACGTGTCTCTGTTTGTGTCTACATCAGTGTTTCCCAACCTTTTTTGTGCCATGCCCCACCTAAGCCTTTCTAAAATTCTTATGCCTCCTGTGTAACATATACGTAATGTTTAATTTTCAAAAATTGAATTGTTCACTGGAGAAACTTAAAGGATAGGTTTTAAGAAGAAATCACTAGGAAATTGTTGAGGAAACACACGTCTGTTATCTATAATCTAACGTTTACCCAGCTCGAGTAGCGACTGAGAATCGCCATACGATTAACATAAACTCTGAACGAGTCCATTTGCGAATATCCCCCCCTTAACAATAAACGTGCCTCCCCACGTTGGAAAACACTGGTCTACATGATACGTAAACGTGGTGCAGCAATACTGTGTGTAAATACCTGAGTATAATTATTATGTTTTCATGCGCGCGCGCGCGCGCGCGTGTGTGTGTGTGTGTTTGTGTATTTATTTGTATGACTCATCGTACGTAGACGTTTAGACAACCGATAACACGGATACGTCAACGATAGCCTTAACTGGCAGCAATGAGGTATAATTAACCGCGTTAAAAATTCATTAAACGGACGAACGAGAGAGTGGAACGATCTCGCTTTATCAATCCGCGTACAGAGCAAAAAAAAAGGAATAAACGAGCAAGCGAATTATCGAAGCAAACTGATACCCCGCCAATTCTCCCCTTGGGGCGCTTCCTTTCCTTCTTCTATTAACTATCGATAACTCGTTTCGCTGGCAGGCAATTTTATGGCAAATTGATCGCAACTTAACAACAACCGAACCGAAACTGTTAAACATCTCTCTATTCCACGTATATTAGAAAATTGTGTATGAGTTATTAGGTGCACCAATGAATCCAACTTTTTCTATTCAAACCAGATACTTATTCTAATTTATACGTAATTGTTGTCATTCCGTAACGCGCGGAGTAATCTTTCGAGGAAATAATAAACGCCTACTTTACCTCGTTTAAAAATAGTGGATTATTTATCGATACACCTAATAAAACATGGATATATCGACGTTTATCTTACACCCTTTGGAACACATAATTATCCCTTTACATTAAGAACACGTACCTTTCATTTTCTAATCTGTCCATCGTCTCATCTACGCACATAAAATCGAAACCTAGACCTTTATACGGGCAAACGTTCCCGAAGTTTCATCGCGTGCTTCTTGGGCACCTTTTTCGAGCTCTCAAGACGCGAAATAGTCTCGCGAGTCTTCGAAAGGGGGAGTAAAACTTCTGAAAGCCACTACCGCCATTTTCCAGTTCGGTTTCTTTGTTTGATTCTCGAGTCTGTCTCGGTTTCCCTTTCTTTTCTTTTTTTTTTTCACTTTGCCTTTCTTCTTATTGCATTTTGTTCTTCCGCGTCGGATTTATAACGTGTCGCGATGCATCCGCCTGTCCTTAAGACGGTGATTCCTGCATCTCCTGCTTCTGTTGCACTCTGCCGATATTCTCCGCCTCCCACACCGTGTCCGGAAGTTTCGTTCCCAACGTTTCCGGGAAGACCAGAGACAGTAACCCCGCGGACAGACCCATGCATCCGAAAAGAATCAACGGCAGCTCCGGTATGATTTGTGCCTGCGTTACAGAAATGGAAAATGGAGAACGCTATATTTTGCACGGGGCAAACTTTCTCAGAACTCTGCTATTGTGGAAGGCCGAAAATAGGTAAATCCTAGATTTTATCGGTCAACCGAATGATTTTAGCGTTAAAAATGTCTCAACGAAATGATTAAGTGTCCCATTGTCTGATATCGAAGATACGAAAATTTGGTATTGTGGAAATTAAACGTAAAACTTCTAATTTATCTGTTAATTGCCGATGGTTCCGGAAGAGGAAATTTAAGGTTCTATCATTGATGAAGCATAGCATAGGTTATCCATTCTTATATGAAATCATCAGAGTGCTACTTGGCCCCTTTATTAACATAAAACAACAGCGTTTTTAAAACGATGGGAATTGTATATAAATACTGCGATAACTAATTGTTTCCGATATAATCGATCCATAGTAGCTAGATTTATATTAACGTGTATTTTATACATAAATCTTTGCTTTACTGTTCTTTCCAATCCCTTTCGCCTTACTCCTCTGCGACACTTGTTCTTGCCATCATAACCAAATCGAAAGTTTCAATAATAACGTGTACAGAAGTATATCTTCATATATGTATTCGACTCCTATCATTTAATCTTCTGTAACCCGAATTTCATTTACTTCTATGATATGAACAAACGTATAATTATATTTAATACATGGACAGGGGGTTAATACTTTCGCAACATTGATAATCGGATTCGATATAATTCTTAAACGAACCATTCTAATTCGCAACAGGCGTAAAGAAAAAAACCTCTCCTTTTGTACGTAATCCGAATTTCAGCTTGAAATTTATGACGTTTCCTATAAATGTATAGGAGAGTATAATGACGAGAATTTTTCCGTTTACCACTGTTTGAAGTAACTCGCGAGCAACAAGCGGTTGTTACCGGTACAGTGTACGATGTACATTCTTGCGGCGGCTGACTTACCAAAAGAGGAGTTTGCGGTGACAATATTGACCCCATGCGGCCAGTCATGCTGCATATACCAAGGAGCGAGTGTCTCAAGTTAGTGGGGAACAGCTCCGTCGTGTAAATGTAAATCGTGGAAAAGGACATCGTGATACACCATTTCCCTCCCATGTATAGAACCAGCGGCAGAAAGCTCAACGATCCTGCAACAAATTTGTTCTTTATCGATATTTAACCCTTCTACTGCGACACCTTATAACTAAAAGCTCAACGCATAAAACAAGGACCGCTTTTAGTAACCCATTCGCAATCTATGACATACTGTTACGTGAAAATCTAATTGGGCTACTAGTACGTTAAAAGATAAACCGATCCTTTTAGCTAATAATGAGATAAGATTGTAATTATGTTCGTACTTGGAATATGATTGTTTCAAGCAAGACTGTTTTGCGCGGTTAGTCGATAATAATGTGATCAAATATTACTGTTATGTTCAAAGCTGTTTACTCCATTTTACTGTATTTGGTAACTAATATACGTCATTGAGCGATAAAATGAGATATTCGAGGTGAATACAGTAATAACGAATAACTTCTCGACTGAGTGACTGAATTTGTTACATTCGTCTACTGGTTACGAATTGAGCCAGTTTTCGCTACACCGTCGCGATTGTGAATGGGTTAATATAGGAATACGATAAATTTAAACATTTAGATGATCTACGTTAATGATAAACAACGCACAACCGTTCAATTACTTATGCGCGGCCCTACGAAATGTTGCATTTCGTTTAGCCATATCGAAAACAACAAATTCGACGGCGGAAAGTAAAATGTTTAACTCCAGGGAAAATCCGACTCACCTGTTGGTACGAATTGAATGGCGAGGCAGAACGCGCCACTCAATAAAAACGATGAAGCGAGGGTAGCTTTACGACCGATGTAATCGGTTAGGAACCAGGTGAGAAAATAGGCCGGGATTTCGACGATCGCGACTAGTATGAAGTTGACGTATTTGTCACCGGCGAATGCCACCGAATTTAAGGACAGACCGTAATAGACGAAAGTGTTCGTTAGCCAGCAAAAGGAGCAAACTAACAATCTAGTGAGCATCACGGAACTTTTCAAAACTTGCATCGCCGGGCTCCTCTTTTCGGTCACTACCAATTGCTCCGTCTGAAAGACACATCATAGAAATCTGTGAAATTCCAAGAAACGCCATTAGAGTATTTGGAATTAATATTACAGCGGCTGCAAAAAGCTACGATCTTTCAACGAAGTGATTTTTTTATTAGATTTAATGCTTCACTTGCGAAGCGATCGTTTGTATATTTGCATAAAAGTATTGCGATTATTACCAAAGTTAAGAAATAAAGTAGAATGATTTGTACAATTTTTTATATACTTTATCTTCTTCGATACGCGGGTTAGAATTAAAAATAGGATAATTTATTGTTTATTAATGTACGGTGAGCAACAAAATTGTTAACACATGCAAGGATTTCACGGAAATATGAAAAATGAGGAGATAATAAAGCAATTTCTTATGTATCTTATTTACATATACTTCAGGCTTTGAGCTAATGAAACAGAACAACAAAATAAATTAATCGAATATATTCTCTGAGTAAAGTTTGATTTCAATAGCATTCCTTCATAATTTATTCGAATAATTTATAGTTCACACTTTGAGCTAATGAAACAGAACACAATAAATTATTCGAGTATATTCTTCGAATAAAATTTTATTTAAATAACATTCCTTCATAATGTATACGAATAATTTATTCAAATGAAAATATGTCCAATTCTGCCCTCGGGTTGTACGACAGAAAAATATTAGATTGCTGCATATGAAATGTCGTTTTTAAAGTAACAATATTTAGCATAAGTAGAGATTCATCAAAATATTACACGCGTAGTTGATTGAAAGAATTGTGACATGATTTTATACACTTTTTTCCAACAATTAATTAAATTTGTTATTGTACAATTATAAGAATCACCAATTTCATAATTCTCTGATTTTCATCGTCATTTACTCTCCAGTGAAAAATGATGAGTCTTAAATTTTGCAAATTAATTTTGTACCATTCTACTATTTATATAACATTCTCCAAATCCTAGATTCAATAGCTTTATGGTATATTTGACAAGTTTATACTTTCGTAAGAAATTGCAGAAATATTCCAATTATTCATGATGACAAACACTGAAGTTTTCATAGTTTTAATATAACAAACACGTATCTATATTGCAGTAAATTTCTTCTTCTTCAATGTGACTTATTACAATTGACCATTTTATAAAATTAAGGATGTTGTATTCTTCCCCTAATCTTAAACTTTGGAAAAACGACATTTTATATGCGCCAACATAATACATTCGATGTAAGTACATATTTTGTATTTCGTCCGCGTCTACTATATTTATTCGAAACGAAGTTACCGTACCTTGTCAGTCTTCACCATGTTCAATTCTTTGAACACTCCAATGGCCTCTTCCGAGATTTGCAAACCATTAACACGCGCCATTTTCCGATAAATTTTCTCCACCTTCTCGTGTTTTCCATTCGCCAATAGCCACCTTGAAAATGGCATCATTGTGTGTGTGTGCGTGTGTTTTACATTTTTCATTTTGTTTTTATTTACAAATTTTCGAAGGGGGATTGTGTACGTGTGTAGGCTTTATCGATAACCTACGGGCGCACATAGAAAAAAGGAACGATAAAAAAGTGGTGGTAAAAAAACGGTGAACCTAAAGGTGCGGCTCCACTGAGGCAACGATGAATATTTAATAACATTTTGTTATCGTTCTGTGTTTTTCGAAAAAGTCTGTTAATTAACCCATACGTGATTATGCCGGCCACAAGGTTGGACTCAAGATAACAAGTTGAGTTCCAGTTAACGGCGTCCAAAATTCTAATATATGCAAGCTAATATACGTTGCTTTTTTTTTAACTCGTGTGAAGTGTTCACACCATTAACCCTTCGCGAACGATTGTTGGAAATAGAGGCCAAAGTACTTTGGTGTTTTGGACATACATATATCAATTTTTAAAACAAGAAATTCAACTTAACATGATTAATATACGCTGCTGTTAATAATTGGACAAGTATTTGTTTAATATCGTCTTCAAATTGTTGATAATTGAACGAAAATTCGTTAAATATTATTTTGTTCCGTCCGCAAAAGGTTAATACTGACTGCCGACTTAATTGTTGAACAGTATTTATCGCAACAGAAATAAACTTGTATTCGGTGACTTTTAAACGTTAAAGATCGCAAGTTGAAGCCATTGCTGACCACGAGATTAATCTTGTCGTACAGGGACTGCTTTATTCGTGATAATGTAGCGATTTTCTTTTGTTTCCATCCGGAACGGTTTCATAAACAAATGTTTCTTCAGTCTGCACGTTTTATCGCCTGATTTTATTATAATTTCATAAATACAAGAAGCAAATCTTCTTCGGTACAACGTAACAAATTTAGTTGCGCGTGGACGACTTGTTGTAGGCGACAAATGTAGCCCACAAAGCCGAAAATGTTCCTCGGACAACCAGTTTCCATAAGTTACGATATGTTGGAAACCTTTTGGAACGTGCAACAACAAGAAACGACAAAATGTTGCTCGTTGCCTCAACGTAACCGCATCCTAAGATTAAAAGCAGCCTACACCCGTGACTTGTATCGAGATCCGCGTCAATTAATTAGAGAATACCGAGGGTCCAATCAAAGGCGCCGGTCAAATGTCCACCGGTTAATCGTCCGAATGTCGTAGATGACTCGTTGAAATGATTTAAAGGAGTTGTCCGTTAACGAAGACGACGCGAATTAAACACAAAGCCGGCCGAGAGAATTACCTGACTGATTCCGGAATTAGTACAGGCAACAGGATGGCCAGCAATGCTGGACCGTACACCATTCGAAGGATCAATCGCCAAGATCTGAGCCACATCGCGATCAAACCAAGCAGCATCTCGCCCACTGCGAACATGCAGCAGATAATGGTGCTTGCTAGAACCCTCCCTCGCACTCCGGCCATTTCCATGCCTGAAAATGAACGCAATTAGACTGTACAGGGTAGATCGATAAAGATTACCACATTCGGAACAGTGAAAATTGCGAACAGTTCGTTAACCAGTTTCGGTGATCGCTAATATGATAATGCACTGTGATTCTAAGCAACTCTTAACGAGAAACATTCGGCAACACGAAAATTAAATTTTCGATGCGTTTCAGGGCGTTGGATGTCCCACTTGAAAAAATTTTAGGGGGGGAGAGTAAACAAATTTTGGAAAAGGAAGAGTTTTCGAAAATTTTTCGCAGACGTACTGTGGAACGTCAAATGCCATGAAACTTTGAATTCAACCTTTTTTCCCCATATCATATATGGCTTTGAAGATACTGACGATAATATGAAAATTTATATTTTCTTTAAGGGGCTGTTTTCAACCCTAGGATCGCATTTCTGTCAAAACAAAGGATGGATCCATTGATAGAATCACTTGAACAACGTTTCAGATTTTTTGGAATTTTCGAGTTGCCGAATGTTCCTTATAAGCAGCACTAAGCCTAAAGAGAGGATTTATAAATGCTATACCTTTTCATTATAAATTAGGGAAGCATAAATAACCATTTGGTGACTTATCAGTCACGTAACATCCCGAATTTGATCTACTTTCAGGACGAACAACATTATAATTAAGTTAAAGTTTTCATTTTAATCTGAATGTCAAGAATTATTAATGATTATATAACTGTTTGACATAATAATGGTAAAGAAATAAATTACAGTAGTACAGTGATACGCAAATAAGATGAAATTTGATAAATTTCAATATATCGGTATGCAACTCTTAAGTTAGGGCTATTATTAGTGTTGACAATATCATTAAGAAGACAGCAACGACACTTAACAATGCAATTAGTTAAGGAATTCTGGATAAACACGAGATAGAACATAGGATCACCGATCTACGGATTATCAATAAACACTGCTACTCTTCGCCTTGTCCAGAGCGTGTCTCATATTTTAGTTACATTCAAGTAGTGTCCGTGACAGAAAAAACATATGTATAGAGATTTCAGTTACTATCGTAATACATATTTATCTTACACCGTATTAAAGTGTGTATTCACTTCTAAGCCCGCTGCTGAATAAGATAAAATATAACGATTAGCACTCTAATACCCGATAACTTCGATTATAGCTTCGAGCAACTGTGATATATTTGGTACAAATGAAATATTTGGAACGGGAAACGGTTGGATTGGCAGCGGTTACCTTCGGCAACGTTTTTCGATATCGAAGGGGGGGATGTTCCTCTGCATCGAATGGCACGTGAAACATGGCGGTTATTTATATGAGCATTATTCACGTCGAACATCTTCGCTTACTTTGCTTCGTTATTAACTCACCTAAAATAAATCCAGCACTGTAGATACCGGCAGCGACAGTCGCGTCGATAAATTCGAACGCGAGAAACATCCAATAATTCACGGAGAAGGAATGTATCAGGCCACTGATTCCGCTCAAGGACGTGGTAAGCGTCAAAATTGTGCGTCTTCCGTATCTAAAAGTAACGCGAGTAGACGTGAGCTGATTCGTCGCCTCGTCCTTTATTATTTCGACATTCGAAGAGACCAAAATTTTTGACGTCTCGAGAAGAAGACCGCGTATTTGCGACGCAGAAACGAGAGATATTGGCTGGAAGAGGAAAAGCAAGGCGAGTCTCGAGCAACCAAGTTCGAATCATTATCATAGATCTACGGAAGTTTGTTCTGAGCACAGTTTCATTTAAATCTTCCCCCTGGACAATCTCAAGTATTCCCCAGCTTCGAATTAGAATTTGCGAGCTTCAACTATCGCGAAAGTCATCCTCATCCAGCAGAATACTAACGGAGTTCCGGTCTTCTGCATCCTCTCTAGGATGAAACGTCATAAGACGTTCGAAAAACTGAAGTTTCTCGACACACCAATTCGATCCGGAATCGCGCTGTTCAGATTTCGCGTCGTGAAGTACCACTACGTTTAACCCTTTGATTGCGGTGGGATATTTGCATGGTAATGAATAATTTCATATTTATGAAATACTTTATACACGATACAAAAGACGATGATAATTTAAACTTAACTAGTCTCTGTCAGTACGCGTTTATTTTGGAATTCTTAATATTGTTTCTATTGTTTCTATTTTGCACTTCGAACAGTGTACAATCTCTTGAATTAATGCGGCAAAATATCTATGTACAGTACTGGATAAAAATCGTACGTCACTTACTAACAAACATAACTTGTTATTTTACAAATATGT
Organism: Eucera pruinosa; assembly: GCA_028830335.1. Lineage (NCBI taxonomy): Eukaryota > Metazoa > Arthropoda > Insecta > Hymenoptera > Apidae > Eucera > Eucera pruinosa. The sequence continues at coordinate 8,361,577 of JAMYCR010000015.1, read as the reverse complement.
ATTCCTGTAATTGTTTCGTTATCTTCTAAGAAGTATTTGATTAGAGAAGTATTAATAACGTTAAAAGATACCGATTAATTTGGAAGAAAGTCTGAATCAAGAATTGGAGATTACATTAATCTACATTAAACCACGGTGCATTTTAGACTTATTATTAAATTGATGCCTCGTAACTTTTTACGCATACTTCGAAATCTTATATTGATTTCTACGCAATAGATTAATTTTCATAAAAAAAACCTTGCTCTTGTTAGACAGGCTGTACTCTAAACTCGCAACGGAATTGTTTTGTATAACTTTAGCACACCGACGACCAACTTTGCCGTAACGAAAGGGTTAATTATCTTTGACGTTTTTTGTCACGATTCCCTAAAAAAAATTTCGATGGAACGACCTGTTGATTTAGGTCTTTGCCTTTCTGCTAAAATGTGTGTCCACCGAAAAACTTTCGAGACTCGCCTCTACCACGTCCCCTTGCTCAAATGTCGTTAGATTCCGGATCGAACGAGGAACTCCATTTCCTGGACCTGATCCAACACGGTGGAGACTAATTAAGAGTCGAGAGTCAATTCGGGTGATTATTTCTCACCTGTCCGATATGTATCCGGCGAAGATCAGCCCGACGAATTGACCGACATTATTTATAGTGCCCACAAGGGCGAGTTTCCATCGATTGGTGTCACAGGTGAGGTCCCACTGCATTGAGAAAATACCAAGAAGAAGGTGTAAGTCACCTACTAAGCTTCGATTAATCACTCAGCTTCCATCGGTCGATTTTACCTCGCTGAGAATTGTATTCTCCGACGGATCGTAGACCCAAGAATCGCATTTCAGCGTGGCGTTAGCGAAAGTTTGATTAGTGCAAGCTCCGGTGTGATTTCGAACAGTGTAACGAGAGCACTTGGACATTTCTGACAAGTCGGGAATGGCGTCCGCCACCCACGGCAAGTCGAACTTTGTACTTGACGTATCTTCGCATTCTGGTACCGCGCATCTGTGTGTTGGGATAATTGTTTCATTGGTCAAATTCAAATTACGGTAAAACCCTCAGCTGTCAGAATGCCGATTAAAAACGATCGATTATCCGACTCTTGGTTATTGGCAAATTGAATTAAAATGTATATATATATATGTATCCAATAAAATGGTTATTGGAATATTGATTAATGCCAAATTTACGGAAACTGATTGTATAATATTTTATTAAACGGATGCAATATATTTATTTATTTATTTACTGGGATGAATCCTTTGATACATGAAAGAGTAAAAAAATTATCCGCAGTCTAATAATAAGTATAGTGAAATTCACGAGTGGCGTACTGTTGACCCCTCCTACTTCGATTATCAAAAACACTATTGACGTCGTAACATTAGAATTACCGACGACTGAAGTATACTTATTCGTACCAAAAATGTAAAAAAGATAGACATATGCAAAGCTCATATTATTGAAGTACGATAAATCTTCATTTCTATTTTGCACGCAAAATGACGGAATATACTAACAAATGCATCGTTGCAAATTTATATAATTTTTATGGTAAATCTATAACTTGATGGTTCTAGTGTTAAAACGCTTAGAATTGTTTGCTACCGGAGAGATAATAAAGAATCGGGGACCAATTTAGCGCAACTCAATTCGATATTTGAACCACTTCTTTGTATCATTTGAGTAAACTCTACCGCATCGAAAGGGTTAAGCTGACAGAATTAGCTACACGAAATCACTATGCTCGTGCAACATATGTCAGCCATGAAAAGGTTAACAGGGTGGCTAATAAAGTAATCGATTAAGCGTCGCGTGTATTACATAATTCGATGTGTTCGATTAATCCCCGTAGTCGAAGAGCATTAGGCTCTTCTCATTGATCGCACTTGACCATCGCGTAATACTGAAGCTCGGTTGACACACAGTTTACTCCTTATCCGAGCGCGAGCTATAAACGATGCTATATAGCTCGCTCAAGACGGGCACCGTCCGACAAACGAACAAAAGAGTTTGCGGATGTAAAACCGCGATAAATTACACGAAAACAAGAGGAAAATATGCTCGAATCACGATTACATGAGTGGCACTGTACCTGTATTTAACTTCGCCGGCTGTGAACACGTAGGCAAGCGTGAATCCTGCTGACAAGAACAGAGGTAGGCTTATTATCGCGAACATGATCATTTGATAGTATCCGAAACGATCCACGTCCTGCTTCCTGCCCAAGCCCCTCGTTTTCCCTGCGAAAACATTGTTTTCCAAACATTAACCGAACGTAACGTCTTACCTAAAATTCGATCTAAAATTCTGCTAGGTAGACGCACAAGCAATGACACCTTTTTTCGTCGGCTCTAGGCTGCGGATTTTTATGCAAGTTCGTGTTTTTATTAACAAAATTAAAGTGGTGGAATTTAAGTACCTGGACTGTTTCCAAACTTTTTCGGCTCGCGACAGATTTTTAAAGACAGTAATTTTTCGCAAAAACCTATTTTATAATGCAATCTTTGAAAGTTGAATTGCACGAAGGAATTTTCATTAAGTAAAGGTGTCTTAATAATCATGTTAATTACTCTCGTGTTTTAATATTTGATACCATCTATCTATAATCATCTTGGGATCCGCTAGTGGCTCATGATTCGTGGTTTGGGAATTATTGCGGTAGAGGGTTGTTTCACCCTCTGATTAAAATAACGTGTACAATGGCTACAAAAAGTATTTGTACATCGACGAATTTATTTCGTCATTTAGGTACTAATTAATTAGGTTCGACTAATTCAGATTTCTCATCGTTTAATGGTACCCTTAGGCGACTATAAAAATTTGTTATGGCAGGATTAAAATGATGCAATTACGCTATGTGCTCAGCTGAACTTGTCCGTGGTTAACTGTGTTAAAAACCTATTTAACGCTATGCCATTTTGCCTATTAAAGTAGATCACATGGAAAGAAACTTTCGGGCCAATCTAATGTTTTCACTATATTATATATTTATCTATTTGTTGTAATGTTTCTGTCGTATTTTTGTATGAGACTTTATTCCGTTTATTAAATAATTAAATAAATAAAAAAATATAACACTCGATTAGAAAGTGCCTAACTAAAAAACAAAAAGTATGTGGATATACTTTTTGTAGCGATTGTATCTGACTCTATATATACCTTTTATTTTCTTCGTACGCTTTCTCTTTTTGCGTATTCGAATGTCCAGTAAATGCATTAAAATTCGCACTCTACTTATCACATTCACGAGAAGGAAACCGAAACAAAGGAATGGGTGACCTTATGCCCCCTTTCTCGCGTACACGTAATCGCGATCACTATAATTCGCTCTTAAATCGCGTGTTCTGTTTCAAGACCGAACATTAACCCTTTGACTGCTACGGATGCATATATGCGCCTAACGAAAGCTATCGGCACGGACTATGGCTTTATATATGTATTTACGGGTCATATCACGCACAAGACACAAATAAAATCGAGGCATTGCGTAGAAAAAGGGCACATACAAATAATATTACCATAATAATATTGGTATTAGTGTCAATATTGGTAATATAGGAATATTAGGATCACTATTAGTAATATACTAATATTAGTATTAGTAATATTGTAATATTAGCATTAATATTAGTAATATAGTAATATTAGTATTACTATTAGTAATACAGTAATATTAGTATTACTATTAGTAATACAATAATATTAGTATTAGTATTATAGTAATACTAGTATATATTAGTATTAGTATTAGTATTACTATTACTATTAATAATTTGGTAATATTAGTATTAGTATTAGTCATATGGTAATATTAGTATTGTTACTATAGAAAAGTAATATTACCATATTTTAAAACACTCGGTGTTTATTATTGTGATACTTTTCATTAAATAATGCATTACTGAAAACGTTGAAACTGATTTTCTCGAAACGATATTTTAGCGTATGTGACCTTTTTCCATTCAATGCCTCGATTATTAATATTCAAGATGGACACGATGAAAATAGTAATTTAATAAATTGTACTAACATATTAAGCAGTAAGTTAATTAATAGAAGTAAACGGTAAGTTAATTGTACGTTGTATAAATAATCGGTAGCTGATTAGAGAACGCGAAGTGCAACAGTGTTCCGTGCACAGCGAGTGTTTAAACTTGAATTACTTCGTAGTGAAAGGGTTAAGCAGGTAATCACACCGGTGTACGATCACCGATTTTATCCGTCATCTCTAAAATCGATCGGTTTCTCTCTATGTGTATTACACGCTTCTCCTCGAAACGGACATTGCCGTCTGCGTTTCACTTATTGTTAGCACGAACTTCGGCTGGAGAACGTTAACTCTAATTGATTTAGTCGGCCTCGTTAGCGAGCCGCGTCACCAAACAACAACGTGAGACTTTTATGTGTCATTCTTTAAACAAACAGAAGTGCAAAAACCTGGGAAGGAAAATGACTCTGGATAGATGAAAAAGTTTGAATAACGGGGAAATAACTTCGGACATCGAGCAATTTGTTCGTATATTCAATTTCACCGATTACGAATTTAGCTGTAAACAAATGTTTCTTCAAATTTGATAGATTAAATTTGTTAATCGTTGCTCTAATTAATTTTCGCATTCGTAGCATTAGTTTTTGTATTCCATTTGATATGAGCTGAAAGTGACGGTAATTGGGACATTTAGGGTAGATGTACCACGTACTGCCACTTTAAGATTCGCGCGTAACTTTATTTAACTCTTTTACAATATATTTAATATAAAGATCGTTTCAGTTTGGAGCATAATATTGTTCAACCGCTCCTTTATTCGCGAACATTTTTTAATATGTTGAATACAATGAATTAATTACTACGTAGTTGAAAATGTAAAACAAAGTCCCATGCCCCTATTAGCGTTACTCGAAAACTTTTAATTTAAATAGAAACACGTTTTTACATATATTAACACGTCAGTTTATGTAACAGATACAAGATATATAGTAAACGTATCGGCTTACTGTATTATGACACGTTCCATACTTTATAATTATATTCGTCACCTTTTAATCTTCAACAGCACATTTACCTCCCAATATTTACGTTTAAATATTAAATGTAAACGAATATACAATATTTATGTATTGTTACGTAAACCGAAGTCCGAATTTATTATGAAAATTTCTTTACTTACGATTCTTTATACGTTACTCTGCTATTGAGTAAACGAATTAAAGTGGCAGTTATAGGAGCACTAACAGTACGTGGGTCATTTACCCAACCCTAACGCGATAATTACCTGTGGAGTCATCCTTTTTGGTGGTGGAGGACGAATCGTCCTTCTGCGAGCAAAAGAGTCTCATGCTGTCCTCCTCGTCGCCTCTCAGGCTGCGAACACACAGAGATTCGAGAATTATGCCGGTCCGCGGGCGACGTATCCTCGTTGAACCCGGCGTCGAAGATCAAATCGCCTCTCGATCGTCGACGACTCGTGGGAAAACTTGCAAGAACGACGCAGTTACTCGTCGAACCACGAGTATATTACGTAAAAACGTCCAGGTCGAGCTTTTACTTCGGCGAACGGGGTAGAAATAATAGAAAGAGAAAAGGAAAAACGTGGAGAACCAGTCGCGAACGGGACTTTCACGCGGCGTGTGTCATCCGGCCGACGACCAGCGTTCGCCACGGAAACGATCGATCGATCGAGAAACACTACGGCGATCGTTCACGCAAAGTATCGTCGTTGTCATGGTTATCGTCGGCGATACGGTAGAAATCGTCAATCGTAGCACTAACTGTGTTGCCTTGAATGGGAACTTGATGGAAGCGGCGAGTAATCGTTGACCACAAGTTCAACGATAATGGCGATAAAAGGCGAACGGGCCTGAACGGGAGCTCGCGCGAATCGCAATGCGCGATCGCGACTGCTCGCGACGAATTGCGATTTTCTACTGGAGTGGACGATGCGCCGGACAGAGAGAGGAAAAGACCAGTGCAAACGGAGGCGTTCACATCGTCCCGCGTGGTGCATACACATTAAAATATCACCGCGTCATCGAAGTGTGTATTGTCGTCGAAGCAATACCGATTTCCAAACAGAGCCACGCTCGCGACTCGTTCCATTCTCGTTACAAACGAGATCTTGTCTTCGGCCGATTCTGGCAATTCGCAGGCTAACCCGAATCGCGCATAATGAAATTTAATGCGTTATTGAACCGTGTCTTGATCGAAACAGCGACTTGTAATACCGGTATTATACCGGTGTTTTTCGGTTACGCGGCGGTGGATGAAGAAAAATTTAATATAGACGAATGATATGGAGAACCAGCACGGTTTTACGAAAAGGGGCTGTAATTTGCAAAAGGAATAAACTTGTCCTAAATATATATTGTACAATTGGTTGCAAAAGTATTCGGCCACGTCAAGAATTTAACAATTTTTCTTTGAAATGATACATCGGTAATGAAAGAAATTAACGTTCAATAACGTCCATTTCAATAAACTGATGAAACGTTGGCTTTGAATAAATATTATAATATAAATGAGCAATGAAGCGTGGGATATAAATAATTGAATTAATCCTTTGCGGTCGAAAATATTTAAGGCATTAGTTTCGGGGGTTAAATATTCATGATCATGTTACAAGACCGAGAAGAAACTTTCTCCTAATTATTAACCTTATCGTTTACTAATGAAATTAATTTAAGTTTTTGATTTAAATATTGATACGCGTTAAAGGTACAAAAAAATTGGCTGGTTATTTTTCGACATTCGTCCACAAAGGGTTAAAGATTCATTAAAGCAGAATACCAAAATAATACTGCTATTTGTTTCGATTTTCGGTATTATAAAGGTATCGGTATTTCGCTAATAATCGATTTTGGTATTATATGGGTATCGGTAAAGTTTTGCTGGCATAATGTCAAATATATCAAAATTCTTTACCAATAGTGTCATCAAAATTATACCGGTATTAAGTCCCTATGTCGATTTGCAAACGGAACTACGCGCTTCGAATCGTTTCAATCGATTCCTTGTAAAAAGTTTCATAATTTTACTTTCATTATCATTCTTGGCAAAGAGGAAGGTATCCACGGATGGATTACGGTCTTCAGTGACCTTACTGTACTCAATGGAATGTCATTGACTTTCTAATATGAAAGAGCGCACGACTGAAAGTGTTGCACACGATAAATGGCCGATGATCGGCATTTATATGCCGTCCGCGACAATGTCTCCTTGACGATTCGACGATTTATCCAAGACGACCGATTTAACGGAGGAGAGTTTCAAGGAGGAAATGAGTCGTTGCTGCCCTTCAATCTCGCAATCTCGGATAAATATGTATGTGGAAGCCGGAGATGCTTTGCGTTGAAAATGAGCGCGTTGTCGCCATAAATCATCGCGTTTATTATTATTTACCGCCGGCAACTCGTATGCGTAATTCCATTCCTTTTTTGCCTCGATGAACGTTACGCGAAAGATGGATGGTTAAATAGTATTATAATCGCTAAAAATGCATCCGTTAACACGCATGAACGAATTCGGAGTGTGGAAGATTGCGAACGTAATCGAATTTTTTTTTTTTTTTTTTTTTCTTTGCTAAACTTTTTGCTTGTTTGTTGAACGATATTTTGTACGCGAGGCACGATCAAAAAGTTCGTGCAATCGTTGACTGAGTACAGGATACGCCTGTTCATTTATAGGAAACATAAATTTCAAACTTAATAAGTACCAGTGGTGTAAAAAAGTAGAAGTGTTTTTACGTCTATTAAGATTTAAATTGTTGATTTTATTTATAGTCAATCTAACACATAAACTATATGTAATCTATATATAATCTAACTACACACATGTTTAACACGTTCACTGTCTCATGCATCATATGTGATGCACACGATTGATGCTAAATGAATTATATTAAAATGAAGTTCGCACAAATTTATTATTATCTATTATTCTGTATCTACGATGTAGGAATCACTGTAAACTATGTTTGCATAGCAAATGAAAAGCAAGATATTTAAGCTAAGTATTTGATTAACTTGCTGAACGTACAAATAGCAGCTATGGTAAACGCCTGGACCGTGAACGTGTTAAATTTGTTGAATTTCGTCTTATTTGCATATCATTGAATTGTTTCATTTCTTTTTATCGTTGTATTGACGTCAAGCACTGATACAATAATTATTAATTCCTGTTTTTCAGGTTGAAATGAAAATGTTGACCTAATGATAATTTCTTTCGTCGCAAAAAAAAAAAAATAAAATAAAAATAAAATTCGGGTTACATGGGGGAGAAATGATGGAATTCCAATGCATACAAAGATACATGTATATACGCATTGTTATGGATCTAGATTTTCGGCAGAGTGAAAAACGTGGCGATCTGCGGAAGTACGATATATCGTTTTGCATCGTTATGCGCGTAAAGTGTTGTGAAAAGTAGCCGCGAAAATACGAGGAAGCGACATGCTTGAATTGACATAGTAGAGATTGGATCATGGCTGGACAGGTTTCGTCCTTCGCGTGCAATTTCGCGGTGACACTCATTGAGTCACTCGACATGCGGCATTAACATACACTAACGATTTAAACGCTCCAGAGAATCCTAATTCTTCAATAAAAAGTAGAGATAGTGTGCGGTATTTTAGTATCGCGTTACTGCATCTGTCTGCAGTCAGTTTCGCTGCAACGTCCTCTAATTTTTCCCTTTACAGCCAGTTTGTACGAATAACCTGATTAGCAGGTTGCTCTGTAACTATTACGTTGCATATTGTTCTTATACGGTGGAATCTTCTAAGAAGTCTAAAATGTAGGTCTGGAATCGAACATCCGAATATCCGGATAACAACGTCGTAATCCGGATTTCGAATACAGTGAAAACCGGTTACTATGATCACGGATAATGTTATCGGTCGGCTATTGTTATCGTAATCAATCGGTCCCGGAATACTTTATATAAAATTGATTAAGAATAATCCGCCTATTATAATCAAACTTCGGTTATTGGTATCACGCGTGATAATTACATTTGGAGACAAACGATAAGAATTCTTAACAAATAAGTACTAAATGAACCTTTTCTTTGAAACTTCTAATCGAAGCATACCTTTTATCTTTTATACGAGTGCATTGCAAGAATTATTAGGAAATACGCGAATAGAATAAATTAGGCAATTTGAATGTTCTTAAAACAGATAGTGTATATATCCCCCATTAAACTACGTATCCAAATGATCATTGAAGGAAATGAACTTGATTTGCAAAAGGATGAATTCGATTCGTAAAAAGATGAATTTGATTTGCAAGAATGTAAATACGATCCGCAAAAGGATGAATTTGGAGTGTAAAACCTGTCGAGAGTTAACACTTTATTTACCATAAGCCTTATTAATCGTGTTTTTTGAAAGGCCAGTAAATTAACTGCGTTTTATTCCTTACATCCGCTTTGCTTCCAAAAAATCTTGCATTATTATTATCTGAGACGAGTGCGGATAATGGAAATAAATAGTGTTGCTCGGATTTCAAGCGGTACTACTTTTCCACGTTGAATCGAAACGATCGGTGATGCTTATGCACTTAATTCGCGAACGCTAAATAAAGTGTTAAATAAAAGGATCTCTTGTCTACGGATGGTCGCCGATGACCCATATGTGAAACGCCAACAAGTGAATTAAAGTGTAACTCATTCGATTGGTCAATTAGAATATCGCGGTTCGATTGAAACGAGGCGGAACCAGGCAACGAGAGGGACAAACTTAATCGAGTGTATCGCCTACCTTGAAACGCAGTCCAGTTATGCGATCAATTGCAACTATCAACTTAAACACTCCCATCTAATCCCCATTCTTCTTAATTTGATCCGTGCAATTGGACCAGAGCAGGTCTCCGACAAACACGGTGCAATTTCGTGCTTCATCGTTTAAAATGAAAAGTATAATTGCTACCTATTCGTAGAAATTGAATCAAGGTTTGCTATTTGACAAAACGATAGATCGAATTCCACGCGTGTCGTTCACCTGAACGAATTAACATTCAATGAGCACTATCGCTTCTAAGTATGCCAGTGGTTATGAAAGTAGCCTCTATCAGAAGGGAAATAATTCCGTATTGTTGCAGTTTAAATTCTGACTTAATAGAAAATGAACCACAGATGCGAGTTCTTTAGATTTTTCTGTCAGAATTTTGTTAACGCTGCCACAAACATCCAGACACTTTCACTATAATTTTAAAACACTTGTTTTTAGTAGAACTTAACCCTTTCGACATTAATTAAAATAATAACGCGCTGCACTATTGCAATTTAACGTAAAACTTAGAACAGATAGTTTAAAAATTCCGTTTGTTTTCATGGCAGATAAGGAAATCATAAATACTCTTGAAACTTGCCTTTTAAGATTTAAATGAATCTCAGCGTCCGCCTATCGCTGCTGAATTGATAGTGAAAGGGTTAATTTATACTACATTTACTGTTATTAGATTTTGCTACGCTGTAAATTTGTATACAAATTCCTGTTTTTATTAAGAAAGGAAGTGGAGTCTGAATGGAGGGTTGTTTCACCCTCTAAATAAAATAATTTGTACTTTACTTTAAATATCTTGTATATTCTTTATTTTTTGCATTCTTCTCTAATTTTCTGCATACTTAAATTTCCCATAAATGTATCAAAGTCCACAGTTTAGTTATCAGATATTGAAAAAATTTGATACGGTTTTTCTGTCACAGACAAATCGAACATTTTTTTATAGCGTTTCGTAGAAATAATGATGCAGTGTTAGTATAATAAACAGATTTTGTCAATTTTCTTAATTTGTCAAATGAAATTATATTTCGAAGAAAATCGGATTATTCCAATGAATTTTTGCCATCACGTAATATTTAATAAAGTTGACGATAAAGCTTCAAGTAAACATTTCTTCGTATCTCTCAAGAATTGTCTGCTTTTTATCAGATTTGAAGCAGATACGAAGGGTAAGGGAAAAGATAAGGAAAGTCTTGCATTATATTTCCCTTCGTATTTCATATTTAAGTTAGAACTTCTTAACACCGCATCAAACGATCTATCTTTGTATACAATTCTTTGTTTATTTACAATCGCAGAACATATTGACAAAACTTTTTTTTTAAAAAAACCTCTGACAACCTATATGCAAATATTTAACATTTAAAATTTGTACTTAGACTTCTGTGACTGACTGTATATAATTCTTCAAATGAAGAATTATCACTCCTTCCAATTTCTTCCGTACAAATGAGAACACCTTAATTGTATTAAATAAAAGTTAATTTTTTAAATAATCCCAACTTAAATTTACAATTTGTTGCAATGAACGTTTGGCAAATCTCGCTTAAATTAATTAGCACGTCGATACTATTCCAGTAAAATGCATCTGATTTGGGTCGATTGTTAGCTTTTATTTCGTTAATAGATCACTTGGCTGCGTTTTACGCAATCTTCTCGGTATTGTTTTGTATAAGCTCTGCTAACTCGTTTGGATGATTAGTCAGCCTTTCGTTGTATAACGAAAGTAGAAGGAAAAAGTATTGAAAGTTTCCGTTAGTATCGTTCGCAATGTCTAACCCACCTCAATATGTTTGCAGCTTAAAGGAAGCTACACTCACGATCAAGCAGTCCGGATCCGATCTTCGTTCGACGAAAGGGAATATCGCAGGTGTCCAAGTTTCAATGCCCCCTCACAAATCCTCTACGCCATGTTCCGCTATCCACCACTAGTTTAGACTTGCTAATTTCCGTGCCACAACGTGTACAACACCGTTAAGTGAAAAAAAATCGCGGATCGACGCGTGCCACGAGGAACATTGTCGGGTGACCACAACAGTGTTCTTGCTGCAGCTACTCTGTGTCTTGGAAGGTAAACGTATGCCACAGCTCTGTCCCCGATGACCACCATGGGACCAGTGGAGGGAAGTAAAATAGACGGAGGGGGAAAAAGGATCGGTCCTTCTTAAGTTCTGCTCTTCCCGATCGGCAAACCACTCGCTTAACCACAGGTTCCACCACGAAGGTTTCACGTGAAACGTTCACCGTGAAAATTAAATAATCGCTCGCTACTTCTAACAGAATGATTCTTTTCCCTTTTGTTGACGATTAATGGCGCAAACGAGGTCTTTATTAGAATACTTAGACGATAGTTTTCACGTGAAACGTTCGCCATGGAAATTAAATAATTGCTGATCGTTTCGAGCAGAATATTTTTCTTTTTCTTTTTTTTTTTTGTTGACGATTAATGACGCAAATGAGATCTTTATTCGAAGGATTGATGAGTAATGAAAATAAGCATAGTAGCGAAGGCTATTGGATTCGTCAATGTCGGGCAGCTTTCATTTTAAATATCGACCAAGAAATGACGAATAAGTTAATGTCATTCGTCATTTTTTATTCATTATTTGGAATAAAAGTTGCACACGACCAATGAATTAACGTTCGTTGACGTTCGACATTCCGTAAAGATTTAGAAATCTAAACGAAAAGGGGGAATAAAAAATGAATGAAAGTTCTCCTAACGAACAAATAAGAAATAATTCGAATAATAAATGAATGACTAATAATCGGTTATTTATTCGTCATTCCTATTCGAAAAGAATTTTAACCGAATGATGCTGAACACTGATTCCTCCGCAATCAAAGAAATAGGGAACAAATTTAATTGTAAGAATCTGCGGAATCTTAAGACCGCGTAGCGTGATTAAATGGACGAGTTGGCAAACGCTTCTATAGCAGACATTTTATTCGCATGTTACATAAAATATCCAGGCACGCTTCACGCTTTACTGGAGGTCGGCAATCTACTAAAATTCCGTCGGTGTAACTTTTTTTTTTTTAACTACTTAATGAGAGATTGTATCGGGCAATTGCACAATCCTTGACGGTGGACCTTATGTTACTAGCTTATGACCGTGTCATTAAAATGTCATTTGGTCATACGAGTTTCTTGAAATTCAATTCGAGGTGTATTCTCTTTCCCGCGCTATTTATCGAATTACTAAGTTGATGCGTACGAAGTGTCATTCCATTCATTTCTATAACGTTCGAGATTAACGGGTGAGTACTACACTTTCACTTTTATCCAATCGTTAATAGTAACGAGTCACATCAAGAAAGAAGAAATTTATTATAAAATACGTGTATGCAAAGTTGCGAAAACTTTGACGTTATGAATTCCTCGTGGAAGCTTAAACTTGTAACATAGACAATGAAAGCTATTGGAAATACAAATTTGGCATTTAGAGAAGCTTGTATAAATATTAAAATAGTCGAACGTTGATTTCTGAAATTTCAAACTGATGATCCTTCGTTGGACAGTAAAGTAGAAGGTTGACCAACAAATTTTAGAATTGGCAATGTTAACTAATCAATTGATGCAAAAAGTATGTAGAATTGTGTAACAATTATTTGAATTAACATTTAATAGTAACACACAATACGATTTCTATTTTATAATGTATGTATACTTAGTCTATCATAATTAACTATGCAAAATATGCAAATATTTATAGCCATGCCGGTTTTGTAATAATACAAATATCATCCATTTGTGCATTAAGATTTTTTAATTCCAGAATGTCGCAGCAAAAGAGTTAATTATTGTAGAGAAATATTCACGGACATACTACGGATGTTTAAGCAAATTCCTATTTTTATAAACGCAAATGGGGAAAATAGAACACGAGTAGACATTTGTTTTACACTGTAAATATTACAACTTCTATTTTACTTTGAATATTTTTGCATATCTTTGCATATTACATACGTTGTGTACATTTAAATATTCCATAAATGCATAAGCATTCGCAGGCTATTACAAACTGTTGTCTAGCAGAATTATTAACAAATATTAAGCAGTTAATGCATAAATGCAAAGTCGGACAAAACCTGTTTGCTTATTCTTTATCAAACTTATTAACTACTCTTATATACTTAAACGTGCAAAACTTTCGCCGGATAGAAAAAAGAGAAAACACTAATTCATTAATACGCAAGTGAATCAGTTGCTTAGAATAGTGGCGACAATTTTTTCCACTCCATCGGATAATTATCAAGCTAAACTGTGACCTCAAACTTGCAAACATCGCGTCTCTTTACCATCTCATCGACCCTGTTTGTCGAAAAAAAGTTATGACTTATCTTAATTTATCATCGTCAACTCACGGAAAAATCTTATTCCATATAATCGCCGAATAATAACTATCGAACACGGTTTTGGATTACGAAGAATGTTCATCTTTCTACAATATGTTTTACAAATATTGAGAGACTGTAAAAAAAAAAATCTTACTTGATTAATCTTCCCACGTTATTTTGTTTCCACTGCACAGACTTGGAAATTGGAAAATTTTACGTTCAATCCTTTCGTAACTAATAAGACGTAAATATCTCGCTTAGGTGATCAAAAATTAGTCACTATTTGACACACGTTAGAAATCCAATTCGAACTTCTGGATTTCCAAGCTTTTCAATTTTCAAGCTTTCCAATTTGCAAGCTTTTAGAATTCGAAGCCTGCTGGATTTTCAAACTTTCAAATTGCCAAGCTATCAAGTTTTACAAGCTTGTGAATTGTTAATCTATCAAGTTTTGCAAGCTTTCGAATTTTCAAGCTATCGAGTTTTACAAGCATTTCAACTCCAAGCCTACGAGTTTCAAAGCTTTCCAATTCCAATCTTTCAAACTTCAAGCCTTCGAATTTCCAAACTTTTGGATTTCCAAGCGTTCGGAATTCGAAGTCTTCAAATTTACAAGTCTGCGAATTCCAAATTTTTGGTTTTTCAAGCTTTCAACTATGCGAGCTTTTGAATTTCAGTGCTTTCAACTCCAACCATTTGAATATTTCAACTTTCAAATGTTCAAAATTTGAAATTCGAAGCCTACAAATTTTTAAGTTGGCCAATTCCAAACTATGGATATTCAAGCACTCGAATATCCAAGTCTTTTCTTAATAAGAAGTAATTGGGTCATGAAGGAATTAAGACTGAAAGGGCTGCGGATACATAAATTAGGTCAATCTTTATTAACTCTTTGCCTGGCGATGAGGCGTTCCTGACACTACATGAATTATTTTTAATGTAAAATATACAGAGTGTCGCATCTAGAAAAGGTCACCTAATTAATTCTCTTCTACATTATGCATTTCTGCGAAAACTGATCTGCGAGAAAAATCACTTTGCAACAAAAATATTCCTTCAATGTCATTTAAATTGCACCCGAAATATTTTCTATATCATCGTAGTTAAAGAAAAATTAAATAGCTAGTATTTAAAATGTTACTAAAAATTAATAACTTAAATAACGTTTGCATTGAATTGAAGCATTCTTGCAAATCGAAAATGTATTATATTATAATACAGGAATATCTGTTTGAAACTGAACAGATTATTACTAAATTATATTATACTAAATCAAATAAAATATGTTATACTTAATTGTATAAAATATATTACACTAAATTATATACAAATTTTCATTTCATTTTAAAACAAATTATATTTATTGGAATCCTTTGCCTTGGAAACGTCATATATTTTGCGACAATCTAATAGAATAACTTTATTATTATCATTAACAGAAAAGAAACCCTTTGATACATAAGAAAATAGTGCAAAAAATATTGAAAAAAATAAAGAATAAGGTAAAGTAGAGCAATTAATTGTAAGAGTACCAAGAAAAAGTGATAGTGTGGGACAATAACATTTAAGCTCATAATAGAGTTACGTAAACAAATACAGAATACAGAGTACTGAAATTCATTCCATAGAGAAAGTGTATTTGATAAATAATTCATTTAATAAATAAAAATTGTTCGTAGCAAAAGAGTTGATATTCAAATCTATTTGGGCGGGAAAACTCTGGCACGTTTGATCTCCTGTGCTTGACACGCCACCAGATAACGCAACAGATAAGAAAAAACTAAACACGCGTGCTCACTTGCATGTATCTGCGTGTACCGATTTTTGTCGTATTCAGTTCATCGAAAACAAGCGGGGAAAAATCAAATAAAACTGGTTTACACCGGCTTAGACCGGATGCCAGAGCTTAGTTGCAACTAACGTGCCTCGGTTTATTGTTATTAGGTCGTTGCAAATGAAATAGTCGATTTTACGTGGCTTGAAGTTTTTTTTTCCGAGAAGTTCTTTCCGCTTCTTGATTTATTTAACATGCTAAATACGACTGATCTATGCAACTTTTGTTCAAACGGTACATCGAAATGTTTACTTTCAAATTTCATTTGCGTTCGTAAAGTTAGTTGAGTATTAATTCATGTATCGCAATATTAATGTCATTCTATAAAAAAAAAAAAAAAAAATACAATCATATATTTTGACCAACGTAATAATTACACGGACAAATAAATATAACTTCGATAAAGCTGCAATTGTCCCACAAGCATGACACAATTACATAAACGTACATTTTATCCAGACTGAATGACCTTAAACTAATTAATGTTGACAAAGAATAAAAGAAACTAGTCTATCTTTTTGGCCTATGCTGAACTCACGAAATCGCTTTTAATTGTTCGAAATTTTTAAATTCTTCCATGGGAATTAATAAGGAAATTGCGAACGCTGGAAGATAACAATTGATGATAATATGAGGAACAGGGTAAATTAAGTTTATTCAGTCACGGAATGGGGATAATAAACGCCTCGTTATAACCGGCGATTACGAAGAATAAACATGCGGTAAACGCGAGTGCGCAGTTTCAGATTGACATGCATTTTTTCTTTTTCCGTTACTAATTTTGCCACTGATTACGCGTCTCTCGATGAACGGTGTGTCTATGTTTCAATTAGATAGGTGCAATCTATCGTTGCGATTGCATCGTCGATACAGCTGCACGACTACATACACTGATTCGCGAAGTATAGCGCTCGAAATTGATTCCTAGATCTCGTAACTGGAGGATAAATAACATAAAAAATAGAATATTAAACGTCTCGTATCAACATCTCAAATATTCTGCCTCCATTTTTATGCTTATTTGTATTTATGGGAAATTTAATCCTTAAGTGGCACTAATGAACCCAGAATTGCATCTTTAACTAATTTAACAATAAAAGTTTCTATTATTTCATACACTACTTGATAACGAAATATTCGTAAAGTTTTGTCTAGTGTCACATTCACAAATTATTTGGCATCTTTTATTACTTTTATGAAAAGCATTATACCAGTTAAAACTTAAATGTGGAAAAAGGCACAAGTTATAGTATCACCTATATAAATTTCATTTCTTCAGTTTCATTTACAAAAGCATGAATTTGCATAAAAATTCACAATCTACTTATCATACGTTTTGTACCAGGGATGAGACATTCGAAACAACGAAACGCGCTTTTTATGCTACTTTTATGACTCGAAACTCTCGAAACCTGGGCAAATAATTATTTGCATAAATAAAAAGAATATTATCAGAATACGAATTTATTTAGCTAATAACCCGATTGAGTTTGCGTTTACATTTTACAAGATTTATTTTAATTGAATCGTTTTCATCGATTCGTTACAATCACGAAATAAAATGAAACATGCAAAAATTAATAATATCTCACGAAATATTCCCGCGTATTTATTCAACTTACATTATAAGTAAATTTAATGTTCATTTAATTAGATCCAATAGATAATCTGATTTTCTAGCAAGAATTTATTACAATTTTAAGTCTTAACAAAATGGATACTCGTTAGAAACAGAAGGAAAAAAATAAAAAGTTTGTGGTTTGAGAAGTTTCGAGTTTGGAGAGTTTTCGAAGTTTCGAGACCTGGCAATATTTCAAATTCGAGTTTCGCGAATCTAAAAATTACGTTTCGACCCTTCTCTAATTTATACTTCACTGATGTGTTTTTCCTTCCTCGTCAAATAAACAAACAGTAAACAAAATTGAAATCAACGAAAAAATTGTTTTACTCAAGAAAAGATTAAGATATTTTATCGGGTAAAAATTTTAACCTTGTTGCTGAAATGACGGAAAATATCGCATTTAATACAGTAAATGGCTTTAAAAATATTCGTTCTTTACTTGAAAGTGATCGAATTATTCCCCACGGTGTGATAATCGAGAAGTAAAATGAAAATTGTTAGATTGAACGTTAAAAATCTAGCAAACACGAAATCGTGTTATGTAAATATCTTGCAGGAAAGTGATAACTATAAAACACTCGAACGTGGTTTATCAGGTCGTATCCAAACTGGTTCGCATCTCATTAAAGATTTGATAAGTATTGCTTTCGTAATCTTTCATTCTTGATACTCTTCAGACATTTTTATATCGTTACCCAGTTATAAATTCATTCAATTTTCGCGTCTTTCAATTATGTTAACGTGAATTAAATTGACGTTTCGGATAAAGAAATTTTAAAGGAATTACCACGTTTATTGCATTACAGGTGCATTATTTAAGATGCATTGAAATCTTTGAATTCGCAAGCCTTCGGATTTGCAATCTTTCGAATTTCCAAGACTTAAATTTCCAAACTTCAGAATAGTTAATATTCCAAATTTTCGAACAGTACAATTCCAAGATTTTAAAATTCCAAACTTGACAATATCTGCGCTTTACAGGTTTCCAAGCTTTTCCATTCCAAGATTCCAAATTTTCAAGTATTTAAACTTTCAAATCGTAAACCTTCGAATTTTCAAGTCTCTGAATTTTCAGGCTCTTAAATTCCAAGCATTTCAATTTTCAAACTGTACAATATTTAAACTTTCGAATGCACAAGTCATTAATAATTTAAGCTTTTGCAATACGAAATATTCGAAGTTCTAAATTCTCGAATTCCAAGGTTTCAAATTTCTAAATGTTAGAAAATATTCAAGCTTATCAAATTCGAAGCCGTTGAATTTTCAGTCATTTAAACTGTCGAATTTTAGAATATTTAAGCATTCGAATTTTCAACCCATTAAAGATTTAAGCTTTTTGATTCGAATCCTTTGAATTTCTAAGCTTTTGAGTTTTCAAGCCTTTACTAATTCAAGCTTTTGGAAGTCAAAACCTTCGAATTCCATCCGAATTCAAGCCTTTCGTTTTCTAAACCTCTCAGTAATTAATTCTTAAAGCTATCGATTTTCAAGATTTTCAAATTTCGACGCCACCAAATGTGCAAGTCTTTAAATTACAAATATTCGAATTCCCAAACCTTCGAATTCTGTGATATTCGTAAACTTTTTAACTGTATCGTTCGCGATCGACAATTTATTATGCACCAGTACTCACTTAAATGCTTTTAGATAATCATTTTCAATCAACATGCAATGGAACGCGATGATAAAAACCAAATAACAGGAAAGAAAGAAGAGTTTACAATAGAAAGGAGAACGTAAGGAGGTCGGTAATTGTTCGCCGCGCAAATATTTGTAGACTACTCCAGTTTGTCGAATTAAATAACATTCCGTGACCCGGATAAAATGAAAAATGTAAGAAGAAAGGAACGTATGGTTGGATCCGGTGACAGGAGAAAAATAAGATTCGAATGATAATAAACGTTTATCGCATTCATTGATGAAAAGCTGCATTTATTATGATACCAACAGCTTGTTTGCACGACGATAAACCGCATTTGTTTAAGATTTCGCGCAAACATCTTTCCACGGTAATCTTTCCTGATCATCGCCAGAGAGAAACGCAAAATTTGAGCTGACAGGTAGATCTGTCGCGACTTAAAATTTCCAGGCAAGATAATTTTCCGATATGGTGTTGAGAAATCAACTAATGTTGCAAGAAGAACACTGATCCTAGAATGGAATTACGGTGATGGATCACATCCAAAGTATTACACTTTCGAAGATCCGTATTTGTACTAGAACAGATGTCCCAAATACTGTATGTGTCCCTATAATTGTCACTTGAATTCGTTTATTTAACAGCGAACGAATATGTACTAAGAACTGAGACTAACGAAATTTGAATACTACAATAAGGAGGTGCTAAAACTGTAAAAATATAAACGTAATCATTTTAGGACTTCTATAGGAAATCAACATTTCAAAAGTTTTTTCATTTTTCAAAATTCGGTTTTGGAATAAAAAATTCTGAAAAAAATTCACAGATATGTATTCCAGTAGTTGGAATATTTTCAAATTTTTTCAGAATTTTTTATGAAAGATTACAACAGAAATCAAGCAAAAACTGTAATCACAACACACAACATAACTACCCCAATGGTGGGGATAGGGAGTTGAATCTTTGCACAGAGGGATTTTTCCATGTCCTTTACCTATTGATGTATCAGAAATTTAATTTGGTTTGGGGGCACTTTTGACCATCTTATCCGGCTACACCCTTTGGAGTTCAATTTTATGTAACAACATATAGACGTTGCAAACGTGTTTATATTCAATATTTAATAATAAATATTAGGTGGTGAATTGTGTCGTTTGAATATAAAAACGCGACTAATGTACTGTAAGTAAAAAGTATGCAAATTTTTACGATGCAGTAAAGGTGATGATTGTTTCGATTTATCTTCTATCCATCGTACAAACTGACGTGCTAATATACGCAAGGATCACTTCCATTTAAGTGACAACTTTTCAAATAACAGTACGAGGGACATTGAACTTTGATATATATTTTCGATGAATTAGTAATTAATACATCGTATTTAACGTAGAAAAAAAATCATCATAAATGAAAAATATGTTAACTAATGTTGTGCTCGAAACCGGATCGATTATTAGGTTGAATAACTTTTAAAATAATTAAATGAAGTTGCACGATTAGGACATCTATCCTTGAGTTCACGACGAACGCGTTAAAAAAAAAAGATGCATTCAAAAATCCTAATTAGCTTTGTAGACGAAAGACCTGCTATATTGGGATAAATCATTAATACACAAAAATAAAACAGCGAAAAATTCAACATGCCAATTTTAGTAGACATACAGGGGCTACAAAAAGTATTTGTACATTATTCTGTTTATTTTGTCATTAATTCGATCCAACTAAATTATATTTCTCTATAAACGATTTAATAGTAGTCATATGTGACTATAAATATCTGTTATATCGGTATTAAAATACAGAATCAGATTAAAAAGTGCCTAAATGAAAAATGTAAGGACGTACTTACAAATACTTTTTGTAGCCACGGTATGTATGTACGTACATACGCGTGAAAATGAAATTTTCGATCAAAAAAATATGGAATCGTATGAACCCTGCATTATTATCGATTCACGATCACTCATTTCACCGAATCGATCGAAAGACCGCTTCGCGTGAACGAGCTTCGTAAGCATCGTACGAATAAAACAAACGCGCATAAAGATGCAAAGAGAAAAATCAGTAACGGGGCCGGGGCCAGGGAAGTGGCACGATTACGAGAATCGTGCGGCTTATGAGCGTTCCCGTAAATAGGAGTTAAGTTCTGCAAACATTTCGAAGGTCAGTTTCGACGTGACACTAATGATTCCCCGCGCGATTAGTCAGCGAAGCATAATAGCAAGGTAAATGAGCTCAAGCCATGCGTCGCGGCAGCCCCTCAGTAATTTCCATTCAATTTCAGCGCGTTCGGCCGGGTGGTTGACGAACCCTGGCCTACGCGAACGTCCTCCGTATATACAGGGTGACCCACAGGCTGCTGACTAATTTCAATTGTTCATCATTTTTAACCGCGATCAGATATGGACCCCGGTTTTGAGTGTTTGTTGAAAGAAGCTTTAATATTTTTTTTACTCAGTTGTGTTTTGTTCAACACTTTGACTGTGACGCGATATTAAAGTAATCGTCGCCGCTATGAAGGGTAAGGATAAAGGGGAATTTTATAAATATCACTGTTAGAGCCTGAATGATTAGGCGATCTTTTTAACCCTTTGCGGACGACGAATAGTAAAACTAAAAAGAGTATTTTGACTTTGAATTCCAAGCCTTTAAATTTCTAAGCTATCGAATTCCGGGTCAACAAATTCTTAAAACTTTGAAGCGTTTATCAACGATATTAATTTAAATTTTCTGCTTTAACAGTGAACAGTGCGTCCACAAAACCAGAAAAGTGGCGATTATTTGCAGACACTCGTCCGCAAAGGGTTAAATGTAATGAAAATACAAAAAACACCCGAGCACCTTGAATGGAACTATTTCTATTAACAGTATGAGATGCTAATTCACGAAATGATCTTTTTATATATTGTTAAGGGAGAGAAAACAAGTATATTATTGTGTATATCACTATTGTTTTGTCTATAAGTGGATTAGTTTTTGGACGAATAGAAACGCGATGGGTTAAAAAGGCTGAAAGATCGTTTGAAAGTTAGCTAGGGTAGATGTACCACGTATTGCCATTTTAAGTTTATCGCGTAACTTTATTTAACTATTTCAGTACGTATTTAGCCTAAAAATCCAGTTCCAGGTTGGAGCATAATATTGTTCAACATCGAGTTTATTTATGTACATTTTTTTATACGTTGAATGTAATGAATTAATTACTACGTATTTGAATATATACAGCAAAGTACAATGTCCGTATTACTGTCACTCGAAAAGTTGTCATTTAAATAGAAACACGTTTTACATATATCAGCACGTCAGTTTGTGTAACAGATATAAGATGTATAGTAAACGTATCGCCTTACTGAACTATGACACGTTCCATACTCTATAATTATATTGATCACGTTTTAATGTTCAACAGCACATTTACCTCCTAACATTTACGTTTCAATATTAAGTGTCAACGAATATACAACGTCTACGTGTTGTTACGTAAACCGAGATCCAAATTTCGTATAAAAATTTGTTTATTTACGACTCTTCGTACGTAACTTTGCTATTGAATAAAAGAATTAAAGTGTCAGTTACAGGGACACTGGCAGTAATTGGGGCATCTACCCTATATAATAATAATCATAATCGAATGTACGAATACTTTTGTTCGCCACTGTATGTAATTCTTTCCGTTTTCCTATTGTTAATTCTTTGTATCTGTCGATGCGCTGCGGGCCACCCTGTATATATGTGTACGTAGATACACTGTCGATCGACAATAGTCGTTAGCGACGAAAAATCGGCCTGCCTGGAAAATACGAATCACGCAGCACAACGCCAAGTTCGCCATGCAACCTCGTGCAAACGTGACTAACTTTGCATCGGGACAAAGTCTGGCTTAAATAAAGCCTTAACAGATTTCGAATAAACAAACGCGCAAACTCAATTTCTGTCGGTATCCGCCGCATTTTATTCGACTATGCCCGCCGCGATTCGCTGATTCTTTCGTGATAGAAATTCACGCGTGCTTCTAGTTACTATCGATCGATTGGTCCGATCAAAGGACATGTACTTAATCGCGGTGAAATTAATATTTCCAGTGGTGCTATTCATCTTCTCGTCGCGATGGAAACATTGAATATTCATCTACGTGTACATAAGAAATTCATATTTGTATTCTCGCGGGCTCACAATAGCCTGCGCAACAAAGACGCATTGTATTAGTGTGTAAATTAATTCGGTGCTTTGTCAAACGAAATTAGGATTGCCTTTGTAAAGTACATCGTCAAAATTTTCGCCACTGTTTTCTGTAACTTTGAAAATATCGCGGATATAGGTATAACTTCGAATATGTATTACATTATTGCACGATAAATGCAGTTTCCTTTGTTTTAAACATTGTTTTAATATGACACTTTTATATAAAGAAAAATATATACTCTAAATAAAGAAAGAAATATTTGAATCGATAAATTTTTACCACTGTGTTGAAAGTCAATTATTGAGTGTTCTAAAATTTTTAACCACAGAACATAATAAACGTTATTCAATAACAAATTTGCAAGCCCCTAAATCTTCTTCTTTTGCGTTACGATATTGCAAATTTTACTTTCGATTTGGTCTGTATAACTTTGTTAATAAAGTATATTTACAGCAGAGTATATTTAAATATTTGTTGGTGCTAAACATTTACATAATAAATCATATCACAATGGTTGCAATAAAGTTTTGCTAGTTTGCAACAAATGTTGGATACCGCTACTAGATAGTAAGCAATTTTATGTATCACGTCTAGTTAGATAAGTTGTCTCCAAATTCTGTCTCATCCTCTGTACACAATTACGCATTCGACCCTTGAATCCGTTACTCATTACCCCTGAATCACGCCTGACCCTTAATCCTAGAATTCTTACCATTCCTTCTCCTTATCCCCACCATCTTCAAAACGAACCTTTAAAAGGAACAACTCATTTTTGACCAGCAAATCTATGTAATGCAAATCTATGCAAATCATATTCTATAGAAAAAATAGCACAGCGTCGAAGTTTCGCAACGAGTTTAGAATCTAAGTGCCTAGTGTAAGATTTCTCAATAAACAGTAAATTAGGAATCTAACACAAAATCTAAAACTGACTTTGTATTCCACAATTAAGATTGCCGAAGCGAATCCACAACGAAACGCGAAATTTATTATGCAGTGACCCTAACACATCTTCTTAAAACGGGAAAATATTTCAATTCAAAATAGAGAAGTTCAATGGCATCAAATTGATTTCCACACCTAATAATTACGTCTTGTATTCATTTAGCGTGGCTTGTTATATCGTTTGCGAACGGTCATCGCTGACGACAATTCTGGTTAATCATCAAAGTTTCCCGTCGAAAACATCGACCGCGGTAGAACGCGCGATGCTGTTCTTTTTGTTCGAATTATCGAAAGCGTGCTTTATTGGCGTTCGCGCGGTCGATTAAACGCGGATGTGGTCGTGGTAATGTTTTGAAAAAGAGAAAATCGACGAGCAGATAAAAGAAGCTCACGGACTTCGTCTGCGAGACCTGATAAATGTATATTCTTACGTTGATCCTAATCGCGAAAGGTATAAAAGCTAGAACATTACTTTTAGACCATTTAAGATAATGTCGCCTAAATCGTACCTCGTTAATTCGCTGAATAAAAATGCGATTTGCTATCGAACACGTCAAATAAATAGGAAGCGAGAAGCGCAAATGAATAATTCATTAATCATGCCTCGGTTTGTATACATTACAATAATTTTAAAAGATTAAGTTAGGTTTGTCTATGTAAGTTTCGATCGATTTATGTGTTAGCAGAATAATTTGAGATGCTCGAAATATTAATAAAGCATCATTCTACGAGTTCCAAGGAATTATCGAATTAACACTAAAACTACCAACGACTAAAGTATACCCATTCACGTGAAAGAAATACAAGTTACGCTTGAAAAAAATATATTTAGCAAGTGAAGTAAATCTTTATTTATATTTTATGCAAAAAATCATGGAATATTCTCAAAAATTCATCGCTGCAAATTTACATAATCTTTATAGTAAATTAGCAGTCGGATATTTTAACGAGCTTCGTAGTTTTAGTGTTAAGATTAAGTTAGGTTTATCCAAGCTTGAATCAATTTACGTATCAGTATAATAATTTAAGGTGCCTGAAATATTAACACGAGATTTACGCAACTCATTAGTTTCACGGATTTCGAATTTTATCCTTGAAGTTACAGAAATTTATGAATTATATTAATATGAATACACATCGTAATTCTATATAATGTACTTTTTCAGGAAGCCTGTGAAATTATACGCATTATCGATGTCCATAAATCTAGTGTTAATAAAGCAACATTTTATAAGTCGCGATGAATTATAAAATTATATTACATGCACCGACGAGTAATCCACCATTTTTTAATGGACTGACGAATTTATTTTATCAAATTATCAAATTTGCTTTCAAACACGAATTCATAACTTGTTCAAATTATAGGAGAATAACAATTATACTTAAGGCAGAATAGACATTTAATACTGTTAAAAGTAAATGTTGAATTAAATGAAAAGGTTGATTATTCATTGGTACACATAATTAATAAACGTATAGGCGTTCCTGTATTGAAATGAGAATTCCCCGAATATCCACGAAATTTTTGATAAAGCAGAAAAATATTTCAAATAAAAGTTAAATAGTTTCGAGGGACACGTAATTCGAAGCGAGTAACTTTTTTGGAAATAATGGAGTAGAGAACACATGAAAGTCAAGCTTGGTTTTTTAATCCTGCTATTGTGTCCAGGTCTGCATGACTCGGCGGCAGTGTGACTAAATTAATATAATTTTTTTTATGTTGAATATTCCTACAATCAGAGTTTTTGACCGTATCTATTTTTACGCTTGTTTCAGAACATATAAATGATCCTTTCATTAGATACGCAACGTTAATTAGTCACAGAATTATCATGCATGTTTATGAGCAAAATTTTATTATTTTAATACATTAACACTAAAATTACCGACGACTAATGTATACTAACTTGTACCACAGACGAGGTACAGTATAGACCTATCATCCAATGCTCTTTTCTGTCACACGGTTCGGGGGTCTCGAGACCCCCTTACCATTTCCGTGTCACGTGCGATGTTACCGATTCAACACCAGAAAAGACCACAGAGCCATTGAAACGGTGAAAAGGACAATTAAATCGAGCGATAGTCAGTAGCCTTTTAAATATACAGAGTGGCGATAAACTATCGTGTATATTCGGCCGTCGTATACATGGACCCCAATAGTTCGGTCATACGATGCGGTTTCATTTCGTCAGTTAGATTACCGAATTAACCGATTCACTGAAGTATGTACAAACTATTGCCGTCATGCAAATCACTTATTTGCTGAATCTAATTTTTATCACCTTTCGAAATACTATTTATATTTTGTATGTGTGTACGATAAGCGTATTAAATCGGTTATTTTTTATGGTTACTTTTATCACGTATCGGAATGGCACCTGTATCATGTATACCATAAAGTGCAATTATATTCGGCAATAGCAAAATCATGTAGGTATCCAAATAACATATTCATGATGAATATGGTAAAGTCTAGCTAGTCACATTAAAGAACGTAATTTAAAAGTAATACGTAGACGTTGCATTTATCTAAAGATAAAACTGAGAACGAATATGCATGAAAATTAAATTTTCTGTGGAGATGGAGAAATGTGTGGACACTGTTTTCGGGTAATCTTGATTTGGTAAAATAACCGAGTTGGTCAAAAACCGTATTGTGTGAACAAGCTGCAAATAAACATTTACATAGCCCAAATATAAGCTACCGAAGCTCAACTCAAATGAATCAGAGCCAAAAATCGTATCCCGAAGAATGGTTTCGAAATTTTTACTTCTAATAAATGAGTAACTATTACAAACAAATAATTTTCGAGTTAAACTTTTGAGTTCTTTCAAAACTGTTTACCAGTAAAACTAGTACAAGTTATATGTATATGAAATAATCCCGTAATATCGTTTTCGTAAAGCGAAGATGAAACGTATGGGAATTGAAATTTATGTTTTTCTGTAACAATCTTTTTTACCATTAATCTTTCATGATAGATTAACGGTTACTATTGATCACAGCTACGTTTCGGACTCTGTGATCTAATATCAAATGTGAATGACCTAGACTGCAACAATGTACCGTCGATTCTTCTTCACAAGTAGTATGCTGTGCTTTAAACCAAGCACTATGGGGATTTTTTAGAGTGTCTGCTTTTATGCAACTTAACAGGTTCGTATCGGTATTCCAAAGAGAGCTTCTTTTCAGCATGGAAATTTTGTTTAATATGTGTGTATATAGTTCAATATGTATATATGCATATACTGTACAGTTATTACAATATTTTCTCGCCAAGAACTCGAGCGAACCCATGGATAAATGCGTAGATTTCAGTCCAATCCCCTATTATGTGCGGGGGGGGGGGGCGGGCTCCATGTCCGTCGATATATCAAAGGCGAAACATACGCTGTCACAACACCGCAAACAAAAATCATCAGTCCGACCAGTCGTTGTAGGACTAATGCCAGCGTTGCCTTTCTCGTATTCTAGCCTACAGCAGAGGAGGCCGTGAGGACTGCCTCGCTTGGAACCACAATTCGCGATCAGTGAAGCGAGTTCGGCTCGCCTTTGATCAGAGCCGAGCGGTTTAAAACCCCATACAATGTATGAACACGTTAATGTAGACTAAAAAACTTTTTTTATTATTTCTTTCTTAATAAATTTTCTTTCAACATATTCGCCAAACTTTTCTCGTTAAAATGAGACTAAAGACGACATAGTTCGGATTATATTTACCTACGAAAATTTGAAAATATTGTATTAATACAGGAGTTAAGAGAAGTAGGAAATGGAAGAGAAGTAAATCGCTGGAATAGATGTATTGTATAGAGCAAAAGAAAGCTACAGGAAGTGAAGTGCGTAGTCTATGTATTGCACATATCAGCTGCCTTTAAAAAAATTATAAATTGTATACTTTACGTAAGTATATCATATTCAATGCCATAATGTTATTAAAATATGTATTTTGCTAGAAACAATCCATTTCTGCAGTTTGTTAGAAACTATAATACAGCGTACTTATTCCATAAATGTTAAGTAAAAGTGGTACAAATTATATGGTGTTTGGTTTCATTTTAATAAAAAAATTGCAATAATATGATAAATAAATTACTTTAAAGAAAGATAAAAAAATGCAAAACTTTTAAGTTTGCATTGCATTAGCACAGCGAGCATTTAAACTTCTTCGAATGCTCGGCTTCTCATTCTCACTTTGTCTTTCGCTCGTTGTTCTTTCCGACGGCAGACATCAGACGAGGTTTGAGTTTCGTGTCTTCAGCGGACTTAGGCCCAGCTGCAGTCTTGGCGAGATAACATTGTATGTGTATGTATCGGGCACCCACTTCACTCATGGATCATGTATAATCACTAAGTTGCGAACCAGAAGTTGAACGACACAACATACAATGTACAGTTGTCCCTCGAAATACGCGGGGGTTCGGAACATTTATGTATCGCGTTAATGAAGGCTCGCGTAATTTTGAGACTTCCCTTCTCACTCCTACTACAAATTTATATTACATATGTACATACATAGTTATAACCTGGGTAAAAGTTTAGTTATTTGAACAAAGAGGAGGGGGTGGGGATGATATTAATCGAAAGATATGCGTGAACAATTACAAGGTAATTATTTAGAAAAGCCCCCTTTTCTAAACCGATTTCGATGATTTTCGAGTATGTTATAAAAATCAACATTTTGAGCAACTTTTTCCCATACATATAACCGCCGCTCGGCCTTCGTTTCCGAAATTTGTCTCAAAGGAGATTGGTACTACTACATCAAATTTTGTCTATAAGTACGCGTCCGTGGGAGCGGATGCGTAAGCGTTTGATTGGCAACTGTCTGTCGTTTCTATACATAACAGCATAGCGGCCAGCGACGAATATTATACAATGTACAACATTTTTTCGAAATAATAACTGAAATGTTTACAACTTCGTATAATATCAATAAAGATCATTAAAACAAAAATGAATGTGTGGCCGGCCGCCTCACGGCGGCCAGAATGAATTCTTCGTCCCGAACCTAAACTTCATTAAATTAGTTACTAGATAGAAGAGTTCGATTTGAGTAAGGTTCGGGCTGGATTATTATTCCAGCCGCCGTGAGACGGTCGGCTACCCGAATCGAGTTCGGAAGCACTCCCATTCTACGCGTCCGTTGCGAGCTGCCTCGATGCGTTTAAAGAAACACTGGACAATCACCGACCAAATGTTTACGGATACGCTGCCACGGACGCGTACTTATAGAAAGAATTCAATGCAGTTGTACCGATCATTCCACGAAAAAAATTTCGGAAACTAAGCCCGAGCGACGGTTATATGTATAGGAAAAAGTTGTTTAAAATGTTGATTTCTACGACATATTAAAAAATCATCGAAATCGGTGAGACCCCTCTTTTCTAAATAAATACCAATTACAATGGTAGTAACAGGGTTGTTGCATAGGTTCCAAGATATTAACAAAAACATATTGGTACAACTACATTGCATGCTGTTTCAATATATATATATATGTATGCATAGGTACACAATGCGTACACAGACATCCGACGCGTTAGCCGCTTCGCTCGCCGGCGGATTTGGTTTGCTTATTTTTCATCTCGTCGTCAAGCGGCACTCCGTTTCTGGAACAATGCGACTGCATTATTTGTGGTGTTGTCATTGCTATTGTACGTATAGGTAGAATACAATGCAATTGTACTAATATATTTTTGCTAATATTTCTAAACTTCTAAGTTAGAACCACTACTACTTCGTCATACATAAGATTCCGATTAATATGATATATCGCCTACCTCACTGTGGAGCCGCATACCGTTGTTTAGAAATGTTAAATATGTGTTGCATTTTATATATTTACGAACATATGTATGTTACGAAAATAATAATGTTATTCAAAAATTCCCAGAACTCGAGGATCTATCCTTTAATGCCGATCATAGGCACAAATCGGGAAAAATTTCTCAAAATGTTGAATTTTACGACATATTTCCATTTCATCAAAATCTAATAGGCAATCCTAACATAAACATATACCCAGGTGTAGCCAAAATAGAATTTCCTTCATCTTTTAAATATTATGAAATGTACTGCGCTTTGAATATTTTATATATTTTTGCATGTTACGCGTATTCTTCATTCTTTCAAACATTTAAAGTTCCTATAAACGCATAAAAATATGTAGTGAATTTATTATATATTGTGTACATATGTTATTCATATTTCACGAAAGTATATTGTAATTTTTGTGGCTCTTCCCAGTCGCGGTGACTACAAAGATCACAAAAAACCGCGTTTTTCAAAACTGCGTAAGTACTTCGAGGATTAATTACATTTCTGCTTACTTTTTCCTGGATGTGGAAGAACAAGCCTTGCATTGAAACATAACTTAGATAATATATTCTGGTAGATGAGTCTTAAACAAATTTTCAAGTGATATTTTTAGCATAATAAATAAGAGTTATAAGAAATACATTTGAAACTCTTTATATTTTAATTTCATGGTTTTATATTTTTTATTACAAACTTCTAGAAATTTATCAGAAGTATGAGCTTTCCTCTGCAATAATGGTTCCGAGCATATAATTATAACATTACAGTAACGTAATTAATTTTGTAAGTTGATAGCTACATTATAAAAATACACTCCAGCCGTGCAAAGAAATTAAAATTAATTAAGTGAGCTCGGATTTTTGCTTATCTTTTACTAGAAAAATTTTATCTATGCATTGATAACATTACCGTGAAGTATTATAAAATGTAAGAAGATAAATCATAGTTATATTTGTTTTATACGCACAGAGTGTGCATATAATCTGCACAATTTCTTTTTGTTCGCATCTACTTGGAAAAAATCACTGTTATTACATTGTGTACTCTTTAAAAACTATTCGACATTTGTCTGAAACAATTTTTGGTATGATTCGTGGTTTACATAATTTTTAAATAGATTTATTTAAATGGGACACCGTGTATAGTGGTCAAACAGATTTCTTCGTGACGCAGATAGAGAACGATGTACTTGAGTCTGTTGACTTTATCGTCGTCAGCGACATTTCCACAGGTATTTCTTACACTCGCCGCATTAAAACGCAGAGGGCGTATGAAACACTCGAATTTTTTTCGAGGTCGGTATTTCAGAGCTGGTGACACGGAGTCCCATAAGATGATAGGTCTATCCTGTACCTCGTCTGTGCTTGTACCAAAGAAAGAAAAATGACAGACCACTGAAAAATACCTGTGATGCAATCGAAACGAATCTTTATTCATATTTTGTACAGAAAAACACTGAATGCTCTAAAAAATGTGCCACCGCAAATTTACATAACTGTTATGGTGAATTAGTGACCCGTCATTTTGACGGCCTTGGTATTTCTAGTGTTAATCGATGCAACCTGTCCTCTCCTGTAACCCTTTAACAGCGTTTGACGAGTATACTCGCCATAATTACTAATTAACACTATTGGACTAATGAGGAATATACTTGCCATGTAAATAGAAATTTTCAAAATAAAATTCCACCGTTGCAAGGTTAACAGGTTGTCTGAATACGTGGGTGGAGTCCGAGAAAAGATTTAACTCTTCTCAACTTTACAGAAGCTTTATTAGGTTGTTCGGAAAGTTCGTAACATTTTTGGTAATATTAAGTACTTTTGTGTAAATAACGGAATTAGCATAGTTACCATTTAGGAACTCTTATTGAATAATAATATTCTTAATTCCAACAAATATTGTCTATGGTTGGACGAAATTTTTTGAAAAAGAGGATCACGATCGATATTTTTCGACACTCATAGAATTATCCAAAAAATGATTCATTATAACGATAATTGTACTCGTATCGTCCTTAAGTGTTCTTCAAACTTTGCTACGAACTTTCCCAACCACTTAGTATTATAAAAATCAATTCGTTACAAAAAATTACGTCGCTACGAAAATTAAAAGCTGACTCGTGAAAATTTGTTTCGGATAACGGGAATGAAGATCGATGGGATTAAAATTCGACGGCGAAGTTGGAGCTTCTCACGGGTATTTCCGTAGAATATAGGGTATTACTCTGGTCCTCGGCTTCTCACGCTTGTTACGCGTGAAACGCGCGCGCGTCCGAGAGAAGGGTAAAAGCTCGTAAGTAAGCGTGAAACACGCGTCCATATGAATTACTTACATTCTAGACCCCATCCTGGACCCCATGATGCTGCCACGTAGAAACTCGTCTAATGCACTCAAGCCGCGAGAAGAGAGGCTGCCGTTAAAGCGGAAAAATGTTCCCCTCCGCACGCTCGCGGCGAGGAAGTCGTCGAAACCGCTCGACTTTACGCCGTCTCTCGGGGCACTCTCCTTTGTCCTATATTCTCCAGCTCGCGGAGCTTCACTCGAAAGTTTGTCAGCGCTTAGTCATACACACAGAGGCAGCAGAAGTTTGCGCTCGGTATTAAGTAGAAGGAGGACTGATGCACAACAGCCGGTGAACACTAAAAGTCAGGGGAGAGAGTGTCGCGCGTTGCGGCGAGGCCATCGTGGGCAGCGTCGCATTTTTCTCGACGCCTCACTGTCCCTGTTATCTGGATTATTGTAAAAGTTGGGTCAACAACTCGGCCTGCCATACGACAGCAGCTCTCGGAGACTGATTGGCTGGCTATCGCTTCGCTTCCGACCATAAGCCTCTCTCTCCGTCGGACTCCTTTTCTGCTACCAAACGTCGGCGCACTTCGCAAACGCGAACCGGTCAGTGCAACGGACGAGGTACGGAATACACCTATCATCTTCATCTTTAGACTTACAAGGAACATCGCTTAAGTGTAGATCGCTGGTTTTAATGAAACTTACGTACGATATAGTTTATAGAAAAATGTTTGACGCTTATTTATCTTTTTATCTGCTTTGATGCGTATCTGGGGAGTGTAATCAACCCTCAAAAGTGACGATTGATGGAAAATGAAAATAAAAATGGTTATAGAGTTTCGAGATCCTAAAATCGTGTGACAGAGAAATGCATCGAATGATAGGTTTATTCTATACCTCGTCTATGCCATAACCGATGAATTTCCTTTGTCTCTTATCCTTTTAAATGGCACTGCAGATAACGCGCGTGTCACGGATCTTCGCTCACTAAAAACGGGCCTGATAAACGCGATTTCAACGAAGATGGCTGCGTAGCCCGCGACGATATTAAATAATTATTCCCAGCTGTGGAAATTAAACGACAGACGCGTGCACGCGTGGACTACTTCGACTTCTTACGCTTGATCGATCGCAGCTTTAATAATAACGATTCATGCTTATGCGACACCGATTGTCCGCCACAAGATACGATGACTCGATTTCCGATTAATCGGCGTATAAATCGTTTTGCAAAGGCACAGTAAGACTCTGTGCGCTCCGTTTCAGAGCTTCGATACGCGAGTTCACTGTGAGAGATACAGTTGTGAGCGAGTTGAGCCGGTACTGATAAGTGAGATTCTTCGCTAGTAACATGTATTAAGCGTTCTTAGAAGATTTCTTTCTCATTCGAATCTTATAGCAAGCTGAAAAAGTTCCAGTAAAATACTCGATTCGATGTAACTCGATCTTATTTCTTTGGTACCGTTCGCGATGCTTCAAACGAGTTTATCTTTAACCATTTCGTTACGAACGACGGATATTATACGTATTAGTTAATGCTGTTTTTATTGTCATTCGTATATGAGCCGAAATATTTCCAAGTTAATTAACTCTACAAAATTGAAACTAGAAAAATTGATGAAGTAATTTACGGTCATTCCACGCCAAATCAATCATTTTTTTCTGGGATTGCGTTTAAATTGAAATATGTTGTAGTCCATGCGAAATTATGGGGGGTTTAAGTCATCATTTTACCAATAATGAACGTGTTTAAAAATTGCACGCCATTGAAGTTTGCAAATTTCAGCGCGTTTCACGAAGAATACCTTCATAGAAGTATTTTTATCTCGGAAACCAGTAAAGATACCATTTCCATTTGTTTCGTTTTAATCGTACAATTACGGCCTATTCAGATAAATTTTTCTTAAGTTGAAGAACTTTGCTTTTAATACTGCAAATTACGAACAAACTCTTATGTTGCGATTTGAGGTTCAAGGTGACGATTGTAAAAATCCGAAAAAAATACTATCGTATTCCTTGAAGTTTTCCGTTTAAAATAAGCTTTTCCCTACTTTGATACGACTATCTAATAACGTATAATATAATAATTTAGATATCCATGTTGCACTCGATGAGGGATAGGTGATCCTGTACCTCGTCTATGTTGGAACATCACCTACAACAAAATTTCTCGGCTTTTAGTGGGCCGATTTCGATGCTCCTTGGCTTAAATTAAAGGGGAAAGTCTCGAGAACATTATCTTACAGTATTTTGCAACTAGCCCTTCCAGTTCATTTGTTGTAAACAAATATATCGCGTCATGGTAGATTACTCGGACGGTATCCGAAGAAATCTATTAATTTCTCAGCTCCTAGACGTGCGATTTCAACGCCCCTTGGCACAAATTAAAGTGGAAGGTTCCAAGAATACTATTCTCCAGCCTTTTGCAACTTGCCTTTGCACTTCATTTGTTATAAACAAATATATCGCGCCATGGTAAATTACTCAGAAAGTATTTGAAGAAAAATATTAGTTTCTCGGCTCCTAAATGTTCAATTTCAATGCCCCTTGGCTTGAATTAAAGGGGAAGGTCCCAAGAATATTACCCTATAGACTTTTACAACTAGCTCTTGCAGTTCATTTGTTATAAACAAATATATAGCGCTATGATAGATTTTACCTGTTAATCGCAATCTATACGAAATACAAATGCCTTCCGCGAAGTTCTGTCCTGAAGCGGCCACCCGGAAAATTGAATTTATCTAAGCGTATCTGATAGGGAGTTCTGAAATCTGGCAGTATCTTAAATCTACAAACTTTTCAACATTCAATTTTCGTAGATCCGATCGGATCGCGACGAAACATTCTTGAGTTACCTTATCGATTCGATGCACTTCGTTTCAAAACAGACCACTTGTTTTATCTTACTTCACTTGCATTTCTATGGCTCTTTGAAGTAATTGTTTCTTATCCATAATGACGATAGTGTAATTCGTGACACGAATTGCGTGCTTTGCATTCTTTGTAAACAATGTAACAATAAGTAGATGTATGTAAAATAGGAAAATTAGAATAGTAATTTGAATATCGCTTTCTCTAATATCATTAGACATCAATTCGAAGTCTATTATACAGAGTGTCTCACTTAAAACGGGCCAACTAATTGTCTTCGTTAGTTGCGATAATGCGACAAATATTTGAGCTGTTTATTTTAAAAGTGGCTTAAATCCATTTGTATTTAAATTGAGATATTTAAGGGCTTACGTCTGAATTAATTTAAAAGTATCGGTTATTGACAAGCTATCAGTGATAGCATGGTAGTATAATATTTTTGTATTTCTAAAAGTGTGTAATTCACTAATCCAACCACCTTATTTATTAATTATCATTACTTAAAAAGTAAGACGCTTTTTGTAACCATAAATGGACTTAAGCTACTTTCAAAACAAACGTCTTATTTCATACTCTATTTAAGTTATGTTAAACGATGAATTTCCCAAAAGAAGAACTTTTATTCCAAGATGGTTTTCTTTTAAGTTTTCGACTTTCTACACGAGCAGATACTATGAAAGATAATTAAGTGCTTTAAATGTAACACCCTGTGTACATTTTTTAATAAAACGATATTGAAAGATTCAATATTATTTTTGTATTTTTCCTATCTTCCTGTTACATTTCTGTTGCTCTTTCTGTTATAATTTTTTTGAATCGCTGTGTAAGGATCTCCTTCTTTGCATAACTTTAATCGTTCAATGAAACTAATATGGTTGCATTGTATTCTTTTATTTCTTATTTTTGAACAGAAAAATTCACCTGGCCCCGAAAAAGTCAACCAGACAGTATCTACAAAATAGGAGTTAATATTACGATAATATTACGATTGCGTAATTAAAAAGTTAGATAATCTATTACAAGATAGCTCTGTGAAATGATTTTAACAAAATTCAATAAACCAGAATTTTAGCTATTTGTTGTTCCATTATTTATTCCTAATATTTGACAATGAAACCATTAAAATACTCGTCCATTCTCTGAAGAGAAATGTTAATTTCTCAGCTTGTAAATCTACTTTCTTTGATGTGTTGACCAAAATTGAAGCCTAAAATCTCAAACATGTCTTCCAGAATTTTCGAAGTCGTCGTATTTGTACTTACAAAGTAATTTTCAGGAAAAGATAACACTAGTTTATAACGAACAAAGCGCAAAGCGTATCGTTAAAAACCCTTGTTGCACTGTATTTCTGCAGTCTTCAATTTTCTCTTCTAGCGAAAAAAAAACAAACAGAAATTTTTGT
Organism: Eucera pruinosa; assembly: GCA_028830335.1. Classification (NCBI taxonomy): domain Eukaryota; kingdom Metazoa; phylum Arthropoda; class Insecta; order Hymenoptera; family Apidae; genus Eucera; species Eucera pruinosa. The sequence goes on along the minus strand of JAMYCR010000015.1, from coordinate 8,324,854 downwards.
TTTGTCCAAAAATTCAGCACAGCACTGAAGGATATCAGTCCTCTTTCAAGAATTGAATGGTAGCGCCATCTAGAGCCAATGAATAAAATTATCTACCGCTCTTTCTAAAAAACAAAACTCACCAATCAATAATTTACCGACAGAGTGTAGAGTTCATTTATTTTAAAGAGTGGTACCATTCACATTTGTATCCTAGTGAATACAAATTAATAAATTTATTACGAACACCAGCTACCATTATATTGTAACTGGAAGCCTATTTCACCAGAAAATTCTGAGCGGTACTATCTAAAAGATAAGCAAGCAAGCGAGAGAGGATATGCTAAACCAAGCATTATTTGGCGATTTCTCAACCAAGAAGTGATTGTGTCTACAAGAGAGATAGAAGGCGGTAGAAGCGTTACAATTAAGCCCCAATTGAGCCCCGATTGCTTGGTTTAACTTCAAGTAGAAGCAGGAGAGAAGCGGGAAAATATTAAACCAATCATCAGTTTAGTATTGTCACAGACGAGGTACAGGATAGACCTATCATCTTATGGGACTCCGTGTCACCAGCTCTGAAATACCGACCTCGAAAAAAATTCGAGTGTTTCATACGCCCTCTGCGTTTTAATGCGGTGAGTGTAAGAAATACCTGTGGAAATGTCGCTGACGACGATAAAGTCAACAGACTCAAGTACATCGTTCTCTATCCGCGTCACGAAGAAATCTGTTTGACCACTATACACGGTGTCCCATTTAAATAAATCTATTTAAAAATGATGTAAACCACGAATCATGCCAAAAATTGTTTCAGACAAATGTCGAATAGTTTTTAAAGAGTACACAATGTAATAACAGTGATTTTTTCCAAGTAGATGCGAACAAAAAGAAATTGTGCAGATTATATGCACACTCTGTGCGTACAAAACAAATATAACATTTGTTTTCTTACATTTTGTAATACTTCACAGTAATGTTATCAATGCATAGATAAAATTTTTCTAGTAAAAGATAAGCAAAAATCCGAGCTCACTTAATTAATTTTAATTTCTTTGCACGGCTGGAGTGTATTTTTATAATGTAGCAATCAACTTACAAAATTAATTACGTTACTGTAATGTTATAATTATATGCTCGGAACCATTATTGCAGAGGAAAGCTCAAACTTCTGATAAATTTCTAGAAGTTTGTAATAAAAAATATAAAACCATGAAATTAAAATATAAAGAGTTTCAAATGTAATTCTTATAACTCTTATTTATTATGCTTGTAAGGCCATTGTGTTAGAAACATAAAAATATCACTTGAAAATTTGTTTAAGACTCATCTACCAGAATATATTATCTATGTTATGTTTCAATGCAAGGCTTGTTCTTCCACATCTAGGAAAAAGTAAGCAGAAATGTAATTAATCCTCGAAATACTTACGCAGTTTTGAAAAACGTGGTTTTTTGTGATCTTTGTAGTCACCGCGACTGGGAAGAGCCACAAAAATTACAATATACTTTCGTGAAATATGAATAACATATGTATACAATGTACAATAAATTCACTACTTATGCATTTATAGGAACTTTAAATGTTTGAAAGAATGGAGAATACGCGTAATATGCAAAAATATATAATATATTCAAAGCGCAGTACATTGTATAATATTTAAAAGATGAAGGAAATTCTATTTTGGTTACACTTGGGTATATATTTATATTAGGATTGCCTATTTGATTTTTATGAAATTGACATATGTTGTAAAATTCAACAATTCGAGCAACTTTTCCTGATTTGTGTCTATGATCGACATTAAAGAATAGAACCTCGAGTACTGGACATTTTTTAATAACATTATTATTTTCTTAACATACATATGTTAGTAAAGATATAAAATGCAAAACATATTTAACATTTCTAAACAATAGTATGCGACTCCACAGTGAGGTAGGCGGTATATCCTAATAATCGGAAGCTTATGTGTCAATAAATAGTAGTGGTTCTAACTTAGAAGTTTAGAAATATTAGCAAAAATATATTAATACAATTGCATTGTATTCTGCCTATACGTGCAATAGCAATGAAGGCACGACAAATAATGCAGGCGCATCGTGCCACAAACGGAGTGCCGCTTGGCGACGAGATGAAAAATAAGCAAATCAAATCTGCCGGCGAGCGAAGCGGCTAAAGCGTCGGCTATCTGTATACGCATTGTGTATATATACATATAAACGGCATGCAATGTAATTGTACTAATATGTTTTTTTAATATCTTGGAACCTATGCAACAACCCTGTTACTACCATTGCAATTGGTATTTATTTAGAAAAGAGGGGTCTCACCGATTTCGATGATTTTTTAATATGTTGTAGAAATCAACATTTTAAACAACATTTTCCTATACATATAACCGTCGCTCGGTCCTAGTTTCCGAAATTTTTTTCGAAGAATGATCGGTACTACTGCATTGAATTCTTTCTATAAGTACGCGTCCGTAGCAGCGTATCCGTAAACATTTGGTCGGTGATTGTCCACTGTTTCTTTAAACGCATCGAGGCGGCTTGCAACGGACGCGTAGAATGGAAGTACTTCCGAACTCGATTCGGGTAGCGGACCGTCTCACGGCGGCCGGAATAATAATCCAGCCCGAACCTTACTCAAATCGAACTCCTCTATCTAGTAACTAATTTAATGAAGTTTAGGTTCGGGACGAAGAATTCATTCTGGCCGGCCACACATTCATTTCTGTTTTAATGATCTTTATTGATATTATACGAAGTTGTAAACATTTCAGTTATTATTTCGAAAAAATGTTGTACATTGTATAATATTCGTCGCTGGCCGCTATGCTGTTATGTATAGAAACAATAAACAGTTGCCGATCAAACGCTTACGCATACGCTCCCACGGACGCGTACTTATAGACTTTGATGTAGTAGTACCAATCTCCTTTGAGACCAATTTCGGAATCGATGGCCGAGCGGCGGTTATATGTATAGGAAAAAGTTGTTCAAAATGTTGATTTTTATAACATACTCGAAAATTATCGAAATCGGTGAGACCCCCCTTTTCTAAATAATTACCTTGTAATTGTTCACGCATATCTTTCGATTAATATCATCCCCACCCCCTCCTCTTTGTTGCAATAATTAAACCTTTACCCAGTCTATAACTATGTATGTACATATGTAATATAAATTTGTAGTAGGAGTGAGAAGGGAAGTCTCAAAATTACGCGAGCCTTCATTAACGCGATACATAAATGTTCGGAATCCCCGCGTAATTCGGGAGGACAACTGTACATTGTACATTGTTTTGCTTAATGTCTGGTTCGGACCGTATGGATCATACCTGATCCATGAGTGATATGGGTGCCCGATACATACACATGCAATGTTATCTCGCCAAGCCTGCAGCTGGGCCTAAGTCCGCTGAGGACACGAAACTCAAACCTCGTCTGATCTCTGCCGTCGGAAAGAACAACGACCGAAAGACAAAGTGAGAATGAGAAGCCGAGCATTCGAAGAAGTTTAAATGCCCGCTGTGCTAATGCAATGCAAACTTAAGAGTCTTTCATTTTTTTATCTTTCTTTAAAGTAATTTATTTATCATATTAATGCAATTTTTTTATTAAAATGAAACCAAACACCATATAATTTGTATCACTTTTACTTAACATTTATGGAATAATTACGCTGTATTGTAGTTTCTAACAAATTGCAGAAATGGATTGTTTCTAGCAAAATACATATTTTAATAACATTATGGCATTGGATATGATATACTTACTTAAAGTATAAAATTTATAAGTTTTTCAAAGGCAGCTGATATGTGCAATACATAGACTACGCACTTCACTTCCTGTAGCTTTCTTTTACCCTATACAATACATCTATTCCAGCGATTTACTTCTCTTCCATTTCCTACTTCTCTTAACTCCTGTATTAATAAAATACTTTCACATTTTAGTAGGTAAATATAATCCGAACTATGTCGTATTTGGTCTCATTTTAACGAGAAAAGTATGGCGAATATGTTGAAAGAAAATTTATTAAGAAAAAAATAATAAAAAAAAGTTTTTTAATATTATATTAACGTGTTCATACATTGTGTGGGGTTTTAAACCGCTCGGCTCTGATCAAAGGCGAGCCGAACTCACTTCACCGATCGCGAATCGTGGTTCCAAGCGAGGCAGTCCTCACGGCCTCCTCTGCTGTAGGCTAGAATACGAGAAATTTAACAACGCTGTCATTAGTCCTACAACGACTGATCGGACTGATGATTTTTGTTTGCGGTGTTGTGACAGCGTATGTTTCGCCTTGGATATAGCGACGGACATGGAGCCCGCCCACCCCCCCAAAATAGGGGAAAGGACTGAAATCTACGCATTTATCCACGGGTTCGCTCGAGTTCTTGGCGAGAAAATATTGTAATAACTGTACAGTATATGTATATATACATATTGAATTATACACACGCATATTAAACAAACCTTCCATGCTGAAAACAAGCTCTCTTTGGAATTCCGATACGAACCTGTTAAGTTGCATAAAAGCATACACTCTAATAAATCCCCATAGTGCCTGGTTTAAAGTACAGTATACTACTTGTGAAGAAGAATCGACGGTACATTGTTGCAGTCTAGGTCGTTCACATTTGATATTAGATCACAGAGTCCGAAACGTAGCTGTGATCAATAGTAACCGTTAATCTATCATGAAAGATTAATGGTAAAAAAGATTGTTACAGAAAAACATAATTCCCATACGTTTCATCTTCGCTTTACGAAAACGATATTAAGGGATTATTTCACATACATATAACTTGTACTAGTTTTACTGGTAAACAGTTTTGAAAGAACTCAAAAGTTTAACTCGAAAATTATTTGTTTGTAATAGTTACTCATTTATTAGAAGTAAAAATTTCGAAACCTTTCTTCGGGATACGATTTTTGGCTCTGATTCATTTGAGTTCAGCTTCGGTAGCTTATATTTGGGCTATGTAAATGTTTATTTACAGCTCGTTCACACAATACGGTTTTTGACTAACTCGGTTATTTTACCAAATCAAGATTAACCGAAAACAGTGTCCACACATTTCTCCATCTCCACAGAAAATTTAATTTTCATGCGTATATATACTTCATAAATGGGTTGCCATTCTGATTCGTTCTCAGTTTTATCTTTAGATAAATGCAACGACTACGTACTACTTTTAAATTACGTTCTTTAATGTGACTAGCTAGACTTTACCATATTCATAATGAATATGTTATTTGGATACCTACACGATTTTGCTATTGTCGAATATAATTGCACTTTATGGTATACATGATACAGGTGCCATTCCGATACGTGACAAAAGTAACCATAAAAAATAACCGATTTAATACGTTTATCGTACACACATACAAAATATAAATAGTACTTCGAAAGGTGATAAAAATTTGATTCAGCAAATAAGTGATTTGCATTACGGCAATAGTTTGTACATACTTCAGTGAATCGGTTAATTCGGTAATTTAACTGACGAAATGAAACCGCATCGTATTACCGAACTGTTGGGGTCCATGTATACGACGGCCGAGTATACACGATAGTTTATCGCCACTCTGTACATTTAAAAGGCTACTGACTATCGCTCGATTTAAATGTCCTTTTCGCCGTTTCAACGGCTCTGTGGTCTTTTCTGGTGTTGAATCGATAACGTCGCAAGTGACACGGAAATGGTAAGGGGGTCTCGAGACCCCCAAACCGTGTGACAGAAAACAGCATTGGATGATAGGTCTATACTGTACCTCGTCTGTGCTGCGATCGATTAATTTACCTAAGATCATTGATTAGATGATAAAAATCACCACTGTGTCGGCGAAATAGGTACCTTCTATTCAGCGCAAATTCAAGGTTCGAATATAAATAATAAATATTGTAAAAATAAGAAACGTATAACTTATTATATTTACGGTTGCAAGAGGTTCTCAAGAACACATAGCTACAGAAATGATAAAATAAAATGAATTATAGAGATGGAACTTGAATTAATTGTTGCAGTGTAACAACGGGGGATACGGAGACAATCGTTGTATAAGCGGAAGCGCTATTTCTAAAGTGTCATTTTATCTTACGTTTATAAATTACTAAACTCCCGCTCTAAGACTAAACAAGCACAGAAATCGGTATCGATATGTGCATTATTTGTAATATAATTAATACGTGTACCATATTATTATACACTACGATTACTAATTCAAGCAATGCGTTTCGTATCATTCATACATTCGCAGGCTTTCAAATTATCAAACTCTCGACCTAAATCTAAATAAGTATAGGACAAGATCGCTATTCCTATGCGCATTGTTTGCAATAAACTAAATACGTGTATCAGATTATTATATCCTACTATGACTAATTTATCCGACGCGTCTTCTAAATTTCTAAATCATTAAACTTGTATTCAGAAGTTAAATATACGTAAAAATCAGAACCCACATACGCAGCCATTCGCTCGCTAATATATGCAATATAATTAATAATTGTATGATATTATTATACGCTACGATTATTAATAGTATCGTAAATATTAACGATTGCCCGGGTCCCACCAATCGTGGAGGTTGCTGCGAAACGAGGACCCACCCTAACCACGATCCCATCCACCCTCCTTTTAAACAAATTTTTAACAAAAACACTTGACTATCCTTATGACGAAACTTTGCAAAACGTTCGCCGTTCGATCGTTTTGCAAAGCGGACGGCAAAAGGAAATCCTGGAAATCCGCGGCAAACTGGTCAACAGCTACTCTAATCGGGTGCCATTTCATTATATACTATCCTAGTCCCGTGGCACTTTGGAATATTCCGCGGATCTACAGCGAGTGTTATTAAACAGTACTACGTATATATCTCGCTGAATACATTGCCTGATCGGCAGCCACCCTAATCGGTGCCATTTCATTATATACTATCCTAGTCCCGTGGCACTTTGAATTATTCCCGCGGATCTACAGCGAATGTTAATAAACAGAACTACATATATATCTCGCTGAATTCATTGGCTGATCGGCAGCCACCCTAATCGGTGCCATTTCATTATATACTATCCTAGTCCCGTGGCACTTTGGATTACTCCCGCGGAGCTACAGCGAATGTTATTAAACAGAACTACGTATATATCTCGCTGAATTCATTGGCTGATCGGCAGCCACCCTAATCGGTGCCATTTCATTATATACTATCCTAGTCCCGTGGCACTTTGACTAATTCCCGCGGATCTACAGCGAATGCTAATAAACAGAACTACATATATATCTCGCCGAATTCATTGGCTGGTCGGCAGCCACCCTAATCGGTGCCATTTCATTACATACTATCCTAGTCCCGTGGCACTTTGAATTATTCCCGCGGATCTACAGCGAATGTTAATAAACAGAACTACATATATATCTCGCTGAATTCATTGGCTGATCGGCAGCCACCCTAATCGGTGCCATTTCATTATATACTATCCTAGTCCCGTGGCACTTTGGATTATTCCCGCGGAGCTACAGCGAATGTTAATAAGCAGAACTACATATATATCTCGCTGAAGTCATTGGCTGATCGGCAGCCACCCTAATCGGTGCCATTTCATTATATACTATCCTAGTCCCGTGGCACTTTGGATTACTCCCGCGGAGCTACAGCGAATGTTATTAAACAGAACTACGTATATATCTCGCTGAATTCATTGGCTGATCGGCAGCCACCCTAATCGGTGCCATTTCATTATATACTATCCTAGTCCCGTGGCACTTTGAATTATTCCCGCGGATCTACAGCGAATGCTAATAAACAGAACTACATATATATCTCGCTGAATTCATTGGCTGATCGGCAGCCACCCTAATCGGTGCCTTATCATTATATACTATCCGAGTCCCGTGGCACTTTGAATTATTCCCGCGGATCTACAGCGAATGTTAATAAACAGAACTACATATATATCTCGCTGAATTCATTGGCTGATCGGCAGCCACCCTAATCGGTGCCATTTCATTATATACTATCCTAGTCCCGTGGCACTTTGGATTATTCCCGCGGAGCTACAGCGAATGTTAATAAACAGAACTACATATATATCTCGCTGAAGTCATTGGCTGATCGGCAGCCACCCTAATCGGTGCCATTTCATTATATACTATCCTAGTCCCGTGGCACTTTGGATTACTCCCGCGGAGCTACAGCGAATGTTATTAAACAGAACTACGTATATATCTCGCTGAATTCATTGGCTGATCGGCAGCCACCCTAATCGGTGCCATTTCATTATATACTATCCTAGTCCCGTGGCACTTTGAATTATTCCCGCGGATCTACAGCGAATGCTAATAAACAGAACTACATATATATCTCGCTGAATTCATTGGCTGATCGGCAGCCACCCTAATCGGTGCCTTTTCATTATATACTATCCGAGTCCCGTGGCACTTTGAATTATTCCCGCGGATCTACAGCGAATGTTAATAAACAGAACTACATATATATCTCGCTGAATTCATTGGCTGATCGGCAGCCACCCTAATCGGTGCCATTTCATTATATACTATCCTAGTCCCGTGGCACTTTGGATTACTCCCGCGGAGCTACAGCGAATGTTATTAAACAGAACTACGTATATATCCTGCCGAATTCTTTGGCTGGTCGGCAGCCACCCTAATCGGTGCCATTTCATTATATACTATCCTAGTCCCGTGGCACTTTGACTAATTCCCGCGGATCTACAGCGAATGCTAATAAACAGAACTACATATATATCTCGCCGAATTCATTGGCTGGTCGGCAGCCACCCTAATCGGTGCCATTTCATTACATACTATCCTAGTCCCGTGGCACTTTGAATTATTCCCGCGGATCTACAGCGAATGTTAATAAACAGAACTACATATATATCTCGCTGAATTCATTGGCTGATCGGCAGCCACCCTAATCGGTGCCATTTCATTATATACTATCCTAGTCCCGTGGCACTTTGGATTATTCCCGCGGAGCTACAGCGAATGTTAATAAGCAGAACTACATATATATCTCGCTGAAGTCATTGGCTGATCGGCAGCCACCCTAATCGGTGCCATTTCATTATATACTATCCTAGTCCCGTGGCACTTTGGATTACTCCCGCGGAGCTACAGCGAATGTTATTAAACAGAACTACGTATATATCTCGCTGAATTCATTGGCTGATCGGCAGCCACCCTAATCGGTGCCATTTCATTATATACTATCCTAGTCCCGTGGCACTTTGAATTATTCCCGCGGATCTACAGCGAATGCTAATAAACAGAACTACATATATATCTCGCTGAATTCATTGGCTGATCGGCAGCCACCCTAATCGGTGCCTTTTCATTATATACTATCCGAGTCCCGTGGCACTTTGAATTATTCCCGCGGATCTACAGCGAATGTTAATAAACAGAACTACATATATATCTCGCTGAATTCATTGGCTGATCGGCAGCCACCCTAATCGGTGCCATTTCATTATATACTATCCTAGTCCCGTGGCACTTTGGATTATTCCCGCGGAGCTACAGCGAATGTTAATAAACAGAACTACATATATATCTCGCTGAAGTCATTGGCTGATCGGCAGCCACCCTAATCGGTGCCATTTCATTATATACTATCCTAGTCCCGTGGCACTTTGGATTACTCCCGCGGAGCTACAGCGAATGTTATTAAACAGAACTACGTATATATCTCGCTGAATTCATTGGCTGATCGGCAGCCACCCTAATCGGTGCCATTTCATTATATACTATCCTAGTCCCGTGGCACTTTGAATTATTCCCGCGGATCTACAGCGAATGCTAATAAACAGAACTACATATATATCTCGCTGAATTCATTGGCTGATCGGCAGCCACCCTAATCGGTGCCTTTTCATTATATACTATCCGAGTCCCGTGGCACTTTGAATTATTCCCGCGGATCTACAGCGAATGTTAATAAACAGAACTACATATATATCTCGCTGAATTCATTGGCTGATCGGCAGCCACCCTAATCGGTGCCATTTCATTATATACTATCCTAGTCCCGTAGCACTTTGGATTACTCCCGCGGAGCTACAGCGAATGTTATTAAACAGAACTACGTATATATCTCGCTGAATTCATTGGCTGATCGGCAGCCACCCTAATCGGTGCCATTTCATTATATACTATCCTAGTCCCGTGGCACTTTGGATTACTCCCGCGGAGCTACAGCGAATGTTAATAAACAGAACTACGTATATATCTCGCCGAATTCATTGGCTGATCGGCAGCCACCCTAATCGGTGCCATTTCATTATATACTATCCTAGTCCCGTGGCACTTTGGATTACTCCCGCGGAGCTACAGCGAATGTTAATAAACAGAACTACGTATATATCTCGCTGAATTCATTGGCTGATCGGCAGCCACCCTAATCGGTGCCATTTGATTATATACAATCCTAGTCCCGTGGCACTTTGGATCATTCCCGCGGATCTACAGCGAATGTTAATAAACTGAACTACATATATATCTCGCTGAATTCATTGGCTGATCGGCAGCCACCCTAATCGGTGCCATTTCATTACATACTATCCTAGTCCCGTGGCACTTTGGATTACTCCCACGGAGCTACAGCGAATGTTAATAAACAGAACTACGTATATATCTCGCTGAATTCATTGGCTGATCGGCAGCCACCCTAATCGGTGCCATTTCATTATATACTATCCTAGTCCCGTGGCACTTTGGATTACTCCCGCGGAGCTACAGCGAATGTTAATGAACAGAACTACGTATATATCACGCTGAATTCATTGGCTGATCGGCAGCCACCCTAATCGGTGCCATTTCATTATATACTATCCTAGTCCCGTGGCACTTTGGATTACTCCCGCGGATCTACAGCGAATGCTAATAAACAGAACTACATATATATCTCGCTGAATTCATTGGCTGATCGGCAGCCACCCTAATCGGTGCCATTTCATTACATACTATCCTAGTCCCGTGGCACGTTGGATCATTCCCGCGGATCTACAGCGAATGTTAATAAACAGAACTACGTATATATCTCGCTGAATTCATTGGCTGATCGGCAGCCACCCTAATCGGTGCCATTTCATTATATACTATCCTAGTCCCGTGGCACTTTGGATTACTCCCACGGAGCTACGGCGAATGTTAATAAACAGAACTACGTATATATCTCGCTGAATTAATTGGCTGATCGGCAGCCACCCTAATCGGTGCCATTTCATTACATACTATCCTAGTCCCGTGGCACGTTGGATCATTCCCGCGGATCTACAGCGAATGTTAATAAACAGAACTACGTATATATCTCGCTGAATTCATTGGCTGATCGGCAGCCACCCAAATCGGTGCCATTTCAGTATATACTATCCTAGTCCCGTGGCACTTTGGATTACTCCCACGGAGCTACGGCGAATGTTAATAAACAGAACTACGTATATATCTCGCTGAATTAATTGGCTGATCGGCAGCCACCCTAATCGGTGCCATTTCATTACATACTATCCTAGTCCCGTGGCACGTTGGATCATTCCCGCGGATCTACAGCGAATGTTAATAAACAGAACTACGTATATATCTCGCTGAATTAGTTGGCTGATCGGCAGCCACCCTAATCGGTGCCATTTCATTATATACTATCCTAGTCCCGTGGCACTTTGGATTACTCCCGCGGAGCTACAGCGAATGTGATTAAACAGAACTACGTATATATCTCGCTGAATTCATTGGCTGATCGGCAGCCACCCTAATCGGTGCCATTTCATTATATACTATCCTAGTCCCGTGGCACTTTGAATTATTCCCGCGGATCTACAGCGAATGTTAATAAACAGAACTACGTATATATCTCGCTGAATTCATTGGCTGATCGGCAGCCACCCTAATCGGGGCCATTTCATTATATACTATGCTAGAGTCCCGTGGCACTTTGAATTATTCCCGCGGATCTACAGCGAATGTTAATAAACAGAACTACATATATATCTCGCTGAATTCATTGGCTGATCGGCAGCCACCCTAATCGGTGCCATTTGATTATATACTATCCTAGTCCCGTGGCACTTTGGATTACTCCCGCGGAGCTACAGCGAATGTTAATAAACAGAACTACGTATATATCTCGCTGAATTCATTGGCTGATCGGCAGCCACCCTAATCGGTGCCATTTCATTATATACTATCCTAGTCCCGTGGCACTTTGGATTACTCCCGCGGATCTACAGCGAATGTTAATAAACAGAACTACATATATATCTCGCTGAATTCATTGGCTGATCGGCAGCCACCCAAATCGGTGCCATTTCAGTATATACTATCCTAGTCCCGTGGCACGATGGATTATTCCCACGGAGCTACAGCGAATGTTAATAAACAGAACTCCATATATATCTCGCTGAATTAATTGGCTGATCGGCAGCCACCCTAATCGGTGCCATTTCATTATATACTATCCTAGTCCCGTGGCACTTTGGATCATTCCCGCGGATCTACAGCGAATGTTAATAAACAGAACTACATATATATCTCGCTGAATTCATTGGCTGATCGGCAGCCACCCTAATCGGTGCCATTTCATTATATACTATCCTAGTCCCGTGGCACTTTGGATTACTCCCGCGAAGCTACAGCGAATGTTAATAAACAGAACTACGTATATATCTCGCTGAATTCATTGGCTGATCGGCAGCCACCCTAATCGGTGCCATTTCATTATATACTATCCTAGTCCCGTGGCACTTTGAATTATTCCCGCGGATCTACAGCGAATGTTAATAAACAGAACTACGTATATATCTCGCTGAATTCATTGGCTGATCGGCAGCCACCCTAATCGGGGCCATTTCATTATATACTATGCTAGTCCCGTGGCACTTTTCATTATTCCCGCGGATCTACAGCGAATGTTAATAAACAGAACTACATATATATCTCGCTGAATTCATTGGCTGATCGGCAGCCACCCTAATCGGGGCCATTTCATTATATACTATGCTAGTCCCGTGGCACTTTGGATTACTCCCGCGGAGCTACAGCGAATGTTATTAAACAGAACTACGTATATATCTCGCCGAATTCATTGGCTGGTCGGCAGCCACCCTAATCGGTGCCATTTCATTACATACTATCCTAGTCCCGTGGCACTTTGAATTATTCCCGCGGATCTACAGCGAATGTTAATAAACAGAACTACATATATATCTCGCTGAATTCATTGGCTGATCGGCAGCCACCCTAATCGGTGCCATTTCATTATATACTATCCTAGTCCCGTGGCACTTTGAATTATTCCCGCGGATCTACAGCGAATGCTAATAAACAGAACTACATATATATCTCGCTGAATTCATTGGCTGATCGGCAGCCACCCTAATCGGTGCCTTTTCATTATATACTATCCGAGTCCCGTGGCACTTTGAATTATTCCCGCGGATCTACAGCGAATGCTAATAAACAGAACTACATATATATCTCGCTGACGTCATTGGCTGATCGGCAGCCACCCTAATCGGTGCCATTTCATTATATACTATCCTAGTCCCGTGGCACTTTGGATCATTCCCGCGGATCTACAGCGAATGTTAATGAACAGAACTACGTATATATCTCGCTGAATTCATTGGCTGATCGGCAGCCACCCTAATCGGTGCCATTTCATTACATACTATCCTAGTCCCGTGGCACGTTGGATCATTCCCGCGGATCTACAGCGAATGTTAATAAACAGAACTACGTATATATCTCGCTGAATTCATTGGCTGATCGGCAGCCACCCAAATCGGTGCCATTTCAGTATATACTATCCTAGTCCCGTGGCACTTTGGATTACTCCCACGGAGCTACGGCGAATGTTAATAAACAGAACTACGTATATATCTCGCTGAATTAATTGGCTGATCGGCAGCCACCCTAATCGGTGCCATTTCATTACATACTATCCTAGTCCCGTGGCACGTTGGATCATTCCCGCGGATCTACAGCGAATGTTAATAAACAGAACTACATATATATCTCGCTGAATTAGTTGGCTGATCGGCAGCCACCCTAATCGGTGCCATTTCATTATATACTATCCTAGTCCCGTGGCACTTTGGATTACTCCCGCGGAGCTACAGCGAATGTTAATGAACAGAACTACGTATATATCTCGCTGAATTCATTGGCTGATCGGCAGCCACCCTAATCGGTGCCATTTCATTATATACTATCCTAGTCCCGTGGCACTTTGGATTACTCCCACGGAGCTACGGCGAATGTTAATAAACAGAACTCCATATATATCTCGCTGAATTAATTGGCTGATCGGCAGCCACCCTAATCGGTGCCATTTCATTATATACTATCCTAGTCCCGTGGCACTTTGAATTATTCCCGCGGATCTACAGCGAATGTTAATAAACAGAACTACGTATATATCTCGCTGAATTCATTGGCTGATCGGCAGCCACCCTAATCGGGGCCATTTCATTATATACTATGCTTGTCCCGTGGCACTTTTAATTATTCCCGCGGATCTACAGCGAATGTTAATAAACCGAACTACGTATATATCTCGCTGAATTCATTGGCTGATCGGCAGCCACCCTAATCGGTGCCATTTCATTATATACTATCCTAGTCCCGTGGCACTTTGAATTATTCCCGCGGATCTACAGCGAATGTTAATAAACAGAACTACATATATATCTCGCTGAATTCATTGGCTGATCGGCAGCCACCCTAATCGGTGCCATTTCATTATATACTATCCTAGTCCCGTGGCACTTTGGATTACTCCCGCGGAGCTACAGCGAATGTTAATGAACAGAACTACGTATATATCTCGCTGAATTCATTGGCTGATCGGCAGCCACCCTAATCGGTGCCATTTCATTATATACTATCCTAGTCCCGTGGCACTTTGGATTACTCCCGCGGAGCTACAGCGAATGTTAATAAACAGAACTACGTATATATCTCGCTGAATTCATTGGCTGATCGGCAGCCACCCTAATCGGTGCCATTTCATTATATACTATCCTAGTCCCGTGGCACTTTGAATTATTCCCGCGGATCTACAGCGAATGTTAATAAACAGAACTACATATATATCTCGCTGAATTCATTGGCTGATCGGCAGCCACCCTAATCGGTGCCATTTCATTATATACTATCCTAGTCCCGTGGCACTTTGGATTACTCCCGGGGAGCTACAGCGAATGTTATTAAACAGAACTACATATATATCTCGCTGAATTCATTGGCTGATCGGCAGCCACCCTAATCGGTGCCATTTCATTATATACTATCCTAGTCCCGTGGCACTTTGAATTATTCCCGCGGATCTACAGCGAATGTTAATAAACAGAACTACATATATATCTCGCTGAATTCATTGGCTGATCGGCAGCTACCCTAATGTGTGCCATTTCATTATATACTATCCTAGAGTCCCGTGGCACTTTGGATTACTCCCGCGGAGCTACAGCGAATGTTAATGAACAGAACTACGTATATATCTCGCTGAATTCATTGGCTGATCGGCAGCCACCCTAATCGGTGCCATTTCATTATATACTATCCTAGTCCCGTGGCACTTTGGATTACTCCCGCGGAGCTACAGCGAATGTTAATAAACAGAACTACGTATATATCTCGCTGAATTCATTGGCTGATCGGCAGCCACCCTAATCGGTGCCATTTCATTATATACTATCCTAGTCCCGTGGCACTTTGAATTATTCCCGCGGATCTACGGCGAATGTTAATAAACAGAACTACATATATATCTCGCTGAATTCATTGGCTGATCGGCAGCCACCCTAATCGGTGCCATTTCATTATATACTATCCTAGTCCCGTGGCACTTTGGATTACTCCCGCGGAGCTACAGCGAATGTTAATGAACAGAACTACGTATATATCTCGCTGAATTCATTGGCTGATCGGCAGCCACCCTAATCGGTGCCATTTCATTATATACTATCCTAGTCCCGTGGCACTTTGGATTACTCCCGCGGAGCTACAGCGAATGTTAATAAACAGAACTACGTATATATCTCGCTGAATTCATTGGCTGATCGGCAGCCACCCTAATCGGTGCCATTTCATTATATACTATCCTAGTCCCGTGGCACTTTGAATTATTCCCGCGGATCTACAGCGAATGTTAATAAACAGAACTACATATATATCTCGCTGAATTCATTGGCTGATCGGCAGCCACCCTAATCGGTGCCATTTCATTATATACTATCCTAGTCCCGTGGCACTTTGGATTACTCCCGCGGAGCTACAGCGAATGTTATTAAACAGAACTACATATATATCTCGCTGAATTCATTGGCTGATCGGCAGCCACCCTAATCGGTGCCATTTCATTATATACTATCCTAGTCCCGTGGCACTTTGAATTATTCCCGCGGATCTACAGCGAATGTTAATAAACAGAACTACATATATATCTCGCTGAATTCATTGGCTGATCGGCAGCTACCCTAATGTGTGCCATTTCATTATATACTATCCTAGAGTCCCGTGGCACTTTGGATTACTCCCGCGAAGCTACAGCGAATGTTAATGAACAGAACTACGTATATATCTCGCTGAATTCATTGGCTGATCGGCAGCCACCCTAATCGGTGCCATTTCATTATATACTATCCTAGTCCCGTGGCACTTTGGATTACTCCCGCGGAGCTACAGCGAATGTTAATAAACAGAACTACGTATATATCTCGCTGAATTCATTGGCTGATCGGCAGCCACCCTAATCGGTGCCATTTCATTATATACTATCCTAGTCCCGTGGCACTTTGAATTATTCCCGCGGATCTACAGCGAATGTTAATAAACAGAACTACATATATATCTCGCTGAATTCATTGGCTGATCGGCAGCCACCCTAATCGGTGCCATTTCATTATATACTATCCTAGTCCCGTGGCACTTTGGATTACTCCCGCGGAGCTACAGCGAATGTTATTAAACAGAACTACATATATATCTCGCTGAATTCATTGGCTGATCGGCAGCCACCCTAATCGGTGCCATTTCATTATATACTATCCTAGTCCCGTGGCACTTTGAATTATTCCCGCGGATCTACAGCGAATGTTAATAAACAGAACTACATATATATCTCGCTGAATTCATTGGCTGATCGGCAGCTACCCTAATGTGTGCCATTTCATTATATACTATCCTAGAGTCCCGTGGCACTTTGGATTACTCCCGCGAAGCTACAGCGAATGTTAATGAACAGAACTACGTATATATCTCGCTGAATTCATTGGCTGATCGGCAGCCACCCTAATCGGTGCCATTTCATTATATACTATCCTAGTCCCGTGGCACTTTGGATTACTCCCGCGGAGCTACAGCGAATGTTAATAAACAGAACTACGTATATATCTCGCTGAATTCATTGGCTGATCGGCAGCCACCCTAATCGGTGCCATTTCATTATATACTATCCTAGTCCCGTGGCACTTTGAATTATTCCCGCGGATCTACAGCGAATGTTAATAAACAGAACTACATATATATCTCGCTGAATTCATTGGCTGATCGGCAGCCACCCTAATCGGTGCCATTTCATTATATACTATCCTAGTCCCGTGGCACTTTGGATTACTCCCGCGGAGCTACAGCGAATGTTATTAAACAGAACTACATATATATCTCGCTGAATTCATTGGCTGATCGGCAGCCACCCTAATCGGTGCCATTTCATTATATACTATCCTAGTCCCGTGGCACTTTGAATTATTCCCGCGGATCTACAGCGAATGTTAATAAACAGAACTACATATATATCTCGCTGAATTCATTGGCTGATCGGCAGCTACCCTAATGGGTGCCATTTCATTATATACTATCCTAGAGTCCCGTGGCACTTTGAATTATTCCCGCGAGTCTATAGCAAGTGTTAATAAACGAAGTACATATATGTCTCACTGATTTGATGAGCTGATCGACAGCTACCCTAATCTGTGCCATTTCATTATATACTGTCCGAGTCCCGTGGCACTTGGAATTATTCCCACGAGTCTATAGCGAGTGTTAACCGAACTATATATCCCCCTGAATTCACTAGCTGATCGGCAGCTACCCTAGTCCGTGCCATATTTTTTTGTTTGGTTTCTAAACGCGTGGCACTTTATATTAACGTCGCGAGTTAATGACAACAATAACGACAAGAATAACAATGTGAATAATGGAAAATGAAATAAAGAATGCATACATGTAAGTAGATATGTAAGTGGCAATATCACATTGCTTAACCAGGTGAGCATAATGATCATAATGAGAATATGCCAGGTAGATTACTAATTGTATGTGGAGGAGTGATCATCTATCTAGAGAAGTAAGATCATGGTTCAGATCTTTTGCATTTTGTACGTATGAGTTGATTATTATTCAAACTAATGGAAACCATTACTTGTTATAAATGCAATGTGAATATTAATATTGTATGGGAAATATCGGAGTGTCATCCAACTTATATTCTACGTAGTAATAAAAAAAAAGGAACGAGACCTTAACCGGGACTAGTAATATAAAAGAAATTGTATTATATATTATTGTATATTGTATATTATTATGAACTCGTGCAAATTTGTCATTATGCTCACTGATTCACCATTAAATTTTTATGGAATGCACTCACCCACTGCTAGCTTCATAACGCCTGAACGTTGTTATCCGAGTGTTACCTGCAGCGACGGAGTCTTTAGTTGTAGAGGTTATCTCGAAGTTGTAATTCTTGAAGTATCCTGAACATCGAAAGGAGAATTAATTTTTCGTTGCATACACGTACTACTACCTTTATGAATTACAGTTTTTATTTAACATTGTATTAGATTTACATAAAAGTTTCCTATCACATTTTTTTGTTTACTCGTAACTTTGCATTGTACTTTTTTTAACATAAGAAGATTGTCGCATGATATTAGGCAGAACAAGACGAAAAGAAGTCATTTCGCACAATGACATATATATAACTCTAATGATAAACATCGGCATTCAGATAAACTCAATCATTTAGTAATTTAAGTATGAGAATGTTAGTTTGAGTATTGTGAAAGACAGAATGTCGTGTGAATGGGTTTGGACTAGAGCGATTGCTGAGCGAACGGTATATTTAGTTAAGGTTGGCTGAGGCGCGAACGAAAATTGTTTGGGACAGAGGCAATTGAGGTGATGTGTGAATGAAGGGTTTGTGGTCGCGCAAGATTTCGGGTGAACGTCACTGACTGGGTTTACGAATGCCTGTAACGAGCGAGAGCAACAGAGAGGCAGAATGAGAGAGAATGAATGCATGCAAGGGTAGAGAATGCGTGGAAAGCGTGGGTGCGAGAGTCGAGAAAGAGAATTGAGAGAGAGAGAGAGAGAGAGAGAGAGAGAGAGAGAGAGAGAGAGAGAGTGAGTGTTCACGAATGATAAACGTTGTGAGTAGAGAAAGAGTTTTGTGAGTGAGAGACTTTGCGTTATAGTTATTTTATTATTTAATAAACTATTATTTATCGTTTAAAGAGACTTTTCTACCTCCCCCTACCTTGAAATCATTCACGTGAGATGTAATTAGAATAATCCCTACAGTATTAATTGCAATATTATGTAATTTAAGTTTTATTGCAAATAAAAATTCAACTTACCAATTGCAGTCCGTTGAACCGCGGTCCGAACATCAGTCGATTATTTGTATTATACATCTCTTATTATTAGCTGCATATATTTTAAGGCAAATTCTGTAACAAAAACAGAAACATGTTTTTTAAATAAGGAATATAGAAATAATTGATGTAACCTTAGCCAATTTTTTAAACAATAGGATATGAAGAACTTACATCTTTATTTGGTAGCTTCGGTCCCAAGGATGAGATCCTTTATATTATTCATAATTAGCATAGCTGTTTATTTCTAGCTCTGCAACAATAGACAAGAACGTATAATTTAAAAAATATTCTACTGAATACTGTTTAGAATAAGTAGTAATGATTTTGTTTAACTTATAATGTACTTACATTTTTCATTTTTGGAGAACACTCCGTATGGCCGTGACCCACACTTATACATTTTTGTTTTATATTGTGATTTGTTTTGTTGTTATTTTGTTATTTTAATTTGATTTAATTGCTGATCGACCGGTCTATAACATAAAAAAAATTCCTATAAAATATATGAAAAAAGTATCGTCCTTTAATAGAAACTTAAAGTCTAGATGTACTTACGTTTTAATCCCAAGATGAAACGCAGTTCGTCTTCCTCGATGAACGTTGTCTGCATCTTCCGGGCTTTAATACCGTGACGAACAAAAACAAAAGTTACAAAAAAAAGCACTAGAAACGCAACCGATGTGTAATTAGCGACCAATAATTTCGAAGACCAATATCTGTAACAGAAGAAAAAAATCCATTCTTATTGTAAAGCTGCAAAACATAAAATTGGTCTAATTAGCAACTATTTTTTCGTACTTACATGTATAGCTGTCTCAGGAATGCAAGATGGAGGACCGCTCCGCAGCTTACTTCTTGAGTAGTTTTATTTCCTCGGCGATCAAAGCGTCGAAACATGGAAACATCACGACATTGAAACATTAAAACATGCAAACATGAAAACATGGAAACATGAATACATGGAAACATAAGAACCAGAAAACAAAAAAACATCAACACATGAAATCATCGAAACATAAAAACATCAAAATATCAAAACATCAAAACATAAAAACATCAAAACATAAAAACATCAAAATATCAAAACATCAAAACATCAAAACATCAAAACGTCAAAACGTCAAAACGTCAAAACGTCAAAACGTCAAAACATCAAAACATCAAAACATCAAAACATCAAAACATCAAAACATCAAATCATCAAAACATCAAAACATCAAAATATAAAAATATCAAAATATAAGAATATAAAAGTATACAATTACCAAAATACTATACCATCAAAATATTTAAGTATAAAAACATAATATTTATACCACATGACCACATATAGTTAAAGCCAAAGACTGATAAATTTGATTGGCCCCTCATTCTTTGCATAAATTTATTTTCTCTCTAAGTAGTCTCTCCTTAATTGCTGTCGTTCCTTGCATAAAATTTCGTCTCTCCTTAGTTCCTTTCAGTTCTTTGATAAAGTGTGTTCTCCCATTAATTCCTTTAAGTCCTCCAATCAATTTTTTTGTTTCCATCCATGTCCTAAAACAAACATTAAAGTATTTATTAGCAACTTGTTCAAAGATATTCAAAATCATATTAGCTTCAACCCAACATTGTATATTAATTCGTATTTGAAAAGCAATATTACTCCAATTTAAACTAAATTGTATTAGAGATAAAAAATTGATCCTCGTTAAACACGTTTAATTAAATTCCAAAAAAATGTTAATTCTAATATAAAATAGATCAGAATAAATGTTTGATATTAAAAAAAATGCACATTTTGTAGAATTCATATAATAAAAAACAAAAATATTATCCTATTTCGAAGTATAATTGAAATAAAAGAAAAATATTAATTCCAGTTAAATAATTCCAATTACAATAAAATAATATATAAATTTCAATATAAAGTAATTCAGAATAACTGCTTAGTGATATAAAGTAAAATTCGATTCAGAAGCAAGATAAAATGTACGCATCGCAATTGCGAAAAATTTTTATTCATATTTTACCGAAAATGGTTCCAAATTTCTATTAAAAACTATCACACAATGATTTCGACGCGTTCTTTCCACACTATTTCAATATTTTGGTTATGCAAACACTTGTTAATTAACTAAAAAATGGAAATTTAAAGCAAGAAGAGAAGAAGAGACGCTATCACTTCGGCGGTTGCACCACTTTTGCATGGAGTTCGAATTTAACGGATAAAAGCTCGAACGTGATTGGCCGAGAGAAATGTTGCCATTTTTAGCACCCTTACGCGTTATCATGTAACTCCCGTAGGATGCCATTGCAAGTCAAAATTGCAAATCATTATCTAATCAAATAGTCACATGAAATACCGTATAAAATATCATATAAAGTAATCAGTTACATAAAAAGCATCGAAAATGGAAAAAATATGTAATAATAATTAAGATTTTGATCATTTGCAGCACTCAAAAGTGAAATATCGCGTATGACGCATTAGCTTAGCAACCAGGAAAGCAAAATTTTCACTTACGTATTTTTCCAGAAAATATCACATAATTCACGCCGAAAACTATTAATTCGCGTTCCTTTATAATGCTTTTAACACTTTTGAATGATTAGAACACGCGAAACTGAATTTAACACGATAAAAATGCAAATATCTATTCATTTATAACAGAGAGATGCACTCGTGAAGAAAGAAAGAAGACGACTGATGCTCCCGCCAAATCTATAACTACGTCACTAATCCGCGATTCTGATTGGCAGAAGGAAGCCATATTAACTTCGACACTCCCCCGCATTAACTTTTAACGGTTTTAGAACGCCATTGCAAGTCAAATATTTCGAACTATTTTTCGACAAATAATTGTATGAAATGTCGTACAAAATACATATAAAACTACTAATTGCGTGAAGAAAACATCGAAAATGAAAGAAATATGGAATAATAACCAAGATTTTTATGATTTTCAGCACCGAAAGTGATATCGCGAATGAAGCAGCATATTAGAAAACGTAGAAGCAAAATTTTAACTCTTGTATTTCTGTAGTAAATCATGAATAATTCGTGTAAAACAACTAATTACGTAAAGAAAACAGCGAAATTAGAAGGAATATGTACTATAGCAACATAATTTTAATCACTGTCGGCACCGAAATTGAAATATCGCGTATGATGCATTAGCTTAGGAAACAGGAAGGCAAAATTTTAACTCACGTATTTTTCCAAAAAGCGGTGAATAATTCGCGTCGAAAACTATAAATTTATGATCCTTTACGTTACTTCTAAACTTGTTAACACGCACAGTATATGACAATGGAATTCAAACGATAAAATGTGAAATTTATAGTGACTGGTAAAAAATGCAATGCATTCCCGAAGAAAGAAAAAAGACTACTGATGCTCCGCGTAATCTGTAACTACGTCACTAAATGGCAATCGTGATTGGTCGAACTCGAATTCAACGGTTTTCGGAGAAGAAGGTGGAGTGTCCGCCTCCTTCCCCCCCGCGCGAAAGAACCAAGAACCGTTGGAAAATTCACATTCAATCCGAACTACTTGATTATAATATAATTTAAATCATAAATAAATAAATGGTAGCTTTAAGACACCAAAGAATGGAAAAGGCAAATTGATATTTCCGAGATACCGTAGATATTTTATCGTAAAAATTGACGAAATAGCGAATTGAAATAACGCGTTAGGAACCGAACGCATTTATCGCAATCAACAATTTACACTTGAAAAGTAAAACTGCAGTAAAATTACTAACCTTTTTATTGCTATTGCGTAGTTTTTTACGTCTCCTGTAAACCCATGCAGTCAGGAGATGAAAATCAGTTGCTTGCGACGAAGATTCCTTCGATGGTGAATCGATGAAAAGTTTTTTGTCGAAAGGAACGTGTTGCTATAACAGAAGATCACAAAATAATTAGATAAAGTTACACAAAATTGCTTAAAAAAGTAATTTCTTACTACGGAGACCAAACTGAGTTCAAGAGCTATGGATGCGAATCGATAAAATAATTATTAGCAAGCGAGATGCCGGGGACGCCATGTGACGCCATTAGAATAACTGCTTAATTTTCAATTAAAACAATAAAACTATTACAAAATATCATACCTAATAGCTCTTTTCTTGCCCCTGAATCATTCGTCCCTGATCGCAGTGCAAAATATAATAAATAATTGCATAATTAAACAATTTCTAAAAAGTGTTATGCAACAATGTTACTGCGAGCACTGCTGGACCGCAACTGAAACTCTGTGCACCTAAGTGTGCTCGAATTGGCCAATGTTTTTGCAAGTAGTGCCTCCTACACATAGGTGTAGGCATAGTGATTTTAGTTATTGAGAAAAATTATGTAAAGGTCCTATTATTAATATCTAAATACCCTTGCATACACAGAATAAACTATTTAAATATCGTTTTAAACTTTCCGCGAACTAATTATATCAAATTCATCAGTAATTGATTTAGGGAGATAAGTCGATTAACTACCAATAACGTGTGGATGCACCTGATTGGTCATTGCAATTTGCTACTAAAGAAATAGTCCCCCTTTCAAGATTCCAATAAAAAAATATAAATGATAGAAAAATTTGTGATATTGCTTATACGAAACGATAGAATAAATTTTTACGAGAATTTTTATATATAGGCCCTAAAACAAAAGAGTGAAGATAGGTGTAACGCAAAAAGTAACATATAGTCTACTAAAACAAGTCAAAGGTGCTGACAGCAAGTGGCGAAGACTTCTCGAAGTCTCGATGAAACCTGATACCCTTCTGTTTTGATTGTCGTACGTTTCGAAATAAGAATATTTTATATACGAACTGTTAAAGTTTCATAGATTGTACTTACGAATTATCCTAAACGCCTGTCCTTAGATGCCACAGACGAGAATTTGCAGCACAGTTTATACACAGTACGTTTTTGCATTACAAAGTTTGGAGGCTGTTTGCACAGATGAAACGTAAGAAACATCGATATCGATTCAATTTTAACCAAAAACGTATCATTGCATATTACAAATTACATAGATTTTCAGAGTAAATTTAACAGAATGCGCTTTTATGTCGCGAAGTTTGAGGTTTAAAACATCTGAGATTTAACCTAGGTTTGCGATGCGGTGCGAAGTTTAGTCGTAATATGTATAGTGAAGTTTTTTAAATGCCGTTACTCTTGGGATAACTTGACAATGGTAATCATTATTTGTTACCGTTGTCGATAATGTCACGATCTGTACCACAGGATACCACGGATACCACAAATGAAGCACAGAATAGACCCATCAATTCAATCGCAGAAAGAATTTTAAAATAAATATTTGTATAATAATTAGTTCTATGGTTTATTCAAAACTTAATTTTAATTTGAAACTTTCACCACAGACGAGGTACAGGATAGATCTACCGTCTAATGCATTTTTTCGTACCGGGATTCGAGGGTTCGCGTGCCCTGTTACCATTCTCGCGTCACTCTCGACGTTATCGATTTAACGCGAACGACGAATTTAACATTAGCAGCGGTTAGAATTGAAACTAAATTTAGCCGTGAAATATAGGATAGATTATTATAGGCAAACTATAGAATTATTTAGATATCCATGTTGCACTCGTTGAAGGATAGTTGATCGTTCGTCTGTGTTGCAACATTTCTTCTAATGCAATTTTATGCGCGTGAAAAAAAGGTTCATCTGCATTAACGACGTTCGGCATTGTCGTGTCTTTACTAACGTTACAGACGAGGTACAGGATAGACCTATCACACAGACGAGGTGTGCCTATCATCATATGGGATTTCGTGTCACATGCTCTGAAATACCGACCTCGAAAAAAATCCGAGTGTTTCATACGCCCTCTGTAGTACTCATAGTTATTATAATTCTTGCATTCACCTTAGCGTATAAAAAATAGGGAAACTTTCTCTTTAAAATCTTTTTTGTTTCATTTAAATTCTACTTTTTATTGGAAAAATATGATTATCGAAAGAGAAGCGCACGTTTTACTCGTTCCTGACCAACCCCAAAACATCTATTAAAACGTTTCAAATTTTAACTCGCCGCCATTTTGAAGCTGCATGAACGTTTTCAAAATACCTGCACCACCATAATCGGTGAACCTTCCCCTTTAAACCACTTTTTGGTTCACATCAATTCGACTTTAGTTTGCCGAGATATCGTCGTCTGAAGAGAAGAGCAGTTTTAAAGAAGGGCGCTATTTTGCGCTCTTAGAAACTTGTTGTAACGATGAATACAATACGTTATACATTTCGTGTAAATAAAAAACACATTTGCAGTAGTACGGTGTTAGCTTTCGATAAAGAGATACATTGTACTGCCGAACGTATTTAATTTACGCTTTGCACATTTACGTGGCATTACGTGTACAGGCATCGAAATGTATTTTTTTAATGCGTTAAAAAATTTAGACGTACAAGCGCGAGAAAATGCCACGAATCAATTGTACAGCAAAATTGTTATGATGTCTATTTTTCTCCGCTAACAATTTCGAAGTACGGATGAGGTAGAGAAAGAGTTAATAGTAGAATTAGGTTTAGAATAAATGAAACAGTAACCTAGCTTTTTTAAAATATTTCGTTCAATGAACGACAATAATCTTCTCGTCGTCCAATACAATCGTGCTCCTAGTCAAACGTAAAACTAAACTGCGCGCGCACGAAACTGCACGAGCCTGCGCATTCGCAATTCTTATGCGGAAAACGACTAAGTAACGGTCAGTAACGGTCGACGCGTGCCGCATTAAGACGCCATTATCGATACCACGAAAAAATGCTTAGATATCGGTTCCTAATCGTTTCTTTCCCTCGAGGCTGACCTAAAATGAAACCACGGTGTGTAGCAAACCACAATCGCGCGGTTTTAATCGGATACGTGCATCGGTGCACGAAAAATACGA
The DNA here is from genome assembly GCA_028830335.1 of Eucera pruinosa. Lineage (NCBI taxonomy): Eukaryota > Metazoa > Arthropoda > Insecta > Hymenoptera > Apidae > Eucera > Eucera pruinosa. Next base: position 8,298,280 of record JAMYCR010000015.1, on the reverse strand, counting down.
AATTTCGTGTGACGCGTCAAGACACCAATCTCGATGTGATTAGAAAAATGCTTAGATATCGGAAACTAAGCCCGTGACGCGATCAAAACCACCGAAAACCGAAAGTGCGGAGTGAAATGGATAATAATCCAGGGTTTCATTCGTATAAGTGCCTCGGTTCGCGAAAAATATGAAATCTCGTGTGACGCGTCAAGTGTCGGATCTCGATGTGATTAGAAAAATGCTTAGATATCGGAAACTAAGCCCGTGTCGCGATCGAAACCACCGAAAACCGAAAGTGCGGAGTGAAATGGATAATAACCCAAGGTTTCATTGGTATAAGTGCCTCGGTTCGCGAAAAATATGAAATTTCGTGTTATGCGTCAAATCTTCGATCTCGATAGGATTAGAAAAATACTTAGATCTTGGCTTCTAATCGTTTCCTTCGGACGAAACTGGTAGAAATGAAAGTGCGGAGTGCAGTGGTTATTAGTCAATCGGTTTTATTTGGATACGTGCGTCGAGTCGTAAAAGATAAAGAATTTCGTGTGATGCATCGAGACGCCCAATCTCGATACGTTTAGAAAAGTGCTTTAGAAAAGCACTTGGTTTAGAAAAGCTGCGTTAACATTTTCAAAACCCCTCCATTGTCATGATCTGTGAACCTTCCCCTTTAAAATGCTTTTTGTTTCACCTAAGTCCGACTTTCGGTTGCCGAGATATCATCGTTTAAAGACGAGTTTAATTTTTTCCCGCTATTCCCGGCCTCCGCGAACTGACCTACTTCTCAACCACCTTCACCATTCGTAGTATTACGCAGGTCAGTTTTACTATGTTTACTATGTCATTCGTAACTCCGCGCGCACTATCCATAAGAGTAAACTTTAAACGGCCATATCTCGCGAAAGAGTTGAGATATCGACGTGAAACGGAAATCAAATTAAAGGGCACATTTTCCTCTATCTCCAGAATCATCGGCTCTCCATTTTTCACGATCGCAAGCGTAGTTACGGAACAAAGAACGTGGGGGGTGTAGGAACTTTTTTTTTGAGGAAACTACGAATCCAAAATTCTTGAAACTTGGTGAGAGGTTGAGTGCTTGGAAGAGTAGCTATCTAAGAGCGCGCGGCGATGTTTCCCTGCTATATTGGCAAGGGGGGAGGGGTCATGTGACTCTCCTTCTTTGGATCACGCGTGAGAAGGACCGTTTTCAATTTATCACAATTTTTCTAGTACAATACGACAAGATTTATTTATTTATATATCTTTATTATACGTTTGCGCTCTCAGGAATTTATTGTAACAATGAATACAATACGTTATACATTTCGCGTAAACAAGAGACACATTTGCTGTAGCACGGTGTTAGTTTACGATATAGAGATACATTATACTGGTGAAATGATTAACTTATGCTTTGCACATTTACGTGGCATTATGCGTGCAGATCGAAATGTAATTTTTTAATGATTAACGATTAGAAAGATGATTAGATCTTGAGATCTAATCGCGAGGGTGCAACGATGTAGGTTTTGCAACGGTATTTTTCCATAACAAACGCTCGACGAACAACGCGCAATATAAACGCGAGGCCGCCACGAAGGGCGCTAATAGCACCTCAAGTAGCACCTGAGCACGTGAGCGGGATCCCGGCAAAACGGCACGAACCGACGCTGAAAATCCTAGCTAAAAAACTTGTCGACATTCGTAATCGGCTGACGGACTGTGACTCTACTTTTCCAATGCGTTTAAAGCAAACAGACTCTACTCGTTACATTGAAAAGAAGCTACGTTACTTGCAAAACAAGAAAGCGAGAAAACTCTAATGCAACGTGAATTTAAATACGCGAGGCTAAGAATAAGAAACGCGAACAAGTGACTCTAAATTAATGTTAAGAATATTAAATTTTAACAAGGGACTCTAAATTGAAGTTAAGAATACGATGATAAAATAGAACAAGGGACTTTAACGTGAAATTTTGAGTGCAATGCCTTGGGCGATTCCCTTATCAAAACGTCGTAACTTTAACATATCATCGCGTTAAAGTTTGCGACATCGATTTGGAAATCTACCCATCGCGAAATGTCTTCTTGCGCATTTTATTTGGCATCGTTTTTGTACGAGAAAAGAAAAATCTACTGTGTCTCTGTATCTTAAATCGAATTGAAGCTACTGTGAACCGCGAAGCAATATATTGCTCAATTCTATTGCGAATTACGATTCAAGCAAGGAACTCTGATACAATATTACGCGTACACCTGCGTGTACTCAAATAGCAATGCAAACACATTTCCTCATTACTATTGTGCAATGAATAAATCCACAAATATAACTAAAAACTATAACGTGCTCAAACATACGAGCATTCCACTTTAATAAATATCTTTGTGGAATTTCTGTTGGCTCTACTTTTAAGCGCATCGATATTTAAAAAGAAGCTCCTACTAAGTGACTCTACAATTGACTCGAATTCTTTTATTAGCATATGAAAATATTTAAAATCGCGAGCGCAAGAAGACCTACCCTCGTCTAATGAATACAATACATACACGAAATAAAAATGGTACACGGGTATACGATCGGATACCCGTGGTCACTGTACTCGTTTATGCAAAATCTACGTATACAACCAGTCACCCGTGCCGATTTGGACCTTTCGTCCTCGGCATGATTGAGTGACCGGAGGAATTCAAAGTGCATGCGACTTCGAATCGCTGATAAAATCCGAACCGGAAGTGCTGCTGCGATGAAACCGAATGCGTCTAGTAGGTGGACTCGTGCGCTTTATTTTGACTACTCGCCGATTGGAATCGGACGTGCAGAAGCCGAGATATGACTACTTTTCCGCAACATGTACGCGCACTGTCGCTAAACGCTAGGAAATGCTCTCCATGGTCCGCGCTCGAAAGTTTATATAAAGAATGTAAAAAAAGTAACGAATCGCTGATAAAATCCGAACCGGAAGTGCTGCTGCGATGAAACCGAGTGCGTCTAGTAGGGGGAATCGTGCGCTTTATTTTGACTACTCGCCGATTGGAGTCGGACGTCCAGAAGCCGAGATATGACTCGTTTTCCGATTCGTGTACGCGCACTGTTGGGGTGCGACCTGGGAATATCTCCCCGCGGTCCGTGCCCGCGGGGTTATATAAGTATCGCGAATTCTCGCGCACCTGCGCAGTACGATCTCGGACACGGTCGCGCGCAGACGGCGTCGCAGTGCAGCCGAAAGAATCCAACATTCCTGGTGCGTACGCGATCGCGTACGGAGTGTTTGCGGCCGTTGCGGCGGCGTGCGTTCGCGGTACCTTCGTTTCGAAGAACGATTCGCGCACCGCCGTGCGCGCGCGCCTTCGCGGTCGCGCGGCTGCCGTCGGATCGCGAACGCTACCCGCGGCCGTCAATCCTTGTGCTCCGCGCTCACGTATCGAAGCGGATTCCTCGGCTTTCGGGCAGCCGATTTCGTCGAACGTCTGCTCGAATCGTGGGGCTCGGTACCGGGAATATCGTGTGAAGACCGTTCGCGGCTAGTCCTCGCGGTGCGTTCGTGGCGAGCAATGTTTCGCGTGTTTTAGTCGACGAGTGCGCGAACGATCGCGGTGATTATCGTCGACGAAACGCGAACCGAAGGTGCTACTGTGACGAAGCCGCATGCCTCTTGCATGGGGAAGCGGGCCCTTTATTCTGACACGCGTTTGATCGGAATCTGACACCTAGAAGCCGAGACCTAGCAAGCACTTTGAGACGCGGACGCACACTGGCAAGGAACGACCAGGTTGCTCTGCATAGTCCGCGCTCGACGGTATATAAGAAATCCTTTTTTATTCAGCCTGATTTTCTCACCAGTAGACCCGATAGCAATGACGCCGCCTAAACCCACAGCAACAATCTTGTTGCCCTCGAAGAGGCCGACTTCAGTTTTGGGACTCGGTTTTTCTGTTCACGTGCGTATACGCACACTGCAATTTTCGCAGCTGTAGCCGTCGCCGTCGACTCGCCGATGACGGTGACAAAAGTATCGTCCTCTCGTGTTTAGGCGGTGGTTATCTCATTTTTATAATATCTCGTCTTCGTCGTTTTACTTTACAGACAACGACATAAAGGCGCGTGAAAATAAGTAAGGAGTATTGCGTAGGAATCAATGATAGAAGTGCAATACATATGAAGATATGCTTGTTTGCACGTTACTTTAAAGCTAGCTATTATATATCGAGGCGCGTATATAGGAGACAGTTATTTATCGTATTGTTTATTCAGAAATTCTATCGTTTTAGAAACGCTGCTGTTTTCGTTTAGCAAGGGGGCCTGGTAGCACCCTAATGATTTCGTATAAGAATATATGAGGATAGTCTATTCTATGTTTTGTCAGTGTCACTACATTACATCTTAATACATGAACACTATGTTACAAATAACAGCACGACATATTTACAATAAATACAATTGTACGACAATATACAAGATGTTTAGCACGCTCTTTACTAACGCAGTCGCAAGACTGTAACGTGGCGGTACCGCACTCGCAAGTCATAGCGACTGAAACGGAAAGAAACGTATAAAAGAGCAGTGACATAAAAATCAAGTTGGTTCTACAAACACTTAGCAATGTTTCGGGAACGCGTACGCGTATTCGCCTACAGATATAGCTGCTGTGTATTGCCACGTCGTAAGATGCACGTACAATAAACATCTCTTTCCGCAAAATATGTTAAAAACATGTAGAAATATTACGCGTGATATTTTACACGTACGACAAACTGAGTCACACGAGCACGAAACTAACAAAGCTTCAACGTAGACCAAATTCGTAACAGTCTAAATCATACGATACACAGTTCTCTAATCGATATTAATACAATATTAAAGTAGAAATGCACAGCCTGTAAAATATTAACACAGTTAAAGATACGTGTAACATGCATTTGGAAATCGAAGTCGATCACTCTTGGAAACTGGTAGCTGTAAGATGTAATCTAAGATCGAAGCATGTAAACGAAAGTCTAAGGTAAAATATAAACTAAAATATAAAGGTTACACGTTAATGCGTAGTTCTTAGCTTGGTATCGTTTTCGAAAGACGTTTCATTCTTTGGAAAACGATACCAATTACCAGGTCTCACCACGAGGAGGTGACTACGCGCCGAGACCCACCGAAAGCCATTCTACGCCCTTAAAGTTTCTCGAAGAAACTTTAAGAGAACATAGAATGGATTTCGGTTCACAAAACTGTACAACGATGCTTAACCCTACTGTTGTATACTGTTTCTAAGATACGCTTTTCTAACTTGGAGCCGACGTACGAATGAGAAGAGACTCTACTGACACTTTGTTACAAAGTTAGTGTCTTGCAAAGAGGAATATAACGCGCGAAACTAAGCTCTACTTTACTGTACGCAACGCTAAGCAAATAGATAAAATCGCGAGCAAAGCAAACACGCACTCCCATGCGCAACAAAACCCTATACTTGCGCGCTCTATCATACGACTCGCACTCACCCGAATCGAAAGCAAAATTCGAACGCGACTTACACGAGTCTACGAAATCGCTTTCGAGACCGAGATGAAGTTGCGCTGCTCCGCGGAGGAAATAGCGGCCTAATAGTCGGATCGCAAGAAACTAAACGTTGAGGGCAGTAGCGGACCACTGATGCCGTCTGAACGGAAGACGTATCCCCTGCGACAAACAGAAGGCCATACTGCGTACCCGCGGTAAAGATGCTTACGATCCAGCCTACAGAGCCTTGGTCCCCTATCGGGCACTTTCGATAGGGGCTGCAAGTCCTCGCATTGCAAACGCCGCTCCAACTCGACTCGCAAGCGATCTCAAAGACTCGAGGCGCGAACGAAATTTGATCGCGATTCGGAATGAGATTGAAATCGTATGACAGAACGACTTACCAAGCATAGAGTTCGATCGTGCATGACTACCCTCGAACAGCGCGCCTGTTTGAGAGCGAGTGCGTGGAGAATGGATATCGTGTACTGTAAAGAAAAGTTAAGGCTTTTTGGCTCCAAGTTAGGTAGCCGTCGTAGAACAAAATACATGCACAGTAATCGAGGTACACGTTACTTTAACTAGATGTAAGTATCGATACGCTTTTCCAACTTACAGCCATATTACGAACAGCAAATATAAAAATCGCGAGCAAAGTAAAAACAATTCACTATCTCTCGAAAGAACCAACGAGCTTCGCGACGCTCTCCCATGCGCAACAAAACTCTACACTCGCGCGCTCTATCACGCAATTCGCACTCACGTCGAATCGTAAGCGAAATTCGAACGCGACTTACACGAGTCAAAAAAACCCTTTCGAGATCGAGGTGAAGTTGCGATGCTTTGCGGAGGATCTAGCACAGGCTAATAGTCGGATCGCAAGTGCCCCAAACCCTAATGGCAGGAATAAAGTACAGAGCCAGCATTACCTAGAAACTACTGCAGCTGCAACATAGGGTTACCAAACCCTTACGTTCCAGCCTACAGGCCCTGACCCCCTATCGAGTACCTGCGACAGGGGTTGCATAATCCTCGCATCGCAAACGCCACCGCACCTCGACTCGAAAGAGATTTCAACGACTTCGAGGCGCGAACGAACGTCGATTACGATTCGGAATGAGATTGAGATCGTATGACAGAACGACTTACCAAGCATACAGTTCGATTGTCCATGACTACCCTCGAACAGCGCGCTTGTTTGAGAGCGAGTGCGTGCGAGGATCTCGAAGGGATCGAGCGATTGCAAATTGATAAACGCGAGCAAGAATGGGATGATGGATATTATGTACTGTAAAAGGGAAGTTGAGGCTTTTTGGCTGCAAGTTGGACAGCGATCGTTGTACAAAATTTACATTGACTAAATATAAGTAACTTATATGTACTTAGACGCACGCCTCCCACGATGAATCTTCTTTCGATGACTTCCCGTTGAAGATTATTCTTAAAGTATTTCTTAAAGCTACTGAATATTCGCGCGAAAAATAATTTATTTCTCGAAGAAACTTTAAGAGAACATGGAATGAATTTCGGTTCACAAAACTGTACAACGATGCTTAACCCTACCGATGTATTCTGTTTCTAAGATACGCTCTTCCAACTTAGAGCCATATTACGAAAAGCAAGAGACTCTACTGACACTTTGTTAAAACGTTCGTGCCTCGCAAAGAGGAATTTAATACGGCAAACTAAACTCTACTTTACTCTGTACGCAACGCTAATTCTTTGAACATTCGCCCGGAAGTGGGCGATGAAAAGCAAATATAGAAATCGCAAGCAAAGCAAACACAATTTACTATCTCTCGAAAGAACCAACGAGTCACGAAACGCACTTGCATGCGCAACAAAACTCTATACTCGAGCGCTCTGTCATGCGACTCGCACTCACCCGAATCGAAAGCGAAATTCGAACGCGACTTACACGAGTCAAAGAAATCGCTTTCGAGACCGAGGTGAAGTTGCGTTGCTTTGCAGAGGATCCAGCACAGCCTAATAGTCGGATCGCAAGAATCTCTCTACATCGAGGGCAGTACATAATGACCACTGATGGCGTCTAACAGAAAGTTAACATTACGTTAACCCCAGCAACAAACAGAAGGCCGCACTGCGTACCCGAGACAGAGATGCGTACGATCCAGCCTACAGGGCCTTGCACCCCTATCGAATTGCTTCGATAGGGGCTGCAGATCCTCGCATCGCAAACACCGCTGCACCTCGACTCGAAAGCGATTTCAACGATTCGAGGCGCGAACGAACGTCGATTGCGATTAGGAATGAGATTGAGATCGTATGACAGAACGACTTACCAAGCATACAGTTCGATTGTCCATGACTACCCTCGAACAGCGCGGCTGTTTGAGAGCGAGTGCGTGGCGAGAATCTCGAAGGGATCGAGCGATTGCAAATTGATTAACGCGAGCAAGAATGGGATGAAAGATATTATGTACTTTGAAAGAGAAGTTAAGGCTTTTTGGCTCTAAGTTGTCGAGCGATCCTAGAACAAAATGCTTGCACAGTAATCGAGGTACAAAATACTCTGACTAAATGTACGTAGCTTATTCTAACTTAGAATTAGACGCACGCATCCCGCGATGAATCTTCTTTCGCTGATTTTTTGTTAAAATTCTTCTTAAAATTCTTGAATCTTCGTGACGAAGTTAATCTGTTAAAGTGAAATTAGTAGTCCACGCAATAAATTAATAAAAGACAAAAGTAATTAATAGAATAAAATGTAGGTACAAGAAACGAGAAATAAAGTAAAATGTCAGCAGAATAAAATGAAAGCAGAGTAACATTTAAACAGAATGAAATATATAAATTATTAGAAGACAAACGTAATTAATAGAATAGAATGTTGATACAACGAAACAGAAACAAAGTAAAATGATAGCAGAATAAAATATGAGAAGAATAACATAATTAAAATGAAAAATAAATAGAATAACGTAATAAAAGTTAGTGGGTAGCACCTGCAATACAATCATACATGCACAGATATATTTGTATCAAACGTAATGGGTTAAATTTAATCTTGAGTCTAAGAGAAATTAGTAGTAGGTGGGTGGTGGTTGGTGGGTGGTGGGTGGTGGGCGGTGGGTTAGCCCCAGTGGTCATCTCTGGTCATCATCTAGCTAAAAAGTGAATCTGTGATATATAGATTCGATCCGATCCCTTCGGGAGCACCTGCAACAATAAGAGTCCGCGTCGCCCTTCCGCTGCTTATATAGGCGAGGAGATGTCACGTGACTCCCCTTCTTCGGATCACGCGTGAGAAGAGACCTTTCTCAATTTTTCACTAGTTTTCTAGTACAATATGATAAGATTTATTAATTTTTATATCTTTATTATACGTTTGCGCTCCGAGGAATTTATTGTAACAATAAATACGATACGTTAAACATTTCGTTACGTAACAGCGTAATATTAAAATAATTTAAAGAGTATACGAGATACCCCATGAGATTGATTTGTTAATGCTTTTTAATTCGCCGATATTGTAAATGGTCGAACGTATATATAAAACTGTATATCCAACCATATTTAAATTGTTACGGATATTATAGTTTTAATTCTTATCACTTGCAGCGCTGCACATTTATTTCATGCTGAACCGTTAACGTTGGACGTGACACGAAAATGGTAATGGGGCTCATGAGCCCCAAAACCGTGTGACAAACAAAAGCATTGGATGAGTGGTCTATCCTGTTCTTAGTCAATGATGATAGGTCTATCTTGTACCTCGTCTGTGCCATAAGGCATAGATTAAAATTAACTGATAAATAAATAGAAATTTTCTGCGACTAGTATACAAATTTGCAAGGAACCTTTGTTTACAACAGATGATATTTTTATAAACTCTATTGGTAAAAAATTGATTACTCTGTTTTACCGAAAACCTTAGCATGATAAAGAAGAAATCTTCTTGTCGCAGTCGCTTCTCGTAGTTCACATTATGCGTCCGTAGTTTAGTAATCTACGTATAGAGCGTCATCCCCTAGATTCATGACTGTTTTATTTACATTTTATCTGCACTTTTAAAGACCACGTATTAATCGTGATGTTTATTAGTTTTTTGTATGAATTTAATTAAGATTATGTTGTTATTTTTCGTAGTTAAAGATACGATTATAAGCTTTAAGTTGCAAAAGTTAATTTTATCTGTACATAATGTATAAACCGATAAGAGTACGCGTGGTGAAATAAAATATGTATTCGTCAAATTAAACAATAATATAATTTTTATTTATAATATGTATATCCTGTCACTTTGTATTGTTATTAAACTATTTCATTACCCGAGATCGAAACTATTTTTATTATATAATGTACATGGTCAGATTCAACTAGGTTATGTATATGAAAAGAAAAAACTGTTTATCAGTTGAACGGCTTATTACTTTATATGATAATTCTGATAAAAGCAGATAGCAGCGTTTACAAAGATATAAACATCGCTTTCCACGACTTTTTATAAGAAACTACAGTTGGTATGCAGCAGTCGTTGCGTACATAACCTGACCAACTTTTTCTTCTGTAATTTTAAATAGAAACTAAGTACATAAATTGTAAAGTCATGTCTTCAAAAATTGTTGTTGTTGGTTCCTGTATGATTGATTTCACTTGGTGAGTGATGCTTCTGCTTACCATAAGTGTAATGTACTTAATTTGTTTACCAAAACTTAACAAACATATAATTTTTCTAGATTGTAGAGTGATAATTAATAATTAAAAATAAATTTTCAAACAGTAATTAAGATTGGGCTGTTCTTACACTCAATATCTATATTGCCCTTTTAACTTGAAATATTCTGTTTTGCATTTCTTCATTTCTCAAGATATATAGCAATATATATGATGTTCAATGCTTTTTTACATTTTAAGTAAAGTTAGAAAGTCCTAAGTACTTTGCAGAGATCTGAAAATAAGTCATTTATTTAATTATTACATTAGTAATGCAATATTTCTATACAATATCTGTTTCAATACATTATTCAGGCTGGTGTGAAATAGCGATTCAACTTTTGAACAACGAGAATAAGAAAAGTGAAGGTACAAAGAAAATAATTAAACTTTAATTTTCTTGGATGCCTTGGAATGCTATAAGGGATGTTTTAACTTATAAGGGCAGTGCAACTTGTGTAAATCATTTAATGTTTTTAATATTTATTATTAGCTTGTTTTACAGGTTTTTTAATGCTACTAAAATACCTATTAGGTGCACCAACAGGTAATTCACTATTTCTGTAATTAAATATACTACCAAGATACAAAAATGAATTTTATAATTTATATTTTTATTTTATAATATTTGATAATGTATACTTAATAGAGAATAACAGAAATAGTATTTAAGGCAGGATAGGCATTTGATCTTGTTAAAAATAAATATTGAATTTGACAATAAAAGTGGATTATTCATTGGTACACCTAATATAAATATATAAACACCTATGATTGCTAAATATTTATTTGTGTGTCTAATTAAGAAAGGCTAAATCTCTTACAATTTCTTCTAGCATGGCAGCAACATGTTTTTATGTTTTAGCTTTTCTCCTCGTTTACCAAAACCTGGTGAAACGATAATTGGTAGTAGATATGAAATAAAGTATGGTGGTAAAGGTGCCAATCAATGTATAACAGCTGCAAGGCTTGGCGCCTCTACAGCGATTCTTGCCTCTGTACGATATGCTAAGTTTCAATTGATTCGTTAATAAAATATAATATATATTTAACGATTACAGCCTTTCATTGTTCGAGCCAATTTTGTTGTAACAAATTTTTTATACAGCTAGGTTCCGATATTTACGCTCAAGAGTATCTAAAAATATTTGAGAAGGAAAATATAGATGCTTCTCACGTTTATAGGCAATCGGATCAACACAGTGGAATAGCACACATTACTGTTGCTGACAATGGTAAGCAACAGTGGCTGTGATCACAGACGAGATGTAAGAGTAGATAAATCACTTTACAGGACTTCGTGTCACGTGATTAAAAAAATCAGACTTTTCGGAAGAATATCTTGCTTTCGTTACTTAAACGGGTATTTAAGCGCTTCTGAAGTATTTTAACGTGCAGAATGTAAAAGCAAACGCAAAATGTATAGATTTTATGCGATCGAAAGAGTAAAAATGAAAGTGGTAGTGGGACTCTAGAACCTCAGGAATTTGGGCCACAAAAATACATTGCATGATTGAGTCTACTCTTGTATCTAGTCGGTGCTGTGATTCCCAGTTATTAAAAATAGCGATATAGTATACAGAATGTCCCAAAATTAGTGGTACAAATAGGATGAGGGATAATTTATGACTCGAAATACAACGAAAATCAAGAATGACTTTGCATTGGAGATAAATTGGCGTGATGAAGAAAGATATTTTATGTTATTATAAGCTAGGGTGTAACGGGAAAGGTTTCGGAAAAAGCGGGGATAGAGAAGGGACCTGCACGTCATCAGACGAAAACCGGTGACTTTACCTCCACGTGGTCCCCTCTGGACGACACTGGACGACGCCCTATGACCACCAGCGTTGACTGAATGAGTCGCTTCCCAATTTGGGTAGATCTAACTTGTCACGTACCACTTCACAGTTGAGGGCTGAGTTTTTTCAAGTTCAAGGTCGGTACTACAACTACACCGATCGCGTTCTTCGCAAACGTCTAATTAGAAAGATATAAGTCCATTAATTATTTACGGACGGACGCCGAGTCGCTGTAGCGATAGTCGTTTGAAAGTAGCAGCGCTCATTTCTACTTGCACGCTATTATCATTCGTATCACTTTAATATGTCGAATTCTGGACATATGTACACGTACAGAGTACAAATAGGATTAATAAAATATGTTTGTTTATTTATTTATTTTGGCCCTATCGATTGTTTTCGCCGAACTCACATATGAGTTGAGATTGATGGTTTTCGCTAAAGGATTTCATTGACCATTCTGAGCCAGTAATACTGTTTCGCAATAATTATACTGATATATACAAACTTATGACGTGTATACAAAAATATGACTTATTCCCTCTCTCTGCCTTTCTTGTTCGCAATTTTTGGGCCTACGATATACTTTCATTTGAACACAATTTCCATTATCGAGTTGAACAAATGATTGATTCGAAGGGGTGACCCAATTATACATATATTCCAACTGTATAAAATGAATAAATAAGAGGTAAACATATGATTTCAGTCATAAAATGTTTTTTACCGCGTTTGGCATGTGTTTGCCCCATTCTGCGGCGTCTAGCGACGTTCAGCGTTGACTGATCGAGTCGCTTCCCATTAAGAGTAAATCCCCTTTCCATTGCTACCTAACGGTTCTTGGCAGAGTTTTCCAAGTTCGAGGTCTGTGCCCCGATCGCTTCCTTCGTGGGTATTTACCTGTTACGTAGGTAGCAACGTAGCACCGATAGGCTGATTAAGCCGATGTTAGAGTATTCCCGAGTCGCAGCGCATCGGCACTGCGACCAGATAGCCCACACAATCTGACCCTATTTGTATCACTAATTTTGAGACACTGTGTACAATAGTAATAGTGACATAATGGTAGGAAATTTCAATAGAAAGTTAGTGACGTTCAATAATTCTAGGCGAAAACAGTATTGTAGTCGTGTTAGGCTCGAACAAGATGTTAAGTAGCAAATATGTGGACTCTGCATTCGATTTGATCACGAGTACATCGATTTTATTGTGTCAACTCGAGACACCCATAGAAACCACTGTACATGCCCTAAAACTTCACAAAGGCCATGGTTAGTTGCAGCTTGCAATGTTTTGTTAGCATATTACTCATGGTAGATGTAATGTAACAGGTTTGTCAATTGTGAATGGATCGCCTGCAATGGAAAATATTGACCCGGAATTGTTGAGGCTCTGTGATATATTCTGCATAAACGAGACGGAGGTACTTGTGAAATAGAAAATTGATTGTGAAGAGTCATCATAATTGATGACTCTTTATTGATAACTCTGCATAACTTCGCCCAGAAATTAGGAAGAATTTGTGAGTTAAGAGATACACTTGTAGGCACAAGTTATGACAGGGATACTACCTCTGGGGCCATCAAAGATGGAGGAAGCTATTAACAGTCTGTTGGACAAAGGTTGCAACACAGTCATCCTTACGCTTGGAGAACAAGGAGCGGCCTACGCGTCTCGGGAAGATAGAATTGTGAAAATGATTCCCACCAAGGCTGTGCAACCTGTAGACACGACAGTATGTGTTCAGTAGGGGGTGTGCGAGATCCCGATCGGAATGAGAATTTTTCTCGAGATCGGGACGGGATCTCGAAAGTTTCAGGATTTCCAAACATATACGCGATCCCCGACATTTTTAGAATTCTAAATATTTCCGAGAATTTCGAGATTCTAATAAGTTGAATAGTTTCCAATAAGTTGAATAGTTGAAAAGTTGAATACTTTCATAATTTTTGGAGATAAGAGAGAATTGAAAATATAAAGTCGAGACGAGATTAGAATTTTTTTCCGAAACCCGGAATCCCAAACTTTTTCGGGATTCCGCACACCCCTAGTGCTCAGTAATATTTCATTAATGCGCAGACACTCGCCGATTTTGATTCCTTTTAACGTTTAGGAGTGATTTTTTTATTTATTTAATCCTTTGCACTTTTCTGTTGTCATTGGTACGGCGATTGGTATCTTCGCTAATTTCATTTCCATTTATTTTAAAGCGACGCAAATTAAAACAAATTTCCTCTTTTTTGAAACACGCGAAACGCTCTAACTTTTTACAAAAGTTACAAAAGTATGTTGGAATTACTGGGCTAGATCAGCTATTAACCCTTTCAGTGTTGATTAAAATGTCGATGCACTGTAATTGCAAACGATTCTAGGTAGTATAAAATTTCGGACAGGGATTTAGAAATTCTAAGCATTTTCATTATAAATCGAAGAACTATCTAGAAACAATCTAGAAAGCCGCCTCTTAACATCTGAACAGTTTTTTTTACCCATTTACCATTGCTGGCTTGACAATTTATATGTTTCGATGTGGCCGTATAACGCACGGTTTTAACACTGAAAGGGTTCAAAAACTTTTGAAAAACAAAGAGTTAATTTTTGCGTCTTAAATTTGCAAGAGAAAAAGATAGTATTTCGGCGATGAAAATTTCCATTCGCGTATGACGATTAATTTACGAGCTAGAGAGACACCAATAGCCCATGGAATCGTATCGCTAATATTTACGATATATGCGCAGGGAGCTGGAGATGCATTTCTGGGCGCTCTTGCATATTTTAAAGCTTATCACCCAAAGCTTTCGATGGACGAGTGCATCCGAAGAGCTTGCGTGGTTGCCACGGAATCTGTGTTGAAATTCGGTACACACGCGAGCTTCCCAACCAGGAGTAGTTTACCGTCGGAACTATTCGCTTGAATCGAAGAGAAGAACTTTTATAACGCATATTTTATGTAAACGATGCATTCTTATTTTTGCTACATTGCCTCTTTTATTTATTTCTGTAATGTGTCTTATTTAACTTTCCCTTCTGTCTGGTGTTGTTAAATTTGGTAAAAATAAAATAGTTGATACATAGACGAAGATATATAGTTTATTCGACAAAAATTGAATGAAACCTGTATGCATTATTCAGCATTTAATTCTATCGTACTACGTGTTTTTTTTTGTTACATTCGTTAATTAAGAAATGACAGAATAAATTTTTCGTTGAATGAACGAAATTGCTATACTGCATTTCGTCGTGTTCAATCTTTCAAATTAATTTATGGATTGTGGACATTTATGCACTTTAAAAATACATCGAAATATGCAAATAATATATTAAATATAAAAATATGCGCGAACGTGTCGTTTATCTGTCGTCCTAAAATGATAAACTGATAACTGACGTACCGACATTTTATTACGAAAAAGAAATATCTTAGGATTTTTTGTACAATATGTTAAATGTGTTATGATAAACTGTTACTATAACTAGAGGCAATAAATGCATAATTTATAGGATATTTTTCATAATGAGTAACAGGTATTTAAACTAAAATGTCGGTATGTCTATAAAATAACATAAGATAAGAATCTCTACAAATCGAAATAAAACTTACTTTAACACGAATTATTTAGTACACGTTTAGATGTAATGTTTCCTTTTGTAACTTATGTTGGCCTTGATTGGTATAACGATGTGAATAGTTATTCTAATTCACCATCCGTTCTTCTCGAATCGTGTGCAGTTGTTACTTGAAGCACGAGGGGATTCCAGACATCGATGTACCAACAATTTCTACAACAAAGGAATCCTTCGATTATTAGAAAAATGGAAGAACGTCATTGATTAAAATTATACCTATATATTCCTTCCATTCATTTCTGAATCTACAAATAAATGATCCTGAAAAGTTCAATAAAGCAGACCAAAGTATGTTACAACCCAATACTTTTATATTACAGAAGAAATGAAAAATACAGCAAAAGAAGTCTTTATATGGTGTTAATTGACACATTAATACATCGATTTTTGAGAATGCGTCTTTTTTTGTTACATTATAATATTATCACGTCTGTGATGACGAGTTAAATATAAAATTTAGAATGTAAATGTATTCTTGCCAGGGTTTTTTCTCATCCGGTCAACCTTATCTTGCATAACGCGATCTTTCCAAATCTATAATTATGCAAAAAATAGTCGAGCCACATCTTTCGTTTACGTCAATGAAAACTATGAAATCAGTTAGTTTTCACATTGTCTTTTTTGGGAAAAATAGTACTACCATCGAATCTTAAATTTCTTTTTCTCGGTTTTGTTTTTGAGTGGTCTGGTTCTTTGCTGCATAATGCGATGCAAATAAAATAGTGACGCTAGTGTTTTCGAGTTTCCAAAACCAGCGTTACTTTCTCACCGACTTAGTATTGGCTTGCTCGGAAAGTTTGCAGCGTTTTTGATAATATCAAGATCTGCTGTGCAGTTGATGGGATTGGAAAGGGATTATCGTAACGAGCCTCTGTTAAGTGATAGTATGATTAATTTAAACGAATACGGTTCATAGTTGCATTTAAATAATTTAAAAACTAAGAAACAGCAGCTAGAGCTGATTAAAAGAGCGACTTGCTTCGTCGGTGCTTTAACACTAAAACTACTGAAGCGGTCAAAATGACACATTCGTAATTTCTCATAAAAATCGTACTTTATACAGTCGCGTTTTTTCAAATTTACCATGATTTTCTATTAACCGAGTGAATAACGATTTATTTCCATCGCGTTATATATTCCATCAGCTTTTTCTGGCGTTATTTTTGTGAATACCAATAATTGCATGTTAGTTTTTCGATAGTAGTTCTAGTGTTAATAAACATCTCTTTCAATTACGAAGCGTCGTAATAATCAGAGAATCATAAAAAGAAACATGTTAAGTTATTCAACGAAACGATGCATATGCTTACATAGTGGCAATTTCGAACATCATCGCGAACATTCCGAACAACCTAATACATAAAATGGGAATAAAAGATGAAGACCTTCGCAGAAGCCTTGTGTAAGCCGGGCTCTCAAGGATCTCGGGATTCACCGAGAAAATCGGCGAAAAAATCTGGATGCGTAAGATCGCCGTTGCGTGAGGTAAATTGTACGCGGAAAATCGTCGGATTAAACTCGTTCATTGTCATTACGTAAGAAATTATGACGCGACAAGACTACCGGTTAAGAAATTCAACTAGCACAGTGAGTGGCGGCTGACGTACGAACTTGAATTTCCATCCACCTATGTAGGCTCGCCGCCATTATGCTAGCGACAACACTGTCCTACAAATTTAAACTTTTTTCGTGTTTTATAATACCCACTGAGTGTTCCTTATAGATCCATGCTTCCCAAATACGAATCCGGAAGCGGAATTGCTCCCGTACCCTCAGTTTTCGAATAAACACGGATTTTTGTAAAATCACGCGATTCTTGGTAAAATTGAGGTGTTACGAGAAAACGGAAAAGTCTAACCAGTTTTTTTTAGTCTTAAAAGATAAAAGAAAGTCTAGTCAGTATTTCGGTACCAATTGTTATAATATTTTGTGGTTTTTCATAGTTGTAAATCACCGTCAAAGTTTAAAAAAGTGTCGGTGTGCGTAGTTTTTACGCGATATTTTAACATTTTTACGAAAAGTTCTTTGTCTGACCAGCAAACTCTATACAGTGTCGGATTCTGTGGACTTTTCTGAAGAAGGAATCACTTAGCAGTAATGTCGTGACGGTTTTCAATTCGGACAAGCACAGAAAACATGCGTCGACAACGCGTGTGCGACGTTTTGCCGTCACGCAGCCATAATGAATCTTATATCGGCTCGGCAGTGCCATAGCTACGCATAATTGATACAACACCGATAGTACCTAAGACGTCCTAGGTTTTATATATATATATTACGTATGTCATGTTTAATTTTTTATGTATGCGTAAATACTTGACACCGAATTATAAACAAAAATTCTAAGGAGTTGCATTTTTAAGCAATTTTGATATTTATTGTACGGATGTACATAGTTTTTTAATAGGAAGCCGCACAGAAATGAACACATTTTTTTGTTTAAACACTTACAACATATTCGTTGTTAAAATTAGATGGCAGATGAAAAATGAAGCGTATAAAATGAGAACTTACCAGAATCATTTCAACAAACAAATTTAAAGATGCTCGCGTTTTGTTTGACGTTTGTAGGTTGCATCTTCATTGTCACATCCAAGCTTCCAGCAATAATCTGCAAGTTTTGCAGTGATCTTCTTTCCCTGATACCTCTTTACCATTGTAATAATACCTTGGTGAAAATATTCTCCGTGCTCATCACTTGCATCAGCAAGGTTTGGTGGAGAAAAGTCTAATTGCGAATGTAGGAAATGAAGTTTCAAAGACACGTTGCAGCCCAGCTTTTTGCAGTTTTCCAATAATTTATTAATAATGCTGGTATAATTTTTTGCCTTCTGTTTGCCTAGGAAACAATGTTATTTTAATGAATGAAAGCCATACTGCTTTTTCCAAATCATTCAATTTTTCCGTAAAACTCTCGTCGTGCATTAATTTTCTAATTTCGGGGCCAACAAATATACCCTCCTTTATTTTAGCGTCGGATATACTGAGAAATTTCGTTTTTAAGTATGCGAATCCAGGTCCTGATTTGTCCATCGCTTTAACAAAATTCTTCATAATTCGCAGCTTTATACGAAGAGGTGGTAAATATATCTTTTTGGCATCGATGAAATTTCTATGTTTTACATTTTTTTCTCCTGGTATTAGCTGCTATCGTGGTGGCCAATCTTTCCTTATATAATGGTGTTCTCTTGCTCTGCTGTCCCATTCACAAAGAAAACAACAATACTTCGTGTAGCCCAACTGCAGTCGGAATAATAATGCATTACTTTTAAGTCCCAACACACATTTCAATTATATTTTTCGTATTTGATCCTACATAAAACTACTTTTGAATTTTCGTATGATTCTTTCGTATTCGTTGAATGTGCAACCGGGATCGACGGATGTATGTTTCCAATATGTAGTAAAACTGCTTTTAAACTGTATTTGGACGAATCTATGAATATCCTCCATTCTTCTGGATCGTGTCTGAAGCCCAACATGTCTATTAATCCGTCTATATTAATGCAAACGCTAAGTTCTTCGTGCATATGAAAAAAATTATTGTAAGTTACGTTGCCGTGTTCTGAAACATGTAACTCTAGTTGATTTCGCGAGCAAATTCCATCCTTGCAGCCAAGATGCCAGAAGTTCAGCCTTCTCTTTCGACAGGTGCAAGTCTCGCACGAAATCATTCATATCGGATTGGGTGAGAAAAAGGAGTTATTTCGAAGATGTTCTATAGTCTATTTCGTAACTTTCGATTTCTTCATTGTTTATTTCTGTTTGATCTTCTGCAGTAATCTCTCTTGTGTAAGTTTTAATTTGCGGCGGTTCTGGCACATGTAATTCCAAAGTAACGGGACGGACGGCGGAAGATACATTTCGATACGTAATTCTTCTTTTCCATTTTTTATTGAATCCACTAATGTTACATAAACAAAAGTAACAGTCTGTAGCGCGGTCGTTAGGCTCCCTCCATACCATTGACACCGTAAATGGCAGACTTCCTTTTTCTCCCCGTACCCAAGCTAAAAGTGTTGCAGCACAACGTTGGCCACAAATATGTTGGCCACAAATAATGTTTATCTTGGTCACCAAGTTTGCACCCAAAGTAATGTTCGTACGCATATTGAATTTGGGGAGTTATATTTCAGGACTACATCCCCACAAACATATCAAAAAGAGTTTGGTTCGTTATTACACTTTCGTGACATTGTACTCTATTGCACAAAAACACTATAGTAAATTGATCACGACACAGGATCACCTTATAACTATATTACACTAGACACAAAAATAGTGTACTAAAATATATACATATTATGCAGAAAGTAAAAAAATGCCAAAATATGCAGATGTAATATGAGATACAGACGTATTCACTGCACCCGATTTATCCGCGGCAAGCAGCGGTATTTCAATTGATTGGCACGACTGTTTCGAGCGATTCGAAAGACAGAAATGAGCTCTAAACTACATAGAATGGAACATTGGGATCTAAAGCACTTGAAGATGTTTCTCCGAATTTTTAGAGTGTTACAGAGAAGCGTCAAGCGATGCTTATGTTTCAAACAAACACTCTGCCATACGGACTGTTACTTCTTCGCTTTCACTAAATTTCAGAAAATTATGTTACATTTCTATTTCAAATCGAATTTCTATTTCTATTTCAGTTCGAATTGATTTTTCAAAGTATTCAACAATGAATTTATCAAACAAAAATATGTTTAAACGATGATTAGAAGCAACGTTACACTTTCAAATATCGTTAAACATGTTTGAAATACAGGTGGTAGGGTATCTACAACGCGGTAGATACGTTCCTTGAAAATACGCTATAGAATTGTGGCATTGTAGGAAACATTCTACATTTCCTAAATCGTGTTGTAAAAGTACCGCGTTGTAAGAAAATTTCCGCATTTTTTTCCAACCGTGTTATAGCGAAACCGCGTTGTAAAGGTACCGCGTTGTAGGAGGCTCACCTGTATCGCCATCTTTGGAAAAGAGTATTAGATCTGAACCTTATAAAATCGTAATTCTATTTACCATTTATTCCATATAAAATTAAACATTATGAGGAATTTGGTAAAAGCAGTAGATAAATCAATGGCTTGAGTTTACCTACTCGAAAAGAGTTTCTACCCGTATCTAATGTTAAAATAAGGAGAGGTATGTTTGCAACCTAACACAGGATGTCCTTGGTCCCTTCCGCGTAACTTTATCAATACGTTCTACCACAACGTGCCTTACCGCAGTACAATTATATTGCGATAAAATAAAATTGCGCGGATACTGTTTATTTTAACATCAATTTTACAATACATTATCGTTGCCCGGGTGAACATTTGTTTCAATTAACAGCGCACAGAGGCGAAGGTATCGATAGGGGGAGAGAGAAACAGTTTTTCTGGTATCGGATTTCGAAAGAATAACGGCTGTTAAAGGGTTCATAACGAGTGGAAACGCGAACGACGTATCCCGCGCTTTACGATTAAGAAAATATCTAATTTTGTTAAAGATGGATGTTGAATTAAACAAAGGAAGTGGATTATTTATATTCACGCCTAATACTACGAAGCTTAATACAACTTGCAATTGTCTTATTATCTATTACTTAATCTTCACTTAAGCATCAATCCAAATTAGCATACTCGGCCGGCTCACAGCGATCGGAAATTAAAACTTAATTCTAAAAACTAGCTTTCTATTTATAAGGTTGACTTGGCCGGTCGGCGATTACATATTTACGAAAAGAGTTCGTTCCTGATAATGTATTTGCAGGGCATTGAAATCCACGAAGGTGATTGCTCGGTAAATACTTAGCAAACCGTCGATTCGTCATCGAGAGCAACCCCGTTTCATTATCCCCCCCTACCATTTTGTCAATTTTCCGCGAATCTGCGGCCTGTTTCCACAACCGATTGACCAGTTCTCTTCCTCCATAGATAGACAGTGACGTCTGCGCCGGAAAACACCGGTAAATTACATTTAAGGGAAGGCGTGCTGCTGCAAGAGGAAACGAATCAGAACCTGGTTGACGTCAATAGTTAATAACGAAGAAAGCGTCCAAGATGAGACACTAGGAGGATAGGAGGGGCGTGATGAGGATAGAATATGGTGATTGGTCGCACGCTCGGTGCCGATGTGGTGGTTGCACCCACGTCTTTCCCGAAAGGTTTAAAATCCGGCAATCAAAAGCGGGGAATTCAGTTTTCAGTCAAGCGTCAAGATCTTAGTGTCTTGTCCCGGTACTTCACTCAAGTATTTGACTAAAACCGAGTCAACTACTTTTTTCAAGCTTCTTTTGGTAGTTTACCGAACTTGTTATTACTCTGTCAAAAATCATGTGGTTCTCATCGAGCACCGTTGGAATCCTCTTCTGCACAGTATTTATCATTGAGATGAATTTCACGGCTGGAAAATCATTGACGGAGTTTTACGTTAACCATGGGAGCTTGCATCGGCAGCTACTGCACCTGACGGAAGTGAACAGTCAAGAAAGTACCAAATTCAACGGGTCGAATATCGCCATCCATCGGGATCAAGCGACAAATTTGCCAAGTATCAGGTACAAACGAAGCAGGGAAATGGATAAGTACAAAATAGCTGGTAGTAATCTGACGAACAACGAGTACTGCAAGTACAAAGTCGAATTGTCGACGTACTATGAGTACAGTGGTGTGCAGATGTACCACATTAGCTGCGACGGCAGCATTGGTGCACCGTGTCAGAACACGAATTGTTGCATGCAGACATACGAAATGGTAAAAGTACCTACGTCGCCTAAATCTCATGTGACGGTGAAAATCTTCACTGGATGCGTATGCGCGAATATGACCATACCGCGTTCCTCGATGGGAGGAAATTTCACTGCGTAAGAAGAATTCGACAAATGCAAGATGTTCTTCCGAGATTCCTATATACATACACGACAATTCGGCTGTTTCTAATGTTTGTGCATGTGGAGAGCACAGTATAGAACAGTTGGTAATTACTTACATTAATTGCGTTTAACGTAAATACGTGCCTCGACAGGTATGAATCCATTGTCGACAGAACTCGCGAAATGGAGTCGAAACACATGCTCACGCTAAAATATACTTAATATCATGCGTAAATGTACCAACTTGCATTCGATGAAAATAGTCAGCGTTGAGTAGTTGCGTGCATATTTACTGTGTACATTCCGAAACTGTACTGGAAGTGACGTTCGATTCGTTTCACCGTGTACCGGGAGCAATGTGTTAAGATGGACAGATAGTGTTTAGTAATTTCTCGGTAAAGGGCGTCCCGATTTATCTGCATTGAAAATAGCTGGTACTTTTTTATCGATTGCAATAGCACGATAAAACTAATGCGTGGGAGATGTTGTAACCATAGTTGTAAATACGTAATTGTAAATACGTAAATAAATGTGGAATACTCGGTGGCGTTCGTATGCGGGAAATCTCGATTTGCTCAAGACTTACTGTAATATTATATAATATTAACTCCGATATTGATTATTTATGGAATAGCAATTATGCAATATTTATAGGACTTTGTTGCTAAACTAGGTGATAAATTATTATGCGATACGATAATTATCTCAATCCTTGTTCGTTTACAACAAACTGAGACGTAACAGAACTATGTAATTTTAATTTCTCAACGATAACCCACCTGAAAGATGTATCTATTTATATGGTGTTGTGGATAAACACACGTTCTATTAATATATATTTATTATGTACATCGATGTAACACATTCCATTTTATGCGGAACATTTTATATCGACAAAGATACTTTTGTACCTCGAATCAAAGTATTCGAAGAAGAATAAAATAAGTTGTGACATATTTGCCGATCTTGCTTCTTTTACCTGAGCTCCCAGATTTTGTGAGCCGTCTTAAGTAACAACCGAAGCGTTTCAAAGAGGCTAAACGTAGCCTAAGTCTGACAGAATATAAACCGATTCGATAGTTCTGTGTGGTAAAACGTGGTATATGCAGTTTTGTTAATTTTACAATACAGAAATTTACAATGCTGTTTAGCTCTAAAAAATTCCAATATTCCTAAAAGCATGATATCTCTAGTGATTATTACTTCAGGTTTAAACAGCTTATTCGTATTGTTTCTTAAATAAATTTTTGCAAAGAGAATAACATTTTTTAATACGCCAGAAATCGTTGTCATCCTCTTAAAACGGCTAGAATTAAAAGATATTAAAGCTTTTGCGAATAACAATTTATGAAAGAGTTCAAATATTCTGTTAACCTTCTTTTATCAAATGAAACAACTTTCATGTGAAAAAAATGGCTCGTACTTGCAATAGTTCTACTATGTGAATCGGTTTTAACAGATTTCTTTGCTGTGTTTCTATCCACGAGAAAATCTTTCGAATTCGAGGATTTATTTCTTCGACAGAATTTTAAATCAGAAGTGAAGTTCATTTTCCTGCAGCCTTCGCATGGAAAATCCCAAGATATTCTTCTTGCCTCCTGCATCATTGATCTTTCGCTTTTCCTTTCTTTATTTTTAAGTACGAGTCCGATGTGGTTACGGACTATAAAAAGCCTACCTAATGAAATACCGGGCGTCACTCAAGTTCGAGAAACTTACCATTTAAGCTAGTCATCGGTCAGCCCCGCCAAGGAACAAGCCACGCGCTAACTGACATTGGAACGGTCTACAGAAAAACCAAAACACCGGGAAACCCCCTTCAGAATTAGGTAGGGGCTTTCTCAGTCTGCATCAGAAGATATCAGGAAAGCGACTGCAACTCATTCCCGTACCAGTTTCAGTTCGTTGGAGTGAGAGAAGCCGAAAGTTGCTAGCTGACCCCCTTGCTCCTGATTGACCATCCTGGCACGCTGCAAAGAAACAATCACTCGTGTCGTCTCTTTCTACCAGGTTGGTGCACGTGAAATGTCGCCTTTTTCAAAGCGAAAGAAACAAATATAAGTAAATTCCTCAAGATGTCCTATAACTATACGCACGAAGTTAACGAGTCCACTTTTGTCAATCTTTTGTTTCTTTATATCACTTGGTAGCTAAATGAGAGTACTTTTACACGACAGAGGTGAGAAGACGAAAATGTTGACGAAAGCTCTGAAGACGTAGCTATTTTTTAAATTTGTGCCCGATGGAATAACTTGACAAATTCATGTGAAACAATTTGATAAGTTGATGAGAAAAGGACGAAAATTAGTAATTATTGAAACTTTCATTAACAAGTTCTTCACGCGAATGCTGTTGCATTCATTTTCATTGTCATGCAACGTAACGCGAATGCTATACCACTGAAATTTATAAGCCCACGTTATCATGCATTCAATTTTATATAGCATTAATTTTTTCAAATTATTAAGCACTTCAATGTAATGGCTAACTGGTCAATCGCCTGTCTATGTATGCAGCTCATTAGATGTGTTCACTGGCTGCGATATGCAACCTAAAAAGCAACTAAAGCAGTTTTATTAGCGTTAGATTGATGTAGAGCGTTTCGAACATTAAAATTTCTCTCCTGTAAAATTTGTAGAATGTGACTTATCGAGTTATACCACTGTGGAATAGCATTGGCCGTTTCTTCAGTGAAAATATTCACTGCAATATTGGCGGCTAGACCGATGGCTTGATGTAAATCACCTAAACTATTGCCCGAATGTTAATGCGGTTTTACGCCACCAAAGCATTGTTAAGATAACATATATAATTGTACAAATATAGGCAAAAACTATATTGAAATTAATTGAAGCCAAGAGGAAAAAAGTATATCGTTTTTGTAGACCTTAAACGGTCATTCGATTATCGGTATCCAAGAAAATAATTAGAATGTTACAAAGTTTGTATCGCAAAACACGCGTGGGAGTTAGACACGGAAGTCCTGCAAGAGGATTCATTAAGTCCGACTCATTTTGCTCTGTTACCACACGATATTTCTTGCTATTACTCTGTAATTGATTTTTTCTCCTGCTGAATGACAAATTAAGTAAAAATTCTACATATAAATTATGTTATCTTGGATTTTTCGCGATTTTTGAGTGGGCAAGAAATTAACTTAGTGCCTTTATCTTTAAACTCTTGGTAAGTGAACTTAAACTTTATAAGCATAGAATGCGTACAGTTTGTAAAATTATACTAAATACTTAAACTAAAGTACACATTGTAATACTTCGAGAGCGAAACAAATTTCTATTGTTTTCCCGTTTCTTTAACCCTTTCAGTGCGCCACCCGATTAATTATATACGAAGCGTTGATTATGGTTCATATTCCAACTATTTATTTACGCAAAATGAAATAAAATATTCATATCTTTTACTAAACATGCGTTGGATTTGTCTGGCTCTGCAGAATTGTGCCACACTCCAAAAGTTAGCATGATAAAAGCGTGCAACTGCTTCGTTTCAAAGGAGGAAATCGGTTTGCTCTTTTTCTCTGCGTACAAACGTGGAAAATTGTACGCTAATTGATAGTAATCGACATTTCTCGACGAAACGTTAGAGGTGTTTCATTTGTAATTAATTGTAACACATGCACGCTGTCCGTGTAACACCGCAGCAGCAGCACGCTCGTGGCCGGCTCGTGCATACATAAAATCGTGACTGAATCAGCGTATAGTACAACCACTTAGCCGCATAAGCGTGTCGCACGCACGACACCGGCATGGAATCTCATTCATTCATCGAAGGAAACAAGTTGAGTCCCCTCTCCTGCCCACGCTGTTGAGAACTCCCAACGTCTTAAATAATTTCCTGTGCTTTCTTCGTCACCGCACTACTAGCGGTTACACGTAACAGCAGGCTACAAATTCCTCGCGGACAACTCGTCGAATTCGCGATCTTACATCGAGGAATTCGCCGAACGTCACACATAAATTAATCTAACATTGTGACATCGAGATCCCTGCATTTCTCTGACGCGCGTACATTTATTAATAGAATACATTGCAACTTTATCCGATTTATCCTTTTCTTTTGGTGAAGCAACTCGCATGGTGTAACACATGGGTTTTCTGATGGTTTTATAAAGTCACTTTCGAGGAAACGATTAATTTGCACTTTCGGTTCTCATGCGTTGCATCGTTCTTGGATGACTGGCATTTGTCGATGCTTTCTATACTATTACGTTATATACTATTGATAAAACGGGTGAGTAAATGAAACAACTTTTAAGAAGCTTATTTTTAGTTGAATTAACGCATTTTTGCTACCGTGGTGTAAACAGTAATCTGATATTTCGTAAATATTGGGTCGTTTGGAAAATTGGTAGTCGAAATGGAAAATTAGAAAATGAAAGTGAAAATTACAAAATCTGGGATTTGGTGAATTAAAAAATTACGTTTCGATCCACTTATGATAATAAGAAATAGCCAAAGTTACAAGGCAAGGTTGTGGTCCTTGTGGTTTTTAAAAATGGTCTTGTGTGAGGTTGATAAAAATGGTTAAATTTCTGCTTCGCACACTCATGCATTCTCAATACTACTTGTTGATTTCCGCTTATGAGCATTGAAACTCTCTATAACTGGAATTCTTCTTTGCTTAAGAGAAACATTGCACTGTTGGATGCAAGTGGAGCAATTGAATTTCGAGAAAAGTGTTCCCGAACATTTTACAGCTAAATATTTCGTATACGTGGTGAAGTTGTTTTAAAATTCTTTAGGATATGGAAAAATTCAATATTTTTGTTTAACATCTTCATTAGTGTAACATGAGTTACGCAATAGATGAGTTAGTAATTTTAATTTCAATTATGGCCAATTCGGGATCTTCTTAAATAAAATACAAAAGTATAGTGAAAGGTGACGTTTATCAGCATTTGTTTCATTGTTTACGATATTAACTAATTAAACTGAATAAATAATTTGACTTTGTAAAGGGGATTTATTAGAATCTTAATTGCTGATAAAATGGATAATCCTTACGAGTAAAAGGAAGAATATAAGGATTCAGGATTTCGAAAGTTTCGAGGCCTCGCAAAGATGCGGAATCGAGTTTCTCTAATCTAGAAATTAGGTCTCGATCTATCTCTAATATATTCATAATAAATTCATAAAATTTAAGTATAGCTTGGTAACATTGTTATAGACTTATTTTTCGTCAATAATTTCTTGTTGCGCAGCTGTGTATTTTGTGCTGACAATTATTTAAAAAGAAGCGCAGCAACGAGCAACAGAGTCCCTGTCGTGAAATGCATATATGTAAATCCAGTTGTGAATAAGAAACGACGTTGACGATACTCGGCTACAGGTTTCGACGTGACGTAGGACTACGTTACCGGTATTCAGCTAAAAAATTTCAAAAGACGCAGAACTGAGCTACCGGTGTCTAGCTGAAGAATTTGAAATGACGTACGACTACGTAACCGGAGTTCAACTAAAAAATTTCATAACGTATAAGACTGTTGGATACCCAGCCACTGTCCGCTATGAAACATAGAGTTTTGCCTTGGATATTGGTCCACGTTCGGGATCGAATCTGGCCAAAGTTGAAGAGAGGTTGATCTTGCGGGGAATCCCGAGTGTCTCCTTTTTCATATAGAGCGAGTGAGATAGAGATACACAGCAGGGCTCATCGACATTTCACGGTAGATTTAAAAACATAAACATATGTATATCATAAGTGGACAGGTTCGGAGGCTCACTCCACGAAGCCAATTCGAAAAACTGGTGGGGATAGCGACCGTCTAATACCCAAGACAAAATCCCGGCCAATATCCAAGAAATACTCATCGTGAGACTGATTTTTCGACCGTCCGAAGTCTGTCGCCTAGTCATCACGTTCCTCCAGGGCATTCGGTGGTCAGAAGCTCGACGGCAGATACGTAATTTTTCGCACACGAATTTAATTCCGTTCCCGGTGACTTGTTGGCTGGGTGATCCGTGGATCGTCAAGGCTTAATCAATAAAGTTTCCCGCTATAAAACTCACGCGCGCAACATTCACTCGTACATCCAACAGGACCGTACGTTACCGGTTTGAAATGACGTAAAAGTACTCTCACATGTGTTAATCTCGCGAAGGATTTTTTTTCTATTTTGATAAATGTATCTATTGTTGCTTATATATTTCCTAATAATATGGATTTGCAGAAATGCAAAGCAAATTCGCTTTCTCGCGTTGAATCACCATTTTGATATACGAAAATTTGTTCACTGTGTCTACTACATAGAGCGACAGTTAATAGTAAGTATATACACTCGGTAAAGTTGAAATTGAGAGAAATTATAGGATAATTGGAGTCTGATTATAAGATTGTTATAGGTATTGTGTAATAATAATATAATTATAGTACCACCATTGACTAAGTACTCGATAGACCACTCATTTATTGGAAATATATTAAATTTCAAACAGAAATACCAATCGCGTAAAGAACGGAGGCTTTTTTTACACCCATTAGGTTTTAATGACGATTTTAAGGATTCTATTCAATGCAACCATGAGGTACATTGGACTTTGTTGTACATTTTCAATGAATTAGTAATTAATACATCATATTTAACATACACAAAAATCATCACAAATAAAAGAGACGTTAACTAATAATATCGTGCTCCAAACTGGTACGATTTTTCGGTTCGATTTAAATACGTTCTAAAATAGTTAAATAAAGTTACGCGATAAGCTTGAAGCGGCAGTACGTGGTACATCCACTCTAGAGTATTTTGGGATCGACTGATTGTCATAATAATGGTCGATTGATATCATTATCTGTGATTACAATATCCGGGTTCCACTGTATTGTATACCTGTATATATACACGTGCGAGCCACGGGGGTCGTAGCCTTGGGTCCGCGTTTACCTGCTGACCCTCGAAGAAACACCACGCTTTCCACCACCGCGAAGAATCCTGGCTTCGAGCAACTGTTCAATGATGAAAAAGATCCACCCCCGAGAACGGATATTGGCCAGCGAAAATAAGGCCCCTCCTCCTCCTTTGAGAGAGAGAGAAAAGGTGTAAAACGCCGAGCGTTGAGAAGAAAGTTCAGGTTAAACTGTCAAACAAGACAGTTGGAGAGAAAAAGAATACTGAGCAGAACACCGAGTACCGCTCACAAGAAGTCTCTCAGGATGACACTAGTGTAAGAAAAATGTGTGCCTCTGTGTCTTCGTATGTCTCTTTCCCTTTTCCGCATTATACAGTTTTGGTCAATAATTCAAATGACGTATTTTTATAATTATATCGGGAAGGGTGGATTTGTAAACAATCAGATTCTCATTCTTTAGATGAGACTTTTTTCCAGCGACGCACGGTAGTTTGAGATATTGTATTACAGTTACATTCGAGTGTCACTATATGTCTACTTTCATTGAATTTTTTTACACTTATGCGAGGAAAATATAAAACGCATATATTATATAGGTAGTCGATTATTATATTTGCTATATTTATTCGTCAGTAAAAAGGGGACGAATTACTAGTGAAAACTTGAGGTCATTCTTCGATATTTACCAAATTTTACAATTACTAGTTACACTCACAATACACGTCTATACTCTCGTTCTAGACAAACTTTAACCTTAGCAGTTGAATCTCATTTGCTTACGATCAGTTTACCTAAAAAGGTCTCACGCATTCGTTCTTATCTCTAACTGGCAATCATACACATTCAACGCACCACAATATTTACGGTCATTGACTCTCGTGTCGATGTACAGTCATACCGTATCGTTACGTGGACTCGTAAATTACTCATACTGCATCAAACCTTATTATTCTACGTTTCGTGGAAAATTAATTCCACAACTATGTCATAGGTTTCTGATATAATGCGGAAATACCCTGTCACAAGTAACTCAGTGAGTAATCCACTCTTCTTGTAATAGATATAGTTTATATTTAAAATATGACAAGCCAGATATAAAAATAGTTGAATCAATTTATGCTATCGAATAATCAAGCCTCCATTGTAGTAGGCATCGTTAGGACAGTTTTTCTATTATGTTAAAAATAAATACTAAATTTGACAAAAGAAGTGCATTAGTTTCTGGACGAATAGAAACGCGATGGGTTAAAATGATTCGAAGTCCGTTTGAAAGTTAACTAGGGTAGATGTACCACGTACTTCCACTTTAAGGTTCGCGCGTAACTTTATTGAACTATTTTAGAACGTATTTAGCCTAAAAATTCAGTTCCAATTTGGAGCATAATATTGTTCAACAACGAGTTTATTTATGAACATTTTCTTTATACGTTGAATGTAATGAATTTGTTACTACTTAATTGAATATGTACAACAAAGTCCAATGTCCCTATTTCTGTCACTCGAGAAGTTGTCATATAAACAGAAACACGTTTTATATATGTATATCAGCACGTCAGTTTGTGTAACAGATATAAGATGTACGTGATACGTTTACTGAATTATGACACGTCCCATATTTTATAATTACATTGGTCACGTTTTAATGTTCAACAGCACATTTAACTCCTAATATTTATCTTTCAATATTAAGTGTAAACGAATATACAATGTCTACGCGTTGTTACGTGAACTGAAGTCCAAATTTGGTATCAAAATTTGTTTACTTACGATTCTTCGTACATTACTCTGCTATTAAATAAAGTAGTTATAGTGTAGGTTATAGGGTCACTGACAGTAATTAGGACATCTACCCTAGTCACAAAGAATCCTATGTATTATTTGGCAATAACTGCGGAAAAAATTAAGCTAGTTCGAGTTGAATTGCGATACGAAGGGGCGTCTTGCGAAAAAAATTTCCATCGATTTTACTGTACATTGTCGTTGCCCGAGTGAAAAATATTTTCAATTAACGGCGCACAGAGGCGAAGGTATCGATAGGGGGAGAGAGAAACAGTTTTTCTGGTATCGGATTTCGAAAGAATAACGGCCGTTAAAGGGTTCATAACGAGCGGAAACGCGAACGACGTATTCCGCGCTTTTGCGAGGCGGTACACTGAAATTTTATATTTTTCCCCAGCGCAAATAAGAACGCGAAACTTTCATATATATTTTTTCCTTTTTTCTCCTTCCCTCCCTCCCTCCCTTCCTTCCTTCCTTCCTTCCTTCCTCCTCTCCTATTTTTTTTGTTCTCCTGCCCGGAGAACTCACCGGTACAAACTTCAATTAAAAGTCCTGAAATTCCGTTTATTATAATTTTGTTCAACAAAGAAATCAGCCGGTTTACAAACGTAAAAATGATGCTTTCGTTTAATTTCCTGGTTTCCCTTTCACCGCTGGTGCATTTCGATTTTAATACAAGCGCATTGATATTTCTCCATACTAAGAACAGGAAAATACAAATCGTACGCGGGCACTTCGTCTGTTACCGGACAGTGGACGTATATTTGAAATCGAAGACAGTTAAGGTTGTAACGTTTCAATCGATCCCGGTTGGTGCAATTTTTACAGGATTGTCAAATATTCCCAATACTCTTTTGTGTTCTGACGCTTAGCCATCGTTCAATCAGTCATAAAGAAAGATATAAAGAAAAAAAGAATGAAAATGTCAAAAAGAAAAGCGGAAGAATATAAAGAATGTTATTGTATCGCGCGCAAGGTATCCTATAGCAGAAGTAAACCTAATGGAAGATGGGTCCAATGTTGTAATTGCCATAATTGGGCGCCTGAAGAATGCACCGATCAAAATGATTCATAGATGTTATTGAAAGAACCCGAAAATTTATTACTCGTAGCATTCACCACAGTGAGATAGTAAAAGTCTGAAAATATCTCGTAAACTCCTTTTTAAATATTAAGTGTAAACGAATATACAATGTTTATGCGTTATTTCGTAAACCGAAGTCCAAATTTAGTATCTAAAATTTGTTTATTTATCTAATCTTCGTACATTACTTTGTTACTAAATAAAATAATTACAGTGTCGGTTATAGGGACAGTGACAGTAATCGGGACATGAACCCTATATAAAATCAAATGCCGACAAACACTTTTTCCGACAGACATCATAATAATGTTGTTTACAGTCGACGAAATGTTGTCGGTAAAAACATTGACGGGGAATCCGTGTCGATGACTCCTGTCTCATTATTTTTCCTATCATTTCTCGAAGTTGGTTGCTTTTTTGTAGCATCGCGCCGATCGACTCATGGTGACGTGCGAACGTTTAAATTCCGCTAAGAAAGAAACGTGCATTGGGTTAGTTTCGAATCTCGCGATTTTTTCTACTAATTCTCCATCTCCGCGTCCCGTTTGCTATGCGATGAAAGCAAGAAGCATCTTTTGTCGGGAAAGGGCGATCCTGAAACGACGAACTTCCTCCCGTCCCGTTTCTCCCAAGTGGAGTACTTTCTGTCGCCGGATAAATGCGATTTCAAGCGAACTCCTTTTCCTCTCTTCTCCTATCTTTCTCTCTCTCTTTCTCTTTCTGTCTCTCTCTCTCTCTCTCTCTCTCTTTCTGTCTCTCTCTCTCTCGTGCTTTTATTTTAACCGGATGCCACCGAATCGAATTTTTGTAGACGAGTTTTGACGAAGCACAACGCGAAATGGCAGTGAAGCAGCTTAAGAGAGAACGTTTCAACCCTCAACAGGTAGAACCGGCTCAAAATAATCCTCGATGCTCTTTGAGAGCGCCTTATACAACCATTCGTGGTGGTCGTCCTCTGGAAACTTCGCGCCCTTTATCTTCGTTGTGTACTTGAACTTTCGCCGAGGTGTAAACGCGTAGACATTATTTTATTCTCAGCAAAACCTCTCTTTTAACTTTGATAATGTCCTGACGAATTGTAAAAGAGGATCGTTTACGCGTTCAATTAATATTCCTCATTCCGTTTCGATTATCGATGTAAATTTAGCTTAACCAAATGATTATTTAACTTTAACACTGCCTTCAAGAAGAGGATCAATTGTGCGTCCATTAATACTTCTCATTCTTTTTCTGTTATTACAATTATTTTTTCTCGCACATTTTCTTTTGTCGCTTAATCAAGGTATAAACTTCGTGTTACGGATAATGTAAATTCAATGAATTTTTCTTCTTCGCCCATAATTTAATATATTGAAGATTGAATGAGATTAAATTCTGGAAATAGGAAATGCGCAAACACTAATAATTGAACTGCAGATTTTTATGCATTTATGCGGAATTAAGTTATGGAAAAAAATACAGGATGCACATAATATGCAAAAATATATGATACATTTAGAGCAAAACAAGCATTATTAAATTTAGTGAATGAATCTAATTTTTATTTAGTTTCCATTTCCCTGATTATATTTTTAAAAATTTTAATCTGTACAAAAATCTGCAGTCTACTAATAATTTGTAATAACTTGTTTTAAGAATAACTTGTTAAACACCATTAATCAACAATCCGTTAAATAATTGTGCGTAATAATTCTAGCATTATTCCGCTCTTTAAAATAACTTCCCAAAAGTGAGTATAACTAGCAACGATTCTACTTTCTTTTATACTTGAATCCGTCCGATTATACTCGAATATCGTTGGCATCTCATTAAGAAAATTGGTATTAATAGCTATAATATGGATGAACTAGTCGTGTAATATGATTCCTCCTTTCAAACTAAATTCCCAAAAATGACTAGCAACTATTCTACTTTAGTGGTCTGACCGGTAACGATCCTATTCTACTTAAATGCTATTAGCGTCTCAATAACTCCTTGCCATACAATTTCTTTTACTACCAACTATTCGGTCCAACTATTCGTTAGCTTTACGCTCTATTATATACTAAATATTCGAATATCGTATGCAATTTTTATGTAGCACGTCTAAATCTTATCAATGGAAACCAAAGATCGAGTAAAAATTCGATTGTGTTGCAAGTAGAATCTCTATTGATTAAATCAACACCAAAATTCATGCAACAGGTGTGGCTTGTTATGATATGCTAAGGGGTTAAGAAAATTTGTTTAGATAGCTATAATGTTTAACTTTCTTCAAAATAAATATGATTGTTTAGACAAGAATATCCGGTTAATGTGAAAAGATTAGATATGGTACCGAATCCAGCTATCATCTTATGGGACTTGTTTATGGGAAAAACTCTAGGTTTTATGCAATCGAAGAGGTAAAAATGAAAATGGTAATGGGGTCTGAGGTCCCAAAATCGTGTGACAGAAAAATACTGTGGATATTACTGCGATTCTTTAACGAAGGCGAATTTTGATAGAGGGAACAAGACCTTTAAGCGAATAAATTGACAACTTGTGCCATACCATTCTTTAACTTGGATATTTACAAATATTGTTAAAAACCGCAATATAAAGAAACCATCCCCATGCAGGAATTATTGCTGTGAATTAATGCATACATATTACAGTGTGTCAAGTCCTGTGTCCATCAATAGCACTAGAAAATAAATAATAATAAAAGTATGCCCCGATTTTTAAATAAAGCAATGATTAATGTATCCAACAATTAATTTAGAGTGGTTACTTTATTGATAGTAACAGAAGTATAGACATCTTTTGACTAAGTGTTTAGAATTACTATATAATACTTTTATTTACTGATTATATTAATTACTGATATTTTATTGTAATCTACGTTTCCAATAATTTTCCTATATCAAATTACAACGAACGAATAGAAATTGTGGTTACCGTTGCTTGCCTCTTATTAACTACCAATAACAAACATTTAAAAAATCCTTTGATTTATTTTCATGCAGTTACCTACATATCGTAAGATGTTAATTTTATAGGATACAGCAATAACTGGTACCTTCGCAGTATTGCCCGCATTTACCCCAGGTTTATCCTGCATCTCATCCTACCTAACTCGTGATAAAAAGAACCGGAATCGATATGCGAATGTGTGAACAGCGTGCGCAACGTTTCGCAACTAATTCCGGAAGAGTACACCTATCTAAATGCATAATTCCCTATAAACTGAGCTATCAAACGCCACGTCAGACAACTATGAAGGAAACGAAAAATCGAGAAAACGTGGCTCGATGCACTTGTCAACTCGAGCCATTCTCCGACCGACGGTAACGAGCACGGCTATTGTAGGAAAACGTGGAGAATGAGGGCAAAGGGTAGGACGATCGAGGTAATTGACAAAACGAGCACGACTGTCTCTACCAAGAGGAAGGAGAACCAAAATCGAAGGAGTGCCGTAAAAGCGTCACGGCACGCAACGTCCGGTTGCGGTTCGATGAACGCCTCGAACGATACGCATTACGCGAATCGTTCCATATGATTTAGTAATTAACCCGCTGCGCGCGAAAGTTCGAAAGCGCTTGTAAAACTTGCGTGGAAGAAGCGGAAATTCTTCGAGTGACCGCAGAAAAGAAGAAGAAGAGACGAGGTATTTTTATGTGAAAAGAAAACAATGAAACAAAATTGGGATATCGTCAAATATTCGGCCGTCTTTGTTTCTTTCAACCCTTTGGGGGGTAAGTAATTTTAGTAGATTCGCGCGTTTCTAGATTTATTATATTTTACGGATTACGCGCACGCATGATCTTCAATATCGATATAATCATTTTTATTAATCGTTGCCATGTTTTTAAATTTACATTCGGTGAACATTTTTTACCGATTATTAATGAAAGAAGAAGATAAACTTTATGTATCGTATTCAAAATTGAGCGCACGTACGCGCGCAGCAATCTTTACAAATCCTTTCGTTTTTGGAGAACTTTGAAGAATTTTTAAAAAATCTAAGTATAATTTTGGAGACGAAGAAAATGTTTGGAGGACCGTTAGTGAAAATCTTCAGAGTTTCTGTGTGAATTAACGTCGATTGTATGTTTCTTTTGGGGAGCTTTGGAGAATTTTCGAAATACTTGTATGGGGTTCGAATCTGTTTCGCACAGGTTCGAGTATACTTGCAATATACTTAATCCCATCTCTAGCTACGAATGAAAATCTTTGGAAAGTCTTCGAAATGTTTACGTGTGGAAGATCGTCGATTGTATCACTTCTTTTAATTCTTTCGCTGTTAATACAGTAATTAACAATAGGTTCAATAACCAGAAGTAAACATGTCGTAACTAATTTCCCTTCATTCATTCGCTCTGAGCGATCCCTATCGTTCCAAGTTAACTTCAACACTCTACATGTAATATACAATCTCCAATGGGCTCAGCGTGAAACACTAGCGTGGAAAATGTGTGGGGGGGGGGGGGGGGATAAACCGATTGAAGTGTGAAAGTGTAAAGCATCGGTTCGGTTGGTTCCTCTGACGTTTCTCAGATCTGCGTTAAGTAATACTAATACGATGAGTAACGCGTATCACTCACATCGTTCAGGTGTTCCTCGTGAGACGAGATATCAGGTTCTACTCATTTACATATCGTAAACGTGCACCTATAATATAGATAACGATCTCATAATGTTTTTAATGAAAAGTAACACGTATTCCGGTAGATCTTGATCAGGGTTTCGCGAAATTGTGAAGCGTCATAGGAAGTTCCAGTAAGTAGAACGTTAATTTATTATCGGTATACATGCAAATTTATGGAATCCGTAATTCGAGTGTTTTGCAAAATTTGGTTGGTAAGGTTAAGAGATGAAATTCGATGACATCAACATTGACACCATTTCGCGGCCGGAGAAACCAAAAAAATTGTGAATCCGAGTATCCACAATTTTGCGATTTATTCAAAAATGCTTTGCCAAGAAAGCAACGGTCTTGCCTTGCCTCTGTAAGAAAACTTCTTATTCCCCTACCATTGGAATAGGGTAAATGACCCACGTACTGTCACTATTCCTGTTTTTAATTCGTTCATTTAATAGCAAAGTAATGTATAAAGAATCGCAAGTAAACAAATTTTCATACTAAATTTGGACTTCGGTTTACGTAACGACACATAGACGTTGTACATTTGTTTACACTTAATATTTATAAATAAATATTGGGAGGTAAATGTGATGTTGAACATTGAAACGTGACCAATATAAGTATAAAGTATGCAACGTGTCACAACTCAGTAAGGCGCGACGTTTACTAACATATATATCTTGTATCTGTTACACAAACTGACATGTTAATATATGTAAAACGTGTGTCCATTTAAATGAAAAGTTTTCAAGTGACGGTAACAAAAACATCGGACTTTATTGTACATTTTCAGTCACGTAGTAATTAATTTATTATATTGAACATACAAAAAAAATGTTCGTAAATGAA
Organism: Eucera pruinosa; assembly: GCA_028830335.1. Taxonomy (NCBI): domain Eukaryota; kingdom Metazoa; phylum Arthropoda; class Insecta; order Hymenoptera; family Apidae; genus Eucera; species Eucera pruinosa. Next base: position 8,260,655 of record JAMYCR010000015.1, on the reverse strand, counting down.
AGAGCGGTTGAACAATATTATGCTCCAAACTGGAACGATCTTTATGTTAACGACGTTCTAAAATAGTTAAATAAAGTTACGCGCGAACCTCAAAGTGGAAGTACGTGATACATCCTATCCTAGTAGTAAGAGAATCGTTGTAGCCTCCTACTGTGACGATCGCAGAGGTGAAATCGACCGGCGAACTACTGGGGCCACTTTCCCGTCACTCTTACGAATTTTGAGAAATGAGAGTTTCACGAAAGAAGGCACGCGACGCGAAAATTACATGTTACTAGGAATGTTGGCGTATACATATTTATGAGAACCGTAAAGTTGTTTACTTTTTATTAAGGCAACGTGATATCCCGGGAGGAGAGGGCCCCCTTTGTTCTTACAGACTTTTTATTTCCTCGTGGCCCCGCGGCCGTGCACCAGGCCGCATTTCAATCTCGCGGATGAATGCGCGCGGGAACTTCATAAACATCGAATCGCGGTTTCGATATTAAATTTATCATGACGCGAGCCGCTTACAATGAGAACGCGTGTCAAGCGTGTTTTTTCAATAGCTCCGAGACAACCGTGGTTGGAACCGGGAGAGTACGCTTAATTCTTCATGTTTTTATCCGGTAAACAGGTGGGTGAGTGCATCGTGCGTCCACGCGTTTCTCTTATTCCCTATGTGCTCCTAGTTTTTTTCGCGCCCCACTTGTTCCACACCTATACAGAATGTTCACAGGGTGTTCTCTAATGGTCCGCACTAATTTCCATCCGTTTGTTATAACGTAAGAAATATTACGTGAACCATTATTAATATTAATAGTAAATACAATATTAGTAATCCATTATTTTTAAATAGGTTGATTCATTTATTTGATCAAGAGAACAGGCTTCCTTTCGAATCGGAATTTATAGTTTGTTCGAAAAATGTAGTAAATAACAGCGATTATATTTACATAAGATCAGGTAAGTGCAGAGTTAAACGAGAGAAGTGGATTATTTATTGGTAAACCTAAGAAATGTCGAATTCTTGCAGAGTTTTTGGAAACCACCCTCTTTCGTTCCTTATTTAGCTTCTGTTCCTTTAGATATGTACATATGCCGGGGGTTACGAAAATTGTATAAGTTAAAGGAAGAAAAGAGAAAAAGGCTTCCATGTTTTTGTGACATAAATCACTGTAACACAAGATAAGCGAAAAGTTCAATCTTTTTAGTTTTTTGACTTATATCCCTTTTATAATTACCAGCAAATATATACAAAAGTAAGAATTTGTATAAGTATCCACAGTCCAGTAATGCAAGCAGTTATTAATAGACTGCGGATTTTTATGCGAATTCTTATTTTGCATTCTTCTCTAATTATTTGCATATTGGAATTTCCTATGAATGCATAAAAATCAGCAGTCTGGTTATTAGTAGAAATTGATCTGCATTGAATGGATGTGTCTTTCTTGATCTTGTTAGAAAAAAGATAATGCATATTTCATAATGCAATATCATTTATTAATCTTGTAACATGATTCATTTTCCCAAAATAAATTTCGAAATTAATCTTAATGTGAAAACTTTATGATGTAATATGAATGTGATATAAAAATGCTCTACTTTACTAGTGATTAGGGACGATCTCATTCCACTTGAATACTTAAGAAAATTTGTTTAGATAAATGTAACGTTAATAAACATATGTGTATGACGCGAATCTTGTACGATAATATAATTCGTTTCTTTAATTATAATTTTGCAGAAATAACTTTAACTTGCAATAACACTATTCTACTAGTCTGACAGGGGACGGTCTCATTCTACTTGAACATTGCCAGCATCTCAATGAGAAAACTGTTGTAGATAAACGTGTACGTATGACGTGAATTTTACGACTAAATAGCAGATTGCTTCATCTTCTAAACACTATAATTTATATTTTAGCTTCAACATCGTCTATGCCTTTAAATATCATTTGTATTCTGTACCTCTTTACATGTTTAAATTTCTCATAAATACGTAAAGTCTGCAGTGTACTATAGAACAATGTGAAATATAATATATCAAAATCGTCGAGTGAAGGTTGCGTGTAACTCTTTACAATTAATTCTAAAAGAGTGCATCTATGCAACAAATATTCAACGATATATAAATCCCTTCACTTGCAGTAAAATGCATAACTTCCCTAAAACTGATTACGAGTCACCAAACGAACGCGTTCAATTTCTCATAAATGTATAAAATCCGCAGTTTATTTACACAGTGTCGTAATCTTGCCATTCGCACGAATGGTTAAAACGAACACCCTGTATATTCCTCGATTGGATCATACCGGTATTGCTTGTTGCTCCTGCTAATCACGATTCAGCGGCTCGCAAGTGACGTCAAACGTAAAACGTTGTAGAAAAAAGAGCCACACGGGACATTTTCCCAAAACGACGGGTGAAACGCAGCTCGTTGACGTCAGAGAGAAAACGTCCTGCTGCATCACGGTATCTGATTAGGGAACAAAACGTATCGGTTGACGTCAAACACTTCATTTCTTCTTCTTCGTATCTTCTTTCGCCGATGCAACGCGCGTTCGCGAATCGCGTAGGCGTACAGGCTCCGTTTCTACGTGGACAGCTCATAGGGCACTGATGCACCGATATCTTAAAAAAACCGGTCGAAAGTTGCTCAGCAAAAGATCGTGTACCCTTATCCAATGAAAGCCTCAGAGCAACGAATTTGCGTCAGCGCATAATAACCGTGGTTTCGTGAATCGGCGACTGCCGCAGAGAAAAGTTGGAAGACTTTCTGATTCGTGAAAGAGCAAGAAATATATCCTCTACTTTTGCGTTCGCGAAACGTTTCACGGAAACAGGGTAAGACGTGAATTAGAGCGAAACACTGGCAAGTTGGGAGAGGCGAATCTCGCGTATGAAAAATTGCTTCGCCTCTGCCCTGTTTGGGGGAGGGGGAGGTGAAAGACGACAGCGGCTAATTAATCGAAATTTTCAGCGTGCAAAAGGCGGGGGAGCTTTAAAATTTGTCGTTCGAACAACTTCTGTATACGTGGGAGAAATTTCAGGAACGAGGAGGAGCTGCATTTGACGTATCTTCGAAACAGTATCCGGCAATTTTCTTGCGTGTAAACGCGCCACGGTATTACAGGGAGATATTGCTCTACACGTGGCTGCCTCCGCGTACAATTTACGTTGCGCGAATGTGAAAGATTCAAGGGAAGCAGACCTGAAACGAGATTTCAAGATTCACGCTGTTTAACTGAATACCGCCGCGTGACTAATCCTTCACCGTTCCCAGATCCTTGTGTCCCAGCATTTTTTGGGAATTTCATTCGCGGTGAATAATCGCTTATCAAGAAGTTGAGTAACAAACACCATGGCAACTTCGATCGGAGATAACTTAACCTTGCTGCGATCCTCGGGCAATTTTTTATACAATTGCGTTCCTAATCTAATATTTATTTAATATTTAACATGTATTTAACTTAATATTCCCAAATTTAAATTTCACCTTTTCTAACGACGTTGCACTTTCTCGCAATCATAAAGTGATTTTAACGAAAGAAGGACGAAAGATTAAATTGAATAGCATCTTAAAGACCGCAGGAAGGTTAAACTCAAAGCATTCCATTGTTTTCAGAGGCCCCGTATCGAGTCCATCGTTTTCCTTTTTAGTAACGCAACCTGATACCTTCTACATCTACGATGATCTCAAGAAGGGTTCTTCCGCTTGTTTCGTGTCAGGAAAAAGTCGATCGAATTCACTGACATTCAGTGGATCGAATTCGCGTGTATTCACAAGGAGATGGTGGATGGTGCAGCGAAGTGGCGAAGTCCAACAATTCCGGAGCCCTTTTTTCCGTCAGACAACACGATATAGAGAAGAAAAAGGGCAAACAGGGGTACGCGGGGAGGGTCGATCGTGACCCAGGCGAAGCTCAGTAGGACGTAATCGTCCCTGAAGGGGATTTCGCATTTATCGTACACATCCACCCCCTGGTCTCGATGCTCTCTCGCACAGCAGTTCGACGTACGAGCTACGAAACCGTACATAGTCCCGGTGTCAGTGTACACGCGTGTACATGTTCACCCATGTGTGTGTGTATGTGTGTGCCTATGTATGTGTACGTGTGCACGTGCACGTGGTGGATGTACTTGTGGAAGAAAGGCAGCTCTGGGGTGTAAAAGGGGTGGGACGCGGGGGTGGCGTAGGGTAGGTACGTATTTCGAAGACTATCAATCATTGGTAACCTGTAAAGGATCTAATTATCCTGGAGCTGACTGGGCTCCGTTCGCTGCACCCACCGCTCGTCTTGTCCACCCCCGTTTGGTACCGGGTCCTCCCCTTGCCGCGGTCTCCGGCTGATCCTCCGGCCTGTTCTACTCACCCCAGCCACCCCACCGGAGGCCACCCTTTTTCGCTCTAGCAACCACCCTTTTTCAGGATAGAAGAAGAGCGACAGAGACGGGAGACAGTACACCGGAGCGGCACACGATGGTAGCAGTGGCAGGGCAGGGGGAGGGGGGGAGAGCGGAGGTGGGACGAAGACAGGTGTGATGGGATGGGTAGAGAGCAGCGAAGAAGAGGAAGAAGGAGGAACGGGTTACGTTCGGAGACAGAGGAGGAGAACACAGGGCGAAGAGAGCGAAGTCGAATGGCGGCGGGGAGGAGGAGGTGGAGGTGGATGAGGAGGAAGAGGGCAGGGCGAAAAAAGAGAGAAGAGGGAGAGAAGAGAGAAAATTCGGTGTGTACGTGTGTATGAGTGTATAAGAGCGCAAAGAGTGGCTCCCACCTCGGCAAGAGAGGCTGGCGTCGATGTGCTCTGTGTGCCGGCTTTTTTTCGTACACGCCAGCATGTCTGCCACCGCGTGGCCTGGCCCTCCCACACGGATGTGTGGGTGCGTGCGTGTGGCCAGGTGTATAATAGTGAGTGCGGGTAGTTGGTTAGGTGGCCCGGTCGATATATCAGGGCTCCGCTGCAGCTGTCTGTCAGGCTCGCGAACTCAGCGCGCTAGACGACTCGGGCTCGGGGTCTAGAGAAAAAACCGCTTCGTCTATCCTCTTCTCTTTCCCTCTTTCAAACCCCGGCGTCGCGTTCGGCCGCCGTTCACCAGCCTCTTTCCTTCCGTCTTCCTCTCTCACTCTCTCTCTCTCTTTCGCTTCTCATCCCTCTTTCTCCCTCTTTCCCTTAAACTTCATCCTTCCTCACCCTCGCGTCCTCTTCCTCGCCGTCCCTCCCTGTCTTCCTCCCGCACCCTCTTTTCCCTCTTTCACCCTGCTTCTGGGTAATTTTTCATCGTTGCAGCGGACGACAGAAGCGCCGCGACGGCGGAGGCGGCGCTTCCGCATACAACTGCAACCGACACTCACACGTGCACCCTAGCACCCTGTGCACCTATACGGGGGTGCCGAGCACGCGCGCACCTCGCATGGTGGAACCACCGGCTCGCATGTGCAATACCTGCACACACAGACGTGGATCACACGAGGAGAGCACACCGATACACCAACACTTGCTGGGTACAGTGCACACGGTTGTTGGATATCGTCGAGGGATCAGGAAATTTTTGGCTGGCTAGAAGAAATATACGATAGCACGCTTTCATGGGCTTTCTTTGGGGTGCTTGATCGTCACGTTGCAGAAGTTCTAGGCCATCGACCTGACAATGTTTTCATCAGTCGCAGTCTGCGTATTAGAATAGTCGTAGAAGACACGATCGACTTCTAACATTGTCCCGTGCATTATATTTGACGCACAATCGGTGTTAAGTGAATTTTATTAACCTCCTTCGGATTACGGGAACCGCGAAGACCCATGTAAATTCAAATTGAGCACGATTTAGAGGATTTTAATATAATTACTTGAAAATGTATATAATCTTATATTTGCTCGTTAAATTTGTAATACCGCGAAGCAGTTAGTTTGCACTTATTAAGTTAGTAAGGAGGATTAAAAAGAAAGCTGAAGTATAGAACTAAGATTGGAAGTCCAAAGAAGGGTTAAAATAAAGTTCGTTAAACCTTACTATTGACTGCTATTCTATAGCCGAAGGAATTGCAACAAATTGTATTTGTGTAATAAATAAAAAGCACGATTTTTATGCTGGGCGTTTTGTTACTTTAACGACTAAACGACTGTTACAGAAATTATCTTCTGCTGATTTTCAAGGCATACGTTTCTTTGTTATACTTTGAAACTTAAATAAGTCTCACATGTTAACGTGTTAAGTTAATTTCAATTCTGGATCTTCAATGGTCCATTGTAAAATTATGTAAAGGATAGTTTTTCCAAGGGGGCAACAAATGACCGTGTTTCGAAACAGTTTCGACCACCTGCACGCGCGCATCCCGTTTGTTATTTCTCGTTCGCCAATGGAAATAGTTGCCAAAGTAAATGATGGCTGCTGGTTCACGTGCAGTTAAGCGTAATTATCGTTTATCTACCCCTGTGCGGTCGCGAGACGCGCGCGCGTCGCTAGATCGCAAGTTGCAACTCGATAAGGAATATTAATCCCCTGCCGCGTGCCGAAGGACGGTCATTTTTAAAACTTCCATGATTATTTGCACTTTGTAGTCGGTTATTGATATTAGTTTAATGGAAATTAACTTTGTGTTTAACTTTCGGACTATTCCCTTCTCTCGAATCTCCCTTTCCGTTGCTCTTCCTGTTTCCAACCTCTCGTAACGTCTCTTGATCGAAGAACTTAGAAACACTTCCTTCGGGCAACTCGAGGTACTTTTTAATTCATTTAATACAAACATTTTTAAACAACTCTCGCCCACGAATGAATTCTGTTATACTTCTGCCTTTCCAGTTATTCCGAATCAAATAAAAAATCAAACATAGACGTATTCAGGCAAATTTGTACAAATGATTACTTAACCATTTGACGACGGGCACAGGAACGCAAAAATTCAACGAAAGATTAAATTCTATGGTGGCTACTTTATTATTAATAAAAGAATGGCAATTTATTTCATTAATAATATATACGAAATATTTTAACAGTTCAATTTTACATTGATAAGCTAGGAAATTAACTAAGCAAATGGTTAATGCCGTGCATAAATGTATGGTCGCTATGAGGTACTGAAGTCGTCGTCAAAGGGTTAAAATCAATCGAAGTACCCGAAAAGTACTCGAAGTGCATCCTTCCATAAGCCGGACAGACATCGTAAAAGAAAAAAAACTCTTCCGAAGATCTTAACAAATTAACGCGTATGTGCACGTGTATCACGGAAGGAAGTTTTCTAGCTATAGCAGACGGTTTTACATCGAAATGGATATGCGCATCCATCAAAGTGGTATCGCGCGTTGCTTCGGTTTCCATGAGTCTGAACGCGCTGACACCGTTTCGCCGTCATAAACATCGCGAAAGTGAAGACGCCGTGAAAGTTCGGGGCGTTTACCGCCGTCAATGAGGTGTACTGTACGCACACACACCGGACGGCCTTAACCACGTGGACCACTACAGACAGACAGGGAGAAAACGAAAGGGGTGGGTTGCGTGAGCGCGAGCACAGCCGCGCATTGGGGAGGACCTACGAAAAAACTGTCCAAGGTATACACAGGCGCGGGCAGGGTGCAATTGAACGTGTGCGTGCGCGTGTGCGTGTGTACGTTCACTTATACAGCCACGTGCTATGCGACTCGCACGTTGCCCACCCATACATCCCCTAGCCAGACTTCCACATACGAGAACCCTCGAAAAATCCGTTCAATCACACGCACACACGGATAACACGCGGTGTGGAACGCGTGCACGTTACGGAAGTCATACGTGTACGAACGCACCAATACCACGGTGAACGTTCACGAAGATTCAGAAACGCGGATACACAAAGACAGACAGGGTACGTAGGTAACCCTGTGCAAGCACTCCCCGTCCCACCGCGACCACCCCGATGGTCCTACCCCCGACTACCACCCTCGTAGCCCCATCCTCTCATGGTTGCGAACCTCTCTAGGGGAAAAAGTAGGAAAAGAGTGGGGAGGATCGATTTTTACTGGGGCAACCGCCCTCCTCCTCATGCACCCTCCTGCATCAACTACCCCTCCTCTCACATCCTGTACTTTCCTGAGCTAGCCATGCCATGCCCTGTCCCGGTCGTAATGCACCGTCTCCGCCCCGGCTAACACCCCTTCGCCACCCACATCTATCCCACACCATCGCCACCACCCCCTGCACCACCTTTTCCCCCCCTTCTCATCCTCCGGCTTCGCCCTCCGCGCCGTTTTTATCTCTTTTTATTCTGCGAAAATATTCAAAAGAGTTTTCGGATGATGGTGCATGACGATCTTTTTAGCCCCGCGCTTGCCTTCCGGCTCGCGCCGCTGGTATCGCGATACCACCTTCCTCTTTCTTTTACCTCGTCGAATATCTTCGAGGGTACGGAAACGATTTAACCCCCCTCTCTGAAGTGGCATCGACGAGTCTGCTCAGGTTCCTTCGACTTTTAACGTTCCGATCGGTGTCCTTTTTTTTTTTTCTTTCTTCCCTCTGGTTCGCATTTTGGGCGAAGTGACTGGCGGGGGGAAGTGGTGGGATCTCCGAACACACGCTTATCAAATCCTTGATCCTCTTATTTCCCTTACCTTTTCTTTTCCTGGTTCTAGTTTTTTCGTTGGTCTTCTTTCGAATGTGCTCGGCACTCCATCCTTTCCAACCCCGACAGGTTTTGTTTTTAATTTTGCAGCGGTAGGTGCGCGGTTTAATTTCGCGAGCTAACGAGGCCGATGCTTAATTCGTCGCGCGAGGGTTAAACGGATTTTAACGACGATCGTTGCCGAGTTGTCGGGACACGTTAAAGGATAAGTGGATTTCCTCGCGGATAGGGCGGTCGTAAACGCGCGTCGACGTATACCATGCCTCTCTCACAGTCAGACGTCTTTGCTTCGCCTCGAGATTTTATTTCGGATTGATTTCGCGTTTACGCGCGTATCACCGGCTCGTTCGCTTGGAAAATCGCCCTGTCCCGTTGTGTTTTACGATATCTTATCGCCGCTGTAGACAGTTTTATGCCGACTTTCGACTCCATCGGCACGGGGAACTAACCCTTTTGTTACTCGGATGCTGTGTCGTTGCTGAAAACGTGGGAAATAGTACGAAGATTCGGTGGTAATTTTCTTGTACACTCGAATCTAGACTAATATTTGTCGAGCAACGGGAGAAGCTTCGGTGGCGGCTTTTAAAATTCTCAGCATCCGGCCCCGTGATAATTGGTATACTGCGAGGAACCGATAAACGAGTTAAACTACTTGCAAACTATTACGACCGCGATAAGATGAAAAGCTGAGTTTCACTCGACGATATCTCTTTGCAAAAAATTCACCGAATCAATATAATTACGTCTCCAAAGAAACACCGATCCCGTCAAAAGAAAAGGGAAACATAGTGGATACAAGATGGACGCAGATTATATCGGTGTAACGCTTAGAATTATTTGGAGAACAGTATTGCTATGCCTTACTTTGATTTTATTGTGACAGATAAGTGAATTACTACCTCGATAAGTCTCTGTTATTAATAGAGATCTTTTTAGGTTCAAATTAACGCAGTTTTCCACCATGAAATTTGCACTATCGCTCAAAAATATTAGAATACATGTTGTTTTTAAAGAACTTAATTTATAGTGTAATATAAATGGCGAACTTTGCGCTACAATCGTTATTCATATTTTTTAACACTAGAACTACCAACAACTAAAATATATCTACTGATATCAACGAAATAAAAGTGATGGATACTTGAAAAAGATATATGTTGCAAATGAAGTAAATCTGTATTTATATTTTGTACAGAAATTCATGGAATATTCTTACAAATACACCGCCTCAAGTTCACATAATTATTTATGATAAATTACTTATCGATCATTCACCGTCTTCGTAGTTTTAGTGTTAACAATTAACCGATTGCATCTGAATTTGAAATAAGTGTGATAATTGTTCTAATGCATTTCTTACTGGAAAAGAATGTAAATTTCATTCCGAGTGCGACGGTAAACGCTGCAATTGCTAGACTACGATTAAAAAGCAACAAACTCCTAAATTACTGTTGAGAAATTAATAATTTTTCAAATCTTTCATATATTTCTTTTATCTATACCGAATATTTCCACTTTGATTATTTACCATTTCAATTCGCCACTTGTTAAGCCATTGACTTTTGAAGTCATTCGAATAATTACGATTAATTAAAAACACATATTTTCCACTGAGACGCATATTTTCGAATGGCTTCTACACTTAGCTTTTACGATAACAAAATTTTCTAGTCACTTAAAGAAACTATTAAATGGTAAAAAAACCTAAGACAGTATATAAGCAAATAAAAGGAGTTAAAATAGAGACAATGTGACACTGTATATGCATGTAGTCAATGTTATTTCGCTTATTTGCTGCAATAATGGCGCAACACAAAAAATCACGGCTTTCCGCAGGAGAATGAGTTTAAATGTTTTGAACAGTTAACATTTTGTAAAAGCATCGTATTGAAATTTCAAATTGTTACGAATAAAGCGTTGAATTCAAGCACGGAATATTATAATTAAACTGCAAAAGTTTATGCAGAAATAAAATATATATATGAAATGAGAAAATATAATTTATGAACATATACAGATTACGAAAAATATGCGGGATATGTAATAAGCATATTGAAAATGCTTTAAATGAGGTTATCTCATGATTTTGTCGTTTCTTGACTTAATTTAGAGTGCAAGTTATTAATATTATATGTTAATCTGAGATTTAATGTTAATGGTGGACTTAATGGGCTTCAATTTAATAATATGTATTTGTATTTGTTTTTAATTATCGATTCATTAAACATCGCTTTTTATGATTTCCCGATTTCGCACGAAATTTTTGCATTTCTTCTTCAAAAAAATTTCGATACACTTGTTTAACGAAATCAAAGAAACAACGTTACTTATGGGATAATTTAATAATAACTGAACTTGTATTACTCAGAAATTTAAGTTAATATAATTTAAATTACAATAAACTCTAGGCATTTAAATATATTAACCATAATTAATCGATGAAGCTATATGAACTGAAATATGATAATCTTATATGAAATACATATAATACATATTTCTGCATATCCTCTCAAAAACAAATGTGCAAAGCAAATAGTATATATTAGGTGTACAAATTAATTCAGAGCGTTTATCTTTAAACTCGTGGCGTCTTTATCGAATTTAAATTGCAATTTTACTATTTTGCAGGTGACGAATTTACTTTATAAATGTAAAAACGCTGAAGATTTTTAATATTGAAACTGTATTTGATTGCAATCTTATCAAATCCTGAAGGCTCAGAATTACTTCGTATCTACACCTAATAATTAAAAACTTTTAAAGACGAAACAAATTTCTATCCAAGTCCAATTTTATTATTCAGATCGTTGTTGTTAATATTTCCAACATTTCGTCATAGTTGCTAAACTAATTCAAGGAGAATTTATGTTGAACTCTTTGTTTATTATTGGATAATGTGTTTATAATTTTACACGTCTTTAAAATGTCTTTCAAAAATTCTTGTGGTTTCAATTTTACCCGAAAATACAGTAGAAATTATGTAACGATCTAATATAATAAATTTCTCATAAAAAAATATGCATTTGCACGAACATCCGCAATCTACCGATATTTAAAAATTGGCAAATTAAGGATCGTCTCATTATCGCAGTGAAAATGCGATTTGTAGCTGCTGTAATTTACACAACCGTTGCAAAAAGTTTTCGATCAAACGCAACAACGTGGGATTAACTAATATGAAATAACCGAGGAAAAGGAAAGAATAAAAATATTATAAAATATAATATTATGAAAAAGAATCCAGTGAGGAAAATATATAGGAAGAGATACACGATACTCTGTTTAATATTTATATCACTTAATATTTCCTAATATTTCTACGTCCACGTACGATTGCTTTGCTGCATTGTAGCATCAATATAACGATATTTCTGCGATATGCAGATGGAATTTCTTTCCTCGATAATTTCATTACTTCTCGAAGCTACTTCTCACTTTTGGCCACACTTTTATTAGCTACTAATTATGCTCCATGTTGCCAATAAATTTCCTCTTAGATTTTATAAATTATACAGTAGCAACTCGTGACGCAAAAACCTTAGCGTTTCCAGCTAGTTTTACATTATAAAAAATTCTTCCAAATGACAAGTACTATAAGGCTATTATATTGTTCCTTAACAAAACCAATATTAGAATATAGTTGCATAATCTGGGCATATTGGACTATACCTGTTACTTACCATAACTATCAAATTATACTCTCCTCTATCGGCTTAATGACTTTAGAATGCAAAAGAAAAATGTCTGATATTCTATTCGTTTTTATGTGGAATGGTCTTGTAAATATGCTTGAAACATTCTTTATCAATGTCGCAACTATTCGTCTAACCATAAGATGATATAACCTTCTTTATCTTAAACCACGTCGAACCGTATTTGGTTATCATTCGGGTATTAATAGAATGATCATTAACGTTAACAACACTTATCCGATCACAGATCTTTTCTGCCAATCTCCTCACTTTATAAAATTGTTTCTACATCGCACCGCTTCGTACAAATTTTTGCTAACCAGTAATCACAGAGATGCGCGTCTGTGTTCACGTGACAATATTATAATATCTGTGATTATCGGTTAATCGTATGTCTCTTTCTTTTTCACTACTTCTTGTTTCCATTCTTGTCATTCATAACTTACTGTAATCATTTTCTAATGGGTTGTCCGTTATAAATAAACAAACAAATTATCGCGTTTGATCGAAAACTTTTTGCTAAAGGTAGGCTACAAAAAGTATTTGTACACCAACGTATTTATTTTGTCGGTTAGGAACTAATTAACTGGGTCTATCCGGTGGCGCATTAACCGGACCCCAGTCTAATTTACCACACTTTGTTGAGATAAAAACAATTAAGCACGAGAAAAATTCTTGCAACTGCGATAAAATGTATTAAGTGATAAGACCTACAACCTACAATTGAAATAAGATTTTTAAAAAAGTGGTATGCATTATTTAACACAGTTATATTATATTATAATTACATCAACTTTTTATAATACGTATGTGTAAACCATTACCTTCTTTTTTTTTTATTAACGACTAATGAATGATAACCAATAGCTATATATATTTTCTATATTCGTTCAGCCAGACATTCGTTCCCGTAAAAACCGGCCAAGCAACGGTCTATTATAAATTAATTTCTCATCGTTCAACGGTACCCTTACGCGACTATAAAAATGTATTGTAGCAAAATTGAAATACCGAGTCTAATTAAAACCCGTTCAATTAAACAACGTGGATATGTACGAATCCTTTATGTATCCACTGTACTACGCGCGTGTGTTCTTCGTCTTGGAAGAAGGATCCGAAGGAAGGTCAGCTGTATCCGAAGATGGGACGAGCACGATTGTTGAGGTTACGGATCGGTGTCAAGTAGGCACCCTATGCCATGTGCGGCGGCCCATTCAGTCGTTCGTTCATTCAGAAATATCCTGCCTCCTCTCTCTCTCCTCGCCATTCAACAAGTAGATCATCGAGCCTATGCAGCACCCTCTACCGTCGGACCTACGCAACTTCCAAGGGTTACGACTCGGGGGGTTGTTATGCAATAAATCCGTGGCTCCCGCGGGTCTCCTTCGAGGGACGCGTCCTCCTATTCCTTCAACAGGGAAAGTCGATGACCTCTGGCCTACGACGCGGGAATTTTGACGATTCAATTACTCGAAGGGAATAGGAGCATGGTGTTCGAGGGTGGATATCTACAGAGAGAGAGAGAGTGAGAGAGAGAAGGGAGACGTAGGGGTGGACTCCTTTGAGCGGATTTTCGTCGCGCGACGAGAGGATGCTCCCCCATAATTGAGATCGCCGGAAGTGGATCGATGGTGCAGCGGTGTGCTTCGAAATTGGTACGATTATCCCCTGAATTGACGGTGAAGGACCGTGATTTCTTTTTTTTTTTTTTTTGGTAACGTGTATGTGCTTGGGAGAATTTTTGTATCAATTGCGAATGCTGGTATTTAAAACGGTTGATTGATGCGCGGACGCAACATGGTAGTTAACGATGAATTTTAGAATCTTCTGTAGGGTAAATGCATCTATGGATGAATGCTTAACCTTTTGAGGGATGAAATTTTGGAGACTAGATAAAATTATTTTATTCAATGATTCCCATGTATTTATTTAATATATATATTAAAAGAAACGGTATAAAGCAAATAATAGTGAACATATAAAATATTTGAGAAATATAAGTTATACATATGTGGCCATTGAGCGTTAATGTTAGTAGATCGAAGTTAATGTAAAACAAAACGTATACATATGTACTATTATTCCTCAAAAGGTTAAGAGAGTCGGTGAACTTTTAGGTTGAATTTCGAGGATTAATAGCGTCAACCGTTTGACTACGAAAGGCGTGTATATACTCCGAGTAGATTTAATATAATATAACATATATTAATTCCCTAATTTATCAATATGTAAAAACGTTTGGAAGTTTATTTTAACGGCTATATAACATTTTATTATTTTAGACTTTGGATTAACTCCTTCTAAAGTAACAACATTTGCAGATGTAAGCTGCGTCCGCATTTCTTATTATACTAATGTTCCGCAACGACGATTCCGCGAATATCGCACCGCAGTCAAAGGGTTGATAAATATTCTGTTGGCTAAAACCGGATTCTTTAACCCTTTCATAGTGTAACAAAATGACGAGTAACGATGAAAAGTCGAGGTAAAACATATTTATTTCATTTACCGCAACATTTTCTATATTTCGATTGCCGGATACGGAAAATACATAACTTCAACTATCTATGTGTTACACTTTTTAATCGTAATGTTACGTGTAACATAATTTCAAATATTAAATTTAATATTGCCATTTGCGACCGTTTACCTGAGTCTCGTTTTAAGGCAACGGGTTAATAGCTGCTTATTTTATTCTCTTTTGTATCTAATATGCATTCATTGGTGCGTGAGGGTGTGTGTTCATTTACTGATGCATGAATCTTAATTTTTCTGCGGTTGTTTGTTGTTTCCTAGAGAACTTGTGTTCCTCTATTGAAAATTTTGTTTTAAATTCTTCGCATACTTTTGGAGTCTTTTTCCCTCTTCGTAGTCGTAATTCGTTGATATTTAACCCTTTTTCAAATCATATCCTACACAACTTTAACTCTCCTGCATTGCTTTGATTCAGTTATTAAACGTACCAATGAGTAATCCACTAATGTTCTTAAATTCACTCTTGATTTTTGAGAAAATCAAACACCCACTTTATCCCTCGTATAATTGCAATTATTCTGTAATGCTATACGAAATTTTCTAGACCAGCTATGGATTCCTACGCGAAAGACCGCTTCATCTTTTGATAAAACAAATTCATGAATCCATTTAAAAAATAGTGGATTACTTATTGGTACACCTAATAGACCAGAAACACAGGATGGACGTTTAATAATTCCCTTTTAAAACGTACAGCCCAAAAGATTCGCTAGATTTGTCGAATTTGAAAACATTTTGTAACTCGATGTTCCTTCCAAGGATTGTCAATTCGTTTAAAGGTCTTCTGTCAGTGGTAACGATACGTTAGAAGAAGACAGGTGAGAGGCAGGTTGCTTCGAGCGGATAATCACGAATAGATTAGAGATGCGGCTCGCGTCCCGCCACTTAATAACATGAAAAGCAAGTGCTCGAGTGACTTACACGGTTGAAAGGTTAACACCATGTTAACTCGTCTACTTAAACGGCTGTTCGGACTTCAGAACGCGCTTTCTATTACGTTAACGGTTATACTTAAGACTTCTGGTAAACTGTGACGAAGACAGACGTACTACAAAAGGTGTCATGTTTTCCAGCTGAGTATTTCCGCGTTTCTAGTGCAAGCCCTCTCGAGAAACTTTGTCAACACATTCCCTTTCCAAATGATCTCTAATCCTTTGACTGCGGTGAGATATTCGTGTGATTATCTTTACGCAGCTGTGGCATAATAAAAAATGAATACATGTGCAAAATAGCTACTTTGAATAAACTAACTTGAAGTGTAAAATGTGCAATAAATTATTACAAATATTGTTATTAGGTGTACAAATTAATTCTGGGCTTTCAGGGTTTCATAAAATTTAATATTCACTCGCAAAAGGTTAAATGCAGTTTTAAAATTAATGATTTCAGCTTTTTCACGTTTACGAAGCAAATTCGATTCTTGAAAAATAGTAAAGTAGCAATTTCGATTTGATGAAGGTGCCAATAGTTTAAAGATAAAGACTCTGAATTAATCTGTACACCTAATATATAATAATCAGTTAGAGAATTAGTGAATATTGTACATATTATTCACTAGTTAAGCAGTCATCAAAGAGCCAGCAAAAATTGTTAGATATTGTTTGGAGAAATTCTATTACTATCATTTACTATAATCGCTATAGTAATAGATACTAGTATCGCTATAGTAAAAGTAAGAGTACTGTAATAAAATCTGATTAGTTGATTAATTAACCAGGAACTGAATATCTTAAAAGATTGGAATAATTACTTGCAAGAATTCATCTTAGAGGAAGATATAAATTTCTTGAAGGGGATTATGATACTTTCCAATAGTCACAGGATTATCAAAGACTAAATACTGCATGCAAAAGTTAGTCAATGATAATGGTATACATATTGTCCTTAAGTATACCTCATATATCGCTACGAACTTTCCGAACAACCTAAGCTATTGTCAACGAAAGTTGATTTGTACACATTGAAGGAGAGAAATAAAATTGTACAGTGGAGCAATTATTCGTATATTATATCCACTATAGTGGACATTCTTACGCACCAACGTATTCATAAAAGTGTCGAACAGGGTAAATTTCCCACCGAAACTTTTAAATAAGTTAACTTTCGCAATGAACGGATTAAACAAGGCAAGTCTAGCAACGGAAGGGTTAAACAAAGCAACACCGGCAACGAAAGAATAAAACCGGTTAAGTTCCGCAACGAAAGGGTTAAACGAGGAAAATTCCGCAAGGGTAGGGTTAAACGCAAGGTAAGTCTGGAGCAAGGAGCGGATTAAAGCTACTAGAGAAGTGTCGAGTGTAGTAACGGTAGAAGCAGTAGAATAATCCGCGGCGAGAGGGATGAAAGTACGCGGACGTCCGCCGAAAGGGTTATTCTAGCATCAAATACATTTTTTCCACACGGGGAGGAACGACGTTCCCCCGATGCCGGGACGATGGTAGGCGGGGGTGGTGGCGGTCGGTATTTTTAGAATTCAGCATTAATTAAATAGCTTAGGAGAAAAGAATGAAGCCAGTGAGCCGAGACTGGCAACCATCCGGGCGATGTACGAACGAGCTGCCGCGATTTCGCGCTAATCACTAATCAGAGAGGCTTGATCGGGATACAGAGAGAGAGCAAGATATATAGATGACGTCCACTAGCCAATAGTGGTCGCGCCACCCCGGAGTTGTTCACCACCCCCTGTGTCTCACTCCCACTCCCCATCCCCCTTTTAGCACTGATGTCAGCCATGGCCAACAACAACAACAACAACACGGTCGGCATGATTATAATAAGTGATCGCTTGGATACTCGATGTGTGCCAAACTGGAAAGCTTTCTGCCAGGTGGAATAATGGGCTGCCGCACAGCCGACCGACGTCATTGTCACTCATCACGGTCTGATCACTGTCACTGTCTACTCGACAAAGCCCTTTTGTCCGGCGGCCGATGTAACCGGCTCTCCTGAACCTAACCAGAACCCTACATTCCCCAATAACGCGACCGCCGGACGGACGGACGGACGGACGGACGAGGCTTTTTTATAGAAACGCTCCAGCCACCGAGCTAACGCCGAGGATTATGGTAATTCCGTGGCTGCGACTCGATACACCCCCGACACGCTTCTTCCACTGCTTCCCATTGGCAACAGCGTCATCGTTACCCTCATCCCCCAACCCTCCTTCTCTTCCTATCCCTGTGTCTCTATGCAGACCGATGAAAATCGTGTTAGGCTTTTTCTGTACCTTCCTTCAACCCCTGATGATCTTCGCGGAGTTGCAAAGGTGCATCTTCTCGTACGATGAAATTGCTTTTCCTTCGCGGTGGGATGCATTTAAATTTCGTAGGTATCTTTTCATCGGGATCATCTTCTGGAGATTTTTGTAGGGGGAAAAATGAAGAAATAGTTGAAGGGGATTGATTTGAAGAAACGTTACAGCTCGTTCGCGTTATACGGTTTTTTGGAAGATTAGTTAATTTTTAACAAGATATCAGTCCTCGCGCGTAATGGAATTTCTTTCTTTTCAAGGTGAAATACGTTTAAATTTAGTACATATTTCATTTATCAGCTTCACTCTTTTATCAGCATTGGATAAAATCGCCATTTAATAAAGAAACAAAAAAGAAACATTTCTTTAAATTAGTTTGATTGCAGATGGTGCTAG
The DNA here is from genome assembly GCA_028830335.1 of Eucera pruinosa. NCBI lineage: Eukaryota > Metazoa > Arthropoda > Insecta > Hymenoptera > Apidae > Eucera > Eucera pruinosa. Next base: position 8,242,205 of record JAMYCR010000015.1, on the reverse strand, counting down.
TTTCTTGCTTCACGCCTTACGGACACACCAAACTTTCACGCGCCGATGCTCGATCGTCCATACGGTTGCATTTCTTCAGGGGCACCTTCACTCTCTTCAAGTAGCGTGCTCGAAGATTAATCCCACAATTCACTGACTATCCCATTCACGAGTCCCAAGACCAACCCAAGGGATTCCAAATCCAAATTAAACACCCTTAAATTCTTCTTCTTCGCCTCGTAATTCCCGAGCAATTTTTAAACAATTCCAAAGTAAAAGAAGAAATAGAAAGCGAACCGCAACGAGAAGAGGTCGGTTTCGTAATAATTTTCTCCGCAGGGATGGCGCGGGGTTGGAATTCAGTAAACGACGCGAAAGTGTAACACGCAGCGGCGCGCGACCTCTAATCAAGAAGTATCACCCGGCGTAAATCATCTCATCCCCAGGGGCCGTTGGAGGAAGCCAAGAGTTGCCGAAGTTACAGACCGCGCGGAGCGGGCCGAAGAAAAGCAAACCGTGAAGCGTGGTGCGAACGATGGATACACAAGTGGCCCCGAAAGGGGTGGCGAGAAAAGAGCGACGGTCGAACAAGGATGGAACATCAAGAAGAGGAGGAGGAGGAGGAGGTGGAGGGTTGGTTGCTTTCCTGTTACTGGAGTTACCGGAGACGTTGGTGGCTGGGGGGGGGGGGGGGGGAAGGGATGAGGAGAACGATTGTGGCACTTTGCAAATGCATAGGAAACTCTGGTGGCAGACACGAAGAAAACGCTAAGGCAACGGGAACGTAAGAGAGGGAAGAAGTCTAGGCCAGCAGTGGTGAAAGCACCCTCTATCCTCCTCTTCCTTCTTCTCCTTACTTTCTCTGTTCGTTTCTCCATCCTCCAACTTCGAAGCTCCCTTCTCCTGCGCACAGCTCCTTCAACTTCCTCCTTGCTCTCACTCTCTCTCTCTCTCTCTCTCTCTCTCTCTCTCTCTCTCTCTCTCTCTCTCTCTTTCTCTCTCTTTTTCTCTCTCTCTCTCTCCCTCCTCTAAAGGCTCCCCCTCTCGTTCTCTGATTCATTCAGCACAGTTGCCTCTCTGTACGAGGCTCCTTTGCGGAGGTGGAAGCAAAACAACTCGAGTGGCCCTGAACTCCATAATGGTAGCGGTCCATTTTTTTCTCCTATCGCACACTTTTCCGCGCATTGTTCCGCCGAGGGAGAAAGGGTGGATGCACGCGGAATCTCGGACGAAAGGGAGAAAGAGATGGTTGAAGGGTGCAGAAGTAGGAGAGTAAACGAGAGGGGTGACTGTCTCTCCCCCTTCTCGGGCTAGTCCTCGTGCTCGTGGTCGTAGCCATCGTCGACGACGAAGTCGTCGTAGTCGTCGCCTGTTCCTTCGTTCATCCTGCTGACCAACTTCGGTCGAGTACTCCCTCGATCCCTCCCCCTCCTACCCTCCTTCTTCCCTTTCTACTTCACCCCTTCGCTACCCTCTCTCGCCTGCTGTCCGATCTTTCTCTGACCCTCTTAACCCTTTTCAACCCTTCCGCTTGGCTCGTCGACGATTCTTTTGAAGGGCTTATGAATAACTTCTGCCGCCGCGTTAAATGGAAAAACGAGCTGCATTGTTTACGGAGAAAGGGGTAATACCTTTCGTCTCGAGGCTCTCGTTGATCGTCCCGCTTTTATTCATGACACCAACCCTCCTCGAAAGGCCGAAGAAAACGGATGGAAACGTGAAGAGTTGCGAACCGCGAGAGGAAAATCGCCTTTATCTTCTTTCTCTCCCCTCCCCGCCCTTTGTAACATCCTTCCTTCTTCGGCTACTCTTTCCATCATCGTAGAACTCTGTGTCCTCTGCTTTCGGACCTACTAATGTTTACTTTTTTTTTTTACAAAAGCACACGGAAACAGTGCTTTTGTCCCACGCGAGGGTGGCAGGCGGAAGAGGTCGAATGCACTTTATGCGTCGGTTCGTCGGGAAACGTCGTGGACTATCGCAACTCGTTCTCGTTTGGCCGACGCGAGCAAAAGCGCGTTCGCGTTTTTCAAAAGACTCGTTCGAGCATCGCGCGATTCCTATAGGATATCCTTAAAGGAAAAAATTCCTTTATACGGGCCAAAGCTTGGACGCTGGCAACTTTCGCTTTGCGTTATATTGTCTCTTTATCAACCCTGCTTGTATCGCCGTTCGGTTATTCAGCGTCTCGGGCCATTCGACTCTGCGAAATTGCCGGGAACAGCCTCGGTGGAACGTTGTTGCGTTTCTATGCACACCTTTTCTTCTTCCATTTCTTCGAACTCGTTTGTTTCTCCCCCTTTTGTTGCGTTCTGCTGTTCCGTTGCGCGGATTCGAGACAGTTTTCAGAGAAATTCATCTTATCTGAGTGTAAGGCATGATGCTTGAATAGTTTGCGGGGGGCTTTGACCAACTCGATTTTTTCCACTCTTTTGTTGCCAACAGCGACTATAGTAAAACTTGGAAACAGTCGCAGTTTAGGGACGGCGGATATTTTTATGTATTTATGGATGGTTTAACCGTTCAAAAAATGCGGAATACATATAATGTGAAACAATGTACAAGATATCCAAAGCGAAGGGTACATTATGATATGTAGGGGATGAAATAAGCACACCAAAAAATGGTGAACTAGTCGAAAGCTGGGATTCGTCAAAAACGCTTCAAAATTGTATGCTGTGTGATAAAATTTAATGAAACATATCCATTTTTGTAAGTGAAGAGTTTAAAGAAGGATATTTAAGGATTACAGTTAGCGGGTTAAATGCTAGCAGTGCGTTAGGTTGAGATTATAGTCTATCTAGACTTTAGAAATAAATAGTATATATGAAGTTGCTGTACATAGAATTTTAGTAAATGGATAATTTATTGATGATTATAGTTCTGATAGATGTAATTGTTAAGGTAGAATTGTTGCGTAATATTTTGTTCTGCGATAGATCCAGCCATAGTTCACTTAGTTAATAAGGTAGTAATTTAGATATAATATTAAATACTAATTATAATGTACGAAGAAATCAAAGTGTGATTCCGGAGCTTCTTTCAAACCCGAAAGAAAAGGCCTATGTAGAAATAAATAAATAAAATACAAAAAAATGCATCATTCGTGCATATCGCAAATGTAGAATTAAAAGTAAGAAATGTTTACAACCAAGTTAATCGTAGCAACGTTATCTAATAAAAAAAGTATGAGCTTCTCAATTTTCTTTTGTCCTATTACAATATTAAATCTTAGGATTAAGATCTCAATTGCTGATAAAATGGATACTCTTAACGAATAGAAGGAAGAATATAGGGTTTCGACATTTCGAAACCTTCGAGATTCGAGGGTTTCGAGGCCTCGCAAAGATTCGAGAATTCGAGTTTCGCGAATCTAGAAATTAGGTTTCGACCCATCTCTACTAATGATGTTGAAATCTAAGGGATATCTAAAAAGTTATGGTAGCTGGTCCATTTCACCCACAGGGTCTATCACTACCTTTTAACTTAGTCTATGCGAAAAAATAAAAGCAGCGAGGGACTTTTCATTGTGCGTGAAGTTCCGCCCTCGGTAGAATCGGCCAGCAAGTTCGAAAATTCTGGAAAGTTTCGCCGGCCGTCGCTCTAATTTACATACGCGGCGCACCCCGTCCATGCTAACTTTAAACTAGTTGCGTCGACTTGCCGAAAAGTCGCGCATTTTTATATCGATCCGCGTCGCGTCGACCAACCTGCCGAGCCCCACGTCGGTCCTGCGAGATTCTCCACGAGCGCCAGCAATTAAGGGTGGCTGCAAATGCGGGTCACTTCAAAGAATACCTTGGAATAGCATGGCGATTGTTCCTTGTTTATATCTGTAATCTTCTCTAAATTTTCTTCTTCGCTAATTTTGCAGTTCTAATTGATTTCAAAGCCATTTCGTCAGTATAGTTTTGTTAGAAGAATTTTATATGCAAATTTCAAATACACTCTGTGTTATATTTAATGGGTGTATTATAAGTAGACTGCAAACTTTGATGCAATTAGGGGGAATTTAAATGTTCGTAATAATGTTAGAAAATGCACACGATGTGCAAAAGTGTACGAAATATTTGATGTAAAATACATCCTATAATATTTAAGGGTTAAAATTAATCTGTATGTAAATTTTATTTCTTTGTTTTTGTTTGGAAAAAGTTGAATTTGAATTAAAAATCCGCCGTCTAATTATAAGACAAAATGATATAAGTTAGATTTTTAAACAAATTTAGTTTACGCATTAATTAACCACTATGATATGGAGTTTATGGGTTCATTAGGGAACAAATTTCTTCTATCGAAAGAAAGAATGCAATTTGCCACTTTAAGCTTATCGCTCAACTTCATTTAATTATTTTACAAATCATTTAACCTTATTATGGTTTCGATTTGGAGCACAACATTAGTTAGCATCTCTTTTATTTATGATGATTTTATTGTATGTTAAATATCATGTATTAATTGCTAATCCATTCAAAATATATAACAAAGTTCAATGTCCCTCGTAGTGTCATTTGAAAAGTCGTCACTTAAATGGAAGTGATCCTTACATATATTAGCACGTTAGTTTGCATGGCAAGTAGAAGATAAATCGTAAACGCATCGCGTTTACTGCATTAGAAAAATTTCCATAATTTCTACTTACAGTACATTAATCGCATTGTTATGCTCAAACGACACAATTCACCTGTTAATATTTATTTCTGAATATTAAATATAAACATATTAGCAGCGTCCATGTGTTGTTACGGAAGAATCAAGTCCAAGTTTAGTATTGAAATATGTTTACTCTCCATTCTTCGTATATTCGTTCGCTATTAAATAAACGAATTATGAATGAACTATGTAAGAAATAAAACAATGTCAATTTATAGGTTTCCCAGAAAAAAACCGATTGATAGGCTTCCGGTAGATAAAGCGTTAATCTGTGCACGCAAATATCAAAACGTAATAAATACACCAGCGTGCAAAGTGATGGATTTTTTTCTAGCCACCGTAAATGAAAAACAATGCCTCGCTAAAGGTATACTGTCCTCTATTAACTTACTGTTCCACATTGTAAGCAAGAGAGTAATTGATTCGAGCCTAATGATCCCAGTTACGTGGAAAACTGGCTGAACCGCATAACTTTCGGGCAAACTCTGCACGAAATCGAATTTTCGTCGACGGCCGCGATACACCGGCGCGTACCCGCAATCTGTTAATCGCGCGACAACTTGATTTCCGCGTCGGGTAGCGTCGCGGCGCGGCACGCACGGCGTCGCGTCTGCGTCGCTGTTCGTGAAATCAACACGCGGAACGCCGTCGTCGTGCTACGAAATTAACACCTCGAACATCGTACCTACTTCCGCGTGGTGATCTCTGGATCATCTGCATCCCAAACTATCCAAGATAAACATTGTTCCTTTCCATATACAGACCACTACAGAAAGATAGGTTCACTAATTTCTATTTGTTTAACGCATATTAGCCGTCACCAGAATTCGTTCACTTTGTTTCAAAAGTTATGTTTAACGTCATAATTATTATATTTGTCGACAGAAATAATGTGGACCGTAACCTTTACAAGTTACGTTTTTTTAACGTAATTTAATTCTTTACTTTTACAAGTACACTTTTAAAAATACTTTTACTTTTGTAAGAGAATTTTGTAAATGTGTCGTAAAAATATATTCATACGATTTAATTCAAGAAATATTTGTATCAACATTTCTCTCTTTCATTTTAATAGTACGCACATTTACCATAACGTTAAATTAATTAAAAACTTCGTTTTCGAATTGTGTTGTATACTTTTTTTTGATAATTTTTTAGTCAACGTTTGCTATTCTTAATTCGTCTTTTGTTGAAAATTGCTTATTAGTTTCGTATACACTTCTCGCAAGCAATCCTTATATGCTTTCTATTATAATCGTGTTTGATAAACGATTGGGCCAATCTAATTTTCACATTTCACAGTCTTCTTATTGCACGATGATTTAAAAAAAGACAGTGAACCTATATATTATTATTATTATTATTATTATTATTGTATATTATTATTGTGAATATAAAATTTGAAACTTACTGAATTTAATACAATTAATAGATCGACAGATTGTTAATTGTTTTAAAATGAAATGACAAATATCGGAAAAAAGCGAGAAATGGATATAAGTCATATATTTGAACGTTCTTCGTATACAAGCTTAAACTAAATCGTAACGCGATACAAGCTTTTATGTAGCGGTATCAATATTACTTTTAACCCTTTGACTGCAGTGCGATATACGCATGACCGTCGCATGCGGAGCATCGATAATCAAAAATGCGCATACAGTTTACGTATGGAAAATAGTTACTCGCGAATTCGTTAATCTGAAGTTTAAGATAACCAAATATTAGATAGCCGTTGCAATGAACCTCGAAATATTGTTATGTAATCATAAGTTAAGTTATATTTCATATTATATCATTAAGTTAAAAACCTACGTTGTATTATAAAAAATCTATGGGACGTATAAAGTGGCGAGCGTGCAAATAGGGAAACGCTCTTAAATTCAACCAATTGTACAATTAGTAGATTGCGATCTTATTCGCTGCTGTAATATGCTATTTCGAAGCACTTCTTTCGTGAAGCCATTTAACGCTTATATTTTTCTACAATATAACAACCAGAGTGACCAAAATTGACAGGATAAATGCACAAATTCAAGGTATTGTATCTTAATTTTTCAACTTTAATGGCGTATCACCAAAACGGCGCAAGGTAAAAAGAAGATGAGACAGAGACGTAAATTAATGATCCTAATGTACAATTATACAAAGAAACAATATTTTGCAGCTTCATACGTTTTTCATTTTCTACGTAAAAACAGAAGCTTTTATAGGCTTATAGGATTCTGAAAACAGACTCGTTCAATTATCCTACCATGTTTTACTTTACTACTTTAAACTTCATTTTTTTGGATTTTCAGAGAAACTAATTAGAGTAGTCACGCTAAGAAGGACAAAGGAAACGCGGATAAAATTTGACATTGGTTTAAAGAATTTCATAATTCTTTTTTAATAAAAAATATAAATCTTGGAAATGAATCTTGGAACTACTAATCTAAGCTAATATTAATAAATTAATATTAATAACAGTTACATCTTTCAATACAGCGTTTATTAAACAGCTTCAACATTCTATTTCCGAATTTCCAAATTTCTATAGTTGCATAAGGGTACTGTTGCACAATAGGAAACTTAATGAACTGGGGACCAATTAACTCTTTCACTACGAAGGACGTATATATATATATACGTTCCCAAAAATTGAGCAATCGTTTGTTAAATGTGTACATAGATTTTTTCTATAACGCAATACAATTTCTATTATCATTCTTATATGCTGATTAAAGTGTAACAATACAAAGTATTTAATTATTTGGCTTCATACTAGTCTCATACTAACAAAAAACTTACTTCATTCAAGGATTAAGAATCCTTTCATTTTAAAGTCCCGTAGCGAAAGGGTTAAGTATCTACTGTGAGCATATATAATGGAAGACACTATCAAATTCAAATGATTATAACATTTTAAATTTTGTTCCTATTTCTTTCAATAACGTATCATGAGAAAGTATCTTTTTCGCAGATTAAAATCAGTAAACGTGCAATTTTATAATTTTTATATTACTATCTTTATTGATATAAATGAATCTCACCACTATAAGTGAAAAAAAAAATACAGCAGCGTGCAAATATTTCCCTTATCCACTATAAATTAGAAATATGCCTTTTAATTAATCATCGATAAGAAATCTTTAAATTACGTAAATCGGTCATTTTATATGGAATGGCAATTCCTAACGGGGGTTAACGGTTGTTAGGGTGAATTTTCAGAGGAAAAGGAACGTATTTGCGTGCAAGTGCGTTCCAGTTTCCCTTCGACCGAATAATGCTTGGTTCCTTCTGGTTAGAGGCTGACCATTCACCTCCTCTCGACCACGATTTGCATACGCGACATTTCTCCGTCGAAAGCCCTCGACAGGGGGGAGGTTCCAGGGAGAAGGGTTAAACTTTGCACAGTTAGTCACCGTCCAAGTCACCAAACTACGTTGGGAGGTTGATGACATCTTTCCTCTCTCCCTCTTCGTTTTCTTCTTCTTCTTCTTCTTCGTATGTACTCGCCTTTTCTTCCTCTACTTTCCCTTCGTTCTCTCTCTCTCTCTCTCTCATTCTCGTCCCAAGCCGAAAGCGTATATAAACTCGCGCCAAACGCGATTCGTGGGCAGACCTCCTTTAAATTTCGGGGCTCGCAACTTCTACCAAGAGTAGAACCGAATAAAAAAAGGTAGGGATAAAGAGAGAAAGGAATTATTAGTAGAGAAGTTGGTCGCCGCTCCCTTTTCCGGGCTAATTGCGCCATGTTTCCACAATTAGGCCGAATTTCCCGTTGCGTAGGGTTTTATTTTGGGGCAGATACCACCTAGCAGACAGGGACCATAAAGGGAGAAGGGGGATCGTTAAATTTAACTCGTCACGGGCCGGGGTTTTCTGGTATTCCTGCGTGCGACCGTGTTAATTGTTGACGCGAACTTCGTTTCGTTCGATTATTTGACTTGCCGGAGATGAAACGAGATCGAGCTCGGCTCGTCGAATCGGAACGCAAACGTGAACCGATTTTTTTTTTCAGAACTCTAGAGAATCTATTTTAGAGGAAACTCGTGGAACGCGGGTCTCAATCCATTGCCTTATAATGACGATTACGATTCGTCACATAAATTGTAGTCTGTATGCTGCATTTGTAATAAATTGTAATTTCAACTGGAATTGTTTTATCGAATTATAGGGATGACGATTACCAGATGTAAATTAGGTATAATTAGACAGCGGATATTTATGCAAATTCATATTTTTAGAAACGCAAATAACGAAGCGGAAGCTTAATACCGATTGGTTTCGCTTTCTAAATGATATGAAATGTAATTTTCCTTCGATATTTTGTATATTTCTGCGTATCGTATGCATTATATATCTTCTTGCACTTTTACATTTTTTAAAAGTGCATAAAGATCCGCAGTTTAGGTATAATATTTTAACCTTTTGTATTCGACACAGACTCAAATCAGTAACTAGTCAACTGAACTTTTGCAGCCAGTACATAGTTGAAAAGGCAAGAGGTTAAATGCTACTGTGTGGAATCAGGACCATTCATAAACATTTCCCTTAAAATAGTTAATTGTTATTCACGTAAGCGGAGTATTCTAATTAATCTGATTGGATTATTTCACTTTATTTGATAACGAATAAATAGGTTCAATCTGTTAATTAAGAAAGAGTAGTTAACACGACCACGAATCGTTACGCGCACAAGTTAATTCGGTACCTTGATCTCTAAGGTCATGATGACTTCATCGTCTCTGAACCGCCATCTTTTTTAAGGAGTAAATGCATCAGCTACGTACGAATAAACGATTGTCGTCATCTCATAATAAGAATTATTCTAAATATTAAAGCTAGCTACTTTCTATATGTTATTTTATCTATAATGACGAAGTTTACACGGTTTATGAGAAGTTACACTAATAAACTCCGTGAAATAAAACTATTTGATTTTCGAGCACTTCAATAACATTTGAATCACGTACTCCTATGATAGGCATAAAAAAATTTACAAAAGATGCAATTGATTTAGTTTGACTTCCGAGAGGATCAAATCTGTGCCTCATAGCTAGAGTGACCCAAGTACTGTATTCTAAATTTACAATAAAGCGAAAACAAAAATTAAAACTACATTTCACAACACTGTATTTGAAGTAGTTCTCTTAATTAAATTTTTTTTATGTATTACGTAACATACGTACATTCTCGCGGCTCTGATAAAGTTAAGAAAGAACAACAATGATGGTGCATGTAGCACAATTTTGAGTTAATGTAGCCCTCGAGTACAGAAATATTGCTAAACATTAATCGCCACGCCAGTTTTATAGGTTTTACGGTGACTTGGAATAAAGCGAGCAATAATTGCCGTACAAACAGCGAAATGAATTGAAATAAAATAAATTGAATCCTACGAACGGGGAGAATTATTTTTATTTAAGTAGTAGGCGCATGGATTAAGGATTAAATGAAATGTTGGAATAGTCTGTTTCGGAGTCGGGCCTGAATAGGTTCCCTTCCATGGAAAGCAACAATGCGTCATAAACACACCTCGACAGGGCGAAATGAGTATAATCGAGCGGTGAATAGAGACGCACAGGAAACGCGAAAGCGGTTCCCGATCATCGGTGGCCGGCGATGCGTGTCATCGAGAACGATTATCTCGACTTTGCGCGAGACACGTCGAATGCGAAACGTATTTCCTACACACCGGACAAAGATATACAACTAACAAAAACTAAGGAAGACGAAGAGACAGGCGTATTCTAAAAGCGAACAGAGAGACAGAGAAGAACGATCCGTATGCAAAACATCGTTGCTTTCGTTGCTACTTGTTTAAAAATATTATACACGTTATCAGTCGTCTACAATGAGCGTCGTTTTACTTTCTCCGTGACGGTGGCCTATCAATCTGTCCCGATACCGGAAACAGGGATATACGAATGATGCTTAGGTGGTTTGGTACACGTATGAGACGCGGTTTGAAACTTTCGCCACCAGAGAAGTCTATTCGAGGTACGTCGGTAATTTATAGCGACGTTCTACCACCCGCAGCTGCGAATCATTGCTTTGCGACTTGCTGCCTCGCGACGGCAAGAGGTTACGCGGCATTCTAAGCCACGGTTGCTTCATCGTCGCGATAACCCTTTAATCGTTGAGGATAGAGAGAGAAATGATCGCTGGAAGAAGGTTTTTCGTTGATTGAGTTGCAATTCAATCGAGTTTCTTTTCTATTTGCCTTTCAAGACCTTCTGAAAATGTGGTTGCTGAGAATTAGTAAATTTTTATTGAAACTCGATATCTTCAAACTAATTCATTTTTTCTTAGCATACAGATATGTCATTTTAGTAAATTTTGATTAAAAATCGATCTTGAAACAGATGTGTGACCTGTTGTTTTAAATCTTCGTATTCTTCATCGATGATATTTGGAATGTTGTCAATCAGTAACGTTTTAACTAATAAAGAATAAATGGAAAATTGCAAATTTACAGTGTGATCGCAAAAGTTCATTATGCATTAAATTACTATGCCTTACATTAACAAGATTTAGAAAGAATTTCTGAACACTTAAGAGAAACTTAAGAGAACACTTAAGAGAAACCGTTTAAAAGCTTAAAGACAAATAACAAGTGAAGTGAGAAGATATTTAATATAAAAGATTATAGTCTACTTTAATTATTCGAATCCTTGCATCATTATCGCGTTATAATGGCAGTGATTTGTTTCAATCTCCTTCGAGTTCGTAAGTTGCTTTGGAAATGTATTGTTAGAAATTTTCCAAGAAAAAAAGTTTCTTGATTTTTTCATTCGAAGTTGTAAGAAGCGAGTTCGAGTTTTCCCAAGCGGTTTCTTCTTTTTGTTTTTTGTTTTTTTTTGGAGAAGGAGGCTTTAGCGATCTGCTTGGTCTTCTCGGGGGTTTTTTCGGTCTTCTAAAGAGGATTTCTCGACCAGCTTTTATGGCCTCCGGGAAGGACCGGGTGCTTCATCTACGAATGATTCTATTCATTCCGAAACTTGTTAGCTTCCGTTTTACACGCGCGTTGTTAAAGAAAATGCGTCGTTACGAGCACGCCACGAGAACCGCCGCGTTTCGAGCGAGGAGTTTTTGAAAATTTTTCGTGAACCGTGCGCCTCCTTCCTCTTTCTCAACACGCGCCTTCGTGTCTCCACGACCGCCCGAAAAGTCGGCGAAATAATTCATGAATAGCGATTCCGGCCGGCTGAAAATGTCGTCGACGACGAATTCATCGCAACGTTAAATGGCTTTACTTAAGGAAGTGTGGCATTTTACATTCAAAAACTTGGCTAGGCCAGAAAGAAAGCCGAAGCGCAAAGAAGGAAGAACATTGCCGGAAGATTGTAAAACGAGCAGTTCACTTCGTGCCGCTTTACTCTCGCTTATCTTCGAATTCGGACCATCCTGTCCTCGTAAAATATTACGCCAGGCAAATTTACCCTTGTCGGGTAATTTTCAAATAACGCCCGTCTAACACGTCCGCCTAAACTTAGCCTCATTCCCAGTGGATTTTATTGCAAGTGTATCTAACTTAACGAGTTGACAAGTTAACTTGGTTGCGATAGTTGACATCGTTGAAAATTTTGGTAATCTAGGAGAGCAGTTGGTCGAAATTACGACTGGAACTTTTTTTTATTATCCGGATTATCTGAATATTCGAATATTCGGAGTAGTAATAATATAAACCGAATAGTTTGGATAATAATAAGAAAAAAAGGAAAATACGCAAAAATACAACTTTAGTTAAAATCTATTACGTTATTACGCTTTAGAGAATACTATAGAATAATAAGTCTACTGCTATTATAATACAATACAAATAGCATAACATGACTAATTATGTAATTGATGTACTTAATATAACTAATATTATATATGTGATATATTATTTTATGTAACAAGTATATAAAAATATTAAATTATCGTTACAAGTCGATATTCGGATATCCGGATTTTTTGAGGGAAAATTACCGTGAAAACCCTTTGTAGAATAAGGTAAATCCAAGTTAAATGTCTCAGTTGCTGTACTAAATCGTTGCATAATAATTGTCGCCTTTACAAAACACAAAACACTGAATAATTGGTTTCTGTCACCCAAACGTGCTTTAATTTTCGTAAAGAATTTCCTAAGTTTGAGAAGGACATAAAGAAATTATTATTACTATTATTTATTATATATGCATAAGTGATACGCAAAGAAATAAACGCAACGCATAGATCAGATTGGAATAGTACATAAGTAATACACTCGTAAAACTATGTAAAAGAAAGTTAGGAAGATTTTAGGTTCTTATAGCAACACGCAAACGACGTTTGAAGTCATCCAAGGAATATCAGAAGAAATCGATACGGTTCACGACATTGTTAGCAAATGCAATCATTTATTATTTAATATATACAATTCTAAATCCAGTTACAAAATTATAAAACATTTCTAAAGAGGATAAAATACGATTGAATTGAATAAAATTACGATGACCATTGAGGGGTTAAAACGAGTTACACTCATTGAAGCATTTCATCACGAAAACGACATTTATCATGCAACCTAGCAAAAAAAAACATGACTAACGCGTAGGAAAGTAAAGTTTGTAGGCGAAGAAAAAAGAAGTTGGGAATAAGCGAAAGAAAAATCCGAAGACTAAGATCCGTATCGCAAAGAAATAAAAAGGTCTGAGGCTCGTTGACACGAAGTGAGTCATTCTAGTGGGCACGCGACCATCGACTCATTTACCCAAGCAAGAAGACCGTCGCGCCGTTTTGCATTTCAGATGCCTCTTTAAAAAAAAAGAAAAGAAAAAAGGAGAAAGGAAAAGACGGTAGAAGGCGTCGGGAAGTTTTGGAAAAATTACCGTGAACTTTGATCCTGGATCCCGGTGCACCCTTATCTGAAAACTTTCCGAATGACCCGTGTAAGAAGCGGTGCGCGGAAGAGGAGCACCTGTTCGAGGAGAAAAGAGAACGACGAGGATGAGCGAGAGAGAGTGGGACGATTTAAAGCGACAGGAGACTTATAGAGCGAGAAATTCAAGGAGAAGGAGACGAACATTTAAAGAGGGAGTATTTATAAAAAAAAAAAAGGAGAAATGCAGGAGGAAGAGGAAGAGGAGAAATAAGAGTGGACTCGAAGAAAGAGAAAGACAAACATAGAAGGCGAGATTCAAGAAAGGGAGATATTTATAAGAAAGAAATTGAAGAAGAAGAACACAGTTTAATGTAACGCACAAAGAAATTCAAAAGTAAGTTGGAGTAGTTAAACTCTGGTAAAGGAGCGAGTCTCTAAAAACTTCACGATTCAATACAGAAATGAAATTATGAAAAGGAATTGAAAACGAAGAGACACCTATGAAAAAAAAAAAATGAAACTATTCACAAAGTTCTTTAACCTAGAAAGTTTTAAGCGTAGGAGGATCTTTCGGAGGATCAGAGACTCATAGAAAGTTGTACCATTAATTGAGAACTCTAAACAGAATCTAGAATCGACTGAAGCTGGAAACTCGAAGATTTGAGCCAATCGATACGCTGCAAAAACTAGTAACAACATCCGGAAACTTGTAAGCAACAAAGAAATCTAAATAAGAATTTCCAATTTCCACCCTTTTGAGTATCAGAAGTTCTTTAGAAAATCTTGCTACTAGGAAAGAACTTTCAATAAAGTTTAGAATTGACTTTAGCAAGGAATTAAAAATGTTAGCAACCCTTAACTCTTTCGTTACGAGGGACGATAAAAATGTTCGTTTATTATTGAAAGGAAGATAACGAGGGAAGAATATTCGGTGGACGTATGTAAGTCTTATGAAAAGCATTCGATAACATAAATCTATAAACAAGTAAACGATACTCTACTCTTTGCGTTTAAGTACTACTTAATTAGAAACGACTGCATTAAGTTTTCGATCATTTAATAGTCGTGGTCACGTAATGGTACCATTAAACGATGAAAAATTTGATACAGTTGAACCTAGCCAAGTTGTAGACATTGAAACCCAAAAATACAATGGTGTGAGCATACTTTTCGTAGCCGGTGTATAATAGCACTTTGCACTAGAAAGGCTTCAGCATTTTTAGGTAATTTTGTATTATCGCGTTCGACCGAAAACCGTTGCCAAGAGTAGTAGGTACTAAAAGTGACAGAATTGGAAAGAAGGTCGGTGGGAAGTGCAGTTTACACTTCCGGAAAGGGCAGAAGGGTTTTGGACTGGGGATTAATGGGTCAAAGTCGCATCAATCTGCATCAGCGTTGGTCGCATTGGCAGAATTCCCTTCTACGTTGAATCTGGCGCCGATCTGGAAATTATGGCCGGGTCCCCCGGCGAGGGTGCCTGAGAAATGTTGCCCGTTCCGACCATAAATTAAGAAAGGTTCCCGCGCAATCTTCCGATCTCTGCCTGGCCGCAGCCGAAAATCGTTAACCGTACTCGCGGATCGCTCGTCAGCAAAAGGCGCCGCTGCGATAAGACCGCCTAAGATGCGTCGTTGCTCCCAATTTCGAGTAATATCGTAAATTTTGTGAAAACGGGGTGAACCATCGTTGCGTCGTTCGATAGAATTAGCCATGGCGATTCGGCCACGATTCATTATCGAGCATTATACGTCTGGTGGTTCGCACGCGACGGTGTCCAGAAAGAGGAAGTTGAATGGGGGTGGGTTTGTTCTAAAGGGTGGTCCACTTTAAGAGAGGTAGAAAGAGAGGTAGAAAGAGAGGAAACTTGGTTACAAGGGAGAAAATCTGGAAAAAGGAAGGTTGTTTGAGAATCTACGTTTTATGGGGTGTTTACAGGAGATTCCTTTGTTGAATCTTTGCGAGAGAATTCTTGCTATTGTTCCGGTTAAGATGGTGAAATTTTCTAAGGATTAAATTATAGAATAGGGGATGTAAAATATATGGGGTGATTTAAATAAGTGGAATACAAGATAATGCTTTTTTTTCTTGTTGCGATTAGAAAAGTATGCTAAAGGACGAACAGAAATCATTCAAAGAGATCTACATTATCTGGAACACACTTTTTTTTATAATTGTAAAGATGTTTCCTCAGGTGGAACACATACATATATTCTTTCTTGGATTGATCAAATCTTCTCGTCATTTTGCGTTGGAAAATATTAAAGTAAAATAGCTGAATATTTTGCATAGATGGCTTTAGATATACTTTTGACATATGGAATACAGAATCTAGAATATAAAATACTGAATAAAATAGTAACAATTGTACCATCGAACGCAAGGATAGCAAGAACGACTTCAGGGTACTGAAGTCCTTTTTACGTAAAATGTATGAATAAATTTCTTATACTTTTTTAAATGTGCCCTCCAAATTTCATTGCATTATTTTTTAAATTAATGAAGATGTGGTGGAGCAGCACATTTTTAATAGGTAGCATCGCACATTTCAATTGTACTAAAATAAAATGCGGAATAATTTAAAGTGGTTTTATATCTTTTCCAATATTATATATATGTTTAACATTATATAAACATCATGAACAATTAAACAAATGCTAACAAACGTCACCTTTTACTGTATTTTTGTATTTTACGTAAGAATGGTCTAAGCTAGCCATAATTGAAATTAAAATTACTAACTCATTTATTACGTTATTCATGTTATACTAATGAAGATGCAAAGTAGAACTGTTGAATGTTTAAATATACTAAAGAGTTTTAAGGTAACTTCACCACGTATAAAAAATATTTAACTGTAAAATGTTCTAAAACTGTTCTCGAAATTCAATTCCATCACTCAGGCTTCTCTTGCATCCTGCAGTACAATTATACTGCAGATATTAATGCAGTTATGTTAAGGAAATTTAAGTAAGCGAAAAAAAAACAGAATATCCACAATATTCGCAAACGTACAAATGTCCAAACTAAAGTACACAAGTTACATTATTTGGGGATGAAACAACGTTCTATTTAGGTTCCACCTGTTTCGTTCTGCTTACAAAAATACGAATGTACCTAAACATTCGCAGTCTACTGATAATTATTCTGCATTTTATCAACGAGTAACTGCTGATACATCCAAAGAATAAATCCCTCTGTACAATTGAAATCACCCCGTTGCACACAGAGTTTTGTGCAACAATCCCATAGAAACGGCATTTATCTCATTTCTCATCTGCGCGCAAAGAAACTACGATTTGAGTGTCATTAACAGGGAAAACGGCACGAGAGGATTTGGATTATCCTAATATCCCCGAAGAAGCGTGCTGAGTCGCAAGACACAAGATTATCAATCAGGTTTTTACGAATCGGTGCTCGACGATGGAGAACCGGTCGCGGCGATACATCATCGGGCCAGAAACAGGAAAAAGCGTGTAAACCCCGTGGAAAAGCCGTCGCGTCACGCATTCCTTTTAATTACTTTTCCTTCCGCGACACTCGACCGGCATCGGCCTCCGTGCGCCCGAAGCCTCGCGATTTAATTATTTTAATTAAAACGCTCCACGTCGCGTGTGAATTTTCGCGCGTAGGCAGAAGCAATTCGAAACAATTTCTACGAAGGAAAATCAACGGGAGAAGAAGCACCGAGGAAAATTAAAATGAAGGATCGGTATAGTACGTATATTTGCGAGTACAGTGGGGATTCGTTGCGTCGGCGACGGGCAAAAAGAGTATCAAGTTGAAGGAAAGAAACGTGCGGATAATTTTATCGACTAACATCAAAATCGTGGCACCGAATCCCCTTCTTCTACGTGTCGCGTTGTCCTCCCTCTTCTTCCATCTATCTGTGGTCACGGTGCCCGCTGAGAAGAGTCGAAGCGTAGCAAGAGGAGGAAGAGTAATAGCAAGAGCGCATCGGGAGGCAGAGGGAAGCAGAAAGAGCGAGCGGTTCGGGGCATCGAAGAACGGAAGAGGGAGAGATTGGGAAAGAGGAACGAAGAAGGAAAAAGACGACGCTCGCGAGGGGCGAGAACCAAGGGAGAGACGAAACGTTTGCTCGGTGCGCTTCTCCGCTTGCTGGCTAGCTAAGCTGTAGCTACTATCGTTGCTGGTGCAAGCAATGCTGCTAGTGCTGCTGGTGATGCTGCTGGTGCTGCTGCAGGAGCAGCTACGCGCTCTCCTCTGAGCGCGCGCGGTAAACAAAAACTCAACGGCGACGTTGTCGGATCTTCCCGCTCGGGGTTCAGGGCCTTCCTCCTATTGGCCACCGCTGGATTTTTGTCCCTCTCTCCTTCTTTCTCCTTCTCTTCTCTCTTGGTTTGTTTCCTCCTGCTACCCTAGTCCTCCTGGACCCCTCCGCCCTCTTGGTCCACCTGCTGCTACTCTCGAAACGGCCCCACGGTGGTGTAAGCGCGTCTCGTGTGCGAGCGGGGATGTCGACGAAGAGGGGCGCTGAAGGGACGAGGGAGTTGGTGCATCAAGAGGAGGACCAGCGGGTTTAAGGGGGGGAGGGAACACGGTGGACGTCGTGAGGAGGGAGGAGGAATGGCACAGGAATTCCCTCTCCCCTACTTTTCACCCGGGTTCGCGGTGCATCCGATACGCGCGCACACGCGTTACCCGATGACGCTTTTCAGTGTTGGTATACGTGTATGCACGCGTGCAAGGGGACATACACACGTGGCACAGGAATGCATGTATATAGGAGAGAGAAAGGGGAGAGGGTCGGGTTTCTCTTGTGTGTGGGTTGGTATATCGGTAGCATCCGATCGGAGCATCGATGCGCGTGTCTCTCTCTCCGCGGAAAATCCGCAGGCGTGTGCGTGCACGCGTGCAGCTCGCGCAAGCGCGTGCGGCTCTTCTCTGAGGAAGATAATTTTACGCCGAATTTTTCGACTGGGTGACACACCATCGGTCGGCAACCAATTAAGATAATCGATGACTCTTCGGAATTCTCTGATCTTACTATTTCCCGTCACGTCATAGCATTTACACGGACGATCATAAAAAACGCCTATGCAACCATATATAATGGAAATGTAAATGTACAACGCAAAAAACATATAAATGAATTAATATTCAAGAGAACCTTCTCTATTCCACCAACACGTGCGTCCGAGTTTTGCGCGGGAATACACAGAGTATCTTGCGGCACACGCGCGCACACGCGTGGAGATACGAAGGAATGAGCCGCCTACCGTCGGTCCCTTCTCCCTTTCTCGCTCAGTATTCTCGTCCTCGTGGTGCGTCCTCCTTTTCCTCCCCTCGAGAGGCGGTGGAGGCGGCAGTCGCTTCCCCTCTGGCGCTAACCCTGCCTGCACTTTTGTGTGTTTAAATTGGGTTGCGTTCTACGCTCGCGCTTCGAGCGTTAACCGAATCCTTAATTACTATTCTGATTGCGTTCCGCCAGCGCCCAGATATCTCTTGGCCACGCTCTTAATATCTGAGAGCGCGACCGCCGGGAATTTTCGGGTCGTTCCAACCCTGTGTCGCAGGTATTCGATATTGCCTCGCTGCCTCTATTAGCAAACTCGACGGCGTTTCTTAAATCGTTTAGGCAATCGTTATGCGTGTCTTGGGTTTTGTGTTCCTTTTGGATAATTCGTTTGACTCTTTTTAATCCTTTCGCTTTGGATTTGGAATAAACAAAGTCGACGGAAAAGTTTGGTCCATTGGCGTCATTAATTAACCCTTTCACCGTTAAGTCCGTACGTCGTATGAGCAAAACGAAAAGTATGAGATATTAAGCTGATTTCGAAATTGTTTACGCTGTGCTAATCTATATTGAAAAAGCGTAGAATTTATAAATACTTTTCTTATGTTTTATGCTACTTAGGATCGTGTACAATTGCAATGCATCATATTTTAATTAACACTAAAAGGTTTAATATTCGGACAATACTCTACCGGCTGCTGCCATTTTGTTTGTTAAACCTTGATATCTGATGTCCATAATGGTGTCCATTGCAACAGATTAATTATTCTGTCGTTAAATATTGTCGTCCGCGTCCCTTTCTGTGAGTTCTCTTCCTGCATTATTTCTTCTTCTTCTTATTTCCTGTGTTTGCTCTGTATCTTCTGTATTCGTTTCTTGTGTATCTTACTTTGTATATTTACAAGCAAACAAGTGTATCTTCTTTATCCGAGTCGCTAATTAAAGATAAACCCTGAAGAAGATTCTCCTAGGATAAGGAAAAACTCTTGAGTCGTCACTTTTAGAATGAACAGATTTCCCCGTGAAATAATACGAGTATATTTTAAAAGATATGGCGATTACGGGTTTCTGGGAGGGGAACCTGCTACGGGGTTAAGAAAAAACTGGCCGTTATGTCACCGATCGCGTGCGATTTTAAGGATCTAGGAGGCCAGTTACATGAAGAGAAATCGAGGAACGCGGTTGTATCACCGCGGTGATACGAAAATTATATGATACGACTTTTAACTGGCAAAGTTCCGCGTGTATGCGTCCGCGGTAATTGCACGTTGGAAATGCTGACCAACCCAAGTAGAATATTCCGTCTTGACCAGACGGCCCGCTGGTTACTTAGCAAACTGCAAAGATACGAATCTCCCGCGACCTTGCTTGCTTAACCCTTTCGCTACGAAACCTTTAAACCTAATTCTTCCTAATGTGGACTTACAATAGAATAAATCTTTATTTCAGCAGCTTTTGGTAAAAAAAACAGACTGGCTTTACAATGGTTCTAATCTACCAAGCATATAAAAATAAATACATGAATTAATTAAGAATCCTAAGAAATCTTTCATTGCAAAATATGGATGAAGAGGAATTTTATAAATATGTCTATTAAATCCTGAAGGATTAGATGATTCTTTTAAATGTATAATTATTATAATTGGAATAATTAAAGGCAAAATGAAATGCAAAGAAAAGAGTCGACTTAAAGTTGAATTATTAATAGTAAATCCTTTTCAAATGCATTCAACAAAATCTTGACCAAAAAAGGAATTGCTAATATTAAATTTGTAATAACTGTAGCTCCTCATAATGATATTTATTGTTCTCAGGGTAAAACATATCCTAAAAAAACTGTAGCTATTGATATACTTACGGTAGCAAGTCCAATATTTCAAATGTAAGATAATTTAAATGAATGGTAATCTAAATTTTGTCTAATATTAATATATAGTGGCAACAAAACATTTTTGCACATACTTCAATTGTTTAATGAGTCATTCTTTGATTAGATTCTACATATCATTTCCATAACAGTGAATTTTTATAGTTGCTTAATACTACAATTAAATTATAGGAAAGTTAATATATTCAACCCAAATTAATTACCATTTAATAATACCAAAATAAATGCAGTGGTGTGCGTATACTTTTTGTAACCACTGTATATTACAATAAAATAAAAAGATGCTCTCCATTCCTCTGTCTTTTATAAAAACTTACGTCGATATTCCTGTTTGTCTTATCTTACATTCCTTTCTTATTCTATTAACAATTTAACCTAATCTTATTCGAAATTTATTTTTACTCTTAACGGATCAACTTTACGCTAGTTTGATCTACTTGTTGCTTTCTCTGCCACTTTGCCACTTATTTTTCTCACCCACTCTATCACACGTTCATCCATCGTTCTCTCCATTGTCTTTTCCAAACTCAGGCTCGCCCTGTCTAGTATTATGCGATCCTCAACTAAATGCTTCAGGGATTCTGTGCCCCTTCCGCGTAATCTGCATTTTCTGTCATCTTCCTTTCTCCAATATCTATTATTCTCCTCTCCTAATACAGACTTTCTCGCGCACCTTTTTTCTTTCACCAGACCGTTTATCCATTTGTCCCAATCCACGTTTTTCTGCGAGGGAAGGACCGCAAGGGGATAGGGTCGTCGTTTGAAATCGCGTCGGGCGAATGACGCGGCAGAGACCGGTTCGATTAGTATCTTAATTGTAACTTTAATTGTGTTCCTCGTTTAGCGACGAAGTTATCCAATCACTTTCTTAGCCGTCGATGGAAGTGGCTAAATAGTTTCATGAAAGTACCACGAGTGCCGCGTAGCTAGAAGTTATATCGACTTAAGCGAACTTTCCTCAGCGGCTATGCGTTCCTGCGATTAGCATCTACCGTTTTCCTTCATGTTTGCATGTCCAACATATTCATTCACTGTTATCCCTTACTCATTATCACCTCTAGGTACACCCGTGTACTTAGTTGTAAATACACGTAAGGGAAAGTTCGACAAAAAGATATACTTGTAACCTGATTAGTAGACTACGGATGTTTGTGTATTTATAGAAAATCTAAATGCTTCTTTAGTATTCCTGTAACCCATTTGCATCCGTAAGCGGAATAATCCGCATATAATCATTGTCACTCGTCACTCAGCGCGGTATAATCCAAGCGTAATAATATTCATTTATTGCAGAATGTAAAACAATCTGAAAGCGTCTTGTGAGTGTAAAGTAAAAAAACTGCAGAGTTTTTAGTACAATATCAGCAAGTTGTACCTCTTTAATTGTTATTCAGTCGTCAACGGTAGATCGGTATTTCATTTTGTAACTTCAATTTAAAGTTGGAAGTAAAAATATTTATCGATACGTTTTAATTTGAATTTCGTTAATCGTCTATGATACAAATGGGTTTATGTATAAAATGTATCATTGTATTATTGTTAATTGTATAGAAATAATATTCGTCATTGTAATTATATTAATAAAAAAAAACAGTTTGTTTATAAAATGTTATAAATATGATCAAATGATTTAGAGAGTAACAAATAATAGTGTATTAGTATAGGGAGAATATATTAAGTTGAAACAATAATACGAATACATATCGTAATCCATTTAGCCCTTTTTTCGATTCTCTAACTTCGAATATCTACGTACACAATATACGATATACCTATTTTTCAGAAAACTCGTGAGATTATGCTATCGATGTTGGCAAACCTAATGTTAAAAAGGTGACCACCACTCGATGGTTAAATACAGAATACCTTAAGCCACCTTTCACATTTGCTTCCCATTGCATTACGTTCAACTTAACCCGAACTCTTCAATCTCGCAAGTATCCCGAGGAATCCAAATTCCAGCACTGTTCCCAAAGCCAACTAAATTTCCAAGTCCCGCAAGAGGAATATTACGATTAATGAAGATTACGAGAGACCCGAGACACCAAAGGCACTACGGCGTATATTTCGCGAGAGATTAGGATGGTCCGGGCGACAAGCGAGTCGCATCCAAGGGGACCCGTGGAAATCCAGCTGTTCGAACGAGTCACATTGGATGCCTCCGGTTCCGCGGAGCGTCGAAGAAGGAATTTGGCGTGGCGGAAAAGAGGAAGGAAACGCCTCTTGACGTGTGTCGAGGTGACGATCGCAATTACCGATAACTGATCCCCCTTAAGTCGTCCAGGATAATTCCTCGTTCTAACCGTAACCGATTTTCCTCCAGTTTCCGCGTGACTCATTCCCCGAGTCTTCGCCGAAGACCGTCGGCGTCGCGACTTTCTCCCTTATCTGTCCAACGGAGGAAGCACGGAAGTAGGTAAACGTAACGAACGACGTAAGCGCCGGCGTAGAATAACAATGAACCCTCTCCGGGGCAGGACGGCCTTCGCGGGTCGCGCTGAAGTTTTTGCGCGATCCTCGATTGTCTGGAAACACTTGGAATAGCCTTAACTGGAGCACGTGGTCCTCGACGAGAATTCTCGAATTTTTTCGTCCTAATAAAGACTGGCAGAGCATTTCTGTGTTAATCGATACACCGATTAACCCGTTGGCTTATTACTAGAGATGGGATCAAGTATATTGCAAGTGTCTCTCTAAGTATAGCATTCGATGTTCATGGAACGAAACATGGTTATTGAAATTCACTCGGATTCGTAGGTAGATATAGAACTTGATCCCATCCCTACTTATTACTAGAGATTGGACGAAACCAAATTGCTAAATTCGCGAAACTCGAATTCGAAACTTTGCGAGACTTCGAAACCCTCGAATCTTTTGAAACTCGAAACTTTCGAAACCTCGAATGTTTATCCTTTTGCTTTAGTTTCAAATGAATATTCATTTTGTCGAGAATTAAAATCATAAAAGTTATTTATTCAGTATAGTTAAATGTGATTTAAATAAATGAATAAGTGGAAAAGCTTCGTGAAATAATCATTCATTTTTATGTTACATTTTTTCTCGACATAAACATCTACAATGAATTGGTGAATCTAAAGGTTAAACATGAACTCAATCGGACTTACTAGTTAAATAAATCTATATCATGATAATATTTTTGTTATTATAATATTTATATAATTTATTATTTACTCAAAATTCGAGGCTTTCGAACTATAAGAGTAGCGCAAACTTTCGAGTTCTCAAAACTCGAAGCTTTATGAGTTTCGAGTGGTTTCAAGGTTTCAAGTGTCCCATCTCTATTTATTACCTTAAAGGGTTACGTTACTGGTAAATTGAGTTTAGCATAAAAGTTAGATTTTTCTTTTTTGCATCATCAAATAGCTCCTACAATTTTTTTCTCTACAAATTTTGTTCCTGTAAATTTGCAGTCGCTTACTGAACCCCCTTAGCTTTTGCAAAATTAATTCATTTAATACTCTGTGTGGGAAGCTGTAGGTTCTTCAAATACCATCAATCGTATATATGTTGAAAGCGTAAAACGGTACTGCGTTTCTTTCCAGTTGAATCGCGAAAAACGAATTAAAAATTCTCAAAGCGATGACTGAGTAAAGAAGGATGAAAAACACACGGTGGTCTATCCAGTAAACCTCGAGTTTCTCTATGGCAAGAAGCGGCTGTGGTAATTTCATTGAACGGTAAATCGAACACGGTAAACTTCGCACAAAGGAATTGTTCGACGTTTCATCTGCATTATTAATCTCATTTGCACGTTTTCCCTTGCTTTTTGCACGTCAGCCTCAGAGTTACATTACTTTGAGACTTGTGTTTGCGAATCTTCTGTTAACGCGAGTGCGTGTTGGCCTGCGTGAAAATTTCATCGACTTACACGAGTAAAGGGCGAAACGAAATCAAATATAATGAATGATTAAAAGGGACGAAAGAGAATAAAAGTGAATGAAAATGAGCGTTTCGTTCCATGGAAAGAAAAAGTGAGCGGTTGCTTGAGATGACAAAAAATGGGAAAACATGGATATATCGATGTAAAAATACTACTGGCCAATTGCCATCGATGTTAAAAAAATTGCATTTGAAAAATGAAAAGATGCTGAAATTTTAGGCAGTTGATTTCACTCCTTCAAAGGATTTTCTCGTTGACAAAGCAATTATTCCATGTACAGTTCATCATGCTCTACATGCACGCGGACCTTCATTAAAATCAGGATTTTCGTGTTTGGTGAATTTCATTGTAAGTGGTGTTCGAATATTAATGCAGGTACCTTTATCTTTTTATTAACGTTTAAAATAGAAGAGTTTTAATGAATTTCAAAAAATGTTGATTTTATGATTTAATTTTGATATTTCTTCTATTTATCCCAATATTCGCCAGGTAAGAAAGATTGCTGGCCACAAAACAGTAGACTATACGACTATGTTTACAATTAATACATTTTAAACAAAAACATTAGAATGCCCAGAAAGTTTTTTCGTGTTTTACGAACGTGAGTTCGGAATTTGTATACGAATCCCTTTTGTAAATTTGTATGCAACCGAATTTTGTCTTAGATTTCGCCTGGAAGAGTGTTCAAATCAATCATATGAAATTAAGTTAGATTAACGTCTTAATAACGTGTATGGTATCACATAAAATTATATGCACAAAAAACAGTGTCGTCCCGGAAGGGTTAATGTAGTTTTATTACACTTGACAGTTATACGATATCAAAAGTATAGTAACCACATGCTAATCTCAAACTTCGAAGAAACGACATTTCATGTTCATCATCCTAATACAATGGAATACTATTATACGTTGAATACAAGTCACATTTTCTTTCATTTCAAGGCTATGTTAATCACGATAAATACAACCAATGTTTATTGTTCTTCCCTAGTGGTCGCTGATATTCAGTTGAAATGTCGTGGAAACCCGGAATGGGAACTTTGCGTCCGGAAGAAGTTCTTAGAAGTCGACGGTGTTCTTCGTGTGTCTTCGTGGAGACGATTAGCGCCGCGACGCCACTGATGCAATCGACGCGTCGTAGTTAACGCGATTACCGACGGATTACGATTACTCTCCCTCTTGAACCAAGCTTTCCCCCCTTCTATTTTCTTTCAACTTTCCATTCGTTTCTTTTATTCGCCGGTTTCGCGAAGCTTGGCATCGTGTCTGACGGATATTTTTAGATTCGCAGTGTGAGTCAACGGCAACGACCATTCGACGCGTAACACGTCCCGTTCTCTCTTTCTTACAACCGCGAGAGTACCGGCGTAAATACTGGGACGACCTTGCACCTTGATTCACTTTCGTCTTTTTTATCGACGAAATAAAATACCGCCATAACGGACGCGAACACGACGGAGTTTGCACCCCCTTGAGAAAATTTACTATCATTCCTGACGAATGGGATTTCGACTCGCCATAAATATTCCACTCAAAAATCTTACGACAGTTAGTATCAGATTATAGGCGTTTATGCAAATTTATAATTTTGCAAGGATAGCTGAAGGAATGAAACGTAAATAGTGATTTGTTTCACTCCTTAAATACTGTTATTTGTTGGAGAAAACGGGACACGTTTCGACAAGTGCACAATTAAATTTTCCGTCATGTTACAATATTGCAATGATTAGAGTATACCGTGTTGATTTTTAACCCTTTGACTGCAGCGCGATATTCGTGCAACTATTACCGAGAAGCATTGGCATAATCAGAAATATTCGCATAGTTTATGCGTGCAAAATAGTTACCTACAAATAAATTAACTTAAACTGCAAAATAATATAATTTTTCATTACTGTTAAAATAAATTTTCAAATACGATTATACAGGGTATCTCACTTAAAAAAGGCCACCCAATTGCTTTCTTTAGTTGCGAATAGTATAACAAATATTTCACATATGCAATTTAAATTGTATTAGAGAATAAATTCCCTATGAAATATTCCAAGATCATTTTTTTAAAGTTTCCAACTTTCTACACGAGTACATAATGTGAAAGATAAGTAGGTAGTTTATTTTAGATGGGGCAGCCTTGTATATTAGTGATTTGATCAGGATGAAATCATCTAATTTTTGGGAAGTTCAACAATAATCGTGTATTCAGCTAACGAAATTGCTTAAATATTATAAAGTACAATTAAGCAATTTGTTTTCTGAGACAAGCAGTTTATTTCATTTTTCCAATCGTGCTCCGATCTCACCGACTTCGTCTACTATTTGCATTCCGTAGCTTTTGCACGGTTTAAATTTCTCATAAATGCATAAAGATTCGTAATTTAATCGTATTACCTGTTCTGCAGATTTGCAAACAATTAATGGCCGAAAGGTACGAACACGGCTTTCGAAGGAAAGAAACGAATAGAGCAAAAATATGATAGAGGCGACGCGAAACATCCCGTGCGCGCATTTTAATTGTTTTCCGGCGTCGGACGATAGAAAGTCTGTTCACTTTGAGGCAACTTCGATGGCGCGGAGTGCCCTCGAGGAGTCTGCCTTGATTTAAATGCGTACGAGGACTTTGGTGGCACTGCACCGTGCACTTGTATGCGTGCTACTAGAATAGCAATGGTGAGTTATTTTCAGGTGACACTTTGGAGAGGATTCGTGCGAGTAATGTCACTCATAGGCGTTCGCCGCCGAGAAAACTAACGAAAGCGCCTCTTTCCTGTTTAAAAAGCACACTTCGCTCGCATTGTTCTTTTCGCGGATGACTTTTGCATCAAAATGCATCTGCGTATTGCTTAATCGTTACAACGTTTAGAAATGGAAAACCAGTTCTTCAACAGATTGTTCGCGAGAGGCTGTAATTACAGTTTTAAGTGACTCGAATGTGGGAAGTCGATGACTGTGGATTTTAAAATTACAGGATGGCTAATTGTCAGTAATGCAAAACATTGTTGCAAGTCTTTAGCTGGACTGAAGCCGGAAATTTTCTTTACCAAATTATATATTCTTTAATGCCTTTAATAGCTGCTATTTTAATATTCAGTGTCATTAAAAATCGAAAGAATGAGACCTAAATAGAAATTAGTTTCATCCCTTAAATATAATGCATAATGTGGACTTTACTTTGCGTACTTTATATAATTTTGCATATCAGGTTCATCTTAACGTAAAACCTAAAGTTAAATTTTCCACAAGTGTATAAAATTCCGCAGCCTCCTAATGACACTGAATATAAAAATAGCAACTATTAAAATTATTAAAGGTTATATAATATGGTAGAGAAAATTCATAGTTTGAGTCCGACTATCACGGATTTGTTTGTAGCTTCGTACGTTTAAAAACACGATCAAAAAGATGGAACCTATATAGAAGTTAGTCGCATCCGTTAAATATAATACGTAACACATAAGTGCACAAAAATCTGCAATCTATTAAAAGTACAAATCTACAGAAAAATGCATAGTCCAGTTTTTAGACTAACATTACTTTTAATTACTAAACGGGTTTCCTTCGAAAAATGTCCTAAACTTCTAATGATCCGGTAACGAAGCTCAAATTTGAACTACCACGCAACGTTTCCATCGCGTTCGTAAAAATGTTCATACAGGAATCCCCGGGTTTCTCGCGAGCCTTTTAATGCAGGGCGAATCTGTAACCGCAGCCAACGCCGGAAACTGGTCGAAATAATAAACAACGATTAAAGTAAAAGCACGTCGCGCTGGTACGGAACGACCGGCAGGTAATTAATCTGCTGGCTAATCTGGCGTGTCGGGTGGGAAAACAAGAGAAAGCATTTCTGGAGAACGACGCCAGTCCCCGACGAAAATCACGGCTCTAAAAGCGAACGCACTGGGCGAATACATAAATGCAAATAACACGTGATGGCAGCCGGGACGTGTGCAAGTATCCACGGAGTACCTGTTGCGCGTCATTCATTTTGGTACTGATCCAGTCAACGTTTGTTTGAAAATCAATCCCGGCTGGCCGGCCAGCTGATGAAACTGACCAATATTTTGTAAGCCGGCGAGAGAAACCGGGTCAGGGGATCGCCATGGTACCTCCTCGTCCAATGAAATATACCGTCATTGTTCGCCGTTTTCAATGAACAGTCATTCGACGCGCGATCATGATGAATGAAATCGTCCCGATAGAGTTCTGTTGAATTCTACGGGATATTTGCGTGGACTAGCTATCTCGTACCGACCACATAAGACATTCGTCTAATTAACTAATTTTTATACACGATTATATTGGGTTTCAAATGAAGTTCGTAGCATTTTTCACTGGTTGGCGATAAACGAATGCATTAGCTTGCAAAATGGATGTAGATTAAAAAGATGCTTATATCTAGAAGGATGGAATCTTCGCGTTACCAAATAGATAATCAAACGTAGTGCAGCAAGGAGATAAATACATAGTGGGATAAAATTATGTACAATTACATGAAGTTTATATGATTAAATTTTGCTTAAAAACGCTGCGAACATTTTTTCCAGCCCAATATATCAGTAAAGAAGACGATGATTCGCAATTCCAAGAATCCGTTGCGAAAATGAAAATCGGTTCGAAGAAAATCGATTCAGAATAGCCAATCCCTAATTTACATACACGCATCTTAACCATTTCGCTACGAAAGGCGTATATATACACCCTCAAAGATTGGGCAGTAGTTTACTAAAAATATACGTGTTCGTTTTCTGCAACGCGCAATATTACTTCTACTATAATTTATACCTGTTCTATCACAATTAATCGTATGAAGCGTGCAAATATTTATAGCCGTGCTGCGCTGTTTTGCGACAATATAGATGAATTTTTGTAATTTTAAAGCGCCGTAGCGAAAGGGTTAATCGGTGTAGTTGCGACACAGTAGGCGATGGTAACTATATAAGGGAAGAAATGCTTCGATTACGGGGATAAAAGTAAATAAAACGGAAGGATTGTTCGAGTTCTTCATAGCGAAGTGTTAAAACCTATCGGAGGGAGGGTTCTCGAAATAAATCGCCCGTGATCATTCCCGCGAACGCGTTTCTAATCGTTCGGATGTATATTTAGTGCGCTGTACGTCTAATTCGGCCGCGGTTCAGCGAAGAATGACTAATTCGACGGCTGGTAGACGAGCTGTTGGACATTTCAAAGCCGCGCCACGTCCGCGCGGCTAGGGAGGGAATTTGACCCCTTGAACTGGATAGTGGTCACCAGGCAGAAAGAGCACGCCGAGTATCGGAAGCTTTGGCAGTGGCTCACGGTCAAGCAGATCGGGAAAAAAGTCCCGTCGCGTGGCTCCCTGCCAGAATTACTTTTCCTGCCTTCGATTAATCTCGTGTTAATCCTTCTTTGCTCGACAACGAATTCAGAAAAAAAAAAAAACGAGGAACCCGAGTAATCTTCCTAAAACCACTCGCAAAATATTAGGCGGGTGCAAAAGTTCTCTCAGGCGAACGAGATGCGTTCAAAAGAACATTAATAGGTAGACTGCGGATTTTTACGCATTCATGAGAAGTTTAAATACGCAAGAAATAGCAGAATGACCAAAATGTAGGGAACTATACAAAATATGAGAAATAGAGTACACGTTAGAATATTCAGAAGATGAAATGGATCTCTATTTACATACAGTTTATTTTATTACGTCGATAAAAAATATTAACCCTTTAAGTATTGCTGACGCCTATAGAAGCTCAAAGAATTCGTGTTCTGCGCGTGCTGATGGCACTTTCTGCTGATTAACCGCGATTATGTAACGCTCTTGGCTTCTTAACACAAGAACTAATGACGAGTAAAATATACCTATTTGTACCAAAGAAATAAAAGTGGTAAACAATTTGCGAAGTCCATGTCACCGAAGTACAATCAACTTTCATTTATATCAGGTTGTCTAAAAAGTTCGTAGAGATATTTTAGAAACACTCAAAAGTAATACGTGCACATTAACATTTTAGTCAACAATTTTGGGTGTAGTATTTATTGTTCGATAATTCTATGACTATCAGAAAGTTTCATAATCCTCTTTTCCAAAAGGTTTGCACTGTCTGCGCGCTTTCTTTCTGCGAAATGAACCGAAGCAAGTAATTCTTCTAAGCTTCTAATCTATTCAATTTCTGGCTATTAATAAAGTTTTACAAACATTATATTAAATGATAATAGTAGACTATCTTAGATAACGATTAACAATTCTTGCTACCTTATTATTGAAACATTAGGTTGTTTAGTGTTGTCCAATGAAAGGGGTTGCTTTTGCTTTTAACTATGCATGGTCCATTAATTATTAAACTTCAAGTGGCCCAAATAGGAACAGTATTTGTTCAGATTAAAAATGCTATTATTTAACTACAGCTCATAAAAAACACACCCTTAGCTTGCCTAGTTTTAATTAACAAATAAATCAGTATTCTTAAAATGATCGAGGCTCGTGTATCTTTTTAAATATTTGCAATTTCGAGGTGTACGTAGACTTTTGAACTAACCGTATATTGTGGATGGATAATGTTCAGGGTAAAATAAATCCTGCACGATTCACAACGCGACTTTTATTCCCATGGTTCGCAAAGGTTTCAGGTTAAGTCATCATGCATAAAGGAACGTTTACGCCATCCAGCACAGGTAATTTCATATCCGGTAATAGTAATCAGGCCATTATGAATCGGAACGAAACTCAGCCGAAGAATAAGTAAAACGAACAGCAAAATTTCTATTGTAGGAAAAAAACGGAGAAACAGCGTTCAGAAAAAGGTCTGTTAAACGATGGATTCCGTAAAATACGAGAGATCGTGTTCGGATGGTAACGACACCCTTTTCCGGCACGCAAAGATACATCATGAGGATCGTGAATCACGATCGAATACTTTAATTAGCGCAGCATCGCTCCGGTGGAAAGGTGTATCGCGTGGAAACAGATTTACCAACAAAAGTGGCATACACACGCGTGTACAGAGGGTAAAAGCGGAAGAAAGAATCGCTTAATTCGCAGCGGAACGCGCGAGCGCGTCCCTCGTATATGTAAATTTAATAACGCCAATTTGGTGTGGGTGCACAGCGTCGTGTAGGACAGTTTACATGTGCTGGCTGTGCATTATGCATGCGTATTGTGTGCACCTGTTGCCCCAAATCAAGGTTCGCCTCTCTTGCGGAAACCTAATGCCGCATAATTGTGCTTTGAACGCAAACAACGTCGGGGCGAGCGCGGGGTGGGGGACAACTAAAAAAGAAAAAAGAAGAAAAGAAAAGAGAGACACCGTGCAACGAGAGCATTATCTTGCTCTCATGCGATATTAATGAGACTCATTTTCATAAATGCCTCCGCTCGGGCCATTAAAATTTATATCACTTTGAGCCGTGGCAATCGCGTTACAACTTACTGTATCTTCGTACAGAACCGCCTCTGTTCCTCGCGACTCCGTGAAAAATTCGTTTCGTGTAGCTGCTTTTGAAGCCGTGTAACGTAATTGAATCGTTTCACGTTTCATTTTGTCCGTCTTTTCGTTTTTCGTTCTTTTTTTTTTAAGTAAAACAGAATGTGTGTACATGCACGAGAGAGTGAGAGAGAGAGAGAGAAAGGAGGGTGGGGGGAAGTTGTTTTTGGAGAACGCGTCGGTTTCGCTTCGAACTTCGATACCCTTTCCAAGCGTTTCGCTCTGTCTTGGAAAAACCAGTTTGCTTCAACTTCAAAGAGAAGAGCTCGTAAAACAACTTCACACACGCTAAACTCTTTTTCCCCTTTCGTAACTGGCGGAATTCTCTGTTCTGCACATAACAATTTTGGCGACAGATTTGCTAAAGAGATATAGTGGAACCTTCTGTATTCAAAGCAGGGGTTGAAAATAGTTATAATATCGGCTTAAATGTTATAACTGTTATAGGTATATCGGTTCTGGCTTATTTCGGCTTCGCTTACGCTTCTTCGGAACCGATATTATATCGGTTCTATAACTGTTGCTTTTTTTTATTCTGTATCGATAACGGTTCGATTCCATATAGTATAGTTTAACCTTTCTTCGGATTATTTACCGTATACGTAAATTTAAACTTAGCATGTTACAATTATTCGATAGTTTACTTAATCTTGCACCATCTCGTTCAATTTGTTAACATTGCAAGGCAATTACTTTGCATTTATTAGCACGGCGATACAATTAAAAAGAAACTTAAACTATAAAGCTGGAATTAGAAATTCGAAGAAGGGTTAATGTACTTTCGCGTCCGAGTAGGTCACCTATTCTTTTCCTACTTTTACCTCTAGATTCATAAATGTTAACCCCATCAGAAAAATCTGCTCTTTAACAAATTGCTATAGTACCAAGACCGACATATTTTCCAAGAACGCGCTCAATCCGAGATACTAAACCCTTTCGCTGCGGCACAATGTACATTAAAATCGTCCGAGATACATTAATCAGGATAATTTTTATTCGTACAGAACTAGGATGTAAACATTTAGATAGTACAATTATGTAACTAATTATAATTTTATGTATAGATGAATAATAATTAAAGTATTGTCATACTGTGCAAAATGTCACTTCGTTTAGCAATCGATCGCTTAATTTTTGAGGGTGTATATACGTCCTTGGTAGCAAAAGGATTAAAACTATTATACACCTATTATAAGTAATTTTATCTTCCATGGTTATTTGTAAATTTCGTTCTCTTTACTTTTACTACTTGCGCCTATTAATTCCGCATGGAATTGGGTGTTCATACCGGTCCACTAAGTAAATAAATAAATTATTACGAACTGTTTCCCAAAAATACAAGTACTCGAAGTTAAAGAGTCAGAAAGGGTTGAAATGAATTACAATATGTATTCACACCATTGCATCAGTCGAAGTTAACACAAATTGCTAAGAAATAACACTCACGATATCTTTAACTTCAAACATAATATTTAAAATCCATCGAATTGACGGGTTACATAAATTTAGTGTTAAGTATGTCCAAATTTAAAGAGAAGCTAAACGACACTTAAATACCTTATTAAACATGATTTGTTGCTGTCGAATACTTTCGTTAATCAGTGTGTTACTGTATGACAGTGGTATACTCGTTATAAATTCGCATGCGAGACACTGCAACCTGAGCCAGTATACCATCGTCATCAATTCTTATTAATATTCAAATGGATCATCAAAGCCAACCCAACCCAGTCCGATGAAAAAAATCTAACCAGACGATCAAAAACCAACCAGATCCTTGTCCCCTCGATTAACGACGCGAAAGCTCCCAAGATGGACGGCCGGAGGCGATCGAACGGTTCGCGATTAGTGTTCCCCGTGATCCTTAGGAGAGAGAGTTGGTAACTAGCTCGCAAGGATGCCGAGAAAGCGGCTATCTCGGTTCGAGCTTCCGTCGAAATATAGTACTAACCCGACAAGTGTCCGAATTTCTGCCCTTTTTAGCTACCGCTGTTAGCTCCGCCTATTCTTTGCACTAAGCTCGCGGAGTAAGTTTGTTTTCACGATCTATAGCTTGAGCAAGCAAAGTTAAAGTCTCGGATGGATTTTAGGGTTGAAAAGTGGGACACGGATGGATTTGTGAGATACCTTTAGAGGCCGATCTGCCAAATGTAATAATAAGACTTTTGCAGTGCAACCAATTTGATCGTTAACCCTTTCACTGCTCGGTGTTGTACGTATTCTAGATAAAATTTCTGTCAACTTTTTCCAATCTTTGCAAAATGCAATAGTTATGCCTAGATTGCTTCTCCAAGTATCATCGTAATTTTTGTTTAAAGTACACGTATGCTCATTATATTAAAAAGGAAACGATCTTTTATTATTTCGCTTCAACATAGTTATAAACAACTATGCAAATTGTTTCTATTTGGGTAAATGAAACCTTCTCCCATTTTTAGAGAGAAGTTACGCGTCTCTCAGAATTGAGAGACGTGGCACTCAAAGTGTTAAGGGTTAAATTGTTCATGGCAATCTTTGCGTGTACCGCGTAGATAGGTTCGACGGTAAAAGGGTTAATCCACTCACTCATTAGTATCCAGGCACGTTTCGATGTTCAAACGTTAAAGCGGGTAGTACTGTACATTGGAAACGTGCCACTGGACCACGCCTGTGTGCCAGCCTCCCGACTAGCATCAGAGAGGAGCCGTCCTCTTCTGTATCCTTAATGTTCACCGCTCACGCGCACCATTCCTTCAAGTTAGATGCCAGTAATTCTGCATCGGCGTGGCCCGACGATAATCGCGTCGTTCAGTAATACGGGTTTATTTTAAGGACAGAAAAGGGGCACACGGGAAAAATTTAAACGATTTGCTACGCGAGCGAAGCACGCGAAAGACGATAACAGCGCGAGTAGTAGGTCCGGGAAAATTTCATCAGTCGCCTCGCATAAATAGCCCCGGGTGAAGGCTGTTATTACGATAAATCATGTTTTTGCTCGTGGACCAGGCGTCGCGCGGCATCCCCGCGATAATTGATATTATTGCCCGGTAATAAAATATACTTACGCGGCGATCCTCGCGCCGCTCATTCGATCGCCCCGACGATATTTCACGCACACATAGCTTTCACGGATTGAAGGAGCGTTTTAATCGCCGCGACCAAGCATTTTTTCCCCTCGATCCGTCGTCCAGGCTCGTCGATCAGGTAGTACGAAAAAGTGTGCTGCATCGGATGAAATTCCGCGCGATCTGGGCGAGGCACAGAACCAAGACTCGCATACATACGTGTGCAAGCCCGCGAAACTCATTGCAGCGTGACAAACGACCAGGCTCAGGCATCGATATTAACTAAGCTACAGCGCGGTCGCCGATGAAAGGCGGTTCTGAAGACTTCCAACAGATCATTCCTGATTTCTGTGCCTGATAAGCTCGCGGTACCGTTGATAAGAGGATTGGTAACGAGATTAACTCCGTAGAGGTCACACTGGGACTTCAGTGGAGTTCTTTTAGAAGTGGTTCGACGATTTGGTTGCTGTTTAATACAGTGGCAAGTAAAACTAGCCGATCAGGAAGACTTCGTAATGTCCGCGATGCTTCGCTCAAAATAGGTCATCTAATTTAGTTGCGGTAATTCAAGAAAGTATTAGAAGCTGAAGCTAAGTGGTAGAATAAAGATGCAATATAAAGGGTGTTCCATAGGAAGTTGCTGAAACTAATCGTCCGCTGTTTTTAAACGCGTGTAGCTGATTGTAAAATTTAAGTAGTTTTCGATAGATGAAGGATGGCAGTTTTAAATGAGCGAGCAACACAATTTTTAATAAAATATAAAAATTGTAAATATTAATGATAGATGTTTTCAAAATATATACCATAGGAATTCATACAATAATCAATTATTTTCTTGAAATTATAATCTACCCTCTCTAGCATATATCATTTATAGTATCATGTACGACTTTTTGATTTGATTTTTTAATATTCTCCTTTGTCATTACCGAGACAAATAATGAAGAGGGATTTTAAGAAACTTGAATAATGCGGACGCATGGCTATATGCAAATAATAAATCTTTACCTTTTTAAAATGTTTTCATCTGCAACTCTACGTGTTACATACTTGGTATGAATGATGAGATACACTTTTTCTTTCGTTGTAAGGTTATTTATTTTGACATGAAAAATCTTACTTCTACTGAAGCTAGAATAAAACTCATGGATCTCAGGTAAACAATCATTCCCCGTAGAAAACTTTGAGAAGTCATAGAAAAGGCAGACATTCGTTGAATTTCAGCAACTTCTTATGGAACGCACTGTGCAATGGTCATTTTTTCAGAATTTTCAAAATTTCAAATTTTTGTGTACATCGGCGTATGATATAGTATATAATTATTGGGTTGTAACATATATTCGTCCCGTTTTATTAGTGTCTTTCAGATCATTTATTTCTAAACTCAGAAGTAAGTTTAATCAGTTATGTACGTATCACCTTGATCATTGTATCTTTTTCTCATTTTTCAGGACTTAAAAAATGTCCTAGATAGGTATCCTGTTTTAAATGAGCTATGAAATAACGATACGTGAACATGTACTTGAAATCTTTGGGAAATCTTAAATTGGTAAGAGTAATTGATATTAAGGCATTAGTATGCTGGGGACAATTTTCTGATGCGAAGAAGATAGCGTCTGATTTTTACTATCATTGGATACTCAGGTGTGTTGCGATCAGAAAGTTTTATCGCTATCCAAGGTGGAATATACTTGGGGATGGAATACTTTCTATACACATCACGTGGCTTGCAATAATCATGATTGCGAATACTTTATTTATAAATTGTTTTTAAAGATTACCTGACAAAAGTTAACTGTCAAAAACTTACGTGAAAGTATTTATTTCGACGAAAGATGCGAATTTCTTGAAAGAGGAGATTACAAAACTAGAAAATAATAGTGCTAGAATTACAAGAATGTAATTTTCTATTTTGACTTTTCATTGGATAAATTTCTATTAAAAAATTACAGACCATTATTTAAAGCTTTCCATCAAAGCCTAAGTATGTTTTCCATTTTGCAACCTTCCAAACTTTGGAGATAGTGATCTTCATTTCTCGACATTTTTCTCAAGAAATTAAAAAATATTGTAAAATTACCTGTTTGTTTACACAGAGCAGTGAATCTCTAATATAGTAATCGTCAATTCTACACATTTACATTCTGAACATGTATGTTGTACAACGAATGCAAAGTATGAAACGCATTATTTCACTTCCAAATGCATTGATAATATTTCTTATAAATTGTAACATATATAGGTATCAACATATTACCTATAGGTATGTTTATACGTATAGATATATTTGTTCACGATTGGCTAGTAATATGCATTTTGAGCTATCTGAAACTCACTTTCGAAAATACATGATGTTTACAATAATAGACTTAGTTTCTCCAGAAATGATGTAATTTTACGAGAAATGAGAAATTACAAAATTTTCCAAGAAATTCTCGAGAAAGAATTCTCACGAAGAAACGCTATTCGAAAACGTGTAACGTAACAGTTCCAAACGATTGTCCTAAACTTTTGAACGACACAGTACCAACACCCATAACACCTAAGTGTACTCGAACATACGAAGGACTCACCAATTAAAGATTCCAGTTTTCCAATTCCATCACCCCGCGGATCTGCATCATGAAAGCGTCAGTAGAAGAGCAACAGGATGAGGACGGCGACGATACTTCAATGGCCAGAACGCAGCACCTGTGTGCAACGTGCAAAATGAGCCCGAATTATACAAACAAACAGTCCTGGCTTGGGGTTTAAAAATAAACCGGCCAGTCCGCGGTTGTTGGACAAAAACGCGCAGGAACCTGCAGGATTCCTTCATCAATAACCGGGGGAAGGTTTCTGGTCGCGCGGCTATGATTAATACCGAGCAACAAGAAAACAGGTCCCCGCTACGCAGCCATAGCTGGCTAACATTTCCCCTCGGCGTCAGAGAGAAGAGAGCCTCGGAACGTCTCCGTTCTCGACGGACGTCGAGGTTTCTGCATACCGTGGCGACGTGTACCGAGATAGAGCCGGAGTAAGAGGGTATAAAATAGTCTGTAGATGAAAAGAGAGGGAAGGAGGCGTCCCTCGGACTTGAAAAGAAAGGCAAGGCTGAACACGGCAGTCCTAGAGCTGGTACACGGTTAACACGTACGTACACCGGTCTCTGTACGCTAGTGTGCAACCCGTTGGCTATCTAGAATCTAGATGATGGCAGTGAGCTTGACCGAGTGGCGCTTCGCGAGGCCGGCCGACGCCCTTCCTCCTGCTTGGCCGCTTGCTTTTTGCGCAACCTACACACACTTCCATTTCTCTCTTTATCTATACACACACACTTGTACCGTACACTTCTCTCCCTTCTTTACATATCCGCGCACCTTCTACTTCTCTCTTTCTCACTTCTCCGTGTGTTACACTCATCGGATCCACACACCTGAGTGCCATTATATTTCCCTACGTAGCTGCCTAGAGTGGCCACGGGCTAGCCAGCCGCGTAATCTCGCCGCGGTATTAGTTTTCATATTGGTTCGTACTTACAATATTAACGTAATATCGCGGCAACGGGTCCGCGCCTCTTTTTCCTTCTTGCACGGCTAGTTTCGCGTGAGCTGGCGAGCGTTTCCATATTACTGTTTTATTAACGGTGCCCGGGGATATTAGATTGCGCTCGATTTTGCGGCGTTCGAAGGCGACGAAGTGGCCTCCGATCGAAATCACTCTTCCGTTCAAACATTCTTTAGAGGAGCACAGCGCAAGGTAATTTAGCTCGTGGAAGATTCGCGCCTAGGAAACTGAGCATTTCGAATTGCAGGGGAGGCCTAATGGCGCTATCGATTGGAATCGAGAGAATGCACTGAATTGAAAAGAGAATTATGAACATTCTTGATCCTTTCACTGCGACGGATTTAAATATTATATTAGCTTGGTTACATATGAAATGTCGTTTTCCCGATGCTTCGGATTAACGGATGGGTACTATTCTTTTAATGTTGCGAAATCGTCAACTGTAGTACGCCTCATTAACCCTTTTGCTATAATGGACGTATATATACGTCTTCAAGGATTGGATTGGCATTTGTTAAAAGCGTACGTATATTTTTCCCATAACGCAATACAATTTCTGAAATCATTCGTACGTCAACATTACGGTACAAGTAGTTATGTAGAGTATCCAAATATTTATACTTATATCATCGTTATATTAATAAACGATATCATTGCCTACGCTTTCAGTCTTTAGTTCTAACGTGCCGATAGCGAAAGGGTTACAGAAGCAGGAATTAATTGCAATGTAGATACGCGTGTATCATAACAAAATTGTGAAAACTTCGGTTTTTCACGTCACGAATAATCGGGATATTTAAGCGTTTCTTTATAGAAGTAAAAATTTAGTAAATATACCATGTAAACTTTTAAAACTGTAACTTGAAGAAGATTATATAAATAAAGGAACGATTTTTAATATCGATTTGCATAACTTAAAGTTAATAACATTTCATCGGACAGAAAATCAGAAGGGAGATTAGACAATCTTCAAATTGGTGATTTTTATAAATATATAATAGCGAAACTAATAAGTTATCGGAGAAAAGTGTATAGGATCATGTAAAAACTATTTTACCGAAATATATGTCTAGTCGATACATTGGAGAATTTATCAGGTGCATTAATCAGTGATCCACTATTCTTTTAATAAGCGAGAAATATATTTTGCATTCAAATTATTAGTCCCCCCATTTTTGTTCATTGAGGCTGACTTATGACTTCATTTAGAACAGTGATGAGGAACCCGCGGGCCGCATGCGGCCCTCCAATTACTTAGTTGCGGCCCGCCTTCCATTTAGGTGAAATATAGAAGTGTTAAGTATACTGCAGATTTGTATGCATTCGCGGGAACATTAAATTTGCGACAAAGCCCAAACAGCATGTAACGCGCAAAGATATACAAGATATACAAAGTAAACCATGCGTTATTGTATTTAGAGGGAGAAACAGATTTCTATTTGAGATCCATTTCACCAATTGTGGTTATAAAAAGATGAATTTGCATAAAACTCGACGGTCATAGTGATAATAATCTATGTATGTCGAAAATAATAAATTCGATTTTATAAATTCAAATTGTTTGACCAATATATTTAAATATTTACTATTACGTTCATATAGTGGCCCAAATGAAATGTGTTAGACTTTCAATTTTGCCCCACGAATGAACAAAAGTTGCTCATTACTAATTTAAAATATAAACCGATCGATTTCAGTCTGAAAAATTAATTAATATTATAGCTATGCAAATACAAAATCAGAAAAAGGTGAATTATTTATTGGTACACCCAATAGTTATGATTAACATTTTTAATGCGAATAAACGACATTCTATATGCACAAATCTAATAATTATTGAGAATATACAAAGTTCCATATTACCTACGCTTACCCTATTTTTCAGATAGTATAGAAAAGTCAAAAAGACTGGATCGCGTCCCATTGTTTTTAATAAATGAATTCTTTCGAAGTTTTCTTTCATTTGTAAATTCTCTTATTAACGCTTCTCTAACCATTATTTCCTTTCATC
Source organism: Eucera pruinosa (assembly GCA_028830335.1). Taxonomy (NCBI): domain Eukaryota; kingdom Metazoa; phylum Arthropoda; class Insecta; order Hymenoptera; family Apidae; genus Eucera; species Eucera pruinosa. The sequence goes on along the minus strand of JAMYCR010000015.1, from coordinate 8,201,636 downwards.
AATTCTTTTTTAATAAAGAACTATTCTTGACGGTGCGAGTAGTAATTTCCAAGCTCATAAATAATCTTGAATGATCAAAGTTAATCGCCGAAAGACGCCAACGGCTGCCAATAACAGTGAAAGGGTTAAACAGAGAGATCCAAAATGTATAGATTTCCATACACGTAGAATACAAACGTGGCATTGGAAACTAAAATACGGGATCGTTATTAGAAACTTGCTACTCGCGAATGTATTTTATGTAACTGTTTACGCGCTTCAGGAGCTAGAAATTGAAACCACTTGCTTCACTCTGTAATATGCTTAAAAATTAACATGCAGTATTTTCTTCGATTATTCTTACGAAGCCTCTTCGAAAATTCGGTAACTTCTTATGAAATTTTGACAAACCTTTCCAATGCTATTTGCTTACATCTTTCTGTATAAAGTTTCCTACTCTATCCCTTCTTACTACAATCCTTCAGATATTAAGGTGCAAAATTTGTAGTCAGCTTTTACGTATCGTTATATAAAATTTTAACTCATTGCTATGCAAATTCATAACTTTATAAACACAATTAAAGAAAAAGAACTCAAGTGGAGATTCGTTTCACCCCACAAGTATTTTAGAATTCACTTTCCTTTGTATATTTTGTCTATCTTTACGTATTACGTGGATTTTGCTCCTTTTTTGCACGTTGAAATTTCCCATAAATGCATAAAGATCTGCAGTCTATTAATAACTTCTAAAAAAAAGATATAATAATCACAAACCAAGTGCAACTAAGTACCAACATGTTCGTACGCATGTGTGTATATGAGTATGTACCAGAATTCAATTAGTGTGTTTACTAGGTTCATGATTTTCCTTATGCTATATTAGGCAATACGTATTACGTTGTCTAAAAAGTTTCATTCCGTGTTTTCGACTTTATTAAACAAAATGGTATAACAAGACCGCAAAAAAGTATCATCGACGCAATTCTAAATGATAGAAAAAGGTAAAAGCACAATGATTTCGCACTCTTTAATCAATTCCATGGTGCATCAAATTTTCTGCACTCGAACTTTAACTTTTGGCACAACCTAATACTAAACAAGCATTTAGATTGCAGCATGATGAAGTTTAACTCGGCCAAAATTTTAAGAAATGTATATATAAGGGTGGTCCACGCAACGTGTGCACCGTTATAACTTCCAAAATATGCGTTGCACGAAAGAATGTTATATACAAAAGTTACATGATTTGAAAAGGTACACTATGTAGTGCGTTAATTTTTTTTATAGGTGGAGGCATTTCGGAGATTTGAAGGTCAACTTTGTTTTTTTAAACAGAATACTATATTTTTTATACCAAAATATGGTAGAGTATCGAATTGTAAGTAAAAAAGTATTGACTATTATTAGCCCTAAACCTAATAGTTAACGAGTAATTTCACTTTATTACTTGAAAATTTTCTTTACGTAATATCAAGTTGGAGATTCAACCTTATATCACAGATTTCCGCAGGACAGCAATGTTTACGTGACAGTATTTACTAATATGAGTGACCTAAGGCTTAACGCAACTAATGTAAGTGTTCAAAGTGATATCCATTGGCATTAATACAGTGATGCAATCTATTAACTAATGAAGAAACTGCATTCTGAATCATACACTTTTGTATATAACATTCTTTCGTGCAACGCATATTTTGGAAGTTATAACGGTGCACACGTTGCGTGGACCACCCTGTATATATGGAAGCTTTCGTTTAAGCCGTAAAGGCAAGACGGTAATAGTAATAATAATAATCATTCCTAACAAAGGGAATTACGTTACGAAACAAATGATCGATGAGGCGTGAGTGGACCGGGAAAATCGCGCCAAAAATCGCCGCTCTGCAGGTGTTCCAGCTGGATACGCTCGACGGGAGAGGTTGCTGGTGGACGCCGCATGTGCCCGGGTGAAGAACCGACGGACACCGTCGTCCAGAGAGTCGTGCGGACCGCATCGCCCACGGCGATCCTTGTCGTGGCACACGGAAGCGATCAGAACAGCTCCTGCACACCATTTCTAGGATACAGCTCGGTATTCAGATTTTCTCGCCGCGAAATGACCCTGTTCCATTTGCTGCTACCGCTCCGGCATCCGTTTCTAAGATCGTAGAATCTCCACCTCTTCGCTAATCAAATCTTTTAGCTTGACGAAGAAAAATAATTAAGAGAGCTCTGATGGTATCTCCATTGAACGCGGATTGACTGGAAGGACTGGTTTGAACGGAATTCTACATTAGTCCGCGGCGAATAGTTCCCGAAAATGTCGTAGCATCGGAGTTCTAACGTTTAGAAGATCATTTTCAGATCCTGTAATTTTTTGTTCCGTTTGCTTATGAAATTTTTCAGACGAGCAAGAAAGATTAACCCTTTCGGCGTTGATTAAAATTACTGTACAATTGCAAAACGATTCTGAACGGCATAAAAGTCAGAAAGAAGATTTATAAATTCTATACCTTTTTTGTTAGAAATTAGAAGACCTTAAACGATCTCGGAAACCGTTTCTTGATATGTAAAACAGCTTTCGTTACCTATTTGTCGTCGCTAGTTTAACAGTTTGTACTTGTGAAAGGGTTAACCATACTGCCGTCGTCGAAATTCTATTAAATTCAATCACGTCAATTTTTCTTCAGGAAAGTTTTCAGCAGATTTCAATGTATATCGATACAATTGTTCGAAAATTTATTTAATTCTACATTGTTTCGCCAAATTTCGTATACCGGTACGCGTTTACTTTGCACTTGTTAAGTGATAACATTAAAGACTACGATAAATTGTGACCTACATTTGATGAAAGTCCGAAAAAGGATTAAAGGATGGAGCAACCATCAATTTAAGTCCTACTTTTTCAAGCTTATCTATAAAAATATGAATCTGCATAAAGATCCGCAGCCTACCGATAAACTTTATCTCACGAATGAAGTTGTATCCTTCGATTCTACTACGCGAAAGGACAGAATCCGTTTTGGTAGTTGCTTCCACGCGATGAAGCTCGCTCATAGAGCAAGAAAAGTTGTGTTTTCTTGCAGGCTGCGTAACGACTCGTCGATGTTTTGGGTTTCTTTGCGTTTCTCAAAGACAGACCGCTACTACGATAAGAAAACCTTCATCGGCAGTGATTTGTATGCTCGCCGTTAGGCTGGCTAGGCTTACAAATTATCGATGAGCACGAGCAGCGTCGTTAGGCGGACGTGAAAGTGGATCTCCGATAGTTTTTACTGTAACGCGGATACTTTGAGAAAGAAACAGACTCTGGACTCGCGTTCCCCGCTTAGAAACTTCGTATCTACGTTTACACGGGTCCCTAACGTGTAATTAGTAACACGGAAATGATCTCCGCCTGTTATACATATAATCACCTTTTTTTTTTTACTGTTGCTCCAGGAAGACACGAAACTAAAGCAATCCTAATTTACTCGCGAAAAAACTATTAATACCTTCTGAATTAGAGACGGGAATAAAGGCTAGGGATGGGATCAAGTTCAATCTACAGGATGTCCGAAAATGTCAGGGCACAACTTATGCTACGCGTTAATAAGACCAAGTAGATGAAAACAATTCATATAAGCTTGTGTCCGAAAATGCTTTATTGAAAAGATATAAGCGTTCAAGGATTTTTATGATTTGTTGTGGCATTTATAACAAATGCCGGAAAATTCTTCCTTCTGCATGAATATAGGCTTCCATTCGTCGAACTCTTTCGAATATTCCAACTGTATTGGAAATAATAGTAAACTCACTTCGAGTACATCACCGAAGTTGATCTCCCGTTTCTATCGCGAAAATGAAATCTTAAAGAGAATGTGTATTGTATGACTAAATGTCTAATAGACGTTGGAACAATTGATAGTAGAGATCTTGAGGCCGTAAGTCAGGACATGTAAACAATAACTACCATCGAGTATTATAATACGTATACGATTTTTTACAACGAATTTTAAGGCGAATTTTGGTTATAAATTTTTGAAGAATTATTATTTTGGTCTCAGTAACATGTAGTATAAATTTGGCCCTGACTATTTTCCGAGCAATTTCAATAACTATATTTCATTCCACGGGTTTTGAACACTACCCAAATAAATGATGTGTTAATGATTATACTTAAAATGTAATACGTGTCGAAACTTGAAATAAGTACTTGCAGATTTCGAAAGTATACTTATAAATACTACGATATCATGGAGAATCGAACATGTTATAAGTAGCATTCGAATCTTGGAAATCAGACCTCTGTAACCGGTTTTAAGTAATTAATTATAAGTTATATTAGCTAACTTAATTTCTTAATAGCTTAACTTATATTCTGAATTAGTTTGATTTACATTAATTAATAAGTTAATATTCGATATAATGCTTATAATTGAATTTTATTTGTTGACGTACATTGTACATATACGTAATGTAGAATTGAATTATGCAGTAAAGAGCAACATAATTGCCTTTAAAAGTGACAGAAAAAACGATTAGGAAGATCAGAGAATTTCTGAGATGATATTCACAAAAGTTTCGTATCTACTCGACTGAGATTCGAGTATACTTGAAAGTATCGTTTTCTTTTGTCGAAGTGCTTACAGAGGGTTCGAATTTATCTCATATAGATTCGAGTATATTTGTAAATTGCTATTTCTTTGGTCAAAGTACTTACAGAGGGTTCGAACCCATTTGGTAAAAGTTCGAGTATACTAGCAATATACTTGATCCCATCTCTGCTATCTACGGCACATTCTTGCGGACTGAGGACACAAATTTATATATCCTCTAGGTGGTTTATGGCGATCTTATGGTTGTTTTATACAGTTTACCGTTCCTCTCAAGGCGAACAGGCATTTGCAAATGAAAATTGATCTGTGCGGAATGAATTATTACAGGCTGTTGTAAAGTGCCTTTAATCTGTGCAAACTTTTCTATGCTCCGTTAAGTTTCACGCAAATCACGCCGGTCTTTAACCTTTTCACTGCGTAGGGCGCATTATATATATGTACATTTCCGCTCAGAAGTCTTAGGGCAGTTATTAGAGTTAGTTAGTTTCATTCGAATCGGAAAACAGATAGATAGCTGAAGCATAGGAAAATAATATTATATTTGATAGTGTATTAGTAATTTTGCTAAATAGTAAATACAGTTTAAAGTTCACAATCTACATCAAAGAGAGTTTATTGAAGGCTACAATTTTACAGTGTCTTAAGACTTTTGAGCTCACAAAAATTGGACAATCATTTGCTAAATGCATGAATTTATGTTTCCCCCCGGCACAATATCACTTAATACATATTGAAGAATAATTAACCCTTTCGTTACCGAGAACGAGATATCTCGCAATGTCGTTTGTACGACGCTACAGACGAGATATCTCGCGTCACAATTGTTATTCGGTACCATAAACGGGATATCTCGCTTCGCAATTTCTGTTTTACAATGCTAAGGGTTGAGATATTTTGCGTTACAATTTCTGTTATGCCAAGAACACCTCGCTGATACTTGTATCTATTACATGCTATCACAATTAAGTCCACAAGTTCATAATCATAGAAATATTGTAAGACAGAGAAAAGACTATTATTCACCGATAATCCGCGTACCTTTGAGCTCCGTTACGATTATTTACGTAATTTAGAACGAGTGGTTGAAAATGAACAATAATAACATTAGTTGCAGGTAAATACCTTCTATCGCCTTTCGTCGAAAATTTGATTCCATCTCTTCAACAATGGAACGTTGTCATTGCTCACACCAAATCGTTTATCAGCGTAACAATTGTTAGTACCGCTATCACTTATGATTTGATATTTCATTTGTCGAGCCACGATTACCACAAGCGCGGACTGTTGCGCGAAGGCTACTCTTATAAGCTAAATCAGACTTAGAAGGTCTCTTTCAAAATGTCGAATGAATGCCCTTAGTTTGTAAACACTAAAGGATAGGCACAAAGTATTTCATTCATAGCATCGCGTATCAGAAATTGCGACGCGACTGTGTCTCGTCTATAGTATTGCAAAACAGAAATTGCAAGTCGACGTGGCTCGTCCATGATAACGAAAGGGTTAACTATACAGGTTACCCGAAATATTCGTACGCGTACTATTTCTATACTAGTAGAAACTATTCTGATCTCTAAATTAAAATCTTTTTAATCCTAAAGATTCACAACGAAAGGGGTTAAAGTTTTCGTAACGATAACAAGATTTCATCTTGATTAGGAAATAATCGTCTAAAGCCGTATAGTAGGGTAAAACCGTATACCACATTTTTATATAAATGATACGCAACAAATGCAGCCAATATTCCCGAATTATCTTCATCGATACTCAATTGTTTTGTCAACAAATATCTATCACAAAACGCGAGCGCTATACACAATTCTCAAACTGACATTAACTTCCAGTGATTCGATCTAATTTCGAAATTGTTTGAAAAGCGTGTTACAGTTTTTAGTAATAATTAATATGTAGGTAATATGAAGATATATATTAATTAATCTTGTTTATATTATGTTTGGAACATTATTGCTGGTGACTTCCATTTTCTTATTTAGTTGTCAGCAAAAGTTTATGAACATTTATCTCGGGGAAAAATCGTACGGGGTAAAACCGGCTATACGATTATACCCTAAACGATTAATCGTAAATTACGGCTTAATTTTATTTTCAGTGTATCAGCAAAATGATGCGAAATTATAACAGAAAAAATGCCAAAGTGTTTCCGTTGTTAATTAGGACATGGAGCAATATTGAAAAATGCATACGGTTTTACCCATATTATGGAGCAGAATCGGGAAAAAACAGATATTCCGCTTTATCGTTAAAATGTGCAAAATGTTTAAATTTCTCAATTGTATTTTTCTCGATTCGTGTTATTTATAAATATCTTTTATAAGTGCAGTTTAAATTATACAGTTTACTTTATTAATTAACTTGTTAACTGCGGATAGCGAGTTAACACGTCCTACGAATTACCAATGTTTTATGGGTAATACTCTACTTTCTCTGCTTTCTAAGACATATTTATATTTGTATAAAAGACACTATATTTTTTGTTTGCATTTCCAATAATTAAAATTCCCTAATCAATATTAGTTCCGTTTTGTTAATGTATAGTTCTGGCTAAGAAATAACTCAGTTAAGGAGTTAAAAAGTTCTATGTCCACGAACTTAAGTATACGGTTCTGGTCGACTTTCCCCCACATATGGATTTATCTCGTCAACGAAATTTCGTCCCGCACGGAAAGATACAATGACACAGTTCATCCCCTAATTCCGCAATTATTCCAAACATGGTGGAATCACGAAGGCAAGGACACGCGACGACCCTGCTGCAGGGCGTGAAACACGAGGCCAACGACGACGGTAAGTTCATTAACCATCGCGACCGATACTTACGCACGCAATCGGCTCAGGAGCACCGCAAGAAACCGATCTGTCCCCGGCCCCGTGGCGACGAGCAAAAAGCCGTGGCGGAGACAGAAGTGGCGTAGAAAGAAGAAGAACAAGACGCTGCGGAGGCAAGCACGCGAACGGGAGAAAGACGAGAGGCGGCAGCCGGGAACACGAGGAATAAGAAGACGAGGACACAGCGGCAGCAGCAGCAGCAGCAGCAGAAGAAGAAGAAGACGAAGAAGTAGAAGATAGGAAAGGAGCACCAACCACGGGGTACCATTGCTGCTGTATTGCTGGATGAAGCGAAAGGGTAAGGAGGGGGGAGGACTAAACACACACGCAGTTGCACACACGAAGCGCGCTATAATCCCGCGACTGATTACTTGGTCGTGTCGTACCCGCCCATTCTCCTCTGAATTTTTCCTGCCCCCTTTCCACGTGTCCCCTCCGCAACGACGGTTCTCCTCCAGGTTGGCTTTTTTCTTCGCCAACTGCCGGTGTAACCGTTGTAATTAGTAGCTATCCCCGTTTAAACGTCCGTAGCCGTATACATATACTTGGAGAGAAGGTCTTTCTCTCTCTCTCTCTCTCTTTGTCTACGTGCTTGCTCTAGGGGGTAGTTGTCAGGGGAAAGGGGCTGGAAGAACAAGGAGGGAAAGGTGAGTTAGAAAGGGAGAAAGAGGGGAAAGAAGGGGGTGGCGAGGATGGTGGTAGTGGCGAGCAAACCACACGCCGCTGTAGCTGCTGCATAACTACGCGCTTATTGCACTATTTTCACCGTGAGCCGATACACGTGTGCTCGGGGCCCCCACCCTCGTTCCGGCTACCGCGCATTTGCCTGCTGCAGGATCAAATAGGAGAGCACGGAAGATCGACAGGTTGGTAGAGAGGGGGATGAGAAGGAGCGAGGAACTTGCGGAGGGAGAACGCGCGTCCCGTTCGTCCTGTCAAAGGATCAACAGGCGTCGAAGACGCATGGATCTGTGATTTAGAAAATCGCCGGTGAAAGAGGGGATGACAGCTAGGCTCCTAGGAGAGGTTCGAAGAAAGAGAGAGGGGTTCCAAGTTCGACCATCTTCATACCGATTTTCCCTTCTTTTCTATCTTTCGAACTATTCTAACGGAATATCCTCCAACAGGGACACCGACTTTAATTATGCAAGCATGTTGGAACGGTGTTGGTGTTTCCATAGCGATCGAACCCGGATCGACTGGCAAAGCAACGACGCGGACAGGAACGACGAAGTGAGTTATGCGCGCATAAGTCACCGAGGCGGGGAAATATTTATCGGCCGGCGAAAGAAGAATCCTCGATATGTAGCTCGGTGGAAAGTGCGCGCGGTTGGCCGCAACGTGAAAGCGCGTGCAACGAGTCGCGAGCATCGGCCCCCGGTTGGGCGTGGAAGTGATTCATTGAGCGGTGGCGTGCATGAGCCGCGTATTATCTAGATAATGATGAGTTACGCTGCTCGAAAATCTTCGGCGTAGGTCAGGCCTTCGGATAACGGCTTATTCGCGCGGCGGGTTCGAGCATCGCGAACAGCATCGCAGCCTGATCGCACAAGTTCATTAAACTCGGTAGGCGTGTCCCGGCCTCGAGAGGATACCACTAATCGTAAGTATGACAATGCGCTAGATTCGGTCTGATCTATATCAGCGACCCTGTTGAACCGCAAGAATCTCGCGGGTTTCGGCTTTGTACCGTTTACCTTGACAAATGCGCTTTAACAAGACTTTCGATCATGGTCTTAACCCTTTACACTCTAAAACTGTTTTAATAATATTAGATGTACCCATAAGTAATCCACTATTTTTAAATGGATCGATATACTTGTTTAATCGAAAGATAAAGTATTCTTTCAAGCAGAAATTTAATGCTGGCCTGGAAAATTTCGCAAAGCATTACGGAATAACAGTAATTATATTTAAGATAGAGCAGGAGTTCGATCTTCTTTAAAGAAAAAATTGAATTTAACAAAATAAATAGATTACACATTGGTACACCAAATATATATTCTATCGGTAACTTCAACACCCTTTTCTGGTTCTTGTGACACGTTAAAGTGTTATTCCGTCTTTCGAAAAGGGGTAGAATTGTCTTTGATTTGCTTTACTTTGAGAAAAAATGCAAATAGAGCTTGCGGAAGTAAATAAAAACCTTAAATCATGTCGATCAATTTTGTTGAAAAAATTCGAACATCAGAAAGAGAAACTGAATAAATATTTCCAGTACTGCGATTTGATAAAATTTTACCAATTTTAAATTTACTTAAATTTGCTCTTATTGCAAATCTATCGAATCTGCAGTGATATTTTTAACCTAAACATATAATATCGAGAGCGCAATTAATTTAGCGACCAGCGGAACGTAATTTCGCTGGAGGTTCTGCGGGATCATCGCGGATTTATTGCCAGGCACACCGAGCAGGTTAATATCTATGTGCTCGATTAAAAATCATTTTTCTAAGATAGCTCAAGACCACGTCCAATTTACTTCCAAGTTACTTGCTGCGCTCGTAATTCAAGTATAATTACTTAATAACAGATCGGTCTACAGCGAATCGGTCCCTTTACGATCGCAGCGACCATGAAACTTTAAAGTCTTTCCCATCCTACAGCCACGCGCATTTGCCCCAATTTCCTTTATTCATTTCACTCATCTGATCTTCCTAAAACTACGTACGTAGCAACCAACGGAATATAATAGCTGCCTAACCAAAGAAAGAGAGGAAGGAGAGCAAAACTAATTGTAAGATCAAGAAGAAGAAGAAGAAAAGCTATAATACGAGCAACTCTACTTGTATCTGCTGCGAAACCTATCCGGACGATCTCGATGGGTCGGCTGAACCTCGCGATGGTTAATAATTTCCAGCGGTAATATTTCGCGATATAGCTGCTCGTCATCGGATAACGCTATCTCAATTCCGAGGCCTAGTGGAGCGTACACGTTGGAGCGGCAATTTCATATAAAAACCACAACCGCGTGTGCGTGCATCTCTACCACGCGTCTACACACACGAAACTATCCGGATAGTACGTGTGTGTGTATGTATGCCCGGTGTGTTCGCGTCACGAACGCCTATATGCATCAGGATGACCGATCGTCGGCTTCTTCTTTCTTTTCCAGCGCTCTCTTAACCGGCTTACCACCCTGCACACACACCCATTACTAGAGGCAGCCTAGGCTTGATCCACACGCATCGAGCGTGGATGATCGAATGGCCACGGATCCGACCACGACGACGACACCGAACCATTTCAGGGACGGACGAACATTGGCTCAGGCCTTGCTAGATAGGTAGAAACAAGCGTGTCCGTGGCGGTGAGTTTGACGCGTGCACACGGGTTGCGTCGTCGACGCGACCGACTACAGAGTTCGTCGAACTGGAATAGAATTCCATTCGGACCGCTTCTAGGGGTGGATTCTGACGCGCTGCCCGCTAAAATAAGACCGCGCACCGGCCGGATTTAGAGGCGCGACCATTGCCGTAGGTTCAGATCCGCCAATTTTTTTTACTCTCTTGTCTATCTCTACGTTTAAGGTTTCTTCGACAAATTATTCGACTGCCGAGTATTAACCTCTTAGCTACACGGTATGCCACGGTATATAATGGCTTTCCCTAAAGTCTTCATTTCTTACGGTACGCCACTATAGCGGCTCACATGTTTTTCTTGTGTTTAAAACTTTGTACATTGTGTCTGCGATCAGATGGCAATATACGATATGTTCAACTGTTATTAAAATTCAGGAATCTGTTCTTTTTTGTGTAAATTTGTATGAGAAACTGTATGAATGAGGCGAGTAAATTAGAATTAACAATCAATTTCTACAATCACTAATGAGAGAACTTGCACTTTTGAGAATATCGTTATTATTCCTAGCTATGCAACCTTTAAAAATGCTATATTGTGAAATTAGAAAATTGCTTTTTCACAATTTTGTAGATGACGTCGAGACAAATTCAGAAGATATATTATCACGTTGATTCCAACTGCTAACTGGTTAACCATTCCTCAGACCAACGCGAAACATTCGCAACGGAAGCGAGTTTTTTCGTGGGATCCTCTTCATAGAGATATCAATTTGCATGGCTGTTTTCCTAATTCGCTACGAATCCATTACCGCTACGAATGCTTCGCGCCGATCCGAGGGAACATTTAATATGTATATGAGGGTAAGTAGAATAATTTCTCAACGATAGCGTAGCTTCACGTTTGCAGATTTTCTTAACTTTCTTGCTTCGATACTTAAGGTTTCTCCAGAAAATTGTTGCTATCCTAATTGTTAGGACGCGTGAGGATAAGTATAATAACTTCTTAATGACTCTAGGGATTAACATCCGCTATGTTTTATTAATCTCCTCGCTTATGAGTTCAAGATTTTTCAAAGAATTATTAGTATCTTTGTGGTTGAATGCGCGCCTTCTTAGTTGCATTAACCCTTGTATGTATAATTTATCATTGCTGCATTCTGAGCATTTTTTAACCAAGCAATGACCGCTTAAGGAATTCCAAAGCGACATTTAGAAAGATTTTCCTGTACTAATTTCAGCTCTTCTTGGAGATATTCTACTTTGATGTATTAGGTCGGTGCATATAAAATGTAATTTTTTCGAAGGATGAGAGTAATGGATGGATATTATTCTTTTAATGTCATAATATCGTCAATTAGAGTAAACCACATTAAGGAAGAAATTAATTGTAATGTACATATGTGCGTATTATAATAAAATTGTGGAAATTTCGATTTTTGATAGCACGAATAATCGGAAAATTTAAGCAATTCTTTATAGAAATCGAAATTTAGAAAATATACCCTAAACACTTCTGAAACTGGGATTTGAGGAAGATTATATAAATAGAGGAATAGTTCATTATTGATTTGCAAAATTTATGGTTAATAACCTTTCGTCGAAAATTAGAAGGAAGATAAGACAATCCTAAATTTGGTATTTTTATAAAAAAAAATGAAATACTAATAAATTACTGAAGAAAAGTGTATAGAATAATAAAAAAAATGATTTCAACTAATATGTGTAAATTTACATAATTGCACGTTCACCTAATAATTTCTTTTCGAATGAATCCCGAAAAATCCCTTTGCAGATGCGTAGATACAAAATTAGACTTACGATTCAAACGAGTCTCCATAGATCGTACCCATAGATCACAATGCTACAAGCCTAAAGATAGCCGCCATCCATTCTAATCTCGGATTCTGACTGTAAAAGCGATCCAACAAGTCAATAATTCCATCCAAAGCCAGCCAACTTCTCTCTAACCGAGGTGTTTGCACCGAACGTACATAGTAGCCGCGTCCAAAGCAAAACGAGCGCGAGAAAGCCTTTCTTCCAAGAGAACAGATCTAAAGACCAGAGACTATCTGCTGTGCTGCTTTGATCGGGCTACTCTGGGGCCGTTTTCCTGCGGATCCTTGGAAATTCTACCGACGACAACGTTGTAATGAGTTGGCCTGTGTCGTTAGTCGAGATCTCGATGATTACGAGGAGTTTCTGCCGGTTCGAAAAGCACGAGGAGGGACGCACCGAGTGGTCGTGGGCCTCTCGCCTCGTAGATGACGGATGGGGACAGTTGTTGCATCGCAGTCGCTGCCAAGAATATCTTCCATACCCCTCCCCCGTCACCTTTATCTCCACAAACGTCACTCTCCTTTCTCCCCCTTCTCTGTCTCTTTATTTCTTCCTCCTCTTTGGTCCTCCCTTTCCCCTCTTTCGTCTCTCGTTCTGCTCTAACCCTTCCTCTGGACGATACTTTTCGTATCTCCTCCTTTGCGTACCCTCCGGCTTCGGATGTTAGATCGCATGAATTTTGTTGGTCTGGTCGCGTAATTATCACTTATGAGCGCTTCTTGTGTTAGGTTGCTCGGAAAGCTCGTGGCGATCTTTGAGGAACATTCAAAGGCGCTGCGTAATACGTATATTATACGATTACCATTTCATTGAATAATTTTGCATGTTTTTTTTTATGATTCTACGAGTATTAGGATATTGTACAATTGCATTATTACAAAAGGTTTTCTTTTTTTTTCTTTGAAAATGTATTACACCAGGTAATTTTTCTAAACCACTAGCGTATTCAATTTCTGGTCGCTGTTAAAGTATTGCAATAAATGATAATAGGATGCATGGGATGGAATATCCTAGGGAACGTCCAATTATTACTGCCCTTAACTAAGATAAAATTGTTAATCGGCATCGCGTTTTTCTTTAATCAACTCGAGGCGCTATTCCGTAATTACTGAATACATGTCGTACAATCGTAAATAGTATTTATGTAAATTAGTAGTATTATCACTTAACAAAGGCTAATTAAAATAATTCCCTTCTAATCTCACCAATTATAAAACAGAACTTGATATGATTAATATCTAGACTACGGATATTTATACAATTACAGACAAATATGCAAAAACGTAGGGAATGCATATAATATGTACACGGTCACAAGTATAATGCGTTTTATGATATTTGAAAGGTGAAACCAATCCGTATATACATTTCATTTCTTTGTTTATATTTATAAAAATATCATTTTACCAAGGGAATGCAGTCTGTTAATGACGCTACGAACTTTCCCAACAACCTAATGCATCGGATTCTTCTAAGTTTAATAGTAAATGTAGGACACAGGTTGCAATTGCTGCTCGCGCAGCGAGTCACTTTCAGTGATGCTTCGTAATTAACCATACGTTTATGTTTTAATACACAGTAGCCAATGGTTCCGCGAGACGCTTAGCGAAGCCAACGAAGCCTCGACGAGAAGCTAATTGGATTCTCGAACCAATCGCCATTTTTTCAAAACATCAACCATCCCACTCGACCATATTTGCATCGCAAATTAAACAATACGTTTCTTCTGCTCCACGGCCAGTCGAATCTAGAGGCTTCCACGTTAACGCGATAATGAATACGCGATAATGACTGATCGCTCCTCGAAGGGAATCCTTCCACTGCTCAGAGATTGCACGTAAGAAAAAAACGCAATCGTAAAGCACCGGGATATAGCGGTCATCTACGATATCACGCGCAAATTGTTAGGCTCGCGCTCGTGTAACTATCGTAGATCCTCCGGTTCGCCAGCATAGTAAACTGTTATAACTGGAGGGCTTTCCGGTGGTAGAGGGATCATTCGTCTCGGCCGGATCTGTTTTCCAAGACAGATCCGAACAGAGAGGATCGAGAACACACGAACTACACGAGGTTTGCGTTTCGAATATTAATGGCTGTTGTGTATCGCTGGACGATATTATCGAGTAGTAGTAGTCGGTTGGAAAGTAATTGGTGGGGCTCTTTTTATATTTTTTCTTTCTCTCTTTCTCTCCTCCTTGCCCTGTTCGTTGTGGTAGGCGCCACTAGAAACAACGGCGGCGTAATAACGATTTCGTGTAACATCAGCATCAAGAACGAGACCCGTTAATGTCTTCGAACGCCGGAGCATTTCAGAGAGATACGCCAACTTACGCTTAGCAGAGCAGAAATGTATTTCAGTTATCACTATGATTTATCGCCTTTGGATTTTTTCGCTAACGAGCGTCAGCCACGTAATTAACTTTGTAGAGCGGCAATGTACCGGGCGCACCAACTATTGGCAGGCCTCTTCTTTCGAGTTGCGCGCACAATCGACTTGCCACGAGTCCTGCAACACTCTTCGTGTTTATGCATTCTCTATCGTTGCCGTGTCGAACTTGCCCGTCTTTCTGCCTGCCGTGCACGTAGGTACATATGCATGTACACACAAGCGGAACGGCGAAAAAAATTACGCGAATGAAATTGACGCGTGCGTGCATGTTAAAAAGAATATCCATGGCGCCCCCTCGAGACGATCCTCGCCAGGAAACGCCACGTCTGTTTTTTTTGGGGCCGTCCTCAAACCCCTGAGCCTATTATTACATATACAAGCTGGAAAATTAAGAAGGTTACGGACTACTGCTGCCGAGTGATTATTCATATGATATACACGGTGACTTGCTACTTCTCACTGATTATTTGATATTCAGGTTTTAGCAACAACTAAGGAACTCTTTAGAAGAAGGATGTATAGATTTACGCTACCGTAGGTTTTCCAATGTTTAAGATTAGGGGATGAATAAAACGAATAAAAAGAGAAGGGGATGAAAATTTGATGTAACGTAGATACGTGTGTATTGTATTAGAATTATGAGAACTTCAGTGTTTGACGTCGCGAATTATCGGAATATTTCTGCAATTCTTTGTGCAAGTATAAATTTGGCAAATATACTATACATTTATTGAAACTGGAATTTGGAGAAGATTATACAAATAGTGGAATAGTTCAACGTTAATTTGTAAAATGTATGACTTGTAATTTTTCACTGGATAGTAAATTGGGAGGAAGGTCAGAGAATCCTGAAATCGATGTTTTTTATGATTATATAATAATGAGAGTAATTGTTGGAAAGAAGTGTACAAAATCATGTAAAAATTATTTTAATTAAATATACATGTGTAACATTTTGAAGAATCTACTTATTTATGCTACAAGTTGTTCGAATGGATCGTTTTGAATTAAAAAAGTTTCCCCAATGTTTCCTTTTCGTATTACACGAATAGAGATTAGGGTACTATTAATTATATAGTTGGATTCGCGTGACACGTGTACTTGCAACGTAATTTACTCGTTCCACAATGTAGAATAAAACTGCGTAAAGAATATTTAAACACCGAAAATGCAAATTTTATTTAACTTGTTAATGCTCTCAACTTAACGTCTTAATAATTACACTTCCCATACAATAATTACGCATAACATGAATATTGTTTACACATAGTTATTATGCATAAAACATCGGAGCGTCTGGTAATCAGATGAGAAATCGAAAGGTCCGCGAAATATCAAGAATATTCAATGGATTCAAGCATGAACCCGTTCATGCACCGTGCACGATTTTCCATCGAGGAATTGCAGATTAGTCAATATTTTAATTAGTGGCATATCCCAGGGTTCTATCGAGTCCAAGAGAGGGCAGAGAGAGGATAGTCGGGGCGAGGGGGTGAGATCGAGGTCGAAAAGGGCGTTCCGTGGAACGTCCAAAAATCGAAGATTAAAATTCATTTAGCATTAACAACGACTCCCGTCGAATGCACTCCGTGTAAAGGCTGCTCCCTGAATCTATATTGAGCACCGGTTCCACCTCTCGGTTACCATAGCTAGCCGGAGAGCTAACGGCTTCTCGATTTTTGTGGGATTTTATCAGGGAGCGGGCAGCAGAGCTACGCCCGCCGATGCGTATATGCACGAGCTTGCGCGCAAAGAGAAGCAACACGAGGAAAAATAATAATAAAAGAAAAAAAAAGATAGGGAAAAAATAGGAAAAACGTGCAAAAAAGGAGAAACGAAAGCGATGCAGAGAGAAAGAGGGAGTGAGAGAGAGAGAGAGAAAGAGAGAGGTGGACAGGGAGGGAAAGAAACGAAGGAGAGGCGAACGGTGTAGCGCGATAGGGGGAATGGGAGAGAGGAGTAGAAAGAGAGAGAAAAAATGGAGAAGCAACGCGAAAACAAGAATCCATGCGGCTATTGCGGCTTCCGTTACGCCAGAGAGATGCTGGTGCTGCCGGTGTTGCTGTTGCCGGTGTGCGTTCGATCTCCTCGGCCAGGACCGAACCCAGAACGCCTGTTCGAACCGGTTTCGAACTCCGGATCGCGTAAACTGAGTGACAGCCTTTTCGAAACAGGCTTTCCCGCCCTTCGACGATCGACCGCGAAACGGTGCACGCCCGTTACGATCCATCTCCTCGCAAACGCCTCTTTATGCTACATATTTTTTGGCTCGCCAATGATACCGTCGACACACCGGTACAGGATAAGATCCTAGTGCAGCGATCCTTGTAGTTGCCAACCCTGTCGCGATTAGAAAGTCGTAGATCGCGTTATCAAATGAGACATCCTGCGTCTTTCCCTTTCTCTCTCTTTTTCTCTTTTTCCTTCCTTCTTACATAGATAATCAGCGAATTAATTGGCAGAGCACGGAATCGCATGATCGTTTTGCTGTTCTAAATTATAATTTCTCGAGGTCGCATCCTGCTGCAGGGTCGCAAAAACAACGATCGCCATCTCAATCTCCTCTTAAACGCGATCTTCGGCTGCTTCTTCTGAGTGTGCACGATCTTTCGGTTGCTGGCTGTTGTGGCCGGTTTAAGTTCGTAACTCATCTGCGTCGATCACGTCGATCCGATCGGCCGATTAGCAATAGCGGAGTTAACGAGCGCGATCTACGCTCGATCGACGCGATCGTTGCCGCGCCGCGTGTCAATCGGAACATGCGGCGATCGAACATATTCGGCTCCGATCGTTCGCGGAATGGTGAAACTGGATTAATCGCAAGAGAGATCGATTATCCGGTATGAAATCGGGTAACGTATGTTTACCGCAGGATAATTCCGTCGGAAAAGTTTAATTCCTGCGATTAATCGCTGCTATCTCGTGGCCTCGCGTTTCCTTCTCCTCTCGCCGGCAGGAAAGTTGTAAATAACGAATCTAACAGTTGAATTATAGAGCATCGGGATATTTCCGTGATCGCGGATTTTGATCGTTTTTCACGATACGTTAAACTACGACACTCGGAAACAGGAATTTTCTTTTCAACGCGTTGCTACTTTACTTTTATTTTCTAACTCAGGCGATAATCACACCGGTACGGATTTATATTCTTTTTGGTTTGGAAAACTAAAATGTCTGTGATTTTACGAATAACCAACCGGACATACTTTCCTATCTGGTTGGTGCACAGGAAATATCGTTTTTCGAAGTAACCAACGTTAAGCACAACTAGATCCCTTAAAATATTACACACGTATATTCGATTAAAATAATGTTTACACCATACTATACGCTTCTTTTCAACAATAAATTAGTCTCATTATTATATACGTATAAAAATCACCATTCTCAAGATTCTCTGATCTTCCTCGCAGTTTACTGTCCAGTAAGAGGGTTGAAGAATTGAGAATCACGAGAGTCACGTAACCTGTAATTTTTCTTATTTCGTTTCACACGTTTCCTTGAATCCACAATTTCACCCTACAACACTAATCCCCGTCGAAAAATGTGAAAGTGCGAACGTGTGTCTGGGAATGGCATAAGTGGCGGTGCGTGCACGCTGGGCGCGCACGATATCAGGGTAGCAACATATGATAATGATAATCAGAATAATGATAATGATAGAAGATTTGTAATTATCCAAGTTACGCAAGTTTCCAGCGAAGGCATATATAACCGGCAGGGTAACGTGCGACGCAAACACACACACGATCATTAGAGAAAATGTATGGTAATCAAGCCGCGGCCCGTTTCCGCGCGAAATAATCCCGACAATCAGAACCTGGTCGTCCGATCCGAGCAAAAGTAGCGACGCTGGCCGCGGTAAGTCATATCGACGACACGCAGAGCTTTCTACGTAATTACTGCTATCGATTTCGGCGTATTACTCTGGCAGGAAAATGCATAAACGTGTTATATGCGCTAGGGATTTTTTCCTCCTTTCCACACGAACTGCACCAAATTCTGCGCCATTCGCTTGTGCAAAATTGGAGCAACGGTACGCGTTTAAGACGTTATTTTCTTGCCGAGGCCAAATTTCCCCGTCGTTTCATGCCGTTGTTCCTCGCTGTTACCGTAAATCACCGGACCCGGCGCAGTTTTCGCGCCACGCTGGAAACGACCCTGCCAAATTGGCGAACCGCGTGCACTCGTTACTCCCGGGGAGTGACCACGATGATTTTTTTTCGATACGCGTAAACACACTACTCGTAACTCGTCACGATTCCCGACACCGTAAAAAGACGAACGATTTAAGGGGTTTACTGATTAAGGTCGTTGCTGTTATGACTCTTGATTAAAAGTCGAAAAGCTTCGCAAACTTTACGTTGACCCATTTACTAAGTACAGGACACATCACTCATCTATAGGAAACATCATAAATTTCAAGCTGAAATACCGATCGTGTAAAAAAGCAGGGGTATTTTATAACCCTTAGGAATTAAAATGGTGACTTTGAAAATTATATTTGATTCAACCATCAGAGTTGATAAAGTTAATTCGCTGTAATATCATGCGACTTAAAAGTTACATTTTTACATTGTTATTCTTCATTACATTGTTATACTTAAATTTGTTGAATTTTATCTTATTTCCATATCACTGTACTACACTGTATATCATTTACACAGTCATTATTGATTCCTGGTTTTCAGGCTGAAAAGTAAATTTTGACTTAACTATCATTGGACAACAATGATAATAGCATTGTCTAACTACAGGATAGATCACTCCATTTATGGGAAACATCATAAATTGTGTGCCTAGTCAGAATTGGATCAAACTTGAATGAAGTAGTATTTCTACTTATTATTATCATTGAGAAAAAGTGATACTTTCGATTACTTTAATTTAAATGATTTTATTTCACCGTGATGCTCTTTAATATAAATATAAAATTAGGTCCTCATCCTAGAAATTTGCAAGGCGTCTTATAATTTTGCCCACCAGTATATCTACACATTATTATACGTTTAGATTTTAGAGAAAACAATCGATTATCGCAATGTTTAGTTACAATTCCCATCGTTTCAAATACGTTGTTTTCTAATTCTACTCTAAACTAGGAACATCAATCGAGACGTTAAAATGGTAAAAGGACCAAATAGTCCCCGGATGATTCTATAGTAGAATGAATAGTCTATCCTACGCTTCGCCGATGCCTGTACTTAGTCAATAATAATACAACTCGCACTCGAATGTTTCAATCTCAACACTTACCGCCAACGCGAAGGCGCCGCCAAGACTGCGCACGCGCGGGTGCATTCAAACGCAAGTAACCTGGTCCTCCGCATCCTTTGCAATCCTCCATTATCTGAAATCGAACACGGGAAAGAATCAGAGGAAATTGCCGACCGAAGAAAATCACGAAAGGGTTAAGTAAGTGTCGCGAATGCGTAGCCGTAAGAATTTGGTCGGGAACATTGCGAGTTGCAGAGTTAGAGGCGGAGTAGGAGGAGGAGGAGCAGGGAGTTCGAGGCGGGGCGGAGATTTCCTCCGAGCGGGCGCCTCGCGATAATTAAAGAAGTTTATTCATATGAGATGCACGCGAGTTAACGAGCAACATGGATGATGCTCCTCGCTAAGCAGCGCTCCAGATAATGATGCTGCGCATCGGTCTGCGCCGTTGCGCGGTTGCCAGTGCTTCCGCTGCGTCGGTGCTGCTGCGCCGTTACACGCACCCGGATCAGCTGCATCTAGAGCCGAATGCGTGTATGCACCTAGACGGGCCGAACTGACACACCCATAATCACGGCAATTATGCACACGAAGCCACGACAGCCTTTCTCTCTTTCTCTCTATCTTTCTTTGCATCAAGTTGCCCGCTCCTCGATCCTTTCCTCTCACCCTGATTTCTTCTTCCCCCTTTCGCCCCTCTTCGCCCTAACAATTCCGAAGTTGCCTTCCACGGACGAACGCTTGATCGTTTACGTCGATGCGATTTAATTATTATGCCTTCGGATTTCTTTCGCGCTCTGTGCAACGGAATAAAAGGCAGAGGCAGAGAGAAAGGAGGGACGAGGAGAGTTCGATACGTGCAACGCGTCACATTCTTGGCGTTTCGTTTCGATGCTGTCTTTATTGGTTCTAGGTGACGCCTGCCGGTCGCCTGAATGAAAGACGTGGCCTGAAGTGTATATCCAGGAACGCCGGAGATCCAACACTGTCATCGCTCTTATTGGAGAACCGGAGGAACTTTCATGTTTCTTCGAATCACCATCGTGGCGCTATATAGGCTCGATCGTCTAACTCGTTCAACTTAAATTACGCATAAACTAAGTGTTATATGGAAGATAATTATGGAGATATTACGTAACAACTTCCTACTGATACGGCATGACTTTGGTTTATCTTCGTAATTACTGTTTTTTGAACCTATATGCTAATTATTTATGCGGCATTCAGCATTCTTTCGAACCGCAGGGTTAGATATTAAATAATAGATTTACAAAACTTCAAGTGACCTTCATATATAGTGGCAAAAAGATAAAGTTTCGAAGATCTAATAACTGTAACATTCTCTTCGTATCATATTGGGTTGTAACATATAGGGTGTCCTAAGTTTTTTCCGCGAAACTTTATCAATATGTTGTACGAGTATAAATAAGCAAAAAATGTTACACAAATATAGGTCGTTTGATGTTTTATTAAAAAGTTGTAACAAAAATATGAAATATAAAAGTAAGTATGATAGAAAACAGGAATAAATTGACACCTTAAGTATAACCAATTATGTATGCATTTTCTACTTTAATCAATTTTCTTCTTCCATTCTTCTGATAGTCAAAGGATTCCTATCGCGTAGAATTTGTGTTACAACCTAATATAATCTTTTTTTAAACAATTTCCTATACAAAAAACAGTTTACGAGCAATTAGTATAGCGAAGTTAGGTAATTCCAAGACCATCGCCCATTTTAAAGAACAGTTCAAAGAGTTAAAAGAAAGGAAGAATTTAGCATTCCGATTTCCACCGAAAACTTTTCACCTATATCTGCGAAAATAAGGGAAATTCCTACTAATACCCGGAATATTAATTTCGAATTAAAAAGAAAATCAATGGAAGCTTCGATATGGATCCAAGTTGGAAAGTGGTTTGAAACTTTTGTCCGGCAGTGAATGTATTGTATGCGATAGAATGATTGCGTTTGATGGTTTGGAAAGAAGAGAGAAAATTACAGAAGAATGGTAACGGGCAGAGAGAAGTAATTCGCGCGAGAGCGCGGCCATCACTTTAATCGGCATTAGCAGGCTTGCGCTCTTATGAATACGCGCGAAAATAGACACAATGTTGGAATACATAAAACGCGGGCAGCCACGGGCGCTAGCCAACGCGGTTCAATCTGATTGCGGGCTTAATGAGCGGTATTATGCAACCAGTGCTGGAACGGAATAAAAAAATCCATGAATATTGCAGGATATGCAATTGCAAAAGAATATTAACGGTATATTATTACGTGTTAATTATCACAACACGTCAATCGTCTGGCCCGTCATAATTTACACTTCAATCCCGTGCTCGTTTCCGACGGACAGAGATGCCATCGTGAACGCTACTCGTTTGTTTGCCAAACCACGGATATTAATTGCCTTTGTTAAACATATTAATGCCATTAATTACCAAATGCAACCCTTTTAGTACAAGCTAGCAGAACGGGAAAAGAAAGGAAGTAGAGAAAAAGAAGATGCTGGGGAAAAAAACGGAAAAAAGGAATGGAAAAAGAGTTGGAGAGAAATCACGAATATTTAGCGACGCTTGGACCGAGGTAGAATTTTCTGCCGCATTAAATATTACTCCACGTTAGCGCACGCTCATAATTTTCCTTCGTTTCGTCGTGCGAGCGTATCTTTCGTGGCGCATAACGAATCTTCTATGTTGCCCGTTCGGCCGCGAATTTCGAGCTCCTTCTTTACCCTCCTCTCCCTTTCTCGCTCCCTCTCTCTCTCTTTCTCTGAACGAGCACACCATACTACTCCTTTTCACTACCACTACACGCTCTAAATTCGGTTTCAGGCGGTAGGCAAAAGAGTTCCTGCCTGGTCGGGCCGTGCAGCGAAAAAACTCGCGAAGCCTAAGCGAAACAAGCCGAGAGATACACGTGGCCAGACAGACGGAGGGACATGGGAACCCGGGTAACCCAACCTAACCCGCGGTTGGGTGCCCTTCTGGATCCCTTCGCCGAGTGACCCAAAAACCAACCAAAATTATCCTTCAGAGAAACTTCGCAATTTCGCAACCAAGCATACTGGTTATCTTTTAAAAAGGGAAAACGTAAAACTTGCATATTTAACCAGTTCGCTACGGCCGATTTTAAATCCATTTGCGTCATGGACGATCAATTAACAGTATCATTGCGTATCGACTAATATTCTCACTTTCAATTTTAAGTTGAATTTATCGTTGACGATTGAATAACAATTAAAGAGGTAAAACTCGCTGGAATTACACTAAAAACTTTGTGTTTTTATACTTACTGTTGCAAGACGCGCACAGATTGTTTTACATTCGGCAATAGATGAATTATAGGGTCAATCATCACGCGTGGATTATTCCGGTTGCGAATGCAAATGAGTTAATCAAAGAATATGCAGAAAGCATCTAAATATTGAACTGCATTATGTTAAATCATTGACTAAGTACAATATAGACCACTCGTTTATAGGAAATATTATAAATTTGAAACTGAAATATCTATCGTGAAAAAAAGCAGAAGTTTTTTACACCTCTTACTATTTAGAGTGGTTATTTTAAGACATATTCAATCTGACCATCAAAGTTGATAATGTTAGTCCTCTATAATGCCATGTAACTTAAAACTTATTTTGATGAATTTTATCTTATTTACATATCACTTTATTTTTTCATCGCTGGTTATTGATGCCAGTCACTTAAATAGTAATTATTAATTCCTGATTTTCAGGTTGAAATTAATTTCCAGTTTTTTGGACATAATTATAATTTCTTTGATTGTAAAAATAAATAGTATTCGGGTTTTAAAGCGATGTACAATACATATGAAGAGATACATGCATACACATAATTATAGATCAATTATGTCGAAAACAATTGATTATGACGATATTTAATTATAATTCCCACGATTTTGAAAACCTTGTTATTTTATTCCACTATAAACTCGCGATGTTGCATATGACTATATATGAAAATGAACAGCTTATTCTATGCCTCGTCAATGATTAAATTCACATTCTTCTTCCACTTCTTTCCTACTCTTCAGATAACAACGAATTTCAAGTGTTTCAAGACGCCAATAGTGGTTCTAATTACCAAAATTAATCGGCATAATATATCAATAACGCGATACGCGTGAATTTCTTCAGCACCTGCAGGCGGCGATAATGACGAAAGGGTTAAGAGGAAAGATCGACAAACTCAGCAAAGATTTAAAGCGAAATAATTGCATCACGTGAGAGAATAATTTAATTAGTTTGATTCATTACTGCGGATGTGATTGTCCAACGAAAAACATGGTCCCAAGGACGAGTTTTAATTTAGTGGCCGTGTTTCACGCGCGATTATTTCCGTGATAATACCGCCGCAACATTGTAGCCTAGCACGATTAATACCTGAGACATCAACGGAGACCTTTCCGGGATGTTATTACCGAGAATCGTTGTTTCACTGGCGATAATTACAGTGCTGCACAATCGCTGCTATTTGTTCGTAATAACTTCTTATGCGGTATCATTGTAAGCTACGTGATACTTGCAACAAAATTGACTGCTTGCCTTTGCAGTATGAATTTCAACAAAAATGACACATTTGATGCTAACAGTCCTTTGCTTCTTAGATACGCGATTTTGCTTCTGAAATTTATAACTTAGACACCATCGCGTTTATCTTGGGCGTCAAGCTTGCGAACACTGTTTCGGAACGAGTGAAGCCTAGTCCTAGCAGAATTATTGACTTCTTTGCAAGCTCACTCAGGCGGCAAAGTATATAGTAAGCCAAGCGCCGAAGTAGCAGATTAACCCTTTAAATTTCGAATTATTATATTCCCTGACTCAGAAGCTAGGTACTACTCGCAAGACAAGACAAATAAGTTCAAAATCAGTATAATGATAATTACAATAATTAAAAGAAAAAAATTAGGCATGGAATCACGTTCAATATATTCTGATGAATCCGAGACAATTTCAATAACCATATTTTGTTCTATGGATTTCGAATACTACCCAGAAGCAGTAATGTTTTAAGAATTATACTTGAAATATATTAATATTGTGAACGAATTCTATCAATGAATAAAATTCAATAATAAGCATTGTATCGAATATGTTACTAAAAACTTGTTACAGAATTCCAGTTTCCAAGATTCGAGTACTACTTATTAAAGGTTCGATTCTCCATAATATCGAAATATTTATAAGTACGCTTTCGGAACCTACAAGTACTTATTTTAAAGTTAGATACCTATTTGGATAGAATGAAACATTTCAAGTATAATCGTTAAAACGTTATTATTTTTTGAATAGCATTCGAAACCCGTGAAACATAATATGGCTATCGAAATAATCTCGAATTCGTAACTATACATTGAACACGATCCCATCCATATTGAGAACGTTAGACCGTCCTTGACTCCGAAAGAAAGGAAGCAGCGAATAATAACGTTGGCCGGATGTCAGCCGCCTAATTTCTCATCGACGCGGAGAAACACGCGTTGCGTACACCCACGCGTTGCTTCTCCGCGTCGATGATTAATATTCGGGCTTATTGACGAGAATAAAAAGCGTGATTGGACAAGCAACTTATTGGTGTTTCGGTGATAAGATAGACGGACGCGTGGCGAACGACGCGACGTGGAGGAGTTTCGCGCGGACGAGCAAGCACCGAGAGGGGAAACGAAGAAAAGGAGAAAAAAATGAGGAGGCCAAATTCGGCCAATGCACATTTCGCGCGAAATAACTTGCTCGCCGTCCAATTCATCCCACTCCGCTCGAGCAACCCTCACCACCGTGGCGTTGGCTCGCACAACCCTCGCGCCTCGCACCCCTCAGCGCCCAAGCATCGCCACACCACCGCTGCCGCCACCACCATCGTCTACTCTACCCCACTTTCGTGCCTCCTCCAATGTATTCCTGGCGTTTCGCACTGCAAGGTCAACAAACTTCTCCCCGATAAAAAATAAATGAAACGCAGGACTGTTTGAAATTGTAACAGTGGCAACCGAGGGAGATTGCTCCCGATACTTTAAAGAGGCACCATTCCTTCCGTCGTCCTTTCCCTACCGACAGCTTGTCATCTTCTACCTTTTTCCTCTTTGCATTTCTTCTTCTTCTACTTTAAACGTCCTTTTGCCAGTGGTTAAGACGATTGTCCGGAGTGAAAGACTTTTAGAACGATATTACTATTAGGAACTCTATCGGAGTGATCTTTTTTCTTGAAAAAAAAATCAATCGCGTGCACGGTATTAACCTTTAACCTTTTTTGAGTGCTGCTCGATTTCAGACAAATCTATTTAAATGTATTTAAGCATACGAAACTTATCGTTGTAATTACATTTGTGCTTTGTTAGATGTTGTGAAGCAACTATGACGTTCTATAATTTGTCTAGCGTAAAGAAGATTACATTCTGGACACTTTTAAGAGTACCTGTACTCGTGTAATCAATGATATTCGTCTTATGAAACGCCTTCTAAGAACCTTATTTGTTTGCAATTTTATATTTTATGAATTTCCATCCCATCTTGATTATTCTAAAATATGTCCCAATTTATATTAATGTTAAAGATTTAAAATATGTATATAGAATTCTGTGACTGGCTGTAACTACTTATACGGATTTGTATATTTCATGCGACAAAACAGAAATTTGGAAATATTTCATACCACTTATGACAATATCACGTGTGTGCCATTCGATAAATTATGCAAGTTCACAGTTAAATGTATTGAATTGGATAAAAAGTTTTGTCGTATTTCAAAGACGTATAGAAGCAAACCTTTATTAAACAGGACATTCTCTACCTTTTTCAACAATTTTCTGCTATATTAAACAGTTCCATCATTCCATCGTCAAATTGTTCACCAAACTTAGATTTAGAAATATTGTGGTGATTAATGATCTGAACATTTTCTCAAACTTTCTTCTTGAAACCTCATCATATTAGTTCTCACAATTAATTTTTCTTCAACTGTTGAAATAAAAAATGTATTATTTCTAGGTAGATTTATTCGAACAATTAATACAAAATGAATCAAACAAATCATCGTGATTTATTCGAATGATTTACTCGAATAAATGGTGAATAATTTGTTACGGATAATAAATCATTATTCTGCGAATAAAATATGTGACTAAACAGAATTTATTTGGATAATTATCTTAGATAAATATTTATTCGAAACGACTCGAATAATGGCCAACTCTAGTCGGGAGACGTAGCATGTAATGCACGCACGTAACGCATTCACGAAAGAGACGAATTCACGCGGTTGAATTTCGTTCGCAGTAGATGCAGCGGATCATGTACAGACGTAGCGGCGACGAAACCTTTTCCCGCCCCGATACGTGTGTGTATGCGTAAGTGGCGCGGATCGGAAAACGCATTGGATGTTTATGACGCGGCTAAGAGCCGTTGCCCCTTCTTTTATCTCGTAATAAGCGCGACTGCTTAATTACCAATAATCGAATACGTCGATTGCCGGAGAAATCCGTTCCGTCGCGGCAAGAAAAGCAGCGTTTCAGTCGTAAATAGCATGGCGAGGTAAAAGTCGGGTGGTTAATAGGAAACGCTGCTGCACCTCTGAGAACTTCGATCCAGGAAATGGTGCAAAGGAAAAAGTTAGTTAATCACGAATGATAATGATGATTCTTTTAGATTCGTGGTGTTAATAAGAGCTTAGAATTTGTCGTAGAAATTCCGAAGAAAATTAACACTTCCACGAAGTTTACTACCAGAAAGACTCGGATAGCAAATGTAATGAATGTACGCTACTCTTTAAGCTTAATTTGTTAATCTTACAATAGATTGTTAATATTGCTGAGCTAGAAGTTTGAAGTTGTTTCAAAAAATCAACTAGCGTTTAAATTTTTATTTTGGAAAAGCAACATTTCATATGCACCAACCTAATATCATTATCTTCTGAGCTTTCTTGTTGATCCTGATCAGATCGTGAATTATCTACGAATGATTCTTAAATTCTTAAACCATATTAGAGCGAAACCGTGTTGTACGGGGATTTTCCCAATTCTGGAGCCGCGTTAGAGTGAATTCGTGTTACAAGAATACCGTGTAGCGCGGGAAATACGTTTATACGGATGTCTGAGTGTAACTAATCCTATTCTACTGCAAAGCATAATCTTCCTTTTCCGTACTCCAGATCGAAGTTTTGCCAGCAACAATTATTCAAGAATCACCATAATTTCCTTTCGTAGCGTGGAATTTCTATCGAACACGATCAGGCAAACCCAGAGCCAGGTCTTCGACGAATCCTAGTATCGACGCAAGAACCCGGCTACAGGAAAAACGCGATTAATCCGTCGGAAAAAATCGGTCGTTTCCGCGAAGTGGAAGACCCGAAACGAGCAAGAAGGAGAGAAACTCGTAGGAACTAGGAGGGTAACCGCGTAATCTCGCGATTACACGTTATTTTAATCCTCTCTGGATGCCCATCGACGCGTCACCGCGTTGCGCAGAGCGGCTGCGGCGGCGGATGTCGTAAAATTACGAAGGCAGGCGCGTTAAAATCGAAAGATTCCGAACTGTACGCTGCCGTGGAACACTGTTGGAAAATTATAACTCGTCACGCGAACCGCTAGCCGAGCTAACGCGACGCCAGCTAAAGGCGGTCTGCTCTTTCTAGAGCGGATTTAACGGGGCATGCCAGAGGACCCGGCTTACAACAAAAAGTGAATAGTAATACGCGACCAAGGATGCTATAATGGAGTCTGACGACCGATACCACTTTTTGTTAACACCGTATGGCTTCTCTGTCCCAACTTTTGAACTCTATCTCGAGAGAGGAAGGAGAAGCAGTGTAGAAATTAGGGGTGGGACGAATTCAGCGACATATTAACTAGAGATACCCGTTTCGCGCGTATTTAGAACACACTTATGCACGTTTAATTAATATATTCGTGCTGAAGTCCGCGTACTATTTAATACACGGGTATTGCAATACATGGGTACACGGATCGTACATTAAAATATGAGCGAGTTAACATAGGTATTATACATATCTGAATATCTTCTTTTTGTATAATTATTTGCGTGTAACAAAATATCCA
This sequence comes from Eucera pruinosa, assembly GCA_028830335.1. Classification (NCBI taxonomy): domain Eukaryota; kingdom Metazoa; phylum Arthropoda; class Insecta; order Hymenoptera; family Apidae; genus Eucera; species Eucera pruinosa. The sequence continues at coordinate 8,172,419 of JAMYCR010000015.1, read as the reverse complement.
GATATCCAATTGATAAAAAAATTTTGAAGTCAATTCTTGTAATACGCACACAACTATACTTTTCCAATAAGTCTCAACTAGTTGCTATAGAAAGACAGTGTTTCAGTTAACGATGCAACTATAATACTACAAACGTCAACATAGGCACGAGTTGAAGATCTTAGAACTATAACATCAAGCATTATATTGATACAAGTGTACCCGTTAACTTCAGTACCTGTGTATCCGTGTAATAAGAAGTACACGGATTAAAACATGTATATATTAGTTACACGTGTATCCTCAATGCACGTTCCAAGCCGTGATCTCTAATATTAACACTTAACCCTTTTGATACGGCTTTAAAGCTTACTCTGCTACTCGGACATTCAAATCGCGAATGCGCTGTACTGGACAACTATGACGCGAACGTCATTTCATCGGTGAAGGAGTATAGCAATGAAATTATACAGTGTAACGTAAAGTATTGATGGAAAGGAATTATACTTTAACGCCTTTCATACTAGTAACGGTTAAAAAATTGTTTAACAATATAACCTTCAAGTGGTGACCACCTTTCTAATATCATTAGTGCTGACGTGACGTCAAATTGTCTCCATAAAAAACATAAAAAAAAAACAAACATTTACAGTAGTGATATGGAATCAATTTGACGTATGTTGTTACTAGTAATAAGGAGTTAATTTGTCGTACGTCACCAAGATAATTTTGTATGGAAAACTTAGTGTACAGTTCGTCAACACTGACCGACTACAGTCATCGTTAGTATACGACGAGCTCTCAATGCTGGACGACTATAATTGTCATTAGCGTCAGACCCGCTTTAACCCTTTGACGCCAGCCACTGAGAGACAAAAATTTCACATGATAATGAATTTAAGAGTAGCAATACTGTGATCAATACAAAAATGAGAAGCTGCTTTCCTTATAGTATAAATTAAACAATTCTTAAAAAGTCCCAATATCTCGACTTCAAATTAACAAGTCTTAAAATTAATTAGGCAAATAATTTATGTTACTGTGAAATACTGATCCAGGCGTCAAAGGGTTAAGGCATAATTATGAACTAGTTGTAAGTTTAGTGTACTTTACAAGCGCAGAATTGATTTCTGAAAAGAAATGTTGTGTCTACGGGAGTTATTCTATTTTATTCGTACAGATGCATGTTTTAGGTTTTAGATGCGTTATTAGGTAAAGTTTCCAACAAAATAACCGGCGCTTGAAGTGTTAATATGTATAGTACATATATGTACCGATCTCGAGAATCACGTAAATGATATTAACCCCTTCGTTACCGAGAATGAGATATCTCGACACAGTAATGGCGCAATTTCTGTTTTGCAGTGCTACGGACAAGATGTTTCGCGTCGCAGTTTCTGTTATGCCAGCAAGATCTTGCTGATACTTGTATCTATTACTTTCTATCACAATTAAGTCCACAAGTTCGTAATCGAAAATATGTTGGAAGCTAGGATAAGGACTATTATTCACCGAAAAACCCGCGTATCTTTGAACTGTGTTGCGGTTGTTTACGTAATCCAGAATGAGTGGTTGAAAATTAACAATAGTAACATTAGTTGTAGGTAAATTACCTTCTATCACCTTTCGTCGAAAATTGGATTCCATCTCTTTAACAATGGAACATCACCATCACTCACACCGAATCGTTTATTAGCGTTACAATTGCTAGTACTATTACTACTACTTATGATTCGATTTTTCATTCGTCGAGCCATGATTACCATACGCACGGACTGTTGCGCGAAGACTGCTCTTACAGGCATAATCAAACGTCGAAGGTCTCTCTCAATGTGTCGAATGAATTGCATTATTTTGCAAACACCGAAGGATAGACACAAAATATTTCGTTCATAGCAGCGCATAACAAAAATTGCAAAGCAAGATATCTCATCCATGGTACCGAATAACAACAGTTATGACGCGAGATATCTCGTCCATGCTAACGAAAGAGTTAAATGGATATCAAAATAGATTGTCATTGATGTTAGTGAAATACGTGTATTGGTTGTAAGCAGTATCAATGCAGTACAATTACAACGTAAAGATGTCGGCAACACAGAAGGCAGTATAATAATGTTTGAAAGTTTATTTATACCGTTTATTTATTTTAACCGCAATATAACATTTTATTATTATACACTTCACCTTAACTCTCTTTTGCATCTAAGAAATGCGTGCATTTGTAATTGTACCAATTCTTCGCAGCTGGGATGGTCACTACAATATCGCCCTGCAGTCAAAGGGTTAACTAAGTTTTGCTTCCGATTAGTTGTGAATTATGATTACATACGTAACACAAATTTTGGACTCGTATCACGAATTAACACGACAGTACAATTTCCAACCCTGAAAGGATTGATAGTGTCAAATAGTAGTATCACAAGTAGAAACCTCCGCTAAACGGGATCTTTTCCTCGGTGACTGAAAATTGGTACCAATTCTGGCTGTTGGATACCGGCAAAAAGATAACCAGTCCTTAACAAATGTAGGGATCACGTAGCGTACGATGATTAAGAATAAAATGATTGTAGAATAAAGGCCAAAAATTGCATGAGAGCAGGTAAGTCGTGAGGGAAAAAATGATGGTATCCCGGTGATTAGCCGGCGCTAGGCGTTAACGTTGCTCGGAGCAGGTTTGGCGGGGCCGCCGCGTGTAAGCGAGAGGGTGAGCGAGTGCGCGCGAGTATACACGCGAGCGAGCGAGCGGACGGGGCGAGTGCACGAAGAAGAGAGCGAAGGAGATTCGAGTTAGCATGGAAAGGAGAAAGAGAAGCGGGTCCCAGCAAACAAGAAGCGAGCCGCAATGCATTCGCTCTACTCGCTAGATATAAATACGCGACAGAGGGCAAGGAACCAACCACGCCTGCACCGACAGCTACTGCCTAACGACACGGACACGCACACGCGGTCGCTCATTGTGATAAAGCAGAAGAAGGAGCAGGGAAGAGGGATGGAGAGAGCAGGAGAGATAGAGAGAAAGAGGGAAAGAAGAGGAAGAACGATATGGAAGAGGGAAAAAGAGAGAATGATGGAAAGAAAGACCTGCAAGGGGGGAGCAGAAACGAAAGGGGGAGAGTGGGATGGTGAAAGAGAAAGAGAAAGGGGGAAAAAGTGAGGGAGAGAGAAAGAGAGAGGTGTAGGCTGCTCCGAGGCTGCGTTCGTTCATGCGCCCATCCGCGCGCTCGAAGTTGGGACGAATGTGGCCGGTCGAGTCTCTAGAAGACGCGGCCAAATATTGCATCCTCGGATAAATATAGGCGGGCACGGGTGCACAGGCCTGTGCCGTTCGCCACAGTGCTGCTAAACGCGCACTTTTCTTCTCGGTTGCTCGCTCCGGCTGTCTTTGGGACACGGCGCGCAGCCATCTAGCCACCGACGGCATTCCTCTTGCGGGCTCTCTCTTTCCATGTGCGAGAGCGATCGTTAAATTCGTTTCGTGGCCGAGAACTTCGGCCGGCACGTTGCCCCGTTGCCTCTCCGTTCTTCTTCTTCTTACCCCCCTCGCTTTCTGCACTCTTTTTCTGTCCTTTACCAAGTTTTATTTCTCTTCTTTCAGCTTGCTCTTCTTTAACGAGAAGAAATATCGGGGCAGGACAGATTTTTTGGAAAGTTTAGGATACACGTGTATCGTAGGACTCAAGTAGAGACATGCAGAAGCAAAGGGTAAATTTTGTATGCGAAGGAATACGAAAAGTTTGTAGACCGGCGCGCAGAAAAGTCCGCAGCGCGAATCGCCGCGTTATCACACCGGTATCGCGCCGTTACTGCGCCCGATAACTTACAATCGGGTCAGCACAACGGTGCATTGTGAGTAACCACGACTAGAATAATACACGCATGCTTTCATGCGATACTTGTCATCACTTTCTTTTCGTTTGTAACTAGCTTACCCCCGTGAAGTGTACACGACCGATAAGAAAAAAACACCCCCTGTGAAAAATCTAATCTGAAACATTCCTGACCGAGAACCTTTCCTGCGACATGTGTAATCCAAATGACTCCTTTTCTTTGTTTCTTAAGCAATGCATGCAGTCTCGAGCGCACAGCAGCCGCGGCTTTGTTTTCGCAGCAGGCATAACCTTCGGGTGGTGGGCGCGAGCGTGTCGCGGCTGGTGCACGTGGCTACAACACGGCCAGGCATAGTCAGTGAAAATCATCGTGCGCGGACATTGGGTGGCGGGAAACGTGCGTGATAGTAACGGGGGAGGGGTGGGCCACGGAGGGAGGCCCTAATCAAGCTAGCGCGTGAAACCTAACCTAACGTAGCGGTAGTTGGGGCGGGAGGAGCCCCCTATGTCGCCCTCGCGGTGAGGCGGCGGCCAGAGACAGAACAGACAGAGAGAAGAGACGGTTATCGCGGAAGTTCGGCAATTATAGGTGCCGAGTCGCGTTTTTTTTCCACGACTGATATTGATTTGGGAGAGGCAGTTCGTATTCGTGGCACGAGCATACCTTGTGACTCGCACAGGCGGCCGGCAGCGCGATGCATCACGGCGCACCGCGCATCGAGGGGTACATCAGGGAGTGAGAGACGAATGAGGGGAGTCAGAGAGCGAGGGGGAGGAAAGGCGACTGGAGGAATCCCCACTCTAGCTACTCCTCTCCGCCAAAACCTCCCCCACCATAGGACTTTATCCCCCCTCTCCAGACACGGTATCAAACCCCTTCCACGCACATGCAACGGACATAACTTCCTCCAACTCCTCTCCGTCCTCTTGTTCCCTCTTTTAATATATCCCTTCTATCCCTCTTTTTCTGGTTCACAGTGCGTCCTCTCCACTGTGACTCGTTCTCCTCCGGTCACCGCTGCTACCACCACCGTCACCACCACCATCGCCGTCGCCACCACCCTCGGTTATTCGCCAGGGGCGAGCTTTAAGTTTCGCTGCCCTTGGATTCCTGCGCTGATTTCTTCGCCGATGTTGTGCGACCAGTAACGGGGGAAAGGTGCACTCACGTTCTGGAGAACGGAAGAAAGGAACGCGTTCTCCAACGATGGTTAGATTCGTTGGAGAGATAATAGATTCAAATGATTATTCTTCGATAAGAATTTTAATGAAGTTCAAACAACGCGAATAGATAGGCGATTAAGTTGTTTTATAGGTGGGGTACCCGCTCACGAGAGAGGGATAATTTTCCAAAATTACTCGAGCCGCCCCCCCCCCCCCTGGGGGAGAACCAGTTGCTCGCAAGCGAAGCAGGGGGCCGTGGTACCAGGGACTTGGACGAATCGGTAATTGACTCACGAACAAAGTATAAATTCGCTACCGTCCAATTAACGACAAAATCAAGAGGAACTCGTTGACCGGCAATCGTCTGCATGCGAGGAGCCGGCTTCGGAAATTTTGCTCGTCACGCTACCCCAATTTGCCCGTACCGGTTGCAACCTGGAGGACCAAGAGCGGAGACCAAAGGGAAGAACGGGGAAGAGATACCCAGGGGATTCTCCCTACTGAAAGTGGAGGAGCCACCGTTGCGTTGGTACGGTGCAAGAATTCGTCGGGTTGCAACGCGCGCGGACGGAACCGGAGCCGCATGAATCCGCCCCTGCCGCCATCACCACTGGTTCGACGCCGGCACCTTCTCCGCTCGTCCTCTCCCGACGACGGTGTCTGCCATCCCAAAGCCGAACCAGTCCAGAAATCCCCACTCCGGGAGCGCGCACCGCGGCGACGGAAGTGTGGCAACGCTGCAGCTCGCCAGTGTCTCGGTCTTGGCGAGTTACTCGGGGGGGCTCAGGCCGAGTCTACCGAGTTTGTGTCTACCGGCGCGGGTAACCCGAAAGCGAGTGTGCCGAGGATCAAAGTCGCGGGCCTCTAGCCGGCATGCGAGACCGTCTCGCTGCTTGAAGGCCGTAATCGGGAACGCAAACGTGATCGAAAGGGAGGACCGGTCAAGGAGGAGAGAAAAGAAAAAACGGGTGAAAAGAAAGAAAAAGAGAATTAATAACAATTGGGTTTTTTTCTGGCTCCTTGGTACCGGCAAGTATAATAGTTTATTCACGGCCGCGATTGCAGTGGGAATCTCGTGTCACAACGGAGGGATCGCGTCGTAAAATAAAAAAAGAACGACAGAAGAGACGGAAGAAGCAAAGAACGAAAGGAACGAGAGCCGCAGACGGGACACACGTTTCGCGCGTTTGTCGTTCGTCACGTCACATCTTGCCCGCCGCGATCACGCGAACGTGCGCGCTTCGAATCTACATTGCGTTCTATACGCGACACCTAGCCACCTACGTGCACGCGTGTACACGTACGCGGGACCCGCGCGTGTATACGTGTATACATATAGAAGAAAAAGGGAAAAATATATATTCATATATATATTATATATATTATATATACCACGGTGAAAAACGCGCGACGAAAAAACAGTGTAAATGGCGCTCTCCGCACAGAACCAGTCGACGTCGTACGTGAACTTATATTACTCGATCGTCCAGCGTGCGGCGACACGCTACTTTAAGGAATATTACAACTCCGGTGAGTAAAATGTAAAAGTTTCGTGTCAACAAACATTTCCACGTTCTCCGATATCGGATTTATATTATTCTTCATCGAGAAATCGTCGATGTTTCAAAGATCGATCAATCGTTGGTTATTTAACTGCGACCACGCACCATCGTATTTGTGAAAGATCAAAAAGCAAAATTTGAGTCGACGAAAAGCAGAAAATCGTTTGGCCACCTGTGCGTCGTCCACGTTTTGCCAAAACGGCGACGTCATCGCGAGCGCGCGCTGTGTATGCGCGGTTTCGAATTTTCCCGCCCTCCCTCCTTCCTTGGGCTCTCTCACACACGCACAGGCACACGTACACGTATCAACACCATCGCACACCATTATACATAGTGTTCTATCTCTGTCCATTTCTCTCACCAACTCTGTCCTCCCTTCCCGTTCCACCGGACTCCCCCACAATGTATACACGTACACGCGTGCACATATGAAACGTATACAGCGTGGCGTGTACACACGGGACAGAGACAGAGACTATGCCGGCACCTACTAGCGGAGAAGTGCTCTTCCAACACCGATTAAAACACGCCGCCGGCTAGACACGTGCCCGCTTCTAAACTCGTGTGTGCTTCTATAGTACAGAGATTCGCGCGCTGCCACGTTTCTTTACACGATCATCGGCCTTCGTGAAGAACAGTGTCAAACTGTGTTAGGCTACACGAGACAAGGGTTCGGAAACCTTTCGGAAAAAGGGAAAACAATCGCAAAGAAGAAAGAGAAAATCGGAGCAGGATAAAAACTGGGTTGAAAAAAGGGGAGGCGCGGTGGAGAATCTCGCGGGTATCCGTCGATGTGATCGTGTGTCCGCTTCGGCGATTTGCAAAACGCGCGCGAGAAAGGAAAAAAGTGTGCGTGTGTGTATGTGTGTGTGTATGTGTGAGAGAAAGAAATAGGAGGGGGGGAGAAAGAGCGAGTGAGAGAAGTATGCAGTAGAAAGGAGATAGAGATTCAAAGAAAGAGACGCAAAATATGAGTGAGAGAATAAAAGAGAGAGAGAGAGAGAGAGAGAGATCGGTTAAAGAGTGAAAGAGAGCGCGTGCTGATCCGCAAAATACGGTCTCGTTATACTATCGTCGGTGTTGGGTCATCTAATCGCCACTGAAATTATCGTCTCGCCGTTGCAGAGTGACGAAACACGCTCTCTCCGAGAGCAATCAGTTTTCGAGGGTACTGGTGTGCTCGTGGTGCTTTGGACCGAGATCTCGAGTCCTTCGAATACCGATCGTTCGTTATAATCCGAATCCGTCCCGCGTTAGTCTCCGTCCGTCCGTATATTGCTTCAGGTTTTCGGAGTGTCTCGGCGCCGGTGCTACTCGTGATCCACTGCGATCCGAGGCTGGTCAAGGTGAACACATCGCTGACGGGGAGGAGAGAAGTTGTGCGATGATCGTGGTGCTCGTGACCGAGAGAGAACGGCCCTCGTTCAATCCCAGCCAGCAATGATCGTCCGAGATCGGCGATCGTGGTGCCCGTGAACGGTTCCCAAACGCTCTCCCGTGCGTTCACGATGTTCAATGTGCTCCGATGTCAGTCGACGATATGTTCGCTCTTACGGGTGTTTGCATTGGTTCGTTTGCATCGGTCCCGCGATACGTGAACAAAATCAGTGATCAGTTGTGTCCGTCGAACATCGGTCTGTGCGAACAACGCGCGTGCAAATGGACAATCGTACGTTGAGAAATAGTTCCGAGTGTTCCTGGTTGCTGTTCGATTCGACGACGACGAAGAGGAAACGCGTTCCACGTCGTTTGAATATCGTGTTGCGCTTACCTCGGGGCTCGTGTTCGCGTTAAATGTCCGAGCTTTTTCAGCAAGGAATATTTGCCATCTGATTACGCACTACTATGTGATCTCGTGTAAATCTTTGCGATCTGTTATAGAAAATCTGCCGATCCTTCGACTTACTTTCATTCGAATTTATAGAATAATTATTTTAGCGCACGTTGAGAGCCCCAAGTTCGGCGCACCTGATTTTCAACATCGAAGATACGAGTAAAACTTCGTTGTAACCAGTGTGTGATTCTCTCCATTCGTTCGAATAGTAATCTAGTTTCGCGACAAAAAAAAGGACACAACCGAGAGACAGAAAAAAATACGAACGAAGAGAGAGAAAGAGGGAAAGCTATCGAGCGCGGCAAGAGTGAACGTTATCTCTGCTGTAGGTTTATCGCGATATTCCTCTTTGGCGTCGTCATCGAAACAGGATCATTTTCGCCGGTTGACATGACGAGGATATCGCCATCGGCTGGTGATCCCGGATCGTTATTGGACAGTATAAAGTCAATCGCGGCGAATAAAACGATTGGTTCTCGTTTAGCTCCGGTAACCCGGCTTCCCAACTTGGACCAGCAGAACTACACATGATCGGTCTGTGGAACTTTGCTTATTTCAGAGGTACTTGTCGCACGTTCAGCTTTTCAATCCAAACGAATAATCTCTGTGCTTCCCTTTTATCCTTTTTTCTCTCTTCTATTTATTTCTTTCTTTTATATTCGATCACTCCCAACCACAGCTGCAAAGAGACTTATCGAACTCACGCGTTGACTCGTGCTCCCATTTGCAGTTATTATACACACGCGCGATAAAATGAAATGATCTTTGACAGTACTATATAATCGGAGACAGGCAAAGAATTGTATAGAAAATTCTGCTATAATATTTGAGAAGAAATTTTGATTAGAAGAATTCAGTCCTTGCAGTTTCTTTCACGATTCTACGATTTTTGCCACGATGCAGGCAGAGAGGACGGCAGAGACGTGCGTGTATATATTTGGAGAATAAACGTCGACGGGTTTATCGTGTGACTTCTGACGATAAGAGGAGCGAGCGTTGCTCCGTATCAACGCGAACGTAAGAATCGACTGGCTGCGTGTTTGCGTGCAGAAAATCAGCGATCGCCTCGATGGGAGACTGATTCAGTGTGTTTTGCCAAGAAACTCCATCGAATCTTCTCCATCCTTTCTTCTCCAATTCTCGTTCGACGTCTCCTTTTTTAAGACAAATTTTGGGAAGGAAAGAAAAATAAATAATTATCGTGGAGTAAAAATCTTGGTGGCAAGATCGGTTTTCATCTATCATCGGCACAATCTCTTAACCTTGTCAGAGTCGAAAGTTGGAGTCGATCATGAAAGAGCAAGCTTGTGTGCCTCTGTGTTTTCGTTTCGCCTAACGATTCCGATAAACCAGCTGTTATTCAGATACAGACGACTAGGGATTCCGAAGTGTGGCGCGAGTTAAAGGAACGCGCGTGGATAGCGACTGATAGAGGTGGAAAGGAAGGAAAGGGAGCTCGATCGAACGGAATAAAGTTAGTTCGGCGTGTTGTCGAGAGGCGACGAAACGAAACGCGGGATAGCGTGAAAGAAAAAGGTGTCGTGGAATCCTTTCTACCGTGCACCGCCTTTCACCGATGGGACTCCGTTCGTTCCTATTCCATCAACACTATTTCAGTCCATGATCCGTGTAAATATCCTCTATTCTTTAACGAAGAATCCGATGGAACTATAATCGATGGGGGAATATTTTTACGAGCTTTTATCAAAGTTGGGAATGGGAAACCAAAAATCGAAACCGTGAACGTTGATTCCGTTGAAAGAGGACCTCCACCCTCTGCGCTATTCGATCGACAAAAGTATTAAAAAACAAAGCTCCTACAGGATAGAATAATAAAAGATAGAACAAAGCCGGAGGAGGAGGGTAAAAAAAGTTACGCGACGTTTCGGGCGTTCGTCAATGCGTACTACAACGAGGGTGGGTTCGCGGGGGTGCCTCGACGAGTGTTAACGCGCTCGCGCGTACTCCCGTCTCGTTTCTGTCTATTTTTCTGAAAACAAACATTCGATCTGACGAGCTATATAACACCGATGGAATACTAGAGAAGGACCACTCGTTCCTCGAGCACCCTTCGCGCCGCCATCGCGGAAAGTTATGTTTTTGTTGCGCTCGATTCGTGTTTTTTCGTCTCTTTTCCTTCCGAGCGCGCGCAGCACACGCTCATCGGGTCCCTTCAGCCCCCCTTTCCGCTCAATACGAAAATGGGCCGCAGGTATTCCCTCTGACACTCGATAAATAGCGAGGAATGTTTGCTCTTGCAAATGAATGTTTTCCGCGAGCCACGAGTGATTTTAACTCCTGAGTGCACGTCCTGCCAATACGGTTTTTCCTCCCCCGTCACCGCAGCGCTCTTTTCTCACCCCCTTCGGCTGGTCGCGTTGATGAAGAATAACAGAATCCTCCTGCTAATCCATCAAATCCACCAACCTCTGTGTCTTTCTTTCTCTTCTACCCATCATACGCAATATTTCGAATTTCGAGTTTCGAATTTATTTGAGGGGGAAAAAAAGCGCACTGAAAATGGTCAGCGATCGTGAATGATCGGCGGGAGAATGTACGTACATACATCATACGGCTTTCTTCGAAGTTCCGCGAACAATGAACGCATTCTGGCGCCGTTTTATCGGCTAAACTTAGCATCGACCCGCGCGAGATCGCTCCAACATTAAAAGGGACTTATGAATGATTCCTTGTAAATAATCGTTTCGTCCCGGGTGTTGTGAGCCTCGTTCCACGTCTTACGGACGTGTGTTTCTTGGCTCGAGACTGCACATCTTTCTCTACGGGCCTGTCGTGGAATTTTCGTCGAGATAAATCAACCATATCGCTCTTTACTTCAACTTAATGCTTCTTCTTTTGTCGCCCGAGTGATGCAGATGTTGAGGGGTGATTAAGTATTCCATTATTGCGTTTAACAAGAACGATTAATAGATATTATACCATTTTCGCTCGTAAACCATCCAAAAAATTGACTGAATGCTTCGTTGCAGGAGAAAAAGAAATATGTATTAGGTTGGTGCATATGGAATGTCGTTTTTTGAAGATTAAAATTAGCAAATGAATGCAGCTCTCTTAATTTTGTAAACTGGTTAATTGTAATGAATCACATTAAAAAAGGAGAAATTTGCTGTAATGCGTTATATTGAAATTATGAAAACATCAATTCTTTGACATGAATAATCGGAATATTTCTGCAATTCTTTACAGATGTATAAATATGGCAAATATGCCATAAAGTTATTGAAACAAGAATTCGGAGAAAGTTACATAAATAGTAAAATAGTTCGACATTAATATGCAAAATTTTAGACTTATAATTTTTCACTGTACAGTAAATTAGGAAGAACATCAGATTATCCTAAAACTGGTGTCTTTCGTAATTCTATAATAATGAGACTAATTAATTGTTGGAAAGAAGTGTACAAAATCATGTTAAAAAATGATTTTAATCAAATATACATGTGTAATAGTTTGCTTAACATTGTTACTTCGAAAAGCAACATATCATATGCACCAACGTAATATTTGGCTATTTGCCACGCTCGTCCGCAAAGGGTTAATTTCTGTGATTCTATAGCTCTGATCGCGTAGCGTTTCCTTTTACGGAGCACATGTATGTATATCGCTTCTAATAACTATAGCTTCTGTTTGCCGGCATGTTAGCGCTTATTTCCATTCCTCCGCGTCGGAGGAGCGGTTATTTTGTCGCGTCCTTGCGCGGCCACGTCGTGGCTCGCGTTTAAGATTCTCCGGGAACGCGGCTGATTTAATCGTACGCGGATAACAATACCCGCGGCTGCACGCGACTCGGCATATTGAACTTTCGCCGCGTGAGCAGAAACAGAAATGGCCGTTTACCAGCCGATAACGCGTCTTCTTTCGCGTTGTCTACGGAGAATCCAGGGAGCAAGTTAATCGTCCTGTAACACTTGCACCTGCTGCAAATATCGCAATCGCGCAGGGCGATCGCGTTTGCTTCTGTTTCCATTCATGATTCTTGACTTTCGTGTGGAACAGCGTTGTTGAGGAAGGCCAAAGTGGAATGCAGGAAAGACTAACTGATTGTTTTGCTTCGCATATTTTGATGAATGGAATATTGCAAATGGCGCAGAACGCGGTTGGAACTTTAGAGAAACAACCACAAACGCAGAAATTTAGCGTTTGAAGAACCTAATCCCGAATTCTACTCTAGATCTAAACCGAACCTTCGAGTTTTTATACTCGCATACAGATGGTTAGGCTGCGGATTTTGTGCTTATGAAATGTCGTTTTGCAAAAATATAAGATTAGGGGATGATTGAAGACAACTGTCTTAATTTTATGAAATGATTAATTATAATAAATCACATTAACGAAGAAGAAAATTTCAGTGTTTGACATCACGAATAATCGGAATATTTCTGCAATTCCTAATGGAAGTACAAATTTGGCAAATATACCATAAAACTATTGAAGCTGGGATTTGGAGAAGATTATATAAATAGTGTAATAGTTCACCATTAATTTGCGAAATTTAAGACTTAAAACTTTTCACTGTACAGTAAATAAAGAAGAAGCACAGACAATCTTGAAATTGGTGATCTTTATAATTATATAATAATGAAACTAATTTATTGTTGAAAAGAAGTGTATAGAATTAAGTAAAAACCATTTTAACCAAACATACACGTGCAATAGTTTGGAAAATTTGCTTATACTTAACGTTGTTACTTCGAAAAACAACATTTCATATGCACCAAGCTAATCTAAATTTCTACGAACATTCAGACATAAACAAACTTACGAACAAATACAAATTTTATTCTGTCGAAAAAACTATAGTATACTTATACTACGTATAAAAAATAAACTCGACTAAAGTCTTAAAATCGCTAATTTACGGCTCCCGTGTTTTACAAAAGTTTCGTTTTGTCATCTATTGACGATTCCCGCAGTTAAAGGGTTAAAGCAAGAGTTTTGGATTTGTAGCACTAATAGGTATTTTTCTTAATAATTAAGCGAAGATTAATTGAATGTTAGTAAATCCTTTTCGCGATTAATTCATAATTGAGTTGGAAATTCGTTAAGTGTTATTTTGTCCCGTTCGTAAAGGGTTGAAGAAGTATAGAAACATTTTAAATGTCAAATTGCGCATCTTGCAATGGAAGAACAAGTCCCGTAGTGACACCCTAGATACGATTCTAATGAGCTCTGAGCTCTTTATCTTCTCTGTATCGTCCCCCTACTTATACCAGACCATGAATATGCAAATTTTCTTCAAAACTTTTTTCGGTAAAAACGTGAGACACAGCAGTTATAGGGAGGTGTAATCAAAAACCATTTTACGATTAAATTCACATCCGACGAAAGAACTAATATTTTTCTCAGGTGAAATTTAAAGAAATCTTAATATATTAGATCGGTCAAACAGTCTTGCCGTTTTTTTACAATATGACGATTGAATTATAATACATAACTAAATATGCAAACAGATTTTCAAACACAAATAAGATTTGTTAGTAGTCGTTTTTAATCTATCATTTGGAGAATGATCCTTATTTGGAATTATAGAGTAGATTAATATTGAAAGGTTATCCTTATAAAATTATTTTCTTAGAAGGGAATTCGAAAATTTGAGATTTAAAGATGTATGTAGACTTATGCGACTGACTGTATGCTTGCAGCAAGTATTCCGTCTTTCTGATAACTCATTTCTATGGTGATGCCATGATGGTGAGTATTGTCGCAGGGAGAGGCTAATTGAATGGGCAAACTACACTTGCCTTTACTCAACATGCGTCAGTGAACTTTTTCGTATTCCGAAGGTGATTCCTTATTTTTCTCCTTATTCCTTCGCGTGACTTCTGGGGGCGGTTAGTATGCGATTACAGTAAGGGTTGAAAGAGGGTTGATTTTCGAGTGACTCGTGCTTAAAGGTGAATTTTGAATTGCAACACTTGGATTTAAGTACAACTAATCTCGATGAATAATCGTCTGTATAATTTTCTGGCTGCTTATTTTACTAACAGGCTGTCGCTTTCAGAAAATCGGAGCGAAAAGTAGAATTTAATGAGTTATAACCACCTAGTCGTATCTTCGCTTGTAATTGCATAATTTTAACATAATTCTCCCATCGCTTTTCAGATAAATAATAATTGTTACTTTGCTAAATGCTTAGAATGCGCAGAATTACGTTGTCAAAGAATTTGTTAAAAGTTCGCACATTTCTGATATTAAATTCTGTTAGTGTTCTTTCTTTCTGTATTATGAGTAGAATGCGGATATTTATGCATTTATGGGAAATTTAACGGTGGGGAAGAAAGTAAAGCACACGTTTTATGTATTTAGAAGGCGAAACAAATCTTTAGTGAAGCCTCGTTTCTTTAATTATGCTTGTAAAGATACGAATTTGTATAAAAATCTTCAATCGAGTTATGAATTTTGTGCTTTCCATTTTTTAACTCTGTAAGCAAATTTTATATGCATTTAACGTAGTAGTGATAATCTATTCACTATCAATACCATACAGTTTTTTAATACATGTATGTACATACAAGCTGTTCCAGTCTTTTTCCGCAGAACTTTATCAATATGTTTGTTGATTGTAAATATACAAAAAAGGTTATAGAAATATATGTCGTATTGTTGCTGTATTAGAAAGTTATAACAAAAATACGAAATACAAAGGGAAAAAGGAAATAATCATTAATTATTAATATTTTATTTTAAAACGCTCACTGTTCTTGTCAATATAATACCGATGGTGTTAAAAAGTTCAATTTGTTACGTTGCCAAATTCATTCTGATTTCACTTTATTTCAATGAACATATTTAGGTTTGCTAAAGAAATGTCGATTCTGAAACATGAAAGTAAGCCGACTTATCATAATACCATTATTTCATTGTGTAGCATCTAGTTTTTTCTACAGTGTGACTCTAGTTTAGTGCTTTGAGAATGTATTAATACTATTTTCATGGAAACCTGAATAACTGCAGAACTTACCAAGAAATCATTAGAATTATTAAGGAATTGTTCCTTTTCCATCGATACTATATTTTTATCATAACTTTTTAATGAAGCTTCAAATAAGCTGCAGTTACATAACATTTTCTACTTATTTATAGTTATAAAATATACTGACAAAGCTGTGTCGAAAAATCTGGCATAACGTGTATTTATTAGACGTTTACTGTTGTCTTATTTCTGTTATTTTTAAACCTAAAATTCTATTAGTGATCTCTTCCTTTTACGTGTTTGATGAAGTGTAATTGCTAGACTGCTGTTCCTTATGCAAATTCGTATGTTTGCAAACATAATTAAAGGTATAGAATTTTCACACCATGAACACAATAACATGTACTTTGTTTCTAATGTTCTGTATATCTTCGCATATTATGCGCATCCTGCGGTTTTTCGCACATTTAAATTTGCCATAAATCCATACAAATTACCATTAGATCGAGCACATGGATCGTGATTGTTGTCTCTTATACTGATATAATAATCTATATCAATGAAAACTTTCCATCGAATGTTTAAAGTCCTTTTTCGCTGTTTCTTTCGAATCAAGTCTAAGACTTGTGAAAGAATCCTTTGCGATTTCACGCAATTCCACTTGCAAGATTCTGTATCAATTTTCAAGTGATTCTTCTGTTAAATCGTGTAAATGTCACCATATGTAAGATTGAGTTGGAATGGTTGAAGTTTGGTTGTCGATGCGGCGGCCCGCGATAAACTGACCTTAATCTTCTCATAAAGTTTTCATGAGCGTTAAACCGCGGCGGCCGCCTCTTGCCCGTCGCTGAATTTTGCTAAAACAGTGCTCTTCCGCGTGTTCTTCCTCCCCTGGTTGCAACGAGAAAGCGGTGAACGTATTTTCGAGGGACGGGGAGTATCCTCGATGCCACGCCGCAGCGGACGAATAATTTGTCGGCGAATCCAGAACACGCGTCTAATATTGCGCCGGATCGGGTTTTCTCCTTGGTCGCAGTATCCGATATTTTCTTTTATTGTACGCATATCGAGACAGCGCCTTCACTACGAGCCCGCGAACTTTCACTCGTTCAATTAAGCGCACACTTTCGAGTCCAACGATATAGTTGTTGCCGGATTTGTTAAGAAAATAAGCGAATTTTTGCCGAAAACCTTCATTAACCCTCCAGAGCTGTTTGCTGAGGTAGATGTTCCAATTACTGTTAGTGTCGCTATAACCGACACTTGAATTATTTTATTTAATAGCAAAGTAATGTATGAAGACTCGTAAGTAAACAAATTTTTATACTAAGTTTGGATTTCGGTTTACGCAACAACATATAGACATTGTATATTCGTTTACACTTAATATTTAAAAACGAAATATTAGGAAGTAAATGAAGTTGTTGTACATTAAAACGTGACCAATGTAATTATATAGTATGGGACGTGTCATAATCCAGTAAAGACGATATGTTTATTATATATCTTATATCTATTACAGAAACTGACGTGCTAATATATGTATGTAAAACGTGTTTCTATTTAAATGAGAACTTTTCAAGTGACAGTAATAGGTACATTGGACTTTGTTGTCCATTTTCAATTACGTAGTAATTAATTCATTATATTCAACATATAAAGAAATGTTCAGAAATAAAAGAGCGGTTGACCATTATTATGCTCCAAACTGGAATGATGTTCAGATTAAATACGTTCTAAAATAGTTAAACAAAGTTACGCGATAAACTCTAAAGTGGCAGTAATTGGTACATCTACCCCGCCTTTTTTATGCGAATTTAGAAGATTTATGCATTTATACAGTTGACTGTATCTTTTTCAAACATTGAAAATTGATAGTCTAACAAATTTAGGGGAAGGGGAGGAGTTGTAGTAAACTTCAGGTGAATTTTAGTGGATTTTTACAATTAATCCTATAATAAAGAAATCGAAATGATCAACAATGTAAGCATGAGAAATTAACATTTTCAATGTAGACTAAAAACGTGAGAGAAATTCAAAAGAATTTCTAATTATTAGATTGTGATTCAGTACTTTATTTCCTTTTTAATTAGTTCCACACTTGTGACGCTTATCATTATATTGAGCACAGGATTTATTTCTTCCTTCACTGAAAAAAAATCATTTTTAATCATTTTGACGCTTGCATCGTTTATCATCATTTCAACTCCTCGGTTACCGATTAACTGCTTGCCTTACTATTTTCTCAATGATTATAGATAGTAGCGTTAGCTGTTCAGTGCCTTAACACTGTGTCAACAAAGCATTGAAATATTGCACGTAATTTGTACTAGACAGTTTTCAGTGTTATAAACTGACAATGAGTCTCCAGTTCAAGTTGAAATTAAAATTTATTACAAACACAACTTGTCTTTGTTGTATTTAGATTATAATATGTACATATGTATTTAGATTATGATATACTCGTGTCATGACGAGTATGATTCGTGATTGTAAGGCAACATGTTACAGGAATATAATGAATATAGTCAATTTTCAAAGAAATTCATCAAATTTTTCTCAAAAGATTACGTTGGGTTGTTTGGAAAATTCTAAGAGTTTTTGATACCTAATATCAATTTCTGTCGTATAATTAGTAAAACTGGAAGGGGGCTTTTTTTTCCATGAATTTTTGTTAAATTCGAACAAACACTGTTTCCACTTAGTCCACTTAAAATCCAATAACAAATGAGTGAACTGCGGATGTTTATGCAAATTCATATTTTTGTAAGTACAATTATGGAAGTGGAACCTAAATAAAAACCAGTTTTATATTGTTAATATTATAAAATGTATTCTACATTGGATATTTTGCATCGATTTGAATATTACGCGTGTTTCCTGTATCATTGCACATCTCAATTTTCCATAAATACATAAACATCCGCAGTCTATTAAAGAGTAATAGTTGAAAGTATTTTCATTAGACAATGCTAAAAGGCTTAATGCTTCGATAATGAGACAACAAAAATTGTTAACCGTTTTTTCCTGCGATATTCTATTATATTTATTATCATGTATTGTAATGTTCATAAAATTCTATTAACCCTTTGTGTGCTATGGCTGTACATTCACAGACAACGAATATTACATACAGCATTTCATAATTCAGTTTTTTTAATATGCTAAATAGTTAGTGCAAGATATTAACCAAATATAAATCTAAAAATTTAATAATTGTTAATAAAAGTAACGATATTGACTTGCACGGTTTTGACAAAATAAATTCAGGTTTCCCAAAGGAAAAAAAACTGACTTTTTTAAACATGTTCTAACCACGAAAGGGTTAAAGTTACGCTGATCTCCTTCAGTAAATTAGCACTTTAGTGTTGCGTAAAAATTGAGACCCATCGTAAAGAGCAATCTAATTGCATATTTGTGGTTGATAATTGATAAAATGAATCAAGCAGGGTGGCCTAAAGTGTCTTCGAGTAAGTGGTGTAAGATGAAGGGTGCCTCGAAGAGTATAAAAGGGGGAGATTTGATTAATGTAAGGAAGTCTTCTTATTACGGCGTGTCTCAATTCCAGATCGTGTTTTTGCGGAAGTTAATTCAGATCGAAGAAAAGCAAAAAAAAAGAAAGAAAAAAGAAAAAGAAAAACTATTCGAACGGTGGTTTTAGAGCGATTTTATGGCTGTACAACAAAGTTTGCTTCCTCTTTCCTGAACTTGAACTTGTTTTCTATTTTCTTCTTCTCTTTTTGCGGCGGGGAATAATCGTCGATAAAGTTTCTGAAGTATCGAAATCAGTAATTGAATAATTTCAAGCGGCGTAATGGATCGCGGTTTGTCTGGCGTTGTTAAGTGACGAAAATTATCCGCGGGCATTTAAACGTAACGTGAAATTTCATATTAAACGAAACGCGAATTTCGTCCGGATAATTTTTCCGAATAATTCACGTCCGTCGAAAGTTGTAACTGGTTCAAGTGGCACGCACAAGAGGGAAACGTTTAACCTTGCTGTTCAGTTTAAATCTATTTGACCCGAAATAATTTTCATTTATTCGCTGGAAAAATTCGCGCAAAATCTCTCGTTTCAACGTTCCGTCCGTTCTCGGTCTTTTTGCAGTATCTTTGATATGACCAAACAGGATAAAGGAAACAGGCGAAAAAAAAGACTAAGACAACGGAACGTTGCATAAATCCTAGTGCTAAGAATATTTATCGCATCCCTCGAAAATTTACGTACCATCCCTGTTGCGCCAGACGCAGGAATACGCAAATTCTCATTTTTTTTTTCGAGTAAAGACGCGGCTTGTAAACGTATAGAGTATGAAAAGGTAAAATAACTTTTTCGTTACGCGTAAACCTAAAGTAGAAATTAATCTTCGCGAAAGGATTTCAGAAACTTTTATCTCCAGAATCGTTTGATTACATTCTACGTTTTATTATGTTGAGTAATAAGTTCGTCCGCGTTTCATTAAGACAGTGTCAAGTATTATTGGTAGGCTAAGGATGTTTATGCATTTATGAGAAATTTAAATATGCGAGGAGACACAGATTGCACGTGACATACATAAAAATGTACAAAATATCCAAAATAAGGTAGAAATTATTTTATCTTTAGGTCAATATAACACTCCATTTCTTTAAGTTACGAGAATTCAAAATTAATCCTTCTTATACTACTTACAATTTTTTGTTTAAAAAAATGAATTATAGGAAAGGAGAATCATAAAGGATCTACAAATTTTTCTTAATAGACCTCGGCATTACATCTCATTTTTTTACCATTGTTAGAATCTTTTATTTAGTATATAATTAAGTGTAAGAATTCGTTATTACCGAATTCTGCGTACTCTTTGAGATTTTAACAATTTATAATATGCACAATATTAATAATATTCCTCATTATTTAATCGTAATATTTCTGACAAAATCATGTCACCGCAAGACGAGCGAATTTATTACTCAATCTAATATTATGCGCATAATTTATTTTAACCAACTATAATATATTAACATAATGAGTAACGCGTCACTAAAAAAACGTTAATACTTTTCTGATGCAAATAATAAGATAAGCACGAGTGATTTTAAGATTTTTGCAATAAATACGGCAGATTATTATCACTAGAATTGTTTGAATATTTAGAACACTAGTTGGAATAGAAAAGTTTTAAAGGATACTGCGTCAGAGAATACAATAAACTGGTTAAGAATAGTACATAGAATATTAAAGCAGAATTAGAATGAAATTTAAGAAGAGATAAAATAAGCGTGGGTAATATGAAATAAAGTTAACTGCGAATATAAGTATAGAGATGTAGGATTAAAATTAGATTAGAAAAAAGGAGATTTCGGTCATTAAAGGGTTAATCAAACAAGTGAAAGCAGCAAATGGAGAACATAAAGAGGGAATAAAGCAAAGTGCCTGCCGATTAATATCTGATCATTGACTCTGTTTGCTACTTTCAACGGCTACATTATCTCCGAACAACTGTTCAAACAGAAGTTATACCATTCCGGTAGACACGTCAGATTATGCATTCGCCGATACCCGTTCCTATCTAAATTCTGAAACATCGCATTCCCACCTTATACAAATCGATCAATCAGTCGCATGGTGGAACGAGACGTCTAGTATCGAGCCTGTTTCCGATATGATTACAAAAAGGTATCGATGCATCGTCGACCGGCAATTTTATGCAAAAAAAAAATGAACAAGTGTCATCGACCATTTCCGTAACTGCACATTTTAAAAAAGTGCACGAATCTAGATAAATTTCATCTACGATACTACAGTGACAGCTTACACAACTTTTTACTTTCATACAAATACAAATACAATGGCTACGAGTATTTGCATAGACCTACATTTTTTATCTAGCTCTGCGTTTCGTTTTTACAAGATCAAATCTATTAATTAATAGGAAATTTGATATATTAAAAAAATGCATGTGAAACGTCGCATTTTCAAAGGAAAAAATGTTAGACATAAGTAAATTCTTCAAAGCATTACGTGTATATGTAATTAAAATAATGATTCTATACACTTTTCTCCAACAAGTAACAATTTTATTATTACGTATTTATAAAAATAAAAAACTATCAATCAATGACAAACTATGAATCTTAAATTTTTCAAATTAATGTTGAAGTATTCTTCTATTTAATAACCTAGCCTAACCTAATACCTATGCATAATTAAGTACTAGCTAAATAGGCAAAATAGACACAGAAAAATCTAAGTACTTTTTGCAGCCACTGTATATCACGTTATTGCAGATCTATAATATTTGTACATAAAAAGACGAGTACATTCGTGATCGGTCAACAATGCATTAAATGTACCATTCTGTAACACCCTTGTTTTAACCCGTTGGTGCTGAAATTAGTATCTCGTGCGCACCATACATTTACATGCAATTATACAAACTATTTGTCTAATTAATTTCGTGACTCACCAATCCATGATTAAGGTATCGATGTATTTCTAGTATTGCTTCCGTTATGTTACTGTAGAAAGCAATTGTTACTTTTCCTTATTAGTCGTTGAATAATTATCATGAAATTTAATTTTACGTTAAGCTTTTATTTACAAAGGGTTAACAATCGTTCGTAAGAGAACGCCTTTCGTTCAAAGAATTTTTCAGCCAGAGTAATACCGCAATTTCAGTCTTCTACCTTTTCACAAAAGAATACACACCCTATTAAAAACTTTCTTTATCAGATTCTGTTACGAAATTTAAGTTAATTTATTCAGAATAGTTTCAACATTGGTAAGTCAGTAATTTCCGAGAAAATAAAGTGTTGCTTCTAAAGGATTGATAATTTGTGGAACGAGTTGATTCGTCATCCCCAGTTAAAGGGTTAATTAAATAGTACTTAAATGGCAAAACAAATACGGTATAGAATACAAAGACATTTTACAGCCACTGTATATCACATTATTGCAAAACATTATAATGTTTGTACATAAAAACACGAATATATTCTTGATCGGTCAACAATGCATTAGACGTACCATCGTATAACACCTTTGTTTGAATATTCGTTCATAAAAGAACGCCATTCGTTCAAAGAACTTTTCAGACAGAGTAATACCGCGATTCCAGTATTCTACCTTTTCACAAAAGAATACACACCCTATCTAAAATTGTTTTTAGCAATTTTTGTTGTAAAATTTCAACTAATTTATCCAAAAGAAAGGGGAAAATATTGGAGGGGATTGCAATGGGCGTCGGGTGCGTCGTAACGAAGTGCAGGCGGCGTTCGGGGCATTCGAGAATCGACGGGATCGACCTGGCGACTTAAATCTGCAAGCTGCTACGGGAGGAAAAATCTTTAAAAATGCTGTCTGACGAAAAAAGCGCGCATGCGTAACCACGAGCCATTTCCTTCTTTCTCTCTCTGTGTCCCTGGGTTCCTCTCTCTCTTTTTCCCTTGCCTCTCTCTCTCTCTCTTATTCTCTTCGTTCCACTCTTTCGCCCCCTCAGCCACGCTCTCACCCTTTCCCACCCCTTTTTACTACGTATATACGTGTAAATGTCCCCCCGTGTACGTGTGCGCTATGTGGCGTTTTCCTTCCTCTTCGTTTCTCTTTACGCGTTCCTCGCCGCCAAAACAAATCGTAAAGACGCCTTCTGCTGCCGTAATCGTGCAGTCATTTCCGAAAAATCAATGAGCACTCGTCGAGCGCACGCTTTCCTTTCCTTTCGGCCCGGCCAAGGATAATAATATACTTCGAGCGCCACGAAACTTCTCTGTCGAGGCATAAAATCGAATTCGAAGATACTCTCGCGTCGCCTCGCGACTCTTCTTCTTTCACCTTTTTATTCCCTTTTCTTTTTTCTCCTCTTCTTCATCCTTTACTTCTTTCCTTTCCTTTCCTTTCCTTTCCTTTCCTTTCCTTTCCTTACGACTCCGCTCAACTTCCACCCCCTCGGTGGAAGCCCTTTGCAAAGCCATGGGACGCGATCTCGTTCGTTTTTTCTTTTTTACTTTTCTTTTTTCGGATTCAACGATATCGCCGAGGAGGGTATGTCAAATGGGACGCTTCTTACATTGTGACGAGCCACTTGAGCGATTCCGGATCCCCTTGTCTTGACGGGAAATCGAATTCGAAAATCCTTCTCACCCCTTTCCTCGTTTTCTCTTTCAACCTAAGAATCTGTTCTTCTATTTTTTTTTTTATATGTATTCAGCAGTGAAATTTTATTGCTATCAACGCCGACAGATCGGCCGAGTATCCGTGGATGGTTTGTCAAGAGCGTACACTGTGTTCAACCCTTATTACTAAACTGCATGCGTTTACGTATTCGTGAGAAAGTTAAACGTACCGGAGAAATAAAAAATGCAAAAGTGTACTGAATATTCAAAATAAAGTACCTACGCATTATGATACTTAAAAAGTGAAATTGTACGTTTCACTTTTTTAGTTACTTGCATAAATATTTGCAGTCTACCTGTTTCGCGTTCTTGCGTATTTGTTCGTGCATACGAAATTTATCTATTTACACCATCCATTTCTGCGATATTCGACGAAATATTATCCGAAAGATTGAAGGGCGAATTCATCCCCTAACATGAATATTACTAGCTAAAGCGTGCAACCTTTTCGGATATAATTGTACTGTAGCAGAATTTTATCGAGATCTAAAGGTATTAACTCTTTGAGTGCTATGCAATTTTAGGAGATAGGCAGGATTCTGGATTTCATTTCATGGATGATACGTACACACAATTTTTAATAATACTATTGTCATCTTATTCATTATAACAATCTTTCTGGATTCATATCTGGTGAACGTTTTGTACTAATTATTTATTACTTTAAAAGACTCGAATTTATAAGCTCTATGTATCACATTCAAAATTGACTGTACATATGCGGTCATAGCACTGAAAGGGTTATTAATTGAGTGTTGTTCCTAATTTTAGTCTTCTAATTTCTTCAACAACTTCTGTGTTTCATTTTGAAGGATTTCAACCCGTCGAAGGAATTTCCATTAGTCTCCCAAATTTATCAAAATATGAGAATATCATTTGAATGTTCTTGATATTCCTTTTATAGTCTCCGAATTTTTGGAAGAATGCCTGTTTTCCGTTTTATCAATAATAATATCCGTTTAGTCTCATATACAGTCGCAAACGTCTACGTACACCTCTAAATTTCAAATCGTTTGAAATATACAGGAGTTTCGATCACTTTAAGAATAGCAATTTATTCGTTAATTAAAATTATATTATGACAGATTGTCAAAACGTAATGACAATTTTCCTATTTGTTTACAACAAAATATTCGTAAACCGAAAATACGATTTTACAAAAATCTAACTACGTGTATCAACGCTAAAACTACCAAGTAATTTATCATAAATAATTATATAAACTTGCAGTGGTGCATTTTTGAAAATATTCCTTGATTTTCCGTACAAAATATAAATAAAGATTGACTTGACTTGCAACATATATCTTTTTCAAGTATTTATCATTTTTATTTCTTCCGTGCAAATAGGTATAATTTAATCGTTGGTAGTTTCAGTGTTAAAGTGTACAAAACTTATTGTTATATTAAGTTTTTATAGAATATAATTTGTTAGAGTGCATCGTTGGTAAAAAAAGCGTTTTTCTCGAAGCACACGTTCAGAGAGTTTGTTTTTACTACCCTAAATGCCTCATATCGAAGGAAGTAACCGAGTTTACGATTCGACACGTGTGAGATTTCCGTTTAGGATGCCCTCCATTGTTTCCCCTTCCTGCTCTAATAGTCTATAATCATCTCGCTGAAATTGGCCAATTAACAGCCGAAGATATCTTCCACTTTTTAACCCTGACTCCTCCCGGAAACTTCACTTTTCTACCAAAGCTGTCGCTTTCTAATCGTCGTGTGTATGAAACAGAAAGCTCGTCAAAGCTATACACTTTGTGTCTCTGGCGGGCAATTATCACACTGTAGCCTTTAACATTCAATGAACTTGATACAGACTGGCAACGTAACCGTGTACCATCGCCGGAAAGGGCATCTCGCACGTTCAATCTGCAAGTTGCAGGTGCAGCCTTCGTCAAGATCGATGTAATTATATCGCGAATTATTCATAAGCCAATTGTTCTTCCGGCGCACAAAAGCCTGATGAAAGTGATAAGTAACTCTCTCGTTTCCATTGATAACTTAACTATTCGTTGGCTCGCCGTTTACCCAACGATTTGCAATTTGCTACAACGGATAAAACGTAAACTATCCTTTTCCTGGATCTATGATTGAAGCTTCGAGTGAAATTAGCGAACAACCGATAAGATTGTTACGATTATTGAACTCGATGATCATTCCGGAATAGTATAATAATTAGTTGATTGTTTTAAGCAGAGATAAAGTAACAATTATTTGAAACATTTTCTCGAAAAGAATTATTAAGTGAGAATTAAGTTTTATCTACATTCAAGCCTATCACCATTAAATTTCAAAGAAATTAATGAAGAAATTAAACAATTAAAAAATACTGACTTTTAACTGCTTTGATTGCGAATAATAACTATAATTGATTCAAATTTTTAGCTCGTTGCCTGTAACTATTATCGATAATCGCAATTTTATTTTGGATACTGATAACCATTATCAATGACCAGAATTTTATTTTGGTTACCGCTCATAAACATCGGAGGCGAAAATCTTTTCTAGTAACATTCGATCGACGTCAATTGTTATTAACATTGCTGATAACAACATTCATCGTTAGTATAAAATTAATTATAGTTAATTATACAATACATATCCTTTTATATTTGTTTTCCATATTAATAAATGGCAACCAAAATAAAATTTCGATCGCTAATGATGGTTATCCGTAACCAAAATAAAATTTCAATCATTTATATTGATTACCGGTAACTAGAAAAAATTATAATCATTTATAATGATTATTCGTAACCAAAATGATTTAATTAGACGTATTCACTCTTATACTACAACTGTTAAAGTTTGTCTTATAGCAGTCGATGATGTCCGATTCTAAGAATACAATGGCGAACATAAGTATGAGCACACTTGTTGGAAACACCATCAATCTTTGAACTGCTGTAGCTTGGTAAAGAATAGTGATATACTAACAACCATGGGGCCACTTTAAAGCTTCAACTCTCTATCTTCGTGTCCCTAAGTTGAATTTCCTCGAAAATCCTTTTACGCCAGCAAGCACTTAAAAAAATAAAGCTGGCTTTCTTGACAAAAAATTGGAAAAATTCAAACTGCTTCGATGACCATAAAGAAGGTATAAAATGACCAACAACTGTATCGTTCATTCGTACGAATTTTGAAATGAGTCACTTTGAAGATATCCTAGAACGGATTATGTTCGAATTTCGAGAGTCCACTGTACATTACGTTGCTTTTTGCAAGAAGTAACTAAGTGTTTCCAGTTCGAAGTGTAAACATTACGAAAGGATTAAACTTGAAAAGAAATTGTTTTTCAGTAGAAAAACAAAGGAAAGCTTCGCAGAATTACCATAAAGTCGTATTCCATTGCGAGGAGAGGGAAAAACGAAACAATAGCAAACGGTTTCTCTCGAAAAATGGATGCAGATTAAGGATTCATATTCTGTGAATACGGCGGAAATCTTTGAACGCGTCTCTCGCGTAATTAGCTATTCCGTTTCTTTCGCCAAGATTTGCAATCCACGCGAACCCGTTGACTCAGGTGTCCGACCAAGTGTTATACCGTTGAAAAAACGTGAACAAAGCTAACAAATGATCGATAAATCTGTAGGAAAATCCGTACAAACAAAATCGTTCGACGGACCGGAAAATTTGCTTCTTTTCTACTCTCTTTTCCTCGATTCGCACACCCTTTCTCTATTTGCACGGCATGGTCTTGCGACCGAAATGTCTCTATTCTATGAGGACACGTACAAAAGTTTATTGGAAGTTTAAGAAATCACCGTGAGAATGTTACAACCCTTATATCTAAAGAACAATTGAAAAGCTCGGTACAGTAACCGGTCAGCGCCACTTTTGGCGAAAATTCACTTTTCGATTCATTTTTAAACGCGCCGAGTTTCATAGGCTTTAATGCAAGAAGTGAGTAATTTCAGTAATTATTCCTTTCAGCGCTGTGAGTTTCGAAAAAGTATTCGCAACGCGGTGTGGACTCATTTACTCTCAGCTCAAAAGTCTTAAAGCACCCTACAATCGTTGTTTTTAAGAAAATTCAATTTGTTAAACGTTACGAATAGACTGCGGATTTTTATGCATTTATGGAAAATTTAATTTTGCAAGAAATTGTAGAATGTACATAGTATGCAACAATATACAATGCGAATCACCTAAGATTGTAAGTTGGAATATTTTCGAAATAGTTGGTTATATTAAAAAAGGCTGCAGAGAACGAATTAAATTTCTCTGTACTATTTTATCTATTATCGTTGACGACTATCACTTTGTTAAGAAGAATAGCGCGTGTAATTAAAGAAAAACATGGCTGCAATTGGTTATTTCAATATTTCACTTAATATATTTTAATGGTTTTTCGACATAAACAGGTAAATAGTTATTTTTTTTATAGAAAATGTCGAGCTGATTCGATTGATGTAATAAAAAACATATAATTTCATTTAAAAGAACAAATTTGACCATCATATGTCTTTTATACGTGCACTTACAAAGATACTAATAACAGCGGGTAATAAATTCTTCGAAGGCATTTAGATTTTATCTGAAGCCTTTTTCGATATAAACAACAGTTTCGAAAATATTTTAACTTCCAGCCCTAGGTGACACACCCTGTATAAAATACTTAATGTAATCCGCATATTGTTCTATTTAGGGGATGAGACAAATCTCCACTGAAATTTCATTTCTATAATTGTGCTTGTAAAAATACGAATTTGTATAAAAATTCCCGCAGTCTATTAATGATTATATTACAAAAATAAGAAGAAACTTTCCCCTAATTATTAACCGAAGTATCGATTAATGAAATTAATTTAAATTCCCGGCTTAAATATTGATATGCGTTGAGAGTATAAAAAATGGATTGGCCATTCGCCGTCACCTGTCTGGAAAAGGGTTAAAGAAGATTCATTGTAGATTTCGTTACACCTTCGATTAAACGATATATGACAGGAGTCCCTGAACTTTATGATCACACTTTGTACATGTGGCCGCGTACAACCATTTAAGGCGCATTATGATTCTACATGTGCGCTCAATAGCACGCACCATTTTTGCTTTCGTGCACAGAGGATTATTCAACCGCACGCGTGCTGTATTATAATAAGTAGACTACGGATATTTATGCGAACTCATATTTTTTTGAGCACGCTTAAGAAAATGGAATCTAAATATAGATCATTTTCAGTCTTCAAGTATTACAATATGTACACTTAACTTTGAATATTTTGTATATGCAATAGTCGTTTGATGCCTTATTAAAAACTTCTAACAAAAATATGAAATACGAAGGGAAATACGATAGGAGACTAGAATAAGTTCACAACCGATATAATCATTAGTTATTAATACTTTATTTTGAAACGTTCATTGTTCCTGTCAATAAAATACTGATAGTACTTAGAAGTTAAATTTATTACTTTACGATTTCATTTTATTTCCATTATTGCCATTATTTTGTTTAATCGATTGTGTGGCATCTAATTTTTTTCTATACGACTCTAGTTCAATGCCTTAAATGTTTCTTAATATTATTTTTGTAAAACGTAAGTAAATTTAGAACTATCAAGTGGCAACATTACTTTTCCAATTATTAATTTACAATTATTTTTAAATAATTAAATGTGTAATAATAATCATGAAACATTTAATAATTAATCAATTTTTATTTAATAACATTAACTTATTAAATATCTTTAATTAGCTTGATAATTCATTTAATAATTCATTACATTAATTTTTTGATACAATAATCACTTTTCAATACTTTTATCACATATTTCTAACGAAGCTTCAAATGACCTATGATTATATCACATTTTTTGGTTACTTATAGTTGTAGAATATACCGTTAAAGTTTCGCGAAAATTTTAAACATGTAGCTACATAACAAATTGTTTAATCCGATAAGAATAATTGATATTAAGGCATCAGTGAATAGGAAGAACAAAATTCTGAAAAAAATATAATACTTGATTTCAATTATTATTGAATATTTATATATGTTATGGCCGGATACTTTTGCACGCCACTGTACATATTATATGCATCCTGTTCTTCTTTGTAAATTTAAATTTTCCATGACTGCATAAATATCCGCGTCTAGTGTAGTAATAAATAATCAGCTCATAATAATCGCGCGTCATCAGAGACTTTAACGCTGAAGGGATTAAAGATCGATATAATGGAATTAACTAAGCAACTGTTCAGTGCTCTTAAATGTAAAAGAGTGGAACAGTTAATTTCAGAACTTCTCCATTGAGATCATGAAATTTCGAACAATGGAGATGGCTAGTTTTTAACCAAACCCTTCAATTATTGATGAATCTCGGCTTAACCCTTTCGCTAAGAGCGCAAGTGTTCAGTGAGTTCACAATCCTTAACACTAGAACTACCGAGGATTAAAGTATACTTACTTGTACCAAAGAAATAGACATGATGGATATTTGCAAAGCGCATCGACCGATTTGCGATCGAGGTACAATAAATCTCCATTAATATTCTGTAGAGAAAATCGCGTGATATTCTAGAAAATATGCCGTTGCAAGTTTATATAATTTTGATGGCAATTTGTAACCAGTCATCTTAACTGGTTTGGTAGTTCTGGTGTTAATATTGAATCTAGTATTGAATCTGTAACAGGTACTAAATGAATATGAACTTTTGAATACACAAGTGAAACGCGTTCGTCCAATTAATCACGAAAGGGTTAAACTAGCAGTTTGCAACATAAATACGTGGACGTTTTTTTAAGTTCCAAAAATTGTACATGAGAGAAATCCTTCGACTACCATAAAAGTGGGAGAAGGAAATTGATTAAAATGGCAAATGCATACAGTGAGAGTCGAAAATAAGTATACACTTTACAAAAATGAAATTATACTGTAATTTGTTCACCGGTGAATTATATGGTAATCACATCATAATTTATTTATCGTAAGTAATACCATAACTGTACTACTATTATACAATATGTATTTATTTGCTGTAAATAACGCTGTAATCATACTGTAATTTAATTTGTACTACAATCAATACCATAATTATAATATACTTTCATTTTTGTAAGGTGTATACTCACTTTTGATTCTCATTGTAAACTGCATGAAATGCAGAAGTATAAGAAATATCGAAAATACGGTGAGAGTCAAAACTGAGTATCGAATTTACAAAAGTAAAATCATGGTATAATTTATTTACCGTAAATTGTATGGCAATTATACGATGATGCATTTTCTATAAGCAATATTATAAATATATTATTATTACACAATACTTATTTATTTGCTTATTATAATCACACTCTATGTATCTTATAATTCCACTCAATTTCATTTTTCTAAGATGTATACTAACTTTTGACTCTCATTGTGCATAATTAATTCTACTTTTAAAATTTGTCTTATAATAGTTACCATGTCTGGTTACAACCTAATATTTTATCGAACGCAAATGAAACATTTTTCTAATGCAACTTCATTTGTACTATCTAAAGATTGGTATCGGTGTAATAAGATATTGCAAACTTTGTCTCCCATAATACACAAGGAGCGCACAGCAATAGGTGCGAACCATCCCTAGTAATCAAAGGGTTAACCGAGACTGCAAGCACGAAAAAGGGTGAAAAAGAAGGAAAACTTCGTTGTAAGGGAAAAATAAATTTCAGTAGAGGGTTGATGTTCCCGAAACTTCGTTGCGACGAAGTGCACTTTGGCGTCAAGATTGCGAGGAAATCTTCCTAGATGAACGATTGGGCGTAAAACGGAGGTTGGATGTGAAGGAAAACCTCATTGTCACTATGGGCCGCCGACTTGGCAATAAATCGGTGGCAGGGTATCGTGCGTGAACGCAAGTCTTCACGATAACTCTGTGTTATCGGCTCGTGTTTTTCTCTTGCAGTTTAAAGTAGAAACTTTTTTAAACTCGCGCAAAATTACTCTGACCACGTTATTGTTTTCTATTGGAGGCGATGATATATATTAAGGTGTCGATTGGCGCTTAAGGAAACTTATTAGGGGTTGAAAACTTGTTCTGAAGGAAAAGGCGAAAGAAAAAGATTCTTGGTACATACGGTGGCTACAAAAAATATTCGCACACTATATCGTACTTATTTTGATATTTAGGTTATTAACCGGGTAATTTTTTAATCTACACGCCGATTTTAGAATCGATAGAAAAGAATTGATATTGGTTAGGGGAATTTTCATCGTTACAAATGTAAATTTATATAAAATAACGCGTTTTTTATGCAAATATAATGATTTTTATGTATTCGTGAGAAATTTAACTGTGATAAAAACTATAGGATGAACATAATAGATAAAAATATATGAAGTATCTAAAGTAAAGTACATATTATTATATTTAAACAGTGAAACTAATTTTTATTTAAGTTCCACTCCGTGTGCCTCTAAAAATATGAATTTACATAAAAATCTGAAGTCCAATAATGATGCATTGGAAAATTAGTAATTGCTGGGAAAATAAAGTAGTGCTTCTAAAAGATTGGAAATTTGTAAGACGAGTTAACTCGTCATCCCCAGTTAAAAGATTAATTAATTAGTTCGAAGTGTATCAACTCTTTAGTTCTTAAATCATATTTCACTAAAAATGTGTGTGGATTTTATTAATGAGAATTATTATCGGACAGCGGATGTGAATGCATTTTTGGAAAATTTAAATGTACAGAATGCACATAACATGCAAAATATACGAAATACACAAAGTATGACACGCATTATAAAATTTATAGAGTGAAACTCATCTCTATTTGGGTTCCATTTCTTTAGATATATTTCTAAATATTTCTGGTGGTACAACTAGAAAAAAGGTGGCTCTATATGAAGAAATAAGTCGAAAACGTAGAATAATATTTCTTCATACAACGTTTGATTTTTAAGAAAAATGTCTAAATTACAATAGAAATTACGAAATTTAGGTGGTGAAGCAACACCAAATTTATATATTGTTTCTCTAAACTTATTTATAAAAATATACGTATATATTTGCATCAAAATCCTCTGTCTACTTATCACATGTAGGATGTATTAAAATCTCATATAAATAGAATCTAGTAAAATCTTACTCAGAAACGTCTGATTGAAAAATGATGGCGTAAAATATTTTTTGTAGCCACGGTACGTTTAAGATACAATTTTTGTCGTAAATTCTGAGCAATTTGTCGCGTGTGCTGAACGGCGGCTCTCGCCTCGTTTGACTGTCCAATTCATCTCGTTAATGATGCCAAGCCGTTACGAGCATCTATTCGCCGAAAGATTGCGGCTAACTGCGGCACGACCTTTGCGTTGCCGCGAAAAATTCTGTCGACCTCGAATTCGGCCATTTTCGACCACCCCTCTATTTCGATGTCGCTTCATTAGGGGTGATTTCGAATTTATAAGGCGGCAATCGGAACGAGTCGTTGCTCGATAATTCAATGATCGTTAACAGACTGGAAAAACTGTGTCGAATTTGTGTCGAATCGCTGGTCCACCGTATTAACGTTTCGATTCGATTAAAAGGTTTGTTAAAAAATAGAAAAAAAGGGAAGGGAGAAAATCTGTTTGGGAAAAAGGACAGACTGTATTCGTTGTCGCCGATGCGGGCGCAATTTGCAAAATCAATGAAACGCGGCGGAAATATTAATGCGCCTCGAATGCTACTGCGTTCTCGATCGAAATCTCGTTAAAGAATCATCCGGTTTGCGTTGGTCGTTCGCATAGAAGGACCGACTGATACCCGATTTTCCCCCGTAAAAACGAACGAAATAATGGCGCGACGTAGACAAATAATCGCTTTATTTCGTTGTCATCGCGGCTGGCTGCGCTGCCCGTTCAGACCCGTGTCTCCCTCTACGAGCTATTGACTCTCGATGCGCAAATAGGCCGCGATCAACACCATCTAAAAATTTAATTGAACGAGAAAGAACCGTCCCATGGGACGCTTTGACTTACCCCTCGCTCACGCCGTTGGGTGCTACCCGGCTCCACTTACTTCTCCAATGACCCTCCAGAGAATTTGACAGTATCAAGCAAAACGTCTCTGCAACAAACAGATTATTTAGGTTATTTTTAATCTAGTTTACCTTGGTTACTAGTACTAGCTCGATGCATATGGAATGTAAGTTTTTGAAAGTGAAACGTTTTTTTTTTTTTTTTGTAAACGTACGTAGATTTTTCAGAACAATATGTACTTAATTAAAATAATTTGTACATAATTCTGCATACCTTTTCTACGATTAATTAATTTCATTATTATATACTGATAAGAATCGCCAAGTTTAGAATACTTTGGTCTAATTCTTGATTTACTGTCCAATGAAAAATCATTATCCTTGACGTTTATAATTAAACATTCAATTATTCTAATATCTATGTGAGCATCTGTAAACGACAAATTTTGTATTGTCAGTAGTTCTTAATACATATCTTAAAAGTTTAGACTTCTATAAGGAATTATGCAAATATTTCGATTATTCATCTTGTCAAATATTACGAATCTCATAATTTTATTATAATTATTCTGAGTATTCTACAAACGTAGATTACAGAAACGACATTTTATACGCATCGACCGAATACTACATATTCGTAGTGTCTCATTTTAATAATCTACGAGCATTTCTTGAATTCACTTCAATAAAAACTTCCACCTCCAAGTATTAGGTATACAAATTAATTCTGTGTTTTTATCTTTAAAGTTTTGACAACTGAACAAATGAATTCCTTGCTTAAGATTAAGCGAATGGAGAAAAGCCATTTAACATAATGAAAATTATTTGAACTGTTTTAATTAAATTTAATTTTTTCTATATTGTATTGTTTGAAGAACAGCGCCAAATTAATTTGCACTTCTTGTAGTCTCGCCTTTGTCTGAGACCTGTTAAATCGTTCCATCGGTCAATATTGTATTTTATATCGAAAAGATACAATCGAATAAGGAAGGTGAAAGTTTCCCTAAATCAGAATGAATTCGTAATATGTTGAAACCTTTTCTGCCAAGTTTTATTTTCTTCTTCGTATTATTGGGGTAACTACCCTGTATAATCCGCAACGTAGTTTATAGCTTAAATTCGATTTCTTTTGTGTTCTGCCACATAGAAAATTATGAAAAAGTGCAAGTAATTCGCAAAGTGCGATGTCTGTTGATCTTGCAGATTTATCGCGGCTGTACAAAAGACTTTAAACAGATTCCAAAGCGCCCATTTTTATTGAACCTGTTACCAAATGCTATCTCAAATTGCACCGACTTTCGATCGTTGAATGTTTCAAAAATACTTTAAAACGTATTATAAACTTATAGGACGACTTAATAGTAAAAGTCTCCGTCTGAGACTTCGAAATATATTACAAATTCATGGGACGACTTAATAATATAGATCGTCTGAGGCTTTCAGCGTCTCAAGTCTTCATCCCATCGAGATACGCAAAAGTCAATGGAAAGAGACAAAGAAGATACACCGGGTTTTTTACAACAAAACTGCGAATGTCCTTCAATAAGCGGTCTAATGGTGTGTTAGCAGCTTTTCTCGGCAATAAAATTGCCAAGCCGCGTGGTGTTTTGTCTACGCGTGTTCACAGCGGATCGGTGCAAGCAGA
Source organism: Eucera pruinosa (assembly GCA_028830335.1). Taxonomy (NCBI): domain Eukaryota; kingdom Metazoa; phylum Arthropoda; class Insecta; order Hymenoptera; family Apidae; genus Eucera; species Eucera pruinosa. Next base: position 8,137,372 of record JAMYCR010000015.1, on the reverse strand, counting down.
TGGGAGCTTTTTCTACCACGGGGAACTCTAACGACCGATTCAATCGCTTTACCCGTTCCTCGTTCCAGGAATGAACGCGTTCCCTTCGCGCAAGCCACGCCGAAAAAAAGTGGAACGCATTTCGCCATGAATAACGACGTAGCGGAACTTTCACTCGCCGTGATAATACCTGGGTTGCTTACCTTCGCGAATCAACCATCGATACATCTCGCCATGTGCCTGTCCGCTATCATTACCATACACACGAGGCTCGTGTCACGGCGTTTGTCATGCGTATTGTAAAACTTAATCGAATCCCCCCAGGGTCTGCCTTACTTTTTCGCAAAATGATTTAATCAATTGTATATTATCTCATACATTCACTCGCGAAAGTCTTCGTACACCCCTCCGAAATTCTATAATATTAGGTCGCTGCATATGAAATGTCGTTCCTCTAAGTAACAATATATGTACATATGTTAAATATACACTTGTATATTTAATTAAGATAATTTCACATGATTTTATTCGGCTTCTTTCCAACAATTAATCAGTCTCTTTAATATATCATTTTAGGATTCTCTGAGCTTCCTCACAGATAACTGTCCAGTGAAAAATTATAAGTGTTAAATTTTGCAAATTAATATTGAGCTGTTCTCCTATTTATACAATCTTTTCCAAAAGATTCCAATGCATATGGAGCAGTTTCCTTATGATATATTTGAGAAATTTATACTTCCATAAAGAATTGCAGAAGTATCCCAATTATTCGTGATATGTATCAACATTACAGCAACTTCCTTCTCCTTTAGTCTGAGTTACTATAATTAAACATTTTATAAAATTAAGAGAGTTCTTAAACTTTGGAAAAACGACATTTCACATGCGCCAACCTAATGCTTACGTATTCACACAGCATTAAATAGAATATTAATACTTCCCCCAAACATGCTTTATCTCAAACATTGGTCATTGTATTCGTGTCGCGTTAATAAAATAGAAACATTCGCTAACGCGTATATGCGTCCATAATACTCAAATGGTCAAATAAAAATTGCCCGTAATATTTAAATAATTTATACGTGACATGATACGAAAGCATCGGCAAACGCTGACACGCGTAGGTAATAAAATAATCCTAGCGCAAAGGGTTAATTTCCGTCAACAAAATATCCATCGTCGTATCCAATTTCCATGCGTCTTATTTGTGATTATTTCGCAAAAGAAACCGTATATACAAGGCATCAAGTTGTGGCTCGCCTCATGAAGTTGTTAACTTTGACAGGGGTTGCTTTTGTTACCAACCCCTCGATTCTGTCCTCGTTAAACGGGTTAATCTGCTGACTAATCTAATCATAGTTTTCACGTTTCTAAACGGACTTTTCCCTCTTTGATTTATTTTCGTACAAAGGAAAGATTTATAATGATTCTTACATAAGTATGAAAGTTTCTTTTCCCTTTTCCACGATTTTCACCGAACCTCGCGACGCGACGCGACATTCCCCACTGCTTCGGCGATATTTACGAGAATCGAGACGGCAGCAGTCCGATTTGATATTTATTTATTCGAGGATCTAGAGCGAGGGCCTTTTCTAATTTATCGGCGAAACAGCCGAAGCCAGGCCATATTTTTATCGCGGACGTTTAATTTCGTAGAAATTCCTTCGCTGGCAAACCGGTTGCACGCCAAAACGTCATTCAGAGACCGCGGACCGGTCTCAGGGTGCGGGGGATTCCCCTGGTAGACGTACACGTCTCTTTTTGATTGTCCGTTGCAAAAAAATCCCACGATTCCGTACAGCAGGTACTGCTCTCGTTCCCTAAGCATGAACCGGGAAACGGAGAAAGAACAAAATATTCAATTCTTCCAGCAGATGACGTTGATTCAATTTTCGAACCTAGCCTCGGTTTTATCAGGCGTATAAATTAATTTTGAGCCTTCAGGATTTCAGGAGATTTAACCCTTTGACGAGTACGGCCAAAAATTGTTAGACCCGCAGAAGGAACTTCGTGTATATCTTTTGTTATGTAACTGAAGCTATGTTTTTGTGCTCTATTTCCAATGTTCCGTTATTATCTTTATTGTGTTTTCCCATCTTCAATATCAGTACATGTAATAAAAAATATATATATATATATACACTAAAAACATTTTTATATTGCAGAACAAAATTCTGTATTCGTCGAAGGATTAATATTTATTCACAAAAAAAGCAAGTGCTGAATTTAACACGAGAAGTAGATTGTTCATTGGTACTGTTAATAATATTCAAAATGTTTTAGCTTTTCGCATCTATGAAAAACATTCGTCGCTTGAAAAATAGTAAAGTAGCAATTTCGAGTTAATATAAAATTTAAGGGTTTAAAGATAAAGGTTTTGAATTAACCCTTTCGTTACCGAGGACGAGATATCTCGCCACAGTAATGTCGTTTGAACGACGCTATGGACGCGAGACATCTCGCGTCACAATTATGGTTATTCGGTATCATGAACGAGATATCTCGCTCCGCAATTTCTGTTTTACAGTGCTAAAGACGAGATATCTTGCGTCGCAATTTCTGTTATGCCAGGAAGACCTTGCTGATACTTGTATCTATTACTTTCTGTCACAATTAAGTCCACAAATTTGTAATCAAAAAAAAAAAAATATTGAAAGACAGAAAAAGGGTTATTATTCACTGATAAGCCTGAGTGTCTTTAAGCTCCGTTGCGATTATTTACGTAATGTAGAATGAGTGATTGAAAATTGACAATAATAACATTAGTTGTAGGTAAATACTTTCTATCGCCTTTCGTCGAAAATTTGATTCCATCTCTTCAACAATGGAACGTCACCATCGCACACAACGAATCGTTTGTTAGCGTTACAATTGTTAGTACCACTGCCGCTTATAATTCGATTTTCCATTCGACGAGCCATGATTACCATACGCATAAACTGTTGCGCGAAGACCGCTCTTACACGCAAAATCAGACGTTGAAGGTCTCTCTCAATGCATCGAACGAATGGCATTATTTTGTAAACACCGAAGGATAGACACAAAATATTTCATTCATAGCATCGCATTACAGAAATTGCGACGCAAAATATCTCGTCCAAAGCACTGCAAAATAGAAATTGCGAGGCAAGGTATTTCAGCCATGAAACCGAATAACGATAGCTATTAACATTCCAAAAGGTCACACATCAATGCGTAGTTTAAAAAAAAGCCATTATTATATTTGAGAAAAATGAGTACTGTTTCTTACTAAAGATTCCAACATTGCTTATTCTTATAACAACGAGACTAAATTAATCGTTGGAAAGATGTGTATAAAATCATGCAAAAGTTATCTTAATCAAATACACACGCGTAATATTTTAAATAATCTACTTATGCTCAACGTTGTTACTTTAAAAGGCATTTCATATGCACCAACCTAATATTACAGTGGTTCTCCTCTCTGTTTTTTAGCCATTTATCCAAAAATAAATTACTTGTGGAATGATTCAATAGATTCCGTATCGAGTCAGACAACAGGAATGCGTCGTAAATGAGTGTGACCTCTAAAAGAGCCGGCAGAAAATATGTATCAAAACAATGTTAAAGGAAACGTAGTGGTCCATTGGGTGAGAATCCTGTTTCTGCCGACCACAAACCAAGCCGGCGACGATGAGACGTCGTTCGTCCACCTACGTGAAAAATATCCTAACCATACCTCGTCGTTCCGCAATTAAATTTACGAGACGGACACTTATTTTTACACCAGAGCGACGCGAGAATTTTTCGCTGCAACGGAGAGATTGACGTTTCCTTCGATATACGGAATTTCGTTAACCCTTTAAGCGGGTAGAGAATTTAGGAGCGCAGTGGGAAATAGGTAGAGCCACGATACTATAAACTTGCAGAAAAATAAATTCGTCTAACTTTCATGTTCAGATCTCATTGATAGACATGCAAAAGTGGAATTATTTAGTGATTTGAAAGAAATTCGTTTTGAAAGGATTAATGTCATCCTAAGTTAGGTATACAAATGGTTAAATCGTCATAAATAGCGGGTATATCGACCTCTGTTTAAGGGTTCAATTTTTGCTTTGTTGAGGTAAATAGAATTGAAGGAGATTTATTATTAGTAGACTGCGAATTTTTATGCATTTATCGGAAATTTAAATATACAAAGTAAAACATAAATTATTGGGTTTTGAGAATGGAACAATCCTCCAATTAGGATCCATTTCTTTAACTTTGTTAACTAAACTATGAATTTGCATAAAAATTTACAGTTTAATTATTATTATTAGAATTTGACGATTATTAGATGTACCAATAAATAATTCACTTTTTAATTAAACTTGTTATTTATTTTTAACAAAATCAAATACCTGTACTGCCATAAATACAATTGCACTTTACAGCAACCATCTTTGTAGTAAGCTATAGAGTACTGCTAAAAAAAGAAGCTTACTTGTTTATCTACCAATGTATTAAAAAACAGTGCATGATTTATAGGTACACCTAATAGAATAGGATTGATGAAGTACAGCAGATGTTAGAAGATTCGTCAGGCTGGAGATGACTTTGTATATTTGAGTAGAGTCATTGACTGAAACCTTGTAACTATGATATAAGGAATACTGATGCGGAAATTCTATTCTATTCCATTCTATTCCTCATCAATGAATAATAGAATTAACTAATAATAAATATCAACGTAAAAAAGGCGCGAACTTTAAACTGCATTTAAATAACTATTGGCACACAGCAGGAAGTGTAAAGTGCAATTAAAAACCTCGTGGCAGGTTAAATTATTCCCTCACGTGACGTCAAAGTATTCCTCATATACTAACAGGATGGAAGAATGTTATCCTTGCTATAAAAACAAGGGTTGCTGAAGCACGACAATTGATTATCCTCAGACCATAAAGCGGCACCGAAATGCCATCACTTGCTTAACCCTTTCGCTACGAAGGACACGCATACGCTCTTCAAACTTCGGCAATTATTTGCTAAAAACGTGCTTATCTATACTGTCTGCTAGGGTGCTATTTCTGTCGCCATTCGTGCAACAATATCACACCACGTACATATGTATAGTATGTAATTGAATATACAGAGTATCTAAACATTTATACTTATACTGTTTGCATGTTACAATAGGAAGTCAGTATAGCGATTGAAAAAGAAGCTATCTTCGAGTATGTTTTTTTTTTTTTTTTTTTTTTTTTTTTTTGGAAAATTAAAATATCCTATAAAGTATTTTCCTTGGTATAAGGAGTTTAATATAATTAAGTAAAATTAATTAATATAAATGAATTAATTAAATGAATACAAATACATATAGATTATTTCAGCTACAATTTACTTTTATACTATTATCGTATTAGCCCCTTACCATACGACTTAATTTAAAGTCATTGAACCAAAAAATACTATTTATTTTTGTTTGACATTCCATATACGTAATTGCGAGAAATAAAACAATTTGCATGAGTTTAGAATCAGTGTATTTATATAAAATGGTTATATTTTTATAACTGAATTGCGGCTCTTTATGTAAATTCATGTTTTTGCGGTATCGAAGAAAAAAGTAGACGTTGAATATCGATTGGTTTCATCGCCTATTACAAATTACACTTTACTTTTGATATTTCGTTTGTTTCCGAATACTGCATGCATTGTGTACATGTATGCATATTTAAATTCCCCGTAAATGCATAAAGATCTGCAGTCTACTTGTAACATATGCTCTAACATTACTCTATTATAAAAAAATAGTCAAGTATGATACCCGAGATTCATGACTTCTCGAATACGTCATTGTAAGGGAAAGAATTAAGAGGTGAAATCGATATGATGACTCAAGAAACAAGTACCTTCGAGCCATGCTTTTTAACAAACTAAATTTTTCCACGAAAAATTCTACTTCTAAATTTTTTCTCTTAACGTAAGAAAGAATAAATCTTGAACTAATTTTTCCTCAAACATCGTATAAAAGTCAGAGTAGTTATCGACGTGAACCATCTATAGCAATTTTTCAAGAACGATCTCCCCGATCTTTCGATTCTAATTCATTAGTTTTAAGATGATACAGCGAAAGGATCGAACAGTATCTACCCTTTATATCAGTCTTCCCTTTCCTATACACATCATACTATTCCTTGTACATACACAGAAGGTCCTCTAATCATTCGTGATCATCGAATCCTCGGTACAGAAGCGTATCCTTCAGCGCTAACGTTAATTAGTCGAAAACCGTTCGGTATCAGATGGAGAGCACGGTAAAGCCGGAGGCCTGTCGTTTTCGTTTCGCCATTGGTCGATCTCGAAAAAAAAAAAGGAAGAGAAAAAAACGAGGAAAAGAAAAGGAAAAAAAACCGGATGAATTCGTACTTTCCGTGGTGCTCGGGCAGGGGCAATTATTTTTGCGCAGTCTGATGTATCGCGGAGAAGGCGGTGCTCGCGGAGAGAAAGCAGGATAGATACCCGCGGAATACCGAGAGCCTCGGATACCGGATATTGTAAACCGACCTTCACCGCGAAATCTGTATATCAACCTTCGGCAAGGCGGCGGCAGCGCCTAGTTTAAAATTGCACGGCCCCGTTCGCCGCCAATGTCGTTTTGCTCCGCTAGACTGGCTTATGGCTTATCAGAAAATTCGGGAAAAATACCCGGAAACCTGTTTCCCGTTATCCAAGACCGTTCCGCTCAATGAAGTATCGATGAATGTTGCTAATGAGAGCCGAGGAATTAGAAATGGTTCTCGCCCGACGGAGGAAGTGTAAAATAGAACTGGTTAATGATTCTGGTGTATCTCTGGCGGAATTTTCTAGGAGCAGTTTTTTTTTTTTTTTTATTTGTTAGCGACAGTGGCGCTATTTGAACGAATTCTAGTTTCAGTTTGTGCAGAATGGGACACGTAAGTGGAGCAAGTTATATATATGTGTATTTCTTTTTCGATTGCGACGAGTAGAAAATGATAAAATGGGGATGAATAGGGGAAGATCAAAGAGGAGCACAGTTACGGGACTATTGTTTTCCGTAACATGAATATGCGGAAAATATTTGAACATCTCTCTTTTTTTTTTTTTTTTTTTTTTTTTTAATTAGATTTGAGTGTTGTATAAACTGCTTGGTTATTAATAGAAACGTGTATTCAAAGTAAGTTGCGATCTAATAATTTTTCAGACCTTTTGTTTGAATATTTTCTTACGCAGAATGGTAAAGAAAATTTTCATCTACGCAATAAAAAATTGTACATTTTCAGTTAAGGGAAGTTGCGGCAGAAGTATAATTCTAGAAACGTGTTCCTCTTTAAACCATTCATCATTTTCCTTCAACATTTTCTTCTCTATTTGCAATGAGGAAAGAGATATGACTTGTTTCACTTGCTTGAATCATTCTGTACGTAAGTGGGAGATCTGTATAGGATTTTACAAAACAATTGTTCCCTTTTAGAGGAAGTCGCGTATAAAATGGAACCGGTTGAAGATTCTGTGCAATTTTCCAAGAACACTTTCTTCCTTATGGCGCGTAGTCTATTTTGGTGAATCTGTACTTCGATTTATAATCATAAGTACGCTTCGGTTCTTTATGCATTTATGACAAAATTATATACGCGAAGAGATGCAAATTGCAAGCAATAGACAAAATATTCAAAGTGGCGTACAAATTATAATATTTAGAGGGTGGAATAAATTTCTATTTACCGTTCGTTCCTTTGTCGTCAAAAATACTTAAAAATACATGAATTTGCATAAACATCGGCAATCTAATCATAAATAGGCACTTAAATATTTCCCCCGTTTATAGATACATGACAAAATTATTTAGAATTTAATGCAACCAGCGTTAAACTGTTCAAATGGGTGAACAAAATGGTAAAAGGAGAAATCTCTTCAAAGTATCGGAGCATAAATAAACAAATTCCACAATGTACCGTACCGATTATTTAATCTCAAGATATTTTTTATCAGAACCTACAGCAAATGCTTTGAGTTATGGCAACTGGCTTCGCTGCATAATTAAAGTCTGTTGAGGATTTCTTTATTCCGATTAACTCTATTATATTATCAAAACTTTACTTTCGAAATTAAATATTGAAAGATACTTCTCACAAAAATTGACGAGTTAAATTGATAAACGATTTAAAGGGTAAAATAAAAAGATTAAAAATTATTCCTTCAGTGAAAGAGGATATAAATTACATGCTGAATACGATGATAAATGTCTCAATTACTGGACTTATTAAAAAAGACTAAATTACTAAATTATATAGTCTTTAACAACTATTAACTCTTTGGTTTTTTTTTCATGTTATCGATTTATACTGAGAATTTTCAATTCAGACTCTTATTACACTGTCAATTTTTATGCAGATTCACGCTTTTACAAACAACATTAAAAGACTGGAATTTAGCAAGGAGTTATTTTACCTCCCAAATAAAAGAATACATAATTTATTTTGGATATCTTATATTGAGTAGTAACATACGCATATGTGCTGATGATTATGAAAGTGGTGTATGTAAAGATTGAATTTATCACTCATTTTGTGTTAAATTGATTTATATCACAGAAATATGTAAATTTCTTTCTCCTTCCTTCTTTGACTTACACCTATTTCATAATCGTCGGCATTTAATATATTTAAAATTATTTACATGTAAGTTAAAAAAAAGAAGTTCAATCAATTAGGTATATATCATTTTGATCAATTACCATTTTCCATCTTTAAAATGGCTGAATAATTCCTCTCATATAGTATTTCTGGAACTTTAAAAATATTTTGAGAAAACGTAACGAATATATGTTACAACCCAACATATTCTTGCGTATTATGTGCGATCTCTACTTTTTCGTATATTTAAATTCCCAATAAATGCATGAAAATCCGCAATTTCTCTTATTATATATCGTTTACCATTTCAATTCCTCAACGTCGTTTCTGGTATCAAATGCAATTGGTTCGAAATTCTACTGCAATTAATAAAATATTCTAATAGATGATATTTTTCTATTACAATTTTCGCTACATTTTATAAGAATGATTTATGTTGTTCGTTTATGTATACGTGAGCACAGGATTTGTATAGAATTTTCCAAGTAATTGGTCACTTTTGAGTGAGTGGTTTTGCAAGTCTTTGAGGAGACTTCCATAAGAGCATGCAAGGTATCACGCTGAAGGGAATAAATTATGCAAACACGTAGATTCAGTACTCCGAATATTCTCTGGAGGAGAACCATTTTTGAAATTCTAGATTCCGGATAAGGAATTCAAAGTCACGGTTACACGAAGGACGAATATTCCCGATAAATCATTGAATGCACCTTTCATTCAGTCGCAAGATTTAACATCTTTAGGATTAGCATAGTAAAAGTATTCGTTTTGGCAAGGTGAATTATTATCGGACACCTGTTTATCCTTTTAGCGTATTTGCACAGCAGAAGCAGCGAGAATGATTACAGTAACCACAGAAACCATGAGTTTAACGACTTTTTTCCTCGTCCACTTTCTCGTCTGTTTTCCGAGAAGTGTTTTATGACGTTAAAAAACATTACATTTATATATTACATCACGTCTGGTCCGAAAGTGTCGTCGATTTAATTCGACGTGTCATTTGAAAGTCGAACATACAGGTGAAAAAAGAAATAGAAGGAAAAAATTGCGAATTTTTCTTCATTTTTCTCGCGGTTCCTGTTCCCGACTCGCGTTGCTCCTTAATGCAAAACGCGCGACTTGTTTATTGATTACGAGACGCCCGTATAAATATATATATTTTCATATACACACACATACGTGTATGCTTGTGTATGTACGTGCGTATATTCGTGCAAACTCATTAACGTAATTAATGATACGGGAGACCGTTTCAGTAACAGCCGGCGGAATAAATAAGCGATAATGTTATGTAGATGCGAGCGATCAATCCTGACGTCGCGCGATAAGGAAGCGAAAAAAAGATGAAAGAAAGAAGTACGCAGGGAAAAAATGAATCGTGTGCATCGGCTCTTGATATCGGCTACTTTTGCGAATCGTCTTAACTCGTAACTTCAGTGCTGATCAGTAGACTATGGATCATTATGCAAATTTATATTTTTTACATACACAATTAACCCTTTCAGTGCTGTGGACGCATATAGCAATTGCAAAATTACCGATTTTTAGCGTCACCGATAATATCGAAGAAAAATGTTTGCTACCGGTAGTAAACAAACTATATTTTGTTGATCATTGGTCGAGTATAGTATATTAAAAAATATAAGATAAAAGTTTTCTTTATGAATGTTTTATCATAATAAAAAGTGGATTAGTCAAGAAACGCCAACTTTTAATTTCTAACTGTTAATTAATATGTACACAAACAATAGCACGACAGAAAATAATCGTATCTATTTTATGTAATTTTTAAATTATTAAACTGTTTATTAAAAATAATTGGTTACGTTGTATGTATGCATGTATATCGGTTTCTACATATTTTAAAATGAAAATATGATACGTGATGCAGAATGATAATATATCTTTCGTATCTGTGTTGACACATTTTATTTTATTAATATTTTACGAGTGAGGTTTTTGATAAACCTTTTTAGATAAATACATAGAATTATATAATGTATATAGATTGTCTTCTTTAGTTTCAGTAATGCAACAAATATTTCAAACGCAATTTAACTTATATTAAAGACTGGCTATCACATAAGAAGCATTTTTAATTCAGGACCATAATTGAGGATTGATTTTCAACTTTCTACGCGAGCGCATAACATAAAAGATAATTAGATGGCCTATTTTAGGTGAGACACCCTAGATTTTTATCATATTATGCGTATTGTGTACTTATTCACGCACTTGAATTTCCCATAATTGCATAAAATTCAGCAGTCCATCGATCAGCCATCACACTTGAAGAAAATTGTTCTCTGTCACTTTTTTTGCTTCTTTTCTTCCATATCAGTTTCCCTTCTTTTTTGAAAGGAAATCGGAAAAGACAGCGTGCAGAAAAACTTGTGCATTTGCGAGGTAAATCTGTGCGTGTGTGTTAAAATGTTGCAAGAAAATATTCGATAGATCTCGAAGGGAAGAATTAAATTGATGTGTTCGTAGCGTTTTAGATGGACGATCGTTTGATAGGATTGAAAAGGTGACTGAAAAGGTGCAAGCTATGGAAGATTACGTTCCTTCGCTCGGTATAATGTTCCTCGACGAATGGTCCATTAAATCTACCGAACCGTGATCGGATTTAACAGATATTTCGTAGCACTTAAAGAACAACGTTCTATAACATTTTGTGGGACCTTCTTCTTCTTTAAGACGATTCTTTTCCGATTCATTAGGATTCATTTAATTCATCTTAATCATCTGTTATTCACACTTCGTTGATCGATCACGAGTTAACTTCTGTTTAGACTCTCATTAGTTTATGTATTAGTGTCCAGAAAAGTTTTTGCCATTTTTCATACGGAAAATTAAAGAAACACGTTCTTATTTTAAAATGAATGTATCCATGAAAAGATGCACCATCACATTTTGTAAGTTTCTTCCAACAGTTTTATAATTTAGGTGTAAATATCGTTTTTGTAAAAATCTTTGGTTTTACCGCGCAAAGATTTACACATTTCTTTCGGATCATTTTCAGTGATGAATTACTTGTTCTTCGTATAGTTATTCGAACTCATGAACGAGTGGAAATCTATTAGTGATAGGTTTGGCGAATACGTGTAGGTATAATCTATGTAAGAAAATGCACAGCTTGATATTTAATGCTTAAAATGTAACAATTGAATAACTCAGAAGATGTATCTTATAGTTCGAGATACGTATCGCATATACATATTAGTTATTAATTAGAAAAATCCCTAAAATTGTGACCAACAAAATTCGACAAGAATTTTTCTAGATACTTAATAGTTTCTTAGTCCGAATTCAAAATAGATTTTTATAAAAATGTTCCAGATTGTACTCTTAGTTACTATATTTTAGGTAAAATAATAACTAAGGAGAACTTAAACTACATTAGCAAAATAAAGTATTATATATCAAAGTTTATTGATATGCTATCATTTAATATTCAATTGCGAAAAAATAACCAGCCACGCGAAATAGTTTTGGCTCGAAGTTGGCCGTCAGCAAAGTATAAATGTTTGAAAGGCACAGAATTTGTTAGAATTTCCTGTTTTGAAAATGTATCCGAACGTTGCAACATGTCTTTTGCGAGGGTTTCCTTTTTCTGTTCGGACACGAATCAGATCGATCTTCCAACAGCAGATTCCGTGATCGCGAGCGTACATCAGCTGCCAAGCAGCCGTATCAAAAGACATATATAACAATCGAGCGTAGTGAACAGCGGCGAACTCGTTCCTTTCATTCGCGCCCGGGGAAAAACGTTTCCAGAGACAGAAAAACAAAGAGGGAGAAAGATGAAACCTGCTCGTAGGATTCAGATTAATCGCGAGAACCCGTAGAATCGCTGCCGATGCTACGTTAATGGTTGTCATGGATTCACCAGTCGCTAGCAGATTAACGGAAGAGGAAATCAGATTAACTAAACCTGTTCGGGACAATGCAAATGCATTGCAATGCAATAATATTAAGTATACAAACTAATTCAGAGCCCTCATCTTTGAACTCTTGATATCTTTATCAAATCGAAATTGCTGCTTTACTGTACATTTTTCAAGTGACGAATATGCTTCGTGAAAAGTGAAAATGCTGTAAAGTTTGAAGATTAAAATTATATTTGATTTTTTTGGGTATAAATGTTACACTCCGGTTTAAAAGTGTTGGGGCACTTGCAAGAGGTTAAGGAGGTCTAAAAATCATTAAGAAACTGCTAGAACCTTTAACAATTAATATATACATACTTTAGAATTTTGGACAAGAATACGTGTATTAATTTTACCAACTACAAATTCAATTTTACTACACGAATGTTAAAATTTGGTAAATTAAGCTTCCCAACCGTTGACTCGACTAATTTTGGCATTCGTAGTGATAGATTTTGCATCCCATCTGATACGATTTAGATTCCATGCAGGTTTTAAATGATTCAGGAAGTTAAATTTTACACTTCAAATAGATTTCCCAAATGCTTCGAGTTAATTTACTCTGAATTCTTTGAACAAACTTTAAATCAGTTGATTCACTGTTTCTTGCAATTCTCCCAAATAGTTCCACAAATTTTTGATTTCTTCTGTATAAACAGTAAGTATATTAATACACATTCTTGTATTATGATGTCATAGAACTAGTTAAAGTTACATAAGCTAAATCAATTATCATGTTTTATATACGACTAGTAGCTATTCGAATATGTATAAAAACAGGGGTATAAATCTTATGAAATCCTGAAGGTTCAAAATTAATTTGTACACCTAATAGATATATCGCGAAAAGTTTCATATTGAAAATTCTTTTTCAATTACAGACTTTTTGACCGACTGACTAACATCTGCCTTTAACCCTTTCAGTATTAAGATGCTCGATGATGCGCGCTTATTACACGCTATTTACTTATTACGATGCACCATGTGCTAGGCTGAATAGTAGTATATTTGGATAACACTGGACGCATATATGGATTCATACCGCGCACCGAGTGGTTGCACGCGAACACATAAATGGATTCATAGCGCGTAATGAATAATTTTTTGAAACTCATATACGGGTTCATAGCGCTGAAAGGTTTAAACGTCCATTGAAATATTCGTGGTTGTTCTTAGGAATGAATATCTCTTATACGAACAATTTTTATTCCTAAATTTGTTTCTGATATTTAGAAGTTTTGTATGATTTCCATTTGTAGACTTCAAAGTTGGATATTGAAACTTAGATTAGGATCTATGCTTCACTGCAATGATTAACGTGTTTCCTATCAAATTACATCTGACATTCTAACCCTTATTCCTAAAGTATTTCAAAATGTTTCCTAAAATCTGGCAAGGAAGATCTTATCCCAAGTTTCCCTGTAGATACTCAGAATTTTCATGTGTCTCAAGTCGAACACAGAAATTTGCATCGCGATACATATTATTTTCCATTAAAACACAATCTCTACTGAAATTTTATTCCTGTACTCTTAACCCCTTGCACTGCGATTATTTTATTACTTACGTATGCTAACGTTAACTAATCACTGCTTTCCTATCGTGTTACTTACAAATTATGTTTAAATATTGTGAGCAGTTCTTATTTAATCACTCCCAATATTGTAATATTGGGTTGCACGGAAAATTCGTAGCTAATTAAACTTCACCGTCGATAGTGCCCGTTTCTGTCGAAGTACACCATAATTCATTATAGATAATTCGTAGAACGAGTGTGACTCGTTATTCCAGTGCAAAGGGTTAACATTGTCCAAAGTTGAACAAAAAGCTGCGAGTTTCGGAATTCTTGGAATCTGTTTGTCGCAGTCCGTTCACCAGAGCGTTATTGCAACAATTACCGCTCGCGGTTGGCCTGTCCGCGCGGTCGTATCTTTTTCCGCTGCGAGGTTCAATAACACTTGTCACCGCCGCTGAAACGTATCGTCTGTGAACGAGCAACAAAAGTATCTGTGCTAGGAGTCTACGACCATGATACATCTTTTCCTTCGTGATCGACTCTCTCGGAAGAGGGACGATAGAAATAGATAAGAATACAAAAAAAAAGAAATAAATGCAATCGGAGAAAGAGAGGAAGAGGAGAGAGGCCGCGTGCACACGCAAGAAAGCGTGGCTCGATATTAATAAACGGACCCGAGCAACGAAGATAATCCGTCGATGCGTCATCCCCGGCGCAAAAACAAAAGAGGGGCTGAAAGAGGCGCGCGAGTAGTAGCCGCGTGTACAGTAGAAACGGACAGCGGTAGCACGGCCGCGCGGATAAACGAAAGAATGGAATAAAGAGCGAGGTAATTAATCCGATAAAACGGAACACTTTGTGTAACGTTGCATAATGCGAATTCCATAATCACGAGATGCGGACCCGTTGTGTATTTTCCTCCTCGTAGTGCGACTGTACATGATAGCCCTGATTGCGGCAAACGCGTGTCCCCGCGACGCTATTTACGGGACCACGATTGTAACTTCTGCCTCGCTCTTCTTTCCAAGTCTTCTTTTGTCTCTGATCATTGTTACTTCGGTTCTTTTTTTCTTAACTTTTATGATCACGGGGAATCGTAAAACTTGGATATCTTGTACTTTGTAAACCTAAACCTAGCTTCCTTCGTCATCCTTCAGCAGCATCTATCCGCACACTTCCTTCCTTTGAAGATTCGAAAACGAGCCCACAGCGAACGAGAAGTTTACGTTAAGGAACAGCAGAGAAAGATACAGCGGAGGAGTTTTTGCACAGAGGGAGATTCGACATCGCAGATACAGTGGAACACTTCATAAATCATTCGCGCGGACGTGTATCCCCACGTGCATCCGACCTGCATAACAGCCGTTGAACTTGCGAACCTCGAACCGGACGTATCTGACCATGCGTGACCAGGAACGTGGTCGATTCTACGTGCTAGAAAGTATGCACCACCGATCCGATACAATGTTTCATTTGCTCGAAAGTTGTCGAACTGACGGCAAACAAACATGGTCGCGATTAGCGTGGTCGTGGTCGTGATCGTTAATTAAAATCGACACCGAACCTTACAGTTCAAAATAATCGCGTTTCCTTGCAGACAATATCGAAGCTTTGTTTCCGCTTTAGCGCGTATTATAAAGCGATCGTGTCGAGCGAAGATTTCACGAGCGTGACGGATTGAATACCACATATTCGTTGCGTTCGTAGCACGCTTGCAACGTGTTAAGAATATGACTACGCTTCCGTTACCGATCTATCCTGTACCGGGGTCGTTAACTAGCAAAAAAATAATGGGAATTACGCGTGTACACCATTTACCTACGTCGAGCATTTCTCCGACGAGTAATTAAAGAAAAGGTGTAGACCATTTTAGTTAGAAGCATTTTAGTTAAGGATACCCTAACCAGCTATTACAGAAAACGCAAAGTGTTCCTTACCCAATTATTAGGGAACAGAAAATTGAACTAACAGTTGCCCAAGAACGATCTCCCGTTAGCGAGATACACAACAACGCAAAAGTAAACTCGGGACGGTTGTTACTTTTCACGAGCACGCATCGATAAAGGTTCGTTCGACTTGTCTGATTGCAGATACTGGCGCGCCCTACGTATTATACAAGGACAACATGGAGAGACCCCAGGGGCAATGGGGCCCCGGGCCGGGATCTCTCCAGGACGGGGGACTGTACCCACAGCAACAGCAACAACAGCAACAGCAGGGCTCCTCCTCGTCCGGCAGTCCACAGCAGGCCTGTGGTCCCCCTGTCGAGGGAGAAAGCGGTCCCCCGCCTTCGTTGGCCTCTCCCGTGCCCTCACCGTACCCCTCGGCACCGCCTGAGCCTCAAGCCTTAACCCCACCTGACGATGATATACAATCGAATCAAGCCACCTCTCAGCAACAACAACAGCAGCAGCAGCAACAACAACAGCAACAACAGCAAACCCAACAACAAGTTCAACAACAACAGCAGCAGCAACAACAGCAACAGCAAGTTCAACAACAACAGCAACAACAACAACAAACGCAACAGCAGGATCACTCGCCTCAACAACAACTAACGCCTCACGAGGTAGACCGTAGCGATTGCTTTCCCGGCGCTGGAGAGCTGCAGCAATACCCACAGCATTATTTCAAAGAAGCCAGGCCACATCCATCGCCATCGGTACCCCCTCATATGCTCACCCCTGGTGGTTTCTCCGCGTTACATTATCTGAAGCAACCTGGGGTTATGCTGACGTCCTTAGGTCAAGGCGACGGTGGACCTAGCCTGGATGCGCACCAATATGCCAGTCCCGGGGCACCGAACATGGCTACCGGCTTGCCAGACATAGTCCAACAGAGTGGCAAGTCGGGGAAAGGGGCAAACAGCGATCTACGTTTGTTCAAGTGTCTGACATGCGGAAAAGATTTTAAGCAGAAGTCGACGCTGCTGCAACACGAGCGGATCCACACAGACAGTCGGCCATACGGGTGTCCAGAATGCGGGAAGCGGTTCAGGCAACAATCGCATCTAACGCAGCACCTGCGCATACACGCGAACGAGAAGCCGTATGCTTGCGTGTACTGCGAGCGTACGTTCCGGCAGCGTGCCATCCTCAACCAGCATCTGCGCATCCACTCGGGTGAGAAGCCATACCAATGTCCGGAGTGCGGAAAACACTTCCGTCAGAAGGCGATCCTGAATCAGCACGTCCGCACACACCAAGGCGAGCATTTCTCTCTGCCTCCCAGACTCCCAGAGGGCGTCCACCACAACCACACTGACCCATTCACCGGTTCTTACTGTTATCACCACCGCCACCGCCGCCACCATCGTCTCATCTCTTCATCGTTCATCTTTATACTAATAATTTATATATATAGAACGTTTACTATCGATCGCAACCATATATCGTCATCACCTTTATCGACTTTTCTCCGTTTACCTATATTTTCGTTCATTCGAAACTTGACTAACTCAATCACCCAAATAATTTTCCATTTGGCATTCTTTAATCCATTTGGTTTCTCTCCATTGCTTTACCCCTTATTTCCCCAACGGACAGACGCGTACGTTTGCTCGTTTCGCAGTTTTCCTCGTGAATTCATCGAGTAAAATCGATCGAACCATCGGCCTCGTGCCGCCAAAGGCCAACCGAAGAATGAGAACGGTTGAGCTGGACGCGAGAGTGCTGGTGAGCTGTGAGATAGAGGAGCCTCTCCCTTAACTGTCCTATGCCACCCCTAATCTACCCGATCCGTCTACCTTTTCTGCCCTCTGCAACTCCACTCTCTTCGTTGCATCGTTCAAATTAACTACAAATTGATAATACAATAATACGAATCTATCTAATCTCGCATCTACTTTAACGCCATCTAACTACCACTTTAGCTAGAGTTTCCCTAAAGTCAACTATTGAAGGTGGAGGAGGTGGATCTAAGGCCTGTGACTACCCCCTAATCAAACAAAGCACAGGTCCCGCGATACTTAATTAATTTCCGTAATCGAAGAATAAAAGAATGAACGCAAAGCTTCTGGTTTCGGGGGTGCATTCGCCGTGACATTACATCGAACTATTTCCACTCGTAGTTAGCCTCTATTTCTTCAGTGGTCGCGTGGTACCGTAGTCCGGGCGACTAACAAAAATATTCCTCCGCTATGAAAGCACCCGCAACCGGAGGATAAACTTGCTTCTCGTGTTTGTTACAGACGTGAGTCCGCATCTAATCTTCAAGAACGGGATGACGCCGACACTCTGGCCGCAGGACGTTCCGTTTCCTCCGGAGGAGGGTAAGGAGGAGGTGGCATCGACGTTCGGCGACACGGACACGCAATCGGGTGCGTTTAGTCCGGCGCCGGATGCGAATTCTATCCAGTATCCTGCCTACTTCAAGGACCCAAAAGGCGGGAGTCATGCGGTTTTTGGTGCCGGTGGTACGGGCAGTTTTGGTGCTCTTCAATACATTAAACAACAAGGCGGTAGCAAGAGCTGTTTACCAGACGTGATACAACACGGTCGCTCCGCGGGGATGCCCTTATACGTTCGATGTCCGATATGTCAGAAGGAGTTCAAGCAAAAGTCCACGCTGCTGCAGCACGGCTGCATACACATCGAGTCGCGACCTTATCCTTGCCCCGAGTGCGGTAAGAGGTTCAGGCAACAATCGCACCTGACCCAACACCTTCGTATCCACACGAATGAAAAACCATATGGTTGCGTTTATTGCGGCCGTAATTTCCGCCAACGCACCATCTTGAACCAACATTTGCGCATTCATACCGGTGAGAAACCGTACAAATGTCAACAGTGCGGCAAGGATTTCCGTCAGAAAGCGATACTGGACCAGCACACCCGTACCCATCAGGGTGACCGACCATTCTGCTGCCCTATGCCCAACTGTAGGCGGCGTTTCGCCACAGAACCAGAAGTGAAGAAGCACATCGACAACCATATGAATCCGCACGCAGCCAAGGTGCGTAGGAACTCGAGTAGCGACTCGAAACCACCAGGAACACCGGCAGGGCTTGGTCCTGTACCTGTTCCTAGAGGTCTTACGCCGACGGTGGTAAAGCCGGAGCTCTATTTCCCGCAATGTTACGCACCCGCGTTCAATCATCAACCGCCAGTGTCGACGGCGCAGTTTCCAGCCCAGGCGAACGGAGTTTCCGTTGCCGGCGAGTTCAAACCACCAACTGGTCTGCCGCCGCAGTGACTAACCGTCCATCCTGCCGCCTACTAGCAAGCAGGAATACCGCTGAGATTTCAGCGATGCTTCGGTCACGCGCTACAGAGCGACGCCGCCGCCACGACGTCCAGTGTCGCGTCGCATCGATGCAGCCAGCCGATCCAGCAACACTACCCGTGACATTTATCGTGCATTTACTAGGCCCTTTCTTTTCGTTTCGCGGTTCGCTTACTTTCCGAGTTCCATTGCTTCGCACAGCCTCGGAACGCGTCGCCAGCTAGTCCTCAGCTCGACGGTGACCGACACATTGGTTACTCTTATCCATTTTTCGCTGTACCTTCTACGGTGAAGATTTGTTGAGAAACGGTCTGCAATTATTCATGTGCAACACGTCGACGTCTAAAATTGCGTCGGTCTTCGTGCGCGTTTATTCTTATGGGATAGACTGTGCCGTGGTCTGACTAGTGTGGTCCGTTTCTACTTGCGCGCTCTGGACTACTGCCTTGAGTCGCACAGTCGTGGAATTCGCTCAAAGTAGACATATATATGCTTTACAATAGCAAATGTTAACTTCTTTTTAATCATCACCGTTGAATATATTACGAGTTTACCGTGTTCTATCACACAATGTTCTACAAGATTGAGAGATAAGAAGAAGAGAAACACGTAATAGACTGACACGCACGAGCTACGCGCGGCTAAAAGGGGATCGAAACGGTAGTGGTCAGACTGTGCAGGGGAACCGTTGTGTGGTTCACCGTCGAGCTGATCGCTGGCGCCAGAGAAATGGTGACTTAACCAACGAAGAATCTCGTCTATTCCCCCCATACGTATTTTTTATATATTAATGAATTAACGAGGTACCTTCTCGCGTTTTTTTCGTGGATAAGCGAATAGCTCGAGAGTTCGGTGGTTCGCGCAGGCAGGCAGGCCGTCCGAGGTGTCGTTCGTCACACCGCTCACACTCACACAAACATACACACACTGCACATACACTCAGCAAAACAAACTCTTAGTCGAGAATTGTGTTTCGCCAGACAGAAGACACACAGAGACACGTACACGGGTTTGAAGATGTTCGATTCGACGACCAGATTAAAAAACAAAAAAAAATTGATAACGATTGTGATACGATATTTAACTTGCCTATGTTTAATGAAGCAAAAAGAAAGGAAAAAAAGGGGAAAAGGGAAAAGAAAGAAAAAGAGATATACGTGATGGGAGGAAGATACGTTGCCTCGAGAGAGAGGTGAATACACGACCACGAGAAGAATGCCTGTAAATATGTAAAGCCGTTCACTCCGACGAACAAATAAAACGGAGAGGAAGAAAAAAATGTTGAAATGGCGCGAAAAAGAGCGAACAAGAGTGTGCGTGGCTGCGTGGATGCATCACTGTGCAAATGAGAGAGTAGCGAATGCAGAATCGAGGGTGGAAGAGAGATAGAGGGTACACGAGTGGGATTGCTAAAGGATACGCAAGAAATAGAAGAAAAGGAAGGCGAAATGAAGGAGGAAGACGAAGAAAGGTAGGAAGACGAACGAAAAAAAAGAAGTAAGGGTAGAAGATGAAGGGTGAGAAAGAAATGTGAGAAAGTCAGAGAGAGAGAGATAGCGAGAAAGAGAGAGAGAGAGAGAGAGAGAGAGCGAGAGATAGTGTGAAAGAGGGAAAGGTAAGAAGAGAGATTAGGTAGGATTTACGAGGACGGCGTATCCCCCCAGAGTGCTGAGCCATAGCTTTTTCGGGGTACGACAAGTTGACGATGACGATAGTTGCGCGAGGGGAGGGTACGACTCTTGTATACTATAGTAATATTTGAATGTATATTTATACGACAGGTTATATTATTCTATTAACTATAATGATGATATTTTGAATCGGTTTTAAAATCAGATTGGTGCTGAACGTAACGTACTAGAGGTAAGCGACACAGGCACACACATACACACAGACACAGAGACAGAGACACACAAAGTAAGAGGAAGAAAAAAAAATACGAAAGAGGAGGGAACGTGGAAGAAGGCTGAGACACCGTAGAGTAGCGTAAGTAGGGTAGTCGATAGAGTAGAGCTCGAAAGAGGGAGAAGTAAATCGTGGAAGGAAAGATAAAAAAAAAGGGGGAAGAAAAAAAGACTTTCGAAGGACCCTCGGTGAAGTCCGCTCATCCGGAACTTAATAATAATAATATTAATAATTAATAATACTAATAATAATAAATAGTAATAATAATAATTGTAATAATTAACGCAATTATCATCACATCAGCCGGTGAACCCGAATGGAAAAAGGAAAGGAATGCATAAACGGGGAAAAACTATTTCGTGGCAATACTTAAAAATACGAGGAGAAAAGGAAAATACACACAAAATACGAACATACACGAAAAAGAACACACAGACAAAGGAATAATTGAAGGAAATTTCAACGTACTAGAGAATAGTCTTTTAAATTTCTATATTAAGACGTGTGATCTCTCTAATTATTGTACATTATATATATATAATATATATATATTATATATATATTATAATGATCTATACCTATAGATGACGAGATGCATAAGTATATGATTACGATTATACGTATATTAGGCGTTCTACAGTTAGTCTTTTATCATTTAGACACAGAGATGATCTGAAGATGAATAATTGTGCGGCCATATTCTCTGTGGCCTGTTCGTAGTGCCTCGGAATTGCTGCTCGCGGCAGTGATTTGACCGTATTTTAGGATGGTATATTAATAATTATATTGAGAACTGCAATTATCGATACTCTGATACAGTACTGAAAAATATGGTGGAAAGAAAAAAAATGAAATTGAAAGGGAAAAGAGGAAGGATAAGAAACAAAAGGGGAAGACACAAGAGTCTAAATTTAAAAGAAAAAAAAAAGGAGAGAAAGAAAGAAGTGAATGAATGAATGAAGTGATCGTGTCGTCAGACGTCACGCTAATTGACTCATTAAATTATTAGAAATCTACTTATGTAAGTTAAGAAAAGGGTGGGGGGGAGGCGCAAAAAAAATGTGCAGAAGCGCAAGGAATACCGCGGGATAGAAACGACGACGATGTGATCGTTCGCTGATAATCTTTTCTATCGTTGTTTTTTTATTAATATCATTATTGTGTTCGTTGTTCTCTTTTTTCTTTCTTTCTCGTTTGAGAAAAAGGAAAGTCGAAAGGAAGGAGTAAGTTCTTCGAAACAGAAGAAGAATTCGTGATTCACGAGTATTATAATTAGATCCACTCGTCTCTCTCTCCTTATACTATTTTAATTACATGTTTGCAATCATCAAGCTCACGAATGATGCGATTCGACAGAAAGTCGAGATCACCGACATCCTTATGCCTAACTCAGAAATCTTTACTAGACGTTCTACGAATGATTTCAAAGTTTCAGGACACTGTTTAAAAAACGACAAATAATAATCGCGGCGTTCTTTCGGCAACTTTCAAGCGCCGAATCCTATTTTCTGTTTTTCCCTTTTTTTTTTATTTCGCAATTGGTCATTTTTCGGTTAAATTTTTGCCCGTCGAAAAGTACGTGCCGTGCGCGAAAACAGTAATTCAATCTTTCAGTTCTGCGACAAAACGACAGGGCGAATTCGCGTGAACGCGCGAAATATTATTCGTCGGTGAAATAATAATTGGTTTATTAGGTAATTGTCGATCGGCGGATAAAACGAAACCGTGTTTTATCGAAGGAAAATCGTTCATCGAAAATGATCGTTCGTTAAATGATCCTATCAGACACACGAACGTTTGAACGTCTTAATTAATGTCACACAAATTTTATATTTGCCTAAATTCTCTTTTTTTGGTGCTTTTTTTTTAAAAAAAAGCACAAAGGGATATTTAATAATACTTCGGTGATTAAATTTCATACGAAAAACGCAATTTTACTTTGAACGTGAATCTTTTTTTATCACTTTTTCAATGAATCTTTGTCTGTTTTTTCTAGTTAAAAATGATAAAAAACACACGTTCATGCGAATCTAAATGCTTTTAAACGCAGGCTGCAATAAAAAAATCAAGCGCGAAAATTCTTGTTTTTGAATGAAGATATAGAGAATGGAGACGAGAAGGAGAAAAGAGAAAGACGGTTAATTGTTGTAAAAAGAATGTAGATATGAATGAATTTTTTTGTTATATTTTTCTTTTGTATTATTTGTTCTAAATCGTACTCGGCGTATATCATCTTTTATCTTATTATTAATTATTATTATCGCTATTAATTATTATTAAGTTTCTCCTGCGTGAAATTTTGCATACGATGCAATGGTTGGTAAAAAAAAAAGGTCTTTCCCTTTTTTAAATATAGTTTTTCCTTTTCTTTTTTACTATTACCTTCTTTACACACTCTTAATCGTACTATTTTCTCGTCGTTTAATTTTTATTTTTGTGACAGCCGTCGACTGTACAGCTCCTTCCAATGTTCAACATTGTTCAAACCCGTTTGCCTATTTTCTCTTTTTTGTAATATTTTACACGTTAATTTTTATCGAAATAATCGACTACTAGTGCTTATGCTTATGTTTTACTCTAACTTCGCAGTCACAAAAATCGGCCGTGTGATATATACATATATGTGTTTATATATATATATATATATATATATATATATATATATATATATATTATATATACACATATAGTGTGTCGCGGAGAAGAGAAAAAGAAAAATCGGATTGGTTTTTAAACTATTTAATCTTTTTTATATATATATATACTTATATATATATTATATATATATAAAATATTTTATACTTTCTCGCGATATGATAGTACTTTTTTTTGAAAACGGAGGAAAAGGAAAAGAAGAAGCGCGATAGCCAGCTGATCTGGCACTCGCAGACAACAGGGACGCGTTATATTTTTACTTTTAAGTTCCGTGTATACGTGTGCCGGTCGCAGAACTCGTCGCGAACTGCTGCGAAACTGGTTCGGGTGGTTGGACGACGTCAGAACCTTGTGTGGTGCCATTTCGATCGACGAAACACTCCGACGAGCGTCGTCAGAGCCACGAATGAAGCAAAGAAACGAAAAAACGAAAAAGAAGGGGAAGAAAAAAGAGTGAAAGGGAGGGGGGGGGGGGACAAAAAATAACAACTTAGAAGCAAAAAAGAAAAAAAAATGAGGGTGGGTGGCGATAGGTACTGTGATATCGATTCACTATATAGCGAGATAAAGAGACTAAAAAGAAAAGACGTAGCGCGGAGAACAATCACGAAAGCGTGTATATGCACACGATCGGATGATCCACGAGATGGTATCGTCGTGGCGATAAGCGTCTACGTATACGATGTTACGATAACGTTTATTTATAAGCGACTTTTCTATTCTAATGTGTACAGTATATGGCACGACGAATAATCGGGTTCGTGGATTATCTGGTCTTCCTCGGCCGTGTGCGTGTATAAATATAAAATATCCGACAGTCATTTCTTTTTTTCTTTCTTTTTTTTTTTTTTTTTTATTATATTAATCGAAAACAGAAGAATTGTTCGTGAATCTTGCTCGGCTCTATCATTGATACAGGACAGATATAAATGGGGGAAGAAGAAAACGACGCGCGCCGTCCCGGCGTTGATCGAATAACTATTTCGCGATAGCCGACGTCGTCCGGTCAACTCTTTTGCACCGACGAACTTTGTTAAATAACTGTTACTGCTACCTACCGCTGCGATGCATTTATTATTTGTCATTTTATTTTTTGTCATTATATTTATCACTTGTTGCACATTAGAGAGAAAGAGCGAGAGCGAGCGTGAGAAAGAGGCAGAGAGAAAAAGAGAGAGAGAGAGAGAGAGAGAGAATTTATATGGAAGAATGCCGAAAGAGTGAGGATGAACAAACATGGAGAGAAAGGAGAATCATGGATACCTCGTAAAGAACAAGACGATCTATCTGTTTTTCTCTCCACATTTTGTTTTATCTCCTTTATTATTATTATTATTATTAATATTATTATTAATATTATTATTATTATTACTATTGTAATTTTGTAATTTTTTGGTACTATTTTTTTCTCATCTCTTCTCAAATCTATTCGGTTGTGTGCTTTCAAGTTATGTATAGAGCCGAAGAGAGTCGCGTTGGGCCACGTCACCCCTTGTCGTCCACTGAATGCTCAACATAGATTAGGTTATAAGCTTTATATATTATTACCTATATAACGATTATGTAAATTATTGTTTTTCTCTCCCATTATAAGACTCAGGGCTACGGTCCCGCAAGACCCAAGCCTCGCGACAGGGTGACGCGACCCGGACACCTCTCTTTTCTCTTCAATTCCTCTCTAGTTTTTACTACCTACTCGTATGATAGTTCTTTGTTCGCGTTCGTTTTGTTTTTTCTTTTTTTTTTTTCCTTTTCAGAGAGAACGAGACACAACCCTTTACACACGACACAATCTTCGTTTTATACATAATACTATTAATTTATAACCGTCGAACCAACGATGTTTTTTTTTTATTTCGTTGCGCAAATACCATCACCACTGCGACCATACACTATCCCCAACCAACCGTCGTTTTTCATACACGAGATCTCGCTTTCAAAATTTAGCTTTAAAAGTTTCGATGCGGACGCTGATGTAGGTGCAATACATTACGGATGTGCATATGTACACTTAGGATCGTGCCGCGGTGCGTTGAAAACTATGCGAGTTTTGGTTAAAACAAAAAAAAAAGAATGGAAAAAAATGAAAAAGTACCAGAGAGAGGGGGGGGGGGGGAGAGAAGAAAAAAGTCGGCGGGAAAAAAATTGATCGCGAAATAGCCGCCGGAAGACACATTGTGCGTCACCCGTTCTTCCGCGTCAGTGTCTTTTGTTTTGTTTCCGTGTAATTGAAAACTGGTTCGCGTTAACTTGTTCACGCGCGATTTTCCGCGTTTTGTGAACTCGCGTGAACACACATGTGCCGCCTTAAAACAAAGGTATATCCGTGCAAAAACGAAAAAAAAAAAGGTCTCTTTTGGAATTTTGTCCTGACATGTCTGCTGTTTTTCTTCTTTTAAGAATCGATGCAATAGCGACCAAACTTCGCGTGTACTTAGCGTTTCAACGCACGCGTAGCTCGCGTCTTATTTATATATAAATATATATATAGATTTTTATATGTATACACGAACTCGCACGATCGTAACTGTAAAGAGTTTGAAAAACGTTAAAAAAAAAAGAAGGAAAAAAGGGAAAAAATGGAGGAAGAATCGGATCACCGAAGTATGCGCTTGGCGCAGGTGACGAGCATATATTATACCGTTTTATTTTACAATTTTTATATGTACACGAGAGCAGCGAACCACTGAGCCAAGACTGACCTCTTTGTGTTTCTCCTTAATTCGCGCGCAACGTTTTCAATTATTATCCAACCATATGTTTTTTTCTTCTTTAAAAAAAAAAAAAGAATAATTATTCTAGTTCGAAAACTCTTGCGTTATACTTTTTTTTCTCTGTTCAATCTCTCTTCCTCGATCGGATCTACACATTTGTTTTATATCAATACACATACACGCAAATATACACACACATGTGCGCGCGCACTATGGCGAAAAAGCGACAGAGAGAGAGAGAAAGAGTGAGAGAGAGAAAGAGAGAAGAAAAAAGCGAATCAACAATTATTTTCCTTATGATATTTTCTTTTATTTTAAGAAAACACAAAAGAATGAAAAAAAGAAGAACTCCTCGCAAGATCACAACAATAAATTTTTTGAATAAAATCTATTTTTCTTATGTACTCTCTTCATTACGCTCTTCTTTTCTCTGCTTTACAATTCTGATCGATTATTTTGTTATTTTATTTTTAAGCACTTTCCAGCGCATTTCTTCGTTTTATAATTACAGAAAATTTTCTACATGTCCTCTTCCTATTTCCACATACGCATAACATTTTGCCAAACCACACGTTTGGAACGGAATGAAAAATTATTTATGACTTTTAAAACATTCATTTTTCGAACCACACTTATCAGGGCTTTTGTGTTTCGTATGGCAAGTATTGGATTGGCCAAATAGTTTTGTCGTATTTTAAAGGCGCACAAACGTAAAACTTTATTAAACAATGTATTACCAATTTTTTCCAACAATCTTTTGTGGTATTAGATAGCCTCGCCATTCAATCCTTTAAGAATTTTCATTTTATCAGCGAAAACCTCGTCTAAGCGAACTTTATAAGCCTTCGAATTTTCCAATTTTCTTCCAATTAAAAAAATTCGATTAACAGTCCAGAAGGAGAAAATATTTCAATATTAATACATTTTATTATTTACTATTCTTCCTTAGTCTACACTGTATTTCTACGTTTACAGCAGTAATACGATATACTGTGTCGAAAATGTACCTTATCTTCTTCTACTTCAAGACTACGTTAAACGATAAATATAATAGATCTTGGCTACCATTTCTTAAATAATACTTCAAAATGTCTACTCTCCAATCTTACTTGCGGTTGCAAAATTGTTGCTATATTAATTCATGTATCACGATAGTAACGCCATACTATAAAAAAACGACAAAACTCTTTAGCCAATCTAATATTATGCTATCTACCCTTAAGTTCCGAATCCTTTCTTTTATCACCCTTATATATATATATTTTGTGACTGACGAAAGTCTCGTTGGCGCAGGTCCGATTCACCTCGAACTCCGTCAGCTTCCACAGATACCAATCAGAATTCCTGTTCAGATTCGATTCTCCTCTCTCCCTCTCTGTATCTGCTTCTTTATACTCCTTCTTCCCTGTCCCCATGTCCGATTCCATTCCCTTGCCACTCTAATCCTCTACCAAGCCCGATGATGCATCGTACGCTGTTCGACTCGTAATTAATCGAACGCCGAGCGTTCACCAGCATGAACTGGGCTTTCGCGTGTACACCGAGCGCATTCTGTTTTTTTCCTATACTCAATTTTTTACCAATCTCCGGTTTTTTAATACAATAAAAGTTTCAGAAATAAAGCTGAATGGCAGAGTTTTCGCGAAGGAAAGAAGAAACCACCCCCTTGATCATTTTCAAAAGAATCTTTACAGGTGACTCTTAAATAACACGTTCAACCGGTTATAGTTGAGGTTTTTCGATAATTATGATTCATACAACTTTGCAGAGTCGGTTTCTATGTTAACCCTTTGCACAAGAACACCAAGTCGCAATCGTTCTATGAATTCTGGTGTAGAATCGATAAAAGTAGATAGCATTGACTATGAAATTTAATTAGAACTGTATTTTTAGTTTTGTATTACAATATTGGAAGTTATTAAATAAGAATTGGCCACAGTATTCAAATTGCTTGTACGTAACATAATACGAAAGTAGTGATTATCTAACGCTAGTATGCGTAAATCATAAAATAATCGTGCGCAAGGGGCTAATTAAAACCCACGCAATTCATATCGATCACTTCTAGATAATTGGTTGCAAGAAATTATTTTTAATGTGATCAAAAAACATAAGAAATTATTCAATCACGAAATCCGAACTTAAAAATTAATAAAAATTCCGACAAGCTTTAAGAAATGCAACGATTTTTTATTATTGTACGCTTAATCACTGGGATCCTCTGGAAACTGGGTTCTTTCTCTTTGAATGGGAAAAGAGTCCGAGAGAGACTCCGAGGGATTTAAGAGTTATTCAAGAATCACCTGTAGTTCATCAGTTCTTGCACAGAGAACTTCTGTCTCTCACGAGACATATAAAAAAAGGAAGAACCAATAGCGGATAAGCAAAGAAATCTCGACAGATAATGTTGAACCTCTCCTGCTTACTTTCTTTGTTTTTTCAGCCTGTGCTTCTCTCGTTTCAGCCAGCACCGATTGTATTTTTACCATCGACGGTTATCAATTCCTCTTTTAACTTCTATACGCGTTTTCTTTTTTATTAAATTCCTGTTACATGAGATTCATTTATTTAGAAAACGTCTATGTACGAACACAAATTTAACTACACATGAGAAGCCACGTGATTCTTGAAATCAAGAGACGTCCGAGTGAGTCTTTCACCGTGGTCTTTGATGAACGTAATGGAAATTCATCTTTACGAAGTTCACCGTAACTAGACTGCGGGTAATTATGCATTTATAGGAAATTTAAATACGTGAAAAGATACAGAACGCAAATGGCGTTCACAAAAATGTCGAAAATATTGGTTAAGTGGGGTACATATTATAGCCACTTAGGGGATGAAGCAACACCCTATTTAGATTTCGCGCCATTAATTTTATTCGTAAACGCCTGAATTTGCATAAAGATCCGAAGTCTAATCACGAATATTAGAGAATAACTAAACAGTATCGGATACCGAATTCAATTCACTGGCGGAATGAATTCGACGCGTCGTAAATCCCGAGAGGAACGAGCGGTTCTGAAACACAGTTCCATCGCGGTGCAACCAGTTTTGCACGGCCACGTCAGAACGGCCACTTGTCAGAAAGCGGGTTCGCAGTCTTGATTTGGATTATTTGTGCGCTGCACACGCATACACAAGCTAAAGCTAATATCAGTTGGTGTGTACACGTGGCCACGAAAGAAGACGCTAAACTCCATTACGCGGAATCGTACATTAAAATCTCTTGGCTATGCGGGCGCAGGAGCCATTTGCTTTCATCAGAACAACAGAGCGACTAACAGCGGTTCTCCTATATTAACCCGGGAAAACGACTGCGGCAAACGCTGACAGTTAACATCAACAAATACTTTTTAGTGAAATGCTTGATACGTTCGTGGGAAATTTATTCGAGAAGCAAAATCGAAGGTGGATAAGTCTGATGGATGATTTGTAAGGGTTGGAGAGTTCAGAGTACTTTCGAGAGGACAAAGAGTTTGAGAGAAGATACAGAGTTTAACTAAAAGAAGTTCTCTTTTGAGAAATTTAATTAACACTTTGAGTGCCATGTTTCTCAATTTTTGGAGACTATGCTTTTTACACGATTTTCCGATTCCTCTTCGTTCAAAAATAGGAGCCGGTTTTATGTATTCGAATAGAAACATTGTTTGAACATAATAAATATATATGTATACGCTATATTTCAAACGAAATTATTACAACTTAAAGTGACACTCGGGAACGTAATTTGGGTATAATTGTTCGATAACTTTCTTTGGATTTTTCCAACGATTGAAGAAGGTGCAAAAAAATATGAAAATATGAATTCACATCGACTCATTTCGTTTTAGAATATGTACAATACGCTGAATTCTTTTATTAATACGTAACTCGGTTATAGTAATCCACAGCCAGCCATCCGAGGAATCGTATGAAACTCGCTCGAAATACGCTTAGCACTCAAAGTATTAAAAATGCAAGGTGATGTCTTGGTTCGATTGAAGAAAATAGAGAACTTGTTTAGAACAAGTATTCTTCCGTTTGGAAAATTAGTCAACGTTCTCCGGTAATACCATGTTATTGGAGAGTAAAAATCGAAGATATATAACATTTCCGAGGGTTCCAATATTTGTTTTGAGTACAAAGATACAATACTTGACTTAAAGTTTTTCATCATTGAGAAAATAAGTTAGGGATGCAGAATACTGTACTAAACCAGTTATACAAATTCCAAAATTGATTTTGGTTACCAGAAAAAATGTCAAAAGACATACTGCTCGTCAATAATGAGTATCGATCATCACTCAAGTATGCCTGATTAATTTGTATACTCCAAGCTAAACATTCGTGGAAGCAATTGAAACTTGTACAATTGAAACTTTCCCAAACATAACCATTCCATCTTCTCTATTCCATGAAACAATCTACCGATTAAAGGGGTTCATTCAAAATTCGACAAAGAGTCCTCGAAAGTAAAAATCTCGTGAATCTCGAGGCGATTGAAAAGAGGGAGGCCAACTCGCCCGGGACGAAATTCGATCGATGACCATCGACCGACTAGAAAGTAGCTACGATGAAGCAACAAAGGGACGTCGGGATACGAGTCTTGTCGATCGATCGAAAAGTTCGATTCACGATCGCCCGGAACATAACGAGTTTGAGAAACTCTGCCGTCTGCGAGGAGGTGCGCGACTGCACTTGACTTTCCAACTTCACGACCGGCGCATGGCCACAAAAGCGAGTCTCCCGTCTGCGCCAAGTCTGCGCGATTCTACTGTTACGTCCCGAGAAAGGGACGAAAATTGAAATGAGTACGAGGAATATCCCGAGGTACAAGAAATATCACGTGTTTACGAAAGAGGGCCCAGCCAAACTATTCTGAGGATTAGCTCCTCAACGACGGTATCTATAAGATGAACGAACCCTAGTTTCTTTTTATCATTAGTATAAAGTGACTAATAATTATAGGCCTCAAAAGCTAATCAGTCTAAGTCAATCTTTCATCAAAACTGTGTTACTCTATGTAAATACCTTTTTAGTAGCGGAACTTTCATGTGACGTATGGATTCGACCATTACGTTAAACTTGCATTAAGAGACAATGGTTTCCAGACTGACTGAATTCTGAATTTGTCTGAATTATTCGTAAAATTCTTCAGTGGACAAGTAACTAAGTGACATGCATAGGCATAGAACTACAGACTGTCACGTTCATATTACAGAAGTACATATTTTTTTAATAAAAATTATATATCGAATAATAATGAAAGTCAATCTTTCTTTGCACAACTCATTTTTTAAATAATCAATTATCTTCGTTCGCATATTTCATGACTTAGACTGATTAGTTTCTGAACCCTCTAATTATTTAAAATAGAAAAAAATATCTATTGACGATTGTGGGACGCGTAGTTAGTCTCCATATTTTATTAATAGTGAACCAAATTAGTAGCATAATGAATAAATTTATTGAAACACAAAAATCTCTTCTATTTGAATAAAATCTGTGCGAATGTTCATTTGAGGTTTGAGATTTATTGGTTTTAACGAACATAATGTTCTCCTCTTTAGCTTTGCCTGTGTTTCAGATTGACAAGCACCTGTTACAAAAGGAAATTACAGTAGATTTATTGGTGAAGAAGGATTTCTTCGTGAAAGAGCAAAAAATAGTTTAGAGGTTGACCAGAGAAAGGAGATGGTTAAATTGTAAATTAGAAGCTGGGAGATTTTGGAAATTGTTTCATTGCGCTGTTTATAAAGTGGTCAAATAATTGGAGATATAAAAAGGGTTATAGAAATTCTAAATTATAATATTCCTGGAGAATTAAAATTAGAAAAGAATTGAATTGTACATTGGAATGTACGGAGTACTAGGAAAAGGGTTAAAGTCTAACTTAGAATGTTCGTGAAGCATATTAAAGATCGCAAGGGGTTAAATTTTAAATTAGAATATTCGTGAAGTGTATTAAAGATCACGAAGGATTAAACTCTAAATTAGAATGTTCTTGGGAAGTATTAAAGCTAATAAGGGGTTAAATTCTAAATTAGAACGTTCACGGAAAGTATTGAAAATAAAGGGGGGTTAAATTATGAGTGGGAATATTCGTCAAGAATATTGAGGACAAAAACGATTAAATTGTAAATGAAGATTTAAGAATGAAGATAAAAAGAGTTAAATTGTAAATGAAAATATTCATACGAAATACCGTAGGCAAAAAAATAAATGTAGTATTGAGAATATTCATGAAGAACATTGAAGATAGAAATGGTTGAATTATATTTAATTAAAGTGTTGGCGATTTTTTCAGTCATTTAAATTTATCATTTCTGATACGATGCGGTAATTAGAGATAAAAAGGAACTGAAAAGCAAAGTTGTGAGGAGATAAGATTGAACAACGATGGATGGGAGACATCGCGGTGCGACCTATGACCCATCGGGGTGGACATAAAATCAGAGAACGATAGGAAGCCAATTCTTGACGGACTGCAAGTCGGCCAGCGCGATGCGTTAATGTTGTTATTGCCAAAAATGACGAGGAACGAGTTTACGCGGCTCACCGATCGCCGTACCATCTTAACCAGGCGCACACCGAATCCGGTTAGACCGGTTCGGCGAGACGTTAGATTTTCGCGTGATCGCACTTTCGGTTTCTGAATATTGTGTCCTTGAATGGAGTCCTGCTCGCCGGGGCCCCGGTGTGGCAAGGTGATGCAAGAATGAGTGCAGCGAAATTTATCCGAAAAAAAATAGACGAAAGATAGAAGAAGATAGAAAAAATGAAAGAAACGTGGAGAAGAAAGAGGAGAAAGAATCGGGAGGTAATTACGAGCCTTTACCGATGTTTCTCTCGGATTTCATTGCTGGCCCGTCCCTCTTCAGACACGATTACATCGTGCCACACAGCTTCGTTTCACCGATCCGAATGTCGATACCCAGGATTACGCTACAATCGATACGATTTTAATTGAACGATCGATATTTATCGCGTTAATCGACCAGCTCGTACACGGACCACTGCTATCAACGAGTTACATACTCCTTTCCAGTTGAAAGAATTCAATTAATGAACCACGATAACGAATTTTCGGCGACGGGAAATCACGGTCACGATGACTTCTTTCTCGAACGGCAACAGGCTCCCTGTTCACCTAATCGATGTATGATTTATTCGTGTCGTACCACAGGGAACCGGTTCCACCGAACCAACTCGCTTCGAAAAAGAAGTCTATTTACCATGATACATCTCAAACATTGAAAAAACCTTCTCTTCGGCTACCTGTACTCAACTTTTTTTAAACAGAGTGTACGAACAAACTACAGTAATGCAATATGGAGAATCTTAAGCCTGTACACGCTCATCATTGGATAAAAAAATCATGAACGATCTTAAAAGGGAAGATTGGTTATGCTTCTATAGATTGCGCGTATACGTGGCGGACTAATCCGACTGAAAAAGGCACGTGAGGATTTAGCGGCAAAGCGCAACACGAAGGACAAGAACGGACGGGAGGCATTGGAACGGTGCGAAGAATGATGGATCATCATGCATGCCCGAAAACCCGTCGGGACTCCACGCGGATGAAGAATGTTGACCGGGGAAGAGAAGAATCCAGCCGAGGAGAGCCAACTCTCTCGCAAACGATATCGGCAATCGAAAAACGAATTGATCGAGCAAACCAGAGATGTACTTTTTATTTCCCTCGTCGCAAGCACGTCTCTCGAATCCTCCACTTGATCGATAGACTTCCCATGGCAAAATTATAAAGTCTTTTCTTTACAAATTTTAATTATGAAATTATTAAGATGAAAGATGCAGATTGTTGGCGAAATTTTGACTAGAAAAAGAGTCATGATAATCGTGTGAGGGCGCGAACTTGGTGAACTCTTCAGGATGGTGAAAAAACGGCGAATATAACAGGAGAAAAAAGGAAGGTTCCCGGGCTCCCGATGAACGTGCGTTCACGTGGGAGACGACGACAACGAATATAGAAAGAATCATTCGTGAAACAGCAGCAGCCTGCAGAGTGGCAGAAGAAGAACGAACAGATCGTGAACATAAGGGAGAGAAGAAGAACGAGTCCAAACAAGGAGGCTCTTCTGAGAAGGAGTAACAAGGAGAGAAGTGCGTGATAAATATACGAATCCCAGTGCAGCGAGGAGGATTAACCGGGAGGAAGAGGCGCGAGATTCACGAGGGAACAAAAAGTGATGCACGGTCCCCATCTTACGCCTTTCGTCTCACAGAAACCGAAATGAAGAAAAGAAGAGAGAAGGAGAAAGTATTGTGGAAAAAAATCATACGATAAACACATAGTACACCGGTGAGAGTCGATAATCGCGGAGAGGGACAAAATCTTTACTGAGAGAAAGAACAGAGAGAGAGAGAGAGAGAGTAAAGAGAGAAGAACTTGGTGAACAGAGAGAGTGAACAGAGACCAAGTATGTGAACAGAGGAGAGAGAAAAAGACAGGAGAAAACGAGGCCCGCGATAAGGAGGGAGGAAGAAAGAAGAACTTGAGATGGTGAGGCAACAGAGATGAGAAGACTCTTGCTGGGTCTGGGGGCCTCATAACTGGTTAAGGTAGAGGGGGAACGCCCTTGACTCGGACTCTTGGTTGGCGGGGGAGTGGGACCATGGTGCGGCCTTGAGTCGGCCCGTCTCGTTCTTCGACAGCGTTTCTCAATCTCGCAGTCTCGTCGGGGGTCTGGCGACTCGTGACGTTGCGACCGAGAAAACTTGTAATCGGCGTGGGAAAGAGAAAGAGAGAGAGAGATTGGGCCCGGAGTGAAGAGAGAAGAAGAGAAAGAGAAAGACCCCTGGTACAGAGCGTGGTCTGGTAGGGCACGGGTCAGGTGGCCGACATTGTTTTCATGACATTCCTATGCTATTCGTGTTTTCGCGGTCACGTCGCTTCCCTTTCTCTCTTTCTCTTGTCTGCTGATTCTCCGTCTGTTAGACGAGAGATGGGGATCGATCATGCACACACGGAGAACGGAGATCTCTGTTTTCCTACGACTCCGTGACTCACCGGAGACAAACCCCATACACGACTCACGCGTGGAGACTTTCCAAGCATACGTATTACATTATCGTGGCTGCGAATCATTATCATACTCTACGGAGATATTGATCATTCTTGGAACATAACGTACAATTGGAGCAATTTAAATTGTTAAGGTTGATGAACAAATATAAACGCGAAGTTTGCGACACGGAGCGTGCAAGTTGCTGTCGGACACATGGAAAGCTAATCATTCGCAGATCGCCAGTCACGCGGGCCTCTCGAAACGAGTCGCCGGACTTAAAGAAGGGTTCAAGGTTCGTGAACTTGCCACGACGATCGTCGCGACGGCTCTTACGAGTCCGGGCCTCAGGAGAGTAACGAGAAACCTCACCGTGTGCACGTATGCCCGCTTCTCTGCCTCCTCCGTCTCTCTGGTCACGTGAGCAAAATTCCTTTTCGACGCAACGGAGGAGACCC
The DNA here is from genome assembly GCA_028830335.1 of Eucera pruinosa. Classification (NCBI taxonomy): domain Eukaryota; kingdom Metazoa; phylum Arthropoda; class Insecta; order Hymenoptera; family Apidae; genus Eucera; species Eucera pruinosa. The sequence continues at coordinate 8,101,385 of JAMYCR010000015.1, read as the reverse complement.
GAGAAGCTCGAAGGATTCGCGCTGCGGAGAAAAAACATTCCGATGCGCTGATTGCATCTACCGCCACGTTAAACCGGTGCATCAACGGACAGAGGTGTTAATCGGGTTACGAGTCGCCTTGAGAGGAACGACGTCACTTTAGGGCCAACGACGTAGTATCGATCCTCTCTGGGTTATATATCGTGGATCTTTTGCGAGTGAACATTGGCGCGAAATAACTTTATAGGGAGAAATCGTGTTTTTGATCTGGACCAATTCAGAGTAATTACAAGGTGTTAAACAGGAAATTTCTTCACTTTTTTTGTAGAAGGGGGTGGAGGGTGCGTTTAATTATAATGGCAACTAGGTCGTAGCTCGGAGAGAGAAACGGTTTTTCGCTTTCGCGGGCTCGATTGCAATCCCTGTCATTTCGCGTGATTATCGCTGCAAATGCACGGGTACTTGCACAGTAGAGACAGATACGATCGTGCATCAGCTCACAAAACGTGCTCCCGAGCAGAGCACAACTCGCGGATCGGAGTGCGCGCACCCGGTTATTATCGCGCTTGTGGATGCTGGCCTGCATTCGTTTGCTTTTTCGATGCCGTGCCGCGAATCGTTTTAAACGCGTCTTCTAATATACACAGGCCGGGCTAATGTCCCGTGGTCTCGAGGTAATCGTTCATCGCCGGTGCCAGGAAAGAGAGTGTAGCTAAGAGCGACTTAATTACAGTCATCAGCTGGTAGCACGAGCTAAAAAAAACACCCGGTTGCAGCGGAGGAGACCGGGTTTTGTCTGATTCTTTCCATTGATCTTATCCGTGATCTGCTTCATCTATCTCGATAGAAGGATCAAGGGGTGAATGAAAATAAGAGAAATCAGGGGAAAAAGAGTAAAGATCACATCGGAGGTCCCCGGAAGGTAAAATTAAGGAAGTTGAGAACAAAACGCGCCTCGTCTGCCAGAAGCGTCTGCAAGGCTAAAGAAGCGGGAGAGTGTACGATGGAAAAAAAGAGGCAAAGAGCGGACGGGAACGCGAAAGGAGACGGAGATTCGACAAAGAGAATACCAGCAGACGTACAGGGAGAAACCGAGACAGAATCCCTAGTTGGAATACACAGAGAAAGAGAAGGGGAGAGAGAAACAAGTGTACACGTAAAAAGAGAAACGAAGATAGCGAATGAAAGGGTGAAGTGCGGTCGAGATGATCCTGAGGCTTGGGTGCGAGAACGAGACAGAGAGTGGGAGAAGTTGGTCCATACTGGCGTGCGCGTATATACGACGCAGCGAACACCCTTTATACTTTATTTTGCCTCCACGCGAAATACCGGCTGACAGTTACTCTCTCGAACGAAATAAAAGGTGGTCATCCTTCTCTCTCCTTGCTCGGAAGAGAGGAGCAACTCACAGAGGAACTTCCACTTGGCCTACTACTCCACTCCACTCGCTTGCTCGCCACGGACGAGCTACCGGGGCTTTTCTTTTTACGCGAGCCACTTCCTGCTCGAACTTTGTTTTTCTTTCTTGTCCCTCGCCCCCATCCACCTCCTTCTTCCTTTCTTTCTTTCTTTCTTTCTTTCCCTTTCTTGTTGTTGCGAGAACCGGGCCCCGACCACCGGGATTATGCAACGCATAACGGAGAAATCTAAACAAGCAAACGACCACGAAATCCGCGCGGATCACCCTCCTGCGCCATATATTCGCGATTCCCTTTTTGCGTTACGCTAACCTAACTAATGCGCCGCGTTCTGCGTCTTTTTTTCCACCTTCCAGTTAACCCCCTTTACTTCTTCCAGAGCAGGTTAAGATTAGGCGCAGGTTGGATTTGCGTTTCGAAAGTGGCGCTCTAGAGCTGACGCTTCAACGAAGTTAGCCTTAATTCGTGGTTCGAGCGCGGATCGATTTTGTTTGTTTGGAAACGCGATCGTTCCAATTGCATAAATTAACGCGGCACGAAATTTAAACAGGTTAAACAAGCCTGTCACAAACCGCGCGCATATCTGTTCGTACCGGGCTTTCTAAGTCTTGCTCAATTAGAAAGCGCCATTCGTCACATCCGCGCCCGCGGGATCCTTTGGATATTCAAATCGATCCTATCTTTAATGTCTTTCTTATGCCTTCCGAAAAATATTAGAAGGAACCTGGAATTTTCAAACTTTCAGGTATTCAAATTTCAGGATTTGCAAAATTTCGAATATCTTATTGTATTTGTTATTATTGGAATCTGTATGAACGTGGTTAATGAACTTTCATGAATAATTCTATTGTAATGGAGCCACCCTTCGTAAGGATAAAGGGTAGTATTCGCGCAACACGTGTACAAAGGGTGCAAAGGGTGGCGGAGGTTCTTGTGCTCGAACTTGTAACGGGTTGGAGCTTTCGCATAATATTCGCCGGTTTTGCCGGTCGTTGGATTAAACCTATCGAGGTTTATATCAGCCACTTCGCAGCGCGACAAACAACCTGCACAGCAACAGGTTAATCGTGCTCGAAAACGAACCACAAATGTTAAACCGCCGAATGATTTGTTACTTCCGTTGTCTCTCCCTGCGTATCATAAAACTACTGTATCCTACGTGAATGCAAAACACCTTTTCCCAAAGAAAATTCGTTAAACGATTGCAATAAGAACTTCATAGCTTCTCTACGCTACTCTTTATGTATCTTTTAATTTTCAAAACCAAACGTTCAAATGAAAATTCGTACCATTAATTAACCGTCTATAACCCAAATTGTATTTACTTTTACGACGAAGGAAGTTACAAAGAAATGAAAATTATATAAAACGGAGCAGAACAGTGATATGCAAATAAGATAAAGTTTGGCAAATATAATAAATACATAGGTATGTAACTTTTAAGTTACTTGACGCTATAAAAAGTTAAAGCAACATTCATTCGAAATTCTTTCGCACTATTCTGCACCTTTTCTCTAATTCTTAAGCCTTCTAAAATCACAATATTCTTCGCAAGTGTTCAAAGCTTTGTTAAAACAAAATACTAATTGATTCCCTTTTTCTTCTTTTTTCAATCTGATCAAAATTTCTATCATGAATTAAACAAAGAATCGTTCGAGATTTTTCGTCGCAATTCCCCATTTACGCGGTTGCTCTAATTCTTAAAACAAAGAATGGATCCTACGCTCGACATTAAAATAGCCATTCTATACCGGACGTTCAACAAGTAAGTCGTAAGCGATCTCGGTGGACTAGGTTTGTCCTTGGTGGATCATTAGCCAGGCTCATACGACGTACGAGTCAATCAGGCCCCCAGTGATCGATACGCTTTGTTTTCACAGGGCCACAGTGCCTGCTGCGTTCGTTCCCTCCCAGTCTGTCAAACTGTTTATGTACGAGAGCCGTTTTTTACCTTGCACACCGGCTACCTGCCAATGAAACGCCTGCCGACCTTCGAATCGAAGTCTGACCGTTTTTGTGCTCCGCGCCGGTAGCTGCGGGACCTCAAAGTACGCTCGAAACGCGCGTATCTAAATGAAGGTAACGTGGAATGAACACGTATATGGGCGGGAGGGAAAACCAGCCTCGGGCCGTGGTACAATTGTATCGGCAGTTTAAATAATAGAACTCAGAATTTTTGACAACAGAAATTAATATTAGGTTGTTCGGAAATAAATTGCGGTTTCTACGGCTTCATTGCTTCCTAAATTTCTATTACGTAATTAACGACTACTGTTTTGCTTACACTTAACCCTCTATAACACCATGTAACTTAGAAGTTACACACCCATATATTTAATTTTATTAAATTTTATGTCATTTGTATACAAATTACTAATCCATTCTATTTTTTACCATTGTATTAATGCCAGGCAGTTATGCAGTAATTCTTTACTCCTTATTTTTGAGATTTAATTAAAAATCTGGAATTAATTATAATTCCTCTCATCGTAAAAGTAAATAAGATTCGAGTTACAGAGGGTTAACTTACTTGCAAGTTTTCGAACTGTTGTATCCGAACCATCTTCAACAAATCTTTTGATCCTGTCATGATTAATGGTATAGTCTTTGAGATTTTCATTACTATTATGCAATTGTTCAAATCAATGTTGCACTATACTTTCAGTGACTGTGTCTGTACCAAATAGTTTTATGTCCTATTTTGAACACTTGTAAAGAAAAATGTATCAATTCGTTTTTTGCTACTGTGTACATTTTTATAGAGTAAACTAATAACAAATGAATTACGAAAAACAAAACCATTGGATGATAATACGATATCTACACGTTAAAATGGTATGCTGCATGATAAATATGAATCGAATATTTACGATACCCGAAGCTCTAAATATAAGACTACAGAAAACTGCAATTTATTTCCGATCAATCTAATAATAGATGGTAATCGTGTACAAACAAATATAGTATCGGATGATGACATTAGAATTCAGTTGAAGTTACAAAAATTAAAAAAAATGGAACCCATCTGGTTGTGGGTGGTACCTTCGATAGGTGGAATTTTTTCAAATAAAACCATTCGATCATAACACAATTATATCGGCGATTTAAAGAATAGGGGTGAGGAATTTTAGTAACGCAAATTGATAACGAATAGCACTCATGTGCAAGTAAATATAATTTCCTTGGATGATGATTAATATTGAGATTAAACTAGAAGAAAATTGGAAAGTTGGAATTTATTGAGTTGTGGGTGGCCTTTTGTAGATGGTATGTTCAGAAACAAAGATTAGAAGTGTGGATGATACAATGTTAATTACAATTTCAAGTTCAATGAACAGGTGTAACGACTCTGAGACACTTCATTCTCATTCATTTTGATTTTTCTATAAAAGGAAGAAAGCATATGGATGTCAGTGATACGCGAATATTCGTGAGTCTGATAACGGGGTACGATAATTGCGTGAAAGCAGGTAGTTAATGAAGAAAACCATAAAATGCTCGCAAAGGGTGGAACGCGGACACGTATTACAAAGGTGAATAGAATTTTAACGAAACCGAGGCCCGTTTTATACCGATACGTTTTTTATAAGGATTTTATACGAGAAGAAAGGCGCACGTAGGCTCAAAACCGCGACGTTTGCTCGTTTCCGTTGATTCTTCGTTAAAGGAGAGGGTTTCTCGTATAAAACGGGCTCGTGAAACACGCTAATGAATGACGATTGTTAATTCTCTTAGCCGTAAATTGTTTTCTCGTCCGTAGGCTAGTATCGCGAATTTTTTAAAATGAATTATGCTACAAAAAACCCTCGACCGATAAAATCGAATGGTACGTAAGTATGATTCTCAACTGATTACCTGCAACTCTGTCTCGTCTGTTGAAAGGAAAAATAAAATTGGATTGGCGATATACGATAAAACGTATCGTTTATCGGCAATCGTTTGCATAAACCTTGCAGCTTACAGTTACATACAAGTTATTAACCGTGCATTAACGCATACAGTGTAGTTTAAAGTCTATATATAGTATCCATCAACCGTTGAATCTCGCTCTACCGGTCGAGGGTTGCATTCGTCTTGTCTTAAAATCCGTTTCGAAAGTTGTTCTGTTGACCATATATAGGATAGGAGAACATTGTGATTGGTATGAATCGCAGAAAAAGCGTCAATAAATCATCGGTCGATTAATACGTAGCATATGTACGTGCCATGGGGATCTTACGGATCTTACAGGGAAGATCGTGAGATCGTTCCAAGATTCCGCGGTTAAATCCGATGGAATTAGCGAATTAGACACAAAAGGAACCAGGTCCAATTTTTATAAGGTGAAAAAAAACGTCAATGTCAATGTTACACGGGATTTAAAAAAAAAAAAAAAAAAAAGAAGGAAGAAAGAGAAGTAAAATGAAGCAGGAACAAAAGAGGAAAAGAAAGAGAAACACAAAGACACTAAATCAAATATACGTATTACTATATAAGGATCACCGTAGCGAAGCACAATTGAACCGCGAACAGAAATAAGAAAAAAATAAAATGAATGATCACAGTGAACGCTTTTTCGTTCAGGTTTTGTTACACACAGCTAGAGTTGTACATAGGATAATATCGCGCAGGTGCTCCGAACTTTGCAAGCATCTTCCACGCTCTACCGAAGAATACGTAATTCAGTGTGACTTATAGAACAAAAGCGAGAGAGAGAGAGAGAGAGAGAGAGAGAGAGAGAGAGAGAGAGAGAGAGAAAGAGAGAGAGAGAGAGAGAGAGAGAGAGAGTGAGAGAAAGAAAAAGAAAGAAGAATGAAAGCATGAATGGTGGAAAGAAAGAGAGAAAGAGAGAGAGAAAATATGAATATCTACAATTTTAATGACTGTTTTCAAACTCGTTCCGACAATGTATCGATAAGACAAACGCGAGAAAGTGACAATCCCGAGGTAGAAGAGAAGATTTTCTGAGCAAGACGGAAACGGTGTTTCGTTGCACACACACGCTTCCATTTTTCATTAGAATAACCGTTGCTCCGGCTAACCACCGCGTAACTAATTACCACACCTGATTTCAAAGATTCTCAGAATATTTTTGATACGTTGAATTATATCGATACAGTGTATATACCGAGTGACCAATTCGATTGGCCAGACCATCGTTGGCACGAACGCTCACACCGATTAATCATTTCCAATGCAAATCATTCGATATTGCTCTTAAACGATCTACAATAGTCAGGGGCGAGAACAGCAACGTTTATGCAGGCTGACTCACGAGTAAATACCGAAATTTGTGGCTCAAAATTGAAACAAGAGATTGATTAACCGTTAATACATGAACCTGATATACCATAGTCATATTTAATTGTACATTAAACAGATAATCATAGTTAACAGAGAGATGCAGAGATTTAAATGACTGACGATTACTTTATTACGATCTTTCTCTCGGCTTTGAGCCCCGAGTTTTGCCAATTTCTGAATCACCCTGCATCAAATACCGATTGAAACCGAGAGCTGTTTCTGTGCTAGCCTGAAATCTATCTTGAACGAGGATTGTTCGACTTTTGCACGCGGTAAAGAATGTTCATCATCTTATATCGATAATTAAGACGGTTTCCCTCGTGAGATTGCACGCGTTACGACACGTGTCATTTAATCAAAATGTTATTGTAATACTATAGTACAGTAAGGTAAAAAAACAAAAACGAAAAAAAATGAAAAGAAACGAGCGGGCGAGCGCGCGTTTTAAATTAAAGAAAAAAAAAGAAGAAGAAGAAGAAATAAGAGGAAGAAACACATCGACTGATTATCGTTAAGGGTGGATCGCTGGAACGAAGATTAGCGGCGATTTTTATTGTCTGAATTTAGAGATAGAGATGTATTAAGATACGCTTGTTTCTGGACGTATACAAACACGACACACGGCACATGCTAATTTTCGTTTGGCCGTCCATTCCACGAGAACTTTTAAACCGCACCACGACTTTTTTCACTTTCTTTCCTCATTGTTTCTTGTGAGCTTTCATCGATTCTTGGATCTCAAGTCTGTGGATCGTGACTGAGTCTTCATCACGGTTTCGATACGATTTAATCGAGTTATACGATGCACTGAGAAATATTTCTATAAATATTATACGCGCTGTACACACAGCAATAAAGTATTGGGATGCATCGATCGAGATACGAAGAGGGAGAAGAAAAATAAAATTGCGAAATTTTTAATGTGTCCAATATGTTCGCTGCTACGAAAGGCGAATTAAAAGAAAAGTATATATGTATGTATACACTATACAGGGGGTTTCAAAGTACATGTTGTCATATCAAGAAAACTACAGCTTTGCTTGCTTTTTCGGACTGCTATAATGATTAAATTGTACGATGATTGATTTCAACAAAATTTCCTCTCTCCAAGAGCATTTAGTTTGGAACACCCGGTATATAAAAGGCCGAGAACAATACGATACGGAGACCAAACATACTGAAACAAAAAAGTTAATATTTGGTAAAATAAATGTAAAAAGGAAAACTTTATTTATGCATCGATGTGAATCACGATACTGTATTGCGCGGATCTCTCTTGGTATACGCAGAAACAAAAAAAAATGAAGCACTTTAAAAAAAACATGGGAATCACTAGTGTATATATATACAGGACCACAGGTTCGTTAATTTTACAATATGAGAAACACGAAACAAAAGACAAAACAAACCGAACGAAAAAAAAAATACAAAAACGATGAGAAAAAAGAGAAGAATAGTGAATATAGTTGATGAATGCGTGTCTTGTTGCGCGCCTGACGGACCGTGACCAGTCCACGTTGTTCGCGGGTCCGTACGCCATGTTTTAGGCGCACAATCAAGGAAGTGTATAGTGTTTAAACTCGCAGCAAAGAGCAGAACAAACTCTCCCCCTGGAAGCCCTTGTTACGAGCCAACAGTTGAACAATGATATCTGATTTTTATCGCCAGAGAGCAGTAATAGCACAAGTGAAACCGTTTCTAAGTACATTTGTTATACACGCATATTGTTATCATTGCCACGTAAAAGCAATTATTAACTCCATAGCCTGGGCCATTGTTAGATGAACGAGAGAGCTAGAGACTGTTTCTTGAAGTTGGGTTGTACCGACTACTCGCGTCTGCTTCAATTTCGTGTCTTCCTTAATCTGCTTTGATAATTCCTTACAATATCATTATGCTTTAACCGACCGACTAATTCATGTCTATAATACGTATATTGCTATCTTAATTGCACCCAGTTTCATTCATGTTTCTTTCCAGTGCGTGTGCATAATTTTCTCCCCAATGACGCTTTATGGACCGTGCTTAACAAATATATGACTTGAATGGGAATATATGAAGCCTAAACATGACCATTTTAATGAAGCTTCGATATAAGATAGTATTCAACAAAAATATTTCACAAGAATTATTTTTATTATCGGCAAACGTCTACATTAAAAGGTTCATTCTCAAAGTTGGAAAGAAGAGTGAATTTTGTTTAATATTTTGCAAATTGTGAGAGGTGCAGGATTAATATAAATTTCATATTTTTGAGCAATGAATTCGATTATCTACATAGATCGGGGAAATAATATATTAAAAATCGTTACTTTTGTATTAATTTTTGCAATAAAATGTTTATCCAATTTCATATAAATTCATGTATTTACGTCGCTAATCCAAACACAGAAAATGCGGATAAATAAGAATTTTGATTTTGTACTAATTAAAAAGAATTATTATTCTTACAACGTGCTCATATTTTATATTAGATCGAGACTTGTGGCACTTATTTTTAAAAAATTGTACGCTTTTTTTAATTACCCAAATATATTATATGGTCACTAGTTATTTTCCGAAAATATGGAAATTCCAACAGTATTTTTCTCAAATTGTGCAAATTCTACGCTGACCTATATTTTAAAACCAATTTGCACCCCTACGTTGTGAACTATTGCTGATAAAAAAGAAATATTATATATATGAAATATTTTTGTGAAAATTACCCTATACCAAAGTTTCATCAAAATAAATATAATCCTTGAACCGAAGGTTAGAAGAACTAGGAGTAAATTGCAAACAAATACTATTTATCGCCAATTTCATAAAATTAATTCAAATTGTATTTTCCTGCATTGAAAAATACCATGACTAAACTCTTTACTTGTGTTCTGTATGAAATTAGTCCCGCACAATCTATTTCTTTTTTTTCTTATTTGTTAAGAATAATTAAATAGTGCAACCCTGCATCAAGGAAAAATGAGAAAGAGATTATCGTAATAACTGCCGATTACTCGGTAACAATGGCAACGCCCATACATACGAAGTCTGTAATCGAAATGCTTTATATTTTTACACCGAACAAAGCAGTATATAACGTACAATAAACAATAAAACATGTCCTTCCATACGCAACCTCAAGATGACAAATGTTAAATTTTTATTTTTACAACAGCCCACTATCACTTCCGATATCTGAGCTATATTCGAGCATATTCATAGTTGAAGACTATTTAAGTAGGATTAATCGAGACAAAGGTCGGCTAGGAATTCATTTTAATCGATTCAACCAGATTTACGATTTCTACTCGACTCCGATCGTCTATTGTAATATAATTATACGATTATAAACAATACGACAGTCTACGCTAGTGATATTATTGTATAACGTCGACGTTTCATACACGTACACACAACATACACTTAACACATAAAATACGCAGAAACATCTATGTGATCTTTACTGTGCGCAACGTTTCGATAAACCTTTTCCGGTCATTCACGCAAGACTGTCGTAAAACAGGTCTCGGTAGGGAAATACAATGATAGATAGAGTGCGTACATCACGACAAGCAAAAATGAAAGCAACATTGTCTGGCGTGTTTTCTATTTTCAAGTGACGAGAGAATACCAAGAAACGCGCTCTAAACATACGCGGCTAAACGCTAACCCCCACCCCTTCTGTTCTACGATACTTTGGTTCCAACATCGACAGCTCTGGCAAAATTCATGAAAATCAAAAAGCAAAAAAAGCTCATCGGTACCAAAAGACGAGTCCCATAATTCATTAACCTCGTAAGAAAAGAATGTACATATGTATTTAAGATAGCTATATATGTATACATACACGAAACACACCAGACACCTCACACACACGTATACATACATGTATGTACCGGCGATTATGAAAGTGGCATAAGTAAAAAATCTAAAATAATTGAATTTATCACTTATTTCGTATTAAATCGATTTATACCACAAAAAGTATGGATGCATTTTTCCTCTTCACTTTTTTGACTTGCACCATTTTCATAATCACCGGCACGTATATGTAATATGTGAAGGTTTTCATTGTGCTATTAATCGTAATCACGTTAATTGTTGAGTATTTTTCTTGTTACTTACCCTTCGATGTCCCTTTGGTCGCCTAGCGAATATTTGGAGCCTAGGTTGATGGCGTCACTCGATACTACCATGATTTTTCACTATTTCTCCTTCACTTACGTTCTTTACACATACCAAAACACTCGTACCATTTAAGACTATACTATGTTTGCCTATTTTGCCATTACGGCTCGATTTATCGCGATACACGACCGATTTTGTAACGATTATACGTATTATTAAACGTATCGCGACGTCGACGCGTCATCCAAAATTACGCGGTGGCGGCTGAGGGTGTTCAGAAATATAATATTTGGAAATCGCGTTACGCCGAACCAACTAATAGATTTGAATGTCAAATACGAATAGCACATGTGACAACCTTCAATGTAATAACGCTTCGATAGCCAATTAGAAGACGCGGCAATTTCAAACCACTTTCGTTGTGTCCTTTTTTTATGGAAAATGTTATTAATGCACGTTTTTAATTGGCTATTGGTGACATTACTTAATTCCATGATCTCTTTAATAGAGATTATTGATTACAAAAGTGGAATTAACGAACATTTCGTTTAATAATATCGAATAAGATTTGCAAATATATTTCCCGAGATGGATTCAGAATAATGTTCAAATGTCGATTTTCTTAAATTACGAAACGTACGTAATACCTCAGAGTCATTACGATAACAATACGTAAAGATAACGAAACATTTGTGATTCGTGATGTATCGTAGATTATTACCGAGAATATTGGTAATTTCATACGACAAATAATGAAATATATACGAACCCGTGTATTTATGTACGTCGACGAAAATTTTCGAATTACGGCAACAATGACCGATTCGTTTACTCTATGCACTTCCCCTTTACTGTAAAAAAAAGAAAACCATTCGAGATATTAATTCGTGAATTGTTACCGATGTCAATCTTCGATTTCTACATTCTTAGGATAAGAACTTTTGTATCATGAGTTAAGGATACTGTTTTTAAGGTTACTTACGAAGACCATTGAGAAGCATTAAAAAAATAGTTTGTTTTTAAAACACCTCGACTATGCCGTAAGGAAAATCGTACTTACCTGTACGTGAAAGTATACGTATCCGACAAGGGAACTTTAATCTTTCGATATACCGCGCGAGTACGAAGGAATTTTCTTCGAAGACACAAGCGTTCGTTTCAAATCCATATTTTAAATCTGATTGGACGTGAGTTCATGGCGCGAGGATACAAATTTAAAAGTCTCGAATGTGTAATTTTTCATGATTTTAAACGAGCAAAAATAAGAAAATCGGAAATAGGGTAAAAAAAACTCCGTTTTGAAATTTAATCGAGGAAAATTCCCTCGTAATGTTGAACGCGTATAAATAAACATTTTTAATATTTCACGTTTTATCACAATCTTCATCGAAGTCGTTCAAATACGAAGACAGTCTTTTTCGTCTCGAAGTTAACACTACTTATTTTACACGCATCGAATGTTAGGACTGTGTTCGTATAACGATAGTTGTTAGCAAATGAACGTTTCTCGGTCCCTAGAAAAAAATAATCATTAAAGAAAAAAAAAAAGAGATCGAATTTTTCGCGAAGAGAGAGTACACATGTACACGCTTATGGGAAACATGTATATGTACTTCAAGGCATCTTTGTGCAAAATTGATGAATGTTTTACGTGTACTAAAATGTTCCCTTTTAATCCTATTAAGACTTACAAAATATAAGTATTATACTTTACTTGTATATATACATATGTGATAAAAAATATATATATATACACCTGGTTTTTCATGTCATATTTATATTGTGTCCTTGTAATTTTTTTAAGTTAAGGAAAATTTAAATATGAACAATGACACACACACACACACACATACTGTTTATTACAAGCAAACATATCTCTTTTTATTTATTAAGATGAGCAATTAAATTATCAACAATTTTTCAGGAATGTCAAGTCTTAAATTATCTTATCCATCATGCTAAAACATACGAAACTTAATTTCATTTTCTTTTTGACAATACAAAATTAAAAAATAGAGTGTATTATGTACTTTGGTATTAACGTTATCGCGTTGCCCTGTAAAATTCTCTTCGCTTATGTACAGTTAATGCGCGTAACTTTTGAAACCACCCCTCTATCGATAACTTGTATTTCACAACAATATTTTTTGAAATTATATATTATTCGATACAAATTTTACGTAAATTTACAAATTAAAATCATATATATATATATATTAATGGGAAAATACACTTTCAGTCGTAATTATACCATGTATATCTCCTGTAAATTATTTCAAAATATACTGTTAAATTGTTGAGATTATAAAAATACAATTTAATCTTTACGTTTCTTAAAACAAGTTTATAGATAAAAAAATAATTTAAAAATGTAGTAAAGTTAAATATTATTCTATTACAAAAATATTTAGCACAGCTTTAAGTATCGTTAGGTTGTATCACATTTAAATCTGAAGCAGTACTGATACTTGGTAAAGTACTATCGCTCCATTCAGGATGAGGATAACTCCTTGGCGGACTCGGTACGTTAACTGGAATCCTACTTTGAATCCTCATATCTTGGAAGATATTCTGAAATTGTTCTGTTATAGCAGAACCTATTAAATTATGAGGCGAATTATCTTTTAAAATATTAGCCGCGTCTTCGGTCACATTGGATTTCTTCCCAAAACTTGGCTTTTTACTTAAATCTGAAGACTTTCTATTCTTGGGTGATTCTTTTGCATGGGTTTCTTTTTCGTGTGCCTTTGCAAGAGACGAATTTAAATTTTCTGATGATAGTATTTTATTGGTACTTTTAAAATTCCGTAAATTATCGTTCTTTTCTTTACTGAACTGTACTGCATCTTCCTTTCCTTTGTTAACTGAAAAGATGGCTGTTAATTTTGTAATTTATTCACTATACATATATATGAGGCATTGAGGGCAGCAAGGGGAAACTCAACAAGTACGTGTTTCTAACAAATTTTTTTTCTATAAAAACTTACTATTTGTGCGAAAAAGAAAGATGAAATTCATCAAACAGACCAACAAGAAAATGATTAATTACACTTTTGGAATTTTGTAAAATTTTAATGCCATAGTGCTTGACTAATGTTGAACTTTTTAGTTTTAAAATAAATTTCTTTAACAATTGGACTTAATACCATGAAATAAGAAAAATATTTTTGGCCATGGATTAATAAACAATTTATAAAAATAGTAACAATTACTGTAAGGATATACATTACTTTATGCATTTTATATGTCGTTTGATGAAAGCTTCACTTGTAATAATACATTTTACAGGGTTTATTCGGATTTAAATTTTATGAAGAATTTTTTCTACTTTTCGTTTTGTGGAGTTAATCAATTTGACAAATGAACAGCTCATATATCAGTTTGATAAAATAAAAAATATTTTTTGAAGTGTTGAGTTCGACCTAACTGCCTTCAACGACTCGTCTAATATGTAAGAATATATTTACCAGATTTACTAATCTCCGAACAACCAAAATCTTTGTAAGAAGGCAAAAGTGTGAGAGAAGATTCTCCACCAGGTAAACTAATGAAGTCTAAATTAGCGGAATCTTTAGTTGGTGATTCTTTAATGTTTTTTGTTCGCCTCTTTTCTAGATTCTCGATTCGAGTTTCTGAAAATGCTGGTATTTTATCTGGTTTATGCAAAAGTCCCTGCATATTCCTATTTTTGGACGGATCGTGATCCACCGTGGATAAGGAAACATCGGATATGTCGTGCCACGAGGTAGGTATATTGGAATCGCGTGAAGAGGTAGAAGTAGGCGACGAACATGCAAGACCACCGTGTACCAATGAAATTTGCGGATTCGAACTTTCCTCGTGAACATAAATATCTTTTAAACCGCTTAATTGGTCCGCGATATAATTTTGTAACTCTCTGCGACAAAAAATAAAAATACAACTGTTGAATGACGCTATAAAATTAATCCTTACACTGTAAGCTAGAGTCATATTCACCCCATGAGTTTTTAAGTGGGTAAAAGTCTCTGAAAAAAATCTAAAAAAATTCTGGTAGCATCTTTAAACATTCTAAATCGATGTTGAAAAGGAAAAATGGTGGAAAAGCGAAAAGTGTATGGCTTTGGATAAAAAAACGCTGGCATCAATTTGATCCCGGTTTACAGTGTAAAAGTTAAATTGCAATTAAGTGATCATTGAACTAACTTGATTGCATTTCGAAGTTCACTTAACAATGAATCTTTATACGATGATAAAACCATAAGTTTATCCTTTTCAAGTGTTAAATATTGCACCTCTAAATGCCTCTGTCTCGCAAGTTCTGTTTGTTCATTAAGATTCATTCTTAAATCTGCTATTACTTTTTGAGAAAATTCGTAACCCTTGATCTCTCCTGTTAAATCATTTATTGTTTTTTCTCTAGCTTGAGCAGTTTTTATTGCTTCCTCTAATTCTTGTCTCAATGTTTTTACAGTCGCTTCGAAATCTAGCTGCTTTTCCCGTGATTCGTTCAATAATAAAACTTGTTTATGAATTTGGCTAATTTAAAACAAATTGTATCAGTATAATGCATGATAGAAATTATTACAACGCATGTTTGCTTGAAACATACCGCTGCAAAGAATCTCTCTCGTCGCGTAATGCTTCGCACATCGAATTCATTTTTCTACTTGTTTCCTCTAACTGAATCGTAGTTGCCTCTAATTTAGTACGAAGCGCTATAGCTTCTAGGTCCTAACATAAATAATTTCATTTTAATCACTTAGCTGTGATTGACGAGTATACTCGACACGGAGAAATGGCAATATTTTGTGTTATGACGAGTAGACTCGTCGTGCGTAAAAAGTAGTTACCATTGGCTATTTAACCAGTTAGCTATAATTGACGAGTATACTCGTCATGGAGAAATGGTAATATTTTGTGTTATGACGAGTATACTCATCGTGTGTAAAAAGTAGTTACCATTGGCTATTTAAATTGTATTTTTAGTGAAAACTGAAATATATTTGCGATACATTTAGGTGCACACTTTGAAAAGGGGTTAACACAGCTAACTGGTTAATAGACAAAATGTTTAACCCGTAATCACAGATATGAAAATATTGTTACATCAACACAGACGTGCGGTCTCAGAAATCATTGTATTAAGGTAGCAATTAATTCCATATACAGACTTTATTCACTATGTTTCTAATTCTATCTATAGTGTAATATAAAATATTATAATTATATTCTTATAGCCGGTTACTTTAACACGTTGACGCCGGTATGTACCACCATATATGGCCGTTAAATTGGTTTAGTAAATAGAAAAAATTGCCATACAGTTGAAAGTTAATTTAATTTTTGATAATTTAAAACATTTAAAGTATATTTATTGAAATAAAGTAGAATTTACTTAATTTCAATACAATAATTAATTGTTCGTAAAAGCAAAACGAAGTACTATTAATGAAGCCGCAAAATGAAGAAAAACACAAATTACAGCTTTGGTGTCAATGTGTTGGAGCTAACTATATGCATAGATTGATTAATATTAAGCATGCATTATTACAGCATGGTTGACTATGCATCTCTTGAATGTCTCACAGACCTCACATCCGTGATTAGGAGTTAACATTAATCTTTCAGTAATTGTTAATAAACATACCACAATAGGTGGTTTGCCTGGTTCCATTGGTATTCTAAATAGTACTTGTTCCATATCATTAAGTATTTTATTAGCTTTATCGTCGTTAACTAAGTGTTCTAATTCTTTTATTAGAAAACTCAATGTACGAACTGGATTCAACACCCCAAATCTATCATCAGAATTATCAAAGATCCCACCACATTGCACACCTTTGTCATAAACTATAATAGATTCCACCATAGAGCTCGGTATCGATGTGCTCGACGGATTTGTAGTGCGTGGTGTGGATTTTGAGTGCTCATCTACTCTTTTTTGAGAAGCAGATTGTTTGACAGGGATTTCATCTAAATGTTTATGCTATATAAACAAGTAGTACTAAATTAATTTTTGGATAATTTTATGTACATACAGAGTGTCTCAGCTTTTTTTTGAAAAATGTTATCAATATGTTCCATGATTGTAAATAAATACAAAATGTTATACAAAGATAGGTCATTTGATGCCATATTAAAATATGAAATACAGAGGGAAATATAATACAAGACAAAAGTAAGTTGACAACTAATATAATCATGAACTATTAATGGTACATTTCAAAACATTCACCATTTTTGTCAATATATAATACTGATGGAATTAAAAAGTTAAATATGTTACTGTGCAAACTTCATATTGATTCAACTTTATTTCAATTAATAAGTCGACTTATTATACTGCCATTATTTTGTTGTGTAGAGTTCAGTTTTTCCACAATATGACTTTAGCTCTTGAAAGTGTGTTTATGTTATTTTCATAGAAATATGAATACCTTTAGAATTTACCAAGAGATCATTAAAATTATTAACAATTACTACTTTCCCATTGATCCAGTCTCTTTATCTTAACTTTTTAATAAAGCTTCAAATGTTATATATAACATTTTTATATAACATTTTCTGTTTATTTATAGTTATAAAATAGCCTGATAAAGTTTTGTGCTAAAAATCTGGAACACCCTGTGTAAAGAACTAACTATTGGTACAAAAGCCAATGCTAACATCTGGTTTTTGGCGATTCAAGGAATGCTTTTTGGTCTCTTTAGTTTCACTACTATGTTTTGAAGACTTTGAACCTGGTGTTCTTGCCATTAATTGCTGCAAACCTTGCTTCATAGCTGTTTTGTTTTGCTCTCTTAAAACTCTACCCCAGCTTTGGTGACAATCACCACTACTGCTGGGTCTTCTTTTTTCTTCCACACCCTTATGACTAGTTGGGCTGCTGCTAACCATGGTTGATGTACGTTTACGACCCTTGGTTTTTACGGTAACTTCTATCAGAGTATTGCAATTATCATATAGGACAAGGCCTTCTGAAGATACTACAGAAGCAGGCTACAAATGTATCATACAGTTAAAATTAATGTAATAAAAAAATATGTAATCATTATAGAAAATTGTTCGAATTATAAATTACCAAATGTTCTTTGTTCTCCAATATATTTTTATTATTTCGTGTAGCAACAGTTTTACTGGCAGCGTTTACTTTGCTGCTCATTATGCTAAAATGGTAGAAAAATACATTTTTTACGTTAGACAGATATTTCACGCAATAACCGGTTTCTAACCAACGTGGATAAAATTCATCTAACCTGGAAGTTCAGTGAATTCACATTCATTATACATCGGAAAGCTTACCATAATATATTGTAATATTTGCCAGCATATTTATCCTGGCGCTTACGATGCATGCACCATTTTGTATGATTGAATAATTTTGAAAAATCATTTTATATTAATACTATGCGGAAAATATAACGCAAACATCTAATATATTCTTCTTAATTTTAATATCATTTATCGTGTAATTCAATAATTATTTTATACGTTTCGAATCAACATCAGATTTGAAAATTCAATTTTTTTTTATTTTTACTTGGCGTATATAAAAACGATTAAAATCATATAGACGCGCGTTTTGAAACAAGTCAAGGATTTCCTGTTTCCGTGTTACAATTGAAGACCACAGGGGAAGACCCTGATAAGACATATTTTTTAAATTTTACAAGAAAGCAATTTCAATATAAGAAATGTTCTAAATCGAATCTGATAAAATTGTTTTATTATTTGGTTTTCAGGTTGCGTATGCGTTTTCTTCGAAGTATTGAAAGCTTTAAAATTATAAAAAATGACTAGTTTTTATTAATTTCTTATGAAGTCATCTAATTCGTCTCCAATTTTACATAGACTGATCAAGTTATATTTTTATTCACCCGTTTAAAAAATCGCTGTATCTTAGAACTTAAGACTTTCGTGTTTTCATCTAAAAGTGAACTTTATCTCGTTAATAAATTATTATTATCATTATCATGCCATGTGAAAGTATTCTTATTTAGCTATCAGATGACATAAAAACAGAAAATTGACAAAACTGGACTTATCAAGTTTTCCTCCTGTAGCCTTAATTTAAATAAATCTAAACTATATTTTGCCTTGATAATAATATTAAGTATCTACATCTGATGTAAATAACTTAGTTCTGTGGAATTGAAAATAACACCGTATTTAAAAGAAGTATAAAATAGATTCTTTTTATTTTTTTAAATTTATAAAATATATATGTACAACGTTTGACAATTAATCGTAATAATGTACATCTACATGTAAGATTTAGTTTGGATTAAATTTCTTTAATATACTGTAAAGTTCGCTTCTGTGCTCTCCTAAAATTTCGTAAAATTTACCAAAAAATTGCCTTGCAGATTCCTCTATATATGCTTTCCTCCTACGAACCGCGTCTAGTTTATCTGATACTTCTGTTAACTCTGCACTGGATTGTTCCAGATTCGGCATCAAATCCTGAATTTCTTTAATATCATTTTGCAGAGTCTTTATTTGTTCCCTTAATTTTGCTTCCTCGTTTTTAGCATCAGTTTTAATTTTAACCATAAGAGATTTCTTTTCTTGAATCTTGCTAGCAACATTGCTATGTTCATCTTCTAGAATTTTCATTCTCTCCTGTAGCTTTTCCAGCTCTTTAGAATTTAATTCCAATGAACGTTTCTTTTTATCAGATTCCGTTTTTATCAGTTCCTTGAAATCATTCATTAAACTTGCTTTAGTATTTAATGTCTCCATAATGTCGGGATGCAATATACCCGTTTCCGGCATTTTTAATTCATTCAAATCCACGTCCGAGTTATCGCTAAGATGCATGAATATCTCTTGATTGTACGTTAAAATAGTTTTAGTTAAATTGTTGTTAGTCGACGCCAATTTAATATCCAGGGTATACAACTCTTTTTGCATCTCTTGTAAACATTCATCAAGCTGACGGATGTAATTTTCCTTTTCTCTACATTTTTCTAATATTTTGTCTCTATCTACTTTAGACATAGACTGCTGCTTAATGGTAGAAAGTAACTCGTCATGCTGTTTACTCTGTGAACGGATTTGCTCGCATAATACTTTGCAATCGTCGTTCGTTTGAACTATTTCGAAATTAATCGTTTTTAGGTACTCCTCTTTTGCACTGATATCAGCTAATTGCTTTGCTTCACGTTCCTGCAAGGAGGAGAGTTCTTGCTGTAGTTGTCGTACTTCTTCATCAATCTTATTCTTTTCTTCTTCAGATGCATGCAGTTTAGCCATCTCTTCTTTTAATTCAGATTGTGCAATATCTAAGTCTTCTTTCGTTACACCTAATTGCTCTTCCATTTCTTGTAAATACTTTTCAACCATTGATGCTTCCTCATCGAGTTTCTCATCATTCCAGGCATTATAGAAATTCAGCATTGAAAGAAGATCATTTCTATTAGTTTCAGCATCTCTATGGTCTGCCACAAATGGCAGATTCTCTAAATTAAATTTTTCGAAAGCTATAGACCTCACTTCACAAATTTCTACTAACCAACATATCCAGCCTAATACATTGGCCCAAGAATGCATAGCATTAGCAGTTTTCAACCAAGACTTATTAATAATTCCTGGATAACGAAGCTTCTTTGCAATTTTTGGCAGCTCTTCCACATAATTATTGATTGAAAGAGGTTGTTTAATATCTAGTGTCTTTAACAAATACACAGAGACTTCAACAAACATCTTTAAGGTAACAGGTTTCAAGCTACCATTGCTATTAAGCATGGAAGAACAATGGTTTGCAAAAAAATAGTTATCAATTTTATTGAGCATTTCAGCTTGATAAGCTTTATCTGTTAATGGTCTTGTATCCTTTCTAGGACCTTTTGTACTAATAGTGCTTGCACGGTCGGCTGATAAAGACCTACGTCCTGTTGGAAGTCCTGCATGAATTTGTTTGGAACTTCCAGGTGCAGCAAGGTGTGAAGATTTGCTTGTATATGCTACAGGTGTTCTTGGAGTTGTTGGTCCATGACGAAGTGGAGTTTTGCCTATTAAAGTACCAATAAACATATTATAGTCAGAAATTTTATTATATTTTAAAATGAGTCAATGTGTCATAACTAAACTGTGGACTTTTATGCGTTTATGAGAAATTTCAATGGGCCAACACAAACATGAAACAATATAATATATAATATGTAAAATATACAAGGTATACAAATTTACATAATATGTAAAAATTATACAAAATATACAAAGTAAAGTGTGAACAAATCTCTGCTTATGTTCTATTCCTTTAATTGTATTTTTCGTAAAATTATGAATTAGCATAAAAAATCTGCACTCACTTGTTTTTAATCCTTTGATGCTTGCTCTGTCAGACGAAGATGCACGAAGACGAGGCCTAGGTATGTGAGAACTTTCAGCCGCAGAAAGAGAAATCTTAGGCTTTAACGTTTGTGTTTTTCTTGATTCCGTTCGCGCCGGGTTTTTGTCTTCTTTATCAAACATAGATATCCTTACAGGATTCATTGATGATCTACGCCCCAAAGAGTTGCCCGACATGTCGATGCAAATGCATTCTTCTTCTAAATTCGGCAATCGTCTAATAAAAATTTTAGTAAAATGTACGATGAAAACACTGATTGATCCGACTGGATAACCTGACTGACTTACCTGATTGATTTCAAATTAAAGACGAGAGATCACGGAACACGTACAATAAATGGATATAAGTTTTAACGTTTTAAATACTACCGTTTAAATATTTTGAATTTCGTCGTTGGACATAGAAATATAAGATAAAAGATTAGCAACTGCAATAGCACTTATGGTGGACTTATACGGCAGTTCATTAAAAATCTACCCTTTATGTGTTCATAAAATGATTATTTTCAATTTATCTGATAACTGAAATTCAGTATAATGTTTTTTTTCAAATACATGGTAGCACGTGGTTATACTCAAGAATAATATTTATACTTGATTAAGCTTAATAAAATATGAATATATTTATAGTTGAATGATTTCATAAATACATAATTTTAGAGTGAAACGATAACTATAGTACATCAGAATATTATATACGCAGCCAGAATGTTTTTTGTTATGGTTTAAAACTCTTTTGTGCATTATAAGACGCATACAATAGTTTACAGTAATGAAATGTATTAATTTGAGTATACACGTATAGAAGAATGAAATCATTGTACAAATTATATCATTAAGATTGTTGTAATATACAAAAGTTCAACAATAATGTTGAAGATATTGTACAACTTCTCTTGTACAATTAAAGTAAGAAAGGTAATTATCGTATAATTATATCCTTTATGTATCACTTATTGAGTAATATAATATTAGACAACTCAATACAACAGAATGTATGGTTTCAACCATTTCAAAGATGTTCTACCGTAGAAAAAAGAACTGTTGAAAATACTATTGAGACAAAATGGTTTGCAGAAAAGGAGAAAGAAATTTTGCAAGTAGTAAATGCAAGTAATTTAAAGGAATTATCGAAGTAAGTATACAATTAATGTTGTTAAATTTTTAAGATATATTCTGCTTTTTATATGTATTATTTTCACACAGGTATATTGAGCCATCATATGCTACAACAATAATATCAAACCGTAAGAGTGGACGTTATAAATCATTAAATCATTTTTTGTCAAAGAATGAATTAAATTCTGATATTCTAAATCAATTTTATACTTCAATCATTGATCATAAAATGCAGAAGAAAAAGTTCAAAAAATTCATAGTAACACCTGATATAAAGACAATAGAGGTACAAGAATATTTATATATTATTATTATTATTATTATTATGCATGTATGGAAAATTTAAAGGTACAAAAAGCTATAGAATGCATGTAATATGCAAAAATATACATAATATTCAAATTAATGCACAGATTATTGTATTTTAAGGGTGAAGCATTAAAGAGGTTCCACTTCTTTAACTTCTTTGATAAAGATATGAATCTGCATAAAAATCCTTTGAATAATTATTATTTTTTAATATTAGAACTATCAACAACTAAAATATACTTATCTGTACCAATGAAATAATAATGATCCACATTTGCAAACACCATGTAATTGAAGTACAATAAATCTTCATTTATATTAGGTCATCTCATAAGTAATGTTTCTGGATTTATTTGTAAGTGATTCTTATATTTGTTTTTAATCATACAAATTTTTGATGTACTTGTTTAAAGAAATGTAAAAGATGACATTACTTATGAGATGACCTAATATTTTGTAAAGAAAAGCACTAAATATCCTCAAAAATGCACCACTGCAAATTTATATAATTTTTATGATAAATTTGTAACCAATCATTTTGAATACGTTTGTAATTCTAGTGTTAATAATAATAATGTTAAACATTGTTATGCTAACAAAGTACTGTTGTAAATCGTTTCAGATGCCAAAAACAATATTGGGTGTACATGTAGGGCCTAGTGCAATAACTTGGACATTATTAAGTTCAGATTTTAAAATACTTGATTGGGATTGTTTAGTTTGGTGCAATGGAAGTTCGAAAATCAATAGTTTTGATTTAATCAACGTGGTAAACGTTTTAAAACCTAATATTTCCAAGTATTATTAATTATTTATTTTAACAGTTACTTTTGCTATAGATATCATTTGTTGCTGCAAGTTTACCACTATCTAGTTCTTATGTAATAGAAGAATTTCGAATTGCAAATAAATCGATGCATCATACTTTAGTGACTCAACAACAGATAACTATTGCTATCGCAAGTTGTCTTCAATTAATGGAAAATCATAGTATGTTCCTATAATGCTATTAGCTAGGAATGGGATACTCGAAACTTAAAAACTCTTCAAAACTTGTAGCCCAAAACTTTATGCTACATTTATTAATCATATTGAATAAGTAATTAGATTTTCTAAAATGTGATTTGTTAAGATTTTAATTTCCGACAAAATAGATATTTTTTAAAAACAAAAGTGAAGAAAATAAGTATGTAAAAGTTTAGAGAGATTCGAGTTTCGAAGGTTTTGAAATCTTACAAAATTTCGGATTCGAGTCTTGTCAAACCAAAAATTATGTTTCGACCCATCCCTACTATCTGCAGTATATTAAAAATATCTAATATCGTATATTGCTAAAACATTAGTAAATTAAATGTTTTTGAAGGGAACGATTCATCAAAATCGAATAATAATGTATACATGATGCAACCTTTAACGGCGGCACGTTTCTTCAATCTGGTGATTGGTAACGAAGTAATAGCCACGGAATATATTACGAAAATAATATTAAATAACGACGTAACAGATAACAAAGGATTAGAAGATATATATGTAAATAATGCCCTAAAAGAAAAATACACGCAAAAGACCACTGAACAACAAGAACAAATAGGCTGGTCTCTATTAAAAGTTATAACGTTTGTACATTTAATTAGAACATTTAGCACCAATATAATGTACCAACAGAGTGTTTAAAGTAAATTTCATTAACCCTTTCGCTGCAGGGAATTTTAGTCAAAGAATATAGGGAAATGAGCAAAATATTGAATTACGTTATATTAATCCTTCTTTAAATTATGCTTACTATGAAGTATTATGAATTAAATTTGAAAGTCCGAAAAAAGTTTAAATTTCTATTCTTTCCTATTCTTTAGATGGCAACGAATTTCAAGTGTTTCAAGATGCCAAAAGTATTTTTGATAACCAAAGTTAATCGGCAACAGGTGCCAATAATATATGTAAATCTCTTGAACGTCTATAGGCGCTGATAGTAGTGAAAGGGTTAAAATTATTAGTTGCGAATATCTGATCAACTGTGTATATGTACATATTGAATAAAGTATTTATGTTTTATAAATAGAGTACAGTAAAGCGTCGATTATCCAAATTTCGGTTATCCGAATATACATACTGTGCACTCCAAATCCACTCTTTTCCAGATCCTACTCAATTTTTTGCTAATCAAATTCACCTTTGTGCAAATCTAATTCATCTTCTTTAATAATAAACCTCATTAAAGAAGT
Source organism: Eucera pruinosa (assembly GCA_028830335.1). Classification (NCBI taxonomy): domain Eukaryota; kingdom Metazoa; phylum Arthropoda; class Insecta; order Hymenoptera; family Apidae; genus Eucera; species Eucera pruinosa. Next base: position 8,076,610 of record JAMYCR010000015.1, on the reverse strand, counting down.
TTTTTTTAAAAATTAAATTCTATGCAAGAAATATTTTGGCCAATTCTTCAATCTGCAACAGAATCCATAATTTAACAGTATTTAAAAAATTTAATTTATTTTTTAAAATAAATTTTTATTTATTTTTATGAAACGCCTTCCAGAAATCTTAAATGTTTGTAATTTTATATTTTATGAATTTTCATCCCCTTTCGATTGTTCTAAAGTATGTTCTGAATTATTATTAAAAATTATTGTTAAAAATTTAAAATATGCATGTAGATTTCTGTGACTGCAGTTTTTTTTACAATAATTAAGTTTTGAATAAAGTCAATATACGAACTGCAATTGTACACTAAGTATATCCCCAAAGTTTTTTAGTTAGCAATTAAACTTTCGTTAAATAAAAAGTATAATGAATGGAAGTATTGAATCAATTTCGTGTGCCACTGTATGTATTATTTTACGTAAAAAACATCCGTATATGGGAGCTGCTTAATTTCTAGTCGATTCATGATATATATTGTTGGATTTCGAGAGAATTGACAACACGTAGAAGATAACTCTTAGAGGGTTTATTAATACGGCTACTGCACTCGACTAGTGAATACGGAAATCTGATGGTTCTATGATTTTGCGGGCGTTAAGTACTGTTGTTGGGGGTGACTAATGGTAAGGACAGCGATCAAGGAAGAGGGTGACTAAGGAAAGGTACGGGGTACAGGATGACTAGGAACTGAGATTAGGGTGTTTGTCAGATGCATTTGGTTTAGGATGAGTCTATGGTGTTTACAGTGCGAGTGGTCGTGTTGGTCATCCAACAACATAGTAATCGAGAATTTGATTTTTTTAGACCGATTATCCGAAACATAGATTAATTATCGGTACAGATTTGTCCCCCAATTAATTCGAATGATCAACGTTTAACTGTACTAAAATGAGTATGAAATTAAAAATAAAATAGGGAATTTAATACAGGGTAATAGAATATATGTGTACAGGTCCATTCATTTATTATATATTAATTTTCATTATACTATCTATTCATAGTACACTGTACGTCTAACGTTCCTCGCTTCTCGAATACGAACTCTTCTTGATTAAATAAACAGACAAGTGAACGCTTGGTCGCAATGGTATTACCGTAGAATTACTATTGCGAGCGTTGAGTAAGTATACGAGAGCAAGATGTTTGAATAATGTTTTGTGAACATAATCAACAAATTTGTACGGCCAACTAAAGATATCAATTTTGGACAATGCTTTTGTGCTCAAACTTGTAATATGTCAAATTAGGTACGCTTATCGAAAAGATAGTAACACCGCTACTTAATCCGGCAGTGATGCTGTAGAAGAAGCATGTTGCTGCATACGTATCATTATCTAATCGAGCATTAATAAGCACACCACAAAATTCTCCACTGTATGTATCTGCAATTTCACCGTCTTTTTTTCAATACAATCACATTCAACTGATCCTTCTAAATAGGCGAAAGGAAAAAAATGCTATTCGTTGATTTAATAAATAAGAAATCAATGAATCAATGTACTTTTTGCAGCATTGAATCAATTGCGTGTGCCTATGCTCGTATGTTATGTATCTATCGATTAAACTGTTTCCCTCTGAATAAAAGTATAACAAGTGCGAAGGAATTAGTGAAATATCCGATTATCTTTGTATTCTCTTAAATACCAATATAGTTTATGAATGAAGAGTTCACATACAACAAATTAAAGAGATATGGCAATTCCCTTGGCAATCGTTCGCTGTACAAACGACGCTCGTTTACCCCCCTCATTCATTTTCAATCGTACTGTAAATGTATTATAATTATCTCTATGAATTGAATAACAGAAGTATCAACCAGTACTCCATATTTCACCTTCATTGCCGATGAACTACAAATCGTCGAACCTGTCGCTGGCACGATAAGTAGATACGCTATACAATTAAACTATGTGATTGCACGCACCTCTTTCTCAATGTATTTAATCGCAATCGCATCGCTGCCAGGTTAACGTAATTAATTAAATCGTTAAAGTAATACCCGATCAGACCAGCTGGAAACGAGTCTTGACATATATGTATATCGTCGACATATCTAATATATAATTCTGTGTATATAATATATCTATATGTATATTAATATGTATGTGCACGTCTGGATTACGCTACAACACATCGTGAAACAAAAACTGTTTTAAGTACGTTATAATAATTACTATTTCTTTCTTTTTCCCTTTTGCGCATCTATAATATTATAGTTTACAACGCGTTCTCTTTCTTCTTCTTCTTTTATTTTCTTTTCGTTTTGTAGAACTTCGAGACATTCTTACGCAAGCGTATACGTGTATAAAATCTAAATCCAGCTTAAAACGTACACATCATCTCGTGGACCGTGCACCGAAGCGATATCACCAGCTCGCTTCGAACTCGTGCGAAAACAATGCGGCTTGAGCATCAAGAAATTACACAACATTGGGACTGAAGAAGAGTGTTTCTCGCGATCACGAAACTATGGCTGCTATTGCTCGGAAGGACACGCAATCGATACACAATTACAACATTAAAAACGATACTCAATATTGTTTAAATATGTATAATAACGATATTACTAATAAAATTATATAGCATTTAGTTTCGACTGTATTGCGGAGCTTCTCTACGCAATTGCTATTCTCCTTGTGAACAAAACGCCTTCAGCGAACGCTTAAGTTTACGATTATAGTTAGACTGCGGATTTTTATGCATTTATGGTAAATTTAAGTATGCAAAATACTACAGAATGCATATGACATGCAAACATAAGCAAAATATTCAAAGTAGAATACACTATATGATATTTAAGGGATGAAATCAATTTGTATCTTAAATCCCCTTCTTTATTTTTGAGCCCGAAAAATTAAATTTGCATAAAGATTCGCAGTCTAATTATAGTTAAGCGGCGAGGGATGAGGATAGCGGCTAGATGAGCATCGCGACAAAATCGAATCAATGTAATACAGAGTGTTTCGAAAGCGTGGTACAAGCAGGTAAGGGACAATTCCACATGAAGAAATAAGTCGAAGAAAAAGAATATAATTTTTTCATTTGAGGCTGCGTTTTCTAGAAAACCAACCATGAAGTTCAATCAAATACGTGTTGATTTAACTGTAATGGACTTTTATTTATGGGATCATATTAAAGAGTTTGTTTACGCTAAAAATAATGAATCCGTAGATGAATTGAGAAATAACATCATACAAGCATTTGAAGAAGTAAAAACTCGAGACTTATCTTAAATTTATGCTTCTTTCATTTGTTGAGTAACAATTTGTTTGAGGCGAAAGGGGAAACATTTTCAGCAATTTGTAGTTTAACAAAATTAATAATTGAAGCTTTGTGTGTTAGTTCAATCCCTAACAATAGAGTAGTTATTTCTCAAGTATGCACGATTTATGGTCGATTTTCTCGAAAACGAAGTTTCAATTGAAAAAATGTTATTCTTCTTTTTTCGACTTATTTTTTCGTGTACAATCGCCTCTTACCCGCCTGTTGCCTACATCTTATATAATGTGAGTGTTTATAGTGAAGCAGTGAGGAGAGCTTTGCTGCTCTTTACTTCACTATAAGCATGCACTGCAAAGCTTTGCTAGCCACACAACTTTCCTCTATAATCGCTTCACTCTAATCGTGTACTAATCTAGCGTACGCGCGATCTTATCAAATGAAGAAAATGAATTACGTTCCTGGACAGAAGGAGTTCGACGTTTACATATTGTTAAATACATGCGAAGCCGCTTGGAAAGATCTTCTAACTTGGCCATAGCAGTACCTTCATGTATTTTTACGGTCGATCGCTAATCGGTCATCTAGCGAACCTAATAGTTCTTCCAGTTCTTCCGCAATTCACGATGTCTCTCTGGTTCTAACGTGTCCACTTTTTCAACGCTCGATACCCTGATAGGATTACAGTAATTCGACTTAATATTTAAGGTATCATCGAGAATCGTAGTATCGCGTTTCTTGATTCGCATTAAAACGCTCTCTCCTCTTTGCAGATACACGATGCAATTCCAATAACACGACGGTCAGCGAATTTTCATGTTTCACGCATACATTCTGTGTTTTACAATTTAATAGACACCGCGACATCGGAACAATCGTTAAATAGAAACTACGTATCTAAGCCAGTCTTCTTCTTATTCTGCCGATTTTGTTAATCACACGTTTCTTTCGCTATTTTTCTCCGTGCATTGGTAATTCCTCAGACAAGTGAAATTATAAGAATAAACGCTGGTCAGTTCGTCTGTCGCGTATTTATTTATCGCAAAACGCTAAATATCGTTCAACATTCGGAAACTTACATACATACATATATATAAATGTATATGTGTATCCGTTTAAACATTCATTAGACGAGTAGGACATACTTCACGTAGTTGTATGCTTACATAATCGAAAGATCTAACAAGACAAGTTATTATTAACATACGAAAAAACAGGAATATCTCTTGCGGTCCGCTCTAGTTTCAATATGAAATATACCACCGTTAAATTTCCCTGGCTTGCATGCGATCTATCCATATCGATCCCATAAAAACTTCGGGCTGTTACATCATCGCTGTCAGATTAAGCAAAGAACGCAACATTCGAACAATGCGATCGCATCATGATCATTTTAACACATATCCGTCTGTCTAACAAGCAAACAATCACGGCTTTGGAAATACCTGTTCGATCATAATAATAATAATAATAAACAAGAAGCGAACGAGAGACAAATGATAGAAGAGTGTATGAACAATTTGTATATTGTGAAACTTTCATGCGATGACATTGGACGATTGTCGGTACGCAATCGAGCTGGATTGCTCGTATTGCTTTATTTGAACGCGTCAAAGATACACAGAGGATGATCTTCGCCAATCCCCGGTACCTTTGCCTCTTCCGGTGCGTTCATCAGCCCTCGCTAACATAACGTTAAATGGTACACATTTTGATACAAAGTTGCTTGCAAGTTGTTCGATAGTACAGTATCGTTTACTAACGGGGAAAAAGCACTGAGAGTGAGCTTTTATCGTCGCCTACGGGTGCCAGTGAGACGATGTAGATCTTCACGGGTTATTTTTACTTATTACTTTACACACATACAGTCGTGCACTTCGATACACTTAAATTTCTCAGCTATTAAATAGCGCGGCGCACGATCTTTTCCCTTAAATACCACACGATTAAAAACAACGACGAATAGAGATAGAGTGAAAAGCGCGAGGAAAATAGTTGCAAGCACCATTGCTCTGGGTTTTTTTTCTTTGTTTCTAGTTAGAGATAGGTATTTGGTCCGATGCTAAGAGACTGTTACACTTAGACACAAGCGGCATGCCGATGCCAATGTAACAGCATGGGCTTTTCTGGACGTCGGTAGTGATACGCATGGAAAACGTAAATTGTACGCGAGAAACAGGATGGGTTTTCGCAAGGCTGACGCATCTTTGATTCATTGAGCGAAGCCTCGATTCTAATTGCCAAAATTGTTCATTATAAGAACCGTTTCACACTATCCAGTTTACGTTATCCGGTTAGAAATGAATATTGCGATTCTTGATTTTTTAGTGAAAAACAACGAAAACATTAAAATAAAATTACAGAGAGTACTCATATCGGTACTCTGCACAAATTGGTAACGTCCGTGAACGTGTTAAACTTAAATTAAACCTTTGTCTAATTGCTAAAATATTGTCCATCGAATGGCTTGCATTTTGCAGTGAACAAAAGTTTGCGGTCAATCGAACAACCCATCGCTTAAATTGGTACAACCGATTAGTCGTCGGTCAAGAAATATCCTCCTTTAAACGTTTTGGACTAGATTGGTGATAAACGGACAAGATCATGGCAATTTGAAGCAACCTGGCACACTTCAAATTCACGCACGATCAGCTGTTTCTCTCTATGTTCCGGAAGCAACCGAGAAAAGGAACCCGGTGTGGCACAGCGAAGTAATATACGTACTACAATTACATAGTGAGATTCATTCGCAGCGCACTTAATTACGGGTTTTACATTTTTTTCTCTCTTTTTGATACGGCTCGATTACTTTCAGTGACGATGACACAAAACGTACAATAGTTCAGATGAAAAACGATAACAGCTTTATATGCAATTCAAGGGATAGAAATTTATTACTGGCTTGTCACATACACGCACACACACACACGCACACACGAAAGGGCAACACGCAACACGTAGAAGAGAGAGACCACACTTTGTTAGATACATACAGCAAACTTGAATTGGGTCGACTCTACTTAAGCATTTACATTTAATTTATCCAAATGTTGGCTTCGCACAGATAAGTACTCCGTTTAAATATACTTTTCAATTCGGTGTGCGAGAATAGTCTTCCACTATATTATATTTATATATGTATATTTCGTGTATGTATATATCCCTTTTTTTTCTTCCATAATTGCCCCATTTTTTTTCTCTGTTTCGGGATACATAAAAGTCACGACTCACGCCGATTGGAACTTCTGTTTCGCCCATTTTAACGATACAATCAACAGTCAATAAAGTACAGGAATTCCTCGATTCCGTGTATAGATTCTACATTCTTTCCTTTCCTCTTTTTCTTCTTCCTTTTCGTATTTTTTTATTTTTTTGTCTGTTGTTGGAAGCTGTCGTTAATAAGAGACATCTGTTTTGCGTTAGACCTAGAATGAAAGGAATGAAATACTCCGCCGGAAATAATATCACAGCCTGGAGACACGGTGGAAGACTTAGAACCACGGTTGAAGCTTCGTTGAATTCTCCGATGCAACTGAACAAGAATGGCACGGATCGCTTGGAATTCAGACCAGAAGAATTTCTTTTTCCGCAGACGCTTTGTCAATCGGTTTTACCATTCGTTTTGTAAGAACTTAGAAATTTAATAATAAAAAAAAAAGAGAGCAAACTTAACGAGAACAAAAAGTTCGTTTAAATGTCGATAGCCTCGAGAATATAAGTCAACAATGCAACACATTCTACCAACAATTCCTACTATTGCTATGTTATTTTTTTCGTTCTCGCATTGCTAGTCTCCTCCTGCTTCCTCCTCCGTGATTGTGATATTATTTGGAAAGCATACCGCTTCTAACTGAGTTTCAGTCGCACAGTGAATACATAGTTTCTTTCTTTTTGTTTCATGTAATAAAAATTACGTATGATCGTCTTTCCTTTCGGATTCGTCGAGGAGAAAATACGACGAAAAGACGATCATTAAAAAGTGACTAGCATACGCACTTGTTCGCACAACGTTCAAATTAGTTCAAACTGCTTTCTTTTATCACGATGCTAGACGTATATCATACATGTATAACGTGTATCATACACGTGTAACAAAAATAGGTTTATAGGTTTCTTTTGGTCGATTTTTGTTACCAGGAGTCACCAATAAGACACACATGAACGTGATCAGCGATCAAAAATTGCCCAGCCATCTTTTTACACAGTATTATCGTAAAACATCTTTGATCGGAGTGTGTTGCGTGCGTAGTATCGATGAGTATGAAGACCATGACAGATAAAAATATAAAGGAATTAGAAAAGTGTCGCCCTTGCTCGTTTCTTCCCTTTCCACCTAAGAGTGGTGATTCATCGTCGATTTTTTTGCAAGCACACTCGGCATTGTAATTGAATAATTCCATATGAAAAATCATGGCTGTGCATTCTAGTCAGCACTGTAAGAAATAGCTGTTCGTTTAGTATTCTTTCGTTTGAAGATATATTGCCGAATTTTGAATATAGCTCACTCGCGAAGTGATGTAACCATGAATAATATAAATGATTGTAACTGAGTGGTACACGTTGTCGATCGAAAACTATATCGATTCTCGATTGGAAAATATACGGCAATGTGCGCTACAGCATGTGTGTTCTATTTCAAACTGTAACAAACGATTGTAAGCCATAACAGATATAAATAATACATGCGGCTGTAGAATAATAATGATCCAACGCATTCTGTTGTGCGCGCATATATATATATATGTATATATAATAAACAATTAAATAAACGATGTTATTATATTGTGCGCTACGCGAATATGTATATCTCGTAATACTTTCTCGTTAACGCAAAGAGCAAACTATGAAATTAGGAACATGGGAATTAGGAAAATCGTTGTGTTAAATATTCAAGAGAGAAAGAAAGAGAGAAAGAAAAGGAGAGAAAAAGATATATATATATATATATATATATATATATATAGAGAGAGAGAGAGATGCTTTCTATTCAGGCATTGTTAGATGAAATACTTAAAGATTGAAACAACATTCCCTTGCCCTTCCCACCCATCCCTTTCCGAAGATAAACTTAAATGCCACAAGTTCTCATAGAAAATAGTTGCAGTTTTGCGTTTAAAAATCGTATAGGTACTAGTAATTGTTCTAACTTGCCTGTTGTGCTCTTTGCCTCTTACACTTTTTTAATTCTTCTAGTATAGCGTTATAGTTATGATCCACCATTATCATAGAACCACACTGATAATCAGGACTTTTTTACCACGTGTAATTTTCATTCTTTAATAATTCCATAACTAAGCTAATGTTTCCACAATAAGCTATATCAATAAAAATTCTTCTACTTTGTGAAGAAACATAATTCCAAGATACTCTAACAGTATCTTCATCTTCTTCGACGAATCACTATCATTGAAGTATACGAAATAATTTAATTCATTGATCCTTGACATTGTCAGTAAAATGGAATACAGATCCCAAATTGTCAAGTATACGAATAAAGAATGGCATAAAAGGTACATTATTTGAGAACTCTGTGAGTCTATTCGATACGTTGCATCACTCCGAGTATTTCTTTTCTTTCTTCCGTATTTTTTTTTTTTTACGAACGATTCAATGAAAATATTATTTAATACTCAGACTTCTATCTTGTAAACGTTTCGAGCACACGACAAGATAGGCTAATACTTCTTGATCCGATGCAGTCTTAAAGAGTTCACTTCAGTACTGTGATGCAGATACGAACGAGTTGAGATGCCTATAGTTTTCCTCGTTCTTTTTCTCTTTTTTTTGCTATCTCTTCAATGTGTGTCATAGGTACAAACTTGGTAACTATTAACGACGATTCTTACCGGTACACGTCTAAGTGAACAGTCATTACGAAAGTCGACTCGAGATGATATTTGAAAACACGCGGATGAGATTCATAAAGTGGGTAGTACAAGTTTGTGCTCATTTTACATTACTGTACGAAAGTGTCTCGTCTTTAGTACAGCAGTGCAACGTATCACTGCCCGCGAATAGTTCATCGGATATCAGAAATGTTAGCCTTGCTGCCAAAGATTTTGACTAGCTGATCCTCGTAATCGTCGATATTACGCTTCATAAGTTCCATGCAAGGCCCAAGTAAGCGTTCGAAAGCTTCAACGTCCAAAACTGTAAAAATTGTATCAAGAAAAAGAAACCGCATTTTATGACCGAAATTTCTCACGAACTGAATCACATGCACATAGAGTTGGGCATTGTTCGAATAATATCGCGAATAAATTACAGTGGAATACCGTTATTGTAATCACGGATAATGCTACCAGCCGGCTATTATCATAATCAATGGGTCTCAAAACATTCTGTATAAAATTAATTAAAAATAATCAACTTATTATAATCAAACTTCGGTCATTCAAATTAAGTATGCCCAATTCTACACGCACATCGATACTCTAATTATCTCTCATTTGTATTTGTATGGAAATTAAATGAATAATGTTAGGTAAGTAGATCTACAGCCCAAACTTGATAATTCGAAACTCAAGAGAAGAGTTAAAATCAAAAGTGTTATGGAAATTTATAGAAATAGGTCGATACCTAATTTTTAGACTAGCGAAACTCAAATCCGAAACTTTATGAAGACTCGAAACCCTAGAAACTCTCGATACTCGAATCTTTCGAAACCCCGAGTAAAATGGTAACTAATGGGTTTTGTTATCCGTAAATAAATAAATAAATATTTTATATACATTCATATGTACATAAATTCGAACCGATATGACCAGACTTTGGTTAATTCTTCGAATTACGGCCAACCGCAGATATCGGAAATACAAATTCGAGATTAAGATTAACATAAGATGAAGGATTAAAATACGACAGAACTTTTCGGCCAACTCAGTAAATATGTAACAAATAATTCGAGTTAAATTAATTTTAATTTCAATTTATAAAGGTTCGCCGCGGAGCGGAATGGAACGAACAAAATTTTCGCATTATAAAGGTTTTCGAATTATCGAGCCTCCACTGTATATGCTAGCGCAATCTAATAGAACGTATTAGAAGGATGTGAGAAGAGAACTTACATGCCAGCTTTACGTCGCCCACAGCATAGGCCGAAGCAGCACGAGGTTTATGTGTCACGAGCGCCAACTCGCCTAAGTACCCACCAGCGGGAACTCTATTAATCTACAGCATCAAACAGAATACCAAATGACATCTATACAATTGACAATGTAATTAGTGCACTAGTTTCCTAACCAGCTATGGTACCAGCCTCACGCCGTACCGAGTTATGTAGGTCAGCGATCGTCGTAATTATGTTACACGTCGCAAAATGAAAACCAATAAGTTGACGTACCTCGATCTCGCGACCATGGTCTCCAATTATGGTGATCCTGACAACACCGTCCTCGACAAAGTACATTCCATCTGCTGAGTCGCCCTGTCTGATGATCTGATCACCATCAGAAAACTGTTTTGGTACCAGAGCATCTGCCAGGTTCATACGCTCATACGGCTAAAGTGAAGAAAAATAGGACATATTACCGATCCCCAATTAAATATACAACTATGCTATAATTAACATATTAAATGAACTGGTTATGAAACAATGAGCTACGGAATAAATGTTAACAACTTCAATTTTAGCTAAATAATTCTTGGCAATTGGAGTACCTTGTGCTTCATCCAAAATTCAATAATACATTAGAGATGAAATTGCAAATAGTCAGCTGCTACCATCAATCAAACACAACATCCTGAAATACCATCTCACCATTTCCTTTAATAAGAACCTAAGTTATACCACAAACTAAGTATAAGAGTAAACCAATCACGCAATATATTAGCTTGATCAAAAAGTCTTCTCGTATTTTACACGTCTAAAGAAACCAAACTTTACTGAGCAATGTATTATCTATTTCCCTTTGACAATCTTTTGCCATATCGTATAATTTCTGTATTTCATGTTTAAAAAATTGTTTACATTTTTAAGCGAACAATTCGCTTAGACGGCTTTCTTAGCTTTCAGATTTTTCAATTTTGTTCTATTTTATCTACTGCAGTATGTGTTGGAAATGCAACTCATTTTCTTGTATTTCAAGACTATGTTAACTACGATAAATACAACGTATGTATACTATTTCTCTTTCCATAAAATACATTCAAATGTTTACTTTCAGATCTTATTTGCAATTTCGAAATTATTGGCACGTTTACTAATATATTTGTGAGCCGAATTCCTGGAGCTCTAGAACCCTATTACCATTTTCATTTTTACATTTCAATTGCATAAAATCAATATTTGCGTTTGCTTTTACATTTTGGATTTTAAAATACTTTAAAAGTGTTTACGTTCCTTTTCAAGTAATAAAAAGGAGGATATTCTTCCGAAAATTTAAAATTTTTTAAATATCGGTATTTCAGACCACGCGACACGAAGTCCCATGAGATGATAGGTCTATTCTGTACCGCGCCTGTGCTTACGCGCAGCATCCCCGATCTATTAAACTACAATGAGCGATGAAGTAATATCGTCTAAAAGCTTCTAGGTAATCCTCTATTTACGTCTACCGGTAGCATCTTCCGGTATGAATTCCATAAAACTTGCCTCGAGATACTTGAGCATCGGGACCTTGTTAATAAGGTCCTCGTACATCTTGCGCTTCTTGTAGGCGGACTTCAACAGAATACGACGGAAAGTTTGTCTGTCCATGGCCCATAGAGTGCCAGTTGTGATGGCCTTGATACTAGCCGCCCTGGGCATATTGTAGAGAAGCGCAAGCTCGCCGAAAGCTCCACGATTATCGTATGTGTGGATCATAGATTCCACACCCGACTGATCCTTCACATACACTTCGAACTTTCCTCTGAAAGAGGAACAACAATTGGGTGGCCCGTTCTCTGTCCGAATGATCTCCGGTCCATCGAAGTTTCACAATGCACGTGAAATACGAACGGAGAGAAAAAGGAGAAAAGTATATTTTACCTCTCGATGACGTAGAAATTGTCACCATCGTCACCTTGCCGGATAATAAATTCTCCGGGCTGTACGGTCTTCTCAAACATTGCGTCCAAAACGTCTGCCATTTGTTCCTGCAATGAATTGCGACGCATGTGTGTGTGTATGTACGCGTGTTGTGAATATTTCATGACTAGAAACGTCCGCTATTTTCTATTCGAGAATACAGTGACGATAATTGCTGTGAAATTTCGAGTCGGGTGATCTTACGCATATGATATTGTATGCAACTGGGACAGCAATTTTCAAACAATGATATAATATAATTATTGTCTAACTCTTCCTCGGATTGTGGAGGCCGCAAAGGCTAATACAAATTCGAAATAAGCATGCTTTAGAGGATATTAATACAATTTCTTGAAGATTTATATAATCTTATATTATCTCATTAAAATTTTTAATGCGACAAAGCAATTAGTTTACAGTTATTAACTTAGTAGGAAGATTAAAAAGAAAGTTTAGCTACGAGACTAAAATTGGAGATCCAAAAAAGGGTTAATAGAGTACATATATATAAATCAATAGAAGGCTTTATTTGCTTCAGTTAGAGAATAAACTTAAATCTTTATATATACCTATATATCTACACATATATACACAGAGTGTTTCCGTGCGGGTATCATCGAACATGGTGATTCTGCACGCAAAGATAAGTAAAAAATAAGGAACACCGTTTTTCCGTTTGAAGCTTCATTTTCAAGAAAATCGAGTATAACATTGTTTCAAGCACGCAAGTGGATTATTCCCAGGTTTAATAGTGTATTAATAAATAAAATGTTGCGCCAGTGTGTAGATAGTACATTTATTATTAGTACTACTACTTGCATTACATTATTGAATAAACATAAACATTACGGCGGGTAATGCATACGAAAGTGGAAACGAAAGAAAATGTTTGTCATAGATAATTCATTGGAGAAATACTACAGTGCGTGCTTGCTTGAAAAAAATGTTCAAATTTAATTTTCTTCTCGAAAACGAAGTTTCAAACGAAAAAAATGTTATTCCTTATTTTTTACTTGTTTTTGCGCGTAGAATCACCCCATGCCCGATGATACCACCCATCCGACAACACCCTATATATAAGAAGTAGAGCATCTTCAAAACTATTGAGCTTGCAATGACCTGTCATCATATCCTTTATACGTAAAATAATGCAAAGAATCAACTTGTGAAAAAAATCATAAGGTTCCATTTAAAAAAATGGTGCATTTGCGAAAAAATTTTGCAGTAGTATGATACAATCTGTTAAACAGTGCAACATTTTCCTTTACAATTTTCGTCTATCTTCAATAGAAACACAGCTATATCTCGTCCCAATTACTAAAACCACCTTGTATATATATATATATGTTCATAAATTTTACTTCACTCTCTTTACATGTAACTACTTTTTTTGTATCTGATGTTAAAGGATTTTGTTTGTTAAATAAAATAATGTAAATCTAGTACATAAATTAAATAACACAGATTCTTCCATTTTTTCAACTACTTAAAAACTGGTCCCGATTATATGGAACATCCTGTACTAAAAACTAGTCATGCTTGATTATTCCACGCGGTTATTAATGAATTGAAAGATCTCCAAGTAAACCAAATTAAAAGTAACGCGAGATGAGTGGCAAGCGTTCGCTCAATCATTAGAGGTTTATATTTGTATCCCAGTCAAGTCGGCTCTCTCTCCCTCTCTCTCGCTCGCGCTCTCTATCTCTAGAGTAATCCATTCCTGAGAGTCTGAATCCCAGTTGAGCAGATTACACGTACTCATTGGCATTTCCACGAGTTGGCGCGAACCCTCGCAACTCTGTATTCCCGTTTCAATTACGCACAGGCCAGAGAGTGTACGTGTACTATGTTTAACTTTACCTCGTCTAGGGCCCGAAACAGAAGAATATGCTTCACGCTGTCGCCGAGCCTTTGCCGTTGCTCGTCGCTCTTCGGATGCACCATCTGCAATTAATAAATCGTTACGATAATCTCAAAATAGACGGAGTTTTAGCCTAATCACTGAGGTGCAGATTTTTATGCATTTATGAAAAATTTACTGGTGTACCAATAAATAGTCCACTTCGTCTATTTAATTCAGCATTTATTTTTAACAAACTTAAATACCTGCTCTGTCATGAATTTAATATAATTGTTGTTATTTGCTGCACATTTCGGACAAGCTGTAAATTCTTACTTGAGAGGAGGTCTATTATTTTAAAAAAATAAATTCACTAGTTAAAAGTAGTGGATTACTTATTTCTAGACCTAATAATTATAGTAAAAACGTAGGATGCACGGAATATGCAAAATTATACAAATTATTCACAATAAAGCACACGTTATTATATTCGAGAAATGAAATACTAATTTCTATTTAGATTCTATGCAACTAATCATAATTTCAAAAGTATGAATTTGTATAAAAAAACCGCAGTTTGCTAATCACAGCTTTCTTACAACTGATAGAGGTAGTTTTGCAATTTGTAATTTTAACTACCATTTGTCACATAAATACTTATAGTTGGTCACAAAAGTATTCGGCCATATTAAACATCTAGTAATTTTTATTAATGTTTTATGTTTTCATGTTATATGTTTTCTCAATTTCGTAAGGCGGCCCGATAGTTCGGAGATGAACTATAGATTACCTAGCTCAGATGGGTTTTATTGAATGTTTGAATTTATGAATTCTTTAAGCTCTCAATGGTTAAAGAATTACAATCATCGCAGGGCACGCATCGATATTATAAATTAATTGCAGCGTAATCGATCGATAACGCTATGCCTGAATATACTATGTCTGTTATAAAAAGAAAGGGTTTCCCATTAGATACGCGTGGGTAGATTGCACAGTACGGTAAGTTTAAAAAAAAGGAAGAAAAATCGAACTCTTTTACGATCTTACGTTTGGTTTACCATCAGCCAATATCAGCAGCGAAAAATAAAAAAGGCCTAAGAACTCTAAATTATTCATGGTAGTGATAGATAATAGTTATTGTGGCTTATCTGTGGCTTTTCAAACCCTATAAACGGGTTCTTATAAAGCGAAAGATACATTGAACGATGCTCTCGCTACGACTCCGTACAGCTGTTCTGAATCTCGACCTGCTTTTTTTAGAAACCTAAGACGGGGATAAACAAATCTAAGCCGTATTTCGTTTCATGTTCTCTGACCTTTCCATTCGACTCTAACCAGTTTTAAAGGCGATAGATGATCTACCCATTGTTTCTGTCGCAGCTTTTTAACTCGTTCACCTTACTACCTGATACCGTGTTTCAACCTTTAGCTCTGTTTGCATATAAGTGTATCTTCGAACACTTGCTACCATCACAAGTGTAAAGTTTTCTCACTGATCCAGAGAACTTACGTTTCGTACACGCGTCCCTGTTTGAGGAAACAGCGTGCTCCTCTCAATTGATTCATCTGCATTCTAATCGTGTGATAATGTTTAACGCTGCTTTGAACGCGCGTAATTAACGTTTTCAGCGACAAGTTTCTTCAGCGCGTCTAGTTTACAATATTGTAAGCATACCGTCGAGAGGTGAAACTTTTGCATAAAACGAAACGGCAAACTAGAAACGTTACGACGACGGCAGGGACTCGATGCGTCAGAGGCAGCATTATCTAATTGCTCCGATTAAAATGGACGGGAGGAGGAAATTGAAAATTTCGTTGAAAATCGTGTTTTCGAGACAGCCCATCCGAGTAAGATACCTTGTCCATCGATCACTCCACTAAGCAAGTTATATATTACATTTATCGTCATACGACGTTACGGAGCGGTACACTAAAAACGGAACACCTAATTATCTTCTTTGATGTTAAAGTTGGATGGTTTCATAGGGCACCTATACAGAATGCTTAGTAATCATTCTTTTTTTAGGACAATCAAGGTTGTCGATGTTTTTTTAGGGACCTTATTAAGTCCGCAACACGATTACGATAAATCGAATATAATTCACGTGTATCAAGTTCGAGGTTTTAAAACCTCGGGAAATAGCTTACGGATCAAGTGACTCGAAAAGATGACCGTCCAATTACTTCGAGCATCGTATAAACGCTTCACACGAGAAGCGATCAACTCTGGTTACCTACGCCAGGTATCGATTCGCCTTGCTTTAATCAACTGGCTCAACAATAAAACATATATGCATCTACATAAAAAAAGACACGTGGTTACGCTTGAAAAAATATCGATAGCCTTGATCGGTCTAATATAAACGATTCATGGAAAAAGAGGCTGAACCCTACGTCTTATTCGTGTCCTATAGAACCTATTCGATTTTTCATCTTCCCGCCCTAAGAAATATAATTAGAAAATATTTCGATCGAACCATCCGCTATATATTTCCGAGAACTTTTTCATTTGGTTTGAATTGTAGCTCGAGCTACTGATAATCAAGATCGGCCTTTTGAAATGCTTTCGAGCAGTACGGTCCCGATCCGACAAGTCTTACCCGTGTACTCCCTCCACACCCTTTCTTTCTCTCTCTCTCTCTCATTCACGAACACGTTCACGTGTATACGTATGCATATTATACATATGTAAGTCACGTCGGTAGCAGGTTATCGAACACGCGCTCTGACGTCACAAAGGTACATCGCTCGCATCGTCGAGCAAAGTAAATCATCCCGTTTCGTCACCCGCACAGCCTGAATACGCTGTGTGTTTCGATAAAAAGAAAAAAAGAAGAAAATCGCAGCCCGCTATGTTTCGCGTGATACGCGCCGATCAACGCGCTAGAGATCGACGAAACTTCGAAAGCATAATGGTAGGGGGATGTCTTCTGGGAACCGCATGCGGTTTCTTCCGAAGCGATCGGCCGTGTGTTATTATTTGAACGAGTCATAAAGCATCCATATTTAGCTTTTATACACCCGATGCACGTGGCTCTGTGAACTATATACGAGTATTTCTGGTGTACATGTATCTTTACAGTAAAACACGTTAACCCTATCCTTGTTGCGTTCCAATGTACCGGAATAAAGGGTTTACTTTTCGGTCCCTTAGACTCGATTAGATACATTTAACTCGAAGGCAACGAGAATTACTCTCTTACTCTCTTAGCGGATCCGTTATCCGCATCATGGTCGATTCTTCGGTAATCACGTATCCGATTAATATCGATCGATTATAGATTCAATGTATTTCGAGGATACTCTATCGACACGATTCCTTGCATAACGTGATCAAAAGTGCATAGGAATGCGTAATGAGAATGAAAGAAAAATATGAGTGAAAACAATCAACTGTTGTTGAATGGAACAAAGTAGAAGATTGCAAAATATAAAACGCACCTTAACTCCATCGTCTTCTTCATCCTCTTCAGGATTGTAGGTTTCTGCGAAAACGCTCTTCCTCCTTGACGCGAACCTCCCTACCGGCGGTTCTGTAAGGATTGAAACAGATTTGAATGTAGGATTTCAAAGTCCAACGGTTCTATTTTTTAAATTATATTATCATCTATCCTCTTGTTAAATATAAGCTCACGATTTATTAACTTGCAAGTGAAAATCAATTAGATATCGATAATGAAATCGGTTGCAAGTTCAATAGAAAGAACACATCGGAAAAAACAGCATGAGCGGGAAGAATCGTACCGGTCTCCATTGTAGTACACATATGCAATTTTTTACAAAGTCGTCAAAAGTCACTAACACACCGATCGTATTTCCGATTGAAATGCAAAAGATCGTGTTTCGAAAGCGATACGACAGCCCGCTAAAGCGCGCTCAGAGTGCCCCCGAACAGGTACACCGCACGGCTTTGGAATGAATACTCGACGCGATGGGAAGTCGCATCCCGAATGAAAATTCGCTGGCTTACCTTCATCGACAGACTCGTCCGGCGTAGAAGAGCCGGTCTGCGCAGGGGCTTGAATCAACTGAGTTCGACGGTTTTCCCGAAGTTGCGTGAAAAAAACTACGGCATAGTCGACAATATCCACTGGTTGCTCCAATAGATAGTTGATCGTGAACTCCAACAGAACGTTCCGTAATTCTTGTGGCACTGTAATCTTGCCAGCGTTACGTTGACAACTCATTTTTTTCTTACACCGAGACGATGTTGGAACTAGCACACACTAGAATGGCATACGCCGGTAAAACGGGCAAGCGATCAATTGTACAAGCTAAATCTATTGTCACTTTACGCGAACGGTTAACACGGATCGAATGTGTCACTTGTCAAATGCCGAATTCTCTTATCACGTACTGTAGCGAGGCCAATAGAACGTAAACCCCATGCGTTCCGCCCACTTTCTCGCGTTGGGCTACACTCTCGGCACAGCTCGCAACGCTATCCGGTCTCGCTGAACCGCTTTGCCCCTTCGACACCAACTTTCAACGATTTTTTTCTCTAACACTACATAAAGCTGCGCGGAACATACAACGGGCCAAATTGAGGGATGCGACTCAGTCGCAAAGATGGCGACTATTTCACCGTGCGAGTATTCACATTAACAGAAGGATCTCACTGAACATTTAACTGACAAACAGGCAAATTGAGCATCATTGGACGGGCGCGATTGTGTAGATCGTAGACCAACAGTGAACTCCATGTAATATGCGGATTCGATTTCCTCTACTTTTAAGATATACCACTCGCACTGGAATTCGTCGGGCCAATGAAACTCTTGATGTTTGATGTATCGTTGCACGCAACCTTTATCTTATTGGTCGGCGAACATTTCAAATGTAACACAGTTAACGCGTGTTGTGTACACGCTTTGATAAATAATTATTACGATTTCCTTTTCCTTAAGACCCATTCCTATTTAACCGAATAATGCCCCCTGTAGGCATACGCGTAAAATAGTTTCATCTAATTCCAGTTTCGTGGGCGTTTCTCGGTTCCAATTGAAGTATTTTTAACTATGCTTCAAGTGAACCTCAACACGTGTACCTCACCGTAAACAGGAATAGTGTCAAGTATTGTATAATAAATGATTATTTGAGTACCTGTTATACTCGTATGTCAATTTAATACTTATTCTGATTTAGTCTATCACATATATTAGTCGTGTAAATTTATAAATATTGTTAGCCCAGTATAAGCAAATATTTAAAACATTCTTGTATAAAAAATGGCAGAAAAACAAGAACAATTTGATGAATTTTTGGGTGGATCTCAGAGATTACCAACTGAGATCCACATTATGAAACTTGTTTCCGCGAGAGCTAGCGAAATTGCTGCAATGACGTATTCTATAGGTACACTAAATTACGCTATGTTATTGGATTACAATTTTTTTATCGGTTTATAAAATCAATTATCAATATTTAAATTATTACAAATTAATTTACTTGCAGAAAATCCTCAACAAACGAAACTTGTATTTCAAAAGCTACCCGTGTATATGCGCAGGCGCGTTATGTCGCATAACGTCAAGCGTTTACCGCGCAGATTACGGGAGGCACATTTGAATCAAATGACCAAATCTGGATTGCCGCCAAAAATTAAAAGACCGTCGCGTAAATATCGAAGACGCGCGCGTAATTTACTCGCGGAATATAATCGAAGACAACGTAGCAAAATTTGGTTGGAAACACACATTTGGCATGCAAAACGTTTTCACATGACTGAAAAATGGGGCTATAGAATCGCGAGTTACGCGAATGATAAATGCTTTAAAGCCAACTATCGTGCTGTAGCAAGGCACTGTTTGATGCAAGATATTTCGTACTATACGTGTGTTGAAATTAATGGTCCTGAGGATATTTTGAAGGAAACTTTAAAAACACATTGCAATCCATTTGAATTAACGTTTTCAGCAAAAATTTTTATAACAGGCACACGTGAAGGAACTGTAATGTTTTTCAGAAAGAATGGCTACCCTCAGTTCCCCATTGGTCATGTACATTTTCTATGGAAACCAAGTCAATCCATTTCAAGAACTATTTGGATTTGGGTGCATCCATCCTTCTTTCATGATTTTGTTACAGAAATTACATCTAGCTTTGAATTTAAGTCCAGCAATGTACATTCTGCTTCTACAAGTGCCCAATCTACAGAATCTTGTTCATATATCAATGAAAAGTGTTGTAGGTTGAATATTCATAAAAATGAATTTAATAGGTTCCGTTTTTATGGACCTTTAACAATAAGTGTTTTAACAAATGCTCTTCATTTGCCAAGTTTTAATGAAAGATTTCATTTGAAATCAGAAATTGATGATAATCAAATGGATTGTGAAGAAGAGAGTCAAAATTCTGTTAAATCATGGCATATTGAGTATTACAATAATGATGAAGCTATGGAGGCTTTGAAGATTCAGAAACAGTTATGGCAAAGATTAAAAACGGTACAATCGCCTAGTCAGTTACCACCAAACATTGTTCTTGGCTTTACAGTCTTGGATCCAAGATTTCATCTACCTAATAAAAGGGTGAAACCACAAAGAGATGCACAGAAGATTGAAATTATGTCAATGCCTCCACCAAACGTAAATTCTAGCCCAATTTGGGAGCAAGAAATAAGACAGAAAATCAGTAAGACATGTGCAACAACAAGTGCAATTAATAAACTGAGAAGTCAGTGCTTGGTACCTGGTATAAATAATGATAAATATTTTAATGAAGAAGTCATGGCAAAGATACCCATATTACTAATTCAGAGACCTGGTGTTAGCATTACAAGTAATTATTAATAATTGTTCTACAATCAGTCACAAAACTTTACATACACATTTCAAATGTCACATATTTACATACAGGTTGTCCTTATTTTTCTCTGCAAAACTTTATCAATATATTTTATAATTATAAATAAGCTGAAAATGTTATATAACTGTAGGTCATTTGAAGCTTCATTAAAAAGTTATCATAAAAATACTGCATCAATGGGAAAAAGGTAATAATTCTTAACGATCTCTTGATAAGTTTTAAATTTATTCACGTTTCTATGAAAATAATTAATTGATAAATAATAATAAAATAATAAATAAATTGTCAGCTTATTTGTCTTGTATTGTATTTCACTTCATATTTCATATTTTTGGTATAACTTTTTAAAACATCATCAAATGACCTATCTTTTTATAACATTTTTTGGTTTATTTACAACCTGAGATACCCTATATATTAGGACATATTTTAGAGTTATAATATTGATGCAATAATTTATAAATTATAAAATTATGAACGAGAAAGATTTTTAGGTGATGTTAAAAGGTAAAAGTGTAAAAAATGTTATTTTTATTATTATGTTAGTTATTATACTATTCAACTTTAAATAATGAACAAATTGGTGTTCTTAAAGTGCTCAATGCTCTTGTATTTTCTTAGATATTTGAAATTCAAAGGTGTATGTAGACTTTTGCGATTCACCGTATTTTATCAATGAAACTATTTAATTCTAATAATTATATCATTCTAGGTTTAGGCTCTGGAGTAGATGTCATTCTTCCTTCCAATTGGGCAATACCATTTTGGCTTGCTTGTATATTTCGTTGCGTAAGAGTTGGTGCGCTCAGAGAGTCAAAATCTATAGCATTCGAGTACAAAAATATGCAATCACCGGATATTAATGATCCAGATACACCCGCTTACGCAAGAGAAGCATTGGCTACTAAATTAGAGTTAAAAGAAAAATATTTTCGCTATCCGCCGAACAGACGCGTAAACTTCGTTAAACTCGGAATTTCTAGTCCTTTCTTTTGCGAATGGAAAATCTTAATGAAAGAATGGACAAATACAGAAGAATTTTTTGTATTAAGATGTCGCAAATTATTAAAATCATTGCAAGCAAATTTAACTGAGGAAGTTAATAATAAAAGAAAATATAATAAATCAAATAGTCGTGTATCAAATCTCAATTTGCTGAATGAATTTAAAGACAGGAATTGTTTAATTCGCGTTAAAATATCTATTCTACAAAAGGGATGTCCTAAACGATTTGCAATAATATGTATGCCAACTGATGAAGATATAGAAAGATTTAAAAACAATATAAAATGGTCGGGTCCTGTAGAAAAGTTGAATACTGATCCAAATGAAACTGTTCGAAAGATAACGAGAAAAAGTCACTTAACTTTATTAAAACGTCTAAAGAGACAAAGAATACGGTACAAAAAATCGTTAACTAGTAAATTAGGCAAGATATTAAGCAACGATTTTAAGGATTTTAACTGTGAAAATAAATTAAAGAATTTATTAGAAATAAGTCGCGAAGCTGTGTACAAGCAATCTCAAAAAATGTCACAATTATATTTGCCAGATTGTGCCCATGTGCGATATTCCTGTGATAGGGAAATTATGGGGTATCTAACAATGGGTGATTTCTCTTTCACAGAAGCAAAAGGCATAGGTTTAGGGTATATAACACTGAATTCGTTAATTGAATTCATTAATAAAAGACATACTTTTGTTCTTGTTAGAAACATCCAAACCAGGCAGTACAGAATTGCTAAATTAGAGGTAGTAACTTAGCAAATAAACATGATTCTATTATTATAATAAACTGTTAATTATTTAATACTTTATATTTTTACTTGAACTGTGGCTGTCGAATACCGTATGTATTTTGTAAAATATATTTTTATTTTCTATCAAAGCTGAAAAATATTCAAATATACGGATGATGTGTAAAAAATATATGCTACGCATATTCATATACACGGTGAGTCTCGCAACTCGATTAAATTGTAAGACTCACCCTATATATATGTATATTACCGAACGAAAGTTTAGAATCACTTCTGGAATATGCTATATGTAGATATATATATTATATACCTATACATACAATACGTATTAAATATATATTACGTATATTAATTTATAAAATATTAACAATTTTGATATATACATTTATGATCATAATTTGTTACAATATATAACAACTATTTTTCTAAGATTTTCGTTTTAATTCATACATTGTTACAAATAAAACTAATAAAAGAAAAATATATAAAATATCCGTTTATCTATTATTTATATAAAATGTAGAAAATTTAAAAACTAGATATGTACTTAGATAAAAAATACATTTATCATCGTACTATTCGCAAATATCAATACCATACTACTGCGTACATGAGCTAGATAATTACTATCGCTAACTATATAAGCTCGATAGATCTCCCTACAGTTTGATCTACTCAGTGAAAAGTTTCCGAAATATTATTTTTATTCGCTCTTTAGAAAAATCCTTTTTATATATCCAACATGGTCCGAGTAGCTGTTGTAAGTATATTACAACCCTTATAAGTTTTAGATAATTTTATTATCGCATAGCAAATATATGTATAGCATAATACATCGAACATTTAGGTAACCGGCGCAAACAAAGGCATCGGATTTGCCATTGTAAAAGAACTTTGCAAACAATTTGATGGGATCGTATATTTAACAGCTCGAGATGTTACTCGAGGAACGGAGGCTGTTAAAAAACTCGAAGAACAAGGTTTAAAACCAAAATTTCATCAACTTGATGTTACCGATGAAAATAGCATTACTACTTTCCGAGATTATTTAGAAAAAACACACGGAGGACTGGATATATTGGTTAACAATGCTGCTATTGCATTCAAAGTATAATTGCAGTCAATTTATTCTAAGTTTCTCTTTAAAATTTATTATAGGAAGTCATGAAAGTCTACATACATAATCTAAATCTCAACATTTACACATACTTTAGGCTATGTTTTAAAAGAGCAGAAATAACGCAAAAATTCATAAAATATAAAATTGCAAATGAGAAATATTTCTAGATGTTCCATAAAAGGACAAGATATAACACAATATAATTATGCTTATAACAATAAGTTTTGTATACTTTAATATATGTATGTAGATTTTTGAGAAATTATGTTTTAAGTTTATATATATATTTTTTAAAATAGTTTAATATTCGTAAAATAATTGAAACTCCTGACTTTATGTAAATATTTAACATTTAAAAGTATATGTAAGCTTTTGAGACTGATGGTATATATATTATTTTGAATGTACAGATGGCTGCTACAGAACCGTTCTCTGTGCAAGCTCAAGAGACAGTAAAAGTGAATTATACTGCTTTAAGAAAAGTATGCAGTAAACTTTATTCACTATTGAAACCACATGCACGTGTGGTACATGTATCAAGCTCTGCTGGCCGCTTAACACAGATCCCTAGTGAACCATTAAGAAAGAGATTTTCAGACACAAACCTTACAGAGGAAGAATTGGATAATATCATGCGCGAATTTGTTGAGTATGTTGAATTTTTAAAATATATGGGCTTGTAATGTGCTATATTCTAAAGGATACAGTTTAAATATTGGTTAACTTTTAGTGCTGCAAAAGACAATACTCATTTGGAGAAGGGGTGGTCAAGTTCTGCCTATGTTGCAAGTAAAGTGGGAGTATCTGCTTTAGCTAGAATTCATCAAAGAATGTTTGACTCAGATTCCAGACAAGATCTCGTGGTAAACTCTGTACATCCTGGATATGTAGACACTGATATGAGCAGCCATAAAGGTCCTTTGACACCTGATCAAGGTGCAGAGGCTCCTATATTCTGTGCACTACTACCAGAAAATACAGACATAAAGGGTAAATACATTTGGTTTGACAAGACATTAGTGGAATGGACAAAAGAAGCATAAATAAATTAAACTTTCATAACATACATATATTTTTACATTAAATGAATTATGAATATACTTTAAAAAATATTTACTTTACATTCATTTATTTATATTAAGTGTTTTTTGCATGATATTTACTGTTGAATTAATTAAAACTGTTTAATTAGAAACTAACTCTTTAATATTAAATACAAAATCATTTTACACGTACTTCTAGATGCGCAAGTTTATAATATGTATTGTTATTGTACAAAATTGTTATCTTCGATAATAAAAAAATAAATCAATGATATTTTTACATCTAATGACAGTAACAATTATCTAGCTTGAACTGCTGCTTCTTTGCGTGCAGCATCTTGTAACAACTGAGTATCCACTTCATCTCCTGGTAATTGTACATAACGTACTACAGAACCCCGAATGAAACAATTTTTTACAGATAACTGAAAGATATGTTTTTATTCTCTGTTACAATTTTTCTTTTGTTAAATTTAAAATATTAAAAAATAAAATAATTACAAACCATGTGAGGATATTTGTCTGGATCAGTGACACTTATATCAGTTAACTTTATATTCAAGTACTGATCTACTGAGTGCAGAGTGCCACAAATGCTAAAAACAACAAATATGTAAAATAATTTTATTAAAGTGTGAGAAGTAAAAAAAATACAATTTCCCTTAATTAACTCACCTCAAGTCATTTTTTAACTCTACAACTACGTCCTTTCCGATTAAAGACTTAAAGAAGGAATAAAACAACTACAAAAAAAAATATTAAATTAAAGTTGTGGTAATTTTATTGAAAGAAAAAGAAATAAAGGTTATCCCGGTAAACGGAAAAATAGTAAACTTACCATTTTTGTAAACTAAAAATATTCAATTCCCTTAACTCTATCGTGTTATTTAAAAGACAACAAAAACACAATTATTTATGCTAACAATGACTCTCTTTTTGTTTGCCGGTGCAAAGTTGCTTGTGTGACAATTTACAGGCGTCACTGCAAACACTGAGAGTCTAGATTTGTTTTACCAAACGTTTATTTCCAATACTTTTTTTAATCAATAAAATTGATTGAGAAACACTTCCTTGATATTTACGATCATATCTTATATATTTACCGATAATTTTTGTAGATAAAAATCGAAGAATCGTGATAAAATTTGATAATTTTATGCTATATAAAACATTTCAACTGTATCTTGCCTTTCATTTGCTCGCGTTTTACTTACTGATTGGAGGTCCCTGTCAGTGCGCGAATGTAACCAATCGTTCTTTGTAGAACAGTCTTGAAGAATTTCATCAATAAAGTTTTGTCAAAATATGTTTTAGCATACGTCAATATATTTCGTTAAATTTGTATATAACTTTGCTTAATTTATCGTGATCAATTTAACTGTGTTACCTATACAGATAAGATCATCGTTTTGCGGTTGGTAACAGAAGGGCGTTGACATTTAATCAAAAAGGCAAAACGTGAAGATGCGTCTGTGACATTAATTCGCCAGTAGCAACTCTATCGGATTTGTTGTTACGGTTGATTTTTTTTATGAATTGAGCAAGAAAAATGTCAATTAATTTAACAAAAAATAAAGACGCTTTGGTGGCTGCCTGGCACAGCGTAGTCGACGATAAATCGTCTACTAACTGGTAGGCTGCATCTCTTTTTATGTTACATTTTGTCATCTCGGCTATGCGTCCATATGAGTCTCACGAAAACTGATAAATGTTCAATTAAAGTCTCTAAAATCCGCAAAATAAATTATTTTCATGTATTTAGCATTTTTTCTTTTTACCTTCATCGATCGATATAAATAGCGCAAGGTATATAATTAGCACTAGCAATGTTAAGACGAATAGTCGGTAATATTATACGTAAGAAATAAGAAAGTGAACGATGCTCTTAAAAAAAGTAAAAAAGTTGACTAAGAGCTCATAGAAAGAACATAAAGGTATGAAGGACATTTTTACTTTTAGGGCTGTGTTTGGATACGAAGGGCAAACTAACAACTTAAAAGTGGTTGGTACTGGGAATGGAGGTCTGGAAGAAATGATTGACCGTTTAAACAGTAGCCATATCATGTATGCTTTTTGTCGTGTAATAGATACTAAAACAAGCCTACCAAAATGTCTCTTAATAAATTGGGTAAGAGCTAATGTTTAAAAAATCAATGCTCTTTCATATACGTAGGATAAACCTAGCTATCTTTTAGCAAGGAGAAGGAGCACCAATTGTTAGAAAGGGCACTTGTGCAAATCATATTAGAGATGTGGAAAAATTATTAAAAGGTGCCCATATAACAATTACTGCTCGTTCTGAAGATGATGTTGAGGTGGATTCCATTATGGAAAAACTTGCTCGAGCAACTGCTTCAGCATATAAATTTAATGAACCACGTGGTGAAAATGAAGGTAATACAGGTCCAGTGGGTACCACATATCGCAGGTATGTATCTTTATTATGCTAATTATAAAAGTATTGGAACTTTCCATTTAAAGAGAATTCCATATTACAGAGTAATTCCTGAACAAGAAATAAATGCAACAGAACGCGATCAATTTTGGCAGAGGGAAGAAATGGAAGAAAAGAAAAGATTAGAACAAGAACGTCTTAAATGTGAAAAAGAAAGACAGAGACTGGAAGAAGAAATTAGGGCTAGAGAGGAGAAAGAAGCATTGCTCAGAGAACAACAAGTACAGATATATTTTATGATGTCATTTTTAATATTTGAGCCGTTTTTTCTTTTTTTTAAGTGGTATGAATTCAATTTTGGAAAAAAATTAGTTAATTTATATATCATATTATGATATTTTAATATCACCTTGAATGGTGTACAATATCCCCATAAATTTTGTTTACTACTAGAATGTTTTTTTAAAAGTGGTATAAGTCCATTTGCAACCTAAAAAAACCTCATGTTTCTTGAAGAGACTTATTAATTTTTATTGAAAAATAAAATTTCACATATTTATATCTTAAACACATCACCTTTACTAATATTTTTAAATCAATTTAAACGCAAATGCTTAAATACCTCGAAATCAGAATAAATGGACTTATTTTATCACTTTGAAAAGAAACTGGCTATTCATTTAATGGCAAATATTGGACTACTCAAATTTCGGTATATTTACAGGTCACTGCTAAGGAAAATTTAATAGCCATACAAAAATTAGCAGAACAACGTGCAGAGGAGGCGAATGATAAACGTAATCAATTAGCCGCAAGTCAACACTATAGCAACGATGTCGACGACGACCATAAATCACGAAGTGAAGAATTGCGACGGCAGAGAAGCAAAGAAACGCAACAGTTAATAGCTCAAAGAACGATAAACGCAAGGGCGGTGTTTGAACAAAATTCGGCAGCTGGTCAAATGAAATCATCTCCCGTACAGCAGCAATATGTACCGAAAAATAGTCATGTAGAAGCAGCTAAGAAAGCACTGGAGGAGAATCAGCAAAAGGAAGAAATACCTCAAGGTAAAATGCAAGAAGAAGTAAAAACAGAAGCAAATAAAACACATAATGTGGATGTAGATAGTAACACTGCAACGAATACATGTCCAAGTGAAAATGAAGCTCAAGAGCCGAATGCGGCGGAACCGGAAAAAGAACCGGAACAGCAACCATCAGCGACAAAAGAAGCAATTACCGAAAATGAGTGGTACAGTGAAATGGATGGTCAGTACTTATACTTTGATCCTACTAACGAAGGAATGATAGCAAGAGCCTTGTATGATTATCAAGCAGCTGATGATACAGAAATTACTTTTGATCCTGGAGATATTATTACGCATATAGATGCTATAGATGAAGGATGGTGGCAAGGTCTTTGTCCTGATGGTACTTACGGACTTTTTCCTGCTAATTATGTTGAAGTTATCGACTCTAAGACGACATGATAAAAAACACACTTGTACAGATAGAAGATCTCTTTTCCCGGATTAAAAGGAAAAAATCGCTTCTTTGCATATAAAAAGTGACATTCAGTATTTTCATGGTTCTGATGACTTTGCACTTTCTTTTCAATAACAGTTTACAGTGTTTAGGTACAACGTACTCCAGGGAATATAAAAATACGTATTTATAATAAAAGAATGACTTACATGTTTTAAGTATCAGTGCACATCCAATAATGAAGGAATTTAATATTTCTGATAATAATCACGCGAAGAATAAATATTGTTAATATTTTAGCGGACAAGATTTTAAAATTTAATAGTCTTACAATGCCACTTCATATACAAATGGCGAAGTACGTCTTCCCATATTCAACGTCACAAACTAAATAAATTAGCGATAAATATATCTTTTTATAACATTCTACGTCGAAAATCGATACGCTCATAGAAATAGCGTATTTAATGATTTAGCGAATAACCTTTAAATACATTTACAAAGTGTAATAACAACCTATTTAGGAATATGTTTAATTCTTTAAATAATAAATTAAATTTGTTATAGTATAAACTTCACGATATTTTGACCCAAAACATCCTTAATTTGGTCAAGCTTCTTTTTATATATATAAATAACTATTTTTTACAAACAATTTATTTTACACAGAAGTGGTGGAACAGTTTATTAAGAATCAACGAGAACTTACTTGTATTAAACTTATTTTACTATATGATATAGAAATTTTTACAGATGAGTGACCTTACCAAATTAAAATTAATCACAATATTAATCTTACAGAAATAAAATAAGTGAAATCATCTGCGATAATTCTGATTTTGATTACCACCCCCACTACCACCAGCATGACTTAAAAATGCTAAATGACCCTTTGGACATTTATTGGCATAATGACCTTTAGTTCCACATTTGTAACAAGTGACTTCTTCTAGTGGCTTTTGTGGGCCTCTTGGGGGTGGTCCATTATGCATATTCATGTGATGTGTAGAATGAGAATTACCTTCTATTTCTTGTCTAACTTGAGCTTCGCGTACATCAGGTGGCATTTTATTACAATAAATCGCTTTGTGACCACCTTCTCCACAGAAGTGACAAGTAATCATTACTTTCTTCCCCTCTTTGGGCTGCATATCTTGTACTGCAGGTAATTCAAATCTTGGACTAAAAATATTTAAAAATCATATTAATATATTAAACCTTGAATGAAATCTACTTGAAATTAAAGGTGTGCGGGATCCCGATCGATCCGGGATTTCCGAAAATATCCACGATTTCAGACATTTTCAGAATTCTCGATACTTTCGAGAATTTTTGAAATGCTAATTTGGAATTTGTTTTGTTAAACATTTTCATTATTTTTGGAGATATAGGAGAATTCGAAAATATAAAATCGGGGCGAGGTGAGAATTTCTTTTCCCAAACACGGAATCCTGAACATTCTCAGGATTCCCGGATATTTTTGGGAATTCTGAATATATTTCGGAATCCCGCACACTTCTACTTGAAATATTAAAGGGGTATGAAACTTACTGCATAAATTTACAATTTGGTCCATCTGGGCAAAATCCAGCCAAGTATGCCATACATAAAACACGTCTCACATGCCGATGTCTACATAAAGGTCCATGCCTACAAAATCCACGATCATACCATGGACAATCTCTAACTTTAGTTTCTGGATCAATATGCAGGAATGGACATTCTTTATTGTGACAAGCATCTAAAAGTTTATACATAATTTTAATGTATCTATACTACAAAAAATGTAGTGATACCATAAAGAAAAGGGTATTAATACTAGAACTATCGAAAATTAAGGTGTACCTATTTATATCAAAGAAATTAAAGCAATAGATATTTGAAGAAGTATGCAGGATAAGTCAATAAGAACTGATAACTGAAATAACTCATGTTAGTGAAAAGGGGCTCCTTAATATCTTAAATGATTTAAGCCATTAAGAAGTCAAAATATATTAACTTGACAAGTCCAATTAAATACAATGTAATTCATATAAAATATTTTTTAATCAAATCAATAAATAACAATTAATGTCAGATAGCAGTTCTTACTGATTCACCCTGTATAATGCAATATAAATAAATCTTTATTCATCCCCTATATATAAAATCAGAGCAAATTTACAAATATGCATAGCTGTAAGTTTATACAATTTTTATGAGAAATTGCAAAAAAGTCATTTTGGCCCCTTTAGCAGTTCTAACATTAAAGAAAAAGGGAAGAGAATATTTACAAGATAATCCTAGATATAAAATATACTTACTAAACCTAGAATAAAAATAACATTCTGGCATTTTTGTCATATCATATTCATGTAAAAATTCGCACTGATCACCCTTTTTGCAAAGACCTCTTAGCCAATGTTTACATACAATTGTACGATCGCCTCTTACATGTCTAAATGGACAAGAGGCTCCTTTAACGCATGTACCTCTTGGATAAAACTGACATACTGCAGCAGTAGATTCTATAAATGATATTAAAGCAACGATCAGACAAGTTCAACCAATGGCGCATAAATAATATAAACGCAACCTAAAAAATTATCACAATGAATATTTTTAATACAACGGAACATTTTTTTATTTAAAAAGTACAAGGTACTAACATTTTTACCAAAAGAAATACAGAGAATCATAACTTAATTCATTGATTGTTATTACATTTTCGTAAGACAACCTAACCAAAAAGGGTATACAAAAGCTATCACGTACTGTCCATTCCAGTAAAAGGTAAAGGAAGTGCTCCATACTGTTCGTCAAGAGCAACTTCGATATCAAATCGCATATTGTCTACATTCGCCACTATGCACTCCATTATTACTTTAAATCTTTTTAACAATCACAGGTGTATTCGTCCTTCACAAACACAACAGACATTAACTTCATTCACGATTAAATAGAAGCATTTACAGTGAAATATTCACTTTTAAATATTGATATACATTTTCAGGAATATTTCTACTAATCTACTATTAAAAAATCTCGAGAATTTATACTGCTTATTGATTACAGAAAATTGCAAGTACTCCAACTTCTTGCACATAGCAACATCATTTTGCACGTGCGTTAATAACGCTGAAAGCGTCATTTCACATCAGCGCTCTTGAATGATTCGCCTTTGCTGTTAACTATAAGCATAAACAACAAAGTACAGAATAGAACCGGTACTCAATGCATTTTCTCACCTGGGGAATTCACAGATGAGTTTCAAATGCTTGGAATCGTTTCGAATAGACATCGACGAAGTATAGAATAAACTATCCATTTCCATATAGAATCATCAGACCTGGTCCCCTTATCGTTTTAGGTTTACTATCACATGCGATATATATAGATCTATTTTATACCATTGCAATTATTAATTTTTGCTTTGCACATTCAGTTATCGATACAAATATAGTTATTAAAATATAATAACATAGATATTATTATTTTCGTTCGAGTTGGTCCATATTAAATGCTTCAGCTTATACTACGCGAGTTTTCGCATCCGCCATTGTTACGCTGCAACACGTTATCTAAATTTTATCTTTGTAATACATTTCATTTTATGTTTACTGCAAGTACTTATATGCTCTTGAGAATTTGTTGCAACCATAACTATAATACGTTATACCGTCTTTATTTTTATAATATTTCGTCTTCATATTTTAACTTTAAAGAGAAATACAGGAAGGCGCGTGAAAATATACAAAGAGTAACACGTAGGAGTTTATTAATTAAATTTATTGAATTTTAATAATCGATACAAACTATCTATTAACTTTTACATATGCGAAAAGACCGAATTTAATGTAAAGTATAATATTCGTGAATTTAGAAAAGACTTATGAAAAGAAATTGAGCCGAATAAATTCTGAATTTCGAACCAGTTTCGCGGCTAGTAGCTGACGCGTCTCCCCACTCTCGGAGTTTGGCTGGCGCATGAGCTGAGTGACGCTGAGAGAGTCCGACATCATCAGTCGAGTCTGGTGCGCTGTGAAGGTGAGGTGGGTCGAAGATATATCGTATGGTATGTAATCTTCACCTATTCGTGCATTTTGCCGGCGTTTTAAACGTCCTTCTTGTATATACTTTAAATAGTATTTCTTCCATGACGCGTATTTTAATTAACATACGTCCCTTTGCTCTTGCTACGTGAACCTTGGATAGAATTTCCCATTTCTCGATTGCTTGCTTTCATCTAACACGAAGTTAATAGTTGCGTGGACACCAGTTCCTTCTCTAATACATTTATTTTAAATTATGATTTCTATTTTTTGTGTTCCAGATGCTTACGCCTAATCGAGAAACGGTCTGTTTGCTGCAGATTTGGTAATATTACGTGGTTCTAACGTTGGTAGATGTAATAATACGTTGTTAATACCATTGTTAATGGATAACTTCTCATATTGAATTCGTATTTCAAAATTTTTCATTTACATTTACTTCGTTTGCAACTACCGAGTTAAATTGGGAGGGATAGAATCATTTTTTGGTTTATTTTTAAAATAAAATTCTCGACAAATCGGTAATTTGTAGTAGAGTCATTAAATCGTGCTAGAACTTATTAAATCGAACGAACCTTGTTTGCTACTATCGATCGAAATTGGGAGGGATATAATTATCGTTTCTTTGATTTACTTTTAAAGTTAAATTCTCGACAAATCGGAAATTTGCAGTAGGAGGGTAATCGGATCGCGCTAGACGTATTAAATTAAACGATAAATAGAAGCAGTTTTTATATTTTGCTGTATTTCGGTCACGCCTTACAATTAGTTCATAGCTTAATCGATGAAATTAACCAGAAAAACTTTGGCTGGTAAACGCGTGCTGGCTGAACTTGTAAACAAATAACGTGCCGCGACCTCGGGCGACTTGATTATGTTTACGCTTCGAACTTTATCGCGTAGCTGGCTTCCGAGAATTTGTAACTCGCGACCGGTCTAAACTTGACAATTTCGACAACGAATTTTCATTGTGTAGCTTCTGTGTCTTTGCTCGTAACTTTTATTATGCCTTTGGTATCCTTGTATTACATTCTTACGCATAATATAATATTCTTGTATTATACATATATAAGAATAGAATATATTATGTATAAGAATATGATACAAGAATATTTCGATAACATTTATAGTATAATTTATGCTTATTTGCTAGCAGCTTCTACTATGTCTTCGATATTTTTGGTATTAAATTCTTATACGTAATACACTATTCTTGTATCATATATAAAAATATAATATAAAGATAGACGGACATGCGTCTCTCCTGATAACGTACAAATATATCTCATAGAGTTGAGGTATTTTCGTAACAAATGCTCGATGATAAGAGATGAATAATAAGAGAATATGGTGTTTTATTTAGTACCTACCCACCCCTTCCTGCTAATTAAGTTGTTCTTTCAGAATTTGTGACCGCGCGCAATGCGGTTGTAGAGTTAGTGCTTGTTTTGATATAAAATTAATTTGATTTTTTAAAGAGCACAGCTGCTCTAAGTAGATTTAACTATACTTAATCATTTTTCGCGCAAGTAGAGACAGTGTTTGCCCGCCAAATATTATTCACACACGTAACGTAGTCTTTTATTTTTCCTTTTTTTTATTTTTTAATATTTATACTCGGGATTAGAGTCACTCTTCGGCTGTTGGCAGATGATCTCGCTGGGCCTCTAAAGCTCGCAATGTAAGTATCTGCGTATCTTACTTTAATTTTTCCTAATTCAAACATGTAGCAGAAGATATTCAAAATTCTTTTTGTTTAAGTACGAAGTAGAATCATTTAAAGATTTCAAGTTTATCAAGCTTTCGAGTTTCTTAATCCAAAAATTAGAGAAAACTTAAAGAATAAATTATAATCCTCTCTGTTTCTTTTCTCTATTACAGATCTTCCACAGATCCTCTTGTCCTTGGGACTACAGGACATGGCATCACAGCTTCACGACTTCACGACATCACTTTTCATAGCGTTGACTTCAAGGCTTCACGACTCCACGATTTCACGGCTTCGCTTGATGATGATGTCAACAGGTTTTCATCCGCCTGGCTCCAGCAGATGACAGCGTAGTCCTCTAATGGTGAGTCGCATGCATTTTGAATCCCTCTGGTCACTCAATCATGCCGAGGGCGAAAGGTCCGAATCGGCACGGGTTACCGGTTGTATCCGTAGATTTTGCATAAACGAGTACAGTGACCGCGGATATACAATCGTATACCCGTGTATCATTTTTATTTCTTGTGTGTGTTGTATTTATTAGATGAGGCTAGGTCTTCTTGCGCATCGCGATTTTAAATATTTCCATATGTTAGCAAAAGAATTCGAGTCAATAATAAAGTCACGTAGTACAAATATCTTTTTAAATATTGATGCACGTAAAAGTAGAGTCAATGAAAGTTCGACAAAGATATTTATTAAAGTGGAATGCTCCTAGATTTGAGCACGTTGTAATTTGTGGTTAGCAATTATATTTGTAGATGTATTAATTGCACAATAGTAATGAGAAAATATACTATCATTACTACATGAATACATGCAGTTATATACATAATATTTTATGAGAATTGCGTGCTTGAGCCGTAATTATTAAAAGAATTGAGTAACAATTCTCGCGGTTCATAATAGCTTCAACTCGATTTAAAATACAGAGATACAATAGATTTTTCTTTTCTCGTACAACATGATGTCAAATAAAATGTGCAAGAAAACATTTCGTGATGGGTAGATCTCTAAATCAAAGTCGCAAACTTTAACTCACAACAGTGTTAATGTTAGAGTTACGATTCTTTGATAGAGGTGTTGCCCAAGGGTTTGCACGTAAAGTTTCACGTTAGAGTCCCTTGTTCTATTTTACCAACGTATTCTTAACTTCAATTTAGAGTCCCTTGTTCACGTTTAATATTCTTAACTTTAATTTAGAGTCACTTGTTCGCGTTTATTATTCTCAGTCTCACGTATTTAAATTCACGTTGCATCAGAGTTTTCTTGCTTTCTTGTTTTGCAAATAACGTAGCTTCTTTTCAATGTAACGAGAAGAGTCTCTTTGCTTTAAAATCAAAGGAAAAGTAGAGTCACAGTCCGCTTAGTCGATTACGTATGTTAACAATTTTTTTAGCTAGGATTTTCAGCGTCTCTTCGTGCCGTTTTGCTGGGATCCCGCTCACGTGCTCAGGTGCTACTTGAGCGGGTGAAAGGCACGTGGCACGATGTTTTTTTTTTATTTTTTTTGATATTTGATATTTAATATTTGTGTGGCGGCTGATTGTGGGTAGCGTATCGTGCACGACGTATTTTCCACATTGTGTGTGTGTGTGTGTGGATAGGATGTGGACTTGCGTCGTTTTTTCGTACGTAACTTTCTTGATTAACTTCTCCCTTCAATATATTCTCTAATATGTTGGTACCAAAAACAAAATATTTCAAATCTATCGAAAATTTATCGCGGCGTAATTTGGCCAAGAAAAGCATACGGTAACTTATAGCCACTCGTTTTGCTCGTAAAGATTCATGCTTCTGGGATCTGATAGGAACGTTTACAATTTCCTGCAAACGTGATTGACAAACGCCTCAAGTATCGTTTACACGTTTTCTATT
This sequence comes from Eucera pruinosa, assembly GCA_028830335.1. Classification (NCBI taxonomy): domain Eukaryota; kingdom Metazoa; phylum Arthropoda; class Insecta; order Hymenoptera; family Apidae; genus Eucera; species Eucera pruinosa. Next base: position 8,040,284 of record JAMYCR010000015.1, on the reverse strand, counting down.
CAATTGCATACTTGATAAATGCCAGAACGATGCGTAGTTTAAACTTTGCTATTCACGTACATTTCGTTGCAAAATGCTGAAAGTATATTTGAAAAACCGAGTAGAATGCGCTTTAAATCGCGCACGTCGCAATGGTCGCTATCCACGTTAGCCGATTTCAGGATTTTTTTTACTTTAGAGTGTGTATGAGATGTATGTTGAATTCGGGTGTCGGAGGCGTCCCGGGACGTTACTCCCTAGTGTAGGCTTTTGCACCCGGGTGGTATGTGTGTGATCCGCTGGGTGGGAGGTGGGGTGTATGCCTGTGTTTGTGTGCCTGTTTGCCATTTTTTAAATATAGCGTTAGGTAGGTAGGTAGCATACTTTCTGGAATGTGTGTTACGTATAAGTAGGTAGGGCCGGGCAGGTTGACACATGGTCCTCGGGGTAGGCGCGAGTTTGATATTTAATGGGGAGTGCGCGTGTCAATCTGTTTCAGGGAATCTGTTTTGATGATCGACGGCAAAGCTAGTCCGAATCGGAAAATTTTCCGTTCGCTTCCGGCTTTGCCAATGTCCATCTTCGAAACCGGCGATCTTAAATCGTCACGCGGTCGCGGTCGTGTATTAATTTCGAAACGAACGAACTCGAGGTTCGGCCCGTTTGTACGATTAAGGAGATGCAATCTTGCAATCGTTGGTCGTCGATGCGCCTTCAGTCTTTCGCGTTACACATTTTCATTTCATCTTTATAAGTTACTGTTTGGTTCCGAGAGTAGATGAACCTCGAGCTTAGATTTAAGTTTCACCAAGGGGCATGGCGCCCGAAGAAAAGAAGAGGCCCGACAAATTGTCACGAAGAGGGCAGCAACTAATGGCTGTTCATTTTGTCGGTTTACGAAAGAATGGATGGTCATTACTCTCGTTACTTGGTCACTGTACTCGTTATTAGATTTGCATGTCGTAGTGTTTTCAGCTTCCACATCTGGGCACCGCGTATTTTTCTACGTAGCGTTGCGAGAACGTACGCACGGGTTGACGTAGCGTTGCGAATCAATGAAATCGCGAGGTGATTTTAGAATTGCTAATGAAAAAGTCACGGGTTTGCATTAGCGTTGCGAAGAAAAGAGATCGCGAGTTTGTTCTTAGATTTACGAATGGCGAATTACGGGCTTGCATTAGCGTTGTGAACATATGATTATCGCGATTAATTTAGCGTTGCCGCGTATGAAATATTGCACGTATTCTTAGCATTCCTTAATGTCGCGTTCCATAGCTTGGTTGAGATTAGCATTGTAATATATCTAATAGCGTTGCGATAATATCGGTCGCGAGTTCTAAGCATCGCTTAATCGATTAATCAGAACAGCTTCCGTTACACGAAAGTAATAGATTCCATTGAATGAATTAAAAAGTTAGAGTTCCGACACATTTGCATCGCGCGTGTTTAGCTTTGCAGTTAGCGTTGCGCCACGAAATGATCGCGTTTTGTACCTAGCGTTGCGTATATGAGAAAAATGCCCATGATGTTCCACTGAGAATGTGGAATCCACTCAGTCATCGATGTACTATGGACGACTCAACGGCAGCTGTGCATTGCGCATGCTGCACTTGCGCTATTAGTGTTGCGCTTTGAAAAACGAATAGGTGCATAGATTAGTATTTATTATTTGTTAGCGTTGCGTTACAGGGTCAACAATGAAGCGTCCAGGACTGAATGCTTGCGCGAATTTGCCTTTTTCTTTCGCCTTCGATTAATGTTAAATTGGGTAAAGTAGCTTTTGCAATAGAATGAAGCACCTTTCGCGATATGTTTGTTGACTTTGTTGTTATTTGGCAAGTAGATTGTGTAAAGTAGCGTTGCGAAGAAGATGAATGTTCCACTCACGGGTTGATCGGTTTTACGAGTGGATGATTATGATTTCTGGGTGGCCCTTCTGACCACTAGATTCATTTTCATTTTTATTTAGCGCTTTTCGGGACTGCTTTTTCATTTTCTTGTAGCGCTCTTCGTGGCTGCTTTTTCATTTTCTTGTAGCGCTCTTCGGGGCTGCTTTTTTCATTTTCTTGCAGCGCTCTTCAGGGCTGCTATTTATTTTGTGTTATTTTGTTGTTTTGTTGTTTATCGAGCATTTGTTATAGAAAAATAGCCCTACAAAACATATTTCCTGATTATCGAAGAATATATTGCATTTACGATATAAAGTTACCCTAATTTTTGTATGCATCTCATACATTTTAAAGGATACAAACTCGTAAATAAGTACGAAATGAAATGATACGTGAAAATGCGTTTAAAGTAGTTCACACTTTAAGAGGAGAGAATTCGAGTACCGATTTGCGAAGTAAACGTATAGCGATTCAGAACTCGGAATACAAGTAACAGTTAAAGTATAATACGGAGTAATGCAAGTCGAGTAGAGTTGCGCATAATTTATTTCAAGTTTCAATTAAAATACGGTGAGCATTTTTCGAGTCCATATGCTACGATTTTTCGCTATCGAAATTACTTTCATTTAAAGTTCGCGATCGTATTTTTTCCTTGTCTAGTAGTAGAGATCCGTGTCACAACTTGTTGGAATTGGCTTGCGAAAATTAGAGTTCATTCACCCTTATCTTTTACCTTTAATAAGAAAATAGTTTTTCACTTACACGTCGGCGCGTCGCGTTAGCAGTCAAAGTTCCGCGTGTAGTTATCGCGTGCTCGTCTCGTGTTTGCAAAAATAAAGTAGACGAAGTATGCAGCAAAATATAGCTACTCCAATTTTTAGTTGCTCGCAGAACTTTAATTACTTCTATACGCGATCGTTTAACCGTTTCAAAGCCAGTTCTATTTGGCGACTAGGATCGCACTTATCTTTCAGTACAGAAAGTCACACGCGATTCTATCGTTTCCTTTCTGATTTTGATATCGAAGCAAAATATTCGCGCGCGAATAATCAATTTAATTATTAGACTACAGATTTTAATGCAAATTCGTGTCTCTTCTTGACGGAGACTCGTTCCACCCTCTAAATATTACGATAAAATATCTCTTTCTTAGATATATTACGCGTTGCGTGCCTTCTGCACATTTAATTTTGTAATAAATGCATAAAGAGATTGATATACTCAGCTAAAGGAGTGGAAACTCAACCGAAGTTCATTTCGCGTTGCGAACATTCCAACGTACTCCTTCATTTCGATACTTTGTATATTTTTGCTTACCGCGTGCATCTATGCCTTATTGCATATCGAAATTTCCTAAAAATGCATAAAAATCCGCAGTCTAATTATTATAGAATCACTTTTCGTTTCGGATAATCGCGAGTTAGGATTTCTCTGTGTCTAATCTGCTTTCTTTTCGGCGCACTAATTTGATACGTAAGCTTCTTGCAGATCATTCGACTCGCAGATTCGCATGGAATCAATTATATAAGCAGCATAACGATAGCAAAAATATTATTAATTAACTCCTTGCCATATAACGGCGAGCTACACTCGTGGTGAATATTATAATTCAAGTAAAATGAAAACACACCGTGTCTATAATAAAGTTTAGCTTCAATAGGAATTTTTGTTCCAATATGCAAGCTGGGGGATTATCGAGTCCAAATTAATTACAATATTTCAATGTCATGTATTCGACACAGTATTAAAATAACAAGTAGCTAATGTTACAAGATATAGTCTCTGAAAAATTCGTAGGGCAAGGGGTTAAATAAATTACGTTTAAGTTAAAGTAAGTTTACGGTTAAGGTGCATGATCTGTAATTGACGAAGATTACTTTTAATTTAGCTTAACACTAGAACTACCGAAATTACGGTGTACTTACTTATACGAAAGCAATTAAAGCATTAGATATTTGAAGAAGTATATAATGCAATGGAAATAATCTTTATTTACTCCCTATATATAAAATCGCGGAAAATTTGTTTTAATGAATTACTGTAAGTTTATATAACTCTTGTGAGGAATTGCAGAAAAGTCATTTTGATCATTTTCGTAGTTCCAGTGTTAATTGTAAGTCGCATGATCTGTAGTTGGCGGAGGTTTTCATTTAAGTTAATCTAACAAGTTGTATCGCACGTAGGTAGTGGAGGTTACTTTTAAGTTACACTAAGCTGTAGCTTGGTTGCATGTTTTAGGTTTAAGAGCTACACATATAATTAAAGATCATTAATCATATGACGTAGTTAAACATGGGCCCAAGTTTATGCTAAGGTTTAGGGTGCATTTTACTTTTAGCTATAAGTTTATCGCGATTCTCTACACGTTCCTTTTGCCGTCCGCTTTGCAAAACGATCAGACGGCGAATGTCTTGCAAATGTTCGTCAAAAGGATCATATAAAATGTTTGTTAAAGATTTGATTAAAAGGAGGGTGGATGAGATCGTGGCTAGGGTAGGTTCCCATTGCGCAGCAACCTCCACGATCGGTGGGACCCGGAAAATCGTTAATATTTACCGTACAATTAATAAACGTAGCGTATGGTAATATGCGATACGTGTTAATTATATTGTAAATAGTAGCGAGCGAATGGCTGCGTTTAGAGATACAAATCTTTGCGTATAATTCATTTTAGAGCGAAAGTTTAATTATTTGGACTTTAGAGGATAGCGACAATAATAGCGCCGGAAGATGCGTTGCACGAATTAATAATCGTAGCATATAACAATATTATACGATTATTAATCGTATTACAAACAACGCGCATAGAAATACTACGTTTTGCGTATACTTATTTAGCTTTAGAACGAGAGTTTAATAATTTAGAAGTATGCGAAGGTATGAAGGATAGAAGGCGGCGCGTCGCGTGAGTTAATACGCATAACATACGACAATATGATACGGTTATTAATTTTATTACAAATAATGCGTATAGCGATAACGATTTTTGAGTGCGATTAGTCTTAGAGTGAAAGTTTAATATTTTACAAACTTAAGATAGAATAGTAATTTCGAAAACAGAGAAACGATAAGGGAGATAATGCGTCGCGTGACGTGTCCGACAATAATTTCGAAGTTCGGACGAGATATAAGAGGAGTTAGTAGTAGGATTAGAATTAGAATAAATGAAAGGGTAACGTAGCTTTCTTAAAATATTTCATTCAATGAACGACAATAATTTTTCGTTGTCCAGTACATTCGTATTTATACTACAGAATTTCTCGTTATCAGCTTTCTATTTCTCTATCCCATCTACTGGCGTTGTGGTGAAGAACGAGTTCTGAAAATCGGGTGAAACGTCACGTCAAAAGTAAGTTGCTCTGACTCACCGATCGGTTTTCGTCTCAAAATCTCTATAAGAATTTTCGCAATAGCACGAAAGGTTCTTATTTCTCCCACCATGCTTCCAAGCTTCGACGGATGACGTAGCCTTCAATGATAGACGAATACTTAGCGACCACCAAGCCTGCGTTTCATCGCTAGACTGCGGATCCTTTAACATATAGATATGCTTTTATACATATGTGCAAAACCCAAAACCCTAAAATTCCAAAGCTTAATAATTTAAAGCTCCCAAATAATAAAACTTAAAAATTCAAAACTTCTAAATTTCAACCTTTAAAAGTTCAATATAAAAGTAGAATAAAAATCTTCTCTTTAGTACGTTAACTATCCCTTTGATAGTAGAACAGTCGACGTTCTCGCTCTTTTAATCGGCGTACATTATTTTATCATTTTATATAAAAGAATGATAAAGATTGTTAAGCGTTGCTTTATATTATTACATCCACTGCATGTAGAATTCAATTTTAGATTTTTTTTTCACATATAACAATGTAGGGTTTCGTTGGTATTTTAGACAAAATAATTTTAAATTGCGCGCGCACGAAACTGCCTCGGTATTTCCCACTTACGCCATTTTTACGCGGGAAACGACTAACTAACGGCCGACGCGTGAAGCGTTAAGACGCCATTATCGATACGATTAAACAAATGCTTAGATTTCGGTTCCTAATAGTTCGTTTCCGATAAAATTGGTCTCAAATGAAAGTGCGGACTGTAGCGGACAATACTCAATTGGTTTTATTCGGATATCTGCATCGGTTCGTAAAATATAAAGAATTTCGTGTAACGCGTCAAGATTACGATCTCGATACGATTAAAAAAGTGCTTAAATCGCGGCTTCTAATTGTTTCACTTTTATTAAAACCTTGTGCTCTAAAGAATTTATTGCAACTAGAAATATAATAATTTATACATTTATTCATGAGATTTTAGTTCTTAATTTACACGCAATAAAAGGTACCTATTTCGCTGACAGAATAGCGATTTTTATCATTTAGAATAATTCAATCGATCATAGTTACTGCGCTCACCGCTCTGAATTGTAGGTGGTGTAAAAAGCAGGGAAATTTTTTTCGTGGTCGGTATATCAAAATGTGGGACACAAAGTCCCGTAAGATGTTAGGTCTATTCTTTACTTCGTCTGTGCCAGGTATAAGGGGCGATTCTGTTTAAAATATCGATGGAAAAAAACGATTCTAAATATAACATCGATATATGGGAATCAATTATTTTCAAAACGAATCGGAGAATCGATGAAGAACAATGATCAAAAGAGTTTCTAGCGAAATTAATGCATACGATATAATTAAAAAGGATATCCATTGAATCATTTGTTACGTACAATTGTAGTTGATTTAATTTAAGTTATATAAATTACATTACAAATCTGTAGAACATTCAGTTACTATATATAATAATTATTTAAGATAAATATTTTTTGGACACCATCATTAGGGATATATATTGCTTCGTAAAATCTATCATTTTTGTCTGTTGTTTTTGTATTTTGCATATTAAAATACTTTACATTTCCTTTCACGTAATAAAAGTTAGAAATTTTAATTTTTTTTATTTCGAACCATGCGACAGAAAGTCTCATAAGACGATTTGGTTACTATTATATCTCTCCTGTGCCCAAATTTTCAATGAATTTGGCGGCACAAGTTGCGCAAATGGAAGGAGTACCCCTCCTCCTGAAATTCGGCGAGCGTGGTGGTAAATTTTGAAAATTTAGAATGAAAAGAAGAATAATTATAAAGGGTATTTTAGAATTTTTAATTTTTGTACATGATCGGTATTTTAAAATACGGGGCGTAAAATCCTATAAGATTATAGATCTAGATTGTACTTCGTCTATGGTAAAACATCTTTAAGGTATATTTATAATAAATATACAAAAGGTAGAGGATATGATTTGATACCTTATAATTGTAACATTTTACAATTATCTGACAAAAATATAACAACTATTCGTATTACATTTATTTTAACGCGTATTTATTATTATCGAAATAATCAAATTCTATTAATCGGTCTTATCGAATGGTAAAGGTAGTGAACTGTAATGGCAGATGAAAACATGGTTCAGAACGCAGTACGACCAGCAGAAAATCATCATGAAGGTGATGAAAATGGAAGAGAAAATGAGGAAGATGAAGAAAATTGCAATGAAGCTGGTAAATAATATATTCCTGCATTAAAAAATACATGTCAAGAACGAGGCTCCTTTATATTGTTGAAAATTCTAACTTCCTTTTGTTCGTATATTTCTAATAAATTTTTACGTACAGCAAGTACTTAAACGTTATTATTATTTTACTTGTTCAAATGTACGTCTTTTAATGTTGTAGTTTTAGAATTTGAAGCTATAAATGCTCAACTAGATCAACTTAATTCAGTTTTGGATAACCTCGAACAAAAAAACGATGATATTCGTGCAGAATTACTACTGCTATTGCAACTACTACAGTCGAATCGAGAAGCAAGAAAACAATTTCAGGATTCTGTAAAACCAGATTTGTAATATTTTATTTTTGACAGGTACATAATCTATGCTCCATTAATAGTTTGAAGCATATTACAATAAATTAACTCTTTTACTATTTCAGATGGTAATGTATTGTAAATATATTGAATAATAAAACGTTATGATACTACATTTATTTTGTAGTACAATGTAGAATTGTTTTAATATGTAAAGGTAAAACATTCCTATTGAAGTTTAAAGAATATATTGAAATTATTGTTATTTACATAGAATAATAATGCAAGTATAACAAAAATATATCTATCATGTACATATATATACATATATATATGTAGCTTCAACTTTATTATATATTCACTGTATTGTAATTTGTATTAACAGAGAATATTAAAAGTTCTTTGAAACTTTCTGAATCAAAGTCTTGAATTAGAAAAACATTAGGTATATTATATAATAAATGATCAAGTACAACTTGACCTCGTGTTCTATGGCCATTTAATTCTATATCAGCGTGATATGTCACTATATTTTGGGCAATTTCTGGTTTTATTAAGATTCCTGCTAAAATTGCATCACACATAATATAAGTAGGAAATCGTTTTTTTCTTGATTTCTGACAACCACCTTCTATATCATTCATAAGTTGAATGCAGGGTGTATCTATTTTACCTAATACATCTTTCCTCCATTCCTATAAAGTATGAAATTATGTTATTCATATTTATTACATTATGGTTTCAACAACTTATATAAATCATTGTACATACGTGTGAAATACGAGATTTTAAACACGCTTCCCATGGTAACAACCAAAAAGGTTTTCTGCTACCATTGAAAACTATATGTACACTTTCTGGATCCATGTAAAAATTGAACTCTGCTTGAGATGTTACATTTCCTTGAGCTAATGTAAATTAAGAGGAATAAAGTATAAAAAACATTATTAACAAAAAGAAAAAAAAGTAAATATTACCTGTTATATTTCCTCCCATAATGTAAAAATCTTTCACATTGTTTAGAAATTCAGGGTGCATTTTTATGGCTAATGCTATATTAGTTAATGGACCCAAACATACAACATCAATTTCATCAGGATGTTCTAGTACAATTTGATTTAAAGCGTGGACAGCATGTTCTTTTTGTAATTTGCTTGTGTCCACTTTTGTATCGTATACATCTCCAAATCCATCAGTACCATGATACTTATCTGCAACTGCTTTTCTAACATTCTCAGTACAAAGTAAAGGTTCATGTGCTCCTTGAAAAACTGGTATCTAATAAGAGAAAATATACAAAAATTAAAAATATAGAAGAAGAAAAAGGTATAATATTTACTTAAAAAATTAGAACTTACATCTGTTGCCTTACAAGTATGTAATGTTCTAAATACATTCTTAACTACATTATCTACTGTTGTATTTCCATTAACACAAGTAATTGCTTTAATTTGAATCTTTTTCTGCTTATGAGCAGCAATCAAAATTATCAATGCTAATGCATCATCTACACCCGCATCACAATCAATAATAAGTTTCTTTTCTGCCATTTTAACTTAATATTTTATTTCTTAATTTATACTGTGAATAATTTGTTAGTATATGATACACAGTTATTATTTATTAAATAAAAGATATAAGTTACTTTAAATTATTATATATTATTATTTGTTAAATATACATAAATTGTTAATTACTTAACAATGTAGTGATGTAGTAGTACTTGTTCCTATTAAGTAGATATAATGAAATAAAAGCGAGAGGAATAATATGTTTGCTATTATCGCTTATCTGATGTTTAACTATGCTGTTCTCCTCAGATTTACGACCTGATATGTCGATTATGGTTTATTTGGTATTATATTTCCAACTATTTTTTCTTGATAATCAATATATTTGAAATTCTCGTAAGTTTCTTGAAAACAATAGTATTCCTAAAGTATCGTGTATTCGCTCATCGTTTCACTGTAAATCTAAGTAATGTATATGTGAAAAGCAAGTGAGGAGGATATCAAGGTTAATTACCGTGATATGGAATATTTTCATTCGTTATCTGAGATAAACACAAAACATTAATCTAATTAAGCATGCGGGATTTAAAATGTGATTATGTGTGTATATATATCTATAAATATAATACCACAAACGAGATGAAACATAGATACATTATAAGTATTTTCGCAGACAAAGTATGTAGATATCTTATAAAAGTAGAAGAGGTAGAACGTTATATTATTGATAGTAATGAATGCGCTTTTCGTATAGTACTAATTTTAAAAATTTCATGTATACTGCTCATTTTTTAAATATAGTTTAAATTTCGAATAATTTAAACTATAGTAGATGGCGTTATTTGGAGCCAAAAAAAAGTATAGTAGGTGTGAAAAAGAGGGCGACGCAGTCTTATGCGAACTACAAACTGTGATCCTACCCTTGTCGTTCCATGGAGATAAAATAATTACTGAAGAACTACTATAAAGACAATATAAAAATATACACGAAATTTTCATGTTCTAAATCATAAAGGAAATAATAAAATGGATGAAGCAAAGTTTTTAAAACGGTAGGAATTTCATCACGTAATTATACGGTTAATTATGCATTAAATTTGATAGAAATTTATATGTTATACATCTTTCATTTCATACGTGTTATAAGACTATAGTGAATGAATTTTTAATGTTTAGAAAAGTAAGATCCGGTACTTTGGATGTCCATCCAACCGAAAAAGCATTAGTAGTAAATTATGATGTTGAAGCATTAATATTAGGTGAATTGGGAGATCCTATGTTAGGAGATCGCAAAGTAAGATTTAAATAATTCCTTGCTGATCATTAGGATGATTAAGTGATTATATGTTATATTTTTTCTATAGGAATGTCAAAAAATAATTCGATTAAAAAGTTTAAATGCAGATACCAATGTATCCCTTCTGGCTAAAGAAGTGATAGAAAAATGTTCTTTAATACACGAATCAAAACTTCGTGAAGTGGAACAATTGATATTTTATCTTAAAAACCGTAAAACAAGTGATAGTTGTACAGGTAAGCTTTCATTTAGGAATAAAATATGAACTTGATAAGTCACATTTTGGTAATTTTAGAGGAGATTAACTTTAAAGTTCAAAATGTTCTAAATCAGTTTCATATTTATAAAACTATTTTGGTATTTGGTTTTCAGTTTATCCAAGGGTTTTTCTTATGTTAAAAATTGTATATAACAACTTAAAGTAGATCTATTACTAATATTATAATAATCTAGATATTTTTAATAATCTTTTATTCAAAGAATTTATACAAGAACATAAAGTTACACTTAAAATACAGTGAAAATAAAACAGTTTATTTTCTCTATCAAATAAGAACAGGAATTGTAATGTTAATAATAATAAATTTTGGTATGAATGATTTATAATTTTATTATTTTCTTTATCTCACATTTAGTGTAACAAACATTTTTCAGTAGAATTATTAAACATTAAAATTCCTTGTGGATTTATCATATTATTTGTCTGTTTTACATGGACTTGTCAAGTTATTTATGCCTGTTCACATATTATAAAAATTCTTGTATCTTAGAGTCTCTCAAGAATTTTTACCTTTTGTTTTGAATAATTAAAATACTTTTTTTTAACTGTCAAATAAAATTAAAAGCAGAAAATTGTAAAAAGTGAACTTATAAAGTTCTTCCCCTGTGGTCTTCATGTGCTTTAATACTTCATGTATTCTTCTTACTACATATATTTACTTTGTTGTAGGGAATGATAACAATTCTCAGTCCTCAAGACCAGCATCATCGAATTCGGTGTCTACAGATAATGGTGAAACAGAACGTGCTGTTATCAGTAGTGTTGACAATTATATTGAATTATTATATGAAGAAATACCAGGAAAAATCAAAGGTTCATCACTAATCTTACAGTTAGCAAGAGTACCTGATAATCTTCATGAATTAACAAAAAATGGTACAAAGTATTACAGAATAATATGATTATTTATTATTTGAATCACTCAAAAGCCAAACCAATTAACTCCATAAAATAAATTTATTTCTTTATTAAAATATTGATGGGCAATGGCCCATTACAAAAAGTAAAATTAAATATGTTACAATAATATAAGGACAAAAGTATAAGCAGCATGCATGAAATTATATATAAATAATGAAATTAAGGAATTTATTAAAAGTTAATCAGTTTGGCCTATTAGAGGCTCATTTATAATACATACTCGATTTTTATTTTTTAGAATCTCTGTTGAGTGCTTTAGCCAGGGTTTTGAGAGAAGATTGGAGGCGTAGTATAGAATTATCTACAAATATCGTGTATATCTTCTTTTGTTTCTCAACGTATAGTCAGTTTCATAATATTGTTCTTGAGTACAAAGTAAGTACAGTAAGAATCATTTTGAAGAATATATTTAACGATTAATTGTTTCCATTTAGATTGGATCATTGTGTATGGATATAATAGACTTTGAATTACGTCGATATGATCAGTGGAAAGAGGATATGGAAAAACGGAGACGTCACTTCGAAAATACTACGGGATTAACATTCTTCTCAAGTGGAAATGATAACTGTGAAAAGAAAACAAAGATTGTTGATGATATTTGGAATACAGATGGTCCTTTAGATTACGAAATTAAGAAACGATCTAACGAGGTAACCGCTAGTGTAACTGAAAGCGATATAAAGAAACTAAAAGAAGAACTTGAAAAAAGTCGTAAAAAATTCAAAAGTTTAACAAAAAAGCAAGAACAATTATTACGAGGTTGGTTACTTTACATTTTAGTAATATCATCAATGAAGCATAGAATAGACTATTCATTTTCATGTAGAATCATGAAGGCTAGCTGGACCCCTTACTATTTTACAATATAAGATTAACTTAAAATTATAAAATGCCATTTTTAGTAATGAAAAAAATATACATAACTAATATAAAATATCACTTTTTTCTGAATGTCAATAATGAGTAGACACTTTTTTATTTTGTGTTACTTCAATTATTCAATTTGATAAACTTCTGCCCAACTTTTTTTATCTAAGTTTTGTCCAACTCTGACCAAGCACGCAATTTATAATGTTTCCTATAAATGAGTGGTCTATCCTATACTTAGTCAATGGTAATATTAATGTAGTACAAATATTATACAAAACTTTATATTACAGTTGCGTTCTATTTATTATTAAATATTGCTGAAAATATGGAAGTTGAAAGGAAGATGCGTAAAAAGAATGTAATTGGTATGCTTATCAAAACGTTGGATAGAACAAATATTGATTTGTTAATACTTGTTATCGCGTTTTTAAAAAAATTATCCATATTTCGCGAGAATAAAGATCTTATGGTAAGATTTGAAGTTAGAAGTTTGCGGTAGTTTGTAAAACCTAAATATGTATTTATTTTGTATTATTGTTATTTTAATTTTATAGGCCGAGGAAAACATTATTGAAAAGATACCGAGACTACTTCAAAGTAATAATGCAGATCTAGTTCTAAGTACCTTAAAATTGTTGTTTAATCTTTCTTTCGATGCAAAGCTTAGGGTAAAAATGATAAGAGTGGGATTATTACCGAAGTTAATCAAATTACTTGGTCAAAGTGATATTAAAAATAAAACCACAATTTTGGGTTTATTGTATCATACCAGTATGGATGATAAAGTAAAAGCTATGTTTACTAATACTGAGTGTATCCAAATGGTAATTATTGAAATAGTATTTGTAAGTGGCATGTATACCAAATATCTGTATTATGCATTGTTTAAACGTTTTTTAAGATAACAAACATGATCTTAAACTCTGACGACGATCAACCAAAACTAGAACTAATAGCACTTGGTATAAATCTGGCAATTAATAGTAAAAATGCCTTACTCATGGTAGAAAATAATCGTTTGCAAGGACTCATAAAAAAAGCATTTCGAACTCAGGACCCTCTAATAATGAAAATGATTCGAAATATTTCACAGCATGATTCAACAAAGGAGAATTTTGTTGTAAGTAACAATTAATTTATTGTTTATCCATATTAAAAAATTATTTTTAATTATTTTAATTCAATTATTTTTAATTGTAGGAATTTGTGGGCGATTTTGCTATGGCTTTAAATCAGTCAGATTCTCACGATTTTGTGCTCGAAGTTGTGGGTGTGTTAGGCAATTTAGAATTGCATGACTTGGATTATTCGCAAATACTTCATCGATGTGATTTAATACCGTGGATACGCAACAACCTTGTACCAGGTTTAGTATTTATATTAAAATTCGATACGAGATTTTCAAGACTTTTTATTCTTTATTAAGCATAATTATTAATTCATTTAACTAGGTAAAGCGCCAGATGATTTAGTACTTGAAATTGTAATATTCTTGGGCACAGCGGCACTCGATGAAGATTGTGCAGGACTATTATGTAAAGCGGATATATTACTTTCCCTTATTGAACTCCTTAAAGGTTCGTATATTATTGGAAATATAAAATGAATGTTATCGTTTAATAATAATAATTTTTACAGCGAAACAAGAGGATGATGAAATGGTTTTGCAAATAATTTATGTTTTTTATCAAATATCTAAACATGATTCTACAAGGGATTATTTAATACGCGAGACTGGTAATGGTAATAGTCACTTTATGCTTTATTACCAAAATGTAACATTGGTAAAACGTGCATAGAAAATAAGAAACTTTCCATATTTCATATTTCAATTTTCCATATTTACCAGAATATTTTTATTACTTGCAGAAGCACCTGGTTATTTGATAGATCTTATGCATGACAAGAATCCGGCAATTAGAAAAGTATGCGACGCGTGTTTGGACGTTATTGCTGTAAGTATATAAGTTTAAATAATCTTACTGAGTAACATACAATTAAAACAAGTACATTTGATAGTATACAAGAACAAAATTAATTTTGTACTACGAATTTTGTTAGATGTGTGACAAAAATTGGGCAGCTCGTATAAAAGTGGAAAAGTTTAGATCGCATAATCAGCAATGGTTGGAAATGGTTGAATCTATAACAAATGATACCAATAGTCATTTATTACCAGAAGAGGATGATAGTCTTTCACCATTTATGAATGGTGATCTCTTAAAACATACAATGCTATTTCCTTCCGGTAAGTGGTTTCTAGTATATTCTATTTAATTAAACAGACATTCAATTGCTAAAATAATATTACATTTTTTTTAATAGGAAATGTAGCGTCATTTAACACAGACGATCGATTTTCAATTATGAAAAATTCTTCAGAATCATCAGAAAATCAAAGTCGACCAGTTAGTAGGTAAGCTCCCTGCATAACTTTTAAGTTTTAATCATTTTATTAACCCTTAACTACTATTGTTGGTCTGTGAGACCACTAATAATTATTTCTTCGTCTCTATTTTCCTTTTTACATGATTCATAAACTTGTCACTCTGTATACTTTTCGATTATAGTATAGTGTTCAGTTATTGTAATCGAACTTGGAACCTTTCATAATTAATGTGTAAAGCAAGAACAATTGATTTTGGTTTTTTATTCGCCACCTTTATGTCAATGATAACGCAATCAACATTAGTGGTCTCACAAATCGTTAATAGTAGTTACGTAAATGTTAACAAGTATAATAGTTAAAGATTAAATAAGAACGCTATTAAATTTTTTCAATTTTTTTATTTTAGGTATAAAGATTTCGATGAATTAGGCGAACTTATGGCGCGTTCTAAATCTCGTATGTCCGTCGGTTCTGGTATCGAAGATCTCTACTACAATCCTAAAGTTAAATTTCCTGATTCAGATAGTTCGCATGTATTAATATAGAAGGTAATCAACATCATGATATATAATTATAGGTATTGCAGATAATCTAATTATCTCTTTATTTTCATTTTAGGCGATGCACTGTAAACGATAGAAGCAAAAATCGACACTTTTGGCAGTCCTTTTACTATGTATTTATTTAGTCACGGAAAAACTTTGAAAAGCTTTAAAAACTACGTATGTGATGAATTATTTTGATCTCATAATGTAGTATATTTTACATTCTTTTTTTTTAAGTTAATTTAATTTATACACAAGTATTTAGTTTAGACTGATTTCTAGTCTCGTTACTTTACGAAGTAATTAATATAGTTATCAATATGCTAACTTTCTCGTTATATAATTTCAGTATGTGCAATAATGTAACGAAATGATTTATTTTAACATATTTTTATTGTAACGTGGTACTACTACACAGATACTTCTGTTGCATGGCATTTAATAACAAAGAATTCGTAGGCGTCAAAAAGAGGGAAATAATTTAAAAACCCCATAACCAAAGTTAATAGTTTATAAAAATCTATTTTATACTGAAACAGTTTAAACATTATAGAGCGCGCTTTCCCTTGGTTAAATATTGAATATACACCTCTTTAATATCAAAATAAAATATTAAATTATTAAAATATTGATGTAGAACAATATTATCTGCATTTATTATTCTATATATCACAATAAATAATGTATAAATTATTAAATATATTTTGTTTCTCCTTATAAAAAACAGATATTTATTATGAAATGATATGTACACTACAATTTACAATTATTGACAAATTCTTGGTTTATTGTTTGAACTTAGACTTTTTCGTATAATAGAATAAGCAGCTGGTCTGAACACGATAGTGTAACTGTTGTCACCATCTGTGTAAAATGTGTGTTCTTTTAAATCCCAACTAACGGGGCTATCTGAAAATCCTTGGATGTGTAAAGCACCCCAAGGTAAATTGTTTTGCCTTGATACATATCCTTTCATGGCACTGTACAAGTTTATTATCTGCTTTCTTGTAAAAAATCCAGTCCATTGTAGATACTGTACTTGACCTACATCTTCAGATGGAGAAGGACATTGATATGTGTTTACATAAGCATTCTCTGTGTCATTTTTTCTGTAATAAAAAGAATTGTTATTATTACGAATGTCAACGTTATTTTAAATATTTATCAAAGACATCGTCGACGTACAAATCGCCAGAGATACTAAGAATTCCGAGCCACTCAAAGAACTTATCGTTATCAAACTCATCCGATATTATTGGTACTGGTAATGAATATTTGGTTTTTTGTAAAAAAGTTTGATGACAAAGAAGTACACTATAATTGCGTTTATGAAACCATGCTGCTAGAGATGATGGACACAAATTTTCGTCTAAACACACGGAAAACATAGATTAATAGAAAATTTTAAAGTTCTAAATAAAATTTAAAAGAAACAATGTTACCTGGTGGATTCCACGACGCAATAATATCAAACTTTTGATTGAAACGCTCCTTCAATGCCGTTCGAACATGTTCATAATTCTTCTTAGAGGGAGTAAAACTTTCAGATTTTAAATCAATAGTCACAACTTTTGATTCACGTTACCGACAAAAAAAAATAAAGAAAAGTATATGTAAAATATGTGAATAACTTCAAGATACAATTTAAGTCAATAAAATTAAGCTATTATTTAACATGAACTAAAAAAATAATGTATAAATACTCTATATTTCTATAGTTTGCTACATTTTCGTTGTTCCATTCAGTTACACAAAAAATATATTTTGTTAAATTGCTTATAATTATTTAGTTTATTTTAATATTGTATTATGCAAAAGATAAGCTTGGGCTTGTGTCCAAATTTATATTAGCATTTTTTAACTTTTCTCTAAAATTATTTAATTCTGTAGGCGATATTCCTTGCCAATTCTCTAATTCTGACAAACGGTATAAATTATCACAATGATCCATTAATAATTGTACAGTTTTCATTGATAAATCAGGGCTATATAATATTTTCAATTCTTCTAATTTGCGCATCGAATTTTGTGAAAATATTCTTCTTATTGTCTCATCTCCAATGCCAGTTGATGAACCCAACTGAATAAATTTAATGTTCTTACAGTGAGAGAGTAAAAACTCTAGATGCTTGTTTGCACATTCTACTACACATTTGATTCTTTCTAAACATTGGAATGGTGAGACTGCAAATTTTCTTGGATAAACTGGTGCAGACTCTAAGAATTCACAGTTGTAAAAAACTAGACTGTTTATATCTGGGCAATATTGACTTATAGATATGAGTGCATTCAAGTCAATTCCATCTACGTGCTCCAAATGTAGATTTGTTATTGTACGGCCTTTTATTTCTAACAATGTCTTTACTCCGTGAGAATAAAAATCACAAGACAGAAGCTTTAATTCCTTTAAGTAATCGAGAGCAGCCAAAATTGTTAAATCAACAATTCTTTCATCCCGTAATAAACAAAGACTTGTAATGTATGGACACATATCAATTAAAAGATATAAATGTTCCATACTGAAATTTCGACTCTCAAACGTTCTTATATGAAAAGAACACGGAGTGTTAATTTTCTTTTCATGAATATGTTCTAAAACATACCCGAACTCATCACATCTGCCAATATCTTCTATATTTAAGTGTTCTAAAAAGAGATTTGCATAACCAGGTACGGTCATAGAAGTTCTACATAACTTAATTTGCTTTAAATATTTGCATGACAATAAAGAACCAACACTGCGATCTGTAACACATCTAGATGCAGTTACATCTAGCTTTTGCAACTTCTTACAATTCTGAGCTAGAGCTGCTATAATGTTATCTGTGCAGTCAAAGCATAAGATAAAACATACTAAATTTGGCATAGCAGATACTCCATTAATAATCATTTTTTCTATGTCAGATGTTCTCCAACCACCTGATCCTGAGCCTAAATCCAAAACTTCGAGTCCAACCATACTCGGTAATTTATTGTAAAGAATATGACGCATAATTTTAGGCCAAGCAGAAAATTCGATTCCTTTTAAATGTGCATCTACAGCCACTTCTGTTAAGTGAACAGCAATTGTCATCTCTGACAAGAAGGTTGTAGTTAAAGTAAAATATTCAGTGTATGTACCTCTAGTTTCTTTAACTAGCTGAACAACTGCAGTTAATACTGCTCTAGACATTTTATCATACAAATGTCGAGGTACATTGTAGTTCAGTAAATGTTGCATAAATTCTAACATTGAATGTAACTTAGCACGGCCACATTCTGGATTGGTTTTGGATATCGTGCAAATGTGTTTTGTCAAGTATCTACCAAAAGCAGTTACAAAATCTCCAATAGCATACAATGCTAGATTCACTAGTGTATGTACCTGGTGCTTCTTTGGCATTTTGTATTTTGCTACTTTTCTTCTTAGAACTTACCATAACGTGTATGCACTTTACGATCAAAGAAGGAAGCTTTGCCTTCTAAGCCAAGCTTTTGAAAGTCCTCTGTCACCAAAGATAATATCAAATGCCCAGATGGTGTAATGGCAACTGAATTATCTAAATCTATTTTATTCTCTATTGTTAATAAAGTTAGCTCTCCTAAAAGAATTTATGACAATCAAAACATTGACAATTTAATTAATTACTTAATTTGAACTGCTTTAATCATTTACCTTTCTTAACAAATGCTTCGATGAACTCTTTGTTTATTAATTCCGATGCATTTAGGCCATTAATTCGATAATAATCGCTATCTTCGGAAATACAAGTTCGCAATTCATCCGGAATTCTAACTGTATCAGGAAGTACCAAAGATACCTGGCATAAAGCCAACAGTAATTGCGAATTATGTAAAGATTTCTTAAAGCATCACCTTTATGAAATTAGCATTAATTAAATTTTATTGTTTACATACAGAATGGTTAAAATAATGCAATTTGACAGTGTCCGGTATATCAGTTTTTTTGTAATCTCTTTTTTCGGTCGAAAAATGATGTTGAGGCGGCCTGAAATCCCACACTTCTGGATTAAGCATTTTAAGAATAAAAACTTGTTTATATAATATAAATATGCTTATTGCGATAATACTATGTTCAAATATTACGTGTACTATACATTACTACATAGTTTTAAAAGCCATTTTATGGGTACACGTGTTCTTGTTCATACTTCCTCTTTATGCGTCATTCTTCAAATTCATACATATCAGCCTCGGTAGCGCAGTAGGCAGCGCGTAAGTCTCATAATCTTAAGGTCGTGAGTTCGATCCTCACCCGGGGCAAATATTTTTTTTTATTCCTTTTCATTTCGTTCAATATTAATGTTCGATCAGCTTAAACATACCTTCTTTACTGAATATTTTGAAACAATTTAAAAAATAAGTAAATATAAAGTTGCGATTCATAGTTCGAAACTCAATTGTCAGAATTTAATAAAATAAAAATAACATTGTAATACTTAATTCATATACTTCCGAAAATCGTTTATTTTATACTCATACAATATAGCTTAGGGCATAGATATAAAGATGAAACTGTAATAATTATTTTTTTCTTCTTCTAACTTCATTTGGATTTTTACTCATCCAATACTTAATGGAACCTCCCGACCTTAACATAGCGGATTTAGAATATACATCGCGCATAATGAATGGAGAATATCCGGCTATATAATTGTCTTGTAAAGGATCATTTTTGGTTCGTGCTAGCCTTGTTGGCCTTTGATCCGGTATCGGTTGATCTTCACAAAGGATAGGATTATTCGCATGTTTCCCACCTTTCGGCATCGGCAAGGAAAACTAAAAATTTACATTAATTTAGTAATATAAAAAAATGCACATTAATTAGCAGAAAAAAGAAGAAATAATGGTCCTACTCGTTTTCCTTTCTTTGAAATCGGTCGCCGGAAATTGATATGAAATCTTTGCCTTCCATCTTCATTTAATGAAACTGATACCTTTTTTAACGTTTTATTACCACAACTAGGACAAAAGACTTTTGTCATAATACTAGTAGTATTGTAACATGCATAGCATCTAAGAATGAAGGTTCGCATTTGTTTAATTACTTTTCCATCTAACGCAACCACCTTTAATCCTATTTGTTTTAAAACGTTTTGCATGGCAAAATCTACTGTTAAACACGCAACTATAGCAGGTTTTCGTTCAAGAATATCTGAATTAAGTTCTTTCTTTACATTACAAATATTTCCTGAAATAAACAGAATATTGTTTATTGTATACATTTAATAATTTTGTGTATAAAGTGCTGAATAATTTTACCAGGTGTAATCCAACCACTATCATCATCATTCTGATCATCATTATCATCTTCTTCATAGTCACTATGTTCATCTACTTTAATATTAAGTTCTTCCATGGCAGTAGCAATCCATTCACCAACATTATGTTTTATTTTATATTTATCTTCAACTATGAAATCTTTTAATCCAGTAGTTAGCTCTTTCCGTTTGGCAGACATATCCTTTGTTTCACTCTCTGTGTTGCTACCATCATTCAAGTATTGTTCTGTCTTCTTTAAATTACTTCTTTCTGAACTTTGTTCATCAGTATCTTTCTGTACATTCAAAATCTTTAGTCATATTAGTCATTAAATATATTGCTATGCTAATTTAAATGGAGATATATTTACTTTTGTTCCTGGCATATAAAAACCAGCCAAAGATTCATTAGGACTCCCAGATTTCTTAGGATTACAGCTTACAATTCCAGACACTATTGGTTTAGTACGCAAATGAACCGTTCCTACTTTTGCCTTTTCTAGCTGGTATGTTAATGCGATTACTTTTATATCTGTTGCTGATAAACTAAAATAATCGCCAGTTTTCTTGGCAAACTCTGTAACTATTAATATGGATGAAACATTTTAATAGTTATCATAATATATTATGATACTGTTATTTCGATAAAACTAAATTTAGTTACCAAACTTAATATTCTCAGGATCTGCAGTTTGTATTGATAAATCATATGGTAAAGCGACTAATCTTCTTAACTGCCTTTTATTTTTAACTTCATGTACCACATCTTCCTCTGTTATTATTTTAACCCCAATATCCTACAATTTATATGATTCCATTACATATATTATTAAAGAGTTTATAGCATTTTAAAAATGTATAAGATCAGGATAGACTTAATATAAATATTAGCAATATTATATTAAAAAACAGGCAAATATTGACGTAATTCTTATTGAAGAAAAATTCACCTGCAACGGTGCATTTCGGATGAAAGCACTTGTATCAACAACCAAATTCTGTACTTTCCATACATCATTCATATTTAACAATTTTCACAAAATAAATCTGCAACAAATATACATCCACGTGTTCAAAAGAAATATAACAATTGTTAAACTTAATGCTTGTTCTCATGAATTCAGTACATTCCTTGATGTTCTACTTTATTTTAACTTTACTTCTAAACTTAGACACATTCTATCTTATCTTATATCTTACAAGCTGATTTTGTTTATTTATAAATCGAACTCTTTTGTATAATTAAAAATAAAGAATACTAATTATTTAAACATTAAAAGTTATGTACACGACGAAATTTGTATAAGGATGATCCTTAAGTTTTGTGAACACGTAAGTAAGTTTTGTAGCCAAGTAAGCGTTTAAATCATAATGTAAACGACAAGGATATAAACAGCAAATAATCTACTACTTATCTAAGTTTTTTAAAGGTATGAAAGGGATTTACGTAATGTGATAGGATTATCAATTTTTTTTACGAAAGACTGGACTGTTACGGTTTGCGACTGTGTTATTTAGGGAATTTGGGTTCGATGCCCATAGAGTGCTAAAGCACTTGCTCGTAGAGCGCGAGAAATGAATAAACACTTGATGCTTAAGAAAACTAGAGTTTTATTTTCCTTATAAAACTTGTAATTCAAAAGAGGAGCTATCAACCGGTTGTATACCGTTATAATAACAAATGTCGAAAGTTAATGTTGAAGGATGATTGTCGAAATGTCGAATGTATAATGTTGGAGGATGGATGTCGAATTGTCGAATGAATCAAAGTCGATCGAAATCTTCCTCGAGCCGCTGGATTCTCCCTTCTCTTCGGGATTTTTCAAATTCCCTCTCCAGGATCTTCCGTCCAGTCCTGGGTCTTCTTGCGGGCCGATTTCCATCTCGATTGGTTAGCGCTTTCTTCCCCCACACTTACTCTACCCCCGATCCTTCGTTAGTAGATGGTGGTGGTAGCGCTGAACCATGGTGGAAGGGATCACGTTCGACGCGAGCGTAAATAATTAAATTTAGCGGCGAAGGAGGTACGCAATCATTTCGGATTTTCGTTTTAGCTTTGTTACGGGAGATAAGAAGCAGACGGTTTTCTGAGAATGCTTATGCGAACTATAACGCGATCAATACTTTCCAAGGATAAAACGGAACCTTGGAGAATTTCCTGTTCCTAAACGAATCGCGTTTTCAATTGTAACCGCGTTTTCAATTTGGTGTCTGCGCAATAACTATTTGTATTTAAAGCCGTGTTTACATGATCGAGGGGGCGGGGGGGGGGGGGGGGGACGTAACAGGATAATAAAAGTTACATTGTATGCCAACTATCCAAGAAGTAACAATCAGATTCATTTGTAATGGTTTGTAATACTGTTAGAATGATTCATTTGCTTAAGTTCGAAGAAAAATGTAAGCAAAATTTACATGAAGTATTAAGTTAAGTAAAGCTTCTATTAATCTATTCAAAAGCTAAAATATATAAAAACAGTCAAATAATTACCTAGTAATCCTAGACTCTGTTTCAAACGACCTTGAAAATTGATTAAGGATTTCATCTAATAAAATGGGAAATCCCCTGACCGAAATTGCGAGAATGGAACTGGAATACATGAGTTTACGTGAGGAGTTCTTATCTGCTGCTCAAATTCATATAAATGGAAATATATTAGATGTACTTAAGGAATATTATGCACAATGTGTGCATTCAAATCGCAAATTAAGTCAAATTAAGGATTTAAGGACATTATTGAAAGTGTTAGAGAAACGTGATACACTTAATTCTACTAATATAGAACCACTTTTGTATATTTCAAATTTCTTAAATGATCTTCACATGAGAAGTAAACTAGAGAGCTATACAAGCTATCTTAAAAACGTGCAATATCCTTCATTGTATAATATGTATCAAGAGTTCAATGGTGAGTATGCTTTAAAATAAAACATCAATTTATTTTAGTATGTAAGATGGAATGCTTAATAATGAGGTAACTTTATATAGATGTATGTCATAACTTTTATATATTTGCACAGAAATTAAGAATAAATCCAAAGTATCAAATGTACCGGAAAGTAGCACATTACAAGCAGAAATACCTAAAGAACATGAAACTCAATCAACATTTCAAACACATCAAAATTATAGGTCAAGTTGTTCTGAACAAGAGACTGAGTTACAACAAATATGTAAGTATAACTTCATTTCTTTCAAATGTATATTGTTATTTATCTATCTAATTAATATGTAAAAATGTTATCTTTCAGTATTAATACACATAAGTGAAAGAATTGGTCGTTCTTGGAGAGATACTGCCAGATATTTAGGTATACCTGAATACCAAATTGATGCAATTCAAAGTAAACATGCTTTGGATTTGAAAGAACAGAGTTATGAAGTAAGATGTGGTTAATGTGGATTTATTTCACACAAAATTCTTTACATAGAATTAACATAGATAAGTTTTTTTTAGGCTTTAAAGTTGTATATGAACCAGTACAGTAACAATAATTGGAAACTAAATTTAATACGTGCTTTGGAAAAGGCAAGACGCCGAGATCTAAAGGAACTTGTTGAAAAATTAATATTGGAAATGAATAAACAATCTTCAATTTAAGGGAAAAACTAAACATAAAAAAAAAGTAACATACATAATAGATATTTTGTATTTTTGATATATTTGTTAGAAAAACTTAAACATAATCGTTTTCCAAACAACTGTGAGAACAATATTAAATATTACTATGCTACCTTAAAGTGAAATAGGTTGCTGTATTTTATTATTTATTCATTGCTTGAAAATAGCAACCTAGGTGTTAGGTTGTTCTTGTAAGAAACTTATTACAGCAGTCTTTATTGTTTACATAAATAGCACTGAAAAGTGAATATTGCTCAATCAAATATGTATTAGAGTAGAATAGAATTGATGTACATTATTTTTTTTTGAAAAATACAGCAGCCTGTGCGTATCTTTCATAACTTATTTTTAAATTACATACTACATTAGTATAAATTTTTATATCAATAATATACATCTGTTCCAGTACATATTTATTAGCTATTGTTCGATCATTATTTTTGCTAGGAAAATATTTGTTTGTAATAAAAATTTAGATTTTCAAAAACTTTTCATTGAATTTTTGCTCAAGATGATAATCCGAATTTTGGATAACATCCACATTATTAATGTATGTATAATGTTGCCTGACAAAATTTTAATGAATAGTGATAATATCAATAGGATTTAAACAATATAGGCATTCTTTGTTTGACTGCCTATTTTCACCATAACATCTTTATGT
This sequence comes from Eucera pruinosa, assembly GCA_028830335.1. NCBI lineage: Eukaryota > Metazoa > Arthropoda > Insecta > Hymenoptera > Apidae > Eucera > Eucera pruinosa. Next base: position 8,015,184 of record JAMYCR010000015.1, on the reverse strand, counting down.
ATTTGATAGCCTATAGTAACTTTTGTCGCAATTTTTAATCTTTCTCTCAATTTACGCCTGCAAAAAGAAATAAAATAGATAAACTTTATATCGATAAATTTTTCACATAAATATGTAAAATTATTTACCCAATTGCCATAACGCTATCTTCACTATTAGCATTAGCAGTCCATACACCAATTTTATCTCCTTTTGGCCTTACATTTACAACAGCCCCACAAATGTCATCTGAATACCCATTAAATGCTTCACCAATCATACATAAAAGAGTTTCTAACCAAAAGTAATCTAAATCAGTGTTCCTCTGCTTTTTATCTAAATTTATGAGCCATCTTCCACCACTTTTATTAGCCTCATCTTCCCACATAGGTCTGATTCCTTGCTTGAACATGCTATAGTCACAACCTTGTCTTAATTCTGATGCTGGCTTTATATGGTTGTACAAGCTGTCATTAAAACATAAATGTTATTAATAACAAAAAAGTTACAAATAACGCGTTATTAAGTTGTGAAACAATATACCAAACATACCTCCAGAAATCTTCAGCTGTATCAAAACTTGTAATTTTCCTTTGACTTTCTTCCCATGTTTTATTCCTATCAGGTTCATAATACCAAAGGGTCCATGTATGTTGAAGTGGATGTTTTATTAAAACCTCCGGTGGGAATTCGTCGAAGTTTACTACTTCTTGGTCCTTCCTCTCAACTTCCTGCAAATGATTACATTCACAATTTCAGACCTAGCTTTTGTAACCCTAATGAGCTCTCTATGTGTGTTACTTTCTAGTATTTTTTATCAACGTAATATATTTTATACGCGTAGGATAAATATTGATCGATTTTTATGCAACATTTGAGCGTCAATATAATGTGTACGAAATTAGTTTACTACCAGTAATATAATATGTCTTTTTTAAGCTCATTAGACAGTTTTCACCATGCTTGGGAACAGATGGGAGGGGTAAGGAGTGTTCAAGTGACCACGCTGTCTTAAAAAAAAATGTACGAATTTTTTCCTAATATTTGGATCGTAAGTACATGCTAAAGTATTATCGTGTTATTTTTACAATACATGTAATATTGTAAAAAGGCTTAGTAAGAAGTACCTCAATTTCTTCTGTATTACTCGTAGCCATGTCACACAAACTTTGCGCACAATATGCTCTCTCAGCGAACTAACAGCAGGGGCATCTGTCGGCAAAATTTTTACACGAAATTGCCTTTCCCTAAGATAGAAACATGAAATTGCGTCGGCGCACCGGGAAGAGTTACCGTAATAAAATTTAAGCACAACAATTAATGAATATAAAACGGTTGTTAAGTTTCAATATACTATAATGTTACTTTAAAGAAAAAAAAAATACAATCGAGAAACATAAAGTTCTATATTTGATCTTTTTTTTAACTCTTTTCTCTTATCGAATCAATATTATTTCAGTATTGCGGGAATTTTTTTAACGTAGCGTATCATTTTATCCGGTATAATGACACTATTATCTTTTGTTTCATTTCCTATTTTTTTTATATCTCTGCATTTGTCTTTCACTGATATTCTATATATAGACATTCTTCTGTTAATACTCGAGAGAATTAACAAAAAAATATATATATTTTATTATATATAAATTTATAATTTTAACTTTTGTTGCTATGTCTTCTTTTATGTAACAATGCATATAATAAGGCGACTTATACTATATGTATAAATCATCTATTAAACGATAAATATATAAAATATTTGACAGAAATTGCGCTATTCAAAAATTTGAAATAGCATATATGTAAATTGAAATAAATTCGTATAAGTTAAAGGAAGCTTTTGTTAACGTTATTTATATCTAGAAAAAAGTAGAAATGGATTATTTCTGTGTAATAATTGCAACAAATAATGTTAATTTATGCGTTTACTCGGTGTAAAACATTTGAAAATGAGATTGGTAACCCTGTGGTGCAGTGTAACAACTAGAGCTTGACACTGCTTGACACTGGTTACTCTCATTGTAGTGTTGTATGATGTATTTACATTATAATTTGGAGAACATAACTTTTCTCTAAAGATTACCAACAATTTTATCTCCATTATGAAACGTTCGGTAAAGTCTCATTTCTCTATTTCCCATAATATTACAGTAATAATAACTAGTAATTTACATTTATTCCATTATGGTATTTGTATGGAAGGTTAGTTTGACAGCGATCGCACACAGAATATTTTCGTATATTTAATAAATTTGCTCGATATTTCAATGTTCACGGTATTAAATTGATAATGCTAAATTATATATTTTTCTATGGTAATACAATTTTCGCGTATCTTCTGATTTTTAATTCACAATTTTTCACTTTTCAGATAACTGAAGAAAATGGAGAAACAAAGCGATGTTTTGTTAAACAAGAGTGTATCAATTTTGGATACGATGGTTCCTACCCTGCTTATACGTCATCTTCTTCATCTCCTTCAACTGTTACTCAACCTTTACCAGGACAACCACCATTACCACCTATGCCTCCACCAACTACCGGTGTTCCACCACCACCACACGTATTTGGACCAGTGCCTTCGCAAGTTGCACCTATACAAGCATGGACTCATCCTCCTGCACCATGGCAATGGATAACACCTCAAACATCTCCTTTACCACCTCCACCTCCGCGTGATATAGCTACAAATTCATTTCAAAGAGAAATGCCTCTGAGAGGTAACTACATGAGAAGAGAAAGGTTTGCACACAATAAAAATAGTATATATGTTCAAAGAAATAACTTTCATCGTAAAAATAGAAGGCTTGCAAGGTTTGGACAGGCTCAGGGCCAATTTGATCAAGCAACATATTTTGGTGCAACATTGAGTAATAGTCTTGGCTTGGAATGGCAAAGAAATAATTACACTGCATCTACAGGTGATACAATTATGAATCACATGCCTGTTCCTCTTCCTAATCATCCTCTACCTCCTATACCTCCAGGGATTTTAACAAATAGGCATGGAGAAGAAGCTTCAGATCAGGATGTTAAAATTGTTATGGTAATATATAATAGAAATAATAATAATAATACAATAATAATAATAATTGTAACTATTTTAGTTACTCATTTTAATTTACTATTTATTTTAGGAAGAAGTTGTAGTTAAGAAGAATAAACAAAGGAAACCTATGTCTCAAAGTTATCCTAGTCGACCATGGAATAGAGAAGATGCAGAAAGAGCTTTGAAAATTGAAAACGAGTACAACAAAACAGTGAAAGCTCAGAGTTTAATAATCAAGTTTCCAGATCCTGATCTGAACAAGGATATTGTTAGAGAATTTCATCCTGGTATACAAAATATTCACTTTCAAAGCCCTAGTGGTCCTAGATACTGTTTTATACAGATGGCGGAAAGCGTCGATATCGATGAAGCCATAAAAGAGTTGGAAAAGATACCCTTTGGGGTAGGCCATTTAAAAGTCGAAAGAAAATCCCTAAGGGATGAAGATAATCCAATGCCTGAAGAAATAGATCCTTACACATTATATATAGGAAATTTACCAGAATCTGTTAATGTTAATGAAGTAAAAAGTAAGTTCCCAACTGCTGCTCGAGTAGATGTAGGATATGCACAGAAAATGAGAAATACACGGTGAGTTATTTATTTTATAAGATTTATAATATCAATGTCATATATATTTCTGTAGTATATTGTTTCTCCCTTGTTTTATAGGTACGCTTTTATAAGATATAATAGTGTAGATGAATCCATTTCTGCTTATAAACAAGCACATGATTTAATGTGGGATACCAGAAGTATTATTGTCAGGTTTAGAAGGCAACGTGGTAATACTTGTCTTCCTGGAGAACCTAAACCTAATGTTAAAAAGGTCAAAGAAGAACCGAATAGTAATTCACAAGTAAAGAAGGAACAAAAGGCTAATAATCATGTGGACAAAAGTGTGGCAAAATTAAAAACTGATATAGAAAATAGGCTACAAGATAATTCCAATAAAGTGCAAAGTAAACCACCACCTCAGATACAAGAACAAAATTCAAATATACAATCTTCTTCTTCCCCCACAACAACTCCAATTGCATCAGCTAAATCAGCACAACAACAGCAGCAACAGCCATGGGTACAAATATATAGATATTGTCATTAAAAAATATATTTTAAATGAAGGAAAAGTGGGTGAAATAGGCTGAGAATTAATTCTTTTTCAGACTGGTCAGCCACCTCAAATTCCTTCAGCATCTGAAGCTCCTCCACCTTGTTCAACAGAAGGAGAATCAGTAGCAGAAACGATAATGCTTACAGAGATTAAAGAGGAACCGGAAGATTACGAAGAAATGGATACGTCATGTAACATTCAATCTGACGACGATATAGATGACGATGTAGACGATGACGACGATGATGACGATGAAGAAGAAGAGGACGATTCAGATGACAATGATGAAGATAACGACGATGATTACGAAGAAGAAGACGATGAGGAAGAAATAGATGAAAGCGGAAACTTATCATTGAACGATAAACAAGAAGAAATTGCGAAAGATGGTGAACCATCCGACGTACGTAAAATATATCTAATGATTAGACTGCGAATCTTTATGTAAATTTATATCTTTATTAACAAAGTGAAAGAAACAGAAACTAAGTAAAGGGTTGCTTTACCCTTAAAGTACAGTAATTTGTACTTTACTTTAAATGTTTTATATATTTTTTGCATATTACAAGCATTGTGTGACTTTTTGCATATTTAAATTTCGTATAAACGTATAAAAATCCGAAGATCTACTAATGATTATACTATTGTTAGAATTAGAAGTACTTGGGGTATTTATTTATGATAATTTTTGTTTCAGCATCTGGACAAAATGTTCAGTGAATTGGAGAACATGGCTGGTGATATCGGTTTTTAAACGCGTTTAAGAAGTTAAACTCCCATGCTGATTAATATTTAATTTCGGAAAAATTCAATGTATTTACACAATGTGTAAATAATTTTATTTAAAAGTGAGATGAGTGTAACGAGTGAGACTGCATTTATTTAAGTATAATGTTTGTAGCCCAGTCATATTTAAATACTTTTGTACCTATATGTTTTTACTTTATAAATTTTTACGCTTAAATATGCTCACGAAAAATTTTATGTAAACAATTGTGAATACGATTAAAATTATTTTCTGTATTTTTAGTTACAATTTCCTTTTTTGGGGACAATTTCTATCATAAATATTCATTAAAATTTATTTCACAACATGGAAAGCTGTATATTTTTTTTTTTTTCTATTGTTTTTTCTAAATATTTCGTATTGAGAGCTAATATTTACTTTATAAAGTGCTGATCCTCGTTCTTTCTAAAATCATTTGCATTACGATTCATACACTTGCGACAAGTATTTCCGAATTAAAATTTTAATATATCAACACACGAACATTCAGTATATACGAAGTGTTTTTTTTTTTTTTAATGTAAAATAAACAAATTGTGATTTATATTCCAGTAACGATGTTTTACTAAATTTGAATTTCACTTTCCGTTAGTAAGTAACAGAATTCGAAAGATGATGAACTTCCGGTGCGTGAAACGCAACACCACCATCTATTTCCGGTCAGGTCGGCGGCAAGAAAGCGCGGGTATCGCTACCGGTGTAACAACTGTTTTTAAGTACTGGTACTTGTTGTATCTTTCAGTTTGTGCGTAGTAATAGTTGAGAAAAGAAAACCGGCAAAATGTTTGAAGCACGATTGGTACAAAGTGCGATTTTAAAGAAAGTGTTGGACGCAATAAAAGATCTTTTAACCGAGGCTACCTTCGAATGCTCTGATTCGGGTATCCAGGTGCAAGCTATGGACAATGCTCATGTTTCTTTGGTTTCTCTGAATCTCAGAAGTGACGGTTTTGATAAATACAGATGCGACAGGAATTTATCAATGGGCATGAGTATCGCATGGTAAGACAGTAATATTTATTAAGGTTACCTTTGTTCTATCCGTTAATGAGAACAAAGGATTTCATGCTTCTATGTATGAAAATGATTATAAGATAAAGTTGTATCAATGTTGAATAATAAATTCTAATTAATAAACCGTTTTTAGCATGTCCAAAATTCTACGATGCGCTGGCTCAGAAGATACAGTGACATTGCGGGCATTGGATAATCCAGAAAATATAACGTTCATATTTGAATCACCGAACAAAGAGAAACTTGCAGAATATGAAATGAAACTGATAAATATGGATCAGGAACACCTTGGTATTCCTGTAAGTTTCTATATACAATTATTATGCAAAGAGATTTTGTAAAAATTTTTTTTATGCAACATGATAATTATATTTCAGGAAACCTCATATTCTTGTGTTGTAAAAATGCCTTCTCAAGAATTTTCACGTATCTGTAGAGATCTGAGTCAGTTTGGAGAATCAATTACATTTGCATGTTCCAAGGAAGGCATAAAATTCAGTGCTTCTGGAGATTATGGACAAGGTATGTCAATTTCTCTTATTTAATAAAAGAAAATGACAGAAATGCATATTTGTATATTTTAATATACTATTGCTATATGTACTTACATTAGATATATAATATTTGGTGGGTCTTCTTAGCATCTTGTAATCTGCACTATTTGAGCACAAAAGTTACACAGCAACTGCTGAAAATTAACTAATGACCTAGATATAGTTTACTTGGTTGACCTTCATTAATATAAAGAAGAGGTCATACATGTGTGTTTATGTATACATATATCTGTTTACATTTTTATATTCAAAGGAAATGTTCCTTTCTATAATGAAATTCATTAAAATACAAAATTAATTATGAAAAGTGTATATTGCAAAATGTAAAAATATCTATACAATTAATTTTATTATAAAGTATGATTGTACTTATGTAAATTATTTTTTTTGTTTTAGCCACTGTCAAACTAGCACAAACAGCAGATGCAGATAATGAAGAAGAAGCAGTAACTGTGAATATGCAAGAACCAGTAAAGTTAACATTTGCATGCCGCTATCTTAACTGTTTTATAAAGGCTGGACCTCTTTGTGCACAAGTACAACTATCAATGTCCAATGATGTACCCTTGGTATGTGAATACAAAATTGGAGACATTGGGCATGTTAGATATTACCTGGCACCAAAAATTGATGATGATGAAGAAAACTAAGAATCCTACAATTTTTTTCCAATGTATAAGTTGTAACATCATGGATACAGTGCATCATAGCATTATTTGATTACATAGATATTACTACGATTCTCTCACTGTTATATTTATCGCGTTGCTAAAGACGAAGTATTTTCAAAATTTAATAGAAACAACGATAGTATTGCTTCGATAAAAAAAGGTATATATTTTTATATTCATTATTAAGGAATGATTAAGGATAATTAAAAATACTTTGAAGGTAATATATTTAAATTTTACATTTAAAAGTCATTTGGCTCGTCACAGTGTTAGCGCAACGTAGAATTGACACTAAGATTCATAATAGAGTGACACAATCATGATTAACATGTTAATGTGGTGTCATTCTTATAAGATTTATATTGTTACCGTTTCATAAACTGTGACAATATTTTGATAATATTGCATTTTTTATATGTAAGAAGAACTCAATATATTTCAAAACCATTTGATAAATTTTGAATTATGTGTTACTCCTTATATCCTAGCCTAATTGAAGTTCAAATTTTCACTTATTTTTAATTATCTTATTTCTTATACCTTTTGTGTATAAGCTAGTTTAATATAAAAATACATAATTAGCTTACGAGCTGAGGGAATAAGAGGGCTACCGTGGATGGAATAGCCTAGAAGTATACAGTTAAATCTTACATAATTTGGATCTCGTATAGTTACTAAATAATTATATATTAGTCAATAGATGTTGATTCTTATTATGAATTATTTTACACGCACATACTGCGAAGACCTGTATATCGTTCATTCTTATTCTTACACGTTTAAATTAAATTTTTAATCAAAATAAATATTTTCGTATCCTATTGTATATTTAAAAAAAAAAAAAAAACAAAAAGAACGAATTCAATTGGCAACGAAACAAGACACTTTGGCAATAGTAATCAGCCTCTTTGGTTTTAAAGCCCTGATATTGCTTTTGTGTTTTTAACAGAACAGCTTCGCATATAAAATTAAATAATTATCTTTACGTATGATAAAATGATTACGTATTCATGTCGATACGTAATAATCACCGAATTTAACATAAAAGAAAAATACTGAAGTTATTCGTTTAAAATTTAATAAAACTTATTAAACTGTCAATACTTGCTCATTTTTAAAGGAGATGCCACGCACATAGATAACATCTAATTATTTGGACCAATTTGACATGTTTATGCGGGATTATCAATGCGTATATTGTTTTTTTCAGTCTATGAACATAATTTTAAAAAGTAAAAGATGTCGCGTGACATTTACTTTGTAAATGAACTACCAACAAGAAAAAAAGAACGTGTATAATTAAAAAATTATGTGAGGGCTTAAGCATTCGTGTTACCATTACTCCCATATAAGCTGGGATGTACATACTTGTCATGCAATGTCCTTAAATGCCTTAGCAAATTACTTTTTACGTTAAAGCCTTTTTTACAATAGGAACAAAGAAAAGGCTTCTCCCCTGTATGCGTTCTTTGGTGAATTACCATTGATGCATGGCTTGGAAATTCTTTTTGACAAATGTTGCACAACTTTTGATGACTGTGAACCCTTTTTGGCTTAGGAGGTGCCGAGTTATTCATTAGAGCTAATTGCTCTTCCGTGTGCTCCGTTTGTATATGACGTACCCATTCTTGAGGCGTTGAATACATGTTACCACAGAGATCACACTTTAAAGGTGGAAAATCTTTACTGTCGTCGTCAACATCGCCCTGTAGAAAAACATACACATACGGTGGTTACAAAAAGTATTCACACGCCACTGTATCTTTGCATTTAAGTACAACCTTAGTTAGATACAACCATACCAAATTTTTTATCATTGAACGTAAGTGTAATCACATAAAATACTATTAACATATAGATTACCATATTGGTCACTTACGGCGGGAATTTGTTTTCTCGATGGAACCATAATGGTTATCAATAATAGAAGTGCCATAATTGTTTAAAATGATGAAGATAAGATAAATATTGCTAACTAAAAAGTTTTGAACAACGCAAATAACTGGAAAATATGAAATATAAAGTGTACTATTCAGTAATTAAACATTTGTATTAAAACATAATATTTTACACAAATTAAGTATTACAGTGTTCTATATTGAAACATGTTATAGTATATAAAACTCACGTGGCAGTCAACTTGTTGAACAATAGAAAATGTACCATAATTAAATCTGGGTAAGCATTACTTAAATATAAAGATACAGTGGCCATCCCTTTTAATGCTCAATATGTTAAATAATATTTTTGTATATAAGCTTACCTTCCTCTTTTTCCTTCGATTTTCGGTCATATCAGCGTGGGTAAATTCAATGTGTCTTACCCAGTCCGATGGTCGGTTAAACGTTTGACTGCACATGTCGCATGTTAACGGACTGTATTCTTCTTCTTCGTCCGCGCTATGTACGATTTCCTATAAACAAAAAGAAGAAAAAAAGTAGTGTTGTATCGGGAATTAATAATATATATACGTATCTATTTTTACTAGAGAAAGAGAATATTTTCGAAGTATTACACACTGGCTTTATATCAATCTCATGGTCTATCGTCAATGACTCCGATGGATCGATAGTTTCCTCCCAGATTGGTTCGTCTTTTACTAAAAGCTCCAGATTTAACTCCGTCTATAAGACGCGCGTGAAAATGAAAATATTTCATGTTATTGGTTAACGTAATTTGATTACGCAAAATCATCTTACGTTTTCGCCGTCCTCGCTTTTCGATTTATTGGACTCCACATCGCTGCTGGTAGTTTTCCTCTTCTTCCCATTGGCCTCCACGTTCTCCTTATTCTTATTCTGTTCATTATTCTTATTTTCCTCCAACACCTTTTTAGTTTCCGGTTCGCTGATCTTCTCCTCGATCTTTTCGATACTTTTTCTTTCTGAGGTAGGTTTCTGAGGTTGAACGTTGTTTTGTACTGGTGTAGTCTGTTGCGTGTTTTCCACGGTCTTTTCTGCGTTCGGTTGTACCAATTTGATCTTTTGAATTTGGCCGGTTAAAGGCGGCTGCTCACGCTTGTCTCGATCTACTTTCTGATTGTTCGACTGTATGTTCTCCTTTTTACTTCCAGTATTGGATCTCCATAGCCCGCGTACGCGTAGTATATCACCTGCTTTCAGTACACCCTCCAACTGATCGTTCGTTACAGTAGCTTCGCCGCTGTACATGTATTGAATTAGAATTTTTAACGTCCGATATCCGATTTCCGTTGGTAATACCTGCAATAACGTAACGCTATAATATCGATTGATCTCGTTATCGGAGACGTAGTTGCAGAGTTAGGAAAGATATACCAACCACAATTATTGGGGCATTTGTGTTTGCACCAAAATGACATGTTTGAAAAATGTGACTGAGGTATGACGAGCAAGCGGCAAGGACAAATCGATGGGCCGCCACGTGACGGCCGCAGGATGTTGCTAATAAGACATCTGCGAAGGATTCTGAGTGAAGTAAAGTCGCAACAGAGCTGTGCAAATGCGCGCCATAGCTGTGCCATTTAAGTTGATAATTTTCCGAAGCGGCGATAGCCATTTTTTCTATATCGTTAACAAACAGGAAAAAAGCATTTTGTTACAGTTGGTCCTTGTTGGGGGACAGTATTTACGTTGTAACGTATACATGCATATTTCTTTGTTGTATTTGTTAAGCCTGTTGCGTCGGTGGCGTCTCATTTACATTTGCATGTACAATTTTCGTATTATAATGAACGAGGATCTTATCAGATAATATGCAATAAAAAATTAACGGACATTTGCAAATGCAAAAGATTAATTATTATAAATAATTTTTAGTATTTTGCAAAGAATTTTGAGTAGAATCTTGTACATATATATTATTTTTTCGCTAATGTTTACCCCTAGCAGTAAACAAGTAATCATAGCTCCTCCACGATCATCCGTGATCCTAATGATTTTTCAGCGTTCAAGCGGTGCACAATAATCGTTGAAGACACTACGTGCAAATTTTGCGACGCTGAGCGTTTTCTAACATATTTATATTTAAAAAATCACAGAACGAATGAATCACTATGGAAAATCCATTCGATTAGTTATAATACGGCTCCTTTCGATTTCGTTTGAATATTAAAAGAGGGTTTCAAGTGGAACGGCGATAGTAATAAAATAATTACGCACTCTCCGCGACCACCCCGTATTCACACCCTTATCTGAATCCCTGTTAACGTTCGCCCCACGATCATGCACGTTGTATACAAGGTCTTTGGAAAATACAGTCTTCCTACGCAGGATAAGACTTGGTTGACGCACACCGAAAGCAAACGATCTTAGATCATTTCCGTAGTTGGAGATCATTGATTGTTGAGAGTGTAAACGGTTGCACGATATTGCCGCTCGTCGCACAAACGTCAAAGCAGAGAGAACAAGAATCTCGGTTACGAAGCGTTTTACAGCGCGTCGTTACGCTGTCAACGTGGTTACCTGACGACATCGGCCAGAACTTCGTTACGTATCACTCGACTTCGTTTCTCTCTTGCTTCTTATTTTAATTGCACACGATAATCCTCGAGGAGATCTGCGGCACCACACAGTGTCTCGCACGCGTCGTTGGTGTTTTGAAAGGCGCTTCGCGCGGATACGGGACACGGGGCAGATATGAGCATCGAACCGCCGCGTAGGGGCCTAAAAATCGATATTTCGGTCTTTGCTCCATCCTCTCCGGCGGTGCAGCCGTGCTCGCTTTCGCGGCTAGGTAGGGTGCCCCCCTGTTCATCATCGATTTTCCCGGCTACCAATCGCACGCATCCATTTATCGCATCGATCGCTCGAGCTGATTTCAGCGTTTGCGTCCGTTCGTCCATCCGCCCGCTCCACGATTCATACCCGTGCACCCCGCCGCACCCGACCCCTTTCCCCACACCCTGCTCCATATCCTATCCACTGTTCAACCTCCCACCCTGAAACTACCAGCTACTACCTTAAGCCATACAGACGCGACTAAACGCGACCCTTCACGATCCTTTTCGTCAGCCACGCCGGACACCACGATGTCCGTCCAATTGCTTCATCCACCACACCTCAACATCCACTCCATTGCCTGTTGATACCTCTCGTTTATTCTTTTACCCTGCTTCTTGTTACTTTTATATTCAATTAATATAGATATATATATACATATGTATATATACTTGTTGCAAATTAAAGCGCATCGATCCTCGAACAAGTAAAATTCAAAAAGTCTCGTCACCCCTAGCGATTCGGTGTGTATATTGATTTTAAAAAAATTGCGTAACGGTTTCACGACGCGCCGACGAAAGGGTTCGGCCGAGTGCAATACTAGTGCAACTTTTACTATAATTCGGTTCGTTGAAAAAGACTACGTTCGTTAAATTAATTATTTATCATATAAAAAATTAAAATTTTAATACAATAAGTTTATTCGCGAAAGACAGCAAAGAAAATTAAATTTTTAAACGAAACACGCTTACCTATTGTATTCTACCCTTCTATATTATTTGAACGTTTATTAGGAAATGATTATTCTTATATCATTGTATTGTTATTCAATTTTATAATAATACAAATATTATTGAATATACAGAATGTACAGAAATCTCGAATCCCTCTGTAAATAGTTCGTTAACCTGGAATGCCTGATCTATAGATCTATGATGAGACAATATTACGGGGTTAGTTTATGCGAGAAGTAAAATTTTAGGATCGCCTTTGCTCTGTTCTCAAACGTACCCGAAGATGGCGTTCACAGTGATATTCTTCGATTTTCAAGATTTTGTTTGAATGTGTGCATGTATGTATATATGACGATGTACTGCATTGCGTCGACGACCCATTTTGCAATAGGAGCGATAAGTTGTACACCCTCCTACCGTTAAATAATCAATCCTATGCTTTGAAGTGAACTACAATCCTCCATATGTGCAGGATCAACAGTTTACCTGAACACCGTCCTCTCATCATTTCTTCTACCCCTTTTACAAGCTTACGTGTTATATCATTAATAATTCCTTTTCTAATATTTCACAAGTGTTATAGTCTAATATTACAACTTCTATCAATAATATGTAACATGTTCGAAAATAAAACACGTGATTATGGTGGATCGTTATGCGCGCAAAGTAACGATTTCTTTTTATTATCGATTTTTCAATAAAAGCGCTCGCAATTGAAATCGAAATCGGTTTCGTGCTAGGTCACGTGGCAACAGGATCACGTGGCGCTTCTGCATACTCCGTTAGAGGGAAGCACGGATAATCTCGAGCAAACACGACGGCCCACAATCCTCTCCCGTAAATACATACCTTATTGTCATCGAACTAAGGTCGATTGACTAAAACGATGCAACGGCTTCCCAGAACGTAATGCACATCGCGGCTTTGAAGGTTATATCGAAAGTGCATAAGTGTTGTTTGTATGTCACATCGAAGTGACCCAGTTTGCAAATAAATTTTCGCTTCTGATTTTCTTCAGCTATGACCCTGTAGTAAGTGTTCTTGAAGTTGGTGGCCTCCGTGAGACAGTTCTGATGCTGTCTCGAAAGTGAGTTCATGGCTGTTTATAGAATGCGGAAAAAAGCAAATGATAACGTTTAATCGCTTCAAAATGCGGATTTTTATGAGATATGAGTGTCATCGCGTCTTCAGTGAACGAAACAATTAGGTTAAGTTGACAAGAGACACATATATACACACACACGCACGCAGAGTTCTTTGCTGAAGCACTGAACAACATGCAGAGCAATTTATAAATTTATGGTAGGTTGATGTTTCATTTATACAAAGTAAAAATATTTGTGACAGTGTAGATGGTGGACACCAGAAATTTGGTTAATTCTATTTATTAATGAAATGTGTTGCAGTTCATTGAAAAAGAACATTGGGCCAAGATGAAATATGATTGTTCGAATTCTCATATGGTGACATTGAATAACTATTGCTTAGCCCGAATGAATTATCTCTTACAAATTGGGCGTTACATACTTGTACATATGAGCAGTGCATAAGGTGATCCGTATACACCTGCAAAATGCCACACATTACACGAAAATGGGAACTTTTCCCAGGCAGAAACCGATTCTGTTGTGATGGCAGAGTGATGATGGCACCACAAACTGGGGTCTTCTATGTGACTGTGTGCCTCATTGCTGGGACAAGTGGATTATTCTTTGCTTTCGAGTAAGATTATCTTTTAAGTTAAGATTATGTAGTGGGCGTTGTTTAGAAAATTCATAGCACCTTTAATGATGAATATTGTGTATTTGCTGAACTAGAAGGGAATTATTTTCGTGAGCTTTACTTAAATAATTGCATTCTGAATTTGGACAAATATTGTTCTTACTCAGGCCACTTAAAATCTAATAATTAATGGACAATACATAGTTAAAAATACAGGCACCTTTTTTCATTGAACAACACTAAATAACCTAATGTTTCAATAATATGGTAGCAAGAATTGTTAATTGTTACCTAGGGTATTCTACTATTATCATTTATTGTAATGTTTGTAAATATTTATTAATGGCCAGAAATTGAGTAAATTAAAAGCCTAAAAGAATTACTTGCATCGGTTCATTTCTGAGGAAGAAAGTGTGCAAACAGTGCAAACTTTTTGGAGAAGAGGATTATGAAACTTTCTGATAGTCATACAGTTATCAAATAATAAATACTACACGCAAAATTATTTACTAAATTGTTAATGTGCATGTGTTTTACCTTTGAGTGTTTTCAAAATATCTCTATGAATTTTCTGAACAACCTAATACCTATACTTATTGGAAAGATTTAGTTCTAATAGACATATGTATTCTTTTCTAGTTGTCCATTCTTAGCAGTTCATATAACACCTGCAATACCAGTTATTGGTGGGTTGCTATTTATTTTTGTGATGTCTGCTTTATTCAGAACAAGTTTTAGTGATCCTGGAGTTATTCCAAGAGCAACACCCGATGAAGCTGCCTATATTGAAAAACAAATTGGTACATGAAAATGTGTTTCCTTTTCAAGTTACATTGAATTTTAATCATTAATGTCATTACTATTTAAACAAATATCTTTTTTACATGTTGGATAAAGAGGTACCAAACAATGGTAATTCTAAAATGTATAGACCCCCACCTAGAACAAAAGAGGTATTAGTGAAAGGGCAGCCAGTAAAATTAAAATATTGTTTCACTTGTAAAATATTTAGACCACCAAGAGCTTCACATTGTAGCTTGTGTGACAATTGTGTAGGTATGTAAATTTATTAATGATACATTATAAAAGAAACATTCATGAAAATCTAGAAGTATGTGATTATTTTTTTTTAGAGAGGTTTGACCATCATTGTCCATGGGTGGGGAATTGTGTTGGCAGAAGGAATTACAGATATTTTTATGCCTTTATCGTATCCCTTGCATTTCTTTGTGTTTTTATATTTGCATGTGCTGTAACACATTTAATAATGCGTAAGTATATTAACTAAGAAAAACTAAAAACAGAAAATTATATTAGGAATGTCCTTATTTTCCTTTTAATTCATTGCAGTCACGAGAGATGAGAGACCATTTTTAGAAGCAGTGAGGATATCTCCTGGAAGCGTCGTCGTAGGTGTCATATGCTTCTTCTCTGTTTGGAGTGTTCTTGGTCTTGCTGGTTTTCATACCTATTTAACTACTAGTAATCAAACAACTAATGAAGACGTAAGTATTATAACTTTTAATAATTACATATGTGTCCTTAACCCTTTAACTACGGACGTCGTCATTAGACGACAAAGCGAAACTTTTGTGAAATACGAATGTCGTCAATAAGCGATTGTAAAATTGTTGTTAAGTTTGTTTTACTATATGAATAATTATAGTTTTGTGAGTATACTATGCTTTTTTTTACAAAATAAATATTTGTACTTTGTATGCAAGTCTGTGTATTTCTGTTTGAACATTTGTATTGTGTTTTAATTTATTATATTATTAAATTTATATTTTAAATTAGATTCGTTTATCAGCATGCACAATTTCTTAAAATATACCCGTAGTTAAAGGGTTGAAATTTGTAAGTAATTTTAAAGTAATTTGTATTACTTTTATAGATTAAGGGATCATTTTCCATTAAAAGCGGACAAGAAAGTTTTAATCCGTATAGTCAAGGAAATATATGTGGAAATTGTTTCTATGTATTGTGTGGACCAGCACCGCCTAGTTTAATTGGTAATTCACCTTTTTCGTTTCGCTATTTTTATTTCAATCTTTCCAACTAGTATTTAACCATATCGATTTTTATAGATCGAAGAGGTATAGTAACACCGGAATATCGCGCAGAACAAAAAAGAGTTGGCGATGATAGCGTAATTACTAATAACAAAACCTATGGAACTGTGAAAATCGTACAACCACAGGTACTAAATATTTATCAATTTCGTTGCACTTTATTGATTTTTATACTGTTTAGTTATACATTATTTTGTTTTTTATTGCAGTCTAATGGTACAACTGTCCAAACGAATCCTAGCCCAGATCTCACAGGTTCTATGAATAATCTCGTTTCTGGTCAACATTCACCACAAATTGAATCGATAAACGGTGAGTTAAGCCTTTTAAGGCATACTGCTCGTTATCCCGAGGATCTTCCAAAATACCCACGTCAGTACATTAACGATACATATGCTCCGCCATATCCGTTACAGCATTGTTTCCAGGAGCCTGTAAAACATGTAAAGTACGATATGACAGAAAGAGTAAATCCAGATTTTCAAAAATATCCGTGTAGGTGTGAAGAGAATTTACATAAGTATCCTCATAGATGCAGGGAAGAATATCATAGATGTTCGGATAATAATTTGATATACGATCAATGTGGTGTCGTTGATCAAAAATACAGTATCGATCTTCAGAAATATCCGCAAAGATATTCCGAAGATCCGATACGATATAAAATCGATGATAAAGTTGGTTATACCGATCTTCAAAAATTCCCACAATGCTATTCTGAAGACCCATTGCGAATCTCTCAATCTCAACATACTCTAAAGTATAATAACTTGAGATGCACTGTTCACGGTTTAAAATATCCGATATCAAAGAACCTCTTGCCAACTGTTGTAATGTCGCGAATATTGGGAGCAGGAGGAATGCCAATTATTGGTCAAAATGCGATAGGACTTGCAGTTAACAGATTTGGTTCAGGACCCTTGACTAACACTTTCTCTTACGCGGAAAATTCTTTATGTCCAAGCGATGGTACCGAAGAAGATCTTTTAAATCGACGATTTATTATGAGTTCGATGAGCGATAACGATGATATTTAATGTTCTTTATAATCATTTTTTCTTTCTTAAATAATATTATCCCACCTATTAATAGAACCATTAAACGGCTATAGGAGAGATACTTGTTAGGAAAATACTTTTAGTATCTTAGAATCAAAATAATATAAGTTCTAATGTTCTATCTGTTTATTATTAGAAGAAGCTTATAATATAAACACGATTTTAATATGTAAATAAATATTAGCAAAGGTATTGATATATAAAAGAATATTAATAATATCAACAGAGGTAACCAGTATTATAATGATTGTTGTTCATGTTTTCTTGTGCTATAACTTACATAAATCTTTATGGATGATGAACATTCAAGTTGAATTTGATTGTTGTTAACAGAGATTTATTTATTTTTTGACGGGTTCAATTTGGTATTGAACACATAGATATTTTTTTTAAAACAAAATAAGAGAGAAATTATTATTCTTGTTATAATGTTGTATATCTTGACTGAGAAAAGGACTGAAACATTAGTTTCATTACGACTTTTAATACTTTGTAGTGATAATACTTTACAAAAAAAGTTGAATACTTTTCAAAAATAAGCAAGTAATCATTTGTCTTTATACTTTATTATTATACTTATATCGTATAGTTTAATGAAAACGAATGGAATACAATATATATTTAGTTGAAGGAGTTATTTTATAACATTAATAAAGAGAAAACTAATTTGAACAGATAGATCTGAACCAACCATCAAGTGTATAAGTGTAAATTTAAGTTCTTTACTATTTAGCTATACTTTCACATGATTCAATAAATTGTATTTCTTTGTTGTTTAAAAATTACGTCCTGTTATCGAGGGCTCAGAGCATACCGTTTGGTAAGTTAATTTTCTTTCATTCCATTCGTCATTGTGTGTATGTTTAATATGAATGAACTGATATTTATTAATAGCTGTTAATAAACACTTTACACGCGATGTATACTTTCCACACTCTTGAAGACTAATTTCAAAATGTTATATCAATTCAAGGGTTTATGGATTGTGACTAATGAATTAGTATATAATTATACGGGTTTTTATTACGGGCACAGGGAATGTGACAATGCAATATGTATATAAATATATGTAAGTTTATACACGTACAGAGAAGTACGCACACAGCTCCGCAAAAAGGAGACCTCTTATAAATTTATACTTATGTAATACCAAGATTGTTGTGTATTATATCAACAATTATCATGTAAGTTATTTTATTGTTATAATTTGACGTACCAACACATAGAAAACACATTAGTGCGACACATCAATGCCTGGGATAATTTTTTTTCTTGCCGTTTAGTTTCAACATGTTTTATTACTTTTCGTGCAACAGAATTACACAGCCAGAACTGCACTTTTGCAAGGAGTTAATATAATTTTTGTTGCTAATGAGCATTTGTAACGGCTTATCATTGGAATTTAATGCCAGTTATTGAAACTCTAATATTCTTTTTGTATATTGTACATGAATTGTATATATCGTTCGATTATTTTGCGCGTTTCATTAATATATGAACGTTTGCTTTTAGGTAGCACTACGAACAGCGTGAGCCAACTTGTTACCAATGAAGTACCACTAGCATCACTTAATATAGCTCCAATTGATATCGATGAAATTGCTCCGCTGCCATCCCGTCAGAGTGTTGTGGTCTCTTCCACGTTGGATACGTCTTCTATACCTTCGGTAACTGTAACAACACCTTTGTCTGCATCTAGACTTAGATTGTTACAAGATACCACCATGATAGAGTCTGCTTTAGACTTAGATTCGTTGGAAGACGCAAGCGTCGGTAGAGGGAGTCAGGCAGGACTTATAAAAATGGGAGCAGTATAAATAATTAAACTTATACTTTTTATGTAGTTAGATTCATAGACTTTTAAAGTCATCGACGCTTACCAAAGAATAGCGCAGATCGAACTCTTTATTTCTTTTCTCTATTGTACTCTTGTGTATTTTAAAATTGGATAGTTATCATATAACTTGTTATAATACGGACGCACAACATTGTGTATTAATTAAAGAGTACAATTATTATATATTTGGTTTATGGTGAGTTTATTTAAATTAAATTTTAATAAATTTAGTCAGGGGTTTGGTAATGGTGCAACATTTATCTTTTTTTGTTTTCGTTTGATCTGCACTATTCAGTCGCGTTACATTTAGCATTGTTAATTCCATTCCAACCATTCGTCTCTTTCTTTTTTTCATTATTCGAAGTCAATGAACGAAAATATTCTCTATCCGCAGTATAGTAGTTATGTATAAACAAAAGATTATGAAAATGTGGCGATTTAACATATTACGATACTTTTAATGATATACACAAATGAGAGATACGTGGGTTAAGGAAAATGTACTACTTAATCGTCTTAACATGAATTGATGCATATATCTATATTTTTGTTTGTTAACATGAACTCCAATTTATTACTTTTGTCATGTAATGGACTAACAGACTTCACTTCTAATTGGAATAATATCTGCACTTGAAGGTCTTTATAAAAGTAAGGATTTGTCGTTTAACATCAATTTTGACAATAGGGTGGAAAATATGTAGTTAATCTGTGTGCACAAATTATATTATTAGAAAATACTTGTACGCATTTAAACAACAACAAAAAACAATATCAAAAGTGTAATTTTTAAAAATTAGGAAAACGTCGTCGAAAAGGTCGTAAAAATTGGAACTTTTTTATTTTATTACGAATTAGTTAGTACTGAAGGTACACAGAGTATTATTTAATCTTAATTTTCCACATTGGTAAACGAGTATTACCTTCTTTGTTCAATTTGCTATGTACAGTGTAAAGAGAATTTTGTAAATACAGGGATTTTCATAAATGTTAGTATAGTTTTGCAAGCATTTGAAGAATTTGTTAAGGCGAGGTGAATTGTACCAAGCATTATAAAAATAGAAGTACCACTGCCTAGTTTACAAATAATTCGTGCATTTACATTGCATGCCATTATTTAATTTGATGCAATCAGGAAATAGCCATTATTTATATGATAAATTTACGAAGAAAGAAACGACACTACTACTAGTTGTCCTTTTATCATATAAGGGTTGCCATTATATTGACTTTCAGAGTATTGTCTTTTTGTACATATTGTGAGTGTATAATACTATATGTATATATTGTGTAGATGTTATTATGATAAGATAATATACTACAAGTTAAAAATATACCCATATGTTATGTCATATTAAACCTATTCAACTCTTAAACAAGTATAAGATGATAATTAGACTGCCGATTTTTATGCATTTATGTAAAGTGAACATATGTCTCATGCTGAAATGCAGGATAGACTTCCCCATTCTTTTTACAAATCGCCTAACAGATTTGTGAAAATATTTTAATAGGCAGCTGCAAAGCAAATAAGTTTCAACAATAATCTTAAAATATTATTTATATTTATTTGTACATTATTATACATTATATGTATTTTTCCGCAAAATAAATTTTTTTTATAAAATTATCTTCACTTGAAATGTGCTTGTGGACTTAGGTTTTAGCATCTCTGCACTTAACTGTGGCTTGTTATTAGCTCCAAATTTTTTTCATCATTGAAAAAACTCGTTCTTACAAACTTAATGAACTCCAATTACCAATATGTTAATGTTCAATTCGGGACATTTTCCAGGACAATTTTCAATGCGGAGTAAATAACTCAAATGCAGGATAGTCCTGAATAATTCGAAATGTCTGGTCATTTTACATTTATGGCAAATTTAAATGTGCAAAAGGGCACAAAATGCATTTAATATGCAAAACGGTACAAAATATTTAAAATACAGTATAAATTAATGTTTTTAGAGATAAAATAACCTTTCATTTAGGTCTCATTTTTTTAATTTTGTTAAAGATTTTGTAAAAGATCCGCAGTCTAATGATAATGCATGTAACGCGTAAGTATTTCTGGACACAAAAAAATTGAACACCATCGTTAACAGTTAACAGTATTTTTATTTAATTATTCGTTTTACATTCATTATATGTATACCCTTACAAAAATATTTAATCACAAAACGAAATATTGAAATAAAATTATCGATACCTTTATTATCTTCCGCGAATAACGATATCTTCAGTGTTCATATCATTTCTAATATACATTAATAATTTAATACTTTTACACAATAACTTACAAACAATGTGATCTGTCAGAATCTCTGCATGTATAAATATATCATCGTTATATTGAAGTAGGTATTATTTTTACTTGTTAATGTCTTCTTTTGTGCACTTAACATCATAAAGGTTTGTTACAATGTACAGACTTCATACTTTACATGTTGCAGTAAAATATAAGTTCCATTCTTTCATAAACGCAGCGTTATATTCTCCTTTTATATTAATAAAGTTTGTGTATTATGATAGCAAGAATTACAATTACAATTGCAATACTAAAACCAGTGATGTATACTCTCATCTGATTTTGCTCAGAGGAATCTGTACCAAGATCGACAGCTTTCACGTCGATTTCATTTTGAGAATAAAACTCTGTGGGATCTGTTTGAAAAATATATGTGGTTACACACATGTATATACTATCTTTTATTTTTAACACTAGAACTATCAATGACTATTTGTATCAAAGAAATCAAGATGATAGACGATTGGAAAGAATATATGATATAATTGAAATAAATTTTTATTTATATTTTGTATAGAAAAACATGTAATGTTTTTAAAAATGCATCTCTGCAACTTTACATAATTTTTACGACAATTCTATTGTTTGCTTTGCTTCTATGGTAATTCTATTACTAATTTGGTAATTTTAGTGTTGATACTAAAATGATCTAAAAATAATCCTGGTAGTTAAAGATATCCAGATAATTCGTATAGTCGGATAGAAATATTCGGATGTTTCGGATAATAACAAGAAAAGAAGCAAAGTATGCAGAACTATGGCATTAGTTTAAATCTGTTGCGTTATTACAATATATTTATGATCTAAAAAAATATTTTTTTAAAGAGAAGAAAAGCAGCAGATTGTAAATTTGTGCGTGATTGTAAGTCATAATGTGGAAATATGCAATTAACATTGTTGAATAAGATTTACACAGTCATATCTTTGCTTAAAGACTGGATATTCGACATCCGGATTACGAATAATCCGTGATGTCATTATCCGAATATTCAGATAATCCCAGCACTAGTTAATACACTTTCACATGCAATACTTACCAGCTTGGAGCTCTATATCCTTTTGGACGTTACTTTCTTGAACTTCTAAGTCTAGAAGTTCCTGCAGTGACAAAAGAGCTTCTTGAGGTCCCTCACCAGGAAATAGGTAGTCTGATAATGTTACTTTACTTTCTGGCAATGCTATTAGAACCCTTCTTGGAGGTTCGTGCAACGTTATATTCTCTGAAATAAAATAATGAATTGAACAATTTTTCGGTGACTACGTTCACCTCGTGTGAGTCGTAAAAAATCATAATTATTAAGAAAAAAGGTGTAGAGTTTAATCCTTTAGATAATTATAAAATATATATAATTACTAATTAAATAATTATAATTAGAAATTATAATTAAAAAATAGTTAAGGTAAAATGTAAAATAATAAAATGTTACATTGCTATTAACATAAACATTAAATAAGTATAAATATATAAACCATAAATTAATTTATGCTGTATTGTCTAAAAACTACTGGACGAATATATATGCCTCTCGCCGTCAAAGGGTTAATAGGCACTACAGAATACAGCAAAAATATTTATTTTAACGAATTATTTCTCTAATGCAGAGTTACCATTTAATAGTAAAAATTGCAAATTACTTAAATGAAAAGTTCTGAGTGGGACGCATGTGATCCACGCGCAATAGAACGTGTTAATAATTCTTTGTACACAGAGACAAATACCTTCTGGAGATCCATTTTCTTCTTCAATTAAACTATCCCAATGCATTTCTAATCTACTCGCCAACGATCTTATTATGTCTTGCTTTATTGCAGTGTTAGCTTCTTCGACATTCGCTTTTTGATGAACGAAAGTTCTACTCACTAATTGACCAACCAAACGTATGGATGCGCTGCACGGCGTTATCATTACATCTGAGCTAACATTCTTTTCTTCCTAATAATCCGCAAAATAAATCGTATTACATTTAATTAACGAGTGAAAACTTAAATGCGTTTCACTCAGATATTTTTATCACGCGAAATGATATTTGATAGTAAGGAAGAAATTGAAAGTAAAGAGATTAACTTTTTTTGTAGTTACACGTACTTACACATGGAATGTACAAGTTAATTTGAATAGATTTATCGTTATTGTTTTTTTCACTATTTTTACAGCTTTCTTCGTCTTTTTTGCATTTGTTAATTACTTCTAACGGATCATCCGGAGATCGAACTTCTCCATCAATAACAACAAGAGAAGACTCGATAATATCTGATACAACTTTTAAAATATTTTGAAGTTGCTTTTTGAGAGTTTCTGGATCTTTATTGGCAGAAATGAGAAATAAACGATCAAAATCTACAAGTGCCTCGAGTTGGTGCCATTTAGTTGCCTTAGCTTGAAATTTCCAGTCAGCTGGTTTTAACATTCCAGTTTTATTAGTTTCTACAGATTTACAAGTGTACCTAAAAATATGACAAAAAATATTATTTCATGGTAAAATATAATTATCAAATATACCAATGATTATGGAAGTGGTGTGAATAAAAAGAAGAATAGAGGAAGAGTTTCCATATTTTTGTGATATAAATCAGTTTAACGCAAAATAAATAATACATAAAATTTTTTTAAATTTTCGACTTACACCACTTTCATAATCACTAGCATAAGTATATTGTATTGAAGTTTACTTTTGTGTAATACTATTCAAATTCAGGATCAAGTGCTCTTCATTATTATCCCCGTATAGGAACTTATTAAGAGATAAATTTTTATGCATAGCTACAAGAACAGATCTGAGTTTTTGAATGTTTTTGTTATCATTTATGATATCTTCTGGGCCAACAATGAACGTACCAAGGACCCGCATTCCACCTGGTAGCATTCTAGTCACCTGTAAGTAATAAAGTAAAATTTTTGTAATACCACAGGCAATGTACAGAATAAACTTATCATCTTATGGGACTCTGTGTTACATATTCTGAAATACAGATGTTTAAAAAGATCTCAATTTTTAGAAGAATATCTACTTTTTTTTTATTACTTGAAAAGGAATATAAACAGAGAAAGAATATAAAAAAATTAAAAGGAATATGCCAAGTATCATTCATTAGTTGTTAATGATAAAATTCTTTATATGTATATAAAAGTAGATATAATTTATGTGATATATTTATATTAAATAATGTACACCCCTCTTTTTAAAAATAATATACTAATTGTATGTGAATTATCTTGCTACT
This sequence comes from Eucera pruinosa, assembly GCA_028830335.1. Lineage (NCBI taxonomy): Eukaryota > Metazoa > Arthropoda > Insecta > Hymenoptera > Apidae > Eucera > Eucera pruinosa. The sequence goes on along the minus strand of JAMYCR010000015.1, from coordinate 7,990,366 downwards.
GCTACTTTATCCGATCACAATTTTAATAATTTTACCTGGATAACCAGGAGTCTATTGCTGAAGTTATTCAATATGCAAAATATAAGAGCAAATATGAAATGTATAGATTTTATGCCACTGAAAAGGTAAAAATGAAAATGTTAATGGGGTTCAACATCCCCAGATCTAGGTGACAAAAAATAGCATTGTCCATTCTGTATCCCATCTGTAATAATACTTCAAATTTGAATTGCAAATTTTAATATGTGATTATTTATAATAAAATGAACGTACATGTTTGGCATGATCTGCAACCCAACTCTCTGGTATATCTTTCACCGATTTGATGTGGTTCTCAACAGTACTTTGTTCAGAATTCGTTGGGGAGCTAAGTAAAGTTTCCTCCACTACATTTTTTCCAAGTGGTGGTGGTGTTTTTGCTAAGTGCACAATATAATCTTTCTGACCTGTGCTCTGTAATATTAATTGCAATTTAAATTGAATAAAAGAATTGTACTTTGACAATACGTCCTAACCCTCGATTTTGCCAATTGCAAAAGCAGTATAAAATTAAAGTGCAAAATGAAATTGCATTTATTTTAACAAACATTCTATGAAAGTAAGTTACGTATATTAATTGAGATAATTGGAAAGCATGTTGATTAATAATTACATATGTTAGGGCACGTGAAAACAGCGAAGATGACGTGAAACTGAAACATACAAAAATCGAACCTGTCCCAAAATTAGTCCTATCGTGTATTCATCCGGCTTTGCAAGTGATGTTAAATAATTGTGAAGACGTTCCTCTGCGTAAACGGTTCGTCCCATTGTTTATGATACTTTTATAAACACAGTGTTTAACACACATCAAATTTACCACAGCTGCCTACGTTACCGTTAGTACTAATTGTGCAGCGTACACGTCGCGTGCATTGTCACCAGCTGATCACTTGTTACAGGTAAAAGGTGTCAAATATTCTTCAGCATAAAAACATGGTCAACAATCAGTGTAGCTTTTATATTTTATAATTGAATTAAGTTTGCAAGACTGTAATGATCATTTATTAGCAAGAAACTACACTATGTACACGTATTTTAAACATTTTACTTTATTTTTTATTACTTTCCTCTCATGTATAACTACATGCATGCATATACAGAGTTTCCAACGCTTCTGGTCGCGTACTAACACACGCATTAGACCCGAAATGATGATGACAATTACTTACTTTAGTACATATAATCCGTGGTGAAAGCAAATTTGAAAAAGCGAGGGAGGTGTGTTCATTGATATGCAAGCGTAAATTGAGCTGCTCATTTGCCAAATCAATTAACTTTATAATACAAAAAATAGAGAATATATATGATTATAATTATAATCACTTTGGCCTATGAACGATTCAGTTATGGCTAGACTGAGGATTGTTATGCAAACTCAAATTTTTACAATCACAACGAAAAGAACAATACCAAATAAGAAATTAATTTCACCCTTTAATTGCGGATGACGAGCCAACTCGTCCTAACAATTATCAATCTTTTAAAAGCAATGCTTTATTTTCTCGGAAATTCCTCGTAACTATCCAAAACATCATTCTATTTGCATGAAAAACACGCTACTTTGTATTTGCATTCGGAGAGGATTCGGATTAAGAAATTACCAGATTAACAGGTTCAACATATATTTTTTCTTTTCTATATCTCTTCTTTTGTCATAAAGTAGTATGCTCCTTATCCATATTTTTGTTCTTGTTGGAAGGTAGTGCGCACCTTTTCTGTATCTCTGTCCTTTTCGAATCACGCGGTACTCTAATGTGTGACGTCACGACTGGTATCCCCTCCCTTGCTGTGCGTGACAGCAACCATATTGCGCCAGTGTTCTGCTGACCATCAAGGGAGTAGAACGCTTTGCGCTTTGTCCCCAATTTTCATTTCGTAATATTCTCCCTTTTGAAGCTGATACTTATATTATTGCAGTGCAATAAACAATTATAAATTTTATAACGAATATTAGTAGATATTAACAGTGGGCAAATTGCATAATATTTTCTGATAATTTTAGTCGTCCCTTTCGATTTCTTTAGTTTAAACAACTCCGACCGACACGGAAGATTTCCCAAGTTTAATCGTTAATTTTAATAAACTGTGGTGAGAACGTAGCTTTCAAAAAAATGTTTGGATATGTATTTTTTTTATCGGTCATCATCCATATTTAGGGGGTAGAAACAGCCCTCGAAGTTAAGGATGAAAAATATACTTTTCTCAATATCTCAAAAATCATTCAGCCTATAAAAAGATTGTTTAAACAAACTTTGTACATTTTCTAATAACAAATGAACATACGCAAGTCGTTTTTCAAAATATCTATTAGTTTAAAAAATATACTAACAGTTAGTATTTTTTATTAATTTTTCTTGCTAAAGATTGATCCATCTTTTTGGAACATTGTCTATATAAACTGTAAAGCAAACTGAAGAATGTGGATACTGTGAAATTTTTAGTTATTGCGTACTGACAAAATATTAGGACACGTTATGGAAGATATTTGCATACAATAATTATTAATAGATTTAAATGTGTGTGCAGGTTTCTCGGAGATTCTTCTAGCGCGAATAGAGATCATTCCTTCTTGGATAATCATTTCGCTTCACAGTTCACTGAGAAATTAAAACAAGGGTTAATTAACAACACGTTAACATCCCTTGCACCTGCTACTGGGTAATTACTGGAGTAATAGTCAGCAGTTTCTAATACAGAACAAGGGAAACAAAACGAAGATTAAGAGCTTGAAGAGATAATTTAATAGACTTTATTTTACACATTTTTGTTATAAATTATGTAAGTTTCAGTTGTAAGATGTATTGTAAATGGCTTTATAAAAATAGGCTGTATATGAATCAGCCTGTAAAAAATGTTGCATAACTGTTACTTACTTTTATTAATTAGAAAACATTACATTGTTTTATTATAAATTAAGTAGTTTTAAGTTAAATTGTAACCATTATTAGTTTGTAAAAACATTTCAACATTGTTGTAATTTGTACATTATCAGAAAGTTTAAATAAATAACCAGTTAAAGTTAATTGACCGTTTAAACATTTACTGACCTGTCCAACGATCGTAGAATGACCATTCCCAATCCTTTAAAGAGAAGTATCGTGGAGGAACTTTAATAAAAAAAGTTCTGAAGCGAGAACCTCTAAAAAACTGACCTGAACACCATTAAATTAGTTATAAGTTCAAAAGGTGAAATTTGTGGTTCCAAGAGAATCGTCAAACATAGCCAAAGCTTAAAAACCCGGTGATTCCAGGAATTTGACGTCACTCCTAGGAACCTCTGAAATTCTTGGAAATGACGTCATTCGGCAAACTCTTCGAACACCTCTTCGCAACTCATATTCGCCTAATACAAAATCGTCAAATCAGCCGAAATTTTATTCGAAAGCCCGAGAAACTCGGCAGTTCCTGGAATTTGACGTCATTTCTAGGAATCGCCGAAATTCTTGGAAATGACGTCACTTAGCATGTTCTCCGGATACCTCCTTGCAACTCATATTCGCCTAATACAAAATCGTCAAATCGGCCATAATTTTATTCGAAAGCCCGAGAAACTCGACAGTTCCTGGAATTTGACGTCATTTCTAGGAATCGCCGAAATTCTTGGAAATGACGTCACTTAGCATGTTCTCCGAATACCTCCTTGCAACTCATATTCGCCTAATACAAAATCGTCAAATCGGCCGAAATTTTATTCAAAAGCCCGAGAAACTCGGCAGTTCCTGGAATTTGACGTCATTTCTAGGAATTGCCGAAATTCTTGGAAATTACGTCACTTAGCATGATCTCCGGATACCTCCTTGCAACTCATATTCGCCTAATACAAAATCGTCAAATCGGCCGAAATTTTATTCGTAAGCCCGAGAAACTCGTCAGTTCCTGGAATTTGACGTCATTTCTAGGAATCGCCGAAATTCTTGGAAATTACGGCAATTAACATGTTCTCCGAATACCTCCTCGCAACTCATATTCGCCTAATACAAAGTCACCAAATCATTCAAAAATTTTTCGGATATTTGTATCAGGAGAATATGAGTTGCGAGGAGGTATCCGAAGGTTTTGCATTGTGACGTCATTTCCAAGAATTTCGGCGATTCTTGGAAGTGACGTAAAATTCCAGGAACAGCTGAAAGTTTAGGACTCCAGCAAAATATCGGCAATCCTTTCGACCCTCATTTATCAACTTTCGAAATTATAAATAATTTAATAGCGTACAGGACTGTTTTTTAGAGTTTCTCGCGTCAGAACTTTTTTACTAAAGTTCCTCCGCGATGCATCTCTTTAAAGGATTGGAACAGGTCATTCTGGGATCGCTGGACAGGTGAGTAAATGTTTAAACGGTTAATTGATTTTAACTGGTCATTTATTTAAAATTTCTGGTAATGTACAAATTACAACAATGTTGAAATGTTCTTACAAACCAATGAATATTATAATTTAACTTAAAAGTTATTAATTGACAATAAAATATGTAATATAATCGATAAAAGTAATACTCTATGTTTTACAATGTTTTTACAAGTTAATTGTTATAAACTATTTTTCTAAACTCATTTACAATACATCTTAAAGCTAAAACTTGTATATTTTATAATATATGATTGATCATAAAGGTATTCGTTCGTCTTACGTAATTGAAGAAGCTTCATTCAGTTATTGTTCATTTATGTTATGGTATTTGTAAGAAGCTAACGTTTCATAATTTTATTGTAATGGATGTTTTGTTGATGTTAATATTGAATTTCAGGTCAACCTTTTCTATTATCGATATATTACTCCAAAGAAAAACTGTTGAATTCTTAATGTGACCGACTGTAACATAATTATGTATTAAATTATTTCTTAAAGTTTTTTTCTCACGTTATTGTTAATTAATCCTTATTTTAATTCCTCCTTGAATTATGAAATGGAATGATTATCCAATAAGTAGCCAAAAGGTTGATCTATCTTCGTTAATTCAAGCAGAATGTCCAAGAAACCTGCACATAGTTAGATAAGTATTAATAAGTAAATAAATGTATTAACACGTAATTTATAGAAAGAAACGAATAAAGTTACTAAAAAGTGTCAAGGAAATGGTCATGCGTTAATATTTACATACTTTATAATTATTTACTAACCTGCAATAATATGTTAAATTCACAAGGGAAAATATTATGAAAGAAAATATTGACAACGGAGCGCAAAACATCCTACCCACTCGACTGTTGGTGGAAGACTGACGGAGTATAATCGCTGGCGCTACCAGCTGACGGCGAAGGGGAGGGGGTAGCAGCCGTGACGTCACACATTGGAGTACCGTGCGACAAAGAACGTCCTCTCTTCAGACAATGATAAAGATACGGAAAAAGAGCGCACTACTCTGAGACAAGAATAGAGATATGATAAAGGAGGACACTATTTTACGACAAGGAAAGAAATATAGAAAAGGAGCACACTATTCTGCGACAAGGACAGAGATATGGAAAAGGAGCGCACTATTTTACGATAAGAACAGAGATATGGAAGAGGGGTACATTATTTTATGATAGACAGAAATAGTACTTCGGAGGATCAATGCAGACAAGCGGTTTTTCACCGCGCGATCGTATGTCTGTCCTTGCCGTTTTTCAATTGGTAAAGTATGATGATCGTGCGGTGAAAAACTACTCTTCTGCATCAGGTTTAAGATCTGATTTATTCAATTGAAAATTGCTAAAACAAATGAAGTGTTGTATACCGGTTTTCGTTGTTTTCAATTAAAAAACAAGGATGTATATAGGATCGCAATATTCATTTTCAACCGAATGGCGAAAACCGGACAATGTGAAAAGGGTTTAATACTCGGAGAAAATTAATTATCGCAATTGCCTTACGAAATGTTAAGAAGACAGGGAAAATTGGGAAAAAGTATAGTCTCGTATAGTTTCATTCACTCGATCAATTTTATTCCGGTGCATTAAAACAAATTTTGTTTGCGCAAATATGTACAACGGCAATGGGAAACACGCATATATGTTCGGACTGATCGTCGTCTACTGATTGAGGAATTTAGGCGTTTTCTTAGTAAGCTCCAAGGAAACGGCGCAACAAGAATATTCACAAAATAACCATACATATACATTTATGTATAGGATATAATTTCTTTTATATATGTACAAAAACTTGTATACGAAATCTTTTTGTCTAAAGATTGTAAAAAATATTTCAGAAAGAACAGCTTTTTGCGAGGACAAGAAATTCGTTTCTGGGAAGCGACATTATAATCACAATTACTACTACACTGCGGATGTTTATTGCAAATTTATATTTTAATAAACATAATTCATGAAATGGAACACTCTGAATGTTGCACAAGGTTTATTTCATTTACGGATATTTTCTTCTATTATTTGAATATTGTATGCATTCTGCATTTTTTTGCTCAATCGCCCATAAATGCATAGACATCCGCAGTTTAATCACTTTTAATGTTGCGTCTTTAACATACAGGCTGTTTTACAGTGTACCGTCTGTATATTACCTGCTTAATCACCTTTTAATTTCGTCAAATCAATTTATATAAATTTTAAAGTCACTTTTGCGAATGATAGAAAGAATTGAACGCATGGATTTGAATTATTGGCACTAGATTATTTACTGAAACGATTGTCAAAGGATAAAAATACTTAAATAAAGCAAGACATGCACTATCCGATTCCTGTGCTTGGGAAGAAGTGCTGTGAAATCGTGCTTAAGCTCGTGTACCACGAATCGTCTATTTCGCTGGCAGACTAATAATTAGTATAACTTTTAAACGCGCTTTTTCTACATTTTGTCGTCGAATCTAGTGGAAGTTTCTGAGATACACTTTACCATAAACATGTCTATATTACAATTATCGTGTAACTAATACAGTAATGTAAAATTATAGTCATACTTCTAGCATGAGAGATTTTAAAACATTATTTTTAATTCTTCCCTATCTCGTGTAGGAAGAATTTCGAGTTGTGTCATTTGTGTTACAAATAGCGCTACATAAAAGATTAGAGAGATTTCGGGTCAGCATATAATAAGGCAGAGATCGGCAACGAGGGGCACACGAGTATCCAAATACTCGCGAAATATTTTCCAAACGCCCGCGTAAAAATTATGATGAATCTTTAAAATTGCGTACAATTTAAGATAAATATTGGGACGTAACATATATTCGGTCCTTTTTCATTGCGTCGCCTTTCGAATCTCGAGAATCCTACAAGAGAGGAAAAGATCAAAGAAAATTATCGATCAAAATTATGTACAGGTAGTTGATCAAATTTATTTCCGAATTTGCAAATAAACGATTTCAAAAATTACAGCGAAACGGAACGAACATATGTTACAACCCAATATACAGAGTGTCTCACATTTTAAAGGCCAAACTTCGTCAGCGTATTCTTTGGGTCTAAATAGGAAAAAATGTTATATAAAAATATGTCGTTTGCAACTTTATTCTTAGTTATACTTAATCTATGTTTATTTAAGCCAGTAAATATTTACTATTTAATCTTACTAAAAATGTTAAAGTATTTTTTTAATTTGATTTCAATCCCCTTTCACTTGATTGAACGGATTATTAATCCTTTGTATTAATTCCTCACATAAATTTCTGTATGTACTATCTATGTAAACATTTACATTTAGTTTATCTATATCTACGCTGTTGGTATATTCCCACATTCTATCGTAGTATTATTATTTCATTACTATCTCATATTTCTTTCATAATTTTTTAATAAAGCTCTAAATGACATGTTTATGTGACATTTTTTTCTTATTGAGACTCGGAGAATACACTGATGAAGTTTGGCCATTAAAATCTGGGACACCCTGTATATTGAATTTATCTTAAATTTCCCCTCTCGCAAAATTAAAGTGAAGCACCTTTTGTCTTGTTAGGGAAAAGGTTGCTGAGCTCTGCGATAACGCATACAATATCTTCGAACATAAAATGATAAACTCGTGAATATAATCGTCAATAGGCTGGCTATTCGAACGGACGGATAGGGGATTTTCACTAAAGCGAGAGAAAGTTTCGTTTAAAGAGTCTCTAGAAATAGTACTTATATTAACCCTATGTAAGATACTTTCGTGAATAATACTCTAAAGCGTAATAGTAGTAGTAATAGTTAGTGCAACCGTATGATTTTTTTGTAGCATAAAACGTGCTGTATTTGTACTGGTGCACGAAATTCCTCAACTTTTGATTGCGTCACCACTAATTCTGTAGGAATAAAATATTTAGTGAAATATTTAAGTGTTACTATAAATATCGAATGATAAAATCTTATTACGAATAGCCACGAAGCGAGTTTGTTGCGCAATCTTACAAGCGATCAAAGTATGTTTCGATAAAAACTAGAGATGGGGCGGCGAAACCTAGTGTCTAGATTCGCGAAATTCGAATCCGAAACTTTATGATGCCTCGAAACACTCGAACCTTTTGAAACTCGAAATTTTCGAAATCCCGAACGCTTACTTTTTTTCTTTTGTCAGAAAATCAAGCCCAGATTTTGTCGTAACAAAATTTAAATTTAGTTATAGTTTCAATAATAAGAATAAGTGGGAAAACTTCGTATGATAATTATTAATTTTTATTTTTGTGTTGTATTTTTTCTCCGTATAAATGACTGTAGTAAATTGGTGTAATTGTATCAATTAAAATGAGTCTAAAGTCTAAACGTAAACTCTATTAGATTATTAGTTAAATATAATCGTATTATAATAATATTCTCGTTATTTATATGAATTATTACTAGACTACGGAGTTTTATGCATTTGTGGGAAAATTAAATATGCAATCGAACATATAATAATATAGGATATATAAAATGCACAAATTACAGAACACATTTTAACGTTTATAGGTTGAAACTATCCCAATTTAGTTTCTGTTTCTTTATTTTTATTTCCAAAGAAATGAATTTCCATAAAAATACGCAATCCAATTATTACTTATCTAGATTTCGAGAGTTTTGATTCATAAAAGTATTGCAAAATTTTAAATTCTTGAAACTCGAAACATTTTGAGTTTCATCGGGTTTCGAGCTTTCGAAGTTTCGAATATTCCATCCCCAATAAAAACCTTTGACGGAACGGTTTCGAAGAACGATTAAATATACCTATATTCGCAAAAGTTATTTCCGTTTAAAATAGTAGGTAAGATATACATGTATATTTGTATATAAACTAAACGATTCAAGATGACTGAAAATGATCAATTCCATCGAGAGTACGTTACTGAATAAGTACCTAAATCTGTTCCCTGAAACAATGACTGAAGTCAATCGAAGTGAAACTTAAGTACGCTGTACCACGTCCGGTATGATAAAACTCTTGAGCGTTGATTTGTCTTAAAACTTGTGCGAACAATTGTAAGAGGTAATCAAGTTATAACTAAAAATATTAACTTATCACAAAGATAACAGTACAGTATATAAATATATATTTATATACAGGATAATTGAATAGGAGCAGAGCGCTTAATTATCCTTTCGCTATTGAATTTCCATTTAATCTTAAATTTAAATTCAACTTTAATTAAACCCAATATCTTCCAGCAAAAATATTCAAATATTTTTCAATATTTTTTATACAATAACACTTTTGACCCGGATATTTTGGAGCAGGCAAAGTCGGCGTAAACTTTTGCTTGTTTACGGCAGAACTGGGTACAATTTACAAAAAAAATGTTTCAAACACATACTATTTGAAATGATAAATTCTTTATAGTTCAAATAAAATAATATTTCAAATAAGAAGCAAAATTACAGAAAATAAAATATTTTTATTTTTGGAATCCATACTATAAAATGAAATACTTTATCTTTGTTTTAAAAATACGTGTTTAAAAGAGTCCTTAATTTAAAAATAAATTGCTAAAAAAGATAACATGGGAAATACCATTTGGCTTTTTCTAAATGCATTGTAAAGAAAAATATTCCATTTTATGTTTCTGATGAAAAGATAAAGATTTTTTGCACTTTAGTTTTTCAAAATAGAGGTATTTTATTTGCTGATAATAAATGAAATAAATAAAATATTTTACAATATGACTCAAATATTTTCAGTAGTCTTTAAATAAAATACTATTTTAAAGAATTTTTCCGACAAATAAAACATATTATTTTTAAAAGTACAAGTATGATTTAAAATAAATTATTTATTTACTATCTATTAATTAAAATAATATTTACCCAGTTCTGGTTTATGGTGTCGCATAGAGTACGTTGTCTGCCATTCATCCGGGTGCAAAATATTTTTTTTACACCACCATCTATTCTAATCTCGAATATTGTGTCTCTGTTGCTTAATGTCAAAAAATGATAATTAAATGTTCGGTTTCTAATGAATTATCCTACGTATCGACATTGCACAAAGAAATACCATTTCAACGATATCTTTTCAGTGTCTTAATCCTTTGATTCTTTTCGAATCTGTTCACACGTAGTCAATGGTAATACGTAGAAAACTGTGTGTACGTCTGATATATACATTTCTTCGACGTCTTCCAAATGCACAGCAGTCAATAACATTGAGCATTGGGCAAATATACTATACACATACTCGTTGATTAGGAGTGTCGTCGTACGACTTGGAAGACTCCGCCGAGGATTCGTCTGCAACTTTTTTCGCGCAACAAGAAATTAATCATTTTCATTTCTTCCTTTGCGCTCTCTTGTTGCGCTACTTTCTTTCTTTCTTCTTTCTTACATTAAAAGTGTTTCATTCGGTAATCGCCCTGAGTGCAATTTTCCTTACAATCCAAGTGATTTCTTTCAATTTTTCCTTAAAAGAGCAATGAGATTCCACTCTTTAAAGTTACCACGATCAATATCCCCTCGTTTCTTTGTCCAACCAGAGCGTGTTGAAACGAGTTTCTTAGGGAACTGGTTTCTTCCACTCTTTGTCTTTTAGTGGAAAGATTCCCTTTTTAGGAAGACTTCTTTCCGGGCTAGGACTAGGACTAGGTGAGGAACTCGGTGATCTTGAACTGCTCGAGCTCGACCTTTCCCTCCTTTTTTGCTCGAGTTGGCTCTGGTAATCGTACAGAGGTCCACGGATGAGCTTCAGAGTGGTTTCCAGTTCGTAGGCTCGGTCTTTTAAACTATTATAACGAGTCAGGTCGAGGCCCACCTTCTTTGCCTGTTTATGGAGAGTGATGAGACGTCGTCGGTTCATCACATCCGGCAGCATATATTCCTGTGAATGCATAATAACACTCACAAACCGAGTAATTATGTCCCACTTAAGAATTGTCTCTTTCGAACTATTTTCAAACATTAGACCATCTTCTACATGTTTTGGATAAAAGAATCGAAGAATATCTTGAGAACTAGGTAAAAATGGGCATTTTTATTGCAGTACATCGTCATTTTAATGAACGGCTAAAGACTTAATTTTGCTATCTTGTTTTGTTTATTTGACTAGCGTGAAAATACCTTTCATTAATTTAAAATGTTTTAGAATATTATATTTTTTAAGTATCGTGCCAAATTGTATCCTTTATGCGTTTTAAGTGAAATGTTGAACTGGAATGAAACATTTTTAACCGGTCGCGGATTTAACCGAGTCACTCGGAGTTAAAAAAAGTGAATTGTCACTAGTAACCTGGTTTGTTAGGAGGAAGTAGATGAGCCAGACTATCGTGGTGCCATACGTAACGAAGTATGTAACCGGTTCCATTATATCCCAGGAATATTCCCACCACGTTAATCTGGCTAGGCCGCTGAATTGCACGCACGTCAGGACAAGGCACACCCAGATGAAGATGGCTGACCTTCTCGCTGCGGTGGACTCCAATTCTTGCAACATCTGTAACAAATAAGTAAAAAAGATTCTCCCGTAATTTTAACACACTGTTTACCGGGAGCCGATTAATAGACTTATTTTTCACAACGCTTATCGACAAGTAGCCTAGAAATCGGCTTTTCATTGTCTACATCAATGGTTCCCAAACTTTTTGGGCTAGCGATCCATTTTTGAAAGCACTAATTTTCCACGACTCACTCGCCTGTATTATAATGCATATTGTAAAAGGAAAGTGTATTGCATTAGCCAATTTTCAACAGGTAAAAGTTTTCGAATAAACATGTTAATTACTCTTATGTTTTAATATTTGAAACGACCCAACTAAAATCATCTCGCGACCCATAGTTTCAGATCTGTCGTTTCATATTATTAATAATAATTCAACCAGCGAACAAAATGATCTTTTAAATCCTTAATTTACTTCACACGTTTCTATGCGATGATTAAATCCAGCCGATTAGTGCTGGGACTATAGAATATCCGATATTCTATCCGATAGACTATCCTGGGGATAGTCGAATATCGAATGACGTCACAGATTATTCGTAATCCGAATATCGGTTGGATTGATATAATTACATATTTAAGTAAAGATACAACTGTGTAAATCCTATTCAACAATAATATTTTAGTTTATGTTGGTCGTATTAGGTACATTAATTACATAATTGGTCGTCCTGTGCTATTTATATTGTATTATAATACCTGCAGACTTATTAGAGGTTTAAACTAAAGCAGAAGTTCTGCATATTTGCTTCTTTTCTTATCATTATCCAAACTATCTGAATATTTCTATTCGACTATCCGAATTGTCCGGATATTTGTAACCATCCGGTTTATTTTATTGCTACTCCGAATATTCGAATATCCGGATCATCCGGATAATACAAAATTCGAACCATATGCTTAGTCGACATTACAGATGAATCTAAGCATAAATTGATCGGCCTTCTATGTGCCTTTGCTTAATTCCGAATCGGTAAGTTGTATTGGTTAAGAGAAGCCGAAAACACAAGCTACTGATGGGTTTATAAGAACGGATTATGCTAACGCTAACATTTTAGCAGACGCAGTAGAGGAACAATAGACGGGGATAAGAAGAATAAGTAGGGGCTTAATTACGCGATCATGCAAGTGCACATAGGATGATAATTAAAACCGAACTTGCCGCGGATGAATTTATTCATAGCAGAGAGGAAAAAACGAGCGAAAGAAGAGGATGGTCTACGTTTAGTCGAATAATTGTGCACGCGTGCCGGGTTCTGAAGTGCTGGAATGCTAATAGGACGTCCAGGCTTCTTAAACTTCCGTTTAATTTAGTAGATAGCATCGTTGCTGGCGCGTTTCTATCATCGTTCATTGTCGAAGAGAATTGGAATCTAATCATTCGATCAGCTTGTACGAAGAATAGACAGACTACAATAACGCTTTATTTATGTAATGCTACTCTACATTCGAAATAATGTCTTTTAGCGGCTATGTATCATTGCTGACACCTTGGGGCATCTTTGGAAACTTTCCTCGTAGACACTTTTGAGAATCGATTTGATATTAGCGTGCAAATTTACTTTTATTAAGTGTACCAACAAGAAACTCATTATTTCTGTAATAAGTTCAACATACAGTTTAAATTGTAAATATATGTAATAATAATCCGTAAATACTAGAGAACACCAATTATAATTACGATAGGATAAATATTTCATCTTGTTAAAAATAAATATTCAATTTGATAAGAAAAGTGCAAATAACAAATTCATTGGTACACCTTTTTCAATCATTTAAAGACGGCGGGTTTTTTTAATTTCGAAGGCGAGGAAAAGCTACAGCAAGTTGAATATAGATAAATATATTGGGTGAAGGATGAGGAAGACCTTATTTTTTGGACAAAATTTGTGCATATATAATAAGTAGAGGAAGGTCTGACATGAACATAAAAATCACATCGTTTTTTTCCTACTGAATTACTTAACTTTAACCATGAATACTTATCTCAGTGTGGGGCAACTTTCATTACAAATAACGAATAAAAAGTATCGAATAAGTTTCGTTTAGTTGTCATTCGTAAATAAAACTAAATAAGTTATTCGTTATTCACGAATAATAAATAAATCGAAGTTAATAGTCATTTTTTGTATTCGTTATTTAGAATGAAAGTTACTTAACACTGTACACGACCAATGAATTGACATATACTTACGTTCCATATTCCGTAAAAATTTATGAACTTAAATGTTAAACGCGAATAAAAAACGATGAATGATAAATAATGAATAAACGTTCTCCAAACGAATAATAAATAATTGAATCGTGAATAATAATAAAACGAATAATGAATCGTAGTATTCACGAGTGTAATAATAATCTTATCCTATTACCGTTAGAAACTGTGAGCACATACATGCAAATACTTCTCGTTGTGTCTATATGGGAAATTGAGAATTTGTGATTTGAGTTTCAGAGAAATAGTTTGAGAGAATAGTTTACCTGTTCGAGAGGCTCCAGTTCTAATCTGACGGTCTCTAGTTCGGCTAAAACTTGCTTTTCCATGTCAGCATGGTATTCTCGAACATGAAAGGCTTCATACAGTTGGTAGACTAATCTTTGGATGTCCGATAATTTCTGTACATTCTCCTGCAAACAGATTTGTTCAACGCTTCTACGATCAATTGTTCTGAACACCTTTATTAAACTATCCTTTAAATATTTTTTCTCACTCTTTAAGCGGTTAAGGAATTTTTCTAGACTATAATCTATCTGATAGAGGAAAGAAATCGAATTGTTTTTCTCATTTCCTTATAGCTTTATATCCTAAAAATGTGATCCTAAAATAATTAAACATAGTGAAAATGCTGTACGTTTTGAAAGAGCGATAGATATATGCAAACTTCTATATTATCATAATTGTTGTATGAAAAAAATTGTACGCGTTGTTAAAACATTTATAAACAGGATCATAGACGTTTAAATTGGTATGTTTATTATTTTGTTGCGAAAGGTTGTCAAAATTTAATCGTCAAATTAGGAGAATAGCTTGATAAAACTAATTCTGTATTAAAAAATTGATGAAAAGAGATATTCACTTGCATCACTGAAACTTTGAATAGCATTACAAGCTTTGCATGACAAATTTTGGCATGAAAAAAAATCATACATTGATAAAGATGGTCACGAAGTTTGAAATTAATATATTCAGTAGTTTCGTTAAGAAAATTTCGAAGATCATGTAATTGTTCCACCCTCCGATATGAAAGGCACCTTAAATAAATTAATCTCCTATTAAAATATTTCGAGAAAAAAATGTGCATAGAAAATTGAAAAATGAACGATCGCAGATTAATAAGAATAGAAAAAATTCTACGAATTAATTATGTATCTCCTACATTTTTCCTGAGCCAGTTTCTAATTTTTTATTGAAATTCTATTCACCCTTTTTCATTTGGAAAATTTTATAATTTTAAAGAAAAGGGGTTTCAACAAACAAATTAAAACTGAAATTTACTTTTAACAACACTTCTTATGTAGTGATCTCAAGACTAGGAAGTGTTTTAGAAAAATAAGAGCAGGATTAGCTCGAAAATGACTCGAGGTGAAGCAGGGTTAAAGAATCGTAACTCGTTTAATTGCGATTGATTTCCCATAGATAGCTCACCGTTGTGTGTTTGTGATGCAGTGGCGGTGACACCAGGTACTCGACGTCGTTTATTACTAATCGAAAGTCATCCTCCAATAACGATTCGATCGTACTACTGGAGGCTTTCCTGACACCATCTGGAAACATCGTGAAACCCTTTACCGTAGCGTAGGTCAGCAGGTTTAAAAATTCAATTCTACAGTTTCAAAAATTCATGCTGTTACGCCGTTTCGAGAAATTCATTACGGACTCACCAATGGCTATCACGGTTGCTCGATCGATTCCACGATCTTCCCTTTTCAACATATGAATGAAATCTCCAACTGTGTGAGTGATTGGTTTTAAAGTAAACACGCAGCGCTCCTTCCTGGATGGCAGAGGAACCGTGATCCTTGGCAATCCTCGATGGTACGCCACGGTTACGTCTGCGGCTAAAATATTTTCAATCGTCAGTTTTGAGTCGACGCGTATATAATGATTTACAAATTGATGAAATATGAGTTACGAGAGAAAGCAGAAAATGTCATAAAACGGCCTCGATAGAATAAATCAACTTTTAATGCTTCAATTGTTAACAAAGAAGCAAAGTTCAATGAATTCAACTGTATTCGTACGCCAATTAAGTATCAGGAAAAAATAGGAGAATATGAGATGAGAATATGGAGAATAGGAGAATAGGAGATAATTGTTTCAAATTATTTTAATTCTTCTTTTCGAGGAATGGCAAAGTTATATATTATCGGCAGAAAAGTTGGAGGCACTATAATTCTTAAAGAATGGGTCAATAAAAAAAGTTGTGGTTAAAACATTGAATTTAATTTTAGCGCTATCTGCGTTTACTTTTAATAATTCTTTATTACTGCTGTTACTAATAAATTTGCATAGGAGAGGCAGATAAAGTGTCAGCCGACTCACTGACAGTAAATACAATAAATGAATTATTATATATTTTCATGAATGCTTGTAGAACGATCCAAATAAAAATATGATTAGTAAAGAGCCACAGAATATATGGCAATTTATCTTCATAAAGCCAAAAAATGTATAATATCAATGAAAACGTAACAGCAAAATTTCTATTGTAATGTAACTGAATAAGTTGTTAATTTATAATCCTGAACGTTTCATTACTTTGTAGCCATTAATCAGAAGCTTCGTGTATCACCCTTTAATTTGCGTTACAGGCAAACATACGTAAAGCCACGAGAAATGCTAGAGCCTCTAAAGTTTCTAACGATAGTGTTTATACAATTCTTCTTATAATTACTCGACCGATTTCAAAAATTGACGGAAATTCTTATTAATTAAAAGGTTTGAAAATGTGAAAGATTGAAATTTCAAACGCTTGAAAATTCCAAGCCTAACAAATTTGATGGCTTGGAATTTGAAAGCTTAAGAATTCGAATTTTTGAAAATCTAAAATCTTAACATTTGAAAGACATCGAAGTTCAAAAGCTTGACAACTTGAAAGCATAGAAATCTAAAACCTAAAAAATTCAATCACTCGGAAATCCGGAAGCTTAACTACCCGATTGCATGAGGATCCAAACCATTAGAAATTCGGACTCTTAGACATCTTTAATAATTTGAACTTAGGGCACGTAAAACTACAATAAATGAACACTAAGAAAACAGTATTAACTATTCAAATACAAAGTAATTGTGCTAAAAATGACACAGAAGATTTACCTACTTATTTCTCATAATGAAATCTCTGTTCGAATAATTATGAGCGATACTGTACGTACCAACTTAATATATACTGCCCAAGTGATTAAAAATGCTGCTCGTTTAATCAGCACTTTAAATAAAATTTGTAAAAGTAAAAGAATCTCTTTCATGCAAAGAAACTTCATTTACGACTCAGTTAAACGCAACGTGAAATCTCTATAAGTATCAAAAGCCTTCTTTAGTCTTCCAAGTCTAAATCCCCTGATTTTCAACCGGATGAAGGGATCTGCTTTTAGGCTAGGATTTTCACTGTTAATGGATTCCCCTCAAGTTGAGATTCTTATCTATGTAACCCTAGTTAATGTCGTGTTAACGTCGTCACTCCACTGATTTCTTTCAGCAAAGTAAGAAAGGGACCGAAGTGGAATCGTTTAGCGAATGAAACTCGGCATTTCCGTGAATTCGCGTGATGGTCGCAGCGATCGAGAGCTGGATCGTGTTAACCTGGTTAGCAGCCGTTGATATGAGAAAGGTATTAGAGTGTGGAGACCGGAATGGGGCGAGTACGTGGATCTTTCTGTTGTAAGCAGAACGGAACCGAGCGCTGCGATCCGGCTACATGATCTTTGGAAATGTATCTACGAAGCTGGAACACTTTGCGTTGGATGCATACAGAAAAACTGTGCTTGGTCACGGGTATATTTCGTTATAAGTTGTATTTTATTGAAAAAAATATAGGTTCTATAGTCCGTCTAATAAGAGTGTGGTCAAGATATTTTCGTAAAAATTAAACGGTTGCGTAAAAACCAATATACATATTGAAAGTATGTATACATAGAAAGTTATGGCACGTAATAATTTTTTAGTCATTCCATATTCGTCCCATTTACATACATGTGTCGTCTTTCAAATCTTAAGAGTTTCACAAGAGAAGAATGTTTAAATGTGGATAGTTTTTACGTAAAAGAATACATACCTTATAAGAGAAATACAATATGAAAAATAAATTGAATGTTTTTAGACACCGCCAAGTTTCGAATACCCCCTAACATAAACATTTGTACAGCATCTATTTCTTTTTTATGGTTTGCCTATTGCAATGCAAAGTTTTTTGATAATGTTCATTTAGGAGCAAATACCAAATACGCGATCCAAATTATAAACATTGTTAAATATGCAGTTTAGATATGTACATAGGCTAGAAAAATTGTTAGTACACCGCTGCATTTTTGTAATTAAATACTATTTAATTAAGTTTGTCTATATAAAGTTTTCTATCATCTAACGGTATCTTTATACGATTACAACTATTAAATGGTAGAAAACATGACACGGTTGAATATAATTAAGTAGTACCTAAATACAAAAATACAGTGGTATGGTAATACTTTTTGTAACCCCTGTACACACGCAAATTATTCTGTTTTCGGATAATCGATCATTCACATAGTCGCAATTCGGATAATCGACGTCCCATTGTATTTTCAAAAATACATAACACATTTACACTGTTTACAGATAATCGCCGATAATCTTAAAAAATTCCCTGTTATTAATTTACACAACTTTTATAAGAAATAATAAATGGATCATTATTACTTGTACTTCTAGTAGTAATATTCCTGAGACTGCAATAACGGATTTTGGTTCGGCGAACGTGCAAAGGAATGCCGAGTTTGTGCAAACGGTAGCTTTTGAAAAGCGTATGATAGCGTGAAACGAAGACCGGAAGGAATTATGCTCGCTGGAATCGAGCAACAACCGGTCTGTCGATCGGGGCTTACATAATAACAAGAGGATCGTGCGATTTCGATCAATTATATTCTTCAATAGGGAATTAGGCTATCATTTCTTGTTCATTCTAATCGAAGGAGATATCGGTCGTTTCATCTCATTTAGGTAAGCAGATTCATTTGCTCCTTTAAAGCACCATCATTTTAAAGGAGGCGATGCTTAATCTGGAGAAAGTCGTCCTCTTTATTGGTAATACGTTTCATCATATGTTGCATACGAACTATTGTTCAATTATTTTTAAATTTATATACAAGATACTAATTATCAATCATAATTAGACTGCGCATTTTTATGCGAATTTATATATTTATTAAGAAAATTAAAGAAATGAGACCTAAGTAAAAAGCAGAGTAAAACGTTCAAAATTCAAGTCTCAATCTAATGCTCATTATTCAATTAATACTTAATCTGACTGCGGTCTTCGAGATTTTATTAAATTTAAACGCATCCTTCTTTCTTTAGAAACGCTTTATAATTGTGAGAAAAAGCAACGTGAATATAGAAATTGAAACTTAAATTTACGAATGCTGATAAAAACTTTTTTATGTTCATCTCAAAACACAAATCGAACATTACAGAAAAATTGGAACTCGTTTGGGTTAGTAATGATCCGAAGAACGCAGTAGACGTAAAATATTAATTATCAACAATAATATCACTGCAAAAATTCAACAATGAAATAAATTACTAATATTCCTTACATTAACGGGTTTAGTGTACAGATATCTAGTGTATTATAGATATAGCGCCATTTGTATGCTTAGCAAAGCAATAAAATGCTCAACATAAAAATCTTGCTTTTCATTTACTATACAAATACAATTTATTGTACATTCCTTCATCGTAATTTCTTCAGCTATAGAATACCAGTCAACAATAAGTTTTTACGAACTTTATTCAACTAATATTCATTTAGTACCCATTGTTCATCACATACGATGCATGGGTCAGTGAACGCGTTAATAATTACAAAATAAGAATTCTAAAATTTAGAATGCTCAATTTAATACTCGAATCAACTCTTATTCACGCGATTTCAAAATTTACACGAAAGCTACGTCCACTTCCGGTCCCGAGAGGGAAACTAAACCAAACTAAGCTTCCTCCACGACTGTGTCTATTACAATCGCGATGCAATCGTTACGAAAACAGGTATTCTAGCACGAAAGAGATCTACTTCAAGTAAAATTCGACCTAAGTGCAATTATTGTTCTTCGACGACCAGACGCAACGTCCGACAATTGGTGCGCTCCCACAACAGCACCCAAGGTGCGCTTCTTCGACGTTTCGTTCGCGTTGGAAGTGGCAAAGATGTTACCACCACCTTCCAGTGTCGTCCTCCCTTCTTCCAGGCTTTGTGAAAAGTTTGCGGCGGTGAAGTTTCTCGTGCCTACCAGTCTACCTCTGGATTCTGCTCAAATAAGTGCGTGTCGGCGGAATACGGGGTTGGGTACGCACAGGAAAAATTAAAAATATATATATATATATAAAAAAAAGAAGAAACAGTTGTATTAGGGGTTTCTTGTGTTGTACTCTCGATCGTGTTTCAGTGAGCGTTTCTCGCGTGGCGTGGCCTCTTCAAGGATGCACGACGCCTGAATAACGGGGATCTCCCCAAGGGTAGGTGAACGACATATTTACACACACCATCGTCTTTGCTGAGCAATTACGCATCGTAATTTGATTCTGTCACATTTTCCTTTACACACTTCTCTAAAGTGGTACATACTGCTTTTCTTAGTATTAGTTCATCTCATAAGTAATGCTATTTTTTAGATTTCTTTAACACTAGGTTTACGGAACCCGTCCATTTAGCGGATTTCAGATTTCATGCACAGTGCTTAAAAAAGGTATTCGCACATGCTACAACTTTTCAATGTGTTGTTCTTCGATTTGGTTCTACGTTTCATTTCCCTAACGGTAAATTTTTACAGTCGCTTAATACTACAACTAAATTATGGGAAGGTTAATATATTCGACTTTAATCAAGTAGCATTTAAATAATAAAAATAGTATAAAGTTACAGAAAAATTATATTACTATTTGCCATTTTATGTTGATCTTGACTAATGTAATGGAAAAAAATTAACATCCTCTCTCCCCTAACCCTGTAATACCTATTTTTTCGGAAGCGCGTCAAATTATATAATCAGTGCCCTTAAATCTAGTGTTAAAATATCCTAACATTTTCTGAGCAATCGGAAAAATCATAGAAAACAATGTTTAATAAATCGAGGAAAAAAACAAATGTAAGCATTAACCCTTTGCGTGCGGAGCGTTTCTGATGTAAAAGTAGTACTTTTACATAAAGTTAGTATTATACTTCTTTATCTACGTAGCATTAAATAGAATATTTATACTTCTCCCAAACATGTGTTTATCTCAAACATTGGTAATTTTTATTCATGTCGCGTTTACAAAATAAGATCATATGCTAATGCTTATATGTGTCCATAGCACGCAAAGGGTTAATAGTTTGCACTTTAAATTAAATGAGAAAACGACATTACATATAGGCTGATCTAATATGAGGGCGTGGGCAGTGAAGGAGGTTCTTTCAGTATAATGGTCTTCGTCATGGTGTTATGAGTACTTTTGTATGGTACTTGATCCAATACTTTTGCAATGTTGGGTGCAATTACATGTAGAGAACAATTATAAATGGTTATGACTATTAGAATTTTAAATAGAATTTTCCCATTTTGTAATTACGAAGAAAATTTCACTTGAAGAATTTTATAATTTGGTTGAAATGATTTTCTACACAATACAAATTATTAATAATTTAAGGTGGTCTAATTGTGCGACTCATTTTCTCCCCCATATGCTCGACACAATTCGATATATAAATAATTTTGGCAACCACCAATTGTTGCAATATATTAAAATATATTATAACAACAGCATACATTTAAAAGTCCATTCTTTTCCTCGTATGTTTGATATGATTTGACAAACAAAAATTATTAGTAACAATAATTATTTAACAGCACACATTCATATTAAAAAGCTCATTGTTTAATATTAGAATATAAAACAACCACACATTCATATTAAAATTCATTATACAATATTAAAATATAGCAACACACATTCATTTTAAAATTAATTGTACAATATTTACACAATTTAACGACACACATTTATAATAGAATTCCTTTTTTGATAATACATTATGTTATATAAAATATTACCCCTACAGAATTCTTCAATTATGTTTTCTATTAAATTATTGGGTCACAAACCGATGGTTCAGACCCTTTCTGGACAAAATTAACGTAGGAACAACTTCGTTCAACTATACATAACAGCCACCCTTTCAGCTCCTTTATATCTATTTGCTTATCAAATTTAGAAGCGAGAAACTATAACCCTCCAACGCCACCTGTGTGCAGACACGGTTACTATTTATTCAGCTATATATACCTCTGACAACTACACCTGCGTCTCAAAACCATAATTTATTATATTACGTTTTCCCCCTTTTACCACAAATGTCTTTTTTATATATTTGCTTCACTCATAATCAATTTGTTTAATATAATACAGTCCTTTTGTGGAACTAAATTGTTTGCCTAAATGGACCATGAAATTGGAGAATTAAAAGAAACCGAACAGAATATTAAAAGAAAAAAAAAACGTATAGCGAATAATGGTCCGTTATGAAAGTAGTATATATAATTGAAGCTAGTATAACTGCGGATCGAAGCGTGAAACTGACTGAACAGTTGCATTATCTCTACTCCTATTTATGCAAGAAATATGTAATCAGTCATGCGTTCAACGGTGTAAATTAACGTTATCTCAAAACATGCAACAAATATTGATTATCAACGGGCCATTACTGCAATTATGCTTAACAAACGGATATGAGTGTAATTAATTACGTTAATATGTGCGATGGTATTCGTGCGTGCCTTTGCAAATTATTATTTAATAACGATAATTATGTAACGATAAATTTGCAACAGGCCTCATCGTTCAGGGGTCGACCATGGGTGGAGTACAAAGCGGAACCCATACCCTTGGAGAGGCATTATGGGTGCACGAAAGGCAACGTCAAAAATGCCATCGGTGAGTTATTTCTTCGCATAAATATTCGGTTGTTCGAAAAGTTCGTAGCGTTTGCGACAGTGTCGACATTAAATCGTTTTGTATAACGTGAGATGGGAGGAAGACTTTTTACGAATTTTTGTTAAATACTGACATCCTTAATTCGGATAATTGCGATGCTTGGTTGGTCACCTTAATTACAATAACTGAAAAGGAACATTTGGAATTACTCAAAAGAAAACGCGAGGTCTTTTTAACACGGCAATGCTGGGAAAACAAAATTGTTAAACTATAACTAGGACATTCTAAACGTAGCAGTAATACTAGATCTTTTGTACATACAGCTTTGAATTTCTTTTCTCTAAAAATCTCCGCAGTCTTGTCATCATATTCTTCTTACCTTCTCTGTTATTTGCCAAGAATATGTTACCCTCTTTTACAAGTAACCATTGCCCTAACTTGGTCCCCTAACCTTATGCTACCCCATATTCTTTTAGATGAATCTTCTGCTAACTTGTCGCTATAAATTCAGAACAGCGTGGGGTTCAAAGTACATCCTTGTTTTACGTCAGTTTTTGTCCAAAATTCTTTTGTGATTTCCTTTCCTATCTCCATTACGTTCCTCACTTCTTTTTGTCAGACCCGCCCTGATCTCATTTTTTCTCACTATTCCCAATAGAGTTTGCCTGTTTACACTGTATAGTGTTAAGGTTAATAAAAAAAGCGAATACTTTTCCTGCTTATTTTTGTTAATTTTTTTCCTACCATATGTTGCAACAGACATATGTTGTCCGTAGCACTTCGCTTTTTTCTGAAACCAGCTTGCGATTCGCTCAATATGCTGAGCATAGCAGCACTATATTAGTATTTGTTTTAGTTATTAGCAACGAAAATTTTATTAATAACCAGAAACTTAATATGTACAACATAGGGACTGAAAATCTATTTTGCAGAATTTATTTCCGAGAAACATGAGAATTTGTTAGGATCCAGGTCTATGAAACTCCTTAATGTCATGTACAATGTTAAATAACAATATGAAACATAGTGATTGTTCTGTAATGCTTTTGAATATTTTTCAAATATCGTTACGAACTTTCCGAACAATCTAATAAATTTCTACGAAAAGGTAGCCGAGGTCGTAATTTTAAATGTTAAATAATAATACTGAAAGTTTTAGAAGTACGATGGAATCCGCTTACTGTGATTACTTCGATACTTATAATTTTTATAAAAATAACCACTGATAAGATTATATGGAGAATAGAAAATGTTGATCATTGAACTCAATATATTACAAATAATTATGACTAGACTGCGGAGTTTTATGCATTTATTGGAAACTTAAAGGTACAAAAAAGTACGGGACGTATATACTCTGCAAAATTATACAAAATATCTAAAATGTAACAGAAATGATTATATTCAAATGGTGAAACACCCCTTATTTAGGCTACTTCTACAAATTTATTTGCGAAGATATGAATTTCCATAAAAATCCGCAGTCTATTTATGACATTTATATACAGGTTAATGGGTATACTATCGATGTTATTCAAGTTTGCTGGCTGCATGAAGTAGATGCACCAATAAACGAACACTTAAGGAAATCGTTGGCTCTTTAGCTCGAATTTCAGGGATTAATAGCATTTAATGAGTATTCCGATGATTCAAACCCGATTCTTTAATATCTGAACTTTCATACAAGACGTACAAAGAAGAAATAGGAGGGATAAGTACTTAAATTAAAAAGCCAGAAATATTTATTTCATCGATAAATGAACATTGTTAGCTAATGGATACCAGTGAATAAACACTTTTAACTAATGAATGAACATTCATTCATCGGTGTGTGTATGTGTTCATTTATTGGTGCATTTTATATAAAGTATTTTAGAACCGACTGGTTATGATAACAACAGCGGATTGATACCATTATCCGTGATTATAATAACCGGATTCCACTGTTTTTACACAATAATGGATCTACAAACAGAAATCTTTTACCGGTGTTTAAAATAATTTCTGGAACTATAATAATCATCCCTCAAAATCTACGTTACAATTATTGCGCATCATCGTTACAAAATTCTTCTTAATTAAAGCACGTGTAGCAAGAGGTTGCCAGGGGCGAAAAAAGAGAAAAGACAGGAGAAAGAAATTAAGTACAATAGAAATTAACTGCGCCGTAAGTTAATTGCGCTGTAGCATAATGGAGAGGCAACGGCGCTGGCCCAGATTTTTAATGAACTCGAAAAATCGCCTGGAACTTTTCTACGGTGTATAAATATCAGAGCAGAAACTATACACTGTACAGTGATGGCCGACGTTGATATTACTTTAATCTATTCTCGGTTATCTTTCATTATTCACTAGGATCGCTGTACTCTCCGTTGCTTAGGCACGAGGAATGCCACGGAGAATTATGCTAAGCATTATGCTAGGCCACGGCAGAATAAGCGGCTCCAGTTTCCGAGTTGCTTCTCAGCAAATTCTTTTGAAAAAACGTACGATAGTTCGAAACCGTTCGATCCCGTTCGAACGAGATACGATCTTATGATTAGACGATTAATTGTTAATTAGTGGAATTTCGACACGGTTAGGTTGCGCTTATTAGTGCCGTCGTGGTCTAATTACGCGATTCCCGGCGAGACATTGCGCGCGATTCGCGCTTTGAACGATCCCGCTTTCGGCTCGCGTTTTGCGCGCCAAGCATGTAACCTCCGGCTTATATACCTTCTAAGATGATGAATTGGCGCATGCGCTAATGATCTGCGCGCGCAGGCTGCGCCTGCGTTATCGCGCTAAGCAAAATTTAAAAATCAAATCACAGACGAGGTACAAAGTTAAGTTATCTTAGGCCGACAGTGGTACCAAAATTGGTATTTAGTGTTTTTTTACTATAGATTGCGTATCGCGTATGTCAAAATAAAATTACAGTTGAGTAGGTTTTAACATTTTAATACATTTTTACGTAACAAAATTTGAACAACATGATATAAATAAATATTGCAATAGTTAATAGTACAATTGTGTGTGATATTTTTTAGAACAGGGTATTATACATAATACAACACCATATTCTTAATATTCGTTACGTCCTATTCTTATACTTCGCGGATAAAGTCGTTTCCATGACAGATACGTAATGTACAAGGTTTTAAACTCGGGATAAACAAGTGAGTCGATACAGAGGCGTATCGTTAAAAGATTACTTTCAGGAAAGTCACTATAGTTGCATATCGTAGCTAAAAGTTTTAAAAATCAGAATTTTCCGAAGAATATCTTCCTTTTTATTACTTGAAAGGGAATGTAAACACTATTAAAGTGTTTCAACATGCAAAATGTTAAAGCAAACGCAAAAGTTGTACAACAAAGTGGGATCTCGAAATCCCAAAACTGTATAACAAAACAGTATAATACATTGGACGACAGGTCTATTTTGTACCTTGTCTGGAATAAAACACTTTTGCTGTTTTCAGAAAACTAGAATATTTGCTTGGATGAAAGTAGAAATTGCGGGGAGAGTTTGTTGGTACAATTTTCTCGATTTCTTCGTATTTTCTTTTTAATGTAGAGTACAGAAAATGCAAAAATTGTGCTTATTGAAGGAAAAGAAATTGAGTTAAGTGTGGAAAGTATATTAACAATAAGTGGAATGAGATTTTATGATGTTTGAAGTATCGTGTGATTGCATTGAAACAATTTTCCAGCGCATGCGCGTAGACGACGAAATTGGGCGTTGTTAGCGAGCGCGGGGCGCGCAAAATTTGAAAACAGGTCAGGAAGAAAATTCGTAGCAGAAATTTCGATATGTGACGATTAGGCTGCGGAATTTTATGCAAATTTATTTCTTTATAAACAAAAATAAAGAAGTGGAAGATAAATAGAGGGTAGTTTCATTCTCTAAGTATTAGACTACCTTCTCTAATTTGACCATTTCATATATTTGTATACACTGCGTTTGTTCTGTTGCACGTTTTTACCTATTTAATCTTTCCATAAATGCATAAAAATCTACAGTCTAGTACTGATATAATTTTACTGGTAACTCCTGCTTAATTTTCCATTTACAGCTATTGTAATGCTAATTGTAGGTTCATTATTTTTCTTTTCGTTTAAAGCGTGCTTTCCCTAAACCGATTCACCTTAATAACCATAATAAATCGTCTTTCACGATAACTCATATGCTAGTGGAAATGAATTTCACTGCGAAAAGTGAAGGAGCATAAAATACGATTAAAAAATGTTAAACCACGTTAAAACAATTTAAACAATTCTCTAAAGGTACAACTGTACTTGTTAAATTTACTAATCATGGTAGTGACGGTCGCAATACGTAGTTTGGAAGATTTATACAGAAATTTTTAACATTTATTGAGAACTATTCTAGTTTATTCATTTAGCATTTGGATAAATTGCATACGCGCGTGGTAGTTCCGCTAATTAGTTGCTTCTAGAAACTCGAGAAATTCTATCTCCATGTTCGTGATGCCGCTAACGAGTCCGCCGAGTGTGTTTGCACTGGAATTTTGCCTTTATTCCTCATCTGCACGCCACTGATTCGTTTAATTCAATTATTCTCCCGTGTAAACAGGAATGACAACGAATTAGGGCGATGTCGATTCTCGTGTAACGTCGTTTCGAAACAAATAACCGTAGAAAATGAATGACGATTTTGCTAAAATTTCGAGTCACGTAATTAATTTGATCGCCGCTAATGAAAAGCAAATGATCGTTCCGGACAGTAGCTTCCAGCGTAATTACAACCGGAACTTCCTTCGGTTTCGTATACTTTGTATCGGGAAACCATTTTTAGACCCAATGAAAGCGTTCCCGTTAATGCAATTGAAAACGAGTAAAATTCAATTAATCAGTTTGACTGGTAAAAATTATACACTATACAAGATGTTTTCGCTAGAAGAGGTCATCCGATTATGTTCTATATTCTGCATTTACATAAAAGATTTGAACATTTAAAAAAACCGAACTCTGAAATAGCACGACACCTTGTATAATTTAATTTATGACATTATAATTAAAGTACTTACGTACGAAATATTTTCTCCGAATATGATGCAGAGATAACTCTATATATATACATACATACATACAGTGACTTACGAAATTGATCAAATGCTTTCCTATATTATATTTCCTATTTGAACGAAGAAAACTTTGCAAATATATTTAAAGTGCAATTTGAATTTTTATGTTTCCCTCATTCGAGACTTGATTGCTCTAAAAAAGTTATATTTTAAATAACTTTGTAATGCTATTTGATGAATTCCGTGAGTCGCTGTATATGTATCTACTTTCTCTAACATTTTTTCGCTCCTTTAACTGAGTAGAATTGTAATAATTAAGTGGCCTGTTCTTATGTTAGTAGAACATATAATAAATGGAGATCACTTCTAGCTTTTTATAACTGAACTACGAATATTTACGTAAATTCATATCATTTTGAGTAAATCTAAAGGAGCGGATCTTAAACGAAAATCTGCTTGATGCTCTAAATATTGTAGTTTGTGCTTTGCTTTGAATATTTTATATATTCATGCATATTATATGCAGCTTGATCTTTCTTGCAGATTTAAGTTTGCCATAAATGCATAAAAGTCTCTAATTTGCGTTTCTACTCATTGTAAACGGGCTTTTCACTCTTTTCCAGCACAGAAATACCGAGTTCAAAGTTTCACAGAACAAAAATTACAATACTATAGTGTAGTATTATTGGAGTACTATTATAGTGTCATTTAATATTAATTTAACTATTTCACTAATTAGTCTATTTTAGAGAAATAGTATAATTATAATACTATTATAGTACTATTCATTATATATAATAATAGTATTTATCATATATAAAAATGATAATAACGAGATCGCACGCAAAGTATTAGTTTGAGTATTTGCAACTTAAACAATAGAATAAAAGAAGCAAAAGATGACAGATACTTATAACTTGCAGAACTTACAATTATTTCTATAACCGTATTTATTAAATACCTTTTGTCTATTTCGACAACCATTAAAGTTTCTACAATTTTAATCAAACGTCCACAAAGTGTTCACCAAAATTGTACACATAATCTATTATTATACCAGTCGGTATACGTTGAAGATACCTAGGGGTTGAGTTGAGTTTCCCGCAATGCACGCGAGCGATCCTTCACGTTTCGCGTCGATTTCCATCACGAATGTACAAGATTGACAGGAAAATTGAGGCTCGAGCTAAAATCAACAAACGCACGACGGATCGTTAATTAGCGCGGTCGATTCGCGACGTGATGCTCGGTAGAATCGAAAGAACGAACGAGAGAACGGGGGAGGAGAGTCCGGCACAGCGGAACACACCGGATATCCGTTTTGTCACGCGTCTCTGTCTGTTTCACTAACGTGCACGCAACTGCGTACAGGACAAAGGGTCGTGACAGCGTGCATCGAAATTTGCTCGCTTCGGAACACAGTCATTCCTGTTCTGAAAACGTGAAACGTCGCTAACGTCCCGTGGATGTGTACCATGCCGGTTCGTCATGTTCGCGGTGAAGATCGTTTATTGCCAGGTGACGATGGAGTTTGTGGAAAATCCCGAAAAATCCAGGTACTATTCATAGTTTTCATTCTTAACGCCTCAACGTCAAAGCTCGTGAGCGTCACGGGCTCGTTTGAATTGTGTTTCTGTGTTAAATTAAGACGTCAGCTACAGAAACATCTTAATCCAAGTTACAATTGTTTTTTGCGAATTTCGTCATACTCGTATTCTTTGTCTCTCTATGTGGAAGTATATGGATCTTTAGAATATGCGTTTAAGGTTTGATATAATTGTTTTGCGCAGTATATTTTGTAGCGAGTATTAGATTGTGGATTTTTATGGATTTATAGGAAATTTAAACGGCCGAAAAGTGCAAATTGCACGTAATATGCAAAAATATATAAAATATCAAAAATACATGTTATTATCAGTTTGCAGATCTTTATGCAAATTCATATCTTTATTAATAAAATTAAAGAAACTGAATCTAACCGAAGGATTGTTCCTCCCTCAAAACACAATACCTTTTACTTTAAATGTTTGTATATTTTTGCATATTGCATGCTGTCTGCGTTATTTTACATATCTAAATTTTCCACAAATGCATAAAAATCCGCAGTCTAGCCATTATACAAGGACGACCAATAAAGTTTACAGCCTTGAATATTCATTGAATGAAAAAAGTATTCATACGTCATGGTATTCTTATTCTTGTTGACAATATCCTTTTTTTGTGTAACGCTAAACTAAAATCTAGATACATCTTGAATACATTTTGACTGAAAGCTAAATTCTTATAGATAATGAAGTATAAATTAATGTTAACTAGATATTGTTTCAGGAAACATATTTCTAATGAAAGTAAAGAGTTAATCGAGTGCGAGCATTTTGTTCCAATATTGTATTAAAAATTACAAAAAATGAGAAAACAATATTCCGAATAGAAATTATTTAAACGATAGCACCATTTTCATATCAGATCCGTTTAATTCGAAAGATTTCTTTCTGTTACTTTTACAATCATTATTAGTGTTTCTCCATTCTGGATTCAGAAGGTAAACTAATCATCTATTGTGGATCCATTGTTTAATTTTGTTGACAAAAATATGAATTTGTGTGAACATCCGTAGTCTATTAATTATTCAGCTGTGTTTTGTGAAGTGAAGTTTTATGTTACGTGTGAAGAAACACTCAGCTGGAAGCAAAATCGTGTCGATGGGGAGATATTAGGTGAAAATGGGAAACGCGCGTGAGCAAGAAAAACATTTTCGGAAGTAGGGTTTTCTTTATACCGGCTGAAGTAAAACAATTATTTCCGGCTGGAAACGAGGCATTCACATTTTCTCTAACTATAAAATCAAACTTCGTTTGATTATCTGTAATCATTAGAGATGTATATCTCTTTTGATCTTTCATAAAACATTGCTTCGTATAAAGAAGCGCAAAAGAATTCATTTTGCGCTCGAATGCTTTTATAGTCGCGAGATTTTAATTTGATCTCATTAAGATTTTCTCTTTTTCTCTTATAAAACGCACAAAGGCGTATACAGGAAATATTTTCCTTTTTAATATCGTTGAATTCCATGATTCGCTGTAAAAGAGAGGAGAAGATGATCGGTTTAGTTAAAGGGTTTTCTCTTTGAGGCACGTAGGCTCGTATGAAATTCTTTTGTGAGAACACAGGAATTGCATTGTGCAACTTCCTGTGTCCTGCTCGGTGGCTCTGTTTCCTGACCTTTCCGATGTCAGGAGGAATCACGCGACGACGAGCAACTAATGTTACTTTCCATTTTATTTAACAAAAACTGCGACACTCTTCACTTGACGCCTCTTCACATCTAATGACGCTACTTCCTTTCTATACTCAATCTATTTTCAACGATCACAATCTTAGTCATAAATCACCATGCGCAAATGCGAAAGACATTATTTGTTACTAACGATGAGACCGATACAATTTTAGATCTAATAGAAAATTGATAACAGAATAGCAGCATTTAAATAGGGTATTTCGTTAAGAATATAAGTTGCATGTAAGATATTATGAAAACTTTCATTTCAAATTATGCCTTTCCATGTTTCCATGTCATGGAGAAAAAAAATTCGCTTTCGATATTTAAAGTACAATTTAGGTACAACAAGAAACGTATTCGTAACGTTAACACATTTTAGCATAATAATAAACTAAAGATTAATATAACTATATTTTTAATTCCAAATATTGGTTTGTTTACGAACGAATCAAATTTGAAATTTTGTAAATTGTAAATAATATTAATGAATCTTTAAATAACAACGGTATACATTTTTCTAAAATACATATATTCTTAAATAAAAAATATCATAGAAAAAGATAGATTATTCGAATTTTGTATTAAAAATCAGCACGTAATTTTTCCAGCATTTAATAATTTATTCTTCTACCTATAATGAGTAATGAAAATATTCGAACTTCATGGTGCATTTAGACAAATCGATTTACATCTCCAGAACAGAAACATTCATTAATTTGACGACTGGCAAACTTTATAGGAAGCAACGTAATATAATTCATTATACAAGCTTTTAATTTGAACAAATGTTTAATTGTATTTTATTAATGAAATTTTAGATACGAAATTGAAAATAAACTTAGCAATCCCGTGGCACAAAGAAACAAATCTAATAACGGTTTTGTTCTACGATTAATTATATGTGAAGAAAAGAAGTTCATTTTGTTTCTTCTGACATGCAATTTACTGTGGTTAGCAAAAACATTAAATCTGTTGCATTATTTAATATACATTGTATATTCTAAGCCGACGTATCTTGATTACTCTAATCAATCACTTTAATTTACTTTTCTTTTAATATCTTGGAATTAACGCGTCTTATAGGCTGATTGAAGTATGTTTTTTGAAGAACTTTCAAATTCATTTTCATGTCTTTTTAAATGTAACCTTATAATTCTCCTTCGATTTATCTTTTTTAGCTGACAAAAAGAAAAATTCATCAAGTGAGTGCAAAAGTTTTGATGCGTTCAATCATAAATGAATAAATTGCATTATTCCAATAAAAATGATTTATTTAACCACCCCGACAGTTACTATTGCTTTACAACTCCTGTCTTGTCATTTTAATAGCAGTCAGGTTTATCATAAAATGTGCGTCTGATATTTCTAAAAAAAAAAAAAATAGAGACACGTCTTTCATACGATTTATTGAAACTTTTGCACTCACTCAATATTTTTTCTGTCGTTAGATCACAATATTTTTCAATGAATATGTTCCGTTGAAACATTGTTTACCTGAAAAATCAATATTTCATGTAACTTTTTCGCTGTGGCGTATTTTGATAAAAAAATATACAGAACTCGTTAAAATACTGAATTGCATTGCGTTAAATTTTTACTCTTCTTCCAATTCTTTCCTATTCTCTAGATAACAAAGAATTTCAAGTGTTTCAAGACACGAATAGTGTTTTTAATTACGAAAATTAATGGCAAAAGCCATTAACGATGCGCTGCATGCGAATTTGTTAAGCGCCTGTAAACGTCGATAGTAATGAAAGGGTTTGATTGATGCGATTCCGTAATACATAATCGATACACTTCGATATTCGTGAGCGTTCAGCTTAAAATCGATTGGTTGATCCTGGTGGAAGATTCTATTTACGTAATATTATAATAGCATCGTTACACGCACGAATGTATTCTGTATTTCTTAGTTTTCACGGCGAGCACGAAAAGTTACGTAAAAGAAGCAGCGAGCTTCGAAGCGTGGAAATATTAAAATTGATGTCCACATTAGGTAAGAGTAGCTCCTCGATTGGAAAGAATCCTCTGACTGCATCGAATAGCTGCTCTCATTCATTTGCATGCGTTGCAGCTTTATGCGTTTTTTCTCCGAGACTTTTACTTCTTCATTACCCTTAAAATTGAAATGCACTGCTGAAAAGTTGATTTATTACCCTGCCTTCGTATCGCTTGACAAACGGAACGATACCCTCATTCTGTTTGTCTACTTCTGAAGATTTTTACATAATTTCCATCCTTATACATCGTTAGGATTATTTTTAATGGACATGAGTTGAAACATAACTAAGAGAATTTTGTGAAGCCTCAAAACTTATAACAAAACAAATACTTTATCAGCAACTGAATGAAAACTTAGCAAATCCTTATCAAAAAATTGAACTATGAATCTTGATTAAATATAATTCGATGAAAGTTAGACGACGGAAATTATTTTTGGACAATGCTTTTTCTGAATGTTATTTGGAACGGTATATATAAATTTTCAATTAAGAAATAAATGTTATTTCCGCAAATAATCAATATTTCAATTCACTATTAATCGATCAGAACGAAGAACATAAGATCGATTGAAATACATCGTTTATGAAAGAACTATTTTTAAATTACTATTTGAAATAAATTTCACCCAGGTCTGCTTCAGAGCTCTTCAATTATACTCTTTAATTCATCATATATGAAAAAAAATCTTTTACCTTATTTTATTTAGTCAGTATTCTATTTTCAATTTTTGAAAAATGTACAAGAATTCTATTTTTAACAAACGTTTGATTTTATCGAGCGCCTAACAATTGCAAAAGTCTACACTGCATTTTAAAAATAAAAAGATACATCAAAGTTTGTCTGTTTGCCTAATAAATTTACGTAACGGGGACTGTAATATACTAAAATCACGGAAAGTTGGTGCCTAGGAATAAACATTGTGGGCACGAGAAAATTTTCCAGCTCGCGGTTCGCGAACCGCAGCCTCTGCTGGATCACTTCCGGTGCGCGATTCCTCCATCGAAAGTGATTCCAATCGATTCCGACACGTAAAGGACGTCAATGACCCTGTCACTGGGTTGAATTACACGTGCTACTTGAATTACTTCTCGCTTTCACGAAATTAATTTCTCCTCTTTTATATATACCAATGGAGCGCGAATTATCGATTAGGTAGAACCGGAAATGGCGCCCCGACCAACAGCGGAGTATTCGAACTGATGCTAACGCCAATTATAGCCATAAGAATTCATTGCGAAACATTTCTGCGATTATCACAGGCAAAATAGTACGCGCCATATTTGAAGAAAATTTTAGTTTATGCATTAATTAAGCTTTAGAATATGAAACCTATTCATTTATTAGACAAAAACGCACGAAGATAAATTTCTTTTGTTTAACCCTTCTTTGAATTATGGGGCCGTGGAAATTCAAATTCAGCACGTTTCAATGGGTGTTAATGTAGCTATTTGAAAATTTATTTAATCCTTTATTGTCTCAGTAAATTTTGACTATTACTATGCATTTAGTTTGCATTTATTCAAAAGTGCACAGATTTAATACTAAAGGTAGGATTTTTATTTTATTTTTTGAAATTCGGGATCGCTGAAGCACTAAGCTATTATACGCTATGGTTTGACGCAATTTCGTATACCAATTGAAAAATTTTATACCGACATTACTATTTCCATTTTTTTACAATAAAATTCCTATCACTTCGACAGCATATAATTTGTTCTTCCGTGTTATACGGGATAAAAGCTGTTTCAGTTGATTCGTAAAACCTTTTGTTAACATCGTGAATCATACCTGAATTCACACCTGGATTACAGGTGATTCGAACGTTTGTTGGAGTACGATTCGAGAGGGTTGGTGTGATTCACACGGAAGCTATTGTTTCGTATGGGGAGGAAATGGTATCCCTGGTAACTTTGTGATTCATCGAAAAGAGTGGTGAAGGAGGGATGAAACTAAGCTATAATTTTTTTAGTTCAATCTTTAGTTGAATATCAACCGTGAACGAAGTTACTCGATATTTCTTTTAATTTTTATTGTAGTATCTAATAGCAATAAAGTATTAGGATAACGTTGTCGGTTTATCAAATATTTTTCAACTTTTTTACACCAAATCAATCGGATAACTTTTGTGCACTTTTTAAAAGTGGCAGTGAAAAATTGATGTGTTTTCACTTTTGACGTTGTTGTCCTTATTATTAGGTTATTCCGTAAGTAATACGAGTATTTCTTTTTCTCCAAAAAAAAGTAAAAGAAAATTGATTATTAGACTGCGCATTTTTATGCAAATTCGTATCTTATTAACAGAATTAAAAAAAGATGAATCCAAGTAGAAGATTGTTTCGCCTTTCAAATAAAATAATATGAATATTATTTTGGGTATCTTTGGTATACTTGCATATTGTGCGATAGGTGTAATTTTTTATAAAAATCCGCGGTCTATTGATCATTATATTTAAATGTAATTTGCAATATTCTTCTGGTGATGTCCACCATTTAAGTGTGGAAATCGAATTAACTCGTCATTTAGATTGGCAATATTTTGGACTTAATAATTAAGTTGCTCAAGAAGCTCAAGTTTGTTTGATATCTGAATACGTTTATATTAAAAGAAATAATATTATTCACTTTTACATAAACAAAACAAACTAATCTACAAGCGATATTCCACCCTTAAAAATATTTTGATTAAGGAACTATTGAGTGAACGGTTTAACTTAGTCAAGTATGATTGACAATAATGACATCTAATGTAATAGTAAAATAAAGAGTGAATCTCTTGACGTACTATTAAACTGGAAATAATTCCCTACACCTTTAGTATTCAATTTATTCCTACTTTTTATGCAAACGGTCTCAAGTCACTGTAAAATGCATAGACTTGTTTCACTTCATGTTTTGTGATTATGCAATTTCAAGCATGATTAAACGAGCCGCTCACGGTCAGAAGCCAAAGCGA
The DNA here is from genome assembly GCA_028830335.1 of Eucera pruinosa. NCBI lineage: Eukaryota > Metazoa > Arthropoda > Insecta > Hymenoptera > Apidae > Eucera > Eucera pruinosa. Next base: position 7,954,082 of record JAMYCR010000015.1, on the reverse strand, counting down.
TCAGCTACGTAAAATGACTTAAATTAACTTTTGAAAAGTTCAATACTAACTATGTAGCTGGATAATAAAATTCATATATGTAAAATATGGAATTGATCAGTTTGGCCTTTAAGAAACTTATACAGTTATTCCCATTAATTGTATTATAAAAAATGTTCAGTTTTTAATGTTCTATCATCCAGTTGTGAAAAAAACTTGAGACAATATTGCCATTTAAAACACCATTTAAAAACTGAAAAAATGCTGATACACTTGTGAACTGATTTCATCCCTTCAAAGGTACATATATATCCCGACGAACAATTGTTCCACGTACGGTCTATTATGCTCTACGTGCACATGAACTTTCATTAAAATCGAGATTTTCATGTTTGCTAAATTTCACTGTAAGCAGTGTCTGAATATTAATGGAAGTAACTTGTACACGAAACTTGTGCTTGTACGTTGTATCGTTAGTTTTAGATGAAACTAACTTCATAACGTATCAAGAGTATTGTATTCCAGATACAATGCAGAATTTATTAGATACAGTGTGGTATCGTAAAGCAAACATAAATAGCATTTTATCACCAAAATAAATTTCAATTTTTATCGTTTAGCATCCTTTTGGGGACGACGATATTTCCAAACCTTTTTATACACCGTTCGATCAATTCTTTCCCGCGTGTTTTTTTCTTTCTAGAAGTGACAGTGAGAAATTGATGTGTCTTCATATTTCACGTTACTGTTCATCGATTATCGTTTTTCCTACTTCCGATGTGTTTTTGATTAGGAAATATACGAAAACGCGGGTAACGTATTAAGCCGACGCGTCGGAGAAAGCGTGCGAGTATACCGTTGAAAACGCGCCGGATGAATGTTGTGTCGTTAAGCTGCACGTGCATCTGCATACTTTTTGTCGTGACACGCATCTGTGTACACGCTTGTCCTTTTATCAAGAGCGTTTCTTTAAACAAACCGCAATTTCACGTTCGTTAATCCGCTCTTTTAAAATGACTAAATGAAGCTGAGATCTCCCCATCTTTTCCGTATATTTGCGGTTTGTCTTCAAATTATAAGACTATTACCTTTTCCCATTGAAAAAAAAAGTGGAATTTAACAGATTCGCTGTTACTACAATACGGTGCTACATCAAAGGAATTGCGTATCTTTTTATGAAAGATATCTTTGCTGCAATAATGCTATTAACTCTTAATTTGCCATTTTTAATTTATTGCTGCAGAAAGAAGGATAAACGAGACCCGCTAATTTGCCAAACTGATTAAATCCACGAAACGAAAAGTGGAGGAATTAATAAAGTAAATATACATTCTTTTATAAAATTCCTTTTAAAATTTAAATTCAAATGGACACTGTAAAGCGTATTATTACAGGCGAAGCTTTTATCCAACGGCACGTAAAATACATGAAATAATAAATCATTGAAATAACAGTTATTATTTTTATAAATTGCTTATTATTCCGTGGCCAGAAATATTTCTCTCGTTTCGCGGTGTCAAAGCCAATACAAAAAGTTAAGCACGAATCAATTTTGGCATTAAAATGTTAAAATATTAAAAAAGTGGAGTTAATCGCTTTGGTCTATGAATGGTTCAAATGCAATTCCATGGCACCAAATGATCATATTATAATACCTGCTCATAGTTCTATACTATATGGCAACGATTTAATATTTCAATATGATCTTTTTACAAAATTACAACGATTCGAAACATTTAAACCATAACTTTATAATTTTTTAATATGTTATTATTGGAGTATATGAGCTACATAATTGCACATTTTGTTACATAATATTACTCTTCAAATCACGTGGTTGCAACAACAAAGAATATTCAGAATAAAATAAACATGCAAAGAGTGCGTCAATAAGATTTAATGGAACTTATGCGCCAGTAGTAGCAAATGTGTTAAACGGTGAACGATATAAGTGACAAGGACAGTAATTTATATCGTGAAAACCTAATTTTAATGAATCTTCATTACCCTCATAAGAATACCATTTTATGGAAATGTGGAATGCAAGGGTGCAAATTATTTGGTTATTACTGGGTTGAACAGGAAGTTCGTGCTGTTGCCATAAACCACTACAGAATAATTTGTTTAAATCCCCTTTTCATATTAAAAGACTACGTTGTAGGTGTAGTAATAAGTATCTTTATGCAAATTCCACTCCTTATCATCGAAAATAAAGCGATAGAATTTAACTAGAAATTCGTTTTACCCTTTAAATATTATAAATGCATTTTACTTAGAATATTTTGAATATTTACTTTTGCACATGGCACGTATTCTGTAGTTTTTTTACACATTTAAATTTTCCATAATTGCGTAAAGTTTAATAACAAGGCTACACTAATTTACTATTAATAAATAATTCGTTATTTATTTGATTTCTAGTTACAGTTACGTTTATAATCCGATTTCGGAATATTCCATTCCTTTGTTTCTAATATAAATATATCGCATTATTTTCTTAAGAATTTATTGAGAGCGTAAAAGTTGATGTAGAACTTTAAATTGAAAATATGAATAAGTAACATGCAAAAGTAGCCGAGCGTTGCCAAGATATACTTTAAAATGCTCTAGTTTCTTGAATTTTTCAGATGTCGGAATGAAACTTTATACATACTTCTTTGAATATAGAACGCATTGAACGGATGTTCGCAAAAGGGGGCAATGATATATCAATTCAGATCAAATAGAATACATACGTTAAACATTCTTCTGCAGTAAAAGTTCCAATTGCGATCTCTTTATGATCTCAAAGGAGTGCCGCCGTTTACTTTTTTGTTGGCCGTTCGCGTAATAATATAAAAATGCACGAGAGGAAAAACGAGAGGCGCGTGAAACGCGAGCCCGGAGGAAAGGGGCGAAATAAAAGCCGGTCGATCGTTAGGAAAGTATCGTGTCGTGCATATCCAGGTGACTTGGGTGTAAGTGGTACCTAGGCCAAGCGCCATGGTCACTTTCTTCTTCGTGGTCTCACGTGACATTTGCGTTCACGATTCGTTGGACATGAAAAGAAAAACGAGATTCAATATGAAACATTGCATTCCCATTATAGTTATTTTATTAACCCTTCCGCTAGCAATATACACGCTATACGTCCTCAGAAATTGGAAAATCATTCGCTAAAAACACTTTTGTGCACAATTATACACATCTATTTTGGCGTTTATTAAGAATACCAATAAGTAATCCATTACTTTCAAATGGGACGATGAATTACTTTTGTCAAAAGATCGAGCTTTTGAGTTAAGAAGCAAGTGTAGACCAATTCTAAAGTGACAACAATAATGATTACATTTAAGGTAGAATAAGTATTTGGTTTTTGGCGATAATCAATGTTGAGTTTATACAAAAAAGTGGATTATTTATTCGTACACCTAATAGATGTTGATTAATTAATTAGATTTAACTGATTGGTATATAAATTAAGCCTTTGAAAAATATCGATATGGGCCGATACTTTTTAATGCTATCAATTTTATTCTTATTTATAGGCGTTAAACAAGCAATTACGCACACAAAATACATAAACGCTACTGCGTATTCTATATCAGATAAATAATATCTACGTATACTAGTTCCACATTAATACTAATCATGATTGGACCTGATCTATGCATCAAGAATGATTTTAGTTTCACAGGTGGCATAGTGAAAGGGTTAAGTATAAAATACAACTCAATTGATGTGTAAAGGGGGAAATGTTATAAAAAGCAGTTTTAACAGATGAAATATATCCCGCAAAGGAATTATACCTACTAAAAATTTGATATTGAATTTCTGAAAGTCAAAATGACTTAATTTCAATAATTAGGTACTTTCATGTTTCCTAGATATCCACTTTCACGTTTCTGCTACCATTTGTCCTGAAAACGAATTATTTACGAGTTGAAACCTCGTAACGTTAAGAGGGGTGTTCCATTAAAGTTACTCGATCGTTAATTACTGGTGGTTCCCTTGCTCGATGCACCAATTAACACTGTCGAGTATGATTAAACCTAGTTTAGCGATCGTCCTTTCAAATAGCACACTTGAGGATAAAACACTGTGCCGTACCAATTGCATCAAGCGACTACTAATTGAGAGACTCTGGAAAATTCTAAAATTGATGATACTCGCCACCAGACTGTGGATCGTTACGCATTTATGGAGAATTTAAATATGCAAAAAGGCACCTAATGCATATCACGTGTAAAAAGACATCAAATATCGAAAATAAGACATTAGTCACAATATTTAAAGGGTGTAATTAATTTCATTTTAGTCCCATTCCTTTAATTATGGTTTAAAAAAACATGAATTTGCATAAACATCCGCAATTTACTTATCACTATAGACCGATGAAACTAGTTGATCGTTAAAAGAAATGTGTAAAATTACATAAAAACGGGTTTGACTAAACGTAATCTATATTTTTGCACATCATGCGCATTCTGCACTTTAAAATTTTCCATAAACGTGTAAAACTCTGCAGTCTAGCAATTGTAATTTCTCGCAACCCAATGTATCAAATATTTTCTTACTTGCATCGTTCTCTCTCTGAATGCCTCAATTCGTCTTCCTGTTTCTTTTTTCCCCGTACCAAAAGAAACGAATACATCCGCTTAAATATTTGAAACACGTTCCACTAATGTGTCTTTTCGATACCGTTCGATCGAGCGAGAACATTTTCTTCACTTTGTGTCGCAACACGCGACAGGATCGATTGAAATATTCAAGTCGGTCGTTTTAAACGTACACTGGACCGTGTCATGGTCGAATTGTCGCGATAAAACGACGGATAGATTTTGAATTTAACCAGGTCTGTTCTGTGCCGTGGAAAAATCAACTCTCACGCGTGCCGGATATAAAACAGAGTTGTTCTGCTTGGTGTCCGTTGCCCTTGACACGAACTTATTCTATTAAATCTTCGGGGGGATTTCAACGGGAAGTGGAAAAGTAAAAGAGGACCAAATGGTGTCTCCCGGGGGATATCGTGAATTGCAAGGTTTTGTAACACGGCGATAGGAGTATGTGTCCGTTGCCCTGTTCATGGGAGTTAAAGTTTGGGAGTTTTTAGAGCGAAGTTACGCAAGCGAGAGAAATTTCGGCGGTGAAATGGTAAATAACGATTACGGCTACGATATATATGTATACAGGGAGGAAAAGCTTTGTTTTTTGCGAGTGAGAAAAATGAAACGATATGGAATAGGAAAATACAAGTAACTTTCGAATAATAAAACTAATTATTATAGTTTCGTGTAATTCGAAATTATCTATCGGGAGCCGATTAATAGATTTTTCCTATAAATCAGCCTTTTGTTCTCTATATTGTCAATAATAATTTAACCAGTATATAAAACGATACTTTAAATCTTTCTTTTACTTCGTATGTTTCTATAAGATTGAAATCATTCGATATTACCGAATTTTAAGCTTTTTATCGGCCTATTAATTGTCTTAATTCCTAACCAGTAGATAATGTGTTAATATTCATATATATTAGATGTACCAATAACAAATTCACTATTTTCCAATGTATTGTTGAATTTGCTGGGTCAGAAGATCAAGATTTCCTTGGAGTCATCTTTCGAATCGTTTCTTAATCAAATCCTTAATAGTTTGCGTCAGAAATAATGTTAAACATTCCAGAATAAAAGGAATTATGTTTGAGACAGCATAAGTACTTGATATTGTTAAAAATAAATGTATAATTTAACAGAGGAAATAAAAATGAGGATTATTCATTGGTACACCTAATAATTTGAGAATTTTCGAATTCATGTAACTTTAGAACGTCAGAATTTCGAAGTGGTGCAATTGGATGGTTGAAAATCATAGCGGTATAAAACCGTAGTAGCATTGGGCAAATTTTGGTCGGCCGACAGAGTAGGATGACCTCAAACCGTTCATCTTTGGTCGAACAATTTAGTGAATTCAAGCGCAGTTGATTACGTAAATTATGGAAGATCGTAACATTTAGGAGTATTGCTGCTATCAGTGGATAATTAGCAATTGCCTGACGCAAACGCAATTTTACGCAGCACATTAGCTACGTTAGGACTGCGTTTATATTACGCAATTTTTGGTCGAACAACCGAGCCGAAAGTCGTTTCAACTTGATTGAAATCGTGTTTAAACGGACAATTTTGATCGATTTCAGATCGATCTACTCGAATATACTACTAAAAGTTGCTTAATGTGAACGCAGTTTAAACGATAAAAAGACGACGAACATGTAGCTGTAAACTCTTTAATTGAACGATTGTAGATTTTACGGTTTTACACCACTATGATTTCCAACCATCGAATGCTGAATATCGAAGTTGATTATTGTTGAGTATTGTCTCAATCCCCAAGTAATTTACACATTAATACGTCACACAATAAGTCTACTAGACTCCAATCGAAATCTATTGCCATTAAGTATCTATGAAATTAATATAACATTAATTGTTACGTGGAAAAGAGAAATAACACGTGTTCGAGATTTGTATTTGAAAATATTTCATAACTAGGATTCTAAAGGAATTGAACTATAAAGAATTTATATGTTCAATGTTACTAGAAAAACCTCGCTAACTATTTAATATAACATTAAATGTATTTCTCGTTTATCCGCCGCTTTTTCGATCTTTAACTAATTTTGACAATCATATCGTTACTTATTGTATCGTATCGGATATTATTTGATTGCACGCTTGCCGTAAATAACTCTACAAGTCAGATTTAGACTTTGAATAGACTTCTCGGACTTTTAAATCACGCGTACCTAGGCTATACACATATCTGGCAAATAAAATGTAATAATTTAAGTACAAATAAATTATGTAAATAACAAACACATGGTGTAATATGTATTTTTACCACAATAACATCGTGAAACTAATAAAATTTATGTAATCCGGTGTCTAAATATTTACGGATGATGGTGTACCTACATATATCTTGAATACATTTGCGATTGGTAGCTAAAATTTTACAGATTATTAACGTACAAACACGTTTTAATCAGCCTTCGCTCCGAAAATATATATTTCTAATGGAAGTCACGGGTTCATATTGTACGAATACCTTTTTCAGTCACTGTAAAAGAACAGTAGTAGACAGATTTACACCATTACAAATCACAGCACTCCAATTGTGAATGCGTACAGTTGGTGTGGCCGAGTCTCACGAGAATTACAGCTTGACTCGAGCCATTTTTACGAGGAAGATCAAGGATTACGAATATCGCACCTAAATCGAGTATCCTTGCGCAACCATCGTTGTTCCAATGAAAATAAAAGATCCTTAAAATTCCACGGACGAAAGTGTTGCGAGGATAAAAATGCTTGCCTCGGTTACTCGCGTGGTTTTTAAATTGCAGTACGTCTTGCTTCGTGACTTTATCGTCTACGTGAGAATTGTGAAAAGCAAAAAGATGTTCGGCCGATGAAAAGACGACTGAGAGGAGAGGACGCAATCTACGGAATTCTTGGAAACTTATATCAAAGTTCAACAAGGATAAAACATCGAGAAAGAATATCGTTTGAGGGGAAAAAAGGTGGAAGATGCATACAGTATTTTCTGAAGTTAATGTATGCTAATTATGCTAAATCGTACTGTCAATTACAGCCAGACGTAAATAGTGCGCGTGACGTGAATGCGCTTTCGCAAAAAGCATCGATTTACACGTTTGCAGCCGAAATTCACTTATGCAATTCAATAACAATTCTTACAGATTTATTAACCATTTAAGTGTTTATTAAAATTACAAAGAGTGATAGAAGAACGCCTATTTTTGTTATAAAGGAAATCGTAAATGATACGAAAATATATGCTTTTCTTAAATATTCTATTTATTATCTTACTTTCTTTTAATCAGTATGACGCACGGACTATATATTTTAGGCACATTTCGTTTTATCCATGCGACGTATGGATTAAGAACATAAAGGGTTAAGAAGCCAAAGAATAGTAAAAAATTTACAGGTTACCCTTGAAATGCACGCAGTTCCGATTTTTACCCATTCAAAGAAAAAAATCCGATCTTCCTGACCTGGTGTAATAAATAAAAGAATATTCGTTCAACTACGAAAACCAAACTTTATGTTAAAATGGTTGGAACTAGACCTCGTTAAAAAGCGACATTTATTATGCAACAACCTAATTTTCGTCCAAGAATTTCTGTTTCATTTTAAAGGAAGGAGAATCCATTATCTTTTCCGAGATTTTTGTTAATTTATCTGCCGTTTCCGTTCGGGTGAGCGGAAGGTGTCCCTTATTAAAATCTCGACGAATATGAGGAATATGGCACACGGTCGTTGGCACTTGACCCTCGACTTTTACGACCGTGATCATATCTAGCCAAATCCTTCGAGTCTCATCGCGGTCTTCGACATTGTTGCAAACGCCCCTGACACGTCATCCTCGATGCTCGGAATAATAACGTCCCTTCGTCGCCATTGTTCCGCGAGGGCGTTTGTTTTTTCGTTTTTCAAGAATTATGGAAGAAGCTTTACGACTATTATATGTTAAACACTCGGACACGAAACGAATAACATTCAAAAAGAAACGACGGAAAAATTTTACCTTTAATTTGCATTGTTTTAAAAGAAATGAATATCGAATTGGTGCGAATGCATACAAAACTTAAATCTTAATTTTGTAATAAATTTGTACGTGTCGCTATAGCAACGGAAACGGAATACTTATACTACCTTTCTATTGATAAACGCTGTTTCTATATATAGTTTTAGTATTTAATTCCAAGGTGCAGTAGTAATTTTCTTCAATGCGATCTTGTTACCTAGAGGAAATTACAATCTGTGTCAACTTTCTGCACAGAGAGCAATAGACCAATCGGCAGAGCTTGCAATTTCCAAGTGGAGCTCATTAGGAACTTTTATCCTGAGGAAAATTCGATTTCCGAACCGACAAAAACTCTATTCCTTGATTTCCTCACTCTCCTGTGTGTGTTCAATCGTGTTCACCAATTCTCTGGAGAAATTTGGAAAATAAAAGAGAGGTTGTTGGTTCGCGAAAGGATTGAGATATCGTTGTGCTCGGCACCTTGGAAAATGTTTCTCGCAGAAAGGCCGATTTTAAAGATAAAGGGATCGACATTTCATCCGTATGTTTGAACATTCAAAGCCTCATAACTTTGCCAATTTTACGGGTTGTTTGATCAGATGCCACAAAGATACTGTACACGTTCTACATTACATAAAAATCTAGAACGAGATCAATCTTCCTAACCTTTGAAATAAATAAACTCCCTAAAATTAAAAACGACTACTTTGCCGCATTTAAATTTAAGTTGTAGGAATTTTTTGACAAAATTGTAAAGACGTATTCTACGCGTTCCACTTCCAAGAAATCAAAAGAAAAATTTCTACTTGCCGATCCCCCAGAGTAAAAAGGAACCCTTAAAATTAAAGGGACCGAATTTTAATGTGCACGTTGTCGCATTTAAATTTATAATTACGTCAAATTTAGGAATCGTTCGACAAAATTCCACAAATATATTCTACATATTCCACTTTAAATCCTTATTTTCTTTCTTTTGTTTGCAAGGAATTGAGATCCTAATAAATTCCTTCTAAAAAAATCAAATTATTTATTGAATCCAATTAAACTTAAATTTAATTACAATTTAAATAAATCAATAAGTTGGATGAATTTCGTGAGATAATTACTAACTTCTATTTTCGTGTTTTATTTTTCACTTATTATAAACTACTGTAATGATTCGGTGAAATTGTATCGATTAAAGTGAATCTAAAGTCTGATCGCAAACTTTACCAACTTATTACTTAAATAAGTTCGTGTTCGTATCGCAACAATATTCTCCTTACTTATACAAAACCACTTATTATCTACCAAAGTTTCGAAAGTTTCGACCGACGAAAGTAACACAAAGTTACAAGTTTCGAGACTGAAAACATTTTGAGTTTCGAGGGATTTAGACGTTTCGTGTGTCCCATCCCTAATTCATAGCGTTTAGTTCCTCGATTCATAGTGCTTCCGAGTCAACGGATCAATGACGTCACGCCCTAAGGCAAAGGTGTATTTTACTCCCACTACGGATGGACAATCCGAGCGGAGACACGGGTACACGTTGTCCTGTCGAGGGAACAGGTGCACAGTGGCGATCGGTCTGCCAGGTACAACGATATCCGTCAGTCGATGTGCGAACGAGAAAGTGAAAAGCCGGTCGCGTTGATAGATCGTTCCTATATCGCGGGCAATCGCAATAAAGTAGTATAAAAGAGCACCTGGCGGCCTCTGATAATCTCTTGACTCGATCTACTTTGAGTATCGAGACTATCTGTGAGTGTCTTTCGCTCGGTTCCTCGATTCATTGTACATTGGAGAATCGAAGAACCCGCAGCTGAGGAGAAGACCGAACGGGTAAGATACGATATTAGACATCCGTTACCGTTTACAAGTTTTTCGATAGCTTCGCGTTATTGGATTCACATGGAATACGGTTCGAGTAATATTAGGTGTACTAAAAAGTAGATTGGGGATTTTTATGCAAATTGATATTTTTACGAGCATAATTAAAAAAAAAAAAAATGGGACTTTAATAAAGATTTGTTTCACCCCCTAAGAGTGAAGTGTGGTTTAATGCAAACTGGTATTTTTACGAGCATAATTAAAGAAATGAGACTTTAATAAAGATCTGTTTCACCCCTTAAGTGTAACAATGTACGGTTTACTTTTGCTATTTTCTACATTCTTGCATACTGTGTGCAGACTGCAACTTTTTTCAAACTGAAATTTTCCATAAATGCATCAAAATCCACAGTCTACCATTTTTAAATGGGGGACGAATTTATTTTATCAAAAGAGTAATCTTTTACCCGAAAATAAATGTACAGCTCGTCCGAAAATGTAGTAAATGACAGCAATTATGTTTAAGATCAAGCAAGTATTCAATTTTGTTACGAATAAATGCTAAATTAAACAGAAAAAGTGAATTATTCATTGGTACACCAAACATTTAAAAAAGTATAAATATTTCAAAGCATTTCATTACTGTTCCTATTTTATAAAACCCTATAAAGTTAATAACGATACATGGAGATAATATTGGACGACAATTTCTATAAATAAAGAGGAGATAATTGAAATTTAATTGGTCTCGCACAAGCTGTGATTCCAAGTGCGTTTCAACTTAATTTGTTAATGTTAAATTAATTTTAAAAGTTTCTACAATACAAATTTTGTGAACTTGCAGCTGTTCGTTATAGATAAACACGAAGCTAGAGCGTAGTTAGAATTTTTCGTCGTTTCAGTTCGAGTTCATTAGTTATGTTTCCTTTTCATTCTTCTGTATGCCAATTGTGTTTGTTAACATTCACAAATAAACATTCTTTATTCTGTCTCTCTCCTATTCTTCGTTATTTTGTTACACCGTGAAAGGGTTAAGAGCTTAGGAAGAGTCGTGATCTTCAAATACGCGAAAAGAAAAATGTACTAATCTTACAATAAGATACAAAAGATTGTATCGTTCTCTTTGTAATGGTTTTCGTCTAATAAATTGCTTAAACTGTTCAGGATATTTACAAACACCATGCATTATAGTGAGGTATAGGAATTTAATGAATCAGGGCAGGTAATTAGAATCTTGGCTCGAGTGGCTATAAAACTTTATACAAGCGTGAGAAGCAAAATTTATAGGTAGCGATTCTTGGTTAAATCAATCTCTATTTACTGAGGTATTAAATTAAGAAGGTAATTTAAAGTCTTGGATGGGTGATGTAGAATCTTTACAAAGTATAAATAGTAAAACGCAATGTGGGTGGTTCTTTGTTAAATCAATTCTTGTTTACTGAAGTATTAAATTAAGAAGGTAATTCAAAATATTTGCATGAGTGATATAAAAACATTGTAAGCTACAAGTAGTTAAATCTGTAGAGGGTGGCTCTTATTTAAATTAATTCCTATTAATCGAGGTACATTAATTGGAGAAGCTAATTGAAATTTTTCATCGAGTTTTGTGAAGCATAAATTTATTATGCACACATTTTGTTAATGAATAATGGGCAATTTTTGGTAAAATGAATATTAATTTATTCAAGTATAAATTTAAACAGATAATTGAAATGTTTAATCGAGTGACGTAAAAAGTTCTTTGAATATTTATATAATAACTAAACGTGTAAAGTGTGGATTTTAGTTGAACCAACTTTTCTTTTGTTGAAGTATTAACTTTTTAAGAATATTTCATATCCAAACGAGGATCAATGTAACGATATATTACGAGAATTAATAATACAGAAAGGTATATAATTGAAATTCGTTTACGTAATTTTTAGGACATCAAATTATCTCAATAATAAATTGAGGGAATTAATAATGTTAAAACTTTTTCACCTGACTATGAAAAATTGATGTTACCTTGAACATGAATTTATATAATTAATAATATACTTGGATAATTGAATCTTGTTTAAACGATTTTCAGAAAAGTTACATACAGTGAATCACACAATTATTGGCATACGTAAAACATTATCAGTGATATGAAAAGTAAAAAAATAATAAAATAAGTTGTTGAATCGATGTCAAAAGGATTTGAATTAATAATCGGATAGAAAGAACATCATAGAAGATATTAATTATGTCAAAATTATTAAGCTTTAGAACAAAAAAAAATCATTACACTTTGTTCCTTCATGACTGTAGATTATAATTTTGTTGTTTCGTTCAATAGCTTTATTAGCCCAAAGCCTGAATTATACATTTGCAAATAAGAAATACAGAAAGTTAGTTTACTCGCTCCTTATTTTTGCCATTTCTGTTAAATGTTTGCCCGTTCCCATAATTTTGTAAGTCACTGTATCTCAGTTAGCCGACTTTTACCTACTGAACTATTAATTTCTCTCAATAATAAATTTCCCTTTTCAAGAAGGGATCGCCTCAAGTGCATCCAAGACTATTATTAACTTTCCCTGCTATAACTTCTATAATATGAAAGTTATATATACTACAATTTCCCCCTGTATTTGTTTCATCAAGAACATTCGCGGATACTTGATATCCCAACACGAGGAAGAGGAAAGTTCAGCCCGTAGGGTTTTGTAACAAATGCTTACAATTAGTCAATACCTCAACAACACTGTATTCATTTACCCTGAATTTTGATCGTCGTTTGCTTATCGTAGATCCACAGAAATGGAAAGTAACGCGTTAGAAACACACACACTAGCAATGCACGATTTTCGACAAGCAGTTCCATTACATAACCGTGACTACCTTATCCGGAACATGGTACATAAATAGCTCGCTCATTAATCGCGTTCGAAGTTGTTGATTCTATATCTCCATTAGTCACGGTCTCCAATTCCGCTTCTAATATTTTTTTAATACTGTTTTATTATTCTTCTTGGCACAACTTCAGTTATTGGAGAAATAGTTTGTCTTAATCTATCGCGAACCAGGCGAATAAAAGTGGCGCCGTGAATCGTGTAGGGTTTATTTTACCCTGAACGTTATCCAGCTCCAATATAGCAATTGATACGAAAGGGCAACGTTTCGATTCCAACCGTGCAGAAACTCAGAAATTACGCGTACGTTTTGAAATATTACAGCAATTTTAAAATCATTCGGGTTAATTTACCCACATGGTTCATGGAAGATTAATCGAGAGTTTATGGCTTTACGTATTTATAGGAAATTTAAGTTTGGAAAAAACTGTAACGTGTACATAATATGCAAAAGTTGTATACAAACTATCTAACGTAATTCATGCATTGCTATACTTAGGGGCGAGACAAACTTTCATTAAAGTTCCATTACTTTAACTGTGTTTATAAATATATGAATTTGTATAAAAATCCATGATAACAAAATCAATAATATAAGAATTGTCATACAGTAAATCCCTTGACGTACACATTTTTCAGTAGTTGCACATAATAGCTAAAGCTATTACTTACTTCAACACTGTCCAGATACAAAATATTAAAATATTATACAGCATTTGCATTTGTTATAGTAATTATAAAAATTCTAATGAATATTAAAGAGGGTAAATTAAATTTTGGTATAAGTATCGCAAGTATTTGTTCTATTTTGTTTATAATCTGCGTCACGAGTGTGCTTCGTGGTCTTATGGGGTTAAATAAACGAAAGAAATAATAATGAATGTAAAATCTTTAATCAAACATCTGAAAATCGGTCATTTGACCGGGCGTGGTACGGTTAGTGTTAAAAACTAACAAATGACCAGGGTATTATCGACGAGAATCTATGTATCTAATGATAGGCGTTTAGCTTTGGATAGTAATGTATTTTTATTAATCATTTTCGACTAAAACAGACTTCTCTTTCTTCATCATTGTTTCAACAACCGAAGCGGAGCTTTTTTCTGAATAACCAATTACATAACTTGTGTTCTGTTATTATCGACTGCATTAAAGATCTTTGAATCAAGGTCAGTAAGCCAGTATATCTCAGGTGAACACGGTGCAGATGCAAAAAAGATAGCCTCGGAAGGAGAGAATTGACGTCAAAAGCGTTGTATGTTACGACTGTCAATTTATCTCTGCTGAAACTTCAACGCAACCAATCGATTATCGTTGCTTCGCACTTTCCTGTTAACTTGTGCTAACGTTGACCATTAAATGCCACCAAAAAACACATACATCGCTGCTTATTCTTGCCGCGTGTGCAGTTAGAGCTTCTTCAAGGTTGGATGAATCTTCTGATGTCTTGAAATTAGTCAATGTTTCGTGTATTTCCGTGCTCCGCGTGAAACGGCGGGTACGGAATGGTCCGCGGTTACGCAACACCTCGTTTCGGAGTTAATCGAACGGACTCGAGTATCGGTGCAGCTAGAATTGTTCTTGTGTAAACGACCAGTTCGCGAACTGTGATGTTGGAAATAATTACTGGTTCTTGCGCTCAAAGAACGAGTTAAGTAATGGTTGAATAAAGGGTTTGTATACTGTTTTTCACAGCGTTTAACAGGTATCGATGATTTAATGTACCGGTGCACAGTTATGGTAGCGTATATTTCAAAGGAACGAGTATATCGATTGAGAGGAAACGGTGAAAATTGTAGGGGAGTTTACAGTGAAGTATTGGTTATTAAATATGCCAATACGTTATTAGTAGGCTGCGAACTTTTAGGCAAATTCATATTTTTACAGACATAATTAAAGGAATGTGATCTTAATGGAGGTTTAGTCGATCCTTTGCATATTATAACGTTGAATTTTGTTTCGATATTTTGTATATTTTCATACATTATACGTACTCTGCATGCTTTTGCACAGCTAAATTTCACAAGATCCGCAATCTAGCTGTTAGTTACGTTAACAACCGGGAACCCGGGTATCTTATTGTAGATTTTCACTGAAAATTCTCCGCTTTTCTGGCAAATGATTTTGAACTCCGGCTAGACTTAAATAAGGTAACTGACCCAATTCCCGTGCCCTCCTCCAATTATCGGATAATGAATACATTTCTTAAAAATTAAACAAGAAACGTACAATAATTAAAGTAATATACTTTTTTTTTTAATGAGTTTTAAGCTTTTATGTAAATAAAAGACATTGCGGTAACTTTTGATTTTTGTTTAGTTTTTCAGGAAAATAATCATTGTTCGGTAATTAGTTCAATTACCCTATGTAACAAAGTTTGGAATGTATACTATACGCAAAAATATGTAAAGTCTCCAAAGTTAGATACGTATTATAATATTTAGGGGGTAAAACAAACTTCTCCTTAAATTATTACAGCAATTATGCGTATGTAAATGTTTAAATTTGCATAAACGTGTGCAGTTTATTAATAACATATGGATACATTGAATAACCAATAACCTTTATTGCAAAATGCTCCTCTAAAATTTTCACGATTCCTTCTTAATCTACATATCAATTCGTATTTCTACATTTCACAAAGAATTAGAACTTGGTTTCAATGGATGTAACAATATGAAGAAATGAAATTCGAGTGCTCTTTTTGTACGAATTTAAATTCACTCGCAACACAATGGAAGCTTCATGAATTATTAACCCTTTCATTATCAAGGGTGACTACAGCTATTTTACATCGAGCTTTCACTGTGTAAGTGACTATAGCCGCTTCTGCGAACTTTCAATAATTTATTGCTACACTCAATACCTGGTACGTCGAGTTTTAATCGATATCATGTAATTACGAGGCAAATAGCGTGCTTCTTGTAATGAAGCACTTTGAGTAGCACAAAAATTTGACGCAATAATGTACAACAGTATTTTTCAACCGGTGTATGGCGATACACTGATATGTCGCGAGAATTTCATTAAAATTTCACTCGTGGTAAAAATATTGAATGTTTCACGAAATATAATTCGTGTACTAGTCATCAGTATTGGTTATCCGCAATGCGTTGCATCTACAGTTATCACATAGTTATTGCATCGAGTGCAGAGTCTCTTTCTAATAATTATAGTGTGTCGCGAAGACCTAACTAGGTTTAAAGCAGTGTTTCCCAACCTTTTTTGTGCCATGCCCCACCTAAGCCTTTCTAAAATTCTTAAGCCCCCTACGTAACATATACATAATTTTTAATTTTCAAAAATTGAATTGTTCACTAAAGAAATTTAAATGATGGATTTTAAGAAGAAATCGCTAGGAAATTGTTCAGGAAACACACGTCTATTATCTATAATCTAACGTTTATCCAGGTCGAGTAGCAACTGAAAGTCGCCATACGGTTAACTTCAACTTTGGACGAGTCCATTTTCGAATTGCCCCCCTTAACAATGAAATTGCCCCCCTGTGAGACGTAGACCCCACGTTGGGAAACACTGGTTTAAAGAGTGTTGCTAGCCCAAATAGTTTGGGAAACACTGATCTACAGTATAGCGGCTGAGTCTCCTAACGTAACCACCTCAATTATTCTCGTGACTAGTAAATCGATCAAAATTATCTTCTACATGCGAAAAATTAAATGTCAGTAGCTTGGAGATCCTTCAAAATCGTGTAATCTATGATACAAAATTTTGATCGATCTACTAGTAACGAAAATGATTCTAGTAAATACCTAGTGTTTCAGCGAAAGGGTTAACGTTGCTTTTAGGAGAACTATACACCTCAAGAACAGAAAGATAGGTTCACTGTCTCTTTTTCA
The DNA here is from genome assembly GCA_028830335.1 of Eucera pruinosa. Taxonomy (NCBI): domain Eukaryota; kingdom Metazoa; phylum Arthropoda; class Insecta; order Hymenoptera; family Apidae; genus Eucera; species Eucera pruinosa. Next base: position 7,936,975 of record JAMYCR010000015.1, on the reverse strand, counting down.
AATAATCGTGCTATAAGAAGATTATGAAATGAGTGATCATCGCATATGAATATAATAACATATAGGGATTGCTTATAAGAAGTGGATACGAAAATAGTAGACAATTTTTAACAAAAGACGAATTAAAAATTGCAGGTGAAGGTGACATTGCAGTTGAGCAGACATTGGTCGAAATGTTATCCAAAAATTATACGATAATTCAACGTCACAGTAAATATACACGCTATTAAAATGAAAGAAATAAATATTAATACAAATATTTCTTTAATTATTTCATATGAACCACGTTTTTTGTCGCGTTAAAACTGTCCATATTTATCAAATTCTCTTACAAAATGATAAAAGCTACAAACACATTCTTTCTGTCAATAAATTTAACCCTCTTAAATATCACTTCCGAAGCAAAGTCAAAGAATACTGTGAAGGCTAGGAGGCTTTAAATAGATAAATATTAATGAACCTATCTTTCTGTCTCGAATTATACACAAAACATATAAACAACAAACATTGATCATTTTTATTAATATCATATAATAAAGCGTACGTTATTATATTTGGGGGATGAAACAACCTCTTACTTGGGTCTCCTTACTTTAGTTGTATTTATAAAACTGCAAATTTGCATAAACATCTAATTTGCATAATACATTGATAACACTCTGCAATGAGGGGAAAATTTCTTTGACCCGTGAACGCAGAGAAAGAACACGAATGGTTTCTATGGACTAGACGTGAACCATCGACTGTTCAGGCCGCGGAACTTCTTCCGGTTTGTGTCATAGGATATTCCTGCCGCGTTTCTCTCGCCATACAGACTCAACCTTTCCTTTGTGGCTGCATGCGAGTGCAATGATCGACGCTCGATCAACCGGAAGCCTGTATCGATTCCGATACCTTCGTGGATAGTGCTTGAGCGAAGAATAGATAGTCAACGCGTTAGATGAATGTATACAACGTTATTAAGAACCTCATCCGGCGTTATTTCGACGTGTTTAATATATCCATTGGATTCAATTAAACGATCTAGCAAGAAATAATTTATTGGGGAAGTTTATCAAAATTTTACGACCAATAAGTGAATACTAATGGGGTCTGCAATAAATACTACGTTCAGATTAATCAAGGGAAATGTATCGACGTTGGGAAGCAATTTTGTTGTAAACTGTTCAAACTATACAAAATTCGTTCGTTGCATTATTGTTCTTTATCCTTTTTCTGCATCAGATGGTGCAGGTATATCTCATAAACGCATGAACAAAAATAATAAGTAAGTGCTACTTCGAAACAACTGCTGTTTTATTCGAATTCGATACGTTCACTGTCACGTTGATCACTGAGTTGTTTTCTCATTGGGATCACCAGTGATCAGAGTGCTACAATTGTTTAAAATAATTCAAATAAAATGAATACCGTCGACTAGACAATTCTGAACATAGACAAATCTAGCCGATATTGTAAAATACAAACAGCATTATTTAACAATTGAATATTTTTATTAAAGCATAGTAGTTTACACCAATGGTGTCAAACTCATATGTGAACACAGGCCATAAAAAATAGTTTTGGGGAGTTTTCAGGCTTCAGATAATGAAAAACGACGAATATACAGGTGACCATAATAAGGTGTTCTATACAATATACTTTTATAATTTGCAATGCTTACAAAATTCTATTTTATGTATATTCTCTTTAAAGTCCATTTTATCGATTTAATAAAATCAACTTCAAGCTTCAACCCAGGGGTTGCATTCTAGGGTTTTGCAGGCAACATACGACCAGCGGGCCGCGTGTTTAACACTACTGGTTTACACAAATGAAATATTACGCTGCACTGTATCGGAACATTAAATTTTACTGATGGCCTCCAGGCCAAAGCGTACAAAATTCGCGTGACAGTCAACACGTTAAAGAAATTATGCGGTAGAAGCCACCAAAATCTTTCCTTTTTTAATTTTCACCTATAGATCAACTGTGTAATCCTTCCATTATTCCACACCATCATTATTGCAACAATTTTTTGATAAAACAAGTATGAGGTGTACCATCAAGTAATCCACGATTTTTAAATGAGTTAATAAATTGATTCTATCAAAACTTGAAATAGTAGAATATTTTATATGCAGAATAATAACAATTACATCTAAAATAGAATAAGTATCTGATTTCGTTCAAAATAGATGTTGATTTGAATAAAAAAAGATGGGCCATACATTGGTACACCTAATATTTAAAGGAGAATATCTTTTCCCAAAATTTTAAATGCTTTTCGTCTCTACCATAAAGTTGTAGTCTTACGATTAGCGTTTACAGTAAAATTGCTTTCCAGCGTCGATACGTGTTTCATTCGCCGCAAATGGATTAAAATGAAAAAAAAAGTAAATTCATTACTTTACGGTGACGATGAAATGGTTAACAGTGAAAATGTTTTACACCATGGATAAGGAAGCAGACGATCGAGTCTGAGAAAGTATAATTGAATTAGGCAATTTCTAAATGTGCTACGTTCGTTTCCTCGCCCATTCACGGAGAGACTTAACAGTTCATAAATCGTGATCACTCTAGTATTACAGTCGGTGGTGCCTCGTCACGGAAGATTCTATCGTAAATTCGTTGTTTAACGCTTCCCAAGCTTCCCTTCGTCCTAGGAAAATTGGCTCTCACGCGAGCTAGCTGCTTCCAACGAAGTTCCAGTTTCCGTTCTGCGGATTAGCGAAGCGAAACTTGCAGATAAAGTTCGTCATGCCTCATCCGCAGTAGAATTAAAGTTTGCCGAACAATTTAATCGTTCGCTTGATTCGTCGTAGAATACAAAGTCACGACAGGATCGAATTTTCCGTGTCGGTAAATACTAAATTCAATTGGTCACGGAAGTATTCGTACCCGTCAGGAATTTAACAAATTGTGGATCGGTAAAGATAAAAGTAACTCGTCGAGGTTACGTTCATCATTTTTACGATTGAAAAATTTTATGACAATTGTTACAAGGTGATTTATTAGAGGAACTTTTAATCCGTAGTTTGCAACGGATACATTTTATTAATAAAGTTTCGTGGATAAAATTAGAAATAAAGTTTGCAATACTGTGGCCCAAGGGAAGAAAATTTGAGGATTCGCAAATTTGTTATCGAATAACGTTTGTGTTCCACGGTTAATGAGATTATGAAGAGTTACAATTAGTAGAATTGCGAATTTTTATGCATTTACGGGAAATTTGACTGTGTAAAATAACTACAGGCTGCACAATATATGGACGATCTAAAATAAAACGCAAATTGGTGTATTTAAAGGGTAAAAGGAGTCTTTATTAAGCTTTCATTTCTTCAGGGAAAGGAAAATGTGAAACTGCATAAAAATCCGCAGTTTAATCGTTAGATTGCGGATCTTTATGCAAATTTATATTTTCACAAACAAGAGTACAGAAATAGACGAAAAATTCTGATTCATTTAACTCTCTAAATATTATTAAAATGCATTCTACTTTTCCAATTTTTTTATATTTCTGTATATTACGTGTGTTCTGTGCGTTTCTGCATATTCATATTTCCCCTAAATGTATAAAAATCCACAATTTATTTATAATTATTAAACATATATTATGGCTACTATAAGTTTCTAGCCAAAGTAAAACTGTATTATATGAATAAAATAAAGAATACTTGACAAAGCTTTATTGTACAAATATATTATCTCATTCTAACATACAAATTATGATCTTATTAAATTGCTTGTAAAGAGAATTTTATTAATATTTAATTTAAACTGAAGCAGGATTATAGCCTGACCGAATTACGGAAGTCACTGTGAACTATAAAATAAATGCATAACGAACGGATGAAGCACTTCAAAAACGTTAAAACGGATGCTTTCGTGAGCAACTACACGCAATAAGAATAATTTTAGAATCATGCGGAAAGAAACGGGTCGTGTTGATTTTACGTGAACGATTAGTGAATGGTTTCCTTTTTGCTACGCGTTCCGCATGCGACATTAACGTTGTAATTGTGCAAAAACGTGTCCGTAAAAACACCGATAAGCCCTCGTTTAGGAACTAACCCCCTTTCAACGGTGGTAGGGGGTTAAAGCCATTACTACGTGGCGAGTTTTGCACGCGATCGATCTTCGCTACACGCTTTTCTGTGAATAAAGGGTGCACACGTAATCAGATTTACTCTCGAATCAAACTCCGGTGATGCAAAATTGATCGATAATTCTCCATTGTGCAAACTCCTCTCTCCGAATAGTAAAAATAGGAAGATTAGGCACACGTTATCATTGAGAGGAGAGAGGAGGGAAATTTGTATAGCGGTTGATAGTGTATTCGCAGAAAATTAGTGGAAATTATTATGGTTCCCTGAAAATGTATTTCCTAACGGAATAAGTAGAAATGCGGAAAAACTTTTTGATGCAGGTGCAGGCAATTCATCAAAATAGAAAGAAAAAGATAAAACACTTGTTTCAGTTGGATATTCGATGAACGATAAAGGAGAAATCGTTGTTCTTAAGCAATTACTTGCAGTGCAGCATGAGTCTGTTTTTTAGGCCACCCACAAGTTTCATGAAAACTTTTGCATTCGTTTCAATCGCGATAAATAAGTTTAAAAGATTGCTGGCTAAGGTACTTTGACACATCGCGGTCGCAATTTCATAATTGTATTGAAAAATGGAAACTACTGAGCTGGTACTTCGAGTTACGAATCTTTTCCAAGCATTGCACGCAACTTTGAACCCTTTCGCTATGAAGGGCGTATATACGGCCTCGGAAGTTGTGCAATCGTTTGTTAAAGTATTACTACACGAGGAGAATAGCAGGGTTAAAAGAAATGGCTCATTTTCTTCCATTCGTTTGCAACAAAATATATAAAAATTAAAAACTCGATCTCACGATATAGGTCTTTAAATATTCAACATTTTAAGGATGTACATTAAGGTGTACGAAGACTTTCGAGAGTGACCGTATAAAGAACGATGTGTTAAAGATTTAAGTTAATCGGATCGGTTTCTAGAAATCTGTTGGATGAAAGTTTCAAAAACGTAGTTTCGTGAAACGTGGGTTGGTTTAAAGTTTCGGTGCAGTCTTTTTCAGTGTTGCAACTTCTCCAATTAAGCCTTTTCCAACATACCGTATACATACGAAGTTTTAAAGACGTGTAATAAAAGTACTCGACATTTCTAAACCGACAAAGTGCTGTACTGCCTTCAAAAACCTTTGCTTGAAATGTGGCCACTTATCTTTTGGCCTTTATTTTCAAAGACGAATATAGTACGTAATTTGCAACTTAATTGAAGAACGTGAGTTTTGTGCTTTGCAGCAGAGTTGAGCATTTTTCGAAACGTTTCGAATAAATATTTATCTAAACTAATTATCCGAATAAACTTTGTTTAATCAGATATTTTATTCGCAGAATAATTATTCTCTATTTAATGCAATGAATGACGATGAGTTATTCGAACAATATTGTATTAATTATTCGAATAAATCTACTTAAAAGCAATCAACCTTTTAATTCAACATTTGAACAAAAATCAATTGTAAAAGCGAATATAATGAGATTTTCGGAATGTTTCACGTTTTGTACAGACTACGCGTTCTTACTTCACACATTTGTGCAATATAATATAATATAACGTAAAGAATTTCTTATCCGTATGATTTTTATCCGAATAAATTTTCAGACGAACTTCGTACGAATAACCTTTTATTCGAATAATTTCTTATTCGGATAATTTCTTACTCGAATAGACATTTATTTTACAACAGCGAATAAAATGTTATTCTGCATTTGTATTCGTCATCCGATTTTCGAATAAAATTTCGCGCATCCCTGCTTCGAAGTAGCAATTTTCCCAGAATGACACGTGCATTTTTTAACAGATCTCCGTCTGAAGGTTGGTCGTTTAAAATTTCCTGACGTTTTCAACGAAAGATTCTCTTTAAGTTTGAAGTCGATACACGTGGCATGAAAAGCGGCTCGTAAAAGTGGCCGAGATAACTCGGCAAAAATCTTACGTAACGATTCGCCGTGCTCAGGCGAACACAATGAGACGACGATACGGCATTTGCATCCTGGCTTCTCAAGGATTCGTATTCGCAAAGGCGGTCGAAAGGACGCGTTTACTTGCAGTTTCTGGCTGTTCGAGCGGAAAAACCAGCGATCTTGAGCTCTGGCCATTAGCCACGCTAAAAAAAAAAACCACTGCAATTCCGTTTTTCTGCTACGATCGTGCCCCGATATTGATTTCTGATACCGTTCGAGCGATTAAGAGGTATTTCCAAGTAAGAAATCTTATTGTAACGTTCACTTCGAAGGTGAAATAATGGCTAATAAATTGGGTTCTTTTTTTTTGAGATAAAACTACATTGGTATTTTTCTATTTCATTCGGTTGGCAACTAAGAGACTTTTATTAAAATATTAGGTTGGCCAAAAAGTTTTGTCGTTTCTTTTGCAATATGACATCAATATTGCGATACTTAAGTTAATGTATCAGTAACTTCGCAAACGCAAGCAAGAATTGAAAGAGCATTTTGAAGTGTCATTTGAAGAATAAGTCGTAAAGATTGATTGCATTTATCTCGTTTAACATTACCTTAAAATGGAAAGAAGGTAAGATACATTTTCGATACAATAGGAATATTATATTACTGCCATAAACGTAACAATGCAATACAAAGCAAGAAAGAATAGCGTAAATGATGGAACGTATCAGTACCAACAGAATAACATCCAAATAGAAATTAGTTTCATCTTCAAAATATAATAATACAAAAAAAAAACATGTATATAAATCTGAATATTACGTGCACCCTGCACTTATTGCCATAGTTAAATATCTCATAAATGCATCAAAATTCGCAGTCCACTAATTACGTGGTTGAGGAAAGGAAAAAGTACTTATAAGAAAATAGAGTTGGCCAGTTTGCCTTCTTGGAGACCCTATTATTAGCAAATCGATAGATTTTCAAGCTCGTTAAGTTTATCTTTCGAATGGTAACAGCATAATGTGTCACGAAAAGTTACGTAGGGTTCTCAGCATTGGGTAATAACGATTTTCTGGAGACGCATTAAAGTTAAATCAATGGAAAGAGAAAGTTCGCAATATTAAACTTCTAGGTAATTTCACGGGAAAAGAGGTAAATTACTTTTCAATAGGCGCCGTCTCAGAGTTAAATTGCACGAGAGGGCAAACAAGATTTTAAAGTACCGTCAATGTTCCATCTTGAATCAGATTAAAATGAGCAAACATTAAAACCTATATTCGATATATTTTATTTACTTAAGCATTTCATTGTTGCACCTGTCTCGCAATCGTACAATTCTCGTTAGCGTGCGATTCGTAAATGCTGAGTTTGTGCATTTCCGTATGAAACAATCTTGACACAATTTCGCGATGGCCCTTTGCAGCGTCGCGCGGTTCATTGGTTTAATTACTGTTCAGTAGTTCAGCTTCCCCATTGCTACGCCATCGCTAGACTGCGGATCTTTATGCAGTTTCATATTTTTATAACTATACAAATAAATGGAATCTCGTTCCATTACTTTTTGTCATCTATTCGGTAACTTAAAGATTCCATTCTTGCACAATTTTGCATCTTTCTACGCGATGAAATGGTTGTCGCCAGCTTATACATTTTTTTCGACACCATCCGGTGGAAAACGTTGCAAACTTTCCTTTCCAACTCAACCCATTAACTTTAACTCCTTTGTTATCGAGGACGCGATATCTCGCCACAGTAATGTCGTTTGAGCGACGCTATGGACGAGATATCTCGCGTTGCAATTTCTGTTATGTCAGGAAGATCTTGCTGATACTTGTATCTGCTACTTTAAGTCTACACTATTAAGTACACTTGTTCATAATAAAAAAAATATTAGAATATGAAAACGAGCTATTATTCACTTTATACACATTCAGGACTTTATTGTATATTTTCAATTAATTGGTAATTGATTCATTATATTCAGCATATAAAAAAATGTTCATAAATAAAAGAGCGGTTGAACAATATTATATTTCAAATTAGAACGATTTTTAGGTTAACGACGTTCTAAAATAGTTAAATAACGTTACACGCGAAGTTTAAAGTGGTGCATCTACCCTAGTTGATAGGTAAGTGTCGAATGAATGCCATTATCTTGTGAACACTGAAGTTTAGACAAAATATTTCGTTCATAGCATCGCATGATATAAATTGCAATGCAAACAATTTCATTCATGGTATCAAATAACAGTTGTGACGCGAGATACTTTCGTTAAAAGTTTCTCAATTCACCAAAAAAAGGTATCATTCATTAGTACACCCGATATTATATTCGCCACGTATAATAAAAAAAATTGTAATCAAGCTTTGCAAAGATTGAAAATTACTGCAAATAGATTTTCGTTATGACCTCGCGACTTTTTCTCCAGCTCTAAAAACTTCGAAGACATTTCATATGCATCTACCTAATGTTCCGTAAAACTCTTGAAATTTTCCTTTCGCAATAAAGAAACGCCGATTGATTTGAAACTTCGCACCGGTCGCAGTTTTGTTAAGTACGTTAAATAATTCCTTTCAGGTTCTTAAAATAGCACCGGGGAACAGATTGCCTTCTAATTTCTATCAACGCTGGCCGAGCAAGTAGATCCGTAAAGGCGTGGTTTCGTCTAGTTTTCAAATAAGCGAACGTTGCGTGACCATTCCGTTGATTATAGTACTGTGTACCGATATGCCATTACTAACTTGCATTATTATTCGAGTAAAAGCATAACGGAGTATCAATTATTGATGGTCGAAAGTAATAATCGCGGGAGCAGCCATCATGATCTTCGCGAAACTGCATAATTAATTCGTTAAACGCATACTGATTAAGCACACGGATGAGCGTTATCTGCATGAAAGTAGAATATATTAAGCGAGAATGAACGTCGTGAAATCTAATTAACGTTATCACCGCGTTCACAGTTATACAAACGTGGAGGAATTCTTTATTTTTACAGTTGACACCGTCGAGATTTTATTCCAAATTATTTGCACGTTTTCCTCCTGTACGATTGATTTTCCACGGTTTTCGTTTAAGCAAATAGCCGCGTGATTTTTGCAAAAAAAAACACACACGTATTATAAATCAATGATTAAAAGTTTGAAATCGCTGCGGAGTTATAAAAGAAGGCAGCTTAGAAGAAATGTGTTACTAGATTGGTGCATATGAAACGTCGTTTTTCGAAGTAACAACGTTAAGCATAAATAGATTCTTTATAATATCACACATGTACATTTGACTAAACTAATTGCCATATGATTTTATACACTTTTTTCTAACAATCAATTAGTCTCATTATTATATACGTATAAAAATCACCAATTTCAAGATTCTCTGATCTTCCTTATGATTTACTGTCCAGTGAAAAATTATAAGTCTTCAATTTTCCAAATTATTGTTCAACTGCTCTACTATTTATATAATCTTCTCCAGATCCCAGTTTCAACAGCTTTATGGTATATCTGCCAAATTTAAACTTCCATAAAAAATTGCAGAAATATTTCGATTATTCGTTACGTCAAACACTGAAGTTTTAATGATTTTAACGTAACACACGCATATCTATTTGCTAGAGCAAATTAACTGTTATACAAAATTAAGAGAGTTGTATCCATCCTCTAATCATAAACTTTGGAAAAACGACATTTCATATATGCCAACTTATTGTAATAAAATGATAATTGCGTACATGTCACTTTTGAATGTTCCTCAAACATCGCCGGGAACTTTTCGAAAACCCTAAAAAATACAGCGGTTTCCAAATATTGTTTATAGCCGCTATGGATAAGTGACTGTGAAAGTTTGCTAAAAGAACGAAGAACGCTAGGGAAGTGCCCGCTTTTTTTATTTTCAACAAAGAATAGAAGATGAGGCAGAAATGTTTTTACAAGAGAATCAACGCACGATACGAAAGTTGCTTTTGGGCTGAAGGGGCACGCAGGGTACACTACATAATTTAGAGCACGATTTTAGCGCAAACTGCCACGAACCGAGGCTGTACCGGTAGACATTGCAAGCGAGCGCTGCTTCGTCAAGGGATTACGTAAAATGAAATATGCACCGGTGCTCTGTAGCAGATTTTTCATGCGCATGGTGGTCGAACCGTGAACCGTGCACGGAATAAGTGCGCTAGGACAAGTGATCCTTGCACGGTCGTAAAAGAACCATTTTTATATCGCTATGATCCTTTTCTTTTTAAACATATAAAACTTGCTACCATTATAAGATGAATCTCCATCGCGTAAGGTCAAATTTGACGCAGACAAGATTCACGGTTTCGTCAAATTTAAAAAATTTTAGACTGCCATTTAATATTATAATATTAGACTGCGAAGTTTTATGCATTTTGGAGAAATTTCGATGTGTCAGAAAGAAGGACAGAGTAACAGCTAAAACAGGAGCGTTAATTAAAGATTCAATATCATTCGAGAGTTTTCAAAACTAGTTCATTTTGGGGACTCAGAGTTGCCTCTCGAATGCAAAGGATTGACAATGTTTCGTTTCCACGAGTCCTTAAAATAAGGCAGAACTGTTTGGCCAACCATTTGTACTTCACTTCGAATATTTCGTACACGTTTAAATTTTGCACGCATTCTATGCCTTTCTGCATATTAAAATTGCCCACAAGTGCATAAAAATCCGCAGTCTACGCATTGTAGTCGTAACAATTCTGTATAAGTGTTCAAGTACTTTCGTGAGTCACATTATATAGCGATGTTAATTTAATTTTTGGATTGCAGAGAAGGGGGACGACACGAGGCCAATTCGGCGCAGTCCACGCAGGACCGCAGGAAGCTCTTGAAGCGAACGAGAAGCCTTGCGGTGATATCCGAGGACGAATCTCGACACGATCGAGAGGCTCATCACTTCAGATTAGGGCAATCGACTTTCGATTTACCCAGGAGGCATCAATTGATCCCTCGAGCCAAGCTGATCGATCGAAACTCTTTGAAGGACAGGTTAGTTACGACGAATATCATTGCGACAACGATGAGCTCATTCAAGGAACTATTGTCAATCGAAAATACACTTGCGTTGCACGCGTGTACCCTTGAGAGATCGTATCGTTGCAAATATGCCAAGGTTTAGCAATTCTGGATCTCGGAATGAATGGAAAGTTTGGTTGTAGTTAAAAAAAGTAAACGCACTTATACGGCACGCGCAACGAAATGAATTTATATTTCACGGACGTGGAACCGTAAAGGGGAATATAATCTGGTTTTATAATTTGAAAAGGGGCAGAGTAGAATCTCCGTTACATGAATCAACTGGTGGAGAAAACTGTTCACGTGTACTGTCAGTCAAAAAAAGTCTGTGTACATATTTTAAGTGTCAAATATTTATATATCTTACGACGTATTATGGAATAATAAAAGTGGCGCGATAATTCGTAAAATATAAAAGTACAAGTGTGGAAGATTCTTAGATGACGTTTCATAAAGTAAGCATCATTGAGTTTGGAAATATAGAGGAAGTTATTTTGTTTACGGTGAACAAATTATAGCACATCAGAGTTGCATTAAAAAGTCTCGCGATGTATAAACATAATTATAATAATAAATTTCTTATACTCTAATTTACGTATATAGAATTTTGTGAAACTGTTTTGTCGGTTTATGTGTATTTCTTTATAAACAAGTGGAACAAACAAAATTATTTTTTTAGAATCTACCCAATATTAATTAATAGGTAGATTAATATTCTTGAAACGGTCGGAATTCTTGTACTTCTATAAATATTTGAAATTTACAGCTGTACGTAGACTGTCGTGACTGACAGTAAGAGAATTTTTACGTAATAAAATAATAAGCGGTTACCACGCACGACAATTTTATTTAATCCTTTCACGAGAAAAGAATTTTCGAAAATGCACCTCGCAAAAAAGTAAGCGTTCTGTCGTAATCTAAAAGTGTTTTTGTTATGTGCATCTGTTCGATTATATGTATTGATATGGAAGATGGCGAATATATACATATAAGTGAGTATAATTATGATAATTATTCGATATGCTTATATAACGAAATTTTTTATGGAAAATTTACGTCGCATTGGCATTGAAATCAACTTTTTCTACTTTCTTTTCTGTTCTGCGATGGAAAAACATAATAATGATAATAACGGAACCGTATAAAAGCTATTCTCATTAAATAGAGTACAAAAACGGCTCTAGTTATGTAACATAAGCCGTACATGCGCAACATTACCCCTTTGGGTCCAATAATTTTGTTACTATATTCATGAAAGGGTAAGACAAAACAAAATTAAATGAATACAACTTGCTTGTACTGAGTCGACAACAAGTTCTACCATATTTTGAAGACGTATAGATGTAAAACTTTATTAAACAATGCATTGTTCACATTTTCTAATAATTTTCTGCTATATTAAACAGTTTCATTATTCCATCCCTGAATAATTTTACATTATTTAACGAAAAGATTACTTAAACGAATTTTTTCAGCTTTCAGATTTTCGAATTTCCTCTTAGTAAAGGAATGTACTATGCTATTACTTTTAGGATAACCTTTCAATATTAGCCTACTTTACCATTGGTACTATTTTTCCCTAGCTTGTAATGCATCTTTACTTTTGCAATGGTAATAAAACCAACTATTAAAATTTTCTTCCGAATGATAAATTGAAGTGTCTACTAACGGATCTTATTTGTGTTTCAAAGATTATTCGCACATTTATCTATGTATTGCAATTGAAGAAAACAAGATTTTGTAGAAAAACGAGAAAATTTTTTGGCCAACCTAACAGATAACGTCAGACACAAAATACAAAAGCAAAGATAAATAATATTGTCTACTTCTTCTTCCTTTTAACGAAATTAGAGAAATTAAATCTTTGGATTTCAAATTTTGTTCGTCACCGAATCACATCATTTCTTGAATGCCATTAGTTCTATGGTATATGTTACAATTTGCATACTACGTTTTCTTACCGTACTGTAATAGGAAATATATTGTTCATATAATAGAACGATCGTACAAGGGTTGCTCGTACAACGGAGGTTCTACTGTAATAGAATCAACAACTCGTGAGATTCACGATTTAGAATGCAAGAAAATATCCTTTGTTAAGGAACGCTAACTACCATAGAACGCGTTAAGCATAACGAGGATGTTCAAGCTTTTTAATTGCTCGTAATGGCCCGTTTGCATCGTGTTAGTGTCACAGTTGGATTCGTTACATCCATTTTTCAACGCGAATAATAACTGCTGCGAATAGCTACGATCCCAATCTGCGCGGCGTATGCTTTAATCGAAACACTGCAACTGCAAATATCAAATTCTGGGGCGGCAATTTAGCGCAACAATCGTTTGTTTCGTACGCGACAAATATGATTTGCTTCCGTTTAAATTCGCAATGAACGCGCCAAACAAAGTTCTACAAATTGATCGAGTCGAACGGAATTGACAGAAATAAATTAAATGGCGCAATCGTTACTTCCAATTACTGGCAATTTCGAGTTTTCAAAAAGCTAATAGAACTCGATTGAGAGATTTCGCTTTCAAGATGTTTCGCGTTAAATTTCGAGAAATTAAGGGACGCGAAATTGGAGAAAGTTTACGGTTCGTCAAATAAAATCTGGCTTTCAAATCACAAAAAGGTGCTGAACGTACTGAATATTCAATGCAGGGATATCCTATAACTAGACTACGGATATGTATGCATTTATGAGACATTTAAATATGCAAAAATGTACGTTACGCGCATATATAGCAGACAGAGATAAGTCGGATCGTAGGGCAAATTGGATTACGATAAAAATTCAGTTCACCCTTTCGTTATGGCAGATTTTATTCGGAGAATATGCAGAAATCGTCATAACGTTGAATTACATTGCCTTCGATTCATATTCTTATTACGATTCTTTCGTATTATTCGGATGCTTGACATTCATTAGATATTTTGTACATTTTTATGAATCAGATGCATTCTGTAAATTATCCATATTTAAATTTCTCCTAAATGGATAAAAAGCCATAGCCCATTTATTTATTTCGGATTCCACATCCAATTAACCAAGTATTAAACGCGTACAAAATTGCAACCACCTGTAATTTGTCTGTCGAGCAATCTCTTCAACTTGTGATCAAAAGATCCGAACTCGATTCGTAAATCTTGTGAATTTCAAAGTTGCAGCAGTTGCTAGAATAATATACGATGACACCCGCGCGCAGTTCCTATAATAGGGCTATAAATTTCGATTCGACGGCCATGTATTACATATTCGCCTATGTTTCAGGCTTTCCAAGAGTCAACAGCATCTTTCAGACTCGTACGAGCGATTTAACGAGGCAAAATCCTACCAATCCCGATCTGCTTGCGGTCTTCATTCAATTCCCCCGGGACTCCCCTCATTTCCGGATCCTTTGCCTTATACTCGAGGCAACCGGACCGATCCTGACCGATTGAACATCCTCGATTGGCCCGAATCACCGAGACGTTATCGCAGTGTACAGGCATTGGACACCGTTAGCGGCTTGGTGGACATCGTCGAAGACAGCTGGCCTATCGAAGGCAATCGCAGCATCGATTGCATTTATACCCAGGTAAATCTTGCACTGGCACAACTGATATCGAAGCCGGGATTACATTCAAAAGAGGATCTTATTATAAAAATAGCCGCAAGGAAATGAAACTTTTCCGATACAGGAGTCCTTCGATTATCCGACACTCGATTTTCCGGTTCTCGGATTATTATCGGACCTCCTGGTCGTAAAGCAAAGAAGTCATTACTTGCAATAGCGATACAATTGAGACTAGAGCTAGGGAGTGAAGTATTTATACAGTAAAATACATGACGAATAACAAAGAACCGCTTACCAACTTGCTTCATGGCACAGCTGGGCATTACAATAATAAAATTATATTCAAAAAACAACATTTTGTATAGACACTTTAAATAATTTTTGGAATAACATTTCATTTGAATAATATTACGAATACATTCTACGACTAAAATTTTATTCAAAGAATAGTTCAAGTAAATTCTTCGAATAATATTTTGTACAAATTCGTCGATTAAGATTTTATTCCAACAACATTTTTAATGAATTCTTCGAAGGAATTTTTATTCCAATTACATTTAAAATAAATTCTTCGAAGAAGAAGTATTAATGAGACATATTTGAAATAAGGAAATAATCAAGACTACGAAAAACGTAACAAAATTTTCTTGCCTTTATAAAGCAAATATTGTAATATTATTTTAAGTAGTTCTTTCATTTGATATTGCAAGCAGCTCTTAGGCTCTCTCAAACATCTAAAATTCCGTGTGCCGCTCCATGTACAAAAATAAAGTGTACCAATAAAGTAATCTACTTTTTACTGATTTTGCACCATTGCTACTATAATATCGACTGATTCTTAAAGCTAAAATCGACTAGCTTATATTCCAAATGAAGCTACACGTTGGCCCTAATCAACAAAAAGGGGGTGGAATAATAATTTGAATGTAAGCTACACTCGTTTATTAAAAGAATATAATGGATTACTTATTGGTACACCTAATATTATGCATGTAACTATTCTAATTTTATTCGAAATGCTGTTCGAATAAAATATTCTCAACTCTGCTTTATAATCATTATTGGAATAAATAAGCGATACGTACATAGATTGTATTAGGTGTACCAAAATAATCCACTTTTAAATGAATCGATGAATTTATCTTATTCAAAGATTGAACTTTATATTATAAAGTAAGTGTAAATCAAATATAAAGTGTTACGCAACAACAACGATTACATTTAAGACAGATTAGGTATTTGATTTTAGTGAAAATCAATATTGAGTTTAATCAAAAAAGTGGATTAATTATTATATTCCAGAATTTTTATGAACTCTAAAAACGTATGTATTTATTAATCTCTCGATTTCCCGGCATCTCTGTTTTCCAACCAACATCTCGCCCCTATTATATTAGATAATCAAGGGACCACTGTAATTGAAATTGTTACGTTCAGACGCACGGTAAATGAAATTGTTAAACGGAGTGGATTTTCGTGTTCTAATTTCGAAGTAACGATACCCTAAGTTCCTTTAATTTGTTCCACACTAACATAAAAGCATACAGTCAGTTGTAGAAGTTTACGTATACCTTTAAATTTCAAGTATCTAAAAAAAATATAAGTGTTTCGGTAATTTCATGAACGTTAATTTGTTTATTAATCAAAATCAGATATACCGACAAGAAACGAAAATGTTTTCCACATTTGTTCACAGCAAAATATGCATAAACCAAAAATACGACTGCACGAAAATCTACGTATGTGTACCGAATTTGTTTAATAAAAATGAAATAATATCTTCTGTACTTTTCTGAAGAATTGTATTCATACGATTGATAATGCTCCCTTTATGAGACATCCGCTAGGAATCTTTATCACACGTAATTTTACATTTTATGAATTTTCATAGTGTGTTTATTATTGTAAAATATGTAGATATTTGAAATATAAAATGTGTATGTGAACTTTTGTGACCGACTTTATGTGACAGTTTCGTGCGAAAGGCCAGGTATTTAAATTAGCGCACCGTATTTTCAGAAGAAACAGTTGCAGCCATTACCACATCCGCTGCTACTGAAATACGTTGTTACAGTTCTCGAGGAGGTGCATAATTTATTATCAGGGATGTCTTGTAACAAGGAATTGCACGTTCCGTTGTACAATATTCTGCTTTTAATGGTGACACCGTGACAATAACGAATACCTGATAACTACAGAAAACGCCAAGCGTTATCAGCATTTGACGCGACGTATGTAGCAGCGAATGTATTACGCGAAAATATTTAAATAACGTTGAAAATTATATAAGATTGTAAAATAAATTTCAGCACTACTTTGAATACGAAAACGCAGACAAGCAAGCTTGAAAATATACTATTCCAAGTATTTTTCGCTAGATTTAAGTCCTTTCCCAGTCGTTCTTCGCGAAGATAAATGCCACGGCGAAATCAACCTGGGTTTTAAATCAAAAGAATTCTGAAAGCGACTATTGAATTTCTTCACGGTTTTTTGAAACGTTTTCTTTTGGGATTGGAAAGTGTTGAAACAGTGGAAATTGTCAAGAACCGTGAAGAAATTCAGCAATCGCTTTCAGAATTTTTTCATTTAAATAGCTAGATTTGTATCGCCGTGGAATGTATTTCTTGGAAAAAGAATGGGGGAAAAAGTGGCTGAATCTAATAGGAAATACTTAAGACAACACGTTTTTAAATTTCTTTATTTGTGTTTTGGTTTCTATCAATAAGTTAATTAGTAGACTACGGTTTTTTATGCCTCTATAGGAAACTTAAACGTAAGAAACTACAGAATACATGCGATGTGTGAAAGTATGTAAAATATCCATAGTAAAGTACACCTTGTAACATTTAAAGAACAAAGTTAAGCAAAAATTTAATCAACGATTAATGATTCAATTATTTCAATCATTAATCACAATTGACGATTGAATTACTACTTTAATCGCTGATCGCAATTAAAAATGATATACTTTTTAATCGTAAATTCTTTTTGTAGCTAAATTAAAATCTTATGTGAATGTTATACAAATGTATTCGTATTGCGTCATAATTTTATTCAAATTTCGTTTGAAAATCAGCAATTGATAATTGATTCATTTTTTTAACTAACGATTGACAATTTTATCGATAGATTAAATTAATTGCCAATTTTTTTACGACTAATTTGTTTGATCTACGATTAGCGATTAATTTTATCAATCGATTAAATCTATCATCGATTTGCCGACGATTAATCTTTTAGTCGTAAGCAGTATGAATAGATCAAACTAAAAACTTTATTCGATTAATGTCCAACTGTGTTAAAGAGTAAAACCAATTCCCTATTTAAATTCCATTTCTTGATTTTCGACGGTAAAATAATTGAATTTGCATAAAGATCGGCAGTCCACTAATTAGACATTCAAACCAGTGTTGAAAGTTAGTTTGCATCCTAATATTTTGGAAGTTTCTACTGATAATATTGATTTTTCTAAAGTAAAACACTTACATCTACTGCACCGAACAATATAGAATGCAAATGATGCGTTGCTAGCAGCGAATAGGTAAACGTAGAGCGATAAATTCGTCTCTTATCTCCAACGATGTTCTGCCACGAGAATTCCCATGTTTATCTTCGAACGCAGGTAAAATATCCATTTGACTCGGCGAAGAGCACAGCCTGTGTGCTTTACGACTATGACAATTGTATGTATTTTGGGGGACATTTAAAGACCAGTAAAGTATCTTGTTCATAGAGATAAACACGTGAAAAGATCAATAACGCTGTAGTATGTACGCTCTCTATGTAATCTTACACGATCAAACATGTAGCAAATGCTAATGTTGAATTATCAGGAGACCGGGCGTTCTAAAATAGGGGCAAAAAGTGGAACCTGTTTGTAGTTCATTAGCAATTCAGTTGTAGTTCATTTAAAGTTCAGTAGACAGAAGGTGACGTTAGTAGCTTTGGTTAATTAGAAATTTGCAGGCAACTTTATGGGTTATTTGGCTCCCCGGTAGGTTAATTATTAGGTTGTTGCATAATAAACGGTTGCCAATAAGCTGTAAGTTGAAGAGAATGGTAAGGGGAAAGCTCACGTGACCAAAAATATTGTAATATCCAAGATTTCTAAATAATAACAAACGGATCAATATTAATTTTTAAATGATACTTTATTAGACGTATGCAAAAGTTTTAGTCTTGGCTTGACGATTACGTTGCCTCCAAAGCAATTCCATTTTATCGCAACTTTTTATAAAAAATTTGGGAGAACAGTGATAGAAAATCAAGCAAAATAAAGAAAAATATTTGGAAGATTAATTTCTAATTGATTGTTTTGTTAATTTATTGATTTACAGCCACGAAAGTCTACGTACACATCTAAGTGTAAAATATGCGAAAAATGTAAATGTTCGGTTAATTTTCAACATACTGACTCATTTATTAATTAAAATTCGATAGTTTAACAAAAAAATAGTGACATATTTCCATCTGCTTGCAACAAAATATATATAAACTGAAAACACGACTTTACAAAAGTGCATACAAAAATTAAAGTATGGACATTTTATTGCTAAAACTACAATTTGCGTAGCAAAAGTAAAATAATATCTTCTACTCTTTTAAAAAGAATTTCCTTCTTTCTGTAATCTTTCAGAAAGATAATAAGAAATCTTTCTTACCTATAATTTTATATTTTATAAATTTTCACACCTATTTTATTATTTTAAAACATGTCCCAATATTTACATGTTTAAAATTCAAAATGCGTATATAGACTATCGCGACTGGCTACGTACGTAAATGAAAGAAACCTAAGTAATAGAGATGAAAACTTTTGCGTGCATTTACATAGTACAATAATAAAGGCAGATGGTTTCTTGCAATCAGTTTCGTTTGCAGGTGAAACGTAAACGGAAGGAGCACAGGAGCCTGGACAGCATCCTATTCGAAGACGATGGCGAGTTAGAGTATTTCGACGTCCTAAACCTATTACCTCTATCAAACGTGCGCTTGGAGTTCGACGAAGAGGACGCGCGAAACAATAATCTCGCCCAAAGGAACCAACCAACGCCAAACCGAAGCAAATTAAAACCTCTCGAGTATTTAGAATCTCGAGTCGTGGAGGAAAGGTCCTCTACAAGGAGCAACGCAACGGACGAGGAAAAATGTAAAAAGAGTAGCACCAAGGAAAGTATCAGTTCGCAAGACTCTCAAGAGGAAGACTATCACCAGAAGGAATCGGATTCTTTGCAATCCAGAGAAAATTCGTCGCCCGAAGAAGCACACGAAACATTGTGCTGCGAAGTTGAGGAGGATTTCGAAGACGAGAGGAACTCGATAACAACCTGTCTTCAGAATAACGATTTTAATCACGAATCCGTGTACTCGAGGGCTGGCGAGGATAGATATAGGCTCGATGACGAGATAGAAGTGTCTCGCGAGGATCAAATCGATCGAAAGATCGAGGAGGCGGAAGATTACAAGTCGATTTGGATCTCGGATACCGAAGAGCAAGAGGACATGTCGAGGAGGCCACAGGTGCTTAAGGTCGTCGACAACGACGTGACCAAGAGGCGGTATCGGTGCTTCTCTACGGAAATTGATCCTATTACGAGAGATGGCAAGTTCCGGGACAATGGAAAGGAGTCGAGTGATTGTATTGATGATATAAACTCGAACAGGAGAACAGACGACAATGGAGCATTGAAGAACGTGGAGGTGAGCGTCAAAGAAATGATTCTTCAATTTACCACGCGCCCTTTGCAACCTTTACGAGCCCGCGCATTTATAACAATACGTACTGTCAATATTTATCGGTGGTAGCAATATTAATGGTCGCAATACTGCGACTGGGGCAGGCAGGTCGTAGGAAAGATTGATGAGTGTCTAAATATTTTCATATATTTCAGCTTCAATATTGGACAGTGACGGGGATATCGATAATAACCGTGAAACATTGAAACGGATTGAAAATACATGTATGGGAAAAAAATAAAATAAAAAACAAAGCAACTGTAGCTACAAATTATTGTATACAGGGTGAACCACTTAACGTGACTGGCAATCCGCTTATTTCATTTACATTTCGAAAATTCTATTTCATCTACTCGTAGCTATACAACGAAATTTTACAAATACAAAGTGATAAATTCTAACCAATTATAATCGTTCTTTTGTCGCATTTATAAATAGCTAAGCTTGTTCTATAGTTCAACGAAACCGATTCGTATTATTGATCCTACGAGGATCTGTTTCTATATGTGACCGATGAATCACACGCAAATCCCTTCAACCATAAATGACCATGCAAATCCGTATGCTACAAGCATTATAAAAAAAATCCAATTTTTGTTCTTTCAGACGATAAACCAGGAAGATGAAGCGACGAGCGTGGAAAACACGAAGAACTTCTTCGAGCAAAAGGAGAAAACCGTGCGGAAGGAAATTTCGAAAGAAAAACAAAGCGAAGGTCGTTTCGAAAGGATCGTTAAAGAAACTACGAACATTTTGGGCAAAGCTTGCAGCGTGGTAAAAGGCAGTTTAGGTTTCGAAGCTCGATCCGAAAGCTCGGACTTAGGTCTCGGTTCGGAATCTGGAAGCGATACCAGAAGGAGATCCGTGGACGATGGCATCGACGAGGATCACGCGCCTGCTTGCATGGATAAAGGATCCTCGGCCAAAGGGAAGGACGCCAACAAACTGATGCATAGCAATCTAACCAGGTCACGGAGTTGCGTAGATTCGATCGAATGCCAGGACGACGGGCAGGAATTCGATCACGTGCGTTACAAGATCGTGAAATCAAACATGTTCAGCAAGAACATCTACAATAGCGCTCGCGGCGACGTCACGTACGAAGGATTAATGCAGTATCTGCGAGAATATTCATTCCAGGAATTGCTGCTGGACAACAATGTGGTGATCATAGAGCCCGTAAGGGCGGAAACTATAGAACGTAAACCGTCCACCGTGGGAAAGGCACGATCGGAGCCGAGCTGCAAGATTGCAGGGGCGATTCAGAAGAAAACAGACGCGGAGGGTCGCGAGAGGAACTGCGACAGCGCCGACGGTAAAAGCCCCAAACAGTCTTCCATTAGGAAGCACTTCTTTTATCACCCCATTAGAGTGAACCGTGAGCTAATCGATGAAGAACTGCCGGACCCTGATACGGTGAGAAACGTTAGACGAATGTTCGAGGATACGTTGAAGATGAAGAATAACTCCAAATCTGAGCACTCGAGGGACAAGAAAAGGAAAAGCGTCAGTATGAAGGATCTGAGTACCATTGACGATAGCCATTTTGACGAGATGTCGGAGAAGGTGCACGAAGGTTCCAGGTTGGATATCTTTCATTACGTTTATTCGGATAATGCGTATAAAATTTTAGTACTGACCTGACGATTGCATTGCTTCGAAACTAATTTTATTATTTCGCGACGGTGTCCGAAACTTGGCAGAAGCCCATGTAAGATGTGAGAAAATACTTCGTAATATTAATTTGTAATACGTATATCACGTATTCGGTTGATCGCAAAAGTATGAAGCCACATTCAGGATTGAACAGTTTTTCTTTGAAACGATATCTTGTTTATGAAAAACATTAACTCGAAATTCAATTCTTGCATCGATAAATCGTTTATTGCGATAAAATTATGAAACGCTAGCTTTGAGAAAATATTATAACATAAACGAACAATAAATGCTTTTCTGATCAACTGTAAATAAAAGAAAATGAAAAGTAAAGACTAAAAATTTCACATACACATAATATGAACCAATTTGGATCGGACGCCTTATAAATATGGTCTCCAGTATTGTTTCTGAAGTATTCGAGTTTTATAGACACTTGTGAAACCGAATTTTGTGTCAGATTTCATTTGGAAGAGTTTTAAAAGTTTAAATTACACAAGTAAATTTCAATTTGTAGAGTTAAAATTGACCTATTTTAAACTCGAGTTACAGAGATAAAAATGCATCTAAATATGTGGCAAATGATTCGAGTCAAAGTAAATTTTATTTCGATTTAGAGAACAAAATTTTCGTCTTACAGAGGTTTTCGATTTAAAGAGATTCGAGTTATCCAGATTCGACTGTAAAAAGTAATTTGATCACGAAAGGGTTGAAACCGTAACGACTTATGCAACGCCACAGGAAGTTGGACGCATCGACTGCGACGTCTCCGTATGCTTAAAATTCTACTGCTCGAATTTTAATCAAATTAAGACCCCCGCCTCTCAACTTTTCTCTCAACTTTTAACCGAATTACAACTTCCGATTCTTTAAATTCTAATGAAGCTATTCTACCGCAGGTCTAGATGTTCGAGTAGGGCGAAGGATCTCACAAAGCTGTTCGAGAACTTGGAGAAATCTACATCCTCGAATGCTTCCGTAGTGGGATGTAAGGACGAATTAGATAGTCCTCGTTGCGAGTCGAAAACCAGGATTCTAGCGCAAACTTTCGAGGCCAGGAGCGGTCACACCTCCCCCAGCGACTCGACTTCCTCCAAGAACAAGATGAATCGCTACCACCACCACCACCACCACCACCATCACCACAATAACTGGGACGCGGGCAGTGTAAGTTCTGGGGTGTCAAGCGATTACCCTGACACTGATCCCGGCAGCGGTGTGCAGTGTATGTCCTCCGAAGACGAGGAAGTTGACTGTCACGACAGCGAGGGCAACGAAGGAGGCGGTCCAAGCCACTACGTGTCTCAAGACGTACTAAAAAAGATCCGCGAATGCGGCACATCCGTGACATACTACGGAGGAAAGGTGGTAAACTCTAGCAACGGTCCATTAATTTCTCCGGTAGTGGAGAACCGATTCAAATGCATCGACGGTTCGAACGATTATGTTAAATTCCGTTTAGTAAAGAGCAACTCCTGCGACAGTAGATTGGAACTCACTGGGAGACTCGTGGAGAACCACCTGAGGCATCGAAACAGGGAGAAGATACCTGATTTGAGCCACTATACTATCGCGGAAACTCCTAGTATCGAGATTACCACATTGGATAAGCCCGAGAAAGAAGATCAGGTCGAAGAGGAAGAGAATAATAGGGTTTGCGAGTCGGAGATTAAACGAGAACCCCCAGTGGTTATAGGATTGGAGCCGAAAAAGGATGACAATAAGGAAGTGAAGAGCTTCAAGGCGGAATTTAAGCTGGGCAGCCTGGAAGACGCGAAATCGAACTATCCGAGTAGATTTATCGGAAGTGCCCTAAACAGGTGGCAGGTGAACGAAAGCAATTGGAGGGCCGCCGATGATTTCGGGAAGATGGAGTTTGAGGAGTTCGAGGTTCTAGAAGATAGTCTGAACGGGACCGAGAGCCAACGTTTGGAAACTTCCTGAATGGGGCATTCTTGTATTATTGGTCTTGTAAATTCGATGGGATCGTTCCGAATGAGAGGCACGTTGCCAAAGGAGTCGATAGTTTCAATAGTATACGGCATAGCGTAAAATTTCTCGGTATTCTGAAACGAGACAACGTTTCGAGCATACCTGCACGGTCATTCAATTATACAAACAGTGCCGGTAATCGTGGTAGGACCACAAAGCGGATAAATTCACTTGGGAAAGTAAAACGAAAATGTAGCATAACATTTTTTCATAAGAAGTTTGGTTCCCGAAAAAAATTGAATTTAAAGATTTACGAAGCATGCGTGCACTTAACTATTTTTAAGCTTGACGTTTGTATTAATGATGAATGATAATGTCATGATAAACACCGATACAGTAAGACCTCGATTAATCAAATTCCATTGAAATTGCGACTGCGTTTGGTATGGAAATTGATAATTTATTACGCTGTTATGTGTATGCATGTTTTAATTATTACATATTTGTATTTAAATTATTATATATTCATGTTTTGATTATTCCTTCCTGTAACTTGCGATCTGTATCTTTTCAATATTTTCGAGCTGGCTAATTATTCTACAATATTACTTTGTTTTTGTACTTCGTACTATTTAATACATGTTCCTGTTGCGATGAATGCTTCTAGACGAGTGGTAATAGTATTTATGAAATCTGAATTGGTAGATTATTTAGAATACATTATATAGGTGTATATTTGTTATCCTTTATCGTCAATATTGCTCCGATAATCGAACAATAATTCCAGATAATAGGTGTTCGAATAATTGAACAATTGGATAATAGATGTTAGGTTAATCGAGGTCCTACTGCGACACCATTGATTTCTATTCGGATTATTGCACGTATTTTGGAGAAGGAAACGATTAAAGCATGAAAAACACGCTGGTGTCAACTTATGAATTCCTGATTCATGTAGCAGCGATTTTCATACCATAAGAATGTTGCAACTTGTTCAAAAATTTGTTAAACCACGTTAATGTAAATTGATAAAGTGTTATATGATATTAATAGTATTAATAGTTTTTATCTTAACTTTATCTTAATATTATAGAGTCAAGTGCATCAAATGGAAAATATTCAAAATTATTTTCTCCAAAACCAAGCCTCGTACGAAAAAATTTTATTGTACATTTTCAATTCATTTTTGCACGTAAAATTACTCACTTCGTGGTTGCGTCATGATTATTAGGACACTCTGTAAGTATTGGCTTTCTTGAATGCTTTGAAAAGATTTTCTCGTTTGAGGATATCGTCGGTAATATTCGTTGTTCCGTTGGCGAGAATTATTGTACAGTCACTCGAGGTTTCTTAGCAACGAGCAACTTTGATATTTAATTAAACCGTAATATTAACTGAACGCGTTGAATTGCCGACGTCTGAATTGCGATGATATTACAAGAGGAGAATTAATGGTTGATAACAAAAGCAACCCCTGTCATAAACCTCGATACTTAGTTATAAGGCAAACAATTTCATGATTTAATTGGATACAGCTCTTCTGCGATATATTATTGGGTGTACAAAAAAGTAATCAACGATTTTATTAATAAATTAGAAATGTACTACCGAGATACGCGAAAATGAATCGCGTACGCCGCAAAATATTAACACTGGAAATATCAAGAGCGTGAAAACAACGGGTCATTAATTTACCATAAAAATGATATAAATTTGTAGCGACACATTTTTGAGAACATTCCGTGATTTTCTGTACAAAATATGAATAAAGATATGAATAAAAATTTCAGTTGCATCGTTAGGGTAAACGAACCATTGAATCACCGATTTGTTGCATTTATGCACGTTTTAGGTTAATAGTTGAATCAACTTTTGACATTGAATTTGACAAAAAAAGTGACTTACTCATTGGTGCACTTATCATTTACAGCAATTGTGTATTGTGATGAATATTTTGTTAAAAAATGTGTGTTGAAATACATTGAACAAAAATTTAATACATTGAAGTACTTTCTTGATCTTTTGGAAAAATACAAACATTCCCAAGGGTCGGTTTTTGTTACGAACCTTTCGATTATTGTGAAGGTGTAAATGTATATAACATCAGAAGTGAAGTTTAAGAATGTTTCAATCAGTCTGTCTTTTAAAATGGTTATTCGCGTCGTTTGCAGGCTACGAAATAAATGCTCGGTGAAGATACCAAGACTGATTATTACCTTTCACGAACATAAATATTGAGTCAGTTGTTGCTAAACTTTTTGGGCCAGAGACCCATATTCGGAATCGGTAATTTCTCGCTACACACTTGCTTGTACTATAATGAACATTTCAATTATTTGCGATCCGATTCGTTCCAACTAACCCATAATCGTTTGATTATATAGTTTGCCTTTATTTCATTATTTCAGCATGTTATTTATCGAGTTTAATATAATAGCATATATTTATCCCGTTTTAAGAACATTTATTTATTAATTTCGAAGCAAATTTAATCAATCTTGCATGTGTCAAGGATCAAGTGGAGTTTCTTAATGATCTTCTTTTTCATTTTTCTGGTAGCTGAAGCATTTCTCGTTTATAGAATTTCTGGAACTTAAAAAAATGTTCCAGGAAAGCAGGATAAATTTATGTTACAACATAATAACTTAATGTATCTTTATTAAGTATAATATTGTTATTCGATTGACCACGAAATAAGACTAAATAAGAAGAAATGCAATGTCATGTCTGACTGGAAATAGAGTTACAAAAGGTTAAAAGGAAGGTGGATTGTACCTAGCAATTTTTGGTATGTAAATTCTTCTACTGATCTAATCTAATTACGTTCATGCTTTAATATTTGACGCGACCCACATAGTTTGCAAGCCACTATTAGGCAATATATTTTCCGCAGAAGAGGAAAAGGACTCTTAAGTAATGAGTTTAATTTAAAATTACAGTTTAATAACGTAAAGTGCGGGTAAAAAAGATAACAAGAGATCAAAAAAAAAAAGAGATTGCACGATCAAATGAATATATAAAACATCGTGTCTTAATTTCATTTTCGTTACAAGATAGTAACAAAGCTGTAAAAAAAAAAAGAAAAAATATACAATCAAATTAATATTTAAAATAATGTGTTTTAAGTGCTATCTAAATTTTGTGCTTCAAGTATTGCTTAAATGCCGAATTTTAAATACAGTGGAAATCCGTTTGTCCGATTTAAGAAGGATTCGATCCGATCCGAATGCTCAAACATCCGGATAATCAGGAATATTCGTTAACAACCTAAATAACACAGGTTATATTCGTTCTATTTTATTGGTGTATATTCCATAAAAGATAGAGGATGACTAAGAATCAGCGAAATAATAGGGGAGATTGGGATAGGTTGTTAATCTCTTCGGTTTTACTTTTAATTTCTTTTATATTTCATTTCCAATATTGCTAATGACGCCCATTTAAAATACGTACTTTTCACTATTAATGGCCACGATTACATTTAACTAAATCCGAACACCATGACTTCGAGGGCAGTCAATTTGACGAACGAAACATTTTGTATTAATGTGACCTGCAGCGATGTCAGTTGTGATACAACAAGCGGCAAGTTAGGGGATAGTTGTTACTATGTTTTCATAACAGGTCAGCATATTCTCATTCAATTGTTACGCATTTGTAGCTAAAGGAGCGCTAGTTTAACCCTTTGCGGACGAGAAGTAATGACACTCGTGCGAGTACTTTAGTTTTGAATTCCACGACTTTGAGTTTTCACGCTTATGAGTTCCAAACCATTTAATTTCCAACGATTTCAAATGTTTATTATTACGTTAAGTATTCATTGCATTAAGTTTTGTGCTTTAAAAGTCGACATGGGTTCGGAAAGCCAAAAAATGATCAGGCGACTACTTGTCGACGCTCGTCCGCAAAGGGTTAAGTGTTGGAATTCTGATTTAGATGCCTTTATTGGATTTTTTAACAGAAAAGATTGAAACTGTTGCAAAAAATTACTAACTGCTCTCCAAAAACATGACAACTGCGTTAACTAGCATACGTAGCTAGTTTTCGTTAAAACACGTTATCGATTTCAATTTCAAAGTATTACATTAATTGTTTCGTACCAATCTGCCTGTGTAATAATTTACCCCAGCCCCCCCTACATAGTAGCTGCCCTCGCAACAGATGTCGCCAAGAAAATACATGAAAATAGAATGAAATACGAGATAGAGAGTGGCGACTCGAACGCATTGGCGTAAACATAGATTTAGAACACTTAATTTAATTTTAATTTTATCAACGGGATAAAACCCATGATATACGATACAGTAAAAGATAGATTTATTAAAATGTTATAAACTTTACGCTTGAAATGTGTCAATCGAGCGAAAGTAGTTAGCATAATTATACTTGTTAATTTGAATAACATCACGTTTAATGGAATTGTTATAAAAAGTATGCGGTGTTGTGATTTTCCTGTTCTAACAACCATTGGTGTTTATTTGTAACTCACGAAATATAACGCAATTCAACAGATCTTTGATAGATATTTGATCATACCATTTATAATTAATTAGGGGAATAAAAGAATTCTCGATCCCGAGAATGAAAATTTTGTCAATATATGTTTCACATTTCTGAGATAAGGATCATATTTTACAATCCGGATAAATCTTAAACCCGGATAAACGGAGTTCCATTGTACTGTCTAGATCTTTATTTTATTTTATTTTGGTGTTTTGATCTATGTCTTCGGGCATTAAATTTCCATACCGTTAGCAGCAGACATAAACCTAAATATAACGATCTATTTATACGAATTTACGTGGTGGAGACGTGTGCGAACCAACAGATATATCTCTGAAATGTCTAATCCGTTAAACCAACAAAGCCGGTTTCACGAATGGGTTTTAGTTCGGCGATACAAAGGTACGCAGAGTCCGTAGAATGATTTAAGCTGTAATCAACTTCCACCATTAAATGCTATTCTAAGAACAAAAGGTTTTCAATCGTACAAAATTTTCCAACACGATCGACGCGATTTTAAAAACTTAACTTTTAAATCTTGGAAGCTCGAATGCGAAACTTTGCGAGGACTTGAAACTCTAAAAATACGAAACTCTTGAAATCTGAGACGCTTATTTTCGTTGGATTTCCAATTTTAAGTCCACAGTTCAGTTTTCGCTTTAATTATAGCATCAAGTTAATAAGAGCAAACTAATAGCTTTGGAATATTAATAATGTAAGATTATATCAATTTCCAAGTCTAAAGTATGGTTAGTTTGAATTTTTATTGGCCTTTGAAGCCTCCATAATCCGAAGAAGGGTTAAACTAGAAAGAGTATTT
Source organism: Eucera pruinosa (assembly GCA_028830335.1). Taxonomy (NCBI): domain Eukaryota; kingdom Metazoa; phylum Arthropoda; class Insecta; order Hymenoptera; family Apidae; genus Eucera; species Eucera pruinosa. The sequence goes on along the minus strand of JAMYCR010000015.1, from coordinate 7,907,767 downwards.
GGTGAAAAATTCAAGACTGCACAAAATCTATTTAGAAAATTCAGCTATGAAGCTTGATAAAATAAATAATTACACGCATATGAAGTAAAGGTAATATTCTACTTATTTTTAGATATGAACAAAAGTGGACACTAAAATTAGATCAAATTTGCAACTGCTTGAAGAACGATTTATGTTTAATTGCTAGATTGCAGATCTTTACGCATGCATGCAAAAATTGAATATGCAACAGAATGGAAAATGTACATATTATGCAAAAATATACAAAGTATCCAAAGTAAGATTCGAATTATAATACTTAGTGGATAAAACAACTTTCTATATGAATAGCATTTCTTTAATTGCACTCATAAAAATGTAACTTCGCATAAATATCTACGATCTATTAATTATGTATCTATTTTGCAAATTACAAGAGTTTCGCGTCGCAAAACTGCTTTCGAGAGATTTCGATGTTTCGTACTTCCATTGCGAAAAATAAAAATAGTATTCACTATCATAAAATTCCGTTTTACGGTCGGACTTTATAACTTTCTGTGACTCACCAGTACTCCCCGCATCTTGTGCAGTTAAACTCGCTTCTGGTTTATCGTCCTTCGTGAATTTCGGCGACTTCTTTTCTTTTGTAGCCCTGGAATTCTCCATTTCCCTCGCTAGAATCGGACTTAAGCTCGGAGCAAAGAAGCTCGTCGTCAGGGAAAGATTCCTTTGGGAGACGTGCCACCACCTTTTGCACCATGTCTCCTGCAACGCACAAAGACAGAGTTAGTATAAATCAGATTTAATTTTTCGCCGTGAAAAATAGTCTTAACCCTTCAGGGACTTCTTCTCGCGCAAACAGAAAAGATTCTTTTATTTCGACAAATTTACCCCATTATGCTACTACTTTAGTTCACTACTAATAAAATGTGGATATATTACGCGTCCCATAATTGCCAATAAATAGTTCCCTCTGTTTTAAATAAATATTAATCGTTTTACACTAATCATAAAAAGAAACTAGTCTACTTATTACAGTATTTTTTCTGTCCAAGAAAATCTTCAATAATTACTTATATGTAAAATTTATTAATTATCTATCCCCAACTTTTTACATACATAATTAGGAGCCTGTGCAATGCTATCTTGCGGAATACTACGTTATACATTACAGTGAAAGTCAAACAATTGCGGTTCTTCTCTTATTAGAGTATTTTTTTCTCTTCCACAGAGTCCACAATAATCGAAGTTGAACAATTAGGATGCTTCCCTTATCAAAATTTGTTCTTCTCCACGGACACCACAGAGATTTCTGCTTTTTACCTTCTCCGTTTCCTTACACAGATTTTCATTTTTTTGGCGTTATAGTTGCAGGGAAGGTAAGTGCACAGGACTATTACGAAGCCAGCAATACAAATATAAAGGCCCGCTGGCCTGTTTTTCTTGGCCGGTGTTTGTTTCTTCGCTTGTTTGCGTTTAATTAGCGCGGGTTTGGAATAGCCGGGATCAGCAAATACTAGAAACGTTGTTTCACACGCTGTAAATTGATTGAGAGAATCGTGAACCTCCCTAAATTGCTATCTGATGAGCCGTTATGATCCTGCTGCGAACATTGTAATTGCATTCTGATCCAATTGCTAGGCTTCCGTTTTGGAGTTTCTCAATCGCCACGCGTTTGTTCGCTAATCCCATTCCTGATAATTCTGATTTTCAATCAGTTATCGAATGTCTCTTGGAGCCTTTCCGTATTGTTCAATTTTCGTCGCCCGAATTTCGTTATCCGGCAGAAAATAAACGAGATATCATACCTATACGTGTTTTGGTTGTTTTCAATTAAGAAAGCAGGAACGGATACACGATCGCAACATCAATTTTCAATCGAATGACAAAAACCGGACAACGTGAAAACGCTTTTACAACAACACAATTGATCACTAAAGTATTTGGCCAAATTAGACATTTAGTAACCTTTTCTTTTTCAATTTATGCGTCATTAAAAGAAAGTATAACTCGAAATTATTGATAACGATGGAAAGTCGATTTAATAAAATTATGAAACGTTGCATTTAAACGTGTGACATAAATAACACGTAGATATATTTTTTAATAATAAATAATAATTTTTAATACTATTAATAAGTAGTAAGATAAGTAGTAATTAATAAGAAGTTTCTGCAGTCTTAAATTTCCCATAAATGCATTAAAATCCACAATCTAATCATAAGCCAGTCATTCGAGGCACCCATCGTAGTAAAAAAAAAAGTGGCCCATCTCTGTCGTATACTATAAACGAGTGGATCGCGAAAAATGATAGTTTCTGAAAGTGGGTCGCAGGACGAAACAGTTTGGAAACAGCTGATCTCGTACAATACAATTGCATATAGTAATCCTATCAACCAGAACGCGAATTCTTGCGTCGGGAATTTTCTTCGAGCTAAGAAAATAGAAGATCGGTTCCGCACGGATTAACTCGTCATAAATGACGTATCCAAGGTTTGGCAGACATCCAGACTAGGGGGTTGAACGTGGGGTCATGTGGAAATTGGAGTACGGCCAGGGTCGGGCCACGATTGGGCGTGTGCACGCTTGGCAGAAAGTGGTTTTCAGGAAATAAAGCATGCAAACGGTGATAGTAACAACAAGTATTCGACGTAACGTTTGTCGATCGGCGGAATGCTCCCTCCCCGGAAATAAAACATTCAAGACCGACAAAGAGGAATTTTTCTACTGCAAAGATTTACATTCTGCATGTCTTTGTGCCTCTGAACTGTTGAAGGTGCCGGCTTTATTCCGTCGAATATCCATCCGCCGGAAAATACGCGAGCGTATATTTGAATTTTGTGCCGAAAGTAAAAACGTAGACGATATTTCCGGGAGAACGGCGTGTGCTAGAAAGCGCCACTGCAGTGCGTAAATCTGGTGTTACCAGGTTTAACGGTATCGTGGAAGGACACTCGAAATGCGACTACAGGAAGCAGCGAGGGACTCGAAGTTATTGTTAGGTTTTACTGGAAGGACGTGAAAATTTCCAAATTTCAAATTCTATGAATGTAAATCAACTCATTGCGATTGAAGTAGTCGGGTTTTATTGGAAACAAGTGAACGCTTTCAAATTTCAAAATCTACGAAAGAAAATTAATCCTTTGCGACTGAAATACGAAATATTCTCGCTGAAGCACTTTTACCGTTCTCACTGCAGGCTGCAGAAGATATTGCCGTTGAAAGCGAAGCCTGATACAGATACATTCTTTCATTCACCATGAGGTTTATCTCAGTTTCCAAGGGAGAAATTACATTGGATACTTATATAACACTTTACATACATTTTACTTATGGTTGTGTGTGTACATTCTTCCGGCAGAGTTCAGTAATATCATTTGACTATAATGTGTAAGTTACACTCTCTCAGGAATGAGAGAAGCTATGAGCTCGCTTTGATGTTCGGTTTCGTAACTATCGTTTCTATACTGGCGATGAGTGGTAATTGCAATTTCATTTTATACTTAGATTACTTTACTGGGTTTCTCATATGGATTACAAGAGTTCCGTTTCCTCCACCCCCCTATTGTAAATATACATTTAAATATAAATAAAATACAAATATAAATATAAACATAAATCTGGATACCAACATATAAATTAAATATTAATTAACTTGATTAACTTTATAACTTTGTAAGTATCTCCCTAGAGCTAGCGGACATAACTTATTGCGAGTCTCAATGGTACTACCCTTCAGACGATGCATATAAACTAAGATTCAAATTTCATCTCGTACATATTTTGGATTAGTTTACCTTTGGGAGTTGTAGATTTTAAAATGCTTTACTACATGATTTTTGTCTTCTTTCGTCTCTTCACATACACATTTTGAGTTACTAATAATGTTTATACGATCAAAAGAAGCATTTAAGTGACAATGATCAGGTGGTTTAGGTTTATTGAGCGAATAAATTCTCTGTCTAATTTTTTACCTGCATAGCATGATCTATTAACCTTTTGAGGACGAGGACTAACAACATTTAAAGAAGTATTTTGGTTTAGAATCCCAAGCCATCAAATTCCCAAAATTTTTTAGTGTTTATTAACATTATCAATTTAAATTTTTTGCTATAAAAATCGACGTACGTCCAGAAAACCAAAAAAAGATTAGGCAATTATTTGCAGACATCCGTCCACAAAGAGTTAAACTGATCGTTACGAAAGCTTTAAAAGTATTTTTTTCCTTTACTGACACTTCTTATTCGCATTGTGTTTGGCGCTAATTTTATTCTACATACTCGACACATTTTTTTACATAAAATTCCTGCGATTGCACAATGATTGATGTATACTGTAAAAATTCAAGATAGACATTGTAAAAGGCATAATAATAAAGGATTAACGTGCTTCTTCGAGCGATAAAATTCTTGACTTCTCTTGTTTGGTCAAGAAAAGGGTAAAAGTGTATTGAATAGAAAGTTCGATGCTTCAATAAAGACTGGCAGGTCATATATCAAGCTTGATCTCTTTTGTATCGACAGGCTTGCTTTAGATAAAAGGGGACGGAAATCCAGCCCTCAAAATGTCCCCTCGCCCTTCCAACTTCCATTCAGACTGACAAAGGGAAATTCATTGAATTCAGTTTCCGTATTTCAAAGACGTTTAGTGGTTGAATAATTTACATAATCTCGAGCATTTCTAATGTGTTCCGCGAAGCACGCTCACAAAACTGCATAATGGATGTTTGAACTGTGCCGTCGGTCTGTTACCACTTCTCTAAAGGGGTAGACAGGAAAGTTTCGCAAAATTGGGTCAGCTATACGTGTACGGTGTTTCACTTAACATATACTATCTGCTTACTTTCTGTATTTGTCATAATTAGACTGCGGATTCCTATGCATTTATGACAATTTTAAATTTTCAAAATAGGACAGATTCCATGTGATACATAAAAATATACAAAATATTTGAAGTAAAGTGCAAATTGCAACATTTAGAGGATCAGACAGATGTCTATTTAAAGTGCACTCTTTTAGTTTTACTTAAAAAGGTACAAATTTGCATGCATATCCGCAGTCCAGTTATAATATAAAGAAATTGTAACTGCTGAAGTGGTAATAAAGTTATTAAAATTGTTAGGGAGGAATTTGCTGTGTATTAAAATTTTAATTCTACTTCCAGTTTTCTTAGGACATTATAGTTCAATCATCTATCTATTTTCTGTATTTGTAATAATAGAAAAGAATTACAAAAGCCTTAGTTGTTTTAAAGTTATTAAAATTGTTGGAAGACAAATTACTATGTATTAAAATTCTAGTTCTGATTCTAGTTTTCTTGGAACATCAAAGTTTAATCATTTGCCTATGTTCTGCATTTGTGATGATACAAAAAAGATTGCAAAAGCTTAAGTGGTATTAAAGCTATTAAAATTGTTAGGAAACAAATTACTACATACTAGTAGATGCTAAAATTTTAGTTTTCTTAGAACTTTAAAGTTTAATTGTCTGTCTATTTTCTATGTTTGTAATAATACGAAAAGAAATTGCAAAAGCCTAAGTGGTATTACAATTATTAAAATCGTTAGAGGGTAAATTCCTAGGTATTAAAGATCTAGCTCTAATTGTAATTTTCTTGCGACTTTACCGATGTTCCCCATAGGCATACACCTGTCTATGGGTTACCGAAAACTCATAAATTGTGTACCAGATTCTTATAGACTTACGATAAGCTTCCAGTAACGTGTTAAAAGGGAATGTACATAATGCAACCCTGCTACGAACCTTGGGCTATTATTAACTCAATTGTGTTCTTGTTTTTGTAAACAATTTCCTAGTTTCGAAACAAATTATAAAGGGATTGTAATTTATGCGCGTAAATTATTAGAGGGGATGTGACTCCATTAATAAATTATTATTACTTTTAATTCTATTCGAATCATGCGCAAAATTGTAAATAGTGATATAAGTAACTTCAAGTTCTAATTTTTATATTAAAGGTTCTTTTTCTCATAATTATGAAACATTTCTAAAGAGAAAGGAATACATACGATAGAATTGAATAAAATCTCAAATACCGTAGCAAAGTTAAGTTTTTAAAAGTTACATAATTTAATAAGATTGCAAGATTTACATTAAGATAATAATGTTTGCATTAACGATTGGAAATACGTAAGTAATTTAGTAATCTTGTTATTTAGTATATAATTAATGAGTAGAAATTTATTTTGCAACCATAAATTAAGCTTCTCTTTGCTCTGAATTTATTAAGCGTCCAGTAAATTATGGACTATTTTTTTTTTTCTTAATTTTAGCACAGTCAAATAGTCATCCTGCCTTAAGTATAATCTTTATTGTTCTTCGAAAGAAAGTTTGATCTTCTGGCCTCTGATAAAACTGCCTGACGACAAGGGCATCGTTCATCCAGCAAGATAAAATGCAAATTAAATTGATACCAACTTAGATAATGATCTTTGAACGAACGTTAAGTTATTTTTCGTATTTCATATTATTAACTATGAGGGGTGATTTTACTCTCGAAATATGGAAACGGGCTGATATAAAGAAACACGTATCTCTTATTTTTTGATCCTCTATATCAGTGACGAGCAAACGACAGCCCGCGGGTAAGATGCACTTTTAGAAATGCAGTTACAGCTTTGTTCATCGCACTAGTATTAAAGAATTTTCAAAGTATACTATTTTCTTGAGCTTTTATTGCTTTTATAATTAATTCTACTGGCCCAACAAATTTTTCTTTATTTGGTCCACTCCTAAAAAAGTTTGCCCATCACTGCTCTATAATATACCTAAGAACCAAAGTAATCAAAGGCAGTCATCTAAAAACCCTTCCTTATTAGTACAAATTGTTTATTTACATCACAATGCATGGGACTGCGAACGTATTAAGATGGAAGTTACATCGAGTCGTCATGATTTGACAAAAATAGTTAAGAAACTGACGCTGTTAGCAAGGAGCTTAAGGGTCTTTCTCCTTGTTACTTGTTACCCCCAGGCACAGAGTATTCCTTGAGAACTGTATCGTTTCGCTTCAAATTGGGTCGCTGCTATCTTTTCGTAAGAAGATCGATATAACGAAAATCGTGACGATTCAAGGACTTGCAGACGAAAGCGTATTATAGCGGAATAATTAATCGAGGCAACGTTCAAGAAATCTCGAAAGCTGTGTCCATATTTATCCAGCGTCAAAGGCAATCCTTCATGCAAACAGGGATATAGTTGATCACGAAATCCCCTTTGCACGATTGAGGATATTCCGAGTAACACAACTGCGGAACGTTTGTTGTTCGCATATGCTGTATCACAATGGTAGTTAAACCTTGTCATGATAGGAGGTATAGTGACCCACTTTTAATTATTATATCCTTTAACTATCAAATTTGAGTTCTTACGTACACTTTGTTCGAAATTTGATCGTGCTAAGAAAGCTACTCGTAAAATGATCTTATAACAAAGTTACCATTTGATCAATTTCGGAAATCACTACAATGCATACTTGAAAATCACATCTTCTAGTCAAAACGATATTTGAAAGACGTGTCTTTTAATTTATACCAATGTTTAACAATGTCTGTTCAACTTGTGAGTTGCGCCTATAATTAGAGTATATATCGTAATAAAATACGATGAGTCAATATAAAAAGTATTCGCACGCCAGTATATTGATTTTTGCATTTAGATATTAATTAATGAGGCACAAATATATTAAATTTCCCATCCTTAAGTAGTGCATACTTTTATGCGATTATGCAAATTTATCGCTTTGTAATTAAAATATAGAATCTAATAAAAAATCACCTCGTTGGAATTTGAAATATATGCAAATATTTTTTGCAGCTATTGTACCTAAAAGAACCGTATATGGTTTACGATGTAACAATGTAACAATTCATCGCATAGAATTCACAATTACGAGTTTAAGTATGAAAACTGTGTGAAGATACTTAATACGTAATTTATTGTAATGCATGGGTTGACAAACTACTTTAATAGTAACAGAATTTGAACAGTAAGTAGATAAACAAATTTTACCTAGATTTTAGAATAACTTGATTTGCGGAAGGGCGAATTTGATTGACAAAATGTTGAATTTGCTTTGCAAACAGGCGAATTTGATTTGTAAACGGGTGAATTTAATTTGCAAGTGGTTGAATGTGATTTGCAAATGATTAGATTTGGACTGCAAAAACTTGTATATGGTACTAATGCAACGTTTGACACGGCAATGATCAAGCGGATGAGCTTTCAGATTATTTCATGGTTTGATAAACATAATTTATTACTCGGCTGTGGATCTTTTGCGAATTCACATTTTTATTAATAAGATTACAGAAGTGAAATTGAAATAGAGGATTGCTCCACCATTTAAGTATCCTAATTTTTACCGTATTTTGAATAATTTGTACACTTTTGCATATTCCATGCATATTCTGTTCTTCTTTGCATATTTAAATTTCCCATAAATGCATGAAAATTCACCGTCCATTTATTACAATCCTTTAAAACTATAAATATGGAATTTAATGATTTGATATAAAAACCGGTCAGCTTAATTACGTAGTTTCAATTTTATGATATCAAAATAGAAACACTGAAACTACTGTTTTGTGCATTTCAAAGCTCTAAGCAGCTACTTACGATCAGTTAATTGCATTATATCAATATTTGACTTCAGGAACTTCCCATAGCCTATATTAAACTACGTAAAATACAGCACGCTTAAAGATCGATTGAAATGTCCATTTCTAGCAAAAATAGAGTTGACCGATTTTTGCGCCGAGTCCTTCAATAGTCCCCTCTTCGCTGCAAAGCTTTCAATTAAATGGTTCCATTTTTCTCTTCATCCGAGGACGCTTACTCAGTTTTTTTCCTTCTTCCACGTCCCTAGTCTACCCTGATTAATCGATTCCACTGCGATGTTTTTTCGACGTTATTTTTGCTCCGTGTTTTCCTGCTTGTTCCACTCGGTGACTGGGGTGCAATTTTAAACAGGCTGAAATCTTTCGGAAAGCTTAAGTCGTGACTTGAGCCGTAATTTTTTACTGTAACCCTTCTCTAGCTATCAGGAAGCCATCCAACTTCCAGAAGGTGTATGTGCCCAGCAACTCAAATTGCGCCGGGAAAAGTTCAGTGGCAGAAATTAGAATTATTCAGCCGGTTTAAAAGCGTTCTCCTTCGAATCATCTCAGGAAAATTACTCGTTTCTTTCGAAATTAGGTTCGTCGGGACGTGTGAGAGTAAGCAGACAGTTGTACCGCTTGTAGAATATTTATTTCTTCCTTGGAGTTCTTGTTTTGCTTAACGAGGGTACGGATAATTGCCGCGTAACCGTTATCGTGAGATTTATAACAAAAACAACCCTCGTCAAAGTTGACATTCTTAGTCGTAACGTCTACAATTTCACAATTCAATCGTAGACAATTAAATAATCAATATTGTAGACAATAGTCGCTGCAACTGCGCAATGGAATAAATATATTGTAGGAGTGAGAACGGACGAAAGGACGTAGTTTTAGTTTAGACTTTCGTTCCTTACGATTTATGACAGGACCCCTTGAGCCGACGCTGTGCAGACGCGTCCCGATGTAACCGTGAAGGACAGTTTTCCCTTACCCCCCCAGGTTTAAGTTTAGTTCTAAGGATTGCCATACCGAAGGAGAAGGGCTTGGAGATTGAGAGAGCATCGTGAGACGCCGAGAAGGCAGGTCGTAAAGTGTAGCGTAGAAAATAGCGTGGAAACATCAATTTAGTGTAGTAGCGATATCACGATCTCCTTTATAATAGTTTTTGTTATTCAATAATTATATTATTTAATCCATACGCCGACTAGTACATCGCCCGTGAATTTCCCATCCTACAATATTAATCCTTTTTATTAACCCTAATTATTTTCAGCGTCTTTTGTTGATTAACTTAGGTTATTAAAAAACACTACTGACATCTTGAAATGAAATCCCATTTCTTTAATAATCGTGCGTCTAAAAATACGAAATTGCATGAAAAATCGCGTTCTATTTATCAGTTTTTGAAATTGACTTTTGCTTCTTGTTCTTAAAAACATTTAGCCTCGTATAACACGGAATTTTTTAGGATCGTAATTACCATGCTATACACAGCTGATTCTACATTGAAATGAATAGCAAAAATAGTCGGACACTGAGTGGTTAAAATTGCAAGCGTATTCATTCCTTTCCGTTGCGCGAAAAGATAAAAAGCGACAAGGATTATTTTTATTGCGAATCCTTTAATTGCTCCGCGTACGGAAATTCCAGAGGCATTCTATTCAATGCGATATTTGACCAGAGAAATATATTCGCGGGGATACGTTTCGTGGAACTTCCATCGAATATTTAAACTCAACGTTACCAGACATTCACAGGGCAGAATGCACAATCAGATATAGGGACGTGTATATAAATTCTAGCATCGCACGCTGCCAGGTACGAATAAATACATATGTAGGTGCGACGAGTACATGGAAGTGACACAATTAATCAGAGTGAAAATACTATAGCCGATCGCTAAAAATGAACTGACAGGTTTTCGTGAATATGCATACTCGGCCATATTTCAATCCACGGAATGACTTTACGGATTTCTCATTTTAAACGCCGCACATTTCACAAGTTCACCAAAGGAGGAGGTAGAAAATGTTGGGAAACTCAACCGTAATTTTGGGAGGTCTTTGTACGTATCGGGCTACAGCATAATGAATATCTCTTTTGGATAAGGATCCGTCTGAAGTACTTTAAAAGCTCAAAGCATTTCATAGTTAGCTTCCAACAGGACGATGAAACTGTATTGCTTCAATTACTTGAAATTTTCATTTCGAAACAATTCATACCACAGATGGGTAATATTTTATTTGGATAATGGATATTGGATAAAAATTGGGGCTAACATTTTTTTCGCCATTGAAGGTTAAGAATTTTTCCGAATAAAAGGTTATTCGTATAAAATTCATCTGAAGATTTATTCAAACAAATCATACGGACAGTAAATTCTTTGAAGAAGCCAACTGTTTGACTAAATTCGTTTGCATAAATCATGATTTGGTTAACACAATTAAACTTTCCATACTAAGCACGACGATATTGAATGAAAAGAGTAGATCTATTTCTGAACGAGGACACTGAAGTTTTTAAACCGATTAATCACAGTATCTCAGGGCGGGACACTACTCCATTAATTATTTTGCGGAAAGGGAGTAAGTCGAACATAATCCGTCGCCGCTCCAGGGGTAGTAAATTTAATTGTGATTGATCACACTGATGTCAGATCATGATCGCAGTAGGATATAGGGCAATCCGTACGAAGGGTTAACAAACGCAAAAATCTATGCTGGACGCTGCCTAAAATTTTACACAAACACCGTTGCTGAGGAGATTAAATATCGGTACAGTATCCTAAATGGGATTAAACTAGATTGCAATAAAGAACTTTAATGCTACCAAATAGGTACAAATGACTTGTTTTGTCATTTCTTATAATCATTACCCATTTCGGTACAACTTATTTTTTAACCCCACTGTTCTCCTTACTTACTTTTCGCATTTATACTTCTTCGATTTACACCGAAACGATGAACGAATATACGATACTCCACGAATATTATTCTTCGTATGAGACTTATACAAATTTCAAATGCATTGAATATCGAGAAGAAATATTAAGAAATATAATATCAAGTGAAATATAATCTTTATATCGGGTTAAGATTTTTCTGTAATTTTTATTGAAATATCCAAATGAAGTGATTTTCTCTTTTCTTGTTTTTCTCTGTAAAATTTCTATGTAGTATACCTACATGTGCCATGTAGGTAAATCGTTTCGACCCCTCACAAAAAGTGGGTAAATTTTATTTTGCTACATTGTTGCACATCACTCGCTTATTTATAAAACGTGTGACAGTCTTATATGTTGATATGTTTTTCTTCTCGATACTCGGAAACGATGCCAAGTGGGATATCGTATAAATAATAAAGCGAACAATATTTGTGGAGCATGCAATAAACGCGTCTGTGGTAAATGAGTTGCTACAGCACATTTAACGTAACTAAAATTTATATTTAATTACATTTTCATACTTATTATTATTATTATTAATTAATTTTATTCTCAATTTTCGTTAAATGAAGCAGGAAAAAATAACAAAATACATGTTTTATATTAAATAAATTGTTTTTTCACAAACAAGTCATTTTGACCTCTTCGGTAAAAATAGGTACAAGTCAGACATTGGTAATTCTAGTCCTAAGTCTAGTGTTATGAATGAAGATAAAAATAATACTGTAGTTGCATGCTAACATTTATTATTTGCACCTATTAAATAGGCTTACTACTGTTTCTTTTAAGACAGCTAAAATTCTCTCTGAACAACCAATGACCTCATTCATTACTTATCCTATTACTCATTCAAACCTCGACCTCACCGACCCGTCCTTCGTTAATACCTGAATCTTAGATACTTCCCATTTCCCCATTTTCCTAAATCTATATTTTCCGCGCCAGCAGAAGCGAAGATATACGAGAGGCTACACTTTTCTCTAACGCCGACATCTTCGCGAGCAGTTTTAAATCGAACTAGACTAGAATATTTAATTTAATCCTTTGCTTTACGATCATTTTATTACCTACGTATGCTAGCGTTAACCGTATCGCAGCGTATCGCAGCGTGTCACGTACGAATCATGTGAATACTATTAACTATATTTCTTTAGTAATCTCCAACTTTATATGACAATGCTAAAATTGCAGTTCAAATCAAAGTTCACGAGTAGCAGTAGGGTACGTCTGTTGTAGCAAAAGTGTTAATTAAAGTAAGAAAAAAAATAATAAAATCACAACTGAAAAATGTACAAAAACAGCTACTACACGTATAAGAATATTATGTACAAATTGACTGAAATCGTCGAGTTTGAGCAAGCTTTAACTGCTTTTGAATATTTCATAATTTTCAGAAAAGTGGTCCTTTTGCATAATGAAGTAAACACTGACCTCGTTTGCCACTCTTTTTGTTAAAACATTTTTAAGCTAGTAAATTCTCATCCGCCCCGTATATGAAACTCTCCGAGTCCCATTGCGAATTTATTTCAGAGGTCGAACACGTAAAATATAAAAAAATTTCCCCGACAAAAAATTGTATTTTAACGTGCCGCCGCTTTAAAATTCATTCGTTGCGAACTAATCCGATTAAGCACTTGAAATATCCCTTTGAATTAATTCTTGCCTCGAAGTTCGTTCAATTTCGCCTCCTACCATGAATGCTTAATCGTTATGCGCTACTTGTCAAAGTCTCCTTCGGTGCTCGTTAAGAGACTTATTCATCATTCCTAGAACACGTCATTATAAATCGTATTGTGCGAGTCAATCAACGTGCACGGCTACACAGAGACGAGCTTGTCCAAATTTTGGTCGCCAGCCAAAAACGTAAACGAGTTACTGACCGCTACTCACGTGCACATCTGTCGCGGAATAAATAATCTTTGGCTAATGGTCTCGTGAGGTTCAACGATCCGTCGGTTAGCTTGACTTCACCTTATCGTAAAAAAGATCCACTCTGGCCCAAAGCACGCCAACTGTGTTAGCCTAATTAAAAGGCTCGTCACTTTCGAGAGTAACTATCGAGCTTATCCGACGACAGACGTGTTTATTTTATCAAAATTTACTTCCTTACAAGATGGGCGGTGATTTAAACAAGTCAATTTTCCCGAACAGTTTAACCCTCTAAGAGTTTTACTTAATTTTGAAAGTGTGCACCTGTGTACTTTTTTAATTGTGCTTATAAAAATATGTATATACAAATTTGCATAAAAATCCTCAATCTACTTATTAGTTTTTGAAATCAACTTTTGCTTCTTGTTATTAATCATATTTAGCCTCGTATAACACGACATTGTTTAGGAACATAACTACCGTGTTATACGGTGATTAACTGTACCAATCTTTCCTAGATGGAGTCGTTTCAGAGATATAAAGGTTATTTCTACATTTTTAAAATGGCAGTCTACGTTTTTCAGTTTATCATCTGATAGTAGATCGCAAAATAAACACAAATACTTATAACGCAAGGTTAATTAAAGTCATGCAAAGGAGATTATAAATAATAAACTAACTTACTTCAGTTAGACGATGTGTTCGAAACGTTTCTACAAATGTCAAGTATGTGAGATTGTTAGGGAACGAAATTAAGGAATAGCAAAAGAAAAAATCGATCCCCCTTAAGGGAGATTTGCAAAGACTTCGAGTTGATTTTTCTACGCAATTCTATTACAGCTTTCGACGGTTGTTTGAAAAGACAATGTCTCGGTTATTCGAGGAACTCTTCACTGTGCACTCTTCAGCAAACTGAGTTAAACGCGCACTTCTCTTGCGAATTGTTTCTCGAGTGGTACCGAGAGCTACATACCTATACTAAACGGGGGATTTCTGCCATGAGATAGAAAATTTGCTCTGCGATATCCACGCAATAAAAGAAACAGACGGGTTGTTTGTGTTATCTTTCGAAACTTCTATGTCTATCTTTCAATTATAAAGAGGTTGGACTGAACGTGTTCGCAACGTGGCCTTAATACCTTCCGAGTAATGCATATTCATTGCCCTCCTGTGGATCTATGTCCTTTGATTGTATATTTTATTAAACGTTCCATGAATCTTCATTTAGATCTTTGCATGATGCTTTTGAATTGTCGCTACGAGAGAAGTATTTGAAAGGTTCCGCGCAAAAGTTGGTCTGTTTCGTCGCTCGAAATGATATGATATTCGCAATAGAAGCTACAAAATTATTTGTTATTTTGTATCTAAAAGCACCTGAAAAGGTAGTACTATTCTTCCACGAAAAGAAGGCACAGTGTGTGTATATTCCCACTCTCGTTGCAGTCCGATGATTCGCCTACGAACACGGGTAGTGATCGCTATTAGACGAAGACGGTGAAGAAAATCAACGGCGATCATTGCCTGTGTTCGTAGGCGAATCAGCGGACTTCAAAAAGAGTGGGAATGTAAACACGCTGTGCCTTCTTTCCGTGGAAGAATAGTAGGAACTTTGTTAACTTCATTGCATGAATATTGTAAATAAGTCAGGCATCTCAGCTTTTTGCATTTCTGCTCTTTGTTTTACTATTAACAGACTGCCGATTTTTATGCATTTGTAAGAAGTTTAATACGCAACAGGGGAAATTATAAAAAATGTCAAAAGTAAAGCGCATTTTGTAATATGAAGAGGGCGAAACTCAATCAATAATTCAATATTTAGCGTCCACTTCTTCATTCGTGTTCGTAGAGATATGAATTCGTATAAAGATCTGCAGCTAAATTCTATATGCATATATATACTGAGTCTAGGCTCCTTAAATAAATACATAAATAAATAAATATTTTCTCTTTGAAACGCCCCATTTCTTGTTTCAAAATTCGCAAGATATGGCGCGTAAAAAACTTGATTGAGAAGTCAACTTTTATCAAAAGTTGAGCCGATCGGTTTTTGCATCGATCCTTTCATTTGGATTATCAGCGGAGAAACATTAAAAGGCTTTCATCGCGACCAAGAAAAATACATAGGAAAAAGTGAGATCTGCTTGCATAAAAATCCATTGTGTTCTTTCCTCTTTCAACGAAGAAAGAGAAAAGAAACTCCCCAGGGTACCTTATTTTCCTATCCTTCCGACATAGTCTTTCAACTTGCGGCGAAAAAGTATCGAAGAAACATGGAATAAATCACATTCGTAAGCATCGAATCGCATAAATATGAAAACGTATTTGCGAACGCGATTTGTAATGTTTCTTAGCCGAGAGTTTGTTCGGTGGCACTGGTTAATTAAATCGCGAATAGGACGAACGTTAGTGGGAGACGAGTAAAAGCTTTTTCCAATTTCCAACGGAGAATTATGAGATTAACAGCCCAGACGGATAATGGATCGCTGCTTCGCAAACAATGCCCTGCATTCAGGAGGTGAACAAGCTGATTTCACGTACGCTAACAGCCGCAAGTATTTGGACGCTCCTCCATTACCGAAAATATATGAACTATTCGAGAAATACCTACTAATGTAATTCAGACCGCTGTTTTACCTCACGCGATGTCACGGAGCATTAATTAATTAATTTGCTAGTTATATGGGACATTATGCAACTAGTGGTATAAACAGTAACACGATGATTATACATTCAAAAAGTAATTAGAAATGTAGAGGGATCGTATATTAATACAATAACAAGGACTGAAAATAGTATGCAACGTGAACTGGTACAGATGAAAGAGAAATAAATACGAACGAAAATTTTAATGATACATTTACACAATGATAGTAAAAGTCGCGACTTTTAGAGTGGTGACACTTTGCGACAGAGTCACATTCTTTTTACGATTATTCTCTGAAAGTTTAATGTCATGACATTTGGTTAATTTTAACATTCAGAATGATAAAAGTCATAACTTTTTATACAAAATCAACACAATACACGAAAATATACAAACTATGTAAGGTAGAGTAGAAACTATATTATTTAGAGGGTGAAACAACTCTACTAACTCTATGTCGAAACACCATTATTTAATAAAAAAATATTGTCTTTTCTTTTAACTATGGTACATTAGTTATAAGATTTTAAGTGGCTCAACCATGAATAATATTTGTCCGAATTAAAAATGTTGTTAATAGACAAATGTTCATAAAAATAATCCCTTTCCAGTACCGTCAATTTTATAAGAGGTTAACTCTATCAGAAACGTTATTAATCTTCATAAAAATCCATTATCACTTAATTTGATTAAATATACAATCGATAGCATCATCGTTGTGGTAAAGTAGAAGTAATGTTGAATGAATACTGAGAACTTTATGTACAAAGAATTTCGACACAATAATGAAGCAATAGTGTAGGAAACAGAAATTTATAGTAAGTTTAATTAAGTAGATTACATGTTCCCCTTTATCTGTATATTAACTGTAACTATTTTTGTAAAAGAGGAAATGATGTAAGACAACCGGAAGCCATCCTTAAGCCGCAAGACAAGAGGACTATGATGTAATAGAATAAAATAAAATAAAGTAAAATAAAGTAAAATAAATAAAATAAAATAAAATAAAGTAAAGTAAAATAAAATAAAATAAATAAAATAAAATAGAATAAAATTAAATAAAATAAAATAAAATAAAAGTAAAATAAACTAAAATAAAATAAAATCATTGTTATGGTACTCGTACAAAATATCACGAAAAATGCGATTCGATTTTTAGATCTGAATTTATCTCTGATAGAAAAGCCGCACGAAGTTTTCCGTTGCATAATAGTTGTGGGTTATGCTGAGTGCTCTTAACAGACATCTGGATGCTCTCGCGAGACACTCGGGTGCAGTAATTTCAAATGTTTTGAAATTTAAATGCAGCTTATATGTGAAGCGACGAGTTAAAGAATTCTAACAGAATGTAACGCCGCAAGAATAGAGTCTTGCAAATTAATTCTAAAGCTTTCTTTACATTGGTGATTTTTCCCCTATTGAAAATTCCGATAATTGTGCGAATTCCAAGCTGTGATAATCACGTTATTGGAATGCAATATTGGGTTAGCCGAGTAGAATGTGCACAGTAGGATTTTCCAGCACGTACTTCTCGTTCGTGTTAATCGGCCAACTTGCTGCACTTGCGATTTGTGGTTTCCGCGCAAAAGCACGTACGCGTTTTAGGATAATCCGTTGGATGCCATTAGAAACAGCATTGTTGTTCGTAAGTAGGTATTCCAATTAGGATATTAACACGCCGATCACGTCGCGTCGCGGTTATTCGAGAAAAGCTGTCGAGCAAAGGGGTCTCAATTATTTTCCACTTTTTTTCGCTCGTTAAAATTTTACGATCAAACAGCTACGAAATCGCAAAGAAACTCTTTTCAGCGGCATCTTTGCAAACGGAAGCTTACAAAACTCTTAGGGGCTTACATTATTGACAAGTATCGCGTATTCACAAAAGCTTTCTCTCCTGAGATCACGAAGTATTGAGTTTCAAAGTTTGCTTCGGTTAATATTTCCAAGGATAAATCCTTTAAAAGGTCCCCTCGTTTTTTTCTTGATCTTCTTTGCGCCAGCCAACTAAATATCGTGTTTCAATGGAAATTTCAAATCCATTGACACAGAAGAAAAAGAAGGGAAAAAAGGGAAACTTACAAGCATGTTCGGTTAAACGGATTTTCTGGATATCGGGGTCAATCAATAGAACACAAAAGCGGAGACTTTTCATCCTTTGACCGGTTTTTTAACAGGAAAGCCAGAAAATGGGTCACCGACCATCACCACTAATAGTCCTTTCCTTATCGTACGATATTGATATTACGAAGCATTATTTAATTTCCTGTTTCTATAGCATGCCATGCAACTAGTGGTACAATCAACGACGTGATGATTCAACGCGATAAGATAACCCGAAAATATATTGGGTTGGTCAAAAGATTTTGTCGTATTTTAAAGGCGTGCAAAAATGAAGCTTCGTTAATCCCTTGGATATTGTGGTTCATCGATGAAAATGCATTTCACAGTGGCATGAATTTTTCCTTAATTACGTACATTATAGGAATGTATAGATCACTATATATAAGGTGTTCTGTAACTGGTGGTATAATCAGAAAGGAGGCGACACTGTATGAAAAAATAAATCGGAAAGATAGAATAACATTTTCTCGAATGAAATTTGGTTTTCAAGAAACTCGACTATGTTAGTGTGAGAAAATTCAAGAAATTCGACCTAATTCCATCGTCCTTTTCATAGACTTGTCTTCGTATCTATCACAAGATGTGCGCATTTCGGCGATGGGTTAAACTTCCAAATTACGTCTGAACGCAAATCATCCACGCGTAATTCTTCACGTCGCAATGCGAGAATAATTTTATCCACATCTCTGATATCCCGCCTTCTCGTTAGCCTAGTGCAGTGGTTCTTAACCTTTTCGAAGCCACGGAACGCTTGATTATATGCGTAGAAATATTTTGCGGAACGCGACTCGCCGAGTCCATAAATTTAACTTTGTCAAACGATGCGATTTTTTTTAACCCTGCTGCGAATGTTCATATTTAAGCAGTTGAATATATGTGGGATAAGAACGTTAATAAGAATCAGATTTAAGATATTGCTCTTTTAACCCTTTGCCGACGATGAATAATAGCACTTAAGGGAGTATTTTAATTTTGAATTCCAAGCCTTTAAATTTCCAAGCTTTTGAATTCTAGACCATCACATTCCCAAAACTCTGAAACGTTTATTAACGATATTAATTTAAATTTTCTGCTTTAATATCGACGTGCGTCCACAAAACCTGAAAAATGATTAGGCGACTATTTGTAGATACTCGTCCGCAAAGGGTTAAAAACATTTAACTATTGCTATGACAAGTGTACGTAGAAATTATAATATGTTTAGTAACATAATTGTGCGCTGCGATTCACGGGCTTTTACATAAGCGCGAACTGAAAGGGTTAACGTTAATCGCGTCGCTAAAATCGACGGATAAACGTCGCTTGTATGCGCATCTTTATTCGGATCCACATTCGAGTTTGAAAGTAGCTTACAAACGAATAGCACAACATACCTGCTTATATTTTTTCATGGAACTTCTTGCGACTTTCCATAGTTCCGCGAAACCCTTACGATAATTTCGCGTTCAACGTAACCCCGGTTAAACCCTTCCGGTAAGATTTAATAATGAAAAACTGTGCATGAAATAAC
This sequence comes from Eucera pruinosa, assembly GCA_028830335.1. Lineage (NCBI taxonomy): Eukaryota > Metazoa > Arthropoda > Insecta > Hymenoptera > Apidae > Eucera > Eucera pruinosa. The sequence goes on along the minus strand of JAMYCR010000015.1, from coordinate 7,888,080 downwards.
CATTTAATTTTTATTTAAAAAAAACTTGTTTCATTTTACGTATCAGATAAATGTATACTAATTTCTTCTGATTCTTCATAATCGCTCCAATCGCTTTGACCTTCATAGTCTGCACTACCTCTTATCCATTATGGTATTTATTATACAACACGTTTTTCCTTTAGCAAAAATATATATTGACCGATGTTCACACTAAATGTTTACAAGAATGAAATCTTACAGGTGTGGTGCTGTGGAGAGGGGATATGATAGGAAAAAGGAAGGGTGTTGCGTTTCGTCCTGGGCCTGCTAGTGGACTCATCAGTAAGGCTACCTAGCAGGCCCTGCCTTAGACGTTGGGATATTGGAAGGAAGGTTAAAGGCGGTATATATATATATATATATATATATGAACGAGGTAGTTGGAACGAGTGCTTTCGAGAAAGTCCTATTTCGTATGTCCCTCTAGTGGTAGGTGCAGGAGAGCCGCCACACAGACTAACAACAATTTGGCAATGACTTGTACCAAGAAATTCTAACGGTAAACAATATGGGGTAGTGATCTGTGATATTTCCACGAGTAACAAAAGTGTTGCTAAATTCAGTATACTAGAAATTTTAAATTAAATTAATTATCATATTCAACAGTAACTTTAGTTGCATGACGAGTGCAGCTCGTCATTGTACGGTATGGCACGAAAAACAAATGACGAGCTAGACTCGTCATTTTACCGGAAGGGGTTAAGAACCACTGGCCTAGTGTCAAACTAATTTCCAAGGACGGTGCAGTGCGGCGAAGTGGTCTGATTAAACGCTGACTGCAATCTGCTTGCAGGAGCTCAGATTTAAACGAGAAAACGTAATGTAATACAGGGTGCAAGAACGAGCGCGCATTTCCTAGCGGAACAACCATTTCCTCCGGCAGCAATTTTCCATCATTTTCTGGTGACTGGGAATTTCACGTTGGTTTGTAAAATATATTTTCGCAAGCAGCCATAGCGATCCAATTTACTTCGAATAGATTACCTGGCACTCTGGAGTTTAAAAATTATGTTTTCCTCGCGGATAGGGACAGTTGAAACAAATTGTTATCCATTAGAATGGAATCGAGAAGAATTTCGAGTGACGTAGAAAAGTAGAGTTGGGGGAACACTCGATGGCTGGAACACACGTAAATATGTCACTCTTAATTCTATCGGCTACGTTTTCCGGTTCCGACTTTGTTCCTCGATAGCAGTTACCACTATTAGATTGCCACGTCCGTTAAAGCAATTGGAAATAGCGCAACACAACTCTACTGGATGCCCTAATTTCGTTTAAATGAGAGTAATGGCGGCGATAGATCTTCTTATTTCGATTTGGGGTGTGCAAATTAATCCTTTCGTTTTTGAAATGAAACGAATTGAAAGTGAGTCTTCTGCACACTTTCATTCGGAGCAGGCTAAATCCACGTAAAATGCCTCGTTCGTGTGAAAGGATTATTGTAATTAACACACTTTATCTACAGCTCGCGAATGAAGCGCATAAATATCATCGATTGCTTTATCCAAACGCAGAAAACTGATGCCACTTAGAACCTGATCTAAATCAGTGTTTCTGAATCTTTTTACTCTCGTGGCACATTTTCCAAAGAAGAAAAATTTCTCGGCACACCTATTCGTAGTCATAGAAGAAGAAATTTCTAAATTAAATAAATAGAACGAAAAATAATATTAACAATTTCTTTCTATACTTATATTATATCATCTATTATTATCTTATATTATATCTTATATTATGCAAACAATTCTCACAACCAAAATAATTAAACAATTACAAAAATATGTATGCCTTCAACGTAGCTTTAAATTATTCGAATATTTGATAGAGATCGAGTGAATTTTTATTTGAAAAATTACAGTCAATGTGAAATATGTGATTGACGATGTTTTGGTATTTCTACTATATCAGGTCTTATGACGTTAAAATAAAAACGATGCTAATTAAAAATGGCACGCTTCGAAAATTTTGCGGCAAACCGTTTGAGGAATACTGATTTAACCAACATTATTTATTTGCATTATCTGCACTCATTTTGATACATACACGTTCATTAAGTAAAGCAGATGTAAGAAATAAAATACATATAAAGAGAGAAAGCCGTGATACATGTCTTCGAATTTGTCTATAATTTCCCGACATCATTGTACGTATTAATCCAATATTTTTCCTTATTCTGTGCATTTTGTAATTTTTTTGCAATCTTAAATTTCCCATAATTGCACAAACATTCGCAATCTCGGTATTATGAATGAATGAATCGTTAAAAACCTTGGCTAAATGTGTTGAGAATAATTCCGAAGCGAAGCAAGAAAAATTAATTTTCGTGGTGTCACGATGGAATATTGAAAGCATTAATTAGAGGAACGGATATAGGGATATAAAATATCTTCAGTTCCGATACGAACATGAATTATGCATCGTGTGTCATGCTTTGGGAATCGATATTCGTCTCTCAGCTTTTATTATTAATATTCTACAAACGTGATATGTTTTTTTGTTTGAATAATCCTTCGGCAAATTGCAGCGCATCGGATAAAATTTATTATATTATTTGCAGAGATTTAGTCCGGATTTAAGCGAATTATTCAAATATATTTCATTCCCAGCGGTCGCTATAATGAAAACTAGCTTCAAAGATATTTGAACCAGCGAGCGAAAGAGAAGAGGATGATTTTAATCTGCATTCATGATGCATCCTTCAAAGTTGCATTATTACACTTGTCCTTCATCGCGATTATTCTCGTGTTCGTGCTTCTTTGTCTTTGGAGTTTTATCTACGCGGAGAAAACAGTTGGAAGACTCATTCGGCACAAATTTAAGGTGAAACTGTTCGCCAACTATTGTAGAAGTTTCGAATGCTCGGCTTATTTCTTCACGTGACGCAGCCAAGTCGAAAGATACTTGAGGTTTTTACCGGATCTTTTTTCTCCTTCTATTGCGAAACGGAAGTCGCAACTCGTGCCAGGAGCGCGTCGCGATTAAATTGAATTTCTCGCTAGAAGATGCTCCTTCGGGAATTCAAACTTACACTGACTCGAGGGTGTTCAAGGGGATCTTCTATTTTACCAATGATCTTCTGTTTGCACTGGGTAGCACCAAAACGTCTCCATTTTATCACTGTTAGAACCTTCCACGGTTTTGTATCCTTTATCGTGTTCTTCAATCGTTCGAGTTATTCTTGATTTTCCTCCGAATTTCCGTCGTGTAATTGTATATTAGATGTGTCAATGAATAATCTACTTTTTTCTGTAATTTAGCATTTATTTTCAACAAAATTGCTTTTTGCCTATTCAATTTTCTCATAAATACATAAAAATCTGGTCTACTTATGATGAGTAAATTTTGAATACCAGTTTTTTGTAGTAATATGCTTGCTACTATATAATTTCATATACTTTGATTTTAATACCCAATCAACAATAAATTGTAATACTGTATTCATTTATATGTACAATTGAGTGTAACTAAAGTACGATTCGCTACATTTCAATACATTTGTATTGAAATATTCAGTATATAAATATGATTAAATACATTTGTATTGAAATATTTGAGTACATATTTGAACATTTGAATGGATATCCAAATACTTGAATATGTATATCTAAACATCTGAATAGGCACTTGAACATTTAAATATTGAAATTCTTGTTAAAGCAGGAAAATGTACAATATGATTCGTATAGAAATGACAATTAAAGGTATTGAAATATTTAAGTAGATATTTGAACATTTGAATGAACTTAAATACATACCTGAATAGACATTTGAATATTCAAATATTTAAATATTTTTCAAATTAGGAAAACAGACGATTCACTTAAAAATGCCAATTAAATGTATCGAAATATTTGGTTCTATACTTGAACACTTGATTGCACATTTCAATACTTGAATATGTATATCTGAACATCTGAATAAGCATTTGGATATTTAAATATTGAAATATTGGTACAATTAGGAGGATTTCACTAACTGAAAACCATTTATCCGAAATCTCCTACAGCAAAGTTTTGATAAAATTATACACACGCAATTCCCCGGAATTAAAGCTGCCCGTTTCTACGTTCGCTTCTACAGCTATAAACTCTTCGGAGGAGCTAAATGCTCGCTTGAAATATTATTATATCTTCAAATGTTTTCCACGATCCGTACGGTTTTATTGTCTTAAAATTTCACGAGCTTTATTGAAATAATTTCAGCCAACATAAATCAATATGGTAGTTGAAGAATGAAGCTAAAACAGGGAAAGCATTGCTCGACGATTATTAACCATTAACTCATTAACTCGAATTGCACGCAATGCTAACTCCACCCAGGTTGCGTACTGTTTTGCACGAAGCTGCAAGCACGGCGGAAGAATTTTATGCAGGACTCTACATCGTCGTGTCATTACCATTACGGTAAGACAAGCCGAGAATTCATGCTCGTAATACCACGAAATTTATGGGGCGGAGTTAATGGAGTACTTGTATTTAACGGTCTATAAGTCCTAACAAAATCGATCAATTCAACAATTTTACGCCTGCTATGAAGTGATACAACACTAAAGTGGCAAAAGTCATGCTACAACGGCCAAATTATGGTTGAAAGATCGTCATAACCTCTCTGATAAAAAGAAAGATCAATAATTCCTGCCGCCACACGAAGGTAATTATATTTGAAACAGCTTATCATTGGTTCTCTATAATAAAGACAATCGCAAAAGTATACGTAAAGTGAGAATCAAAGGTAAGTATATCTACGCTTTACATAAATGAAATTATATTATAATTTGCCCACTATTAATTATATCGTAATCGTGTTGTAATTTATTTGTCGTAATTAATACTATAATTGTACTACTATTATACAATATTTATTTATTTGCTATAAATGATACTATAATTATATTGTACTTTCATTTGTACTATAATCGGTATTATAATTATAATATAATTTCATTCTTGTAAAGCGTATACTTACTTTTGATTCTCGTTGTAAACTGTATGAAGTGCAGAAGTATGCAAAATATCCAAAATACAGTAACAGCCAAAACCTAATTTGCATAGGTAAGATTGTGGTATAATTTATTTAGTGTAAAGTGTACCGCAATTATACTACAATACATTTCCTATAAGTAATAGTATAATTATACCATAATTACGAAATGCTTATTTAATTGGTACAAGTGATATTATAATCAGACCCTAATTATCCTATAATTTCACTCAATTTAGTTTTGAGAAGTATATACTTACTTTTGTCTCTCACTGTATATGTGTAAATTTTGACTATTCTACTATTAAACGACATTAGACACAGTATCGAAAAATGATTAAGTTTTTTTCATTTCTTCTTAGCAAACATGCATAAAACAAAGCTTGATTTCACAAAAACATTTTAGAAGAATTTAGAAGATTTGTACCGATTTTTTTTAAACAATTTTCAAACTATTTTTCCCTGCCAAAATACATATTTTCTTCTGCTATAAAAATACGCATGTTAAATTTGGGGATTATGATTGGAGACCCCATAATATTTGGAATTCGAATTTGAAAGATCCAAAAATTATGTTTTAACCGATTTCAAGTTACGACTTCTATCATAAGATCGCAGATAATCGTAAATTTCATCGCCGAATGGAAATCCTGATTGCATTCACGGGAAAACTCTATCTTCTTTGGAAAAACTTCGATAAGAGGAACCATCTTCTCTTTATATTGCTTTCACAGCCTAGCTTTGGGAGCCGCTACCTCACTTAATAACGTCGGAAACTTCGGAACGAAACGTTTCGCTGCCTAAACTTTCCTTCATTTAGGCTTCGATTTTTGCGTAGATTAAAGGCAAGTCTCGTTTACGACGATAGTCTAGTTCACACCAAAAGTTTCTTTTGTACTCTATTAGACTAAATTCTCTGTCCTTAATTGCTTTTGGTGCTTGACAAAAGTATTTATACTATTAAGTCTGCGATCGCAAGGCAAGACGACATAAGTCACGTATTTGCATATTGCTTGACATATTGCCGTTTAAAGTTTTTAATACAATTGTTAAATAAACCGTCCGCGGACTAATAAAACTGTCCCTTGCTGTATATTCACTCTTTAATAACATATGTACAAATTACATCCGAATTATTTTTCGTGTTATTGCAATTAAGGAGAGAATTAAAGAGCAGGATCACGAGTAAGAAATTCCACGATACGATTTTATTGAGAAAAGGGATCGTTGGTATTTAGTTCGCCAGCGAGAAAGCAAGATCCAGCGAATTTAATTACACCGTTTGTAACGCGAAACGTATACTCTAATTATACATCAGAAAATAAACAAACAAAGCCTTAATTGTTTCACATTATTTTATTTTTGCGTTGAAAACGAAAAGATAAAAGTGGCTATCTCTTGTTTCCTTTTCGTCTTTTAATTAAGCAACCTGTTTTAGACAACACGCCCTGTACACTACCAGTACCAGCTTGAGCCGCACTTCGAGTTTCTTTCTTCAGTTCCAGGGTTTAATTTTTGTAACTTCCATCAGCGAAGTAGTAACCACAAATTTGCTTTGCAGAGTTTAAAAATTTGACGGCGTAACGAAGATCGCGTACCTAAATTTTGTATTAAAATAATTACATTAACGGACTGCGCGTGGAGACGCGGCAATCTAGGAAACGGAATTCCAAAAAACGGTTTTAGAAGGGGAACCAGAAAAAGAAACACGATACGAAAAAAGAAAAAAAAAATGGTTTAAAGGTAAATGTTAGTTGCCAGCAAATGGAGCTGCATCGGAATGAAGAATAAAACTCGTTTCAATCCAGGGAAAAGTTATCCACCGTCGAAAGATAGAGAGAAAAAGAGAGGGAAAGAGAGAATTTCTCGGGGTCGAGAGAACGTGCAGTGGAACAGATCGATGCCCATGGCGCCTGCCGCAGCCTCCGCAGTCTGTACCCCTCTGAACAACCCCCGTGGCTGCTATAACCACGTATATACACTGGCATATACATATATACTAATGCCATTGTCCAAACAGGAAAATGACTATACTCCTGTATGTTTGACGTGAAATCCGATTCTTCCGAGCAATTAATCGTTGTAACTGCGTGTCCTTTTAGCTGACATTCTATTAGCTATCGGGAAAAATTCGTACGGTTTTTCTGTCAGAAATACAGGGTACGATAGAACAATGTAGGTCTCACCCTGGGAACTGATTGTACAACTTAAAACGGGGGAAAAATATTCATATGAACGTACAGTGAGAATTAAAGGTATGTTACACTTTACAAAAATGAAATTATATTATAATTTGGTCAACTGGAAATTCTATCGTAATTACATAGTGAGTTGGTTATCGTAAGTAATACTGTAACTGTACCATTATTATGCAATATTTATTCGTTTCCTACAAATAATATTATAATCGTACTGTAATTTCATTTGTACTATACTGAAAAATACTATAATTATAGTATAATATCAATTTTGTGAGGTGTACACTCAACTCTTGATTCTCGTGGTAAACTGAATGAAATGCAGAAGTATACATATATCCAAAATACGGTAAAAATATTATTTTTTTTTTTGTTCAATTATCGAATTTAGGCAAAAGGTAATTAATCTGTTAGACACGGCCATACTTGCTTAGCTTTTATTGTTATTATATTCTATATATTAAATGTATTGTACACAAGGGATTTACGCGTTAAATAAATGATGATTATTATTATTATTATCATCATCATCGAGAATTTGATACTGTCAGACCGAATACATCCCAAAAATCAATTATCGAAACAGATTTGTTTTTCAATTAATTCGCACAATCAACGCTCCATTGTATTGTTTTTGTAAACATTAATTTCCATTAATATCTATTCTGTTCTGAGTAATTAACGAAAATGTAAAGATAAAAAAGTAATTGCTGACGAATTATGTAGCAGAATGATGTATGTAGAATTATCTCGTGGAAAATGCACGAATTTTTCGTTCGCCTCAACATATTTTATTTAATTAATTTTTCATTTCCCTGGAGCGCGTATAAAATATTCGAGCAATTGCGCGAGTTGCCGTATCTAAATGCATTTATCGAATAATGCGCGATAAAGAATATCTGATAAATGAATTTGTGCCCGTTGCAATAATTATCGAAAAATGCATTTGTTCCGCGCATTAAACATGCTTCGGGAATTGATTCGATGTTCTTGCTGATGAATAAGTAACATAAATTCGTCGGCGCGTTCAAATGAGTTTACGCGAATGCGTAATCGATGCTGTTACATTTTAAATTAATGATCTACGAGTGACAACCGGATTACTTCTCATCTAACTACGATTATTCATCGACACATAAAAACTTTAATAAGGGGGGGGGGGGAGACGTCATTTTGCAAGATTTATCAAGCGAAGCGCGCAGAATTTGATTTCAGGTTAATCATCCACGAGCAAAGAAGAGTTTCAGAGAGCATCGGCAGTGTTTGCTAAACTGATTGGATAGAAAATGCAAAGACTTTGATCGATCCTTTGATTAACAAACGTGTTAGCAAAACAAACTTCAACCGAAGCAAATTCACATTTTTCCTTTGAATGAATAATTTCTCAATTTGCTTTAGGCAATTCTGTGCAGTTCCGTGGAAAACAGGCAAATGCAACAATGTTACAAGTTTGTGAGAAATTAAATTTCTACGATCGGAATTTTATTCACTTCTGCAATGAAAGATATAATTAACCCTTTGAGAGCTATGAATGCGTATACGCGTTAGCGAATGTTTCTACTTTGTGAACGCGACATGACTAAAAATGATCAATGTCTGAAATAAGCACAAATTTGGAAGAAACATAAATAGCCTATTTAATGCTGCACAAATAAATGAGTAAACTGCAGATTTTTATGCAAATTCATATCTTTGAAAACACGACCATCAGAATGGAACTTGAACAGAAATTAGTTTCATCCCCGAAATAAAATAATGTTTGCTTTACTTTGGATCATTTGTATAACTTTCCATATTACGTTTACTATAGTTGAATTTCCCATAAATACAGAAAAATTTGTAATCTATAAATAAGTATTAGGTGTACAAATTAATTCAGAGTCTTTATCATGAAACTCTTAACATCTTTATCAATTCGAAATCGCTACGTTTCTATTTTTCAAGTCACGAATTTACCTCATAAATATGAAAATGCCGAAAAATTTGGATATTATAATTGTATTTGATTTTTTCGTAAGTAAATATTGAATCTTATGAAATCTGAAAGGCTCAGAATTAATCATGCACACCTAATATAATAGTAATTTTAATTAGCACGTTATGTAAAAGTACTAGTTTTTAATCAAAGGAGCACCGAATTCAAAGGATTAAATGAAAATATTCATTTCAATCTGAGTGCCAGGAATTAATAAATGCCGAACGATTACCTGATATCAATAAAACGATGAAAGTAAAATAAAATGCAGTAGTACAGTGATATGCAAATAAGATAAAATTCTACGAATTTAAATATATGGGCATGTAACTTTTAGTTCACATGACGTCATAGAGAGTTGAGGAAAAAATTGCAAGAGTTACTTCGTGGTGCAAAAAATAAATTCTTTTTTACTGAAACTTTCAATTTTAAACATTTCACGTTTAACGTTGTTATTTTAGTTCGATAATATTAAAGTGCGAAATTGAGTTCAAATTTCGGTATTATTTCTCTTTTACAAAAAGAGGAAAAATATACGCTATATTCGGTTGGACGGAAAGCTTTGCATTTTTAGTTTATTACAGAAACAGAAAAAACACATGTTGTATCGAGTTCAACGGAAAGTTTTTGCATGTCCATTTTATTACAAAAAACAGACGAAATACACGACGTTGTATTGCGGTAAATGGAAAGTTCTGGCATTTTGATTTTATTTAACAGTGTTGGTTTGTAGAAACTATTCATAGATATGAATTTCGATTAATATCTATTATTTTCTGAATAGTAAACGGAGATACAAAAATAGCAAAGTAGCTGTTATCGAATTATGCAGCAAATGATGCTGAATTATCGCGTGGAAAATATATTATCTTTCCGTTCAACTCAATTGTTTAAATTTAAAATATCCTACCGACTTATGAAAACAGCTTAATGAAATTTATTTTATAATTTTAAAAAAATGTTCATGCGTAATCTCCTTCGAATTCCATCAAATACACGACGAAATTTACAACAATATGCATACTTGTCACAAACGTTAGGAATATTTCGAACAATCTAATAGTCTATGATTCATGCATTCCAATCAAGATAAGAAGGAGGCATATTCATGTATTAATCTTCACGATTAAGTTTTATAATCCTGCAAAGGTTTGGAATTTATCAAGCCAGAAGATCTTGGAACCTGCTCTAAACCGTCTTTCTGTGCAAATAAATCAACATAGTGCGTCGAAGACCTAGTTGGCAAACTTTTTCAATAAAACGGATGCCAAGAAGCACGATCATTCGAACCACGTTTTAAGTGCTGCAGATAATTTACGAGGAATCTTGTGTAATATTAGTAGATTTAAAATTCGAACTGCAGAATATTTATTGCAATTTCGTCTATGCGAAACAAACTTTGAAAGCAGTTCTTAATATTAATTTTACATATTATTCACGATCACGAAATGTGAATATCAAACCCAACAGGAGAGCTTAGAAAGTTATAATAATCCTACCATTTTCAGTTCACATAAATTCTGGATGAACATCTCCCACTACCAACTTATAACTTAGCAAAAGTCTTACTCAACTGTGAAACACTAGTTTCCTACCTCGTAGTCCACGAATCCCCAACACAAACAAAATAAATTAAATAAAATAAAATTAAGTTCTATCATTCAGTCTTTTCATTGTACTTCTGTTTCCATTATTAGAAAATAGTGAAGATATAACAGAATAGAAGAATTAACCCTGGAACCAGTGTTCAAACTGCTACCACATTGATACTATTGACGCCAATCTATAAATTTCAATCTCGTATCGATACTTCTTCGATTTCTATCTGTTTGATACCTGCAGGGAAATATTGATAGCTATAGTGGCTTCGAAAAGTATTTGTACACCATCGTATTTATTTTTATATTTAAGCACTAATTAATTAGATACAATTATGTTAAGTATCCTACAATTTAATAGTACTCTTATGTGACTATAAAAATTTGGTGTTACAAAAATAAAATGTAGAAGCTGATTAATAAAAAGCGCCTGATTGAAAAATCTATATATATACAAGCATTTTTTTAGCCGCTGTATTTGGTACCTACGAGGAAGTATCGATATTTTATTATTGTTTTCATTGGACTTTATTGGATCAATATCTTTGAAACAAAGAAAACAACTGGAGCCCTGTAAACTTGTTATTAACTAACATTTGCTTTCTAAAATCAAATAACGTTTCGTGTGCCAAAGTTTTTTCACGTTATCCGGAATTCGCCGATCTGTTTCATTACCCAGTTGAAAATAAATGAAACGTCATACCTATATACCCGTTTTTGTGGCTTTCGATGACAAAAACGAGGATGGAAATACGATCGCAATATTCACTTTCAATCGGACGGTAAAAATCGGACAACGTGAAGAGGCTCTTGGTCAGATCCAAACTACAACTGTTTGAAAAAATTTTGAAAATTCTCCTGGTTTTGGTATCAAAAGAGTTAGGATTACCCTCGAGTGAAACAAATCGGTCTATTCAGAGGTTCTGTTGTCGGCTTAACCAACGCAAAGAAGTGCACGAGAGCACTTATCACTCTCTTTGTTTCCTCCGTTACAAAAACCCTACTTGACACTGTTTCCGGGATGGGAACGCGGTTATTTTACCTCAAAGAGTAGTGCTAACTAACCGGATTTCAGTGGCTGCTGGATATTCGAGTCACTTCGTCAAGGTGTGCCCTTGAATTTAATTAGTCTTACTTAGAATTGCTTAAGTTGAAACTAGCGGTGGATTAACTCGTTGCGGTAGTCAACGAAGTGAAAATTAAGTCGCCGTGGAAAGATTAAGGGACGACCGCGGCGTGCGGTCTTGTGCTTGTCGGTTTTGTCCCGGTAATGTGACTTTCGGATGTCATATGAATCGCGTAAGTGAATCATGAAGTAAAGTAGAAGCTAGGAATTTGAAATCAGACTTGGGCAAATTTTATTTAAAATGAAAATTAGAAATAACGGTTTGAGATCATTAATTTCTGCCATTTTTTATACTGCTATTATCAATACGGTTGCTTCTAATACTGTCGAATAAAATTGTATTCAAATAACATTTTATTGGAATAATCTTCGAAGAGGAGGTATTAATAGAACATATTTGAAGCAAGAAAATAACCAAAAATGTAACAAAATTTTATCCGAAACATTTATATGAAATGTTATTCGAATAAAATATGACCAACTCTGCTGGTTATATGAAAACTAGAGCAACTAAATTTGATTGTATTTCAGAAGTTCACCGAGAAATATTGCGTTACTTTAAGCAATGACTCACTGCACTAACTTGATAAATATTTCATCTAGATTATATCTAACCATAGAATTATTTCCCAATTGTGGATTACTTTGAGGGATTAATGCGCGTTAATCTTTACAAATATGAATGCAATTATGCATGACGCGCTAAAACAATTATTCAACATTCACGACGCTGTGTCAGTGACACTTAATGCCACGTAAAAGCCGTTACGTCTACAAACGTTACAATCCGCATGAGTCAACAATTTTATGTTAATCTGTGTCAGAGTAACGGCCGACTATACTAAGGATAGCTTTCCGTGATGTTCTCTTCTCCCTATAACCGTTATATTCCTGCTTTCTATTTCTTCCACAATATGAAACAGCAAGTGAAGCGACTCGTCGCTCAGAAGAGCAATTTATCAAATCATACGGGACCAGAAACATCGTGGAGAGCAAATGAAAAGGTACCACGGAATTCTCCAGAGCACTTGTCCTTTCGTATACTACATTCATTTCAAAACGTTTCAAGCGTTTCGATTCGATATACGTATTGGAATGGATCGCCTTTGATTTGAACAAGCTGCAATTTTCTGATCAATTTAAACGCGAAATGGAAGGCAAGTTCTAAATTAATTACTGACCAACCTGTACAAATATCACAGAAGGGAATATGTACTACCGTTGCGAAGGAAATATCTGTGTAAAATTGTACCCTCTTTGCAAACAATATTGTAAAAGTTAGAACGGAAAATAAGGTGGTTCATTAGATCGAAGGAGGAGTATTTAACTGTAGAACTACCGAACTGTCACAAATCACTCATTCGTAATTTTTAATAAAAGCTGTGTAAATTTATAACAATGTACTTTTGTAGGCGTTCCACGGAAATCGTTCATATAAAGAATTATGAATATGCAACAAAAATAAAGAATTATTCCCATGCATTGCAGATATATTTTTGTTCAAATACCTATCATTCTTTAACACAAATAGGTAAATTTTGATCATTAATATTCTAGTGGTAAATCTCGAAGAGGAACCTCGTTCCAGAAGCCTTTGAAAATTGATAATGGCGTTCTGAAAAGGCTGTGCTACAAGCTAATCACTAGTCTGCGGATTTCTAATTTTTATGCTAAAAATTATTTTTATGGTAAAAAAGTACAGAATATACGCAGCGTATCAAAATACGAGCACATGGTCAAATTGGAGAAGATATTTTGGTACTTGGAGGATGAAAACACTACCCTCTATTTAGCTTCCACTTTTTTATTTTTGTTTATAAAGAAGTGAATTTATTTAAAAATCCTTAGTATACTAATCACTATTCAATATCATCTGATATTACTAAAAACCTTAAATTTCCATGTTCAGCTGCAGTAAGTTACATCCGCAAGCTTGAACTGGTTTTAAAATGTCTAAAATAGATACCGCATAGTTTGAATAAAGAAATCAGGGAAGTCTCTAACAAATCTATAATTGTGGCGCTTTTTAAAAAAGGTGTTCATAGATTTATAATCTCTTTTTCGATAAATTGCCTTCAATTAAGCGTCATACACCCACAACCAAAAGTCCATCAAAGTTTCGTTTCCATATTGCACAGATTAAGTTTACGACTCGCGTAACATGTGAAATTGCCACGCAATTTACTCAATTTACCATTTCGTCTCATGGGTCTCTTTCCCAAAAAGCTTCTCAATTATTCTACGAAATGATTTAATACAGGAGACCTACTACGCTTATAGAGTTGGCACCGAATCAAAGAAGTAACAATTTTCGAAATTCGTCGCTGATCTATGTGAAACCAATCAATTTTACTAAATAAAGTCAAGGTTCGAATCAGTTGCTAACGAAATCTTTATTTCCTCATTTCGCCTGGATAATCAGAGAATAATTCGTCGCCCACGGCTATAAAAGCAAACTCGATGAAGCAACAAATTTCCAATCGAGGCCTTGTTTCCAACAAGAGCAATCGCTTCCAGTCGGTTTTGCGTAATTATTGATAGCGAAAATGTTTGATGGTTGCAACGTTCATTGATATTAGAGAATCGGTGGCAATTCGAGTGAAACCGAATGAGAATTTCCTGAGAGTTTGCTTGAGGGGAGACACGCGTGATTAGACGAGATGAATCACGTATCGCGTCAGATGACACAAATGCAACAGAATGCTACACGGATAAATCAGGGTACGACTGAGGCGAACAAAGCTTGAACGCGAATGCATCAAAATGGTTTCTCTGGTGTCACGACCCACACATGACAAGAATATCTTCTGTCTGGCAACTTGAAACCAGTATTTGGATGTCACGTATCACGTGAATGTGATGTATGAGAGATATTTGTGTAGAGGAATCTCCAAAGATCTCCGTGTAACGCACGACAAGATTGAATTTTAAACGAACCTTCGCTTCTAGAGTTTTGTCGCATTCTTTCACGAGAAATCAGCTTACATACGTTAATAAGCGACTTGAAGACTTGAAGAAACGTTATCAACGCTTCCAATCGAAATTGGAGTAATGGAAAGGTAACGGAAAACAGAATCTTAATCTTCTACTACTGAGGTGTTATTTGAGTCCTAAAGCTCGAGATAGAGTCCACGAAACTTTTGAGCTCTTAATTTATGCGTTTAATGACTTCTTCGCTATTTTACTTTAGTTTTACAGTTTTGTAAATATACATCACAGAGTTGGGAGATCCGTTGCTCTAATTTATATTAATGGAACTTGATGTTTATCGGTAGAAGAAAAATAAAGTTAACGAACTTTCTGAGACTCCAATTCGACAGCATAGGATTAATGTATAAGGTTCTGGACATGAGCTTGGCTTAGTTTAGCCCTTTGCGAACAAGATTTAAGGCGACCACACAATATTGTCACGTCGCGTGTAATCATAGATTTCAGTTGAAAATCGTAGAGTGACAGAAAGAGATAGCAACACAAATTATTTTTGCTATCTTTGTCTCTCACTCTACAAATCGAAGTTTACCGCTATAAATCAAAGTTTTATCGTCACTGCTTCTATAACTCGAAATTGAAAGTATGTACATATGTGTCAGCTTGTCAAACAAACGAATGCTGCAAAGCTTAAGATGACATTTGAAGTGTCTCTACTTCTCGTAAGTCAAACTTCTGTACGTTAAACCCCTATTACTCGAAAACTTCAGCAAGCCGCAATCTCTATAACTCGAAAATGTTAGCTCTTCCATTGTGATTCGCGTTATCGAAATTCGATTGTACTTTAAAAAGAGCTTTGATATTGACTGTTTTATTTTATTTTATGTTTCGTTTCAGAACATTGAATAAATTTGAAATTGTTCACGAATAAGTTATCGTAAAATAAATTTTATATATTTTCTTATGCAAATTTATGTGAAACGTTTGTTAGTAAGTTTTATTTATTACGCCAAAAGTCGATATTCGGATTAAAGGGTGAATAAGAGTGTCTATCAATAAGATTGATTGAATTTTTTTAATTGATTTATGGACATGTATCCAGAATACTGAAAATGTTCAGATGGTTATTCTCCGAGCCGTTAGCAAAAGGTTAAATGTAGCCTAATTTCACATTATTAAACATTTAACCCTTTGCCCTCCAATAATAAATCATACTCGTGCTATGAATCATGGAACATATTCGATAAAAATGTATTCAAAGAAATTTCTCGAAACAATTAAACAATATTGATTTATAGCTTTTCTGATTACGAATAACAATTGTAATTGATTAAAATTTTCATTTGGTCACCTGTAAACATTGTTGATCACCGAATTTTTATTTTGGTTACCGTTCACCAGTATCAAGAGAGAAAATATTTTTTGGTTACATTCGATCGTCGTCAATTGTTATTAACAATATTGGTAATAGCACTCATCGACAGCATAAAGTTAATTATAGCTGTTATATATGTCTATCTGTATATGTATATCCATATATATTTGCCCTCCATATCAGTGAACAGCAACCGAAATAAAGTTTCGGTCGTTAATAATGGTTATCGGTAACCAAAACAAAATTTGAGTCATTCATATTGGTTACAAAATTGGTTATAGAACAAAGGATTAAATGGGATCGTATTGTGAAAAAGGTTTAGAAGCAGTGTACCAATACTAATCCCTACTCTACACAACACAGAAAAAGATTTAAGGATCCGAATCTAAAGCCTTTCCTCTATCTTCCTTCCATTACGTTAAATAGACAACGTACTGCTTTGATAAAATAGAATGATGTATTTGCATTAATCGTTTCTATGAATTTTGGTCGTGACTCACGGCAAACGCAAATTCTTAGGGTCCCTAAGAGGCCGTTCAAGGTATTCAAAGCTGTCTCCGTTACAGTTAATCAAGATGACGAATGCATAGCGTCATTGTGTTGCTCAGGTATTATGTAATAATGCAACGTAACATGCATTCTAATGCTTCGTTCGTGCCTTTGATCCTACTGACGCCACGGACGGCTTAATTCGATCAAAAGCTTGATGTAATTAGTCTTTTGGTGTAAATGAAGATGAATGGCGCTCGTTCCGATAGGTTAGTATAATGAAATGTGCGAAGGTTCCATCTAATCGATACATTTAGAAATGAGAATTTTATATCGTTCAGGGACGAATTAAGAGTCAGGAGCCTTGAAATCGAAGAAAGCCTAGGTTTGAAATGAACAAGAACTCAAAGACTGCTGTTCGAACTTGAATATGTGCAACCTATAAGCGTAATAATAAATAAAATAAATTTCTTTAACACTAGATCTTACCAAGAAGTTTTACCATTTCTTATAATCATTACACATTTTTAGTACAATTTATTTTTTAATATTTTTCTGTCACTTTTATTGAAATATCCAAATGATTAATTCTGATGATGTGGCCTTCTTTTTTCTTTCTTGTTTGTTTATGGTACATGCATTGCTACAACGCATCTAACGTTACTAAAATGTATATTCAATTATATCTTCACGACTGTTATTGTTTTACTATTATTATTATTAAGTATATCTCAATTTTGGTTAAATGAAACAGGAAAAAATAAACGATAAATGTTTTTGCTAATCGTTGGTAGTTCTAGTGTTAATCAAACAGAACGATAATGATTCGAAACGAAAGTAGTTAAAGTATTAATTATATTTTTAGACATGCTTTGTATATTAATGAGAATAATAAAATTTAGTTCCTTTCTGCTTTTATTTCCTACCATAAGCTATTACTCTATTATAGTCTTTATTCCAAATATTAAAGGAAGAGGAAAAAGTTAATTAAAATCCCAGCCTTATACTTTTATTGTGTACCTATGCAGAGGGACCTAAAAGAGTTTTACCACGAGCAGCATCCGCTCTATTAAGTTCGCTCCTGATATCGTTACCATCTTAACTTTCAATTTATCGTTACTACTGCTTTTAATAGTTTATCAATAGCGTGCGGCTTCCGATAATGACCTTTGATGATCACTGTGAACTATCAGATATGTACGCCTAGTAAGCCGATACACAGTGATCAGCTAATTTCGTATATACTGTTATGGTTCCACTTATGGCAAAATCATGAATATGCAAATGTTCACGGTAAATTGTTGAGGACAAGAACGCGACATATGGCAGAGAGCCACAAAGGATACAAGACTATTTTGTAGGTTTTAAACCGGAGGCGAATACTGATATCCGCAAAAAATTCCAAAAGCACGAACGAGATACAATGTTTAATCTACCAATATTTGAATACTGCAGTCGCGAAGATTGTTTAAAAAATCGAAATTTTTTCATGATAAAGGGTGACGGAAAAGTTTATCTTATCGATATTCAATTTGTCGATTTTATGTATCATTTTCTCAGAAACCGTATCGGATATAAGTTTAAGTTAATGAAAACAGTGACCGATAAATCTTCTCGTTTCCCGTACATATCACAATTTTTATTACAGCATCACTGGGAAAACTTAGATTGAATTTTCTTCAGAAGTTGATTAAACTATAGATGTTGCAATTATACTTTTCATTACATTATTATCTCTCAAGGGAATGTAGCAATTTCTTTCGAAAACTGTTATACTCCCATAAAACGAATGGACCATTGGAGACTTGCACACGATGCGTTTCTTCTGTTAAAGCAAGTATGATAAATGTTGTCGTAACTTGTTTTACTCCCCACATGAAACGTCAGTCATTATTTTAAAGGGGAGCACTTCGTCGACCTATTTTCGTATCATGTTTAAATCTTGACCCTCCTAATGGTCGATTATCAAATATCCTTTGCCGTACCCCCTACGAAAAAGATCCTAACATATAGTACGACTTGTTTGACGTTTGACGAGAATGAATAAGGAAACTGCAAAACTCAGGTTTCAAACCTTCGAAGTTCTTATTCTACTTTTACAATACAACTTTAAACCCTATTCTTTTACTATTTATATACTAAATTCATTAAACCCTATTTTTTGAGAGCGAATACAATGAATTTACTGCAATGTAAAATTTAATAACATATTTCAGATTTATTTTATATAATAATTTTGCGCTGTATCTAACAATAAGTTGAAATCTACTAAATTAAGAAATAACATAATTTGGCTGCTAGCTGGTATGATATATGAACGGCGATAATAATTTAAAAAGATATGCAATCATGAGTAATAAGGTTCTGGTCATTGTAAAATGCATATATTTATTTGTGAATATGAAATAGCTACAGATTTTGAAATAACGTAGAACCACGTTACCGGTATTTAACTAAAAAATTTGAGAAGACATAGGACCACGTTACTAGTCTCGAATTTATTATTATTCCGCAACAAAAAAACGCATAAAGATAATAACTATGGAACTCATTTCGCGCCGCATTGTATCAGGTACCATAACTCTACCATTCAATTTCTCAAACAAGATAAAATCGCTATATTCGGTCCTTGTTGTCTCCGGTCCAATCATCCATAGAATTCAAAGTCGTAAACATGTGCCAATCGCATTATCCGATCGAAAATAAAAAGGAAGGGTGTGGATCCGCTCCGAAACAGAAATTGCAACTCATTCTACAATTCGCGACCAACTTCCAATCGAAATTACTTTCCGTCAGCGTGTACAGGTAAACTGCGATGATGTATTAAGACGGAAAACTTGCAGCCACTGTTACGTTGAGAAATACCATGTTTTTTCGATGAAGAAAAACTATTGTCCAACGCAACGAAGGGTTGTATAACGCGACGCATTCAGCAACAACGGTCAATAGTTTTCCCGGTCAATAACCTACGAGGAACGTTAGAGAGAAGTTCCTTTCATATATTTCGACGTTAGTCGACGACAACCGGAGATTTAATTACGATCCTGAAAACCTCTAATGAACCAAGAATAAATTTGTAAGAGCACGCGTGAAGATTGACATGTAGCGAAATCCTAATCTAATCTAATTTAATAATGTAGCGAAATCCTAAACTAATTTGATTACAACATCATTATGAGGAAACGAATGAGTTGAAGACACATATCTTAGTACTGGGACTATTTTGATAATCGAATATCCAAATATCTGGATAACGACGTCACGGATTATTCGTAATCCGAATTTTTTCCTAAAAACTCCGGTTATCCGAATATCGAATTGATTTACAGAACTACGACTTTAAGGAAACATATTACTGTGTAAATTCTATTCGACAATAATATTTTAATTTATATTAGTCACACTAGGTCCATAGATTACATAATTAGTAGACTGCGAAATTTTATGAAAATTCGCATTTTTAAAATTCTAGACGAAGGAAAAAAACATTAATAAAGGGTTGTTTCACCCTTTGGATATTGTATTTTTTACCCTACTTCGTACATTTTATATAATTTTGCATATAAAGTACATTTTGCACTTTCTTGCACATTTAGATTTTCTATAAATACATAAAAATCCGCAGCCCAAGTCATTAATCATTCTATGCTATTTATATTGTATGATAATAGTTGTAGGCTTATTTTATATTACTCTCTGAAACGTTATAAGGCAATAGATTTAAACTAAAGCTGTAGTTATGCGTATGTGTCTTCTTTTCTTATTATCATCCGAACTATCCGAATATTTCTATCGCACTATCCGAATTATCCCAGTCCCAGTTTTAACACGCCGCAATGGATTAACGATGCGTGGATAATTAGTCATTAGCGGTAAGTACAGTAATTAATATCGCAGTATGTCATTGCGCGAAGAAAATTGCGCGCGCGTCAACGATTTGTAAATAATGTAGTAAGTATTATTATCAGGCCCGAGAATGATTTATTACGTTTCAGTGAAAACGGAATGAAAGAGACTATTACAAAGCGATACATTCATAGCGACTGATATAGGCCTAAATTAGGTTTCGCCTGTGATAATGCATATGCGAGGAGCAGATATGTTTCCGCTTAATCGCAAGTACTACAAACGTGAATGTAAACAGCCGGGGGGCAGGGCGAGTTCACACATGCATGTCACGCGTCATTCCTTTCCTTGAAATAGCGTAAGTAGTGACAATGACATATGATTCTTGGAAACCAAAAGAAACTCCTACCCGCGGGCGATTTTACCGGCTACATATTTTTGAAACGGTGCTAATGTTCTTGATACGGAGGTCACGAATACTGGGTCCCATCGAGTATCCATATTTGATCGGGACACGGGAGAATACGAATACGTGTTTATGTATGCGCTGCGGGTCGCACCGGCGGAATTTTGCAGGCTCAATTTAACCCCAGTGATAAAACGGCAAGGCAGGTTTCACTTACTCATCGATATACATGTATTTGAAAGCCTGTTGCTCGTATACTTTAATAAAAATTGCCCTACATAAAATACATACATGCTATGCAGGGGAGGGGGGGGGGCGATGCAATGGAAAGGAGTATGCACGAGGGAGGGGATAGGGCACACACGCAGGATCATAATTTTACAATTAACCGTGAAATAAAAAACAACAAACGCCCCTAACCGGAAGAAGTAAGTACACAATTTTGACAAAACGTGAATATGATTCTATAATTTAACGCGCTACTATATGTTATAATCATAAATAATGTGTGCATCACACTCACGTTGCGGTAACTTTTTGTTGTGACCAGGGTGGAGGAAACACTCAGCACGCGGGACACCTCGTACCATCGCATAACGTGTAAAGGGCGGCAGCATACCGTGGCCATCCTCTTGCGATGCTTCCTCCGCCGAAAACGGAGCACAGAAAGAACCCGGAACTTTGGAACTTCCTTTTCACGAATCACTTAACACCGAACACAAACGACCGGACGACTTCGAGCGACTACCTACTACGACGGGCGGCATCGCTTGCCGGCTCGTCCCTGCGGCTCCGAGACCCCGACCTTGCGGCGGCCAATAGCGTGACATGCGCGAACCGCGCTACATTGCTTGCCATTGGTTCATTAACTTCCGACCAATCAGCACGCGTATAATTGTCTGCGCGGTATTAGATGAATGTTTGAATCGCTGCTTTACCAGTGCCTAAGTACAGGCACCAATGAAGCATACGGTAGATTATTCATTTTCATATAAAATTATCCGGGAGCTATCTAGCGCCCTTACTACTTTATTTTCACATGCGATGTTACTGGTTAGAGTAAGTGCTTTTAAAACGGTGGCAATTATAACTAAATATTGCGATAAATAATTGCTTTAGACGCAATTGATCTTTAGAATCCAGATCTATACTTTAGAGTGAAAAAATAGTATCAGTGTTGCGCGGGAAAGAAAGTGCATAACCACATCGAGGAATATTTACCAGGTATTGTGGCACTACAATTAATAGCGTTTTTAGTACTTTTTCGTTATTTTCTTTTATATAACTGCTTGCTTTGTTACTTTAACTACTTTTAATAATAGAATATGGAAAATTTAAATCGCATTATAAAAAGTGTGTACATATATCCGAATTGTGGTGTAACAAGCCGTAACCCAAAGAATACCACTATATTACCGTTTCCCAGTAACTGATAACGATATCACGGTCCGTTAACTGCGGGTTGGACGATTAGATGGAAATTACTAATTCTGAATTGTACAAAAAAAACGTACGTGGTCGACATTTTTTAGAAAGTAGTTTTCACGCGTTGGATTTAGTGTAAAAAAATGTCAAAGTTCGCGATCGATCAGCCTGAAGTGTGACGCAAATGGAAAATGCGCGCGACAGTGGCATTGGTTAAACTTTCAAACCTGCATACTTTTTTAACCTTACTAAATTTATAATACTCGCTTCGTGCGGTGAACGTTAAAGGATTGCATGCTCCGAGTGTATAGTATTTAATTGAGATAATATGTGACTGTGCTTACTTTCGTCGAGGAAATGTCTAACGTTCATGCAGACGACTTTGACTACAGTTATTACGACGAACCGAGTTACATCCGCATGCAATACAACGCCACCTTAATTTCCCACATTCCTTCCTGGCCAAGTCTCGCCCGCATAGTTCTTGTTATACTATTACGTATCGGCTTTGTCCTGATACACGTTGGTAGCGTGCCAGTGAATAACGTTAACCTGATTCTATTGCAAAATATCGTGGACTTTTGCTGGGTAACGTTTGTCTATTTACTGATCGGAATTGTCATCGCCTACACCGGCGACTTACACGGTGTAATGGGCGAAGGATACTGGGTCGGTGACACCATTGTCGATAAAGACGAAGCCATAATCGGCTGGTCGGCCGTGGTAATCGCCGCTGCGATTTGCACGTGCGGAATTGTGGGACGGACGCATACCGTCGGATATCTTATCATAGGATTTCTGCTGGCTGGCTTGGTGCAACCATTTCTAATCCACTGGATTTGGACACCTAACGGATGGATTCAAGCGAACGTGTTGCACAGGAAAAATGTGCATTTCCATGATTACTCTGGGTCTGTAATTGTACACCTTGTGGGTGGATTATCGGGATTGATAGGCTGCATGACGCTTGGACGAAGAATACTTCGGTTAGACGCGATAGATGACGCAAGCATCGCAGTTGGCTCTTCCGGCACAGTGTTCGCAGGTCAATTGTTGGTGTTCATTGGCTTACAAGTAAAATTTAAATTTTTTGGCGAAGTTTAGTCGCGAAAATGTATGAAAATTAGGGTTGTACGGGATCCTAACCGGGGTGGGAACTTTCCTCAGGATCGAGGCGAAATCTTGAAAGCTTCGGAATTCTCGGAAATATCTCCAATTGCTGAACATTTTTGAATTCTCGATATGTACTTCCGAAAACTTCGAGAATCTGAAGGCTATTCCGGTAAAGGCGTGTAAGAACTAGAAATCTCTATTACACGTGTATTTATACATACGTTTCTGTTAGATTTTGATTTCAAACGTATTCACAGATATTGAAATATTCATGTTTTACGTACAATTCGCGTGATCTTGAAATTACTCGATCGAATTTACACACTCTTCGAACTTCGAACAATTGTTGGGATCCCGCACACTCTCAATGGAAGTATCATAAATTTCTCGATTGATTTAATCGATCAGAGTCTGGGTATGCCGAACGACGTTCACGTAGAAAAGTTCGAAGTTAGAAGTGTAAAACATTACAACGTGTACGTGAATAATTTATTGGCCGCGTCTACGTGCAGTTTGATCGTGGTAGCCATTCACTTCGTGCTTCCTCGCGAGGAGTTTAATCACTGGACAGTAATGAGGTGTGTTCAAGCTACGGTATCCGGATTGGTGATAATATCTGCAGGAACGGATATTTATTCCCCGCCGGCGGCAATTGCCTTGAGCTCCACCGGAAGCGTCATCTTTTATTTAATCTCGAGGCAAGTGTTTCAAAGTGCGCTCGAAGACTATTGCAATATCGTAGCCATTCACTTAGTCTGTGCTTTTCTGGGAAGTTTCTTAGTACCCCTCTTTGATATCCAAGACAACAATGACGTTGAATCGATTTTATTGAATTTTTCCTGGCAATTGATTTGCTTGATCGCGGTTACCGCTTTTGTCGCGATCATTATGACTGTTGCTTTCGCGGTACTGCAATGTACAGATTTGTTAAGGAATAGATCGGAATATTTGAATCATTTAAGAGCTAGCATAGCGGAGGGAAGAACTTCTCGAAGGAGAACGTTTTTGGAAAGATTATTCCGCGTTGATATTAATCCTATTTATTTGCAACCGGGATCGACATTTGGAGAACAAGAAAATACCGGTGCTCATAGTAGAAGGTACCAAACAGAGGGTACTACTCAAGAATAGCGCAGACCAGCAGAAACAAAGGCTTAAAATATGAGTAATCTAAATTGAAGTGAAGTTTTATACTGATTGAATTATATTGTGTGGAGAAAAAAAAGAGTTAAACGTTATTTCACAGGAAAAATAGAATTTATTAATTTTTTAATTTTCGAAATACAATGGAACTCTGTTTATCGGGCTTAAATGGGACTAGGTATGATCTCAATAATCGAAAATTCGGATAATCGTAAAATACGTAAACGACTTAAATAACACAGTTTGCATACGTTTTATTTTATTGGTGTATACTGTATAAAAGGTTACTAAAAATCAGCAAAATAACACATAGTAACTATTCGCGCAACAGACGTCACCAAAGAAATGTAACAGATTATAATGAAATATAAGATAGGAGATGATGATTCGAACGCATTAGCGAACATTAGTGAATATAGACTCAGAATATTAACTAAGAAGCGAAACAGAAAATTGTCGCTCGCGAATATGAAAATTTTCTCTACATATTTCTCATACTTCTGAAATAGGAATTAAGTTTCATATTCCGGATAAACCAAAAATTCAGAGTAACAAGATCCGGATAAATGGAGTTCCATTGTGTAAAAAAGTAAAAGAATAGGTACGAATAGACGGCGGATTTTTTATGCAGATTAACATTTTTAATTTAAAATAGAAATTAGGTGTACCCCATAAATGTAATTTATTTATTTATAAACGGGTATAACCCTATGGTAAATAAAACACAAATAAAATACAAATTATACGGAACCGTCGTAGGAGGCCAACAGTCGTGTAACATTACTTATAAAAGTAATAAGGGAAGCGAAAAAGTTTAGAGAACCACCAAATCTATGAATATTTATAAAAATTCTATTAAGGCTGCTAAATTGATCGTAATCTACTCTGTGAAGTTCCGGACGTATTATTTAGTGGTGTCTCAATAATAATGGGTATTTTGCTTTAAATATTTCATATATTTTTATGTACTACATGCATCCTGTATTTTTTTCTACAGTTAAATTCCCCATAAATGCATAAAAATACGCAGTCCAGTTATGAATAATTTGGTATGGAAGATTTTTAACTTTTCTTTTATTAGAACTTACGGGCTATTCATACAGTTATTACAGTATTTTACAATAGAATAATTTTAAGTTAAATAATCAAAGGTTCCTATTAAAGTCGTACACATATTCTACACGCGTCTTTCTTTATTCGTACAACGACAGAGGTTTTCTGTTTTTTTTCTTTGTTAGCACAATAGTTTGTGTTAGAACATCTACAAATTTTCCGCGCGTTCATTTTTGAATGCAAATACTCGGCGCGCGAGTTTTAATATTAGCAATATTTTATCGCTGGTTAATTTTTGAATCAGTGCGATACCAGACTGAATCTCAATTAAATACCTGTACTTAAAACGATAAAAATATCAAGTAATTGCTGACTGTTAAACGTAATGAGAATTACTCGTTAATTATAATTTTAATTATATAGGTATACTAGTCGAGTGAAAAATTTGAAAATTCAATTTCATAATTTTTGATCGTATCCGCCTACGGAAGTCTTAGTTAAAAAGAAATTTTTATATACGTTTTAGAAATTATACCAATGAACCAACGATGAACTAGTGCTAATCACTATTAAAGGGGAATTTGAAATTTTCTTCATCATACTTGTATATTGAATTCTCCTATGATTTTTGCGATTAGGGTTCGTCATGTATTATTGTCAGCTGGCAGCAAATCGGACAATTGTTGCTACCGCCATACCGAACAGAATTGATTAATATTGACTCTAGAGTTCCGACGCCACGATTGGTACAATAATACAACTGTATATACAACATTGGTAAAATGGCACGATTCGACGAAACAGATCAATCGCTTAGTGTTAATATCGTTAACTATTATCATATTAACAATAAACTTTGTACATGATGCGTTAAACGTCACGTGACACGGTTTAACGGCAGTATAAAAATGAAAACAAAGTTTACAAGGGGGTAACAGAAAACATTGATATGATAGCATCTAAATATATAAAATGTTTCATCACTGTATGTCTATGTGTTGGTACGTGGCTCTTGTTTTTTTTTGCAGGAACGTTATAAATTTGAAATTACTTTGGACCAGACCTGAATCTTTTAATCTGTATCATTTTTTTAAGACGATTTTTTCTGTAAATTTCTAAACAAATATTTACAATTGCGCTACTTTTCCTTGATTAAGTAACGATTCCAAAAGTTTTCAATAGCAACCATGTACGAAATATTAGAGGTGTAGAATGTTGGAATATTAGAACAGGTCGCGAAACGAAATTTCCGACTTCCGAAACGAACAGAGGATTCGAAAAATTCGAACAGTTCAAAAGCGATCGATCTCTGTATTCGTACAATCAATCACGAAAGTCTACATACACATTTTAAATGTCAAATATTTGTATATTTAAAAACATATTTTGGAATAATAAAAATGGCATCAATATAAAATTACAAGTGAGAAAGGTTCCTAAAAGATGTTTCATAAAGGAAATAACATCGATTACATGAATAAGATCATTCCTAAAAGTATATCAGATGCAATTTGATTTATGCTAAACATATTATAGGATGCCACAGATACGTTAAAGTAATATAACAGAGTATAAATACAGTTATATCG
Organism: Eucera pruinosa; assembly: GCA_028830335.1. Classification (NCBI taxonomy): domain Eukaryota; kingdom Metazoa; phylum Arthropoda; class Insecta; order Hymenoptera; family Apidae; genus Eucera; species Eucera pruinosa. The sequence goes on along the minus strand of JAMYCR010000015.1, from coordinate 7,860,815 downwards.
ATAAATTTTGTATATTTCAATAACACGTACCTAGACTTCCGTGAAATCGTATTTTTGGTTGATGTGTATATTGTGTTATAAATACATAGAAGAAATATTACTATTTTTTGACAATCCGGCTATACTTCGCTCAACGAGAGGGGGCATCAGATGTAAACAAACCATTCAACAACCATTAGCTGGTAGTGATTGTCACACGACATTCAAATATTATCAAGGGCTTATTTACATCATTTCGTAAAACGCGTTTAATCATTGTAGTCCGTATCGTTACGTTATCAATCATGTTATTTCTTTATTTTTCCTCTATTTTCGTTTCTATCGTGTTCTTGGGTTCTTGTTTTATATTTATGTTTCGTTGCATTATATTTACATGTAGATTTTATATTTATATTAACATTTCATATCATCATGTGTAATTGCCTACATCTGGTGCTTTGCCTAATTGAACGGAATATAGCTTTAATTAATAAATAAATTATTATTTTTTAAATCATCGACTCATATATTTTTTTAGATTCTTGAAATTTCGAAGTGTATGTAGACTTTTGTGACTGACTGAAGTTCCTGCAAATATTGTTGCGATATTAAAGCGCGTTCTTTGTTTCTTTCAATTCGATCAATTTATTTCAAACCGTTCGAACCTTTGGATTTCTCGGTTCGGAACAGTTCGACTTTCTCAAACTTTCTGACACCTCTACGAAATATCAATATTAAATGAGTAAAGTGGGTAAAAAGTAGATCAGGGACAATTTGATCAATACGTTGCCCAGATGATGTGTCTTATGTCAACAATCGACGCAGAAGTATTGTCTGTGCCACTATTAATACGACAATATTAGTAACAAAACTTCGGCGTCGATTTTGTTTACTTGTTTGGGTTTTAAGTGCTAAAATCAATGGAATTGGACCTATTTAGGGAATAATTAATTAATCGTATACACATGATTAACAAGGATAATTGCAACTGATATGCATTTAACAAACGATCACCATGATTAAACTATCTCGTAACACGATCTCATTTACGGTACTTTTCCTTCCTATGACTCATAAGTATAATACATCAGGTATTAAAGTTTGTAGAAATGATTTTTGTTCAACAATGAATAATTCTATAGAACTTAGGACTAAATCAGAGTTTGTGTGCCTCGAACGTGACAATAGCAATTATTGCAGATAGGCAGTTATCACTTCTTCCTTTTAAGATTCATCGAAAATGATCACACCATCGATCATTCGCGAAATAGTTATTTTCTTTGTTTAAATTTTATCTTACTAATTCAATTATGGTACACCTACGATCACATCAAAATAGTACGATACATAAATGTACAAACGGACGCGATCACACACACCTTTCATCGACTTCTCTTCATTGGCGGTACCAAGAATAGTATTGTCAAAATATACATAGAATTATAGTTTTTTTTTCTTCATATTTTCTTTTTTAAATACGCTTACACAACATGAGAATTAATGTACATCGTGTGTCTCCGAGGGGTTAAGTGGGCGGGAGAAAAGCTCGAAATCCCCAAAACACACACTCGCAGAAACTATCCTGCAATTAGTACCAGGAGTAAAGGACTGAGGGATCCGTCGATCCAAATATCAACACGTTCGATCTATCCATTGATCACTTTCACATGCGGAAATAAATCTCTTCAAACATTGCAACACGATTTGGACAGATCTCGTCTCACGGAAGTGAATCTTCCCAAAATACCATTTTCTTTTTTTTTTCTTTTCTTGGTCGCTTCTAATTTGTTAAAGCATCCATTATACCTTCTTCCCTTTACTACTGAAGTTTCAAAAGAGTCTCCGAGTCGATTATCGTTACGCGAAAGCAAAATGTGCGTTTGATCATAGTCTTTTGATTTATCAAAATATTCGTCTCAAATAGTTCAAATACTGAACTCGGAAATTAGGAATCTTCTTTCTTGTCTTCTTCACTTTTAGTAGTAAAGATTAGAACGAAAGGCGTCCGATTATAGACGGATGATGGCACCAGCGAGCGGTACTCCTAATAATGTCTTCTACGACGCAACAACGATGACAATAATATAACATTATTAATAATAGTGCTATCGGCTTAACAACGATCGACAGTCACGGTCCTGTTCACCGTGAAACCGCTAAGTGACTAGTTTCGCAGGCTCCTCACCGATCTTAGGCCAATCCACTGGGATAGGCCACTGAAATGGTCCTTCTGCAGGATCTGGAGTCCAGTGGAATATATCAATGTACAATTATTTTACAGATCTTCTGCTAGTAACCGGTGAATTTCATTCACCGTCGAGATAAACAGCTCGGAAACGGTGTCGTTTCATAGAATCGACGTTTGCTAGGTCATCACCGTGTCAGTCAGGTCTTCCTTCAGCCATTGCGGAATAGTTCTCTGCCCCAGTCGCTTTAATAATTTCACTAGCGCCGTGTTGTGGGATAAGTAATACCTCTGTGGAAGAATAAGTAGATTTAAAAAAGTTGTTCTTTCGTAGTACACTTGACGCAGCCGATATACAGTCACTTGTAAAAGTTTACGTCCGCGAGCGTGTTCACGAAAATAATTTGTTTGCCGTTTCTAGAATGCAAATTGGCATTTGGCCGTAAACGCGCGAATGCGGAGATTATCTCGAAAACTAATCCGAAAACGAAAACATTTTATTCCTCGTATTTTTCTTATTTTTTCATAAGGAATCGCATTATACTTTTATTTATTATACTTATATTATACTTTCCAAACTTTCCTCTTTTATATTATAAAGAAATAATAATCTACTATACCTGTAACAATTTATACGACTTATCCTCCATCGGCGGATACTGCCTTCCTTTACTCTTTCCAAGGCATTTCGTCCGATCTTCATTGGTAACTTGACAAAAGAATCCCTTCTTGGGGTCGTACCTCAAATGGGACGAGTAATTGAAAGCTGGCGTGATTTTGAGGAACCTTTGTAACTCGTGCAAGGTCTCCACAGGATTTTGCCGCAGTTGTTCCCCGTCTATGATGTGCAGTTGCTGTGGCGGATAATAGGAAAGCCATCTCTCGAGATGTTGCGCGTATTTCCCGGGGTTTAAACATCTGTAACAGACTCGAGCAATAATACTTGCCGCATTTATCTTTCCGCGTAGAATTAATATTCCACAGTCACCGGCTCGGGCAATCTACAGGCGCTCGAACCGCATTAGCAATTTAGATTACCGCTCGTCTACACCCTGTGCCGCTATTACGCGGCAGGATAATGTTATTATTTGCATTCAACTATTCAGGAACTTTCAGCGATTCGTTATTCTAACCCGGACATGAAACCAAGTCCGAGCCGGTGCTCGTAACAAACGGAAAATTATTCGAGTGTATAGTGTTGCTACATACCTATTCCTGAGATCGCGTAGGGGTTTCGGTGCAGTATCGCTCGCGGTGATAACCGAGTGAAAGGAATAATTATTCGCTACAGGATCGCCATGGACCCGAGTGTGCTGGTACCACGAATATGCACGCCTGGCTGGTGAGAGCAGTATAGTAATCAATTTTGCTCTGGGTAGTAGTGCGTGCGCTCTACGTGGTACCAATTCACCATCGAAGTAGGTGGCCGATTTTTCGAATAGATAACGGGAACTCTCGTTTTTTGAAGCTGGAAAGAAGCTCATGTACCTGGGAATTAAACAAAATTAAATATAGATAATTTGCCTTCTTTCTCGTTTCAATAATTTGGGTGTGGATAAAGAAAGTTCTAATGACTTATGCCATAAATCAGTGTTTCAGAAACTTTTTAAAGTCGCGACCCTTTTTTGTAATAGTTAAAGTCATCTGCGACCCTGGAGATTTTATAAGCAAACATGAATATTTTGTGATAGTTAGAAAAGTATGTTGCAATATGAGAAGAGGGGTCATGAGAGGGGCGGGGGGTAAATATTTTGAGGGTGTTGAGGTGAGCTATAATCCAAAAAGCGTTGGGAAACACTGGATTAGACCATAACGTTTCAGGGTTATACTAGTATAGTCACAGTTCAGCTTTGTTGTTTAGACATTATTGCAACGTTAAATTCTAATTAAAATATTATATTATAGTTTAAAAAAATTAAGTGAATATCAGTCTACAACCTAACATTCGTACAATAGTCCGAAGTTTCTTAGGACAAATTGATTAATTCGTGTATTACTGAAAGATTCGTTTTCCTTCGTTAAAAAGCGGCGGCAAGGGTGAACTTTTTAAGCGTTTTCGTACTCACCAGTCGAGGCCCTTGTAGTAATTCTTCCCATTGAAGAACTGAATCTCCTCGAACGTGTCAGGACTCGGCAAATTGCTGCTTATCGCCGGATGAATGGACAGGAAAGTGTAGAGAGCCGTAGTGCCAGTTTTTTGAGGACCAATTACCAGGAACCTTGGCAGCTGATCGCAAGTTTTGTTCCTCGACCAGATCTTTTGGTGCCTTTGGTCGTCGCAGGGATTCTTTAACAGACAAAAGAAAACATTTAAAGCGCGCTATTTAAAAATAAAGCATACAGCTGGACCAAGCGAAAGGGTCATTTTTACCACGCAAAGTTTCAAAGTAAAAAGGGAGTAGGTACAAAACTCATCCATATAAAACTAATTAGCCATCATTAGTATGTGGATTTTTATGCAATTTCCTATTTTTACAAGCATAATTAAAAGAATGAGACCTCAGTAGCGATTTATTTCTACCTCTAAATATTATGTCTACTTTACTTTGGATATTTAGCATACCCCCCTTCTCTTCTTCGCGCGTAATATCTACTTTTTTTGAAAACTTCAATATCCTATAAATGCATAAAAACTTACAGCCTGGTAATCATTTGCTACAGAATCTTCACATTTACTCGATCAAACTATCGTATAAATATAATTGCGAGTAGGAAATACTTACGCCCCACACAGGATCAGATTCTTCTGGGTAGAGCTGAAAATACTTCTCAGCAAGTTGAAGAGGCGGCGCGCTGGACAATCTCAGATTCGTCCAACATTGGATGAATTTGATCACCGATTCGAAGGTGTACAATGCTAGACGATCGTTCCCATAGTTTGACATGTGTGTCATAAAAATATTAATCTGCAAGAGTCAATAGTAGAAGGGTACAGAATAATTTATTTAAAAAGAAACGAGGTTCGGCGTTGGATTACCTACAGGATTGTGAACGATGGTCTGGAACAATTCGCCACCCTGTATCGATTTGTCCAGCTTGTCCCTTCCACCCGGATATCTATCGATGAAGATCGTGTGCGTGAAAAGGCCACAGGTTTGCCTCGGAAGGACCTTGTAAAGAAACGATAGAAATTATCACGATTACATTCTACAGATCGTTTGAAGGAGTATTCTACTGCAGACAATCGTTTTCAATATTATTGCTGGCAATTAAATTGGAAAAAAGCTATTGATAAGCTTGTAGTTTGTACATACATACGGATGTAGCCAGAGTTTCATTTGGGGAGGAAGTTAAATTAAAATAAATTTTAATTCTATGTTAATTATTTCTTTCTTCACACAATATGGGATATTTAAATGAAATTTTGTATGATACTCGAACAGTATTCATATGACTTCTCTATATCGTATTTTAAAAGAAAATAAAAGAAACGAATAGAAATTTAGAAATAAAACACCGCGATTTTTACTATTCACGACGCGAAAAAGATAATAATTTTATAAATGTCAAAGAATTGTAGGTTCAGAGTAAAGCCTGAGATATACTTTATACGTGTGAAAAATTTCAATTCAGTTCGTCTAATAGGTTTTCCTTTGAGAAAAGTACGTGCTCGACTTGAAAAATATCCTTCCGAGATAATCGCGTTCAAACTTTCTCCTGCAGTTACAAACCGTAGTTCTGGCAATCTTATGAATTTCACCTTAATATGAACATACATTTTGAAGATCTCAAGTTATAAGAAAACGTAGTAAGGAAAATCTTTATTTGTTACTGGCTACGGTGGAATACTTCTTTAATTCGTCGCCGTAGACGCGTGCCCGAGGGAAATCAATGTTTTTATTCTTCCTTATCCGCTTGGAGGACTGTGTTTAACCGGAAGAATCCAACAAATTCGGAAAACGAAAGTTCTGTTCTAAGAAATCGCATGCCCATTTACCGTATCGAGTTACGGGCAATCGATTTTCGTCATCGCGACGGGGTAGCTTCGCCTTTAAAGGAGTTTCGTCCAACTTTGTATTGAAATAGCGCGTAGCAGAAGCTTGAAAACACGTAACTGAGCAATTACCGATATGTCCGTTCAATGGCGAATTCGTTTATTGCTTTTGCATAGTTTCCAAGCGTGTACTCAGTTGTTAACATCGAACAATGTCTATTGGCATGTTCGAGCGGCCACGTTGGAAAAACAATGGACGAAAATTGCCTGATTCGCCAGATCGGTTATTCAGCCTGGTTGAACTTAATGGGATTCACTTTTGCAAATCCGTCGACAGGGAAAATTTTCACTGACGGGGAATTTTCTTATCGTTACTCGCGGAGGCTTGCACAAAAAAAAAAAAAAAAATAACTGAAAGGATATAATACTTATTTTATGGGCAATTTAATAAAGGAAGGGAAATTATTTCATATTTTCATAATTTCATAAAGGAAACTCGAGGATATTTTATATTAGGTTAGCAGGAAAATTCCCGCTGTTTCTAGGTTTTGTCGTTTGACAAATTATATAGGATGCCACAATAATCGTGGCACAACCGCGAAGGGAATAATTCTACGTAAAAACGTAAACCGAAAATGTAGAATAAAGTTTCATCATACGAAGTTCAGTTCTTGAGAAAATTGTATTTAAATATTTGTGGAACGCATATGTACTCAACTATCTTCAAGTTTGATGTTCTCTCTACTAATCAGTGTTACGATGAATTCTAACACTACGTGATCCCGCTAGCCTTCGTGGCATTCAACGCGTTAAAATGTAGTAAATGTGAATGTAACAGAATAGCTTCCCAATACGTTGTACATGTGAAATATGTGGAAAATTTACTTTCTCAATTTTCCATAAATACACAATAAATTTGCACAATGATGGTGGTAGGGAACGTGTTAAATAGCAGATTTATTTTTATTAAATTCTCCAACCATCTGTTACTCTTTGAAGGGGGTGCAAATTGTTGGTTTGAAAAGGAAGTAAATTACAGGCATGTGTTAAAAGAGTGATTAAGGAAGATTTACCATTATGTTACGATGAATGAAGCCTCGTCTTAATCGAGCGGGCCTCAAATGGGGGTACTCTTCTGTGCTGGTAACTTTGATGTTCCACACCCTTTTCCACGCCTCGTACAACCCTTCATGAACCGGATAAACGCCGGAATGATGAGGACTTACGCTGTAACCGCTTCCTGTTGGAATTCCGTGGTCTTTCGCGAATTGTTTGTTCAGTGCCATATCCAATTGCAGATGTGTTACATTCTCGTACAGATGAGGCTGTTGATGATTCCACATGTGGGAAAACCACGTAAATCTGCAATTCACAGACACAGATTTTCTGTCCACATTCCATTTTGTGCCGTCATCAGATTTCAACCCTTTAACGCTCAAATTATTTTGCCCGTTTGTGGATCAAACGTGACTGAACTATTCTTCTATTCATATAATCTCTTTCAAATCGCAATTTCAGTAGCTTTCATAGTATATTTGTTAAATTTGGTCTTCCGTAAAGATTGCTTGAATATTCCGACTACTCATGATCCTAAACACTGAAGTTTCCGCAATTTTATTTTAATACACACGTATCTAAGGTTACAGCTTATGTCTTCTTCTTTAACGTCCTCCATTACAATTTAAGATTTTACGAAATTAAAAGAATAATACCCATTGATTAATTTCATAATTCGGAAAAACGACATTTCATACGCATCAACTTAATATAATTAAACAATGTCAAAGTGATAATGCAGGTTAATTTGGTTCATTTAAGGAGGGGACAAAGGACAAAATAATTCTATCTACTAATTTTACAGATAATCGGAATGTTGGTAATGGCTCTACGATTTAATTGCCAACTATAGGAAAGCAATTACCCGAGCAAATGGTTACAATTGACAAACAGGTGCGACTTCCGTGGGCCGATCAACCGTGACACGTGCACGGTCTCAATACGTCAATTTGCGCCAACAATGAATCTTTCCGTGCTCTGTTTATCATCCGTCTCGCAAACCGATTCTTCGCCAATTCCATTTCGCCTTTTCACAAAACGTTCACGGATATTTATAGTATTCATCAATCATTCCTAATTCTTATTTAAACACGCGATGCTGATTCCCCTGTATTTTAAGATTTTCAAACGTAGCGTAATTCCGCATGTACAGTGCCGAACATGAGTATTGGCATACTTGACCGAAACGCTATCAATCATTGACACTTTGAATGACAAGCATATTTCAAGTGGGTTTCACGTAATTTCTTGGACGGCTCTCGCAGTTTACCGACTACCTATACGACCAAAATTCATAATTTCTAAACTACTCGATTTTCTACTGAACTATTTCCGGACCAAGTTATTACTTTCGCCGATTAGTTCCAGACAATCCATAATCATTTAACCACTATTTGAAAATAACACATAGTTTGTCTTTATTTCAATATTTCAGCACGTTACTAATGGAACAACATATTTATTTTAATGTATGTTTATTAAATATAATATTATTAATAAGTAGCCTCAAAGTAGGACTACGTAAAAAGAAACGCAATGTCGAATTAGACTCGGCGTAGAACTGTAAAGTATCCGTAATACATTCTTGCAAAGAATAAAAAGATGCATCGATCGATGCGAAGGAAATATACAATTTCATTAAAGAAATTAAGGTTAATTAAAAGAAAGGGGATACAAAGTGTGACGTACCTGTTTACGTTCTCCAGAAGCATATCGTCCCCCAGATTTTCCTCTGCGGTGCCATGATGGAAATACTTCCCGGAAAACCCCAAATTGAATTTAAACCCAGGAACCAGGGTCTGAATCCTCTGCTGGGTAGCCAATAACGCCATCACATCGTCCTTTCTAAGTCTGGTGCCCTTTTCACCGACGAAAATATCGTCCACGTCCACCAAGATCATGCGATTCAAGCTGAGACTCAACTGCCCATGCGAAAGATAGGACAGAGAGTCGAGGAGCAACAAATTGTGCAGCCAGAATCGTAATCCTCCACCAAAAAAGACTCGTTGAATCCCATCGTATCTTCCGTGATCCTGCAATGTAATGCAAATGCAATATCCATTAGCTTTATCGCGCGTTTAGGCTTATCAGAGTTTACGGTGAACGTGATCTTTGTCGTTCGGTGGATACCAGTTTTTTTCTATTTATTAGATAGATGGAAATTAAACGGGCTGGTTTGCAATAGCTCGTTTACCGTGCGAGCTGATAACGCGCGGCGGTATTTAATATCGATCAAATTCCGCGGATAATCCCATCACGTAAAAGGGCACGATGAATGGCGCAAAAAAGCATATTCATTGGAAGGATTTCCGTGGAAATGAAGGCTTCATTTTAGCGGAGCGAATTTCGATCGTTCAGTGGTTAAAGGGTTATGAAAGATCGCGATAAGTTAATCTCCCTTTAACCACTTTTAAAAACGATATATTTGATCGCAATAACTGCATCGTTTGAACGGAGTTTTACATACTTCAGTCACGATGAAAAACCGCTTCTGCGATAATCGATGTAAAATGTTGGCAATTGAAAGGACTAATAAATGTCGCAATTTATTTAAATCTTGTTTCAGCTATTTCATATCCAGGAAATATTCGGTAATCGATTTACAGTGGTTACAAAAAGTATTCGCACACCGCTATAGCTTTGCACTTAAATAGTACTTACAATTGGTTAGATTCAACTATACCAAATTTTCTGTTACTGAACGTAAATGTAGTCATATAAGGCGCTATGAAACAACAGAAAATGTACCACAATTGAATCTGATTAAGCAGTATTTAAGTGTAAACGTACAGTGGTGTGCTAATGCTATTTCTAGCCACTGCATATGAAGATAGCAAATATACAGAGTGCCCACGTAGTTGGCTTTCGCATTATGTATTCATGTGAAAGCTAGGTTGAGGTAAATTAGGAAAGTTACGTTGCAACAAAAGTATCATTCACAGCGCATGCATATTTTGGGCCACGTGTTTCATATTTAGATCGCACGTACAAATGGAGTGATTTCGAGTTCACAAGAAAATATCGTTACAAATTTAATCATAGTAAGTCCCAAATAGTACCTTCTTTTTTACGAAGGGAAGACAAATTTCTTATTAATACCAATAATATATTACACTGTACTAATAATATATTATTAAACTCCTGTTTCTGTTATTTTATGTCACATGTGTTATAATTATGGAACCAACCAAAGATATCACGGGTATAATTTTTCAAAAACAGTTATTGTCTTTTAAATTAAATATTAGTTTATCAATAAAGAATAGTTTTTCTTACATATCTTTATTACGTTGAACTAAATTCGTGAACATAAATCTGATCTGTACGCAGAAATAAATGTAAATTTAAAGATGGGTTATAAATATGAAACAGAGTATATTAGTCAATGTGTATATGAAACATTTTTTGTACCTGTTTTCAGATTAAAACAATTTTGTACTAATATAGATGAGGTTCATTCTAAAAATGTTGTTTTCATACTTGCGATAATAGTCGATAAGGAAAGATAAATTTTACATACTAAAAGTTTTGAAAAGCTAAACCTGGCGATAGTAGATCGAAGTCCTTTCCCCATAAATCACTTGACGCTGTAGGGTATAATTACGCTTACTTTTTATTATATTTTTCCTTGAAAATCGCCATTAGCTAAGAGCTGAGCAGGAAAATAGAGCTATTTGGACGCGTGATTGCAGAACGTTGGGCGACGCGTTAAAGTAAAACATCTTTGAAATTAACGCGCTCTTACACGCACACCAATCGATAAGCATTAACGCGTTCAACGCGCAAACCCATTAACGTTGCATGCTGTCGTTCGCGTTCGATGAAAAATAAAGGGAACGGGATCACCGTAATTTTTCTCCATGGCCGATGAACAATTCCCATTTTACGTGACGACCGATCGACGCATATAATCGATCATGCCCTCGCGTTTTGTTTTTCTTGTTAGCTTGCAACGTCGATGAACTTTGCTCGAAAAGGGATACCTTAACCCTCGCTAAACGAATGCCGGGTCATTTTGACCCGACTGTTGCAATAATCAATATAATATATACTTAATCAAATTCAAGATAACAGTCAGTAATTTATATAAAAAAATTATTATTACTGTCTAATAATATTATACAGGGTGTGCCTGAAAAATTTGTATGTATTGTATAAGCGAGCATTTTTTCATGAAACATATGAAGCAAAATATAGAATAACTATGTTTGATTTTGGGGGTTAGTTTTGGACTAGAAGACACAGTGGAATCCGGATATTACAATTACGAATGATGTTCTAAAATTGGCGATTTTTATGAGTAATAACAGCAATATTTCATATACATAAAAAGCGGATGTTTTTGCAAATTTTTAAGTACAACTAAAAGAGTGAAGTTTGATAGAGATCTGTTTAATTATCTAAAGCTTGCAATTTTTACCGTACATTAAATATTTTGTATATTTTTACGTATCACATGGTACCTGTTCCTTCTTGCAAATATAAATTTACCATAAATACATAAAGATTCGTAGTCTATTTATATCTGTTTGTAGTACAATGAGTTCAATAATGTTATTAGCCAGTTATTTCTATAAAAAAATGATAAGTCCGAAAATAATCATAACAAGTATATTCCACTGTACATCGAATTCTGTTCTATTTGTACACCAAAGGGTTAATTGCAAATGAATTCATAATTTTTGCTACGTATAAGTATTTACTTCAAGCTATTTAAAAAATTTGAACAACGTAGATGCAGAAATTTTGCAGCTACTCTAAACTCGTACTTAATTTACTCGATGTTTTGAGATTACGATGAATGTCCAGCGAACTATCTAATTTATTTATTGAGAAAAATGAGCGTGTAAGCGGCTCTACGAAGTTTAATCCGCGTTGTTCAAGGGTTAACTGCGTAGCCTTCTTTATAGAAGAATCCCCAGACGCTAGTCACTTCGAATATTAAGCCGAGAGGAAGGAAAAGCTGACTGAATAGCTCGATTGGTCAGAGAAATTCTCCTCGTCAAACGAAGAATCCGGCTTTCGAATCCCATCTCATTCTATTCTTTTTCTATCCTCGTGAAAGCGAACGTTTCCATCGATAATCTCTCCTTTTCGCCAAACAAAGCGGACATTTTATCAATCGAATTTCAAGTTCGTTTGCTCGAACGGCCATAAAGAAACTGTCTAGACACTGAAAAGGAACTATTCATCTCGCCCCGTGTTTTTCTCTCTAAAAGGAACGAGTCGTTTTTCATAATCGATCGGATGGGATTGCGTTTCGAATTCAAATGGACGCGAGTGGAAGTTCGCGATGTTCTTGGAGAATCAGCTTGTTCATCAAGGATGCAATTCGCGGATCGCTGGTGTGTCCTAGAAACAAAATAAATTGTCGAGCTCGAATAGCGGCAAATGAAGCAGCTTGCGTCGAAGCTCATTAATCGAATGAACCAACGGCTGATTGGCTTCTGATTTAATTACCTGGTTACCTGTGATCCGTGAATCTCCGGCCTACCAACCGTGGCCGCGTAATGGGGTTATCAGCGAGATTATTATTGTTGTTTACTGCTAACAAGCTTCGTTCATGGTAACCATTTCAAAACACGGCGGCCCTAGCCAGTTGAGAATTTCACCCAGGGCCAAACGCAATTAACAAATTGCCTGTTCGCGATTATCTTGAAACCACGGCCGACATGCGTAGTATTCAGGTTGTTCTACAAACGTTCATTGGTGAATTATTGTTACGCCTTTATTACACGAAGTTCATCGGATAGGATATTGTTAGGTTGATGGATATGAAATTTCGCTGTTTCGAGTAGGAGAATTTCGAGCGATACATTTTTCGATATACAATTATTTTGCTTAATCGAAATGATTTGTAAAAAAAATGTTCGAATTTTTAAGCTTTTCGATTTCCAAATTTACAGATTTTCAAACTGCGAATTTATAGGCTTCCATATTTCTAAAGACTTCGAATTTCTAGGCTTCGAAATTGTTAAGCTTTCGGATTTCTAAGTTTTCAAAATTTCACCGTAAATCGAAGAAGTACAGTGGCTACAAAAAGTATTCCCATCCCATTGTATTTTTGGGCTTTAGTACAACTTGGTTATGTTCAATTATATTGAATTTTGTATCATTTAATGATACTGTTACGTGACTAGAATTACTAAATGATACGAAACTTAATGCAGTTGAATCTAATTAAGTAGCACTTAAACGTAAAAATACAGTGCTGTGCGCCAACACATAATTTTCGTAGCCGCTATGCATTAAATGTGAAAAATAAAGCGAGGAGAACAGTGGGTTTAATTAATCTTGTAGGAAATTTCGCTTTTATTAAAGAGCGGCGAAGTAGTTTGCCGCAAGATGGTTATCGTGCTTCTGCGTCCGATAAATTTTGCGGCTGCCAGACGATATCGCGGCACTTGCGTGCCACTTGAGCACTTAGATTTAGGGATCGCGCAACCCTAGTAGTGGGCGGATGTAAGTAGATTTAGGGACCGGGCAGCCCTAGAAATGCTTAGGTAGAAGTAGATTTAGGGACCGTGCAGCCGTAGAAATTCTCTCGGCTATATATGTAAGTACGTACGTATCCCGCGCGTGCAGTCGCCAAAAAGCAACCTAAAACGTTTGACCGAGGTAACCGAGGAAATTGTCTTTAGAATCGCCCATCTTATATAGAGCGCGCGATAACAGACATACCCGGATGCTGTTCGCGTTTCAACGGTGTCATCCTACTGCTCTATTTTCGCACAAAGTTCACAGCATTACAAAACCTGAACGTTGGTTGTAATGAAGCGTTTTACCACCCGAGGAACAGTGCTCTACGCGAAGTTCTTCCGGCGATAATAAATCTTTACTATCGCCATTTAGTATCTTCCGTCTAAACAACGGTAAATTTCTTGTTGGAACGCTAAGGTGACAAAGCGGCAAGGAAGTTGTTAGATTCTATCTTCTATGCTATTGTGCTAGATCTTTGGATTTTGTAAGCAAGTGAGAGATCAATGTTTCAACCACGGGTTATTAAACTGTTAGGTTGCTTGATAAATTGTTGCGCTTCCTCTTATTAGATGTTATATTACGACGCATTATAGAGTAGCGTTTCTCAAATGTTTATAGCATAAACATTTTTATCACGATTGGAGTCATGTTATACGAACGAAGAAAATTGTACACTGTCACTCGTACAAACGTCTCCGTAGATCCTCCAAAATTAAAATATTTAACCCTTTGCACTTGAAAATTATGAAAACTGGTTCATTTGATCTATTTATGTATTTATTGAACAGGGAAAAAGGTATTCAATTTCATGCAAAATTATTAAATGCGAACGGTAAAAGTAAAGGGATGAAATTTACAAATAACAATAGAAGATAAAATTATTTTACAATAGGTGTATAAAACATGGACATAGAGAACAATTTTGGCCTTCGAGTGCAAAGGATTAAAAGAATCCAAATGTTTTGAATTTTACGGCCATTTTATCGCCGTTTATTTATTTATCACCTAAAATTATTAGGATCTCTTAAATGATTTTTGATCCTTTACACGTTTTGCTCCTGAGTGTATGAACAAAATAATACAAGATAATATTCAGTGTCAGCTTCAAGCAACTATTATGTCACGGGCCAATGCATCCCATAGGTTGAGAAATGCTGTTAGAGAGAGTTAAATAAAAGCAGCTTAGCATAGAAAGAATAATTGTTCTAATATTCGAGACTTCAAGTTTCATATTTCACTCTTACAAAGGCTGCAATTGCAACTAGAAAAAGACGAGACTGTCGCGACGTTCTAATAAAAAAGCTCGTCAGTCTGACGCGGAAGATGAAACGGATCCATCGAGCGTACACGGAGTCTCTCGCGCAAAGGCAGGATGATATCACGTTTAGGCCGTTTGTTATATCAGACGAATATTTCCTGTTTGCATGGCGCGAGTTTCCTCGCATCAAGGAAGATTCGCTGTCGGTGTCTCCTTCGCGTCTGCATTTTCGCCTTCTATAGATCACCGGTGCCCTCATCCAACGCTTACTTCCGGCCAAGGGCCTTTACAGCGTCGTGGAATCTCGCAATCGCGAATTCCTCCGCGAATGTAAGTGGCAAGCGGAACACAGCTTTACGGATTGTTTCGAGCCTCTCATCCACTCGCCTTATCCGTCCATGAATTATTTTTTCCCTTCGTACGTTTATACAGTGCGGTTCGCATAACGCGGTAATTACGTTTTTAAGAAAATGCCGTGTTTTACGGGACTATCCTAAAAAAGACTAAAAACGAGAAGCAAAACTAGATTATAAAAACTAATAAAACTACTATCTTATTTTGGCGACTACATACATATGAGCCGTTCAGAAGCTAAAACGATTAACTCGACATTTTGAATTTTGTAAAATATTACAAAGTATTTGGATGACACTTTAACTTCTTATATTCAAAATGAATTTTCTTAATAATTGGGTTTAACATCACCAAACGAGAAAAATGTTTTTGGTCGCGGAATAATAAACAATTTATTAAAGCAATAACGATTATTCGAAGGATATATTATTTTATGCAAGTTATCTGTCGTTGGATAAACGCTTCGCCAAATATATTGCACTAACCCAATGCGCTAAATTTAAACACAAATTTTGCATATTATGTTAACTGCAGATATTGAAGCCACGGCTACAAGGATCCTACTGTAGTAAGAGACTCCTCTAGGTTCATTTAATCTGTCCATTTTTCTTCTTCTTAATATTCTTCTGCCACGTAGTCCTCCAGCATATTCTACTCTTTTATTCTACCGTTTTTATTTCACTCTCATCTTCGTTTAATTTGCATTACTTCGCGGAATATTCTCTTTGTTGTTCGGTCATATCGCGAGACTTTAACCCTTCTGTCATCTTTATCTATCCTTACTCTCTTCTTATTATTAGCTTTTGCATTTCGTTATGCAAAATGGTCGCTTGCCGGCTTCTGTTTCTTTGTGTTTCCCCTGCAGCGTTGCTTCATCTACCATTTTCAGTTTTAATTTTTATTATAGCTACTTTAGCCTTCTTTTCTGCTTCCTT